>CM077671.1:390913418-392163418 GCA_039707655.1 Elymus sibiricus
CGTGCAGATTAATGTACAAGGTCGAAAAATCAATCAAGACGGCCCATGCTTGCCGGAAAGCTTTCCGGTGCGCACGCTCCAGTCGGCAGCGCTTGGAGGAAACAGGTCCTTAGCATCTTGCCGGGAACACCGCCTCCCGGAAAGGTTTACCTTCCCGGTGTCTGTGCAGCCGCCTAAGTTGTCGAGCGGACTCGAGACAACTAGGGGCGCTATTGGCCCCGGGAAGGCTCCTTTGCATGTAGGTGCAAGGAGCAAGCGAGGACAGCAAAAGAAATGTAATTGTCACAGGTTTTTGTAACTTAGCTTTTCCTGCTGTGCATCTCGCATATCGAGGCCGCGCTCGTGGTGACGACCGGCAGGCTCTCTAGAAGGTTACTCTCTAGGACGCTGCCAGCCCCCGAGCCTGCCTTCCATGCATATTCCTGCAACACTGATTGGACATGTAATGCCACGACAGCGTTTTAGCACAACAAGTTAATTAGCTTCTGGTTTATGATTAATTTGCTGGAATCTCGACTTCTGTCGAATGTTCCCTTGCTCGCCGGAACACTTTCCGGTGCGCACGATCCAGTCAGCAGCGCTTTGAGGAACGGATCCTTAACAGCTTGCTGGGAACGCCGCCTCCCGAAAAGGTTTACCTTCCCAGCCTTAGTGCAGCTGCTCATATCGCCGAGCGGACTCGAGGCGACTAGGAGCGCAACTAACTCGGGGAGGCTTCTCAGCATACGGTTTTACGCAGAAATCCGAAAATAAAACTCATCGAGCCTTTTCCTTGAACAATTGCATTTTTGTACAATGAATCCCTACGCTTGCGGGAATACTCCCCGAATGCGCACGTTCTGGTCGATGGCGCTTAGGATCGGGTCCTGTCTAGCAGCCTATCGAGAACGCCGCCTCTTCAGGACCTTAATGCTCTAGAGACAAACGTAGCTGCATCTGTGTTGTTGGGCGGACCCAGAACAACCAAGAGTGCAGAGTGTTTCCAGAGCGCTCCCTCGCGCACAGGTTATACAAAACTACCATCAAGGATAAGGCTACACAACAAAAAGCAATCAAAGCTTTAGGACTTAGCTTTCTGTAAGTAGAGCGAAGTCGCCATGGACGATGAAGCTGATGCGCTGACCGCTAGATCAGGTTCGCGCAACCTTTCCCCCTACCTGGCGCGCCAAAGATATCGGAGAAACGACACCTATGGGATCGCGAGGATCCCTTTACGATTCGGCGGGGAGAAAGGCTTGCACAAAGAGCAGATCTAACGATCAACACGGGGAATTTTACCCAGGTTCGGGCCGCAAAGATGCATAAAACCCTACTCTTGCTTGGTTGTATTAGATGTGTTCTAGCTCAAGTTCTAGGAGCGCTACAGTACTCAGCCGCTACTCATGCAGAATGGGCTAGAGAAGATCCGATCCCCCTGTAGCTACGCCTTGGGCCTCCTTTTATATGTTCGAAGGGGTCACCAACAGTGGCGCACAGGGCATACATGAGGTTTAAAGTTGCTACAGTGTTATCATACCTAACACTGACAGTTTAGGACAAGTGCATTTAACGCTCCGTTGAGGTGTCCCTTAGCGTCTTGGGGACGGGAAAAGAAGCCGGCCCATCAGCACCGCTTAAGCCTATCCACCGCTAGCGCCTGACACGTACCCAGGAGGACAACAGCTAAACGACAAGCTGGTCGCTGCGCTGGAGCGGTGGCAAGGTGGCGAGGTCTTGCCGGGCGCAAGTCTTGTCGGGGCCGCGAGCCATCCCGGCAAGATCTTGCCGGGGCTCCAGCCTTCGGTCTTCTGTGCTCTGATCATCGGCTTGAATGCCTTCTTGATAGTCTTGTGCTTGTTCCCAGTTGTCCCCCGGCAAGCATCTTGTCGGGAGTCCAACATCGGGTCTTCTCGGTGACCTGCCTGGAGGTCTTTTCCCAGAAAGACTTGCTTCCCGGAAATCCTGATCTTTCCGGCCTTTGAGCTTGCCGGTCTTTGAGCTTGCCGGTGGTGCACAACAAAGTGTTGTGCCCATGCTGGAGCCTGAGGCTCGACAGCAAGGACTAAAGGTATGTCTTCTGCCTCGGGTGCGTTTGTCTCTACGGCAAGGGCTTGAGGCCCTGCCGGAGCCTGTGGCCCCCCGGCAGGCTTGGCGTTGTTCCCGGCAAGTAGTCCTTGCCGGAAAACCCTTCTGTGTTCTTTGAGTGGATGTCTTCTCAGCCATGCCCTTCCCGCCTGGAGGCTGCAACTTGCCGGTGCATGTCCAGGGGTAATGGACACCCCCTGTTCATTACACCGACAGAGGTGGTTTTGAGCTGATTTTGATACCTGAATGCATCTTTGTGGCTTTCTATATGTCAACAGTAATATGCACCAAGTTTATCGAGTATTGTTCATCAAAAAGTGCGTGGAGTGGTTCGTGTAAGTTATTCTTTAACGCAAAGTCACTAGCAAATATCACTGGTTGCTACCGAATATTTAGTTACTGATACAAATCGCTTTATTTTGGTATCATGGATTCTTTTCGCAATTCATATAGCATGTGGTTGGTGTTATTTTACAGTCCACATAGCATGTTTGTTTTGTGTAGTGTCCCACCTGACTTATTTTCTTCGGGATATATATGGTTGGTCTTGGTCACTAGTGTATTAAGTTATTCCTTCATTTTATTACCGCTTGAGGATGAATACTTGGGTGGGGCGCATGCACCATGCCTTTATAAGAAGCATAGTTGTGTATCAATACGTAAGGAAAGTTGGAGAACTGTTGGTTCAAAAACAAAGCGGCATCTGATTTCAAGAAGAAAATGTAACCTTGTTTTCATGAAAAACGGTGTGAAAACTGTAGGTGTGAGAGGTGTCGGTAATGTAGCAATGAGTGTGAGTCCAGAGGGAAGGAGGCCGAAGGTGTAGATCAGGTCGGGAAGAGAGAGTCAGGAAAGTGGTGTACATCACATCATCTTACCATTTTTCATCATTCGCCCATGGAGCCGGGTTCAAAAAAAAAAAAACACAGCCCAGGCCAGTTCGTGCCGGTCAAATAATTGGCCGAAAACAAAAACGTACTCCCTCCGTTCCGAAATATAAGACCTTTTAGAAATTTCACTATGGATTACATAGGGATGTATATAGACATATTTTATAGTATAGATTCATTCATTTTGCTCCGTATGTAGTCGTAGTGAAATCTCTAAAAAGTCTTATATTTAGGAACGGAGGGAGTACGTCCCTGGCGAAACATGACGGCCGTCGCGGCCGGAGGGATTCAGGCGAGCGGCGCATCGCTGGGTGGTCCTAGAAGCGCCCGTAGAAGGTGCTCGAAGAAATGCCTCGTGCGACACTCGGTAATTTTATCAGGACATTCAGGGAGCTGGTGCAGTACTGATTTGGATACTTTCATGCTCGACACTGCATCTCTGTAGGTTTTTATATCTCGACACTGCATCTCTGTACCAAGGTTATCTCAAATATTGTCCATCAAGAAGTGGGTGGAGTGGTACGTGTAAGGTTTTCTTTAATACAAAGTCACTCGCAAATATCACCTGTTGCTACCTAATACTAGTTACTGATACAAAACACTTTGATTTTACACTATTTTAAAATGAATTCTTTTAGCTTTTTCACAATTCATATAACATGTGGTCAGTATGATTGTACAATTCGCATACCACAAAGCACCTTAAACATAATAAAAATCATATCGAGATTCAAAGACCACCGAACGACCACTATCACTGCTAGAACGAGTCGCTGTCGCCGCTCCCCTACCGGAGCCGGCTTGACATTGTCGATGACGGCCGGGAAGTCATCGTGCACGTGCCTCTAAGTACCAGCACACTGGAGTCGCAGTCGTCGTCGTTGAACCCTTGAACAGATCTGGAACACCTCACACGAAATCTTGCCATACAACGAGAAACCCTAACTTCACCGTCCCAAGGAGAAGGCAGGAATCTACACGGGAGCTCCGTCGACTATGCCTGTGGATGAACTCGAAGAGGATCGGTGCCCGGAAGACAAACTCAAAGAAGAAACATCGTCATCCGCCCGAGCACCGCACCTGTTAGGACTAAAAGTCCCTAATCTAAACTACTAACCGAAGCGAAGGCACCATGTTTGTTTGGTGTAGCATCTCAACGTAACTTATTTTCTTTGGGATATAAAAATATATAGCATGGCAATATGGTTGGTCACTAATCTTATCTTATATTCTTAAAAAGTTTATTTCAATCCTCTCAACATGCAAAGTGTCCACCTCAACGTTGCCACTGAGCCATGCATTTAAGTTTTCTCTCCCAATAAGTCATGCAAAATCTACCATATAAGCAAACTTATAAGTTATAATTATTTTTGCATTAGTCTATGCATGTAACGCAACCACATCATACATACATGTTAGTCATCCTTCACATTTTTATTTGAAATGAATTTTTAACAGTAATTCAAAAGTTTTTATTCAATTTTTAGACACTTTCTTTTATTGATTTTCAAGCTTATATTTTCTTTTCATTAGATTTATTATTTGTAGCAACTATTTACGCATTTTTTAACAAAGTTATCGCAGCAACACATGGGACATCATCTGGTGTATTAAGTTATTCTTTCATTACGTCACCGCCTGAGGATGAATATTTTGGTGGGGCGCACACACCATGCCTTTATAAGAAGCATTGTTGTGCATCAATACGTCAAGGAAATTGGATAACTATTGGTTCAAAAACAAAGTAATCTCAGTTTTCAAGAAGAAAAATGTAACCCGAAAGTGCTCTTTTGACCACGTGCTCACATGAGCACGTTTGAACAGTAAAATCAAAAAAAATAGTAAAACATTTCAAAAAAATCTGAATTTTTTTGTGAGAAACATTGATGTTTTTCCCACATGCGTGCAAATTTTCATCACCATATGACTTTCGTGAAAAATGCAGCAAAAAAAACAAAATCGATGCTCCAAAATGCTACAAAAAACAGACTTTTTGGAACATCGTTTTTTTTTTTTTTTTTTGCCACATTTTCCACGAATGTCATCTAGTGATGAAATTTTGCAAGCGTGCGTAAAAAACATCAATGTTTCTCACAAAAAAAATTCAGATTTTTTTGAAATGTTTTACTATTTTTTTTTATTTTACTGTTCAAACGTGCTCATGTGAGCACGTGGTCAGGACAGCTGCGTCCAATGTAACCTTGTTTTGATCAAAAACGGTTTGCAAACTGTAGGCCTGAGAGGTGTCGATATTGTAGCAGTGAGTGCCAATCTAGACGATTTTGATCTTGAGGGAAGGGGGCCGAAGGTGCAAATCAGGTCGGAAAGAGAGTCAGTAGAGCGGTGTACAACAAATCATCCCACCCATAGTCGCAGATGGGGTCATGCCGAAGGAAAAATAACAAAGCGCAGACCAATTCTTGTTGTCACAACTTACAGAGAAAAGGTGTGTCTTGGCGCTCCTATATCTCGCTTATAGCGAGACCTAGGGAACACTCGCATCATGGGGAGCACGAGATGGGCCGGTCCAGGTGCGCTGGAGGACACAACATCGTTTTTTGTTCCTTTTTACTTTTCTCTTTTTCTTCTTTCATTTTGTTTATAGTTCCAAATATTTTAAATAAAATATATTACAAAAAACACTTTGCATTAAGTTGAAAAAATATGTTAACCAAGAATTTGAAAAATGTTAAATGTGTATAGAACAAAAATTTCTCATGTATAAGAAAAAAAATTTATATATATATATATATATATATATAATCTTAATCAAGCATTTGAAAACAAATTGTTAAACAAGTATTTGAAATATAATAATCAAGCATTTGAAAAATGCTAAATGTGTAAAGAAAAAATGTTGACCAAGGTATTTCAAAAATATTAATCTTATACTCCCTCCGTCCCAAAATAAGTGACTCAACTTTATACTAACTTTGTAAATTACTATAAAGTTGAGTCACTTATTTTGGGATGGAGGGAGTATTTCAAAAAAAAAATCTAGCATTTGGAAAACATTAAACATGTATAGAAAAAAATGTTGACAATGCTATTCAAAAATATGTTAACCTTGTATTTGAAAAATGTTAATCGAGCATTTGAGAAAAATATTAGATGTGTATTGAAAAAATGTTGACCATGTATTACAAAAATATTAATCTAGTATTTGAAAAATGTTAATCGAAAATTTTGAAAATCTTAAAAATGTGTATGAAAACATGTTGACCATGTATTTAAAAATGTTAGTTTTGTATTCAAAAAATGTTAAATATGTATTAAAAATGTATTTTATATATACCGTAAGTGTGCAATGTGTATGGAAAAAGTAGACATAAAATTATATAAGTTTTTAAAAAATGTTAATAATTTATTTTCAAAAATGTAAACATTTATATAAAAATGTTTCTCATGTATACAAAAAATGTTGGACGTGTGCTGCAAAAAGTTAACGTGTGTTGAATAAAAAATAAAAACAATGAAAAGCAACAAAAGAACATAGAGTAAAAGAAGAAACATAATTAAAAAGTTGAAAAAGCAAAGTTAATGGTGAAAAATAATCGAAACAGAGAAAACAAAGAGAGAAATCAAGATAAGAAGAAAACAACATTCTTGCAAAATTGATCTCAATTCTCTCAACAAGCGAAGTGTCCATCTCAACGTCTCTACTAAGTGATGTATATAAGTCTTCTTTCTCACTAAGCCATGCAAAATCTGTCACATAACCAAACTTATAAATTACAATTATTTTTGCATTAGTCTATGCAAGTAACGCTGCCAGATCATACTTGCATGTTAGTCATCCTTCACATGTTTGTTCGAAATGATATTTTTAACAGTAATTCAATAGTTTTTATTCTATTTTTTGACACTTTCTTTTAATTGATGTTCAAGCTTATAGTTAGTTATTTCCTTTTAATTAGATTTAGTTAGTTTTAGCAACTATTTACGCGTTTTAAAAAAAGTTACCGCAGCAACACGCGAGGCATCATCTTGTGTATTAAGTTATTCACCGCCCGAGGATGAATATTTTGGTGGGGTGCACACACCACGCCTTTATAAGAAGCATAGTTGTGCATCAATACGTCAAGGAAATTGGACAACTATTGGTCTAAAAACAAAGTAACCTCAGTTTTCAAGAAGAAAAATGTAATTAACCTTGTATTGATGAAAAACGGTTTGCAAACTGCAAGCCTTAGAGGTGGTTGTAATGTAACAGTTAGTACCAATCCAGATGGGTGTGGGACCGAGGGAAGGAGTCAGGAGGTGAAAATCAGGTCGGAAAGAGAGTCAGGAAAGCGGTGTACACAACATCATCCCAACCATAGTTGCGGATGGGGAAGGACCCAAAGAAAAATAATGCAGCTCAGACCCATCATTCTTGTCCCAAGTTACAAACAGAAGGTGTCTACATGTGCTCCTATACCTCGATTATAGCAAGACATAAGGAACCCTCGCGTCAGGGGGAGCACGATATGGCTCGGCCCACGTGCGCTGGAGGCCACATCAACATTTATTTGTTCTTTTTTCTTTTCTTTCTTTCTTTCTTTCATTTTTTCTTTCTTACTTTTATTTATACTTCCAAATATTCTAAATAAAATATAACACAAAAACCCTTGACATAAATATTAAAAAATCTTAACCAAGTGTTTGAAAAATGCTAAATGTGTATAGAGGAAATGTTTCTAATGTATACAAAATATGTATACTAAAAAAATACAATGTGTATGAAAAAAACTTGGTCTTATATTTTAAAAATCTTAATCAAGCATTTCAAAAAACAATGTTAAAAAAGTATCTGACATATGTTAATTGAGCATTTGAATAAATATTAGACGTGTATAGAAAAAATGTTGACCATGTATTCAAAAAATATTAATCTTGTATTTGAAAAATGTTAATATTTTTTTTAGAAAATCCTAAAAATGTGTACAAAAAAAATGTTTACCATGTATTAAAAAAATGTTAATATTGTATTCGAAAAATGTAAATGTGTATAAAAAATGCATTAGCTATATTCAAAAAGTGTAAAATGTGTATGGAAAAGGTAGAAATAAAATAATATAAATTTTCAAAAATTGTTAATCATGTATGTAAAAGATGTTTCTCATGTATACAAAATATGCTGAATTTGTGCTTTAAAAAGTAATCATGTGTTGAAAAAAAAGGAAACAAAAACATAAAGAAAAAAGAAGAAACCCATTAAAAAAGATGAATAACCAAAGAAAACGGTGCAAAATAATGGAAACGGAGAAAACAGAGACAGAAACCGAGATAAGAAAAAAACCCGGATGAAAACCGAGAAGGAAACAAATAAAATGGAAGAAAGAGAAAAAAACAGTGAAATCTGAGAAAGAAACGAAAAAACACAAAAATGCGAAGAAAAAATCATATTGACGCACTGAAAAAATATTAAAACTATTGAGTTGTCTCCCAACAAGCTCTTTCTTTATAGCCATTAAGATAGACTTGGGATTTTAATGATGCCACATAAAAAACAAGAATTGAAGCACAAAAGGAGCATCATAAAGCATGTAACGAACACATTTAAATCTAACCCAATTCCTATGCATAGGCATTTAATAAGAAAACAAATTATCAAGACAAACAAAACCTAGGATATGCAAGGAAGAAGAAAGAAACATTAG
The DNA here is from genome assembly GCA_039707655.1 of Elymus sibiricus. NCBI lineage: Eukaryota > Viridiplantae > Streptophyta > Magnoliopsida > Poales > Poaceae > Elymus > Elymus sibiricus. The sequence continues at coordinate 390,922,015 of CM077671.1, forward strand.
CAATCTTAACATGAAGAGAGATAATTTAGTAACATAAAGATTTATATAACCATACTTGCCTCTCTCAAAACAATTACATGTAGGATCAAAATCAAATTTAACAATGTATCTATCACATAACATATTCCCTAGATGATCTACGTGCATGCAAATTTTATAATCTTCGTGGATTAACATCGAATAAAGTCATGACCTCTCCAAACCCATTTTTATCAAAACTTTCAAAGATTGAATATTCTCCACACATGTGGGATTCTTTTTACCTAAAGTTGGTGCTCTTCCAAACCCAATTTCAATACTATTGCAAACCTTATTATCAATAATAGATTCATTATGAAGTTCAAATAAGTTTTCGAGATTACAAGAAGTATCATAATTATCTCCCCATGACGATCATTATAATAATAAGTAGGCATGACAAAATCATCATCAATAGTTCCTATAGATAGCATCACCATAAAAAAGAAATATCAAATGCATCATTTCCATCACTTGAATCATACAGATTATCATGTCTATCACAATCATAATTTTCTTTTATAACTTCTTCAATAGTAGGGGGACTAAAAATATCATCCTCATCAAACTCATCACCCCCCATGCTTATAGCTTTTCATATCATTAGTACAATCGATATCCGTTCATAGAATTCATACTAATATCATTGTGATCATGCTTTTCATTAAAGGGACTCTCATGAATCATTTTATAAAATTCGTCTTTTAGGACTTCATAGCAATTTTTAGATTAACAATTTTCAAGAAAAAACTTCATAAAGATAACAAAGCACACTCAATTTCATATTTTCTATCAAAGAACTTATCACAAATGGCTTTTTATTCATAACTAGCTATTTGTTTATAAACTTAGGATTTTTTTAAAGATTACCAAATGGATGAGGATCCATAACCAATTGCCTTTATTTTATTTTATTTCAGTGTGTCAAACAATAAAGATATCATAACTAGGAAAGAAATAAAACACGCAAAGATATAGTGTTTGTGCGAAGGCACCTGATTTGGCAGATAATATCTCCCCGACAATGGCGCCAGAAATTCTTCTGCTACTCCTGTTGGAGTTGTTGGATTTCGCTGAAGAGGAAGGGTGATGTAGCACGACAGCAGATAGAATCTCCCTTAGTTAAGAACCAAGGTTTATCGAACCTATAGGAGATACTAAGCTAACGATTTAGGAGCACATGCACACAAACAATAAATTGCTTGCACACAACAAAGGCAAGGGGGTTGTCAACCCCCTTGTTCTTGCCAGTTACAAGATTAAAATCAAATATATAATGATAGGGAAAATGACAAAAAGTAAAGGAACAAAAAGGAGAAATTGTAGGACTTTTGTATTTAATGGAGAATAGACCCGTGGGCCATATGTTCACTAGTGGCATCTCTTCGAAAGCATGGCAACAGTGTGGTAGACAAATTAATGTTAGGCAATTGACATAATTGCACATAGTTATAATTTTGATCATTCATGGCATAATCTCACATAGGTATTACGTCCGTGATGAGTAGACCGTTAAACTTACTGACATCTACAACTTTTACTCCACCCCAAGCCCGCTATCTAGCATGCATCTCAAAGTATTAAGTTCATAAAAACAGAGTAACACAATAAGCAAGATGACACAATGTAGACAAAATAAAACCTAGCTATAAGATTAACCTCGTCGTTTTATCCTTAGTAGCAACAATACAATGCGTATCTTCGTCCTTATTATCACTGGATAAGATTGATACTTGTAAATTGCATTGGGATTTTCCTCAAAGAGGAGGGGATGATGCAGCACAATAGAGGTAAGTATTTCCCTCCATGAGAACCAAGGTTATCGAACCAGTAGGAGAACCACGCAAATTCCCGTCTTCAGCGCCTGCACACAAAAGAGCACACACTTGCACCCAACATGGATAAGAGGGTTGTCAATCCCCTTGAACTCGTTACTTGCAAGCGATAAGTAGTGATAGATAGATAGATAATTGATAAGTATAAATTGCAAATAAAAATAAAACAAATAAAAGGCAGCGATTCATTTAGAGTTTTTATAAATATATTTGTGAGGAGACCCCGGGGCCATAGTTTTCGCTAGAGGTTTCTCTCTTGAAGAAAGCATACGGTGGGTAAACAAATTACTGTTGGGCAACTGATAGAAAAGTGCGTAGTTATGCAATATTTATTCACGGCAATGATCATGCATATAGGCATCACGTCTATAAACAGGTAGACCGACTCCTGCCTGCATCTACTACTATTACTCCACCCATCGACCACTATCCAGCATGCATCCAAAGTATTAAGTAAAAATAGAGTAATGCTTGGAGGATTATGAGATGATGTAGACAAAGTAAATCCAATTAATATGAATGAACCCCATCGTTTTACCCTTAATGGCAGCAATACAATACGTGTCATGTCTCTTTCTGTCACTGGGATTGAGCACCGCAAGATTAAACCCATTACAACGCACCTCTTTCGCTGAAGATAAATCAATCTAGTTGGCCAAACCAAACCGATAGATCGGAGAGAATTATGAAGCTATAATAATCATGCAAATAAGAATTCAGAGGAGACTCAACTCTTCTTCATGAATAATCTGAACATAAACCCACAATTCATCGGATCCCAACAAACACGCTGCAAAGAAGATTACATAAGATAGATCACCGCGGGAATCACGGTGATCTTCGCAATGAAGAACATAGAGAGAGATAGCCATCTAGGTACTAACTACGGACCCGTAGGTCTGTGATGAACTACTCACACATCACCATGGGAGCAGCAAGATTGATGTAGAGGCCCTCCGTGATCGATTCCCCTCTGGCAGAGCACCGAACACGGCTTCAGATGGGCACACGATGGAACAGAGACTTGCGGCGGCGGAAAAATCATTTCAGAACAGAGGAGGGCCAGAGGCTGTGGGAGGTGGCCCCAAGCCATCAGGGCACAACCACCCCCTGGGGATGCCCTGTTGGCTTGGGGACACCTCGTGTGGCCCCCGATCTCTCTCTGAAGCTTCCAGGTCTTCTTTTGGTCCAAAAAAAAATCATCAAAAAGTTTCATGGTATTTGGACTTCATTTGGTACAGTGTTCCTGAAAAGCCAAAAACAAGCAGAAAACTACAACTGGCATTGGGCAGTGGGTTAATAGGTTAGTGCTAAAAATAATATAAATCGGCAAGTAAATACTTAAAAAGTATCCTAGAATGATAATATAATAGCATGGAACAATTAAAAATTATAGATAGGTTGGAGACGTATCAGCATCCCCAAGCTTAATTCATGCTTGTCCTCGAGTAGGTAAATGATAAAAATATAATTTTTGATGTGACATGCTACCCAACATGTAATCTTTTTCAGGTATAATCATTGAGAAAAAATGATGAACTAGTAAACATTAACATAGTAATATACATAAACTTAAGCAACATAATCATCGACTTTCGAAATATACGATCCTTAAATAGTGTTACTCCCCATTCAATTTATCATATTAGCATGGCAGGCTCTGTCTTCACCACATAAATACGAATGTGAAGCACCACAGTGTTGAGCCAGGCAATTGGATCGTAATTTTTAACACGCTTCAGCTTTTTATACCTCCCTCAATACATGAGCGTGAACCATGGACATACCATATAGGTGGAATAGAATATGGTGGTAGATATCAAAGGGGTAAAAGTGGAGAAGAAAGTCTCGCATAAACTAGGCGGATAACGGGCTATGGTGATGCCCATCAATCGATATCAATGCGAGGAGTAGGGATTGCCATGCCACAGATGCACTAGAGCTATAAGTGTATGAAAGCTCAACTGAAGCTAAGTGGGTGTGCATCCAACTTGCTTACTCATGAAGACCTCGGGCATTTGAGGAAGCCCGTCATCGGAATATACAAGACAAGTTCTATAATGAAAAATTCCCACTAGCATATGAAAATGACAAATCATGAGACTCTCTATATGAAAAACATGGTGCTACTTTGAAGCACAAGTGTGGAAAAAGAGGTAGTAGCACTGTCGCTTCTCTCTTTATCTCTCATTTTATTTTATTTTACTTCATTTTTTCCTTTTTCTTTTTTCTTTCTTTCTTTTTCTTTTTTTTCTTTTATTTTTTGTCCGGAGTCTCATCCCGACTTGTAGGGGAATCATAGTCTCCATCATCCTTTCCTCACTAAGACAGTGCTCTAATAGTGATAAACATCACACTTCTATTTACTTACAACTCGATATGAAAAACTACTAAACAATATGACTCTATGTGAATGCCTCTTGCAGTGTACCAGGATGTGCAATGATCTACCGTAACAAGTAAACAATGATGAACGGTGGCTTTGCCACCGACAATGAGTGCACAAGTCATATGATGTAACGGTGGAAGTTGCATGGCACTATATCTCGGAATGGCTATGGAAATGTCATGATAGGTAGGTATGGTGGTTGTTTTGAGGAAGATATAAGGAGGCTTATGTGCAACAGAGCGTATCATGTCGCGGGGTTTGGATGCACCGGCGAAAGGTGCACCGGTCCTCGAGGTGAGAATGGGCAATGCACGGTACCGAAGAGGCTAGCATAATATGGAAAGGTGAGTGTGCGTATGTCCATGGATTCACATTAGTCATAAAGAACTCATATATTTATTGCAAAGCTTTATTAGCTCTCTCGAAGCAAAGTACTACTCGCATGCCCCTAGGGAGGAGGTTGGGAGGAGTTAACCATCGCGCGCCCCAGACCTAAACAACACTATAGCTTGGATTTCAACAAGGAATAAAAATGCTCACACATCATCACCGCATAACCAATATTTAGATGAACAACACGTTAACACCATTTAACTATCAATATTTCTACTAATCAACAACCATGCACTCACTCCCTTTCATATTACCACATCAATATCATTAACCCATAATTTCTCTTTTATGTGCTACATGAAGGTTTTGATTATGCACTCCTTGAAGACCTATTATTTTTGGACTAGTCTTATAACCCATGCAAATTACCGTCAGTATTTATTAGACTCTCGGAAAAATTGAAGTGAAGCACGACATTTCAATTATTTCAATAAAATCTATATGCCACCGTGCTCTAAAAGATATAAGTGAAGCGCTAGAGCAACTGCTTAGCTCAAAAGATATAAGTGAAGCACAAAGAGTATTCTAACAAATCATGGTGAACATGTGTCTCTTTCAAGTAGGTGTGCCCAGAAAACAATGATTTTGGAAAACTAAAAATAAAACAAACTATAACACACGACGCTTGAAGCAAAACACATATCATGTGATGAATAAAAATGTAGCTCCAAGTGACATACCGATGGATTGGAACGAAAGAGGGGATGCCTTCCGAGGCATACCCGTGCTTAGACGCTTGAGTCTTCCGAAAATTTGACTTGGGGTGCCTTGGGCATCCCCAAGCTTAGGCTCTTGCTGCTCCTTATTCCTTCATCCATCATGATCGCACCCAAAACTTGAAAACTTCAGCACACAAAACTCAACACAAACCTTCATGAGATCCGTTAGTATAATAAACATATCAAATACTTTAGGTATTTTTATGAATTGATTCATATTTTATTATTACATAAGGTACTATGTTCTAGCTTCTCCATGGCTTATACCCCCCGATACAATCCATAGCATCATCAAAACAAGCAAAATATGCAAGCAAAACTATACTTCCATAACTCTGGATATTCTGAACATTAGGACTACCTGGGTAATTTGTATACAAATACTGTGTAAAAATTTCAAGAATTTATCATGCTTCAGAAGAGAACCAAAAATCCTGCACTGGACGCTAAAGTTTTTGTTTTTTCACACTATCTATTCTACTATCATCCAAATTAATCCCAAAGGCTTTACTTGGCACAAACACTAATTAAAACATAAAAACACAATCATTAAGGTAGCAATAATCATGTTATCACATCAAGACAAAAAGTAAAAACAAAAATTTAAAGATAACTATTGGGTTGCTGATACTTGTGATCTGCGTTGCATTTTTCCCTGAAGAGGAGAGGATGATGCATCACAGTATAGATAAGTATTTCCCTCAGTGAGAACCAGGGTTATCGAACCAATAGGAGGATCACACAACTTCTCTCTTCAGCGCCTACGCACAAAAGAGCAAACACTTGCACCAAACACGGGCAAGAGGGTTGTCAACCCCCTTGAACTCGTTACTTACAAGCGGATAAGTAGTGTAGTTGATAGTTGGATAAATATAAAATAGAAAATAAATAAAAAGTAAATGATGGAAGCAAGGTAGTGAGAACATTTGTAAATTTATATGTGAATATACCAGGGGGCATAGTGTTCTCTAGTGGCATCTCTCTCGAAGTAGACATACGATGGGTAAACAAATTACTGTTGGACAATTGCTAGAAAAGCACATAGTTATGCAATATTTATTCACGGCAATGATCATGTGTATATAGGCATCACATCCATAAGCAAGTAGATCAACTTCTGCCTTCATCTACTGCTATTATTCCACCCATCGACCGCTATATATCCAGCATGCATCTAGAGTATTAAGTAAAACAGAGTAATGCTTGGAGAATAGTGACATGATGTAGACAAAGTAAATCCAATTAATATGAATGAACCCCTTCATTTTATCCTTAGTGGAAGCAATACAAATATGTGTCTTGTCCCCTACTTTGTCACTTGGATATAGAGCACCGCAAGATTCAACCCACTACAACGCAGCTCTCGCACTGAAGAAAAACCAATCTAGTTGTCCAAACTAAACCAACAGACCAGAGAATTATGAAGTTATAATAATCATGCAAACAATAATCATATTTCGGAGAATACTCAAATCTTTATCATGAACAATCTGAACATAAACCCACAATTCATCGGAACCCAACAAACGCACCGCACAAAGTGATTACATCGAATAGATCATCGCGAAGATGCAATGAACTTTGTATCGATGAACATAGAGAGAGAGAGAGAGAGAGCCATCTAGATACTAGCTATGGACCCGTAGGTGGACTAGTCACACATCACCATGGGAGCAGCAAGGTTGATGAAGAGGCCCTCCGTGATCGATCCCCCCTCCGGCAGGGCACCGTAGCAGCGCTCTAGATAGGCACACGGCGGAACAGAGACTTGCGACGGCGGAAAAATTGTTTTGGGAGCTTCCCTAAGGTTTTTGGGAGAGCCACGGGGATGGGGGGGGGCACAAGCTAACAGGGCACGGCCACCCCTTGGGCGTGACCTATTGGCTTGTGGGGCCCTCATGCGGCCTCCGGCCTTCTCCCGAAGCTTCCAGGTCTTCTTTTGGTCCAGAAAAAAAATCATGAAAAAGTTTCGTGGTATTTGGACTCCGTTTGGTACTTTAAACCCGAAAAGCAAAAAACATGCAGAAAACAACAACTGACACTTGGCACTGGGTTAATAGGTTAGCGCTAAAAATAATATGAATCCACAAATAAATGCCCAAAAAGTATCCTAGAATGATAATATTATAGCATGGAACAATAAAAAATTATAGATACGTTGGAGACGTACGTATCAGTTGCCTCCCAACAAGCGCTATTGTTTTACGCCCCTAGCTAGGCATAATGCATAGTATCAAGTGTTGTCATCCTTGTGAAGATCCTCAATCACACAACCATGTTTCTTAGGAAAAGGAGGAGACTTGATGATAGGATCTTTTATCATGTTTATAAAATTGGGATGCACACTAATCATTTTAAGATCCTCGTTTCTTTTAACAGGAGTGATACTAGTATTCTTGAGGACATACATAACTTTAGAGTTTTTCCCTTGAGAGGTACTAGCATTATTTTTGGAGGGAGTGAAGGCGGAACCCATTTTATCAATGACTTCCTCCATTTTATTAATTCTATTAAGACATTGCTCCATACGCTCATTAGTAGTTGGATCTTTCTCTTTCAATGCTTTCAAAGTAGTTCCTACCTTTGATCTAAATTGAGTAATATGATTATAAATATTTTTATCCAAATCCTCAATTTGTTCTTTAGTGGTTATTTTATTTTCAATATCTCAAGCCTTTCCATAACATACTCAAAAGTTAAAGTAGTTTCATTGATGATGATAGGTGGTGATCCCACTAAATTTTCCATGGCTTTGAAAGCATCCGAAGTGTGACTCATTAAGAAATTACCATCGGTAATAGTATCAAGCACAAATCTATAGCAAGTAGTAATACCCACATAAAAATTACGAAGCAAGATGTTGGGGGATTGATTATGAGTTGATTTATTTTGAGCATTGCAAATCCTATGCCAAGCATCTCTTAAACTTTCTCCTCCCATTTGTTTAAAGTTAAGCACCTCATTCTCGGGAGTAAAGGAAGAACTAGCCATGATAACAAGCAAACTAGTAAACTAGCAAAAATAATTTTTATTTTTATAGCAAGCAAAATATAACAGAAAATAAAAAGTAGAACAAGTGAACAATAATTTGTGAGAAGGTACTTAATAGGAATTTGTTGATGCTCCCCGGCAACGGCGCCAGAAATCCTTTCTGATACTTCTAAACTGCGTTGGGATTTTCGATGAAGAGGAGTGGATGATGCAGTACAGTAGAGGTAAGTATTTCCCTCAGTGAGAACCAAGGTTATCGAACCAATAGGAGAATCACGCAAATTCCCGTCCTCAGCGCCTACACAGAAAAGAGCACACACTTGCACCCAACGCGAGCAAGAGGGTTGTCAATCCCCTTGAACTCATTACTTGCAAGCGATAAGTAGTGATAGATAGATAATTAGTAAGTATAAATTGCAAACAAAAATAAAACAAATAAAAGGCAGCGAGGTATTTAGAGTTTTTGTAAATATATTGGTGAGGAGACCCGGGGGCCTTAGTTTTCGCTAGAGGCTTCTCTCTCGAAGAAAGCATACAGTGGGTAAACAAATTACTGTTGGGCAATTGATAAAAAAAGCGCATAGTTATGCAATATTTATTCACGGCAATGATCATGCATATAGGCATCACGTCCATAAACAAGTAGACCGACTCCTGCCTGCATCTACTATTATTACTCCACCCATCGATCGCTATCCAGCATGCATCTAGAGCATTAAGTAAAAACAGAGTAATGCTTGGAGGATGATGACATGATGTAGACAAAGTAAATCCAATTAATATGAATGAACCCCATCGTTTCACCCTTAATGGCAGCAATACAATACATGTCATGTCCCTTTCTGTCACTGGGATTTAGCATCGCAAGATTGAACCCATTACAATGCACCTCTCCCACCAAAGATAAATCAATCTAGTTGGCCAAACCAAACCGATAGATTGGAGAGAATTATGAAGCTATAATAATCATGCCAATAAGAATTCATAGGAGACTCAAATCTTTTTCATCAATAATCTGAACATAGACCCACAATTCATCGGATCCCAACAAACACACCGGAAAGAAGATTACATAAGATAGATCACCGCGGGAATTGCGGTCATCTTGGCAATGAATAACATAGAGAGAGAGAGAGAGATAGCCATCTAGGTACTAACTATGGACCCGTAGATTTGGGGAACTACTCACATATCACCATGAGAGCAGCAATTGTTGATGTAGAGGCCCTCCGTGATCGATTTCCCCTCCGGCAGGGCACCGAAACAGGGCTCCAGATGGGCACACGGCGAAACAGAGACTTGTGGGGCGGAAAAATTATTTCGTGATCCCATGTAGGGTTTTTGGAACATTAGAGAATTAATAGGCCAAAGAGGAGGGCCAGAGGCGGTGGGGGTGGCCCCAAGCCATCAGGATGCGACCACCCCCCTGGGCGCACCCTGTGGGCTTGGGGGCACCTTGTGTGGCCCCCAGTCTCTCTCCGAAGCTTCCAGGTCTTATTTTGGTCAAAAAAAATCATCAAAAAGTTTCGTGGTATTTGGACTTCGTTTGGTACAGTTTTCCTGAAAAACCAAAAACAAGCAAAAAACAGCAACCGTCACTGGGCACTGGGTTAATAGGTTAGTGCTCAAAAATAATATAAATCAGCAAGTAAATGCTTAAAAAGTATTCTAGAATGATACTATAATAGCATGAAACAATCAAAAATTATAGATACACTGGACACGTATCAAAGATCACTGCAAGATTGAACCTACTTTAAAGCATCTCCCACTAAAGATAGTTCAATCAAACTTGGCCAAAGTAGACGAATACGCAACAAACAAACCTCAAAATATTCAGATAAATTCAATGAATATTCTGATCACAAACCCACAATTCATTGTATTCCAACAAACACACCACAAAATAATACATCAGATTGATCTTAGAGAAGACCATTACATTGAAGATCAAGAGAGAGAGAGAGAGAGATCCATCTAGCAACTGCTACGGACTGGTAGGTCTTAAAGGAACTACTCACACATCATCATGAATGCATAAAGGTTGATGAAGATGGCCTCCTCAATGGTTTCCCCCTTCGGCGGAGCACTAGAAAAGGACTCTAGATGGGATTGCTTCGGAATAAAAGCATGCCACGACAATAAAATTCTTTCTGACTTTCTTATGAGGATTGCGGGTAATCACATAATTTATAGGCCAAGAATTAGGGCAAACGGGTGGTTGTGGGCCTGCTACTTGTAAATTGCATTGGGATTTTCCCCCCAAAGAGGAGGGGAGATGCAGCACAGTAGAGATAAGTATCCCCTCAATGAGAACCAAAGTTATCGAACCAATAGGAGAATCATGCAAACCTTCTTTAACTGCACGTACACACACCGAACCAAACAGTTGCACCCAACACAGGCAAGAGGGTTGTCAAGCCCCTTGAACTCGTTGCTTGCAAGGATTAAATACTGGTAGATAGATAATAGAAACAAATAAAAGTAAATAATAGTAAATAAATGACAGTAAAATATTTTTGGAGTTTTTTATTTATGTTTTAGTAGACCAGGGGCCATAGTTTTCGCTAGAGGCTTCTCTCTTGAACATAGCATACGGTGGGTAAACAAATTACTGTTGGGCAATTGACAAAATAGAGCATAGTTATGACATGTTATTCACGATAATGATCATGTATATAGGCATCACGTCAATAAGCAAGTAGACCGACTCTTGCATGCATCTACTACTACTAGTCCACTCATTGATTGCTATTCAGCATGCACATAGAGTATTAATTATGAAACACGGTAATGCTTGGAGCAAGATGACATGATGTAGACAAAGTAAACTCAAGCAATATGAATAAACCCCATTGTTTTATACTTAATGGAAACAATACAATATGTGTCATCTCCCTTTCTGTCACTTGGATTGAGCACCGCAAGATTGAACCCATCGCAACGCACCACTCCCACTGAAGATAAATCAATCTAGTTGGTCAAACCAAACCGATAGATCGGAGAGAAATACGAAGCTCTAACAATCATGCATAAGAGAATTCAGAGAAGACTCAATATATATTCATGAATAATCTGATCATAAACCCACAATTCATCGGATCCCAACAAACACAACACAAAGAAGATTATATTGAATAGATCACCGCGGGAATCGCGGTGAACTTTGTATTGAAGATCAAAGAGAGAGAAGAGGTCATCTAGGTACTAGCTATGGACCCGTAGGACTGTGGTGGACTACTCACACATCATGATGGAGTCAGCAAGGTTGTTATAGATGGCCTCCGTGATTGATTCCCCCTCCGACAGGGCACTGGAAAAGGTCTCCAGATGGCCTCCCATCGAAACAGTAACTTGCGGCAGCGTGATAACCCACAACTTTGGGGATCATTTGTAGCCTTTTCTGATAAGTAAGAGTGTCAAACCCAACGAGGAGATAAAGTTAGAACAAATATTCCCTCAAGTTCTATCGACCACCGATACAACTCTACGCACGCTAATGCTTGCTTTACCTAAAACAAGCATGAAACTATTTTGTAGGTGATAGGATAGTTTGCACGAATAAAACTAGAAGTACTTAGCGGGAATAAAACTACGAGTAAAAAGCAAGATAATAAAAGTTAGTTGTTTAGTAGAAAGCTTTTGTCAAACAAGAAGGTTATTTGTCCCTAGGCAATTGATAACTAGACCGGTAATCATTCTTGCAATTTTATATGAGGGAGAGGCATGAGCTAACATACTTTCTCTACTTGAATCATATGCACTTATGATTGGAACTCTAGCAAGCATCCGCAACTACCAAAGATCATTAAGGTAAAACCCAACCATAGCATTAAGTATCAAGTCCTCTTTACTCCCATATGCAACAACCGACCTACTCAGGTATGTGTATTCTGTCACTCACGCCACCCACCATAGGCAAATCATGAACACATTGCAACACCCTGCAACGGGGATCCCTCACGTTTGCGCGAAACGGAGGGCACCGTAGGACAGCACCATAATAAAATATACAATCATACCAACCACGATCATCAATTAGCCCATAGGACAAAGCGGATCTACTCAAACATCATAGGATAGCCAAATATCATTGGGAAATAATATATGGAGTTGAGCACCATGTTTAAGTAGAGATTATAGCGGGGAAAAAGGGAGTTACACCGCTGCATATAGGGGGAGAAAGTTGGTGTTGACGGTAGCAAGATTGTTGATGTAGATCGCCGTCACGATCCTTGCCCCGGCGGCGTTCCGGCACCACCGGGAGAGAGGGGGAGAGAGCCCCCCTCCTTCTTATTCTTCCTTGGCCTCCCCTCTAGATGGGAGGAGAGTTACCCCTCTGGTCCATGGCTGCCATGCAGGCGGAGGGGCAGGAGCCCCTCCTAGATTGGATCTCCCTCTCTGTTCTCTTCTGTTTCACGTTCCTGTTTTCTGGCCGAAAACCGTTTCTTATATTCCCGGAGATCCGTAACTCCGATCGGGCTGAAATTTTGAGGGGATTTTTATCCAAACATTAGCTTCCTTGCGCCCAAAGGAGAGCTCCAACCGACATACGAGCTGGGCACAACCCACCGGGCGCCCCTGGGCCCTGGGGGCGCGCCCTGGTGTCTCGTGGGGGTTGTGGGCCTCCGTTTGCGTTGATTCCACTTTTAAAAATTCACAAATATTCCAAAAAAAACTCCGTAAATTTTTATCGCGTTTGGACTTCGTTTGATATGGATATTCTCTGAAACAAAAAACATGCAACAAACAGGAATTGGCACTGGGCACTAGATCAATAGGTTAGTCCAATAAATCATATAAATGTTGCCAAAAATATGTGAAAGTTGTATAATAATGGCATGAAACAATCAAAAATTATAGATACGATGGAGACGTATCAGCATCCCCAAGCTTAATTCCTGCTCGTCCTCGAGTAGGTAAATGATAAAAAAGATAATTTTTGATGTGGAATGCTACCTAGCATAATCTTGATCATATATCTAATCATGGCATGAATATTAAGACACGAGTGATTCAAAGCAATAGTATAGTTTTGACATAAAGACATTAATACTCAGGCATCCCAACAAACAATCATGTCTTTCAAAATATCAAGGCTAAAGAACGCTATCCCTACAAAATCATATAGCCTTGTCATGCTCTGTCTTCTTAACACAAAGTATAAATTATGTACTACCCCGGTGTCAGCCAAGCAATTGGTTCATACTTTTTAACGCGCTTCAGCATTTTCAACTCTCACGCAATACATGAGCGCAAGGCATGGATATAGCACTATAGGTGGAATAGAATATGGTGGTAGGTTTCAAGGGGGTAAAAGTGGAGAAGAAAGTCTCGCATTAACTCAGCGTATCAACGGGCTATGGAGATGCCCGTCAATAGATATCAATGCGAGGAGTAGGGATTGCCATGCAACGGATGCACTAAGAGCTATAAGTGTATGAAAGCTCAATATGAAAACTAAGTGGGTGTGCATCTAACTCTATAATGAAAAATTCCCACTAGTATATGAAAGTGACAACACAGGAGACTCTCTATATGAAAAACATGGTGCTACTTTCAAGCACAAGTGTGGAGTTAGCATGCCCCTATTCCTTCTTCTTTCATTTTTTTTTCTTTCTTTTCTTTTTCTTTCTTTTTTTCTTTTTCTTTTTTTTTCTTTTTTTCCTTTTTTTTCTTTCTTTGTCCGGAGCCTCATCCCGACTTGTGGGGGAATCATAGTTTCCATCATCCTTTCATCACTGGGGCATGCTCTAATAATGAATAATGATGATCATCACACTTCTATTTACTTACAACTCAATACTACAACGATAGTAGAATAAAGTATGACCCTATATAAATGCAATGATCTAGCATAGCAAAGGTATCAAAAAACAGACAAGCCATGAAAACATCATGCTAGCTATCTTACGATCATGTAATGCAATATGACAATCAATGCTCAAGTCATCAAAACGGAGGCGGTGGAAGTTGCATGGCAATATATCTCGGAATGGCTATGGAAATGCCATAATAGGTAGGTATGGTGGCTGTTTTGAGGAAGATATAATAAGGCTTATGTGTGATAGAGCGTATCATATCACGGGGTTTGGATGCACCGGCGAAGTTTGCACCGACTCTCGAGGTGAGAAAGGGCAATGCACGGTACCGTAGAGGCTAGCAAATTGCGGAAAGGTAAGAGTGCGTATAATCCATGGACTCACATTAGTCATAAAGAACTCACATACTTTTTCCAAAAGTTTTATTAGCTCTCTCGAAGCAAAGTATTACTACGCATGCTCATAGGGGGGAGGTTGGTAGGAGTTAACCATCGCGCGCCCCCGACCTTCACACAAAGATAGACAATCAAGAATAAATTGTGCTCCAACTTCCTAGCATAACGGGAGACTATACGTGCATGCTTCGGGAATCACAAACTTCAACACCAATATCTTACTAAACACGATCATCCACTAGTACCTCCCACATATTATCATCTCTATATCTCAAAACTATTGCAAGGAATCAAACATATCATATTCAGTGATCCCTAAGTTTTATGTAGGATTTTATGACTAACCATGTGAATGACCAATTCCTGTTGACTCTCTAAATAGATATAAGTGAAGCAAGACAGTTTAATTCTTTCTACAAAATACCATGCTCTAATAAATATAAGTGAAGCAAAATATCATTCTATGAATAACGGTTTTCTATGTGAAGAGAAACAGGCAATCCAAACTTCAAATGATATAAGTGAAGCACGTGAAGCATTCTATAAAGCCATACTCAAAAGATATAAGTGAAGTGCAATGAGCATTATATAAATCAACCATGGACTATCTCATATCAGCATGGTGCCTAAAATAAAAGTGAATACAAAAGATGCTCCAAGATTTTACGCATATCATGTGATGAATAAAAATATAGCTCCAAGTGACATACCGATGATTTGGAATAAAAGAGGGGATGCCTTCCCGGGGCATCCCCAAGCTTAGACGCTTGAGTCTTCCTAGAATATTACCTTGGGGTGCCTTGGGCATCCCCAAGCTTAGGCTCTTGCTGCTCCTTATTCCTTCTCATCGTGATAACACCCAAAACTTGAAAACTTCAATCACACAAAACTTAACAGAAAATTCGTGAGATCCGTTAGTACACATAACAGCAAATCCCATCATGTCTTGCCATAACATTATTGCATAATTATAATCTAACATTACCCACTATATGCTATCACAATTCTATGGCTCCCAAGTCAATGGGGCTCAACAAGAATTCAAACATAAGCACACAAAGCAGCTATAACAACAATTTGTGAAAAACAGGACAATCTGTAAAGATTTGTAGACATGTATACTTCTGTAGCTCAAAAAATTCTGAACAATTAGGACGTGAGAAATGATTTTCATAACACTACTGTGTAAAAATTTCAGAATTTTTGCACGCTCCAGTAAAATATGAAAATTCAAACACCACGGCAAAAGTTTCTGTTTTTGCACAGCCCACATCAAACAAGCAATTCAAACATCCTAAAGGCAAGTCTTGGCACATTATTTGTATAATACAATGGATTTGTACAAGGGGATAATTATTTTTGTTGGAAAAGTTTCCGTGATTCAAGATTCACAAAGTTTCCATGGGCATGAACAGAAGTTCAAGGCTAGCCCCCACTTCAACGATGCTCATCATCTCTTCTCACTTTCACCTTTCCTTTTGTGAAGTTTTAGGTTCCCCTCTATATTTTTTTGTTTTAAAACTTTATAAAAGCACACAACAGAAATAAACGACTCTCTAAAACTTCCGGGTTGTCTCCCTAGCAACGCTTTCTTTAAAGCCATTAAGCTAGGCATAAAGTGCTCAAGTAATGGATCCACCCGGATCCCAAGGTATATCAAAGCCAATTTTAATCAACAATGATTTTTAATTTAGTAGTGTGCACAAAGTGATATATATCATGTCACAATGAAGTCTAACTCTCTTCCTATGCATAGGCATGTCATACAAGAACAATTCATGCACATTAAGTAAAGGCCAATGCATAGTATAAACGGTTTCTTGCAATTTTATAGTATTGGAAACATAGAGAGGTGAAGATGTAGTTCCTCTCTCATAATAATTGCAAGTAGGAGCAGCAAGCACATGCATATTATATTCATCAAAATCATCATGTGTAGTAGCTAAACGGAACCCATCTATATAATCCTTAATAAGAGCAAACTTCTCTGATATAGTGTAGTTGGGAGAATTCAAAAGGATAATAGGACTATCATGTGTGGGTGCAATAGAAACAATTTCATGCTTAACATAAGGAACTATAGCAAGTTCATCTTCATAAGCATAATTTATATTGGCATCATGGCCACAAGCATAGCAAGTTCATCAAAAAGGGATATTTCAAATGAATCCAAGGGATCATAGCAATTATCATAGCAGTCATCATAGCATTCATCCTTCGGTAAGCACGAAGGGTAATTAAACAATGTATGAGTTGAAGAGTTACTCTCATTAGAAGGTGGGCACGGGTAGCTAATCCGCTCTTCCTCCTTTTGTTCTTCGCTCTCCTCCTCATCTTTTTCATCTAATGAGCTCACAATTTTAGCAACTTCTTCTTCCATAGATTCCTGCAAAATATTAGTCTCTTCCAAGGCAGCGGACATTCTTTCACTAAATTATTTAACATAAGCATTAGAAGCATAGTTTTCATAGCAATATTTAAGTATGGCAAAATTTTCAGATTTGTAAAGAGTAGCATCATACTTTTCAATCAAAGAAGCAATTTCATAGGCACCCTTAAAAGCAACAAATTCTTCAATTTGTTCAACATCAAAATAACAATAGGCTTCCTTGGCATAAGAAGATAGTATTTCATTATCATTAAACACACTTAAGTAAAACCATGTATTTCACATAGATTCCAAGCATAGCAACACAAATGATTAATTTGATGCCACAAGAGTTTCCCTTTTTGAGATATGCGGTGTCACACATAATAAGCATGCTCATTTAATGATTTTCCCTCAACTAAGCTAGTTGGGTTTTCAGCACGAGCACAAATGGATCGAAGATGATCCAAATAATATTCTTCGGTAGTACGGAACACTAGTGGTTCCTCAACTTTTGGAGCAGCAAGTACATCTATTTTTTTTTGGTATTTTGCGTTTCCTACCCATATCTAAAGATATAAAACAAGAGCACAAAATAAAAATACTTAGTGATAAAGCAAACAAGCACACACGAGAATATTCACCCCATGCTATTGCTCCCCGGCAACAGCGCCAGAAAAAGGTCTTGATAACCCACAAGTGTAGGAGATCGTATGTAGCCTTTTTCGATAAGTAAGAGTGTCGAACCCAACGAGGAGCTAAAGGTAGAACAAATATTCCCTCAAGTTCTATCGACCACCGATACAACTGTACGCACGCTAGTGCTTGCTTTACCTAGAACAAGTATGAAACTATTTTGTAGGTGATAGGATAGTTTGCACGAATAAAACTAGAAGTGCTTAGCGGGAATAAAACTACGAGTAAAAAGCAAGATAATAAAAGTTAGTTGTTTAGTAGAAAGCTTTTGTCAAACAAGAAGGTTATTTGTCCCTAGGCAATTGATAATTAGACCAGTAATCATTCTTGCAATTTTATATGAGCGAGAGGCATGAGCTAACATACTTTCTCTACTTGGATCATATGCACTTATGATTGGAACTTTAGCAAGCATCCGCAACTACCAAAGATCATTAAGATAAAGCCAACCATAGCATTAAGTATCAAGTCCTCTTTACTCCCATATGCAACAACCCACCTACTCGGGTCTGTGTATTCTGTCACTCACGCCACCCACCATAGGCAAATCATGAACACATTGCAACACCCTACAGCGGGGATCCCTCATGTTTGCGTGAGATGGAGGACACCGTAGGACACCACAATAATAAAATATACAATCATACCAACCACGATCATCAATTAGCCCATAGGACAAAGCGGATCTACTCAAACATCATAGGATAGCCAAATATCATTGGGAAATAATATATGGAGTTGAGCACCATGTTTAAGTAGAGATTACAGCGGAGAAAAAGGGAGTTACACCGCTGCATATAGGGGGAGAAAGTTGGTGTTGACGGTAGCAAGATTGTTGATGTAGATCGTCGTCACGATCCTTGCCCCGGCGGCGTTCCGGCGCCACCGGGAGAGAGGGGGGAGAAAGCCCCCCTCCTTCTTCTTATTCCTTGGCCTCCCCCCTAGATGGGAGGAGAGTTACCCCTCTGGTCCATGGCCGCCATGGTGGCGGGGGGGCAGGAGCCCCTCCTAGATTGGATATTCCTCTCTGTTCTCTTCTGTTTCGCGTTCTTGTTTTCTGGCCGAAAACCGTTTCTTATATTCCCGGAGATCCGTAACTCCGATCGGGCTGAAATTTTGAGGGGATTTTTATCTGAAAATTAGCTTCCTTACGCCCGAAGGAGATCTGCAAACGACTTACGAGCTGAGCACAACCCACCAGGGTGCGCATGGGCCCTTGGGGCGCGCCCTGGTGTCTCGTGGGGGCTGTGGGCCTCCGTTTGCGTTGATTCTACTTCTCAAAATTCAAAAATATTCCAAAAGAAATCTCTGTAAATTTTTATCGCGTTTGGACTTCGTTTGATATGGATATTCCACGAAACAAAAAACATGCAACAAACAGGAACTGACACTGGGCACTGGATCAATAGGTTAGGCAAATAAATCATATAAAATGTTGCCAAAAATATGTGCAAGTTGTATAATAATGGCATGAAACAATCAAAAATTATAGATACGATGGAGACATATCACGGCGGAAAAATTGTTTCGGGTGGCTCTCTGTTGGTTTCACGATTTTGGAGAATTTACGGAGGCGGAATTAGGTCAGACGGAGCCTCGATTTTAGAGAATTTACAGAGGCGGACTTAGGTCAAACGAGGCATCAGGACGTGCCTACCCTCCTGGGCACGCACTGTTGCCGCCGTCTCCTCGTGTATCGTCGGGTCTCCCTCTGAAGCTTCCAGGTCCTCTTTTGGTCCAGAAAAAATCATCAAAAAGTTTCGCAGCATTTGAACTCCGTTTGGTACTGGTTTTCTGAAAAGCCAAAAAACATACAGAAAACAACAACTAGCACTTGGCACTGGGTTAATATGTTAGTTCCCAAAAATGATATAAAATAGTATATAAACCATCCAGGATTGATAATATAATAAACAATCAAAATTATCGATACATTAGAGATGTATTAGCGCCCCACAAGCCTGGACGGCACAACCCCCTGGGTCGCGCCCCCCGGGCTTGTGGGGGCCTTGTGAGTCTTCTCGTGTCTCCACGAAGCTTCTTGTTTTGCATATATTCCAGAAAAATTCCTCATAATTTTTCATCTTGTTTGGACCTTCCTAGGTATGATTTTTTTTATGAAACCAAAAACATGCAAAAAACAGAAACTGGCACTGGACACTAAATTAATGGGTTAGTCCAAAAAAAATATATATAAATATATAAAAAGCATACAAAAGTGATACGTAATAGAATTTAAGAGAGGCGATTTCCTATGCATGGTGGTAGATGCACACCCTTAGGTATAATTGCCTTTTTGTATATACGAGACGTCGGGTTTCAATGGCAATGGCACAAGTGCATTTTTGTTGTATAGAAATGACTTTTTATCACTTTTCTTTTTTCCTTTTCATTATCTTTTTGACACAAGTGTCTTTTCGTTGTCTAGAAAGGGTGTTTCTCACTTCTCTCAATTTTTTGCTTGCCTTTTTGGCATACTTGCATGTTTGCTTGCCTTTTTTGGAATAATTGCATGTTTGCTTGCCTGGCTGGTCCAAAGTCATGATATTTTCGCTATAGAGTTGTTTTTCATAGTCCAAAATAATTTACCAAATTAATTAGAGATAAAAATTGGGGCCGTGTGTAGCTACCACCATGGGTAGCAAATTATTTTCATAGAATTTAATAATAAAAATATTGATACGTTTAAGACGTATCAAGCGCCACCATCGCCTCCTCCTCGTTGTCACCGCGAGGAAGAGGAATTTGGCTAGCGAAATGGAAGGATGTAGTTGCTGGGCAGCGGGATGTGAGAGGATAAGCTCATGTGGTTGTGAGTGAGGATGTTCACGCGAGGAAATGACATAGCGAACAATTGGGTTCGGCTGACGTGTCGAGACGCCCTCCTTTAAGATTCATGTTGGTCATTTGACGACTATAATGTAGTTCGCCGACAAAACATACATGGGGAACGTTAGCTAGATAATATTTCCCTAAGATTTTTGGTTAGACATTATTTAGCTTGCTATAATTCGTATCTTCGAGACATCTAGGACTACCACCTTGTTCAGGTCCTCTATAAGGAACCCCATCATTATCTAATGCTTAATTCATATTACATTATCACAATTCTTGTAGGTTCTTCGATTGTTTGTAGGAACTCGAACCTCATTGTTTAGGTTGATCGTGCCTACGGTACGTCAATAACCAGCGGAGATTGGTTTAGAGCATGTATACAAGAATCTATGCCAAGATGACCATTACGAAATACATGCAACACTGTCGTCTTTTCAATGTTCCTTGATTTACGATTCTATTTGTGGTAAAAAAAATCTTGATTACTCGAGTGACGTGGCACGAGATATGAAACACATTATGTGCCTTTCTGATTTCGGACTCACGCATCCTCTGTTGTAGTTGTTAAGATGAAAACAATTTTTAAGCATCATGTTTTTACTATTGACTTGCACACGACACTTGGTTCCATAAACTGAGTTTATGCTTTTGGTTCGTTGGTTATCGTCCCCCCCTCTTCAGTTACTGTAAATTTTCTAGGAAAAGCAATGACTTTTTTTCATCATTTTACTATCAAATCTTTGAGTTTCTTCCTCAATTGGTGTATCATGTGGTTTTTAATGTGTAGTTGGTACAACATGTTTTTTTGGGCATTGCATCTTTGACTATCTTTTTATATATAGGTTCGGTTAGCATGTATGGTAGTAGTATAATTTTTCACTGGTGTCATTCAATCATTAAGCGACTTTGCAATATCTTGGTAGACGGTGAATAATGAGGTGGACCACACACACCATATCTGTATAAGGATTGTCATTCTGAAACAAGACCACAAGGAAAATAACAATATTAGCGGCAAGCACATAATAAACCTTTCTTTTCGTGAGAAGTATATCTAACTCTAGGACTGAGAGATATTGGGAAATTAGCAGTGACGCAAATATCCTTGATAATATTTGCAACCACAATTTCATGGCGCCTAAACATGTGTGTGGTTCCTAGTCTATGGACTAGCACTTCCTCATAAAAAAATGAGCTTCAAATCCTAACCTTCATACGCATTCAATAGTTCATCCTTAACTCTGAGTGGAAGAGATCAACAATGGCCACCTTTTGCTAGCAAGTGGGTGGGAGACTAGGCAATTACTTGCAGGTTGTCTATCATCCTCACATTTGGTGCCTTTAAACCGGAGAAAGTCTTGTGTCTTTGGTATCTCATAAGTTTGTTGGGGGTAGTTGGGGCCATTCTCGATGAGCCACATCATAAATATGGGTCAAGTTAAAGTCCTTCATCAGTTGTCACTGCATGTGCGCCTACCCAAGTCCTAATGTAGTTGTTTAGGTTTTATTGTTTTGTTTTGTTAGATTCTTGTCTAGGCTCATTTAGCTTTGCTTTTCCTATTTGGTTGGGTTTCAGCCATGCCTTTGGTTCTGGTGCCCTCTACGGTTTTTTTTATTTACTTTGATTGTGTTTGGTGTTCTTCCAATACACTAAGATGCATTTAGATACACGCATATTCAAGAATATGAAATTTTTAATCATGAAAGTTTAGAGTTGAGAAACATAAGTCTTAACACCGAGCTTGCTTGACTAAGGACTACTTGCCAATTTGGCGTTTCTGTTCTTCTATAGGTGCGACAATAATGATGATGGTCGAGCCCTACTTGTGTCATCTCAAGTACAGTAGACACTACCCATGCCATGTGTTTGTCTCCTAGCAACAAATTGAGAAATATCACCACGCGGGCTTTCAACTTTGTAGATGAACTTACATTTGTCCTTCTAACACAAGAGAGCATGATGTTCTCGGCTAGTTAGAGCCTACCAACCCAGATGGAGAACACACTTACATGGCGAAATTCGCCATCACAAAATAGAAGTTCTTTTTTTATGCGCCGCAGTTCCTTCAATTTGAGCACCAAGAGTTCTCTTGGAGTAGTTTTTGCGATTTGTTGAAATCCTTCACATGAGGAATGAAACGGCCACAAGATCCCATGTTGACAATGTACCTATTTGATCTAAAATTAAAATAGCCTAGGCTATGGATGTTATTTATTAAAATGGACAAAAGAAGTTAGCGTTCTAATATCATTATTGGCTTGCAATGGTAGTTAGCGCTATAGTTGTTGTTGAGTAAACCAGGCAATGGGTTATGCCTTTGGATACTTCATGATTCTACCCTCTCAAATGACGAACAATTCATCCGAAAAATCATCATTGTAATTTTGACGATAGTTTGAGGAAGCATACAAAAAAAACTTTTAATTATTGAATCCACATGGCAAAATGCAAACTTGTGGCCTAATTTTGGTTATGTTGGCATCGAAAAAGGCCAGTGACTTCACTCGACCGCCGCCAGCAGTCGTACGTGACTGAGGTTCCATGGTGAGTCCATTGGTACTCCCAACACCAAGCTCCTACTTTTCAATGCAGCACAATGTAAGGGTAAATAGAAGGAGGCGATAGGGGGAAGTTCCTTATTCGCTCCATATATTCAAGTATGTCACTCTAGGTACTCTATTTCTTCACCTCCATAAAAATGGCACCCATATTTTTTTGTCTTACTTTCTCCTCAAGGTCAAGGTTATGCCTGCAAATTAATTAGTTCTTTTTGAGCGTGTGCTCATGTGTTCTATGTATTTTTAACAAATTAGTTTTTTGATTCCGTGAGATAGACCAAAGTTGTGAGTTGACTTCCTCTAATCCTAACAACGAATGATATAGCATATTAGAATCGTAGTTTTCTTATTGCGGGAAAACATCCGATCTATTCATCTTCAAACATGGTAGTACAACGAACAACAGAAATAATAAAAATTACATCCAGATTCATAGACCACCTAGTGACGACTACAAGCCGTGAAGCGAGCCGAAGGCGCGCCGCCATCATCGTCCCCCCTCACCGGAGCCGAGCAAAACTTGTTGTAGTAGACAATCGGGAAGTCGTCGTGCTAAGGCCCCATGGGACCAGTGCACCAGAACAGCAACCGCCGCCGATGAAGTGTAACGTAGATCGAAAGGATGCAACCTGAAGACACACGAACGTAGACGAATGACGAACATATCCGAGCAAATCCACCAAAAGCAGATCCATCAGAGACACATCTCCACACGCTCACCGACGATGCTAGATGCACCACCGAAACGGGGGCTAGGCGGGGAGAACCTTATTCCAACTTCAAGGAGCGTCGTCGTCTCGCCTTCTTAAGCAGGACACAAACCCTAACAAAACCTGAAAGCACATCAAAAAATGAAGCCCTCCCACCGACAAGATTCGGGATCCACCGCGCCCCCATGGCCAAGGCCACTGATGACGAGGCGGACCGGTGGTTGCGTGAGAAACAATGTCTGTGTTTTCGTGTCTGTATATCAAAGTCGTAGTTTATGGTGAAAGAAGATGATTCGGCCTGGTTATGCTCATTTTCATGTTTAAATTCTATACCTACTAACAAAAGAAATAGGTATTCTTGGTCTGTCATACTATTTTTTTAAAAAGCCCCTCAAGTTCCTGGTAATCAACCCGCAGTACATATTAAGTGATTTTTCAAAAATCCATATCTTTTAAATCGTAACTCTAAATTTAACATATTATACATGAAATTTGATTGGAAAAATATATAGAATCTGAATATGATATTATTTTACCTATTAACCATTAAAAAAGCTATTTACAATTAAACCTTAATCAACAGCATATGATCAGTCTTTCTTTCATACCGGTGCCGATCCGAATTGAAAATGAACACTTCGGCAAAACCAATATGAGAAACGAGAAGAAATATCTATAATCACGCATGCACGCGTCACCAAAATCTCATAGAAAAAAATTGATTTACCATCCTACACCGAAAGGGAGATGTATTAAGATTGACAACATTCAAACGTGTTGTGGTTGTGTGAACACTAAGGCCACGGTCGACGAGAAGAAGAATAAATAGAAACACAGACGGAATGCCATGTATTAAAATAAAGGGCATGAACCAATTAAAGTCTCGAGTCATACTTATTAGGTTAGGCAGTGTGTTTTTTTTTCACCCGTTGCAATCGCACGGGCTTATTTGCTAGCTAATTTTTTTAAATATTATCTTTTTTTATTAATTTTCTCACATATAACGCCGGTTCAAAATATATCAAATTTGTCATCCCGTCGGATTCGAGGGAGCCGACAGGGTCCAGTCGGTCACGGGTAAGCCGACAGGGTCCAGTTGGCCACTAGGAGGCCGATAAGTGGGCTGTCGGCCACGTGGCGGCCAACTACTGGCCCGAACACATCATTCGGCCTGAGGCCGTCTAGTCGGCTGCGCCAAGGCCGACTGGGCCCAATCGGCTACGCCGAGGCCGATAGGACCCAGCCACCTTCGGCCGCGGCTCCTTCTCCCTTTCTTCCTCCTCTCTTCCTCTCTTCTCTGTTCTTTCTCATCTCTCTCTCAACCCCACAGCCCCCCGATTTCTTACCACATATTTAGCCGATTTCTTCCTAGTTTTTCACCGTAGATTGCTTCTAGAGTGCTAGGGGATGCTAGTGTAACCTCGATCTCGTGATGGGGTAGCTCCTACTGGTGGTGGTGAGCACTGTGGAGGTGGAGGTGGTGGAGGTGGAGGTGGAGGTGGAGCCAGTGGAGGTGGAGGTGGAGGTGGTGGAGGTGGAGGCAGTGGAGGTGGACATTCCGGTGTTCGTCATCCGTTCGCATGTTTGAAGCCCGCCGTTCGTCATTTCTTCACACGCTTCAAGGGTAATATATCCAACGTCCATTCCCGTAGTGTTAAGTTATGTGGATATTTATGTGTGTAGAATATTTTAGTTGATCCGGTAGCGTTGGTTCGATACAATATGTAGATGTCAAATAGTTAGTTGTATTGCATTTTTTATTTGGTGCGGTAAAATTTGGGTAGCTGTGGTATTTTGTAGTTCGTTCGGTAAAATTGGTTTAGTTCGATACAATATGTAGTTGTCAAATATTTAGTTGTGTGGTAATTTTTAGTTTATCCGTTAGCTTTGGGTAATATTAGGGTAGATGTAGTAATTTTAGTTGGTTCGGTAAAATTATTAGTTTGCCTTTTGCTTAATATTTATCCCTGATGAATTTTTTTAGGTCAACAGATATGTCTGATTTAGTGACATTAATTTTTTACTACGGCCCTGGTAATGTGCAAATAACTGAGACAGGAGCTGATCTGAGTGAATTTGAGCACATTGAAGTGCCAATGACTGCCCCTGAAACATGGTCTGTTAGTCAGTTGAGAGAATGGTTAACCGGGTCTTTAGGGTTAAATACTGAAACACACACCGTGGGTGTTCATGCATTATGAACCCGGTCCAGTTCGAAATTTTTCTTTTATTTGAAGGAAATAGCGCTGGACGATCAGTGGGTGCGCTGGTTACAAGCTAGCTCGAGCAGGGGAGTTAATCCTGTCGCTTTAGTGCTTCCCGTCGTGAAGCAGGTGAGTGCAACTGAAGCCGACGGTGGTTACGATTATGGCCAGAGCAGTGAAGGAATGCATGATTCAATGTCAAATTATGCGTCCCATGCTGCAGATGAAGTTTACGAAACAGGGCAGAGCAGTCATGCAGAAGGAGGTAATGTCGATGATTATGTTAGTGGCGAGGTGGATGCTGACGAGGTAGATGGACACTTGCAAAACCAGATGGAAAATGAAGATAGAGATGGTGATATTGCTGATGATTCTGACGAGTCAGACGAAGAAGAGAACGTCCAGCAGGTGCCTAATCCTGCATCATGGAATCAGGACTTCTCAAATGCAATGACCGTGAATGATGGCCATGATTCTGCGTGGCAATATCACCAGAACAACGTTGCGACGGGTGCGCTGTATCCAAACAAGCAAGCTCTCAAGGATGCAATAATTAGTTGGGCAATGTCCACGCAAAGGGTTTTTGTAGCAGATGTGTCAAGTCCGAAAAACTTGACAATGGTATGCAAGAACCCGGGTTGTCCAGCGAGGGTGCATGGCTATCTCCCTAAGTATGGCACAAATTGGGTGATCAGTGACTTGGTTCATCACACTTATGTTATTCCCTACATCCCTCAAGATCATCCAAACCTTACGTCCACCCTCATTGCTCGGTTGCTTTATAGCGAGATAGTGGAGGGCAAAGCTATGGAAGTGAAGGCTATCCAGACAAAAGTCTTCGTCAGGTTCAAGTACAAAATATCCTATGGCAAGGCTTGGAGGGCTAAGAAGAGGGCACTTGAGATTAGATTTGGTTCGTACTTTGATGCATATGACTCTGTTGTCTGGCTCCTCCACACATTGCAGGACCGGAATCCGGGCACCTACGTCAATATTCAAGACTTCTTCATGCCAGAGTTCCCAAATGTAAAGGTGTTGCATCGATTGTTCTTCTCTTTCGGTGTGTGCATTGAATCTTTCAGACATTGTCGTCCAGTGATATGTGTGGATGGCACTTTTCTCACAGGGAAGTACAAGGGTCAGATCCTGACCGCCATTGGTCAAGATGGGCAAAATCAAGTCGTTCCTCTGGCATTTGCTTTTGTGGAAAGCGAGAACATTGAAAGTTGGACATGGTTCTTCAGGCAATTGAAAATAGCTGTTGTGCAGGATAAGCCGAATGTGTGCATTCTTCATGACAGACATGCAGGTATACTCAGTGCGATAAAGACATTGTCAAACCCTGGTCCTGAGGAACAAACTCCATGGCAGAACTTGCAGAGTCATTGGTGCATGCGCCATCTTGGGGCCAATTTCTTCTCGCGGTTCAGAAATAAGAACCTCATGAATCTATTCAAGAAACTCTGCAAGCAGAACCAACTATGGAAATACACCTTGATACGTGACGGACTAAATACTTGCACGAAGAGACATGTTAGGGACAGGAGAGCTGCACGAGATGCAGTTGTGAGGGCACATGTTGAAGCAGTAGCTGCACAGTTAGCAACAGGATCAGCAGCCGTGGAGAAGGAGCCTGTTGGGCTTTGTGACTTGCCAGGATTTGATCCACCTGGCACTAGGAGAAGGCTTGGAAGGACAATTAAAACCTTTGATCAGTGGATAGAGCATGAGCCTCTTGAGAGGTGGTCTTTGTTGCATGACACACATGGAGCAAGGTACGGTGTCATGACTACCAACCTCGCTGAAACATATAACTTTGTCCTCAGAGGAAATAGGGCTTTGCCCCTTACAGCTATTGTTGAGGGAATTTTCTATGGTACGGTGAAGTTTTTCAGAGATAGACGTCAAAGCGCCGCCCTTCATATCACTAACAACCCGAACACACGTTATTGTGAAAGGGTTATGAAGTACATGAATGAAAAGATGGAAAAAGCCCGGTCACATACTGTTGTTGCCATCGGAAATCAAGAGCGAAGGTATGAGGTCCGGTTAGCTAACAACAAATTCGGATGTGCAAATGTGTCGAGGACACACGAGGTGGAAATTGGAAATTAAGTCCGGCCAACTTGCGAGTGCACATGCAACAAACCGAAGTTGCTTCACCTACCTTGCTCGCATGTACTTGTTGCTTGCGGGCAGTTAGGACTGGACGCAATCTCATTCGTATCCCCATACTTTCTGAAAGAGTCCGTCCTCAATACCTGGACAGGTGAGTTGATTGGTTTTCGATCAATGGGTAACTTCAACACCGTCGACCCTGTTGAACGGAGATACATTCCACACCCTGAGTTTATGCGTACAAGTAGAGGTAGACGACAATGTCAGCGCATCCGGAATGATATGGATGAATCTGATGCCGGAGGGCGCACCATGCAATGCATTCTATGCAATGAATTTGGACATAGGGACACTGAATGTCCCATGTTCGTCACTACCAGGGGGGCGCAAGGCGTGGACGAGGCAGTCGTGGACGAAGAGGAGGAAGAGGGAGAGCAAGATGAAGAAGCTAGGCACTATGTTTTATATTTGTATTAAGTGTGGCACTATGTTTTATATTTGTATTGTATGTGGCACTATGTTTTATATTTGTATTGTGTGTGGCACTATGTTTTAAATTTGTACTGTGTGTGGCACTATGTTTTATATTTGTACTGTGTGTGGCACTATGTTATAAATGCACTATTGTAGAATGGAGGTACCGTCGTTGCTAAAGCCGGAGATTGATAGTAAGCATCGTGCCTTGCTATTATGTGAGCGCAAGCTCGACCCCCTTCGCACTCGCACTTCTAAGGTGGACTGGAAGATACATCCGGATTGGGTTGACAGGTACGTGTTTTACTTATTTATTTATTTCAAGCTGGATTTAATGTGTCACACTAAATGAATTGTTATGCTTTCTGACATGCAGGTTGAAATGGGCTGGACTTTTACCTTTCGCGCGTCTAGTAGAGGACACTGACACCTCCAGACGCGTCGCCATTGACTCCTCTCTGCTCACCTGCTTAGTGGACCGATGGAGGCTTGAGACCCACACATTCCACTTCCGCTGGGGAGAGATGACTCCTACTCTAGAGGATGTCTCGATGCTGCTGGGCCTACCCTTGGCGGGTGGTGCCATAGGACCGTTGGATGCACCGCCTGGTTGGGAGGCATCTATGACACAACGTTTTTTGGGTGTTTATGATGGGGCTCCGGTTTTTGCGTCGGAGCCTCACGGACCTAAGTATGATTGGCTGCATCATTTCAGGGTTAGTTCCTCAGCCACATATCTTTCGTTGGTCGTGCATCTGGTTTTACAATTTTTGCTTATTAATATGTTCTCTTTACTCAATACTGATCCAGAATTTCCCGGGGTATCCAAATGTCCCTCTGAATGCAACACAGATCACTCGTAGCCTGGAGGCGTACCTACTGTGGCTTCTCGGGAAGGTTATGTTCACAGAGAACCATGTCACCACTGTAAGTGCACGCTACATCCCTATTGCACTAGAGATCGCGAGAGCTGAGATGCCGAATCAGATCACACCTAGGAGTTGGGGATCAGCGGTCTTAGCAGCTACATACCGAGGTATGTGCAACGGTTGCCAGCTTGCCGCAGATAAGTCAGCCCTTCTTGGATGCCCTCTATTTTTACAGCTGTGGTCCTGGGAGAGGTTCTCTATAGGACGGCCGAACATAGATGTCCAGGAGGGTTATCCTACATGCCACTTGTCCGATGCTAACGGAATCGACATGCCTACATTTGGTCTGTGCTGGACGCGTCGCAAGGTATGTCTCGTGTTATAATTTAATGCATGTTCTTTGCCTGCACTACTGCTGAAAACTCACTTACTGTGCAGAGACGCTATGCTGCTGAGCAGACTAGGCGAGCGTACACGGCATTAAACGAGCAGTTCGATATGTACACCGGGGTGATATGGCAGCCGTACACGCAAGCAAACATACATGCCAGGTACCCCGGCGGTATTTCTCATCTATGCACAAGATATCGGGGTTACTGGATGACGAAATCGAAGATTATCTTCGATGTCTGCGTCGAGGAGATGGCGCAACAGCGGGTTATGAGGCAATTTGGTCTTCGGCAGATGGTCAACCCCCCCTCCTATAGAGAACCCACTGCCAGCAGTAGTCCACAGGTATTGTATACTTATTCAATGTTTCATTGTCATTCAAATATGTTCACAGTGAATCACTAATTAATTGTTAAACACACACCTCAATTGCAGGATCACAAGGAAGGGGATAAGCAGGACACAGGAGCAGTGGGTCCAAAGGCTTCAGCCGTACATGACAGACTGGGATACTGCGACGACACGTCTCTGGGAAGAGGTTCGCATATTTGATCTCAATGAATTCAATGCCTATTTGCATCGGTACATGGGCGGGACAAGGTTACGCATCGTGCAGCACCCTCATCCAGAGGAGATACCAGACCCCGTTACGTCTGATACATACCCGAGCTATGATACTTCGGGCTCTAGGCAGTACGCGGTAACATTTATTGTCTTTATCTAATTCATCTTCTAGTTAAATACTTTGCCATCCATAATTAATAATCATCGTGACAATTTCAGGCTGAGCTGGCATACGATCTTCATAGTGAGGTCAGGGACTATACACGATCGTTGTCGTCTGCACCTCTTATGGTTCCCACATCTCAGCTCCAGCCATGGTTCGCGCGCCTGGAGCAGAAGCTACGAGCTGTCTACAAGGCTATCACGTGCACCTGCACTTCGGACGTTGTTCCCCACCACCAACAGCAGCAGCAGCACGATCACCACCAGCAGCGACAGCAGCAGCACCACCACCAGCAGCAGCACCACCAGCAGCAGGAGCAGCACCACCAGCAGCAATACCACCAGCAGCCGCAGACATCCACGCAACGACAACAACCACGTCCTCGCCTAACACAGCAGCCGACGCCCCCTCCACCACCTCCTGACCAGGCTGGCAGTTCGGCGTGGCAGCACCCAGAGCAGCATTATCCCTCGTCCAGCTTCGCGTTTGAACCTTCACCACAACAGCAAAGTCCCACATCGGGTTTCATGTTTCAGCCAGATCCATATCAGCAGGGGTCGGCGTCCGGTTCTGCGTTGGGGAGTGAGGGTGAGCCACTATCACAGCTACACACGTCGATGGACATGTTTTCGACTCCTCCACCAGGACCCACCCAGGATACACAGGATGACCAGGACGGGTCTGAGGTTCCTCTTTGTCACATTAGGCCACCCAACAGGTTTGGCTGGAGTACGCCGAGCACACCGCCTGAGCGCCGAGGCAGGTGTCGTCGTTGACGGTTCCATCGTTCGGTAGAGACATGACTATCTAATTATGTATGAGACATATGTCTATTTTATGTATGGGACAAATTACGATCTACTTATGTATGAGACATATTCATGTTCTATTTCAGTGGTCAATTGGTTTAGAGGGGATAACACTTATACTGCAAACTAAATGCATCCAACGCCGCGCTTTACATAAAACATAATGCCCACAAAACAAGACAATACACAAAGCTAATATAAAATGCAGCTGAATTAAACAATACAACTGAAATTACAGAATATAGCTAAAAACCTACATGAATGCATCATCGTCCTCCTCCGTCCATGCAGAGCTCTTGCCCTTTGTCGATGCAGACCTCTTGCCCTTTATCGATGCAGAGCTCTTGCCCTTCGTCGATGCAGAGCTCTTGCCCTTCGACGATGCGGTAGTCTTGACCGTGGTGCTCGGCATGAAGAGGTCGTCTTCGTCCTCCTCCGTCGATGCAGATCTCTTGCCCTTCGTCGATGTAGAGCTCTTGCCCTTCGACGATGCGGTAGTTTTGACCTTGGTGCTCGGCATGAAGAGGTCGTCTTCATCCTCACTGTCTGCTGACCATAAATCTGAATTATTTACAGCAAGCCTGAGGTAAGATTCACTCTTATGCAGTTGCTTCTGCCATCTGCCATGCAACCTGAGAAGTTCTTTCCGTATCTCCTCAAATGTCCTGGGAGGCCACCCACTCCTAGCTAATGAGTGAGCCAACTCATTCATTATGGTGTCACTACTGATGAGTTCCTCCCATGGAACTACTCTATCGTCGATCTTGAAATTGGCGGCTAGACGGAGAAGACGATCGGACATACCAGAGTGAAAACTACGATCAAAAGGATAATGGGACATCTCCACGAAACTACGATACTATACTGGACAACTTACCCAACTTAGTGTGGAGGGGGTTTTATAGGTTCAGAAAAGAAGAATAGGCGGGAACTCAGAAGAGGGAGACAATGGCGGGATATATTGGCGGGAACTAAGAAGCGGGAAACGATGGCGGGAGATATTGGCGGGAACTCAGAAGCGGGAAAAGATGACGGGAACTAAGAAGCGGGAAACGATGTCGGGAGGGGTTATTGTGTCATTTTGTACATCACAAAATGTTAGTTATGGATCAAAATATGAGGAACATGCACCTATTGGTTTTGTCAAATCACGGCTAGGCCAATTAGTACTAATCGACCACGGCTAGGCCAATTAGTACTAATTGGTCTCTACAAAGCCGACAGGAGGTCTTACTGCGAGGCCGACTGCCCTATCGGCCTACTAGAAGCCGAATGGGACTAATTGGCCTCCTCCTGGCCGACTGGATCCAGTCGGCTTCCTCCTGGCCGACTGAATCACAGTTCTGTAAATTTTGCCAACGACGTTATATGTGAGAAAATTAATAAAAAAAAGATAATATTTTAAAAAATTAGCTATTTGCTAGTAGTTAGTAAAGTTTGGATAGTCCAAAAACCATTAGTTGTGTTCATAACGAATTTTTTATGTTGATGCGAACACTTCAGGTGATCTGGGAGTGGGTGTTGCACTGTGATTACGATACTTTAATGCTCGCTTTGCATCTCTGCAGTTATCTCTCCCAGGTTCTTAGTCAGAAAAAGATTTTGTTTACCCAAAAGTGGGTGGAAAGGGGCGTGCAATGTTTTTTAGGCAAAGTCTCGTTCAAATGTTGCTTGTTACTATAGAATATACTTTTTCTTTTACAATGGAAGCAGTAGGAGAGGCTACTACAAATATTTAGTTAATATAATGCCAAGCAGTTTTTATTGCACCATTATACAATGAATTATTTCACCTAGTATAGCAATTTGTATAACATGTGGTTTTTATTAATGTACAATTGGTATAGCATATTTTTTGGGTGTAGTATCTCGATCTAACTTTTTTTCAGATAAAACAAAACATTGCATGCCAATATGGTTGGTCACTAGTGATTTTTTTTATTACGACGCCTAATAGTGGTGAACAATCTGGTGGGACACAGACAACGTCTTTATAAGAAGCATAGTTGTGATTCAATATGTCAAACTTATTTGACAAACAACTAGTGGTATGAACAACAAAGAAGCCTTGTTTTCCTGGAAAAATATATGCTATGTAGAGTGTAGGGATGAGAAGTGTCAGGATATTAGCAATGAATCCTAATACAATTGGCTTTACTATGTTCTCTGTTCCGACTCCATACCTGTGGCCGTTTATGCACCCGCCACTGGCGTGGAGAGCGCCGGAGATTTGCTGATGCGCGGGCGCTTTGCCTCCTACTTTAATACCAGCTCCTTAGCCTACTCACTGCTCAAAAAGTTTCTGCACTTCGATGCCACTGACGAGAGAAGGCAGCGTAGAGAATGCCCGCAAATGCTATTTGCCGCTCGCTGTATGCATTAAACACCGATGTCCCCATTGTATATGGGATTGGCCCATTTTAGTTGTTCCTTCTATTATCATTCGTTGCATGTCTAAAAAGTAAAATAAAATTGTACTCCATCCACCTCAAAATGTAAGACCATTTTTTACACTATCATGATATGAAAAATGATCTTATATTTTGGGATGGAGGAAGTATGTGTTGCCAGCTCTAGTGCTTCGTGTGCATGTACGTTGCAAAATAGCCTTTTCTAGGTTTGTATTTTTTTTCTCTGTTTTTGTTCTACTTTTTCCTTTTCATCATTTTCGTTTGGTTTTATCTTTGGTGTTTTTAGGATCATTTTTGGTGTTTATATTGTATATGTTTTTTTACTTCTTTTTTAAACACATGAATGTTTTGGGAAAAAATAGTTAAATATGCAAAAAATCTATTTGAAAGTTATCAAGTGTTTTCTAAACGATTTCAATATTCTGCGCAAGACATATTTGTAGGAGATATGCCCTAGAGGCAATAATAAATATTATTGATTATCTCCCTGTTCATAATTAGGTTTATGTTCCATGCTATAACTGCAATGATTCTCGAGTCTGCAAATAAAACGAGGCTTGGAGGGAAACTCATGTGCACGTGTGGGATAATAAACGGTAAAATGTATTCTTAGTCAAGCCTCTATGACTGGCTCAAGTATTGCATGATGATCCTGTTTTCCTGATCATGGGCATGGCTATGCCGGCAATTTTGAGGGCACAATTGTTGGTAGAACACTTGTGTTGAATCGACCCAAATTGATGTTATGCTATGAGATACATTCGTCATAAGTTAATGGTTAATAACACAGGAAGTTAATATTTGCATAATTCCTTAGACCATGAGAGTATCGAGTTTCTTCATGCTTGCTTCATGAACTTTGGGGTTTGTTAAACGTCATCCGTAAATGGGTGGCTATTACGGCGGCTTACGGGTTCATGGAAAAGTATGTCAAGTAACTTGATAGCTCAAGATTGGGATTTGCTCCTCCGACGATGGAGAGATATCTCTGGGCCCTCTCGGTGTTACGGTATCCATCATCGTCTGGCCAGACACAGGGTGATTTGATCACAGGGATGCCGGAACACGGGAACGAGAAAAGAGAACAATGCCGGCAACGAGGTAACTGGCATTGTGGACAAGTGTTGATCCACGAGGATGCCAACATGTCTCACCTCGGGTATTTGTAACATATCGCGAAGCAACAGGAATAGCACACGGCAACTCGAGGTTCACTCGAATATTCATTCGTGTGGGTATAGGGATCAATATGGGTGTCCACGGCTCCAATGTTGATCATTGATCGGAAGGGGTTCCGGGTCATGTCTATGCTTCACCGAACCTATAGGGTCACACGCTTAAGGGTCATCTATCTGCTGAATACTAGACAGGGAGTCTGAGAGAAAAACACCGAAAAAGTTTCGGACGCCGGAAAAGTTTCGGACAGCGGAAAAGTTCCGCAGAGAGAGGTCACCGGATGAGTTTCGGTGAAACTGGAAAAGTTGTTTCAGGGGATACCATAAAGTCAAATTGGTCTTGGCACATGCCTGATAATTCTAGGAGGGTGCCAGAATCGTTCTGGAAACTTTTTGGAATTTTTTGGAATGAAAACCGGAAATGTTCCGGAGCTGCCGAAACCGCTTCAGATGCTTTTCGCAGATGAAATCACTAAACCGGAATTGTTCCGGCTCGCGTTGAAAATTATTTTGGTGGGTACTAGAATTGTTCTAAGCCCACATGAATATTTTCAGTTCGATCAGACGCTGAAAAATGTCGTCGTGAATAGTGAAAGCACTTTTTGGATATTTTTGAGAAAGGCATATTCCTTTTGAGAAAGGGATATTTCAAAGGCATATTCCTTTTGAGAAAGGGATATTCCCCTTGGGATTTCCTATAAATAGGAAGGGAGATGGCTGCCATCTTCACATCCTTGCTCTCACATACAAAGCCATGCATGATCTGGCATTCTTCTCTCCCTCCCAGCGAAATACTTTCGTAGAGCCGAAAGGCTGTCTGGGTTCCGGCAGGAACTAGTTCTGGACGGCGAAGCCCTGCCGGATAGATGACACCGTATGTGTGCAACTCTGTAGAGAGATCGTAGTTTCGGTCTTAGTTCGAGAGTGCCTCCCGAAGGGCTGTCCGTGTGACCGTCCGAGTTTTGGAGGTCCTCCCGAAGGGCTGTCCGAGTGACAGTCCGAGTTTCGGAGGTCCTCCCGAAGGGCTGTCCGCGACACCGTCCGGGGGACTGTGCGACCGCCTCCCGGAGGGCTGTCCGCGGGGCAGATGAGGGTATACATCCTCGCGGTTGGGAGGTTGTAAAATCCTAGCTGCGGGGATCTGCACCACCGTTCGTCATCGACTCTACTTCCGCTGCGCTACGAGTCGGTAACGAAAATGATCAAACCTTGTATGCAGTCTCCATAGTGGTCCTGGGCTGGTGCGTAGGTCGGAAAATTTTGTTTTCTGCTGCGTTACCCTACAGTGGCATCAAGAGCCGTGCTATGCGTAGATGCAGGTTGCGATCTAGAATACATAGAGATGTATGGGTGTTGCACAATATAATTAGGTAGTAGATGAGATCTATTGCTGAAAATTATTTGTGCGGGTAGCAGATGAAATCTGTTACCCGATGTTTCTTGTTGCTTCCCTGGAATTTGCATATTTCTGATCTTGATAACAGTATGGTGGAGTTTCAATGTTCTGTCAATCCGCGATCCTGATTGATCAACGAAGTGCTAACAGTTCATTGAATTCCACCGTAGTTGAAAAGAAAGATGAAATTTTGCAGACAAAAGGGCAATGCAGATGTGATCTGCACGGGGGTCACACGTATGACGAAGTTTAATATGGGGCTCGAGATTTTATTATCTCGTGTTTCATACACCCTGGAATGTTAATCTAGCGACTTGGATTATCATGCTTGATGATGGACGTTGGTAGCTTCGATTTGTTTCGAAACCTTAGAAGCCACATAAAATAAAATTTTGCATGAACCGATTAGAGGCGTCTAACTTGGTTTTGCAGGATGGTTTGCATGTGCATATGATGTGGTATAGCAGTGTTCATAATAATTTGATTATGTATGAGATGACTATATGATGTAAATTGATTAACATGACCTGCGTGTCATGATTCGGCATGATGGCTGGAGCCATATGATTGCACTTTAATGACCTGCGTGTCAACCTTATGTAATGCACTTATTTTATTAGCTATAGAGATAGCAATATTATCTGGTGCATCGACAAGGTGGTGGCAATCTTCGCGAAGGTGAACACCGACGCGAATGCCGAAGACGAAGAAATGAGACTTCTCCGTCAGAAAGGGCTATACCATATCATGCTATTATAAATTGCCTGAGATGTTTATCCCTTATGATGCACCCTTCTTGATTGCGCGGTAGTCGCTTTTATTAGGGTGATCTCTCACAAAAATATCAAGTAGTTAGTGTTCTCCCAAGTGTAGCACCGTCACGGCACTTTTCTTTTCGGGGTATCACATGGATGCATGGGTACGAACGATTAGACATGTGTGAGGCGGGTGAGTTGAGACCTCGCAGCGAGATCACTTGGTTGTCTTGACGTTCAGGCATGAAAATCATGAGCTCGGAACACACGCATCGAAAGATGAACAAGAGTCACATAGAGATGTGATTGGCAAGTTGGCCTACCAAATGAAATTCTCGTCACTTGAGATGGATGCATCCTTGGCGTTGAATTGAAATTTGGATCTTGAATCACTCACAATCAATTATGAGAGATATTGATTTGAGTGGGAGTGCACTGTAGAATTACCTTGTTTAATTCTCAGTGCAATTAATCTTGAACACTGTCTAAGTGTGATTTGCAAAATCATAAGTAGAATAATGGCTCGCGTTTCCACCTTCCCTGTTAAAATTGAATAGCTGTTAAATATCTGGTTAAAACTTTACGGTTGGTAACGTAATATGAGGATTGTCCTCAATAGTGCCGAGAAGGACTTTGTCCTATCGCATACTTTCGGTATTGTCCCGCTAAAGCTATGGATCATGTGACTCTCGTCCTTCGATCCAAAAGCTAAAATTCCGTTACGGTCGAGTGAAATATGTTTGCTTCCATGAGACCCGAACTTCAAATGTTTTGGGATAGTTATGTGATATTCATGGAACTGAAAATTAATTTTCAGATACAAACAAAGGCTGAAAGATATGAGATATCTAAAGCCATGTTTGTTTGCAAACTATTAGTAAAGGTGTTTACTGGGCATTTGACTGATAAGAGAGGGATCCAGAAGAACGCCTATCATATGATGATGGTGAATAAAACAACAACTTAAAGAGAAAGGAAGTATCCGAAGGGTGTTAGTGAAACTTTCACGCCTAGGAAATCCGGGGCTAACGCCACTCTTAAGTTGGGTGCTTCTTCTGAGAGTAGGAGAAATACTAAAATTTAAACTGTTAGAAGTATAATGGCAAAAGGATAGAAGACTGGAATATCCAGCTCATGTATGAATGTCATACAGGTTTTTTTGATGTATAGAAGGCTGGTCAAAGATATAGTTCTTGGGAATTATGGTTAAACATGTTAATCACTAATTCTTGGGTATTGTGAGTTAATCACAAAGATACCCGCTCGATTGCATTCTGTTGCAACTCGATGTAAGAACTACTATGGCCTGAGAGACTAGCCAGGAATGAGGTTTAGATACACGTAGGGAACATAGTAAATGTTACTATGCCTTCCATCGGTGTATTCCCTATGTATTTACTTTCATAATTCATTTTAGAGTTTCACACTCTAGCCCTTTGCATAAGGTATCTTGCAAGAAGGTTGTTCATAAGAGAACTTTTGATGTTCGATGTTATGAATAACATAAGGGCCATACTTTCATTATGAATGAGATGTATGTTATGAATATTGATATTAATACATTACCTCTGTATTTACTTTCATAATTCATTTAGAGTTTCATACACTCTAGCCCTTTGCATAAGGTATCTTGCAAGAAGGTTATTCATAAGAGAACTTTTGATGTTCGGTGTTATGAATAACATGACGGGCCATGCTTCCATACATGATGGGATGTATGCTATGAATATTGATGGTAATATGATACATCCATAACACTGACGCTAAATGTCGCAAGACTAAAAGAATACCACAGTGTGGCACTGCATTTGGTCACATTGGAGAGACCCGCATGGAAAATTCCATTATGATGGATTTTGAAGTCATTTGATTTTGAATCATCTGACACTTGCAACTTTCCTCTGAAAGGTGAAGTGACTGAAATACCGTTTA
The DNA here is from genome assembly GCA_039707655.1 of Elymus sibiricus. Lineage (NCBI taxonomy): Eukaryota > Viridiplantae > Streptophyta > Magnoliopsida > Poales > Poaceae > Elymus > Elymus sibiricus. The sequence continues at coordinate 390,961,005 of CM077671.1, forward strand.
CAGGCCATAAGGAACGAGCAAAGAACATATTGGTGATCATACATTATGATGTGTGTAGTCCAATAAATGTTGTTGCAAGTAGTGGATTTATCTATCTTCAGAAATGACTCAAGTAGATATGTGGATATTTACTTGTTGAGACGTAAGTCTGGATCTTTTTGAATTCATTCATAAGGTTTTCAAAAATGAAGTAGAAGTTGTTGTAACAAGAAAATTATGTTTCTACAATTCGATTGCAGAAAGGAATATTTGAGTTACAAGTTTAGTGAATGTCTGATGAGTTGTGAAAGGGGTTTCATAACTTACACCTCCCGGAGCACCACTGCAAGTGGAAAGTCCGTGAAGATGTAATCGAACCATTTATGACATGGTAAGATCAAAGATGACATAAATAAAATTTGCCACTATCCCTTTTAAGGTGATGCTTTAGAGACTGCGGCTTTTACACTGAAAAGAGCTTCATCGGGTCTGTTGAAATAACGTCATGGTATGGTACGCCCAACCATGTTATATCTTTTCTTAACATTTGGAATATGGGGCTTGTGTAAAAGGTTACAAACCTATTTCAAATCAGACAAGTGCTACTTTGTAGGTTATCCCAAGTCATTGGGTATTCCCCCACCACTGTACCGAGGCAAAGGGTTTTGCCACAAAACGGTATGCTTTTAATGAGAATAGTTCTCATAAAAGGTCAGTGGGAGGACAGTGCAACTCGACAAGATAACCAGTATCTTCGTCATCAGATCAAAGGAAAGAAACCTTGGAAGTGATTCCGGAGTTTCCTACTGCGACTGATACGAAAGTCTCTACAATAAAATGTATGGACTTCGGTCGAACTTGCAGCTGAACCACGTAGGCAAAGCTCGTGCAAACCTATCAGGTGCACAAACGAGATATTGTTGTTAGACAACAGTATACCTACAATGCACAAGGAAGCGTTGATGGGCCCTGACTCCGGAATTGGCTAAATGCCAATACAATCTGAGATAGTTTCCATATATGTGATTCAAGATTAAAATCTTGATACACCTTTCGGAAGACTTAGAGTCTAACGAATATTTATGGAACTAAAAACTGACACGGATAAAATGTTTATCCATAAAGCTCGACTTGTTGCAATAACAAGTTCAAGGAGTTGACTACGATGAGATTGTCTCACCGTAGCGATGCTTAAAGTCGGTTCGGGTTGAACTAGCAATTAATACATATTTCAATCGTGAGATATGAAACATGGATGACGAAAGGATTTCCATCTGATGGAAATGAAACCTAGGACTTGTATGTGATACAGTCCAAAGTAATTTGTCGATCCAGAGGATGCTAGTAAGTATGCAAACTTCAGAGTTCCAGCGATGGACAGAAGAGAGCAAAGTGGAGTTGGAATCTTCGTTTTTGATGGAATGGTCAAAGGGGTTTGACTCAATCAAATGGGTATCGAAGATGCTTGTGATTCAAGAAAGTAAGTGGGAGCATAATAATATTTCTAAAAACCGTGTGTACTTGACACATTGTTAATTGGAAATAAATTTCTTGACACGAATTAGGACTTCATTTGAAAATAGTTTTTCGATGAAGTGCTTAGGCTAAATAGCCTCAATATTAGGCATGATGATCTATGGAGATAGATTTACCTAATGGGGCTAAGCAATGAATACATATTGACAAGATGCTAAAAACCTTTTAGCATTTAAAAACGCCAAGGAGTGATTCTTGCCGAAGTCACATGGAAAGAGTTTTTCAAGACTCGGTGTCCCAAAACACTGATGAGTAAAATACATGATGGAGATTCCACACACTCTTGTGTTTGGATTAATCATGTATTCCATGGTATGTAAAAACAACCAGATATGTCCAATACTCCAAAGTTGTTGCGAGTATAGATACCAAAGTGATCAAAGTACTGATCATGGGACAACAGTGAAAGATGGCATTGAGTACTAGAGTAGTACTGATGACATGTTTTCTCGCAAGCGGAAATCATGAAGAGTTCGTTGTAATATGTTACATCGATACAGTCTTCACCATTTCTCCATGCGATTTTCGATTTGATTTGAGGGTTTTGTGTGATACACAATATGGTGGCACGGTAGTTGGAAATTGTTCCAAACAAGATACTGTGGCGAATTCTATAACAAAGGCTAAGTATGTTGACGCTTTAGAAGCGACAAAGAAGTTGTTGAATCATATAGTTCATTCATGAACTTAGTAAGGTTCCAAGAAGGCTTTGGTCTATGGGACACTATAGCAGATAGTTGCTCCATAGCTCAGTCTGAGGAATCAGGTTTCGACCAATGATTCACACATATGCAAAGCCAAGTCCACACAAAATATGAATTTTGTGAAAGCGTGAAAACGCGAGGATATGCAAAGTTACACACAGAGCTGAAGTTGTCAGATCCGTTGGACATCAGGCTATACCACATGCGAAGCATATTTTACACCAGTATGCCATAGGTGTAAAGTGCATTAGCATTGACTAGATTATTGACTCTAGTGCAAGTGGGAGTCTGTAGGAGATATGCCCTAGAGGCAATAATAAATATTATTGATTATCTCCCTGTTCATAATTAGGTTTATGTTCCATGCTATAACTGCAATGATTCTCGAGTCTGCAAATAAAACGAGGCTTGGAGGGAAACTCATGTGCACGTGTGGGATAATAAACGGTAAAATGTATTCCTAGTCAAGCCTCTATGACTGGCTCAAGTATTGCATGATGATCCTGTTTTCCTGATCATGGGCATGGCTATGCCGGCAATTTTGAGGGCACAATTGTTGGTAGAACACTTGTGTTGAATCGACCCAAATTGATGTTATGCTATGAGATACATTCGTCATAAGTTAATGGTTAATAACACAGGAAGTTAATATTTGCATAATTCCTTAGACCATGAGAGTATCGAGTTTCTTCATGCTTGCTTCATGAACTTTGGGGTTTGTTAAACGTCATCCGTAAATGGGTGGCTATTACGGCGGCTTACGGGTTCATGGAAAAGTATGTCAAGTAACTTGATAGCTCAAGATTGGGATTTGCTCCTCCGACGATGGAGAGATATCTCTGGGCCCTCTCGGTGTTACGGTATCCATCATCGTCTGGCCAGACACAGGGTGATTTGATCACAGGGATGCCGGAACACGGGAACGAGAAAAGAGAACAATGCCGGCAACGAGGTAACTGGCATTGTGGACAAGTGTTGATCCACGAGGATGCCAACATGTCTCACCTCGGGTATTTGTAACATATCGCGAAGCAACAGGAATAGCACACGGCAACTCGAGGTTCACTCGAATATTCATTCGTGTGGGTATAGGGATCAATATGGGTGTCCACGGCTCCGATGTTGATCATTGATCGGAAGGGGTTCCGGGTCATGTCTATGCTTCACCGAACCTATAGGGTCACACGCTTAAGGGTCATCTATCTGCTGAATACTAGACAGGGAGTCTGAGAGAAAAACACCGAAAAAGTTTCGGACGCCGGAAAAGTTTCGGACAGCGGAAAAGTTCCGCAGAGAGAGGTCACCGGATGAGTTTCGGTGAAACTGGAAAAGTTGTTTCAGGGGATACCATAAAGTCAAATTGGTCTTGGCACATGCCTGATAATTCTTGAAGGGTGCCAGAATCGTTTTGGAAACTTTTTGGAATTTTCTGGAATGAAAACCGGAAATGTTCCGGAGCTGCCGAAACCGCTTCAGATGCTTTTCGCAGATGAAATCACTAAACCGGAATTGTTCCGGCTCGCGTTGAAAATTATTTTCGTGGGTACTAGAATTGTTCTAAGCCCACATGAATATTTTCAGTTCGATCAGACGCTGAAAAATGTCGTCGTGAATAGTGAAAGCACTTTTTGGATATTTTTGAGAAAGGCATATTCCTTTTGAGAAAGGGATATTCCAAAGGCATATTCCTTTTGAGAAAGGGATATTCCCCTTGGGATTTCCTATAAATAGGAAGGGAGATGGCTGCCATCTTCACATCCTTGCTCTCACATACAAAGCCATGCATGATCTGGCATTCTTCTCTCCCTCCCAGCGAAATACTTTCGTAGAGCCGAAAGGCTGTCTGGGTTCCGGCAGGAACTAGTTCTGGACGGCGAAGCCCTGCCGGATAGATGACACCATATGTGTGCAACTCTGTAGAGAGATCGTAGTTTCGGTCTTAGTTCGAGAGTGCCTCCCGAAGGGCTGTCCGTGTGACCGTCCGAGTTTTGGAGGTCCTCCCGAAGGGCTGTCCGAGTGACAGTCCGAGTTTCGGAGGTCCTCCCGAAGGGCTGTCCGCGACACCGTCCGGGGGACTGTGCGACCGCCTCCCGGAGGGCTGTCCGCGGGGCAGATGAGGGTATACATCCTCGCGGTTGGGAGGTTGTAAAATCCTAGCTGCGGGGATCTGCACCGCCGTTCGTCATCGACTCTACTTCCGCTGCGCTACGAGTCGGTAACGAAAATGATCAAACCTTGTATGCAGTCTCCATAGTGGTCCTGGGCTGGTGCGTAGGTCGGAAAATTTTGTTTTCTGCTGCGTTACCCTACAATATTTTGTGATACTGTGATGAAAATTTTCATAGTTATCATCCTCATTTTATTTTGTATACATAAAGAAATCTTATAGACCGAATTACAAATTTTAAAAACAGGAACGCCATATTGTTGCTTAATCTATAAAACTAGCTTACAAATATTGTTTTTATCACAGTAAAAATGTTTTTACTAAAGTGCTTTTTAACTTTGAATTTTATTTTCCCAGCGAAAGTTTTCGTATGAATCTTTTGAAGGTAAAAATGAAAATATCCACTATCTAGAGCAGGATGAAAAAACTGCAAAGAAGCGCTCAACGATGATGAAAGAGAAAAAGAGATCTGAATTCGCTTGGAAATGATGTAAGGGCATGAACTAGTCATCCCATCCTACTGATCGACGCCTTCAGTGCCGGTTACAGTGCATCCGATTAACCGGCACCCCCCCCCCCCCCTCCACCTTGGGCTTGGTGGGCCAGCCAACATAAGCAACAATATTTTTTTTCGAATGCGTTCTGACCAGTTTTGTGAAGGTTCTATAAGGCTCCGACCAGTTTTGGGAAGCTTCACTTTTTTTAGTTTCCATTTCTTTTTTGTTTACTTATTTTAATTTTAATTTACCTTTTTCTTTTTTGTTTTAGAAACCTATTTTTAATTATGTGAACTTTTTAAAAACTCGTGAACTATTTTTGCAAATTTGTGAACTTTTTCAAATGCACAAACTTTTTTAAATTGCATGAACTTATATCAAATAAAACAAACCTGTTTTGAACTCGTGAACATTTTTCAAATCTACGATTTTTTTTCAAATCCCGTAATTTTATGAACTCCTGAACTTCTGTTTCAAATTGGAAACTCTTTTGAATCCCATGAACTATTTTAGAACTCGTGATTTTTTTTAAACCGTGAACTCTTTTTGAACCTGTGTTTTATTTTTTATTCATGAAAAAAAGTCGACTTCCTGAGTTTTTTAAAAAATATTCCCATCTCGAGAAGTCGATGGTGAACTGGTCAATGGTGGACCCGTTAAGCGGGATCAGACAACTGTGAACGAGCAGCCAGGGAAACAGAGAAAACCCATTCAGTCGTGAGCGAGCGCCTGAGCGCTAACTCTGTTCGCTGGCGCTTAAGGCGCTGGGAGGAGTTCTCCTATTCCTTTGTCTCTACTTTATACTTCTTCTATTGTTATTTTTCCCAATTTACTACTTTATCTCTTTTTTTGCGAATGGTCCCTATTTACTTCACTTTTTCTTTTCAATTTATATTTATTTTCACCCTTTTTGATGATCCTTTCCATTTTGTATCGCTCTCTTACTTTCTTATTCTTCGCTGTTAACACAAATGTCCATTCTCAGATGTATAAACCGTTTTTTATATATGTGAATGTTTGTTTTTGAACTTGAATGGGAGGGTTGGCATGTAGGTTTTTTCTAGATTCGATTTAAAAAATGAAATGTCTCTTATAATGGCGTCCACCTTGCAAACCCTTTTCACCGTTGTGTTCCCGCCTTGGAGATCTTCGAAACTAGATTACATGTCAATAGGTTTTCACAAACTTTTTTGAGCGCAAATTGTAGTTCATACGATATTTAATGTGTACTTCATGTGGTAACATACTTGTGATCCACGCAGTGACATACACGTGCTTCCTTCATGGAGCATACATGTGCTTCTCCATGGAGAACACATGCGCTTCCTCGGCGGAGCATACATATGCTTCGCGACGGAGCACGGATGTGTTGCAGCGCACAATACAACAGTACTACATCATGCAACACAATTGTGTTGTGTGGCACAGCACAGGTGTGCTCCGTTCTGCAGCCCATGATTTGCTAGCACACAAGGAAACCGGATAAAACAAAGGAGGATAAACATAAGAAGGAAAAATCACTGCGGCTAGAGCTTGGGTTGCTCAATCCCGTGCCACGTTGGTCATCCCCCTCCCTTGGCACCACGTGGCAGTAAAAAGAGGACCGGGAGGCCTTATATACTAGCTTCCAGGAGGACTAAGCCTCGATCTAGCGCCGCCGCCCGCTCCAGTGCGGTGCCGCCGTGCCGCACAGGGGCGTCCCCGCCTCCCTCCTCCAATCCCGCCACCACTATCCTCTCTATCGCCACCGGCGACAACGCCATGGCAAAGCCCAAGCAGCTCGGCGGCGGCGACCTTCTTCTCGCGCGTCAGCTGCTCAAGATCGCTACGGCGGTTCCGATTTTGATCTCCTCGGCGGTGTTAGCAGACAAAGACGTCTGGAGTGTGGCGGCTGGTCTGTAGCCGCAACGCCAGGTGGAGGCGGCAGCCATGTTGCAGCCGCTCCACCTCCGGTTCGGCTTTGGATCGCGTTGGCGCTCCTGGTCTTGATTTGCATCACGCGGGCGCCCGGGACAGCGACCCTGGGCTTGGCGGTGGTGGTCATCTCCTCCGTCGGAGGTGGTCGTCCAGAGGCTGGGTGGTCGGATCTCGAGATTTGTCATCTAGTCCCGGCTGCGAGTGAGACATAGTTGCCGGTGAAAACCAAGCCGACGGCGGGCGATGGCGGCATTTTACGACGTTACCTTGATGAAGGCATCATCGTGTAACTACTGTCGACCCACTCGTGCCGCTCCGGGGAAAACCCTAGGATCTGGTCTTTCAGATCGGACGATGGTGGCACTGCGGTGTCGTTTCTCTCTTGGAAGTATCGTTTGTGGAGCAGCGCTGGAAGATAGAGGCAGAAGATCGAGCGGCTTCGTCTTGCACGGAGCTTCGGTGGAGATGTCAAGTCATGCCTAACCGTCAGGTGCTATGATGTGTCATGCCTGTTCGGCAGGTGCTACGCACGACAGATATTCCAGAGACTTCAAGCTGCATCGGCTGGTGGTACTTGGCGGCATGGTGTTGCGGTGTACCGGCGGCGACCGCGACGTGCTCAGCAGTTTGCACGCAAGGAGGTGGTGCCTTTGGGCGTCGTGGTGGCGTCGATGGATGACCGGACTGGTAAGGATGATGCAGATCTCTTTCCTGAAGATGGGTCAGCGGTTCGATGATGATGGCGGCTTCTAAAACATGTGGATGTGGTGTATGCTTTAGGTTTGCTGCGCCGGCCGTAGGTTCCTATACGTTATGCGGATGTATCAACGATGATACCGGTTTTAAATATGAGGAGTGACAGCACTCCATGTTATCGAGTTTTTAGGTGTGAGTAATGACTTCATGTGGCTTGATGTATGTTCTTGTCAGAACTTTGTTGAATAATTAATAAAGATGGTTGCATGCATCAATTGATGCAGAGGCGGGGGGTTTTAACCTCCTTTTCCAAAAAAATGTGGCAGCCCAATACCCCCCCCCCCCCCCCCCCCGGTTGGTCCAAGGAAAAATAATGCTTCCCAAACCCATCTTTGTCAGCCTATGCCCAATAGTCTAACAACCTGTGTTGGCAACGAGTCAGGTTCGACTCTGCCAACAAGCATTGTAGGAGGAAATCGTCGAGCCTACGCTGAGCAAGCACCAGAGCCGACCATCCATCTCATGTCACTATCGCCACAAAGGCCCCTTCTCAGCAGCTCCACTGATGTAGAGCAAGCATCCCATGGTTACCAACAGCAACCCATTATCCAATCCTCAAGCTTGAAGTGGTCCAATGAAATGGGCTCAAGCATGTGCTATCGGAACCGAGGTGACTTCCTTCATATATGAGATCCCTATACTTTCTTCATGGTTTCTACCTCAAGCCGGAATGCTATGTATGATTAGGTGTCATGGAACCAAACATGGAGAAGCAAGGAATGTATTTGGAAAGAACCAGAGCATTGTTTTGGAATGGATAGGTTTTTTCCTCTCAATTCATTCTTTCCGTATGTTCCACCATACCAATGGAATGATCGAGCACGTCTTCGCCTTGTCTTTGTTGATATGTGTGGAGGATCGTTGCCACCAGTGTACCAAGAATTCATACCTCAAATGCATGAAGGAGTTATTGAGACCAAGCCTGATGAATATGAGATGCCCAACTACTTCGTGAAAGAGCATGCAACCAACGTATGAAACGAGTCTTCAGGTGCATGCCGACAAAGCTGGTAGATGAGACTGTGGGGGCAACATTGTCGGCGATTTAGCATTCCCTAAGCAGCAACCATACAAATAATTGGTATTTGAGTGGGGCATCAGAATTTTAAGCCAGCGTGGAGAACGACGACTGAATACGAGCGGTGAACAACAACGCATTTTTTTCGGACAAAGGAAATATATTAATATCACGGAGGTACCAATTACATCCAGCCTCTTCAACACCGAAATGTCCTGAGACATTACAGATGCACACAACCAAATAGAAGAAGAAGGAAATAAAGAAAGATCTGCTACGGTGACCAGTTCCTTTTAGCTGCAACACTAACCATCACCAAGACAACACCAAAGTCCAGATTCTCTAAAAGCGACGCCTTAAAGAAGAAAACAGTGCACAAGTGTCGTCATCGCCTGATCATAGATCTTATGTTTTCACCGTAAAAAAAATCTTCGCTCTAAAAAACAACGCTTTCAACAAGGCCACCGCCAGACACAACTAATTAAGGCCAGTGAACAACGACGCGTATGCCGAAGCAACACTAAAAGAACCACCATCTGTCCAATGCCAATTAATAGAATCTTGCATACCCGGCGATAGCTGGAGTTGTTCTACCTCGTTCCTCATATTGACGAATTGAGCGATCAAGTTGACCGAGAGGTTTTCTTTGCAGGAAGTTAACTATTTATCCTTGTAAGCAGCTTGAATGTTGAACTTTCTCAAAGTGCATTGCCGATGTGGAATTCCTGATACTTAAAGAGTACAAAAGGGGTTGCTATCAGATATTTTCCTATGCCTATCGTTTGTTGAATGCTCTACCCCAATCCTTGAAGGATCTCTAGGAAGCATCATTGCTTGTTGCTATCAGATATTTACCTATGATGTCGCATAATTTCTTTTTCAATCATTTCATAATGAATTCTTTCAGTAACATTCACAATTGGTACTTCCGCTAGCCAGAAAAAAAGTGTATTACATAGATATTTTTTGGGAGTGCCTATGCATCCCCTGTTGCGAGACCAAAGGAGGCCTCGTCTCGAGGCGTCCTCCTGTCGCTACTACTTGGCCGGCCCAAGTAGCTCACTACGTAGGTTAGTGCGTTTCTTGTCCATATTTTTGAAAGAAAATATTCCAAATACATATAATTGAGAAACTTAAAATTAATTAAAAAAATTAAAATCATGAATTTAAAAAATGTTAGCGCAGTGTAAAAACTTTGTTCACATAGTTTTAAAAAAATGTTGATACAATTAAAAACTGTTCATAGTATTTGAAAAGTGTACACACATTTCAAAAAAATGCACATGACATTTTTAAAAACAATTATACAATATAATTTTTTTCATGTAATTAAAAAATGTTTTCTAACATTAAAAAAATGTACTACTATATTACATCAGTACATGCGAGAAATAGCCTGACGATATTTTCTGCCCAGTTTTTGAGCGGCGAAGTGGATGGAGTCGGGCTTGAAGAAAACGCAGCAGAGGCCCATTATTGCCGACCAGATTGACTATATAGATAGCTTGGTCCGGAAACAAAATGTGATGTGCTTCTCTTCTCCCACGCCCCCGGCGGAACACGACGGTCGCCGCGACCAGAGAGAAGCAGGCGATCGGCGGCAGCAGCTGCGGGCGTCGTTGGGCGGTCCTAGGAGATGGGGACGGCCGCCGAGATCCTGAAGACGCCTCCATCCCTCGCGGCCCTCCTCGTCACACATGGCGTCGACGCCGCGCACCTCCATCAGTTCGGGAATGGCAGCTAGTCGAGGAAAAAAATGAGATCCATGGGCACTAGCATCCTGGACTTAGTTTTATAGAAGAATCCCTCCCAGGGTGATCACTAGAAAATCCGACCCCGACGGGGTTCGAACCCTGGTCGCAGGGTGAGCCATACGCACATGGATGCTGTGGGCTTAAGGTGCTCAAGGAAATGCCTCTTGCAAATCCTCGCCGTCCACACTACCACCCCCTGAGTAATGGCAGAGGAAATGGTTGACTTGACTTCTTCCTGTGGATTTCCATGGTCTGATGCTGGGTTTTCGTCCGTTGCTGGACGTTCTATTGCACCATTTTAGAATGAATTTCTTTCACCTACTTTCACCGACCAGATTTATTCCGGACACCTGGGTTCCGATACCATTTGTTACGTAATTCTGGGTTCGCTCACACCAGCGTTTTCGACCCACATGTGTCAATCAGACCCAACCGGAGAGCAACATCGACCTATGAGAGGCCTTCGGCCCTCTTCCCTCAAAAGACTAGACTGTTAGGAGGGATCACACCTGTCCTTATAAATCGTATTTTGTCTCCTCCCACAATCGATGTGGGACTAAATCCAACATGGTTTATATTAATGTAAAATTGTTATAGCATGTTTGTTGGGTGCAGTATCTCGACCTACAACAATAATAGCATGGCAATATGGATGGTCGCTAGTGTGTTTAGTTATTTTTTATTACAATGCCTCGTGCTAGAGTGCGAATAATTTGGTGGGACGCACACACGACATGTCTTTATAAGAAGCAATAGTTGTGAATCAACATTTCATGAAAATTTGACAAACTACTAGTGTCAACAACAAAGAAATCTTGTTCATGAAAAATGCAACGCAAAGTGTAGGCATGATAAGTATCAGGAAATTGGCAATGAATCCCAATACAATTGGCCTTACTAAGGTCTCTGGTCCCGCAACATCGCCGTCGCCGTTTATGCACCCACCGCCGGCGTGGAGAACACCGGAGATGTGTTGATGCGTGGTCGCTCTGGCTCCTCCTATAATGCCAGCTCGCTAGCCTACTCGCTGTTCAAATAGATTCCCCAATTCGATGAAATCAACGAGAGAAGGCGGTGTAAAGCATGTCCGCAAATGCTATTTGCCGCTCGCCGTATGCATTAAGCACCGATGCAAGTGCCCGCATTGTGTATGGGATCGGCCCATTTTAGTTGTTCCTTCTATTATTATTGTTCGTTGCATGTCTAAATTGTAAAGTAAAATTAAATTATTCGTGTTGCCAGGTACGTTCTCGTGCTTCGTGTGCATGTACGTTGCAAAACGCCTTTTCTAGGGTTGTATTTTTTTTCTCTGTTTTTGTTCAATTTTTCTTTTTCATTATTTTCTTTTGGTTTTATTTTTGGTGCTTGTACGATCATTTTTTGGTGTTTCTATTGTACACGTTTTATTTTACTTCTTTTCTTAATACATGAATATTTTTAGAAGACAAAGAAAAGCTAAATATGTGAAAATTCTGTTTGAAAGTTATGAAGTGTTTTTTGAAAGTTTTCAACATTTCACGCACGACATACTTTCTGATATTGTTATGACATTGTTCATAGTTACCATCTGCATTTTATTTGAAAAGGATGGACACTTTTCGGCCAGATCAGCATATGCGGCCAAGTTCATGGGATTGGAGGTAGCGCTGATGGCTGCGTTCACTTGGAAGTCCAGGGCACCCTTACGATGCAAGGTCTTTGCCTGGCTAGCGCTAAATGTCCGTTGTGTGACCAGCAGGATGAAACTGTCAACCACCTCCTTGTCGCATGTGTCTTCGCGAGGGAAGTGTGGAACTGGTTCAGCTCAACCACCGGCAGGCCGGAGTTTTTACCGCAAGGTGAACAGACATTCGGCTAATGGTGCCTTGGCCAAGACCAGCGAGCCAAGCATCGGAGATCCACAAGTGCGGAGTGTCTTCTTGGCATGTGGATGATATGGAAGCATCGAAACGACAGTCTTCAATGGGGCGTCTCCCTCCTTGCCCCAAGTCCTCCAGCGCATTTATGAGGAAGGCCGGCTCTAGAAGCAAGCCGGCCTAATCAAGGGTAATGACGAGGCCTCCGATGTAGGGGTAGCAACATGGGTAGCTGATGAGTAGTTGCTTAGTCCTCTTAGGTGGTGCCGGTTGGATACAACCGCTTGTAAATATCTTGTAACCGTGAACTTTTGGGAGGCTTTCCCTTTCTTCTTTAATAAATGATACGTACACTCGTGCGTATTCGAGAAAAAAATATCCCTAAAAAACTACTGTTTACGGGAAGTGGGCAAACATAGGCCTCTAACCGATCTCATAAAGCCGGGTTTTTTACGAGATCTCATATAATCATCTCCTTTGTCCTGCAAGTTTACTGAGAGATGACCTTCTCGTATAATTTTGACTAGCGAATAACTGCATGAAACTTACACAAGCAGAACTCGGGACAACCCCGCGCCTCCGCTGTAGGCCAACATTGTCGTGCCGCCGCCCCTACCCCACCTCCTCCCCTACCCGCAGGGTCGCCGCCGCACCTGCCCCCTCCTCCCTTGCCATTGAGGCTGCCGACGACGTTGGCCCTACCCCGCCTCCTCCTTCGCCCCCGAGGGCTCCGTTGTCGCGAGGCCGATCGCCACTGCCGCCCAACTCTACTTGCCCTTCCCGCAAGGCCGACCGCTGCCGTCGGTGGTCCTGTCCCGCCACTTCCCCTGCCCTCGAGGTTGGCCGCCGCCCCTACCCCACCTCCTCCCCTGCCCGCGAGGCCGACTGCCACTGTCACGGAACTCTGCTTGCCGTTTTCGCAAGGCCAGCCGCCACAGCCGCAGCTCTGCCGCCAAGCTCCGCCGCTCCGTGAGCCGGTAGGCCTCCGCCGCTGGTGCGACGCCTACGTCACAGACTTGCGGGCCTAATGCTTTTCGCTAGAGTTTTTAAATTGGAAGTGAAAAATCAAGATTTTATGGGATGATGTTTACGGGAACTGAGGAAGTGTCCATCAGAATTACGGGACATTTTTTTGGGAGTTGTTGGAGTGGCTCTAATGCCAAGTGATTTCTTATTGCACCATTTTACAATGAATTCTTTCACCTACTTTCACAATTGCTATACCATGTGGTTTGATTAATGTACAATTGTTATAGTAGTAGCATTGTTTGTTGGGTGCAGTATCTCAGACCTACCTTTTTTTTGTCCCACCAATAATGGCTTGGAAATACGGATGGTCACTAGTGCACTTAGTTATTGTTTTATTACAACACCTTGTGGTAAAGGGGAGGGTAAATAAATTGGTGGTGATAATTGGAGAATAATAACTGTATTGATTGAGGCCTCAAAGGGCTGTTTATATATATTACAAAACTTGGACTCCAAGACTAAGAGAGATAGATTACAATCCAAAACCTGCCGGCCATAGTATCCGTAACCGACCTATACTCTAATATCCCCCCGTAGTCTCAGCATCAGGAGTAACGATGTTGAGACTGGAGCGTATGTCGGTGAAAGATGCAGTCGGAAGTCCTTTGGTGAAAATGTCAGCAAATTGAGCACTGATAGGTACATGAAGAACACAGACCTCGCCAAGAGCCACCTTCTCTCGAACGAAGTGTATGTCAATCTCAATGTGTTTGGTGCGACGATGCTGAACTGGATTGGAAGCCATGTATACTGCAGAGATGTTATCACAATAAACGATGGTTGCACGATCAAGTGGGCGATGAAGTTCCACGAGAAGCTGACGCAGCCACACCGCTTCAGCCACAGCATGAGCAACCGACCTATACTCAGCCTCAGCAGAAGACCTGGAAACTGTTGCCTGCCTTTTAGAACACCAAGAAACAAGATTATCACCCAAATAAACACAAAATCCGGATGTGGACCATCGAGTATCTGGACAACCTGCCCAGTCTGCATCAGAATAAACTGTCAAGCTTGTTGGAGAAGAAGAATTAATGAGAAGACCATGATCAACAGTTCCTTTTAAATAGCGAAGAATGCGGTGGACGTGAGCAAGATGAGGAGCACGAGGATCATGCATAAAAAAGACAGGCTTGCTGAACAGAGTATGAAATGTCGGGCCTAGTGAGAGTGGCATATTGAAGGGCACCGGTGATGCTACGATACAAAGTGGGGTCAGAAACAGGATCACCATCAGCCGACAATTTGGCACCAATGTCGGCCGGGGTACGGAGGGTTGACAATCAGACATACCAGAACGAGAAAGCAAGTCTAGAAGATATGATCGTTGAGAGAGAAAAAGGGTAGACTTTGTGCGAGAAACAGTAACGCCAAGAAAATGATGAAGGGGACCAAGATCAGTCATGGAAAGTTCATGACTAAGAGAAGAGATTATATGTTGGAGAAAAGATTCAGAGCTAGCCGTGAGAACTATATCATCAACATAAAGCAAGAGATAGGCAGTGTGGGAAGAGGAGCGAAAAATAAATAATGAAGAATCAGATTTGGAGGGAATGAAGCCTACTGTTTGAATAAAGGCGGCAAAACGTTGAAACCATGCACGAGGAGCTTGTTTAAGACCATAAAGAGATTTGCTAAGAAGGCAAACAGAATTGGGAGAAGAGGGATCCTCAAAACCAGATGGTTGCTGACAATAAACTGTTTCATTAAGAGTGCCGTGAAGAAAAGCATTTTTAACGTCTAGCTGATGAATGGGCCAAGAGGAGGAAACCGCAAGACTAAGAACAACGCGAATAGTACTTGGTTTAACAACGGGAGAGAAAGTTTCATCAAAATCAATGCCATGTTGCTGAGAGAAACCACGACACACCCATCTGGCTTTGTAACGAGCAAGAGTGCCATCAGAATGAAATTTATGACGAAAAACCCATTTTCCAGAAACAACATTAACACCAGGAGGTTTGGGGACAAGAGTCCATGTATTATTTTGCTGAAGAGCGTTAAATTTATCGCGCATAGCTGAGAGCCAAAGAGGATCAAGAAGAGCTCGTTTGTAAGAAGTGGGAATAGGAGAGAGGGTTGGGGTGGCTGTTAGGTTGAGGCGTTTTGTGGGTAGAAGAAATCCGCGTTTGCCGTGGGTGCACATGACGTGATCATTAGTGGGTGGTGGAATGGGTACGGCGTTGGGTGGTAGTGGTGGTTGGGAGCTTGCCGGGCTTGCCGGACTTGCCTGGCTTGCCGGGGCCGGGCTTGCCAGGGACGGGCTTGCTGGGCCTGCCGGTGCCGGGCTTGCCGAGGTTACCAGGTTTGCCGGGCTTGCCGGACTGGCCGGACTTGCCGGACTGGCCGGGCTTGCCGGGGCCGGGCTGGCCGGGCTTGCCGGACTGGCCGGACTTGCAGGACTGGTCGGGCTTGCCGGGCCTGCTGGCATCCTCAGGCTTGCTGGCCTCGCCGCGGGAGAGGGAGAGGTCGTGGCAGAGGTGGTGGTGGTAGGGATTGTTGCGGTGTTAGTGACAGAATAAGGAAAAGTGTTTTCATCGAATGTGACATGGCGAGAGACAAGCACGCGACCAGAAGATGGATCGAAACAACGATATCCTTTGTGATCGTCAGAAATACCAAGATGAATGCAAGGGAGTGAACGTGGTTCGAGTTTGTTGGAGGCGGTAGAGGCGGTGTTCGGAAAACAAAGACAGCCAAAAACACGCAAAAAAGAATAATCGGGATGGGAGAGAAAAAGAGATTGAAAAGGCGAATAAAGAGGACATGTCTTAGTAGGGCGAATATTTAGAAGTAGTGTGGCAGTGCGAAGGGCTTCGGCCCAAAAATGAGAGGGAAGAGAAGCTTGTAATAGCAAGGTGCGAAGAATATCATTAATGGAGCGAATAGACCGTTCAGCTTTACCATTTTGAGGGGAGGTATAAGGACATGAAAAACGAAGAAGAATACCTTGAGAGAGAAAGAAGTTGCGGTTTTGAGTGTTGTCAAATTCGCGACCGTTATCACATTGACTAAATCTAATTGGCAAGCCAAAGTGTGTAAGAACATATTGTCGAAAATTGAGAAAGATGGCATGTACTTCAGATTTAGCACGAATAGGAAAAGTCCAAATATAATGAGAATAGTTATCCAAAATCATGAGATAATATTTGTAACCAGAGACACTAGGGACGGGAGAGGTCCATAAATCACAGTGAATTAATTCAAATGGAAAAGTGCAAAGGGTAGTAGAGGTTCCAAAAGGTAATCTAACATGTTTGCCGCATTGACAGGCATTACAAAGAGAGGGATTATGAGGAACACTAGAACTAGGAATACAAAATTCTTGAAGTAAAGATGACAAGGTGTTTTTATTGGGGTGTCCTAGACGACGATGCCACAAATCAACTGATGCAAGCATGGCTTGGGGAGTGGATGTAGGTGCGCCATGAAGCGGATAAAGATCGCCCGTGCTATTGTACCGAGCGAGGACCTCCCCCGTTGTCAGATCCTTCACAGACAAACCAAAAGGGTCAAAAGCCAAAATAACTTTATTGTCAATGCAAAATTGGCGAACAGAAATAAGATTTTTGATTAGGGAAGGGACAACAAGAATATTGTGGAGAAGAAAATTGGCGCAAGAGGAAGAGATGTAAGAATGATCGGTGCAGGAAACAGGTATGGTGGAACCATCACCAATGGTGATCGTAGAAAAACAGAAGGGAAACAAGCTGACGGCAAATTCATATTTGAAGACATATGCGAGGATGCACCAGAATCGAAAATCCAATCCGTACCTTCGTTATTGAGAGTAAAGTTGTTCATGGCGTTGATGAAGGCGGCTTGATCCCAGGCCGGCTGCTGTGGAGGAGCAGAGGGGCCAGGAGCGTGCATGGGAGCGTAGGGCAGGGTCGGCGACTGGTAGGATGCTGCCGGGGCCGGCAAGGTGTCGTAAGAAGCCGGCAAGCCTGGCAAGCCCGGCAAGGTGTAGTAGGGTGGCGGTAGTCCTGGCGCGCTGGGAGGTGGCGTAGGAGTGGCGGTGTAGACGTGCGCCGACGGCTTGGGCCCAAGGAGTCCAGGAGAGCCGGTGGCCAGGCGGAGACCAGGGCTCCACGTGCCCATGTAAGCAGGCGGGGCACCGTACGATGAAGGGCCCGACCAGGGCATCGACCAAGCTTGAACAAGGCCGGTCCAGGGATCGTGCTGAGGCTGCCATGTCGAGGGAGCCGGTGGCGATGGAGCGGCCGATGGCGGAGCTGGTGCAGCGCCGGCGGAGCGAGAAGCAGGGGGCCGGTAGATCGGATTCTTGCCCCGGTAGTTCGGGCTCGGGCGCCAGCCTGGGGGCGGTGGAGGAGCTGCTGTCACCGCGGTAGGAAGGGAGGGTGCGGCAGAGTGGCGCGGCAGCCCAGGCGCGGGAGGCGCAGCCGCGGCAGGAGCGGCAGCGTGAAACACCTGTGGTGGCCGTTGCGCCTTGCGAGCTTGATTCTTCTCTTCTTGCTGGAGGAGGGAGCGAACCTCCTTGAAGGTGGGGTAGGGCTTGAGCATGGGTATGAAGGACTGCTGCTTCTCGAACTGCTCGCCGAGGCCGACTAGGAGGGCGTTGATGAGGGCGCGATCGTCGACGTGATCGCCAAGTTCACGAAGTTCGTCGCCGATAGCCTTGATCCGCTGGCAGAAAACGGTGACCGGGGCATCTCCTTGGACGGTCGTACGTAGCTCGGTGTTGAGGGCGTTGATGCGCGCGTCGGAGTTGTCCTAGAACAGCTGCTGGAGAGATGCCCAAAGCTCGGCGGCGGTGGCGTCGTCGGAGGAGACCAGATTGAAGAGCTCCGTGGAGATACGTGTGTAAATCCACTGGATGATGGCGAGATCATCTTTCACCCAACGAGGATCGGCGTGCCGCGGAGGGTAGGATGGGTCTATGTGGTGGCGGAGGCCGCAGCGACCGAGGTGGATGGTGAAGAGGTGGCGCCAATGGTAGTAGTTGTGGGCGCCAAGATCTAACGAGATCGGGATGAAAGGGGAGACGTCGGCAATGGTGTCGGCTAGGGAGATCATTGGGATTTGAGGAGGGGTTGTTTGGGTAGTTGTAGAGGAGGAAGAAGAAGTAGGGGCACCGGCGGCGCGGAACTCGGCAATGGAGAAGAGGGGCCGAGTTGGCCGGGGCGGCGGCGCGGTTGGCGGTGCCATGCCAGGTGCGGAAAACCTAGGCGTCTGATACCATGATAATTGGAGAATAATAACTGTATTGATTGAGGCCTCAAAGGGTTGTTTATATATATTACAAAACTTGGACTCCAAGACTAAGAGAGATAGATTACAATCCAAAACCTGCCGGCCATAGTATCCGTAACCGACCTATACTCTAATAGGTGGGACGCACACGACATGTCTGTATAAGAAGCAGATTTGTGAATCAATATGTCGTGAAAATTTGAGAAACTATTAGTCCCAACAACAAAGAAACCTGTTTTGTTGAAAAATGCGACCTAAAGGGTAGGCATGAGAAGTGTAAATTTAGCAATGAATCCCAATACGATTGGCCTTACAATGTTCTCTTTTTCAACTCCATTGCTGTCGCCGTTTATGCACCCACCGCCGGCGTGGAGAATGTCGGAGATGTGCTAATGCACGATCACTCTGGTTTCTCCTACAATGCCAACCCCCTAGCCTACGCACTGTTCAAATAGACTCCCCGCTTCGGCGCGACCAACGAGAGAAGGCCAGTGTAGAGCATGCCCGCAATTGCTATTTGCCGCTCGCCGTATGCATTAAGCACAGATGCAAGCGTCCCTGTTGTATATGGGATCGGCCCATTTTAGTCGTTCCTTCTATTATTGTTAGTTGCATGTCTAAAAACGTAAATATAAAATTATATGCGTTTCCAGTTACGCTCTGGTGCTTCGTGCATGTACATTGCAAATCGCCTTTTCTAGGTTTGAATTTTTTTGTTCTATTTTTTCTTTTTCATTATTTTCTTTAGGTTTTGTTTTTGGTGTTTCTAGGATCAGTTTTGGTGTTTTCATTATATACTTTTTAGTTTACTTCTTTTTTTAATACATGAGTATTTCGAGAAGACAAAGAAAAGTAAAATATTTGAAAGTTATGAATTGTTTTCTATGAGATTCCAACATTCCGCGCACGGCATATTCTGTGATACTGTGATGACATTGTTCATAGTTATCATCCACATTTTATTTTGTATACATAAAGAAATCTCACAAGCTGGATTACAAATTTTAAAAACAGGAATGCCATATTTTTGCTTAATCTACAAAACTGGCTTACCAATATTGTTGTTATCCCAGTAAAAATGTTTTTACCAAAGTGTGTTTTAATTTTGAATTTTTTTCCCAAGGAAAGTTTACATATGAACATTTTTGAAGGTAAAAATGTAAATACTCACTAACTAGACCAAGATGAAAAAAACTGTGAAGAAGCGCTCAGCGATGATGAAAGAGAAAAAAACGAGATCTGAATTCGCACAGAAACGATGGAAGGACATGAACTGGTCGTCCCATCCTAAATGAGCCGAATTATATTCCTGTCGGTGGTACGTGTAGCTGCCGTGAGGAGCTCCTATTCCTTCCCAAACCCTGTTCAGCGCCCTCAGTGTCGGTTACAGTGCATTCAAATCTGCGAAATGTTTTTCAAATCCCGCAATTTTTTGAACTCCTGAACTTTTTTTCAAATTGGAAAATCTTTTGAATCCCATGAACCATTTTTGAACTTGTGATTTTGTTTCAAATCCGTGAACTTTTTCTGAACCTGTAATTTTTCTAGTATTCATGAAAAAATCGATTTCTATTTTTTTGAAAAATATTCCTATCTCGAGAAGTCGATGGCCAACTAGTCAATGGTGAATCGGTTAACCGGGATTAGTCAACTGCGAACGAGCAGCCAGGGAGACGGAGAAAACCCGTTGTGGCGTGAGCGAGCGCGTGAGCGCTAACTTTCTTCCCTGGCGCTTAAGGCGCTGGGGAGTTCTCCTATTCCTCCATCTCTACTTTACTCTTCTTCTATTGTTATTTTCCCCTATTTACTACTTTCTCTCTCTTTTTACGAATGATGCCTATTTACTTCACTTTTTTTGAATTTATATTTATTTTCATCCTTTCTGTTGCTTCTTTCCACTTTGTATCCCTCTTACTTTCTTCTTCTTCGCAGTTAACACATGAATGTCTATTCTCAAATATATAAACCCTTTTTTATATATGTGAATATTTCTTTTTGAACTTGAATTTGCTCCGGCTTCCATGGAAATATGTTCAGTTTTCGTTGAAAAAATGTCCACGCTTCAGTAGAAACATGCTCATTCTTATATAGAAAATGTTCACAGTTTTTACGCCCACCAAGTAGAAAAAATCACTTTCACTAGGAGTAAAGGCTTTTGTTTAATTTCCAAGAATAAAGAAAACATGAAGAAACGGAAGAAATAAACATGCCACTCCTTTTGTCCCGTATTAAATGACACTCAAATGGATGTATCTAGATACGTCGAAGGAATGAAGGGGATAAAGGGTTTTTTTCCACAATTTTTACACCCGCCAAGTAGAAAAAAATCAACTTTCACTAGAACTAAAAGGTTTTTTGTCTTCACTAGTACTAGATACACCCGTTTGAGCATCAATTAATATGGGACAGGGCAAGTACTACCTGATGATATTTTTTAAATGTATGTGAGGGCCTCAACATATTTGCATGAATGAAACCGGACAAAATGAACTGAGAAGAGTCAACGGAAGGAACAACTTTGCAATTGCCAATTAAGCCTAGCCCATTTCTTTCAATTGCTAAGAGAAGGATGGGGAATAGGAGTACCCCAAACGTCTCACCCTACAAAATCGCTAGTCAGGGTACCTCTTACGTCATTTCTCATCTACTCTTGTGGCAACAAGTGGCATAACACATGTATGCCACCTATCGCCGCCAAGGACTTTGGTGGGTTTTACCTAGGCGTGGGAGGAATGGGAGGGTTCCTATGTAGGTTTTTTCTATATTCAATTTAAAAATGAAATATCTCTTGAAATGGCATCCAACTTGCAAACCCCTTTCACCGTTGTTATCCCGCCGTGGAGATCTTCGAAACTAGATTACATGTCAATATGTTTTGACAAACTTTTTTCGACGCAAATTGTAGTTCATACGATAATTAATGTGTACTCCATGTGGTAACATACTTTTGATCCACGCAGTAACATACATGTGCTTCCTTCATGAAGCATACATGTCCTTCTCCTGGAGCACACCTGCGCTTCCTTGCCAAAGCATACATGTGCTTCGCGGGGGGAGCACGCATGCGTTGCAGCGCACAATATAACAGTACTACACCAGGCAACACAATTGTGTTATGTGGCGGAGCACAAGTGTGCTCTGTACGGCAGCCCATGATTTGCTAGCACAGAAGGAAACCAGATAAAAGAAAGGAGGAGAAATAAAACAAGGAAAAATCATTGTGGCTAGAGCTTGGGTTGCTCAATCCCGTGCCACGTCGCTCACCTCGCTCCCTTGGCACCATATGCCGGCCAAATATAGCCCAACCCCCCCCCCCCCCCCCCCCCACCACCACCACCACCACCACCACCACCCTCGGCCCCCGCAACAGTTGCAAATTGATATTGTTCCAGGGTCGTACCGGAAAAATGGGGGCCCTGTGCCAAAATTTAAGAAAAAAGAAAGAGAATTAGGTCCTTGATAAAGTCATTGGCAATTAGGAAAACAATATTTTATCACAAAGTGATTCATATAAAAAAGCGTTTCTCAAAACAAAATTAGTATAATATGTATGTATCTTGTTGCTGTGTAGTTGAAGTACATCTTATAAGAAAGCTATTCCCAAAACTAAGAATTAGTACATCGCTGAACATGCCATCTTTCTTCTCGCAGAAAAAGAAAAAGTAAAAAAAAACTTGCCATCCTTCTAGCATTCTTTTGATACAAAATCTTCATTATGTTTTTCGTACGCAATGTTCTTCAAAATGCCATATGATTCCTTTGCTAAAAAACATACCTTTTTGAGATTGAGTTATTAGTTCGCTATAAGATTATGATGTACTCCCTCCGTCCCATAATATAAGAATGCTTTTTACACTAGTGTAGTGTCAAAAATGTGGGACGGAGGGAGTACAATATTAAAAGTAGAACATAGAAACAAAAGGGGATGAAAAGAACTTTGATTTATTTGGGAAGAAGACCATGTGCGGCTGGCGGCAACTCTTTTAGTAGTCTGGTTCAAGGTCTCGTCCGACAAGCACCTCGGCCTGGACTCCAACTCCAGTTGGTGCATCCAGGTCACAACGTAGGTAACAACCAGCAATGGAATTTAAAGAAGCAAAGAAGACATGAGATATCGAGAAGAAACCACCTTATAAGGCCTCCTTTGGTTTGGAGGAATGTCACATGAATTCTATAGGATAGGATTCTTGTAGGAATTTTTCCTTTAGAGCCCTTCGGTTCATAGGAATGCATTCTATTCCTACATAGGATTGATTCATATATATCCTCCACATTTCAAAAAAAAATAAAAAAGAGCCTAAACTCAATGAAAAAATTCCTATGATGGGAACCAAATGACATCTCTTTTTCTAATCCTACTCATAGGATTTGAGATGCATGTCATCTCACTTCCTATAAGTTTTCTATTCCTATGATAATCATATCCTATGAACCAAAGGAGGCCTAAACAGAATGTGGACGGAGGGTGTAGCATACCTATAAACAGAGAAGCTACGAAGGAATTAATCCAAGAGAGCTGCGACGTGGGAATGGATTTGCACGGCTCGTTGAAAGTTAAAAGAACATACTGTGGAAGATAAGGAGAATAATAAGGCGGAGAGGCATGCGTGAGTTGGAGTCTAGGAGTAACTACAGTGCAGGTTCCCAACCAGTCAAATACATTGATTAGTCATTACAAGCTATGCAAATCCAGTCAAATGCATTGTTAGGCTTCTTCCAATGCAAATGTGCTTAGATGAGGTGCTAAGAGCATTAAATAGCTTAGCAACTCAACTCCCCAATGCATATGTGCTTAATTTGTTGTTGCTAAGCTCACTCTGTTTAATGATTTAGCACCTCAACTCTTTCATGCATTGGTCATCTTCTTTCATTTGAATGGTTTGGTTAGGTTCACGTGCTTGGCATTGGTTCTTCCTGGGTCATCAAGGTGCTCTTTTTCCTCCTTAATTGTTGTGTCATGTCATTTCTTCGCTTATATGACATGCTTAGCACCTGTCCACCGTGGAGCACTGGGAAAGGCCTTACATACTAGTACTAGTAGTAATAAATTGGGGCCCTGCCCATTGGGGGGGGGGGGGGGGGCGCTATGGAGTCGAACATGCTGCACAGGTGTCCCGTACGGGCCTGTGTTGGTCCAAGGAAAAATAGTGGTTCCCAATCCCATCTGTGTTAGCCTATGCCCAATAGTCAAACAACCTGTGTCGGCAACGAGTCAGGTTTGACTTTGCCAACAAGCATTGTAGGAGGAAACCGCCGAGTCTACGCTGAGGAAGCACCAAAGCAGACCATCCATCTCATGTCATCATCGCCACACCCCTCCTCAGCAGCTTCACTAATGCATAGCAAGCATCCCATGGTTACCAACATCAACCCATTATCCAACCCTCAAGCTCGAAGTGGTCCAATCAAAAGGGTTCGCACATGTGCTATCGGGAACGAGGTGACTTCCATCACATTTCAGATCCCTATACTTGCATATGAGACATGGGTTCTACCTCAAGCTGAATGCTATGTATGACTAGGTATCATGGAACCGAACATGGAGTAGCAAGGAATGTATTTGGAAAGAACCAGAGCAGTGTTTTGGAATAGATATGTTTTATCCTCTCATTTCATTCTTTCCACATGTTCCACCATACCAATGGAATGATCGAGCACGTCTCCGCCTTGTCTTTGTTCATATGTGCCGAGGATTGTTGTCACCAGGGTACCAAGAATTCATCCCTCAAATGCATTAGGGAGTTATTGCGACCAAGCCTGGTGAATATGAGATGCCCAACTCCTTCGTGAAAGAGCATGCAACCAACGTATGAAGCAAGTCTTCAGGCGCATGCCGACAAAGTTGGTAGATGAGATTGTGGGCCCAACCATGTTTGGCAACATTGTCAGTGGTTTAGCATTCCTTGAGCAGTAACCATACAAATAATTGGCATTTGAGTGGGGCATCACATTTTCAAGCCAACGTAGAGAAAGACGGTTGAATACAAGCTGTGAACAACACCGCATATGCCTAAGCAACACTAAAAGAACCATCATCTGTCCAACGCCAATTAATAGAATCTTGGTGTACGCTTTAGGTCTGCTGCACCGGCCGTTGGTTCCGATACGTTATGTGGATGTATCGGCGACGACACCGGGTTTAGATATGGGGAGTGAGAGCACTCCACATTATCGAGTTTTGTAGGTGTGAGTGGTGGCTTCGGGTGGCTTGATGTATGTTCTTGTTAGACCTTTGTTGAATAATAAATAAATATGGCCGTATGCATCGATTGATGCAGAGGCCGGGGGTCTTAACCTCCTTTTCCAAAAAAAAAAAAATAGAATCTTGCGTACCCGGGGATGCCGATGTGGAATTCCACATGCTAAAGGAGTACAAAAGAGGTTGCTATCAGATATATTTCCTGTGCCTATCGTTTGTTGAATGCTCTACCCCAATCCTTGAAGGACCTCTAGCAAGCATCATCGCTTGTTGCTATGAGATATTTACCTATGACATCGTACAATTTATTTTTCAATCATTTCATAATAAATTATTTCAGTAACATTCACAATTGGTACTTTCGCCAGCTAGCAGGAAGTGTAATTTTTTAGGAGCGCCTATGTACCCCGTGTTGCGAGACCAAAGGAGGCCTCGACTCAAGGACGTCCTCCTGTCGCTACTATTGGGCCGGCCCAAGTAGCTCCCTGCATAGTCTAGTTGTGCATATTTTTAAAATAAAATATTCTAAATACATATATTCCAAAAACTTAAAATTAATTAAAAACAAATAAAATCATGAATTTTAAAAATATTAACACGGTGTAAAAATTGTGTTCATGTAGTTTTAAAAAATGTCGATACCATTAAAAACTGTTCATGGTATTTAAAAAATGTACACATATTTCAAAAAAATGTACATGACATTTTAGAAAACAATTTTACAATATAATGTTTTTCATGTAATTTAAAAATGTTTTGTACCATTAAAAATGCATTATATTACATCAGTACAGGCGAGAAATAGCCTAGCGATATTTTTGGCCCATTTTTCGAGTGGAGAAGTGGATGGAGTCGGGCTCGAAGAAAACGCAGCAGAGGGCCATTATTGCCGACCAGATTGACTATATAGCGTGGGGCGAAAAGACCATCTCTAGGAATCTAGTTGTGTTCCCAGATTTTTGTGGAAGCACCATTCCCAATGCGCCGAATAATACCTAGGTTCAAGATGTTCCTTCCGTCTATCACAGCGCGCCAAATCTGGGATGGGTGGGATCCGGGTTCTGCTTCGAGGATAGAAGTGTTCGAATAATAGATTGATTTCAGAATACGTGCACTCAACGTGTTAGGCTCCTGCAGCAACGCCATGCTTGCCTCGATAGCAAGGCGAGTTTAAAGATCTCCATGTCCCTAAACCCAAGCCCACCCAGGTTTTTTGGCCTCGTGATGACATCCCACGATACCCAACGAGGCCTTCTCTTCCCTTGCTTGCTCCCCCACCAAAACTGGCGAATGATAGATGTTATACCTTCACACAATCCTTTTGGGAGTCTGAAACAAGACATAGAAAAAATAGGGATGGATTGTGCCACTGATTTAATGAGGACCTCCTTCACTCCTGCAGAAAGAAGATTTTCCATCCATCCTTTCACCTTTGCCCAAACTGTATCACGCAAATACTCCCTCCATTCCTAAATATTTTTCTTTTTAGAGATTCAACTATGGACTACATACGAAGCAAAATGAATGAATCTACACTCTAAATTATGTCTATATACATCCGTATGTAGTTCATAGTGAAATCTCTAAAAAGACAAATATTTAGGAACGGAGGGAGTACTTGAAAGAGCCATTCTTGGACTGTCCCACCTCTGTCGGAAGGCCCAAGTATTTCTCATTCAGCGATTCATTTTGCACATCTAGGCAGTTCTTCACTTCCAGATTGGTAGACTCGGGGCAGCCCTTACTGAAATAAAACGAGGACTTCTCATGGTTCACCCGTTATCCCGAGGCAGCACAATAGATATTCGGTAGGTTTGATACATGATTTGCACCCTCCACACTAGACTTAAAAAGCAACAGGCTGTCATCTGCAAACAGAAGATGGCTCACAACTGGTGTTGTAGGGGCCACCTTGATTCCAAGTGTTGATGACTGAGAACTGGATTTTAAAAGGCACGAAAGGCCCACTGCTGAAAGTAAGAATAGGTAAGGGGAAATAGGGTCTCCATGTCGAATTCCTCTGGATGGTTTGTACTGCTCTAGCTTTTCACCGTTGAATAGGACCGAGAATGATACAGATCTCACCATATTCATTACAGTCTGAATCCACTGGGCTGCGAACCCCATCTTACTCATAATGGCCTGCAAATAATCCCACTCGAGCCTATCATAGGCTTTCATCATGTCAAGCTTCAAAGCACAAAGGCTATTAGTTTTTGATTTGTTTCGTTTCATGAAGTGAAGACACTCATAAGCACATATGATGTTGTCAGTAATAAGCCTACTAGGCACAAAGGCAGACTGCTCTTCAGAAATAATGTCAGGTAGAATTACCTTGAGCCTGTTAGCCACCACCCTGGACGCTATTTTATAGAGCACATTGCAGAGACTAATAAGTCTAAATTGAGTCAGCCGGGTCGGGCTCATCACTTTCGAGATCAACACAAGAACAGTGTCATTAATATTCTCAGAACTCTCCTCCCCTCTTAAGATGCGCATCAACACAAGAATAGTGTCATTAATATGATGTTGTCACCACTGCTCTTCAGAATTTCAAGCCAGTCACCTCCCTAATAGCTCCGCCGCAGCTGGTGGCTGAACTTATCGATCCGACAAGTGCTGAATGAAAAGAGGAACTTGTTCGCCAGGTATTTCTACCGATTGACTCTGAATCTATTCTTAAAATTCCCATCTATATGCGTCAAATGGAGGACTTTTGGGCCTGGTCGGAAGACACTAGGGGTATTTACTCTGTTAGGACAACCTATAATCTCATATATCGATTGAAGATGAGCAGGGAGGACTGGATCAAAGGAGCTAATGAATCATCAAATCCCGCCAATGAGCGCCGAGGCTGAGCGTCTGTGTGGAAGCTGCAGGTACCATCTAAACTGAAGGTCTTTACTTGGAGACTAGCGCAGCATTCACTTCCCTCGAGCGACGTTCTTCACCATCGGAACATGTCCTCTACTCATGTCTGTGCGGTGTGCGAAGCTGAGGACAGTTGGAGACACGCGCTACTGGATTGTATGCTGTCGCGAAGTGTTTGGGCGCTTTCCAGTGATGAGCTAGTTCAACACACGTGCATGCACAAAGATGATGATGCTAAGGGCTGGTTGTTCGCCATGAGTGACTCCCTTCCGCTGCATGATTTTACTCTGATGATCACGACGCTATGGGCGATCTGGCATGCAAGACGGAAGGTTATTCACGAAGGAATTTTGCAGACTCCGTACGCAACACACTCTTTTATTGGCAGGTTTCTTTCGGATCTTCAGTGCCTGGCTAAACCTGCTCAGAGAGCTCCTCAGTCTTCTACGCCTCGACCGACCGACTGGATTCCACCGACGGAGAACCACTACAAGATCAACACGGATGCCGCGTTGTCAAGAAGGGATGGCATGAGGGCCACGCAACAATATGTCGTGACGAGCCGGGCAAATTCCAAGGAGCTTCCTCGGTTTTGGTCAGAAATATAGATGATCCCGAGACCCTTGAAGTACTGGCGATCAGAGAGGCTATTGCATTAGCGAATGATCTATATATCCATAGAGTTTCGGTGGCATCTGACTACAAGAATGCTGTAGAAGCAATTATAAGGGGAACAACTACGTCATATGGAGCAGTGGTGCTGGAGATTAAGGAGTCGTCTAGGTCTTTTATTTCCTGTAACTTCTTACATGAGTTTAGAATCTCGAATGTAGAGACCCACAAACTAGCAAAGCATGCATTATCACTAGGGACTGGCCGCTATGTTTGGTTAGACCATCCTGGAGATCTCTTATTCGTCCCTGTAAACTATGTGACGGTTGAATAAAAGCTTCATGAGTTTGCCTAAAAAAAAGATAGCGTGGGGCGAAAACGAAAAGTGCTGTGCTTCTCTAATTCTCTTCTCCCTCCCAAGTTCCCGGCGGAACACGACGGCCGCCGCGGCCGGAGAGAATCAGGCGAGCGGCAGCGGCAGCGGCAGCTGCGGGCGTCGTTGGGCGGTCCTAGGAGATGGGGACGGCCGCCGAGATCCCGAAGACGCCTCCATCCCTCGTGGCCCTCCTCGTCGCACATGGCGTCGACGCCAGGCACCTCCATCGGTTCGGGAACGGCAGCTACTCGAGGGAGAAGATGGCTGACGAAGAGTATGGGTCAGGGCTGACCCCGTCCGCCGTAGGCGCTGCTGCTGCATCCTGCGTCGCGTTCTTTTTCTGGAGGGCAGCTTGAGTACGCACATGGAGGCTGTGGGCGTAAGATGCTCGAGGAAATGCTTCGTGCAAATCCTCGCCGCCAGCGCTACCATCCCCCGAGTAATGGCAGAGGAAGTGGTTGACTTGACTTCTTCCTGTGGATTTCCATGATCTGTTGCTGGGTTTTCGTCCGTTGCTGGACGTTCTTTCGACCTGGAGAGCTCTGTCAGACCATGCATGAAGCATGGGTGCTTGGCCTGAATTATAAGCAACTCAAACCTCAAGTCATCCCGAGCTGGTCATGCCAGTCGTTTCTGCGCCTGCAGCAACCATCACCACCATTGACATGGCGGCCACCAACTCAATCTGCATCCCCAGGTCAGTGGCTTTTCTTGGAATTTTTATTTCTTGGCAATCCAACTATTGGGCTCAGCGTATTGTGGCATTTGAGTTAGTGAGGTTTCTTGAGAATCTTTGTGCCTGAAGTTTTAGCGAAGTTGCTTCTCAGCAAGTGCAATGGTTGCTATTTCTATGTAGAGGAAATTCTATATTTGCTAGAGGCATCTGGTTGTTTTATCATTCCTGAAACCTGATCAATGTATCACAGGATTGTTAATGCTCCCCCTCTCAACATTCAGCCAAATTCCCATACAAGGATTGGAGAATGCTGTGAACTTCAGTAAGGACTGCACGACCACACCACGTCAAGGGGGAAGATAAACCACACGGACCACAGTTCAGTAAGAACTAAGAAACACTGACACTCTCTCAAATTTCAATATCTCATATACCTTCCTAATGCCACATCGCAACATTCTGTATGCTCTAATAATGTGATAACAACTAATGATAATAATAATAGGAACAGTAATAGTAATAATAATAATAATAATAATACATGGTTACAGCAGGAATAACAATAACAATCCATGGTTACAGCAGGAAATCTATTTCACTTTACAAATGTTGTTTATACTTTATACTAACTATCTCTGGTGATAGCATTATGTCCTCTAGTTCTCCTTTAGGATGGCTATTGGATGATCAGACAAATGGCTTAGGGGGCATTTGAAGATCCTGTAGCCTCCCTTCCAACATGTTTACTACCTTTGTCATCGTGGGCCGATTATTCGGGTTCCATTGAATGCACCATAGTGCCACAATGGCGAGTTGTCGCACCATTTCTTTCCCTTCTTGTCCCATTTCCCTAGTAAGTACCAAGTCCCTCCCATTGAATATTATCTCGTATATCCACTCTGGAAAATAAACCTCGTTTTGGTTCTCAGTCATTGGGTCCAAGTTTCTCCTCCCACTCACCATTTCTAGCACAAGCATGCCAAAACTATAAATATCTGACTTATACGATATCGCCCCAAAGTTCCGAGAATATAGTTCTGGTGCAATATAGCCGATTGTCCCTCTTGCTGCAGTTAAGGTAACAATACTTTTATCCCTTGCATACGTTTTAGCTAGCCCAAAGTCTGAAATCTTTGGATTGAAGCTGTAGTCCAGCAGGATGTTGTGAGGCTTGATATCAAAGTGGAGGATGCGCTGGTTGCACCCTTGATGCAGGTACTCGATTCCTCGGGCAATGCCTAAGGCAATATCCAACATCTTGTCTGGTACTAGGAATTTGTGTGAACTACTAGAATCACATGCGAATATATAGTTCTCCAATGATCCGTTAGGCATGAATTCATAAATAAGAGCGCGTCGTGTTCCTTCTGAGCAAAAGCCCAGAAGACGGACCACGTTGGCATGATGGATTCTCCCAATAGTTGCTATTTCACTGATGAATTCTCCCCCCTCTCCATTTAAGTCTTCTAGCATCTTGACTGCCACAGGCACTCCGTTTGGCAGTTCTCCCCTGTATACACTCCCAAATCCCCCCTGCCCTACTTTGTCTTTAAACCGTCTTGCTATCTGCTTAATGTCAGAGAATGTGTATCTTGTGGGTTTCAGTGTTCCATATGTCTTGAGAAACATTTCAACCTTCAAATGTACCTCTTCATCATATTTTGACTTCAGGGAACGGTAGAACACAGTAGCCACCACTAATAAAATAACTAGAAATATTGCCGTAGATGTTGTCACTGGAATGAATACAACCAAGGAAATTAGTGATCTGTATTAAGATGAAAAACTTTCGCTTTGTGGCTCTAGGGTTTAATTTCTGTTTATTGCATTAGTACCTGCAATGGTTTTCACACGCGAACCTGCAAGTAGGAAAGATGAAAATTAGATGTCACTGATGGTTTGGTAAATCAAAGGGAAATTCTCTCTACTTAAAATAGTTCGAACTGGATTATTGTATATGGCAATAATGTGGATACCAAGGGTGCAATAGTTATTTATCAGGAATAACAATATGGTGATTATAGGTGTATATATCTATTTATTAAAAAAATACCAAATGCTTCCGACTTTCCTCAGAAAGTAAACAGACAGAATTTCAGCATAACGTTTCGACATACATTTCATTAATTATGATAAAGTAACCTAGTTGATTAGCTTCATATATATGACCACATTTCTAGTCATGTTGTCAAACACGAAGCATTGGTGGGTTATTCCTGTATGGAATGAAGTGGGTCATCCTTGTCAGTTGGTGAAGTGGATTAGTGAGAAAAACTACACCTATTGACCACTGTGTGTATTTCATTAGCAAAACTGATATACATACAAGAGAGTATGGAGACATGGACCACATATGTCAAACCAAGACTAGACAGACCATATGGGACAAATCAACTTCTCTACTGTGACACTTAAAAGTCTTAAACTATATGGGCAAAGTTCATTATTGTAAAGGATCTCCCATCTGTTGACACTTGAGATGAGTTTTTTGCTGTGAGAGAGTACAACCATGCAGTTTCTTGGAAAACCTAAGTTAAGGATTTTATTGGTATTAGAAATGATGTTTTTGACTCAAGATGTGTTTAATGTATCTATCGTTCTTGACACAGGGGGCACTAAGACTCTAAGAGCATGTTTGCAATTATATTGTAAGAGTAAATTGCACTTTGGATCATATATTATTACACCTGTTGCAGTTTGCACTAGTTTTATAAAAAACAGACAAACCGGCCCATATACTGTTACATGAAGTTGCAGATTCTAGTTTTGGTCCACATTCAGAGATGAAATGTTGGGTATAGGTTGCTATGGTCACTTTGCGTCAAAAAATAAGTATGCAACTCCT
Source organism: Elymus sibiricus (assembly GCA_039707655.1). Classification (NCBI taxonomy): domain Eukaryota; kingdom Viridiplantae; phylum Streptophyta; class Magnoliopsida; order Poales; family Poaceae; genus Elymus; species Elymus sibiricus. The sequence continues at coordinate 390,993,011 of CM077671.1, forward strand.
CCAAGCAGACACAATGGCTAATGGTGGGAAAAGCATGAAGGGTTCATGGGCAAGCATCGCAATAGCAGTGGAGAACTATGGATCCATGAGTTCAATGCAGATAAGATTTTACTTCCTTGTTTCTCGGGTGGGGATTCCACCCTTGTACGTCATCGTGCAGTCTATATGTCTGGTGGTGGGAATGCATGATAGTGACATGAAGTCTGGCCAGGGCTGGGCTAGCAGAGTAGGTCTAGGCTTTGGTTTAGTATAGTTCAGTTCAGGCCATTTTACTACTTCTGGGCTATTTTTTCTTTTGTTTATAACTGGTCATTATACATTTGACGTCATTTTGGCACACTCTTCTAATACAAAAGACACGCTCATTTGGAGTGCTCTAGAAAATAAGTAAATTATGTTACAGCACCTCAATCTTGACATGCAGAGATCAAATTTCAATAAATATAACAGAAGTCGGTTAAAATCTTGGTTTTTATAGCTCTGGATGACACCTTTGAGTTTTTCTTTTTAGAATTGTAGATTAACTAAACATGAAATTCCCAAGGAAATGCATAACTTGTTCAAAAATTATCTACATTGTACCGATTAGTAGATCCAGCAAGTTTGGAAACTGAAACGTGGAAAACTCTCCTGTTCACAATTCTTGTTATTTTTTGGCATGAAACAATAGCATCACAAGGTTGCATCTGGTGTTGGGGCGGAGACGAATTTATATCATTAACTGCATTATGAAGTAAGTATGAAACAATCCAAGCAACCTTATAAATAACACATTAAAATAATGAAATCTTAAAAACGTGTTTCCTAAACTAGAATCCAAGCAGCTCCTAATAGAACTAGAGTGTGGTTCTTTAGAATGAAGTTATTGTGGGAAGTTCTGTCTGAAGAAAGAAACAATACCATGACGCTGGCAAAATACTAGCCTCCTCTGTGAGCTGAATCCACAGTGTCTCCCTTCTTGTTCACATTGTATGCAAACGTCGGTAATGTTACGAACTGACCAAGCAAGTGTAGTCTCAGAAAAGTTAATTATTCTGTTTGCCCTCTCGTTGAAGGTCAAGTCCTCATAATACTCGTCATCCTTGTTATATGCGCGGGGTATACGGATGCCAAGAGAAGCCACCTTACAGTCTAATGGAAGAACATAGACAGATGCTTGAGCAGCCACCAAATATGATAGACTGCACATATCATTGAGACAAGAGATCGGGCCAGCAAAATTATAAGCTTCAGCACTTGGTGTGAACTCTCTTGAGCAGCATAGTAAGCTTGCATGTTCATCAACATATGGTGTCTGATCCTCTGGATTGGACAGTGGACGAACACCAATGTTGCCATAATCAGTTGATAGACTGGTTGAGATGATCTTCTGAATTGGGCAGTGAGACAAGGACTCTACAAGCGGAATGACCTTCATGGTGCCATGCTTGTAATTTATTGCAGTCACTTTGCACGAGCCCATTATCGGGTGGCGCATGATAGTATCTTCTCCAGAGCACGATAAATACATACCAGGTGCGCCGCATGATGCATCCTTGGATTCAAGCCGGAGTGGGAAGCGGATCACAGGCCCATCTTTGCTGCACTTTGATGGTGGACAAATTTTGAAGAAGTCTTGATCTTCCCATGCTGTGACCACATTGTTCCCATGGTTAAGAAGCGAGAGCAGCAGAACCGCGACAAGAAATTTGCTCATGTTTATTCAATGTAATGAAGATGGAGGCGAAAGCAAGCAGAGAGTGGTGGGTATTAAACAAGGGTCGTTGCTCATCCATTTCTTAGCCTTGCATGTCAATAATCTCTTTTCAAGATATTTGTGTGGCTGAGATTTTGAATGAAACTTCCTGGTTCCTACCATGTAGCATTGTGGGTTAGGTGGAACTTTGACTGAAGATTTTTATGTGGACATGGTGTTTCTCCAAGTTGTATGATAGTTATTGTCACTGTGGCATGGCTGCCTGTAGTGAGAATATCAACCACTACTTAGCAAGTATAGATGACAAAAGTAGCAAGTCTAGATGGAAATGTCCAAGTCTCGCGGCACTGGTCTTTGTATGTCCCAATCCATCACTGTCATACAAGTATGACTGAAGACTGCAATACTGGATGCCATCAAACTTTGACAGTCAAAGTCTCATCCAACATGATATTAGTGGGCTAGACTCAGAAAGTGGGCCAGTCTCGCGTCACTGGTCTTTGTATGTCCCAATCCATTGCTGTCATACAAGTATGACTGAAGACTGCAATACTGGACGGCATCAAACTTTGACAGTCAAAGACTCGATCCAACATGATATTAGTGGGCTAGACTCAGGAAAGTAGGCCTCTTCAGAACTCTGACACCAACTCCATTGTTGGAGCAGTTCATGCATATGTGAAGCTGTCATGGTGAACCTGAGTACCGCTCTTCTCTGTCTTAGCCCACAAGCTTTTATCATCTATTGTCTACTTGCTGTTGTAGGGAATACTGAAGCAGCAGGTGTTTGGGTCCAACAAGGTTGCCCGCCGTTCTCTTGTGGGCATCTCCAGGACATTCGGTACCCATTCCGTCAGATAGGGGATCCATCAGAATGCGGTGTTCAATCATATGAGATTATTTGTAGTGATGCCAAAGCCATTATTCACATCAACACAGGAAGATACTATGTGACCAACATCTTCTATAATAATTCCACTTTCTGGGCAGTTGACGCTAATGTGGACAATAGCAGTTGCCCCATTCCTCGGTGGGATCAGCTCCCCTATTCCTCCAGTGGACTGAGTGGTTCAGATGGAAACATCGAATTGGCCACTGTCAAAGAAGCTATGTGGGTTCTGTTTGTTAACTGCTCCAAGGTAATAAGCAGTGGTAACTTTAGGTATTGGTATAGCTACCATCCTGTTACCTGCCGGAGTACCAAGAATTCATTTGTTTATGCCGCGTTCCTGTCTGATACTACGGTTGAAAGTGTTGCACCTTCCTGTGGATACTTGGGCATCATACCTGCTGGTGATTCAAGACAGAGTTATATACTATCTAGTGATGACGATGTTGTAGATGTCAGGGCAATTGCAAGAGTTGGATTTGCTGTTCGGTTCCCTTTCACAGCTGGGCAATGGAAATTATCTAAGATCATCAGCACATGCCTGGCAGATTCAATTCGGTTAGTCATTAAAGGATACTTTTTTTAATCCAAATCTCGTGATCTTACCTTTGGATGCAATTCTCTCTTCTTGATTAACTTGTGTTCTTCCGCATGATCTTGCAGCCATTTCAAGGCCCAATTTAATGGTGCGAGCATATGGGGCAAGGCTAGCTCTGTCATTTGGAGTGAGATGTATTTCTTAAGATGTCTATACGCCACCTCTGGTCGACCTGAATTGTATTGGCCTATACTAGGCCTACTATCAGCAATAGAGATCGTGAAATACATTATTGGTAATGGATAATTACCTACTCTTGATCTCCATTTGTTGCAAACTTGTTTTGATCCATCCTTTGTTGTTTATGCAGTACTTGCAATACTGCTGAGGTTTGTGCTGGCACCATTAGCAGTATGGATCTTCCTCGCTCATAGATACTGGAAAACACGGATAACAATCGATGCTGTTGAAAAGTTTCTCCGAATGCAGGAGACAGTGGGACCAATGAGGTTTGCATACACAGATATCGTCGCAATCACAAGCCACTTTGGAGATAAGCTGGGCCAAGGGGGCTATGGTTCTGTGTACAGAGGCATGCTCCCTGGTGATGTCAATCTAGCCGTCAAGATGCTGTGCAGATCCATGTGCAATGGAGAAGATTTTATCAGCGAGGTCTCCACCATTGGCCGGATCCATCATGTGAATGTTGTGCGTCTTGTGGGATATTGTTCAGAGGAACCAAGCAGGGCACTTGTGTATGAATACATGCCCAAGGGGTCTCTTGATAAGTACATTTTCTCACGCAAGAAGCGTTTCTCATGGGACAAACTCAGTGACATAGGTTTGGGCATTGCCAGAGGGATTGACTACCTACACCGGGGTTGTGACATGCAGATACTACACTTTGACATCAAGCCCCATAACATCCTCCTAGACAGTAATTTCGTCCCAAAAGTGGCTGACTTTGGTCTGGCCAAACTGTATCCAAGGGACGACAGCTTTGTGCCTCTGAGCGCCGCAAGGGGAACCATAGGGTATATCGCTCCGGAGATGATATCTCGGAGCTTTGGCGTGGTATCCAACAAATCTGATGTCTACAGCTTTGGAATGCTGCTGCTTGAGATGGTTGGAGGGCGAAGGAACGCAGCCCCAGATACAGAGAACTCGAGCCTGTCGTACTACCCATCATGGGTGTACGACCGACTAACCAAGCCAAGAGAGCTGGGCCAGACATCTGCTGCTGCGGCTGCTGACATGCATGTGCTGGAGAGGAAGCTGTGCCTTGTTGCCATGTGGTGCATCCAGATGAAGCCCCAGGATCGACCAACGATGAGGGAGGTGGTAAGGATGCTGGAAGGCGGTGCCGATGACCCACAAATGCCTCCAAGACCCTTCTTCTGTGACGAGGAGCACAACCCTCTAGCGGATTCTCACCATTTCTACTCCGAGCTGACCTCAGTCTCGGAAGAGGATGAGTGAAACTGATCTCAATAAATAAAATGTGTGTGCGCGCGTGATTTAACAGATGGGGCGATGCACTCGCTGGCTGTCTGGCTTGTGAAAAGGCATATATTCATTATTTTTATCACTTCTACATTTCTGTGATGTAGGCTCATCTGATAAACTGTATGCTCTCTACTTCTCCAGCGCAACTGGGTTTTCATATATGCCAGATTGCATTCCTTTGCTCATCTTCTCTGATAGTGATATACCAGCTCATGTGATGATCATGGCTTTTGTTTTTGCGCCAAGTAAGCGGCTGGCCGGTGCTCTTTCTGTTGAGAGTTCTTGTAAGGATTTTTTTTTTGAAAGAAATTCTTGTAAGGATTTAATGTTTGCCTGTTTGGTTGCAAACTGATTACCATTATGTGCATGTAGCACCATATTGCAATTTCCTTTTGTCGCTGCTCATCAAAGACGCCACTTCTGGGCTTATCTGGAATGTTGGGCGGTAAACTGAAACACTTGGTAATTTCCAGCACTCAGAATGAATATAACAAGTTGTTTGCAGATATAAAGGCAGTAAATGTACCATGTATATTTCTCCTTACATATCGTGCCATGTATGATACCTCTTCATCTCCAACGATAATTTCTACTATGTTCGTCTTAGAGATGTTTGTCTAAAAAAGAAGGTGAATTAGCTTGTGTGCAAAATCTCTGGCAAAAAAAATTTTGTTGTTACCGAATATCGATTTTGCACAATTGTCATGGCACGTGGTATGTGCTAATGTACAATTGGTATAACATGTCTTTTGGGGTGAATTGTGGGCTTAGGGCATCTCCATCGTTGAGCCGCAAGACAGCCGCACCATCCGTCCAAGGACACGGATACGGGAGCCTGGTCATCTGACAGCATCCCGAAACCTCCGCGTGCATTTTAAAGGTATTTGAGGATTATCCTTGGCCTCTGCATCGACCTTGATATTGATATTTTAAACGTAAATTGAACCAAATGAAGAAATTTCATGCAAACCAGATAAAAAAGTTTGATATATTTTCATAAACCCGACGATATTTCATTCGTTCAACTAAGTTAAAACAAACCACGAGGTACCGGACAATAACATTATATGTGTGGCCACCCGGGCCGTCAGGACCGCCGTTATCGTCCGCTCGTCGTTGTCGCCGTCGGATTCGTCGTGGTCCTTCAAGCGGTGGAATGACATGTAGGGGTCACGGCAGAAATAATTGACCGCGGATTGCCGCTCACGATGCAGCCGCTCGGCTTCCTTCCCCACCATGCCACCATCTGTATGAAGATCCACCCTCACCGTGTTGAGTGGCAAAAAAAGTTCGGACGCATCGCTCCGGTCATTCGCGGGAGTTTTGCAGCACAACGTTCGAGATGTCCTTAATGCAAAATTGGTATACCTTGTTGCCGGGGAATGGTATGGCATTGCGGTATGGTTGGTTATGGTAGTGCTATTCAATTACTCATGCATGCAGCATCGCATGGTGGCGGGTGTATAACTTTGTGAGCCACTCACATTTCCATATAAGGAGCATCATTATGAAAGCAAGACTCCAGAGAAATAACAAATGATGGCCACAATAACACAGTAGTTCTCCCGCAAAAAAAAAAAAAGCACTTGACGGCCTGGCGCCCTAACAAACTGTTCAATCACACCAATTGGTCTCAAAGTTGTTCATCCAAAAGTGAGTGGAGTGCTTAGTGCAACGTGTTTTTTTGTGCAAAATATATAGCAACATTTCCCGTTACTATTCAGAAATTTTCTCTGTGGTCAATAAACGAAACTTACATCAATTTACAATGAACTATTTGAGCTACTTTCTCAATTGGTATAGCATGTGAACTGTATTAATGCACAATTGATATAACATCTTTTTTGGGAGTAGTATCTCAGCCCATCTTTTATGTCAGGAGTCAGGACAATATGACAATATATATCATAACATTATGGCTGGTGTTGATCACTAGTGCTATTTCAATTATTTATTCATTCTTTATCATCACGGTAGAGAGTGAATAATTTAGTTGAGCATCCTCACCTTCTGAATAATTTAGTTGACCACTCACACTATGTCCAAATAAAGAGATTTGTTCTGAAGAGAAACCTCAACTGAAATACCAAATATGGGCCACAAGAATATAGCAAGCCCTTGTTTTCATGAGAAGTAGTTTGCAAATTGGAGGCTTGAGAGGCATTGGGAGTTCAACAATATGGTGTGTTTATTTAACAATGTTGGAAGCCATAATTCATGGTGCCTAAAAGTATGTGTCGTTTCCTAGCAATTATTAGCCACATTGTTCTTCTGGTGTTTCATGTTTACTTAATACTTGTAGACTTGTAGTTTCTTTGCCCTTCTGGTGTTTCATGTGTATTTTATACTTGTAGCTGCTTTGCACTTCATGGAAGTTTCCAACAGCTTCACACGTGATGACTTGGTCATCACTTTACCTCATGGTGTGTGAGCAGCAGGTTGGTAAGAACAGATCTCTTGTATGCATGCTTAGTTAACTTCAGAGGGATGATCTGAACACTAGGCTGCACCTAGAAGCTAGGCCAATCTTATTATTTTTCCTGCATTATTTGTCTTTCATGCCCTAGGGTTTACTCAAATGCTCCATGTTTTAGGTATTATCATGGCCGATAAACTTATAATTTGAGGTTTGCGGTTACATGTTTTCCATGGAGCGAAACAACAAGATAAGCATCTTGGCCAGAGCTTTATCATCAAACTCGTGTCATGGACAAATTTGAGTGGTGTTGGTGAAACCGGCAATATATGTGTGATACAGTTAGCGGCATTGATGTGTGCTGTTATCAAAATAATTGTACGAATATGCTCAAGGAATAGTGAGGAGCAATTTCGTAAGTTTTATTTCCATATTTTCTCACTGAATGATTCTTACCTTAGTCATGCCAGCATACTAGAAAATCTATATCAAATGTATTAGTCATCCATTTTAGTTGCCCGGAGGCTGGCTCACTCTATTAATTTTACTGTTTCTAATATGAAGTATGCCCATGCTTGAGAGGATCAATAAGGGCATAGTTGAAGGCACATCGCGTAATCTTTTGGTGTCAGCGGCTCACCGGATTGCAAGAGACAACTACTTAAATGTGAAAGGGAACCTTGTGTTGTTGTACACAGAATTTTCGATTATTAAGGCATATAAAGGACGCCAGATGAATTTACCAGGAGCTCAGGAAACTAGTGTCACTGAGACGTGCATGGAACACTTTGCGACTGTTAACATTGCATTTCTGCAGCTGTTTGTACTTCGCGACTCAATTATACCTTGTTTGTGAATCGAACTGGTCTGCCTTGTGGGCCCCAGACAGTAAGGTCAAGTTGCTTCGATCAGTCACCGAGAGGAGCACTTGAGATCGGGAGAAGCAACATTTTATTTGTTCTTGTGGAAACAGATACATGTGAGTAAAAATTTCTGATGGAGGAGAGAGGTGCAGACGGTTAGGTGCAAGTAGATGATGCTTGCCTTTATGCTTTCCAGGGACAGTTCGTCTCCCTACCCTTTGCAGTTCCTTGCTTCCTCTCCACTCCTGAACCTAGTCAATCCTTTCGCTATTTCTGTTCTACATCACCATGTTTTTTTTAATCTGTTTTGAAATTTGGAACAACAAGCTCTCTCACTACTTCAGTGTCCATATTGGCATATCTCCTGAAGCAGTTGCACTGTAGCTAGATGTGCTTCATTGGGGCTCCTTCATGCGAAGGATATTGCGATGCCATTGGTGAACAGTGGAGCTGTACGGAAGCCGATGAAAGGTAACAAGACTCGGTGTAATCACTCCCAGAGAAGCCCATTCATATGTTCCTTTTGTTTTTCTCATAGTTGGTACTTGTGTTGTTTTTATGAACCATGCCTACCTGATCCTTCCAAAAAGACATGTGGCATGTCAGAAAGGGTCTGACTTGGTAGAGAGATAGACCTGGTCTCACAGGATTGTCTTCTTGGGGTAACAGAGTGACTGCAATCATGGTTTTCAATTTCAGTTTGAGAAAAAAATCAGCACTAACCGAAATCACCGAAATTCAGTGAATTTCAATGATTTCAGTTTGCATTTCGGACAAATGACCGAAATATTCACTTGAATTCAGTTAAAATTTTGAATATTTTTAACCGTATTTTGGAAAAATATTTGAATTCCTGTCCCTACTGAAATTGCCGAAAGATTTTGGCCGAAACGTAAATATGTCAGTCCCTGCTAAAATTAATGAAATTCAATGAATTTCATCGAAATCTTACTGAAAGTGAAAACCATGACTGCAATCGGCCAGGCATGAGGCATCCACTCCTAGGCATATGATGCGCCGTTACCCTCCCCACCTCCCCTGTCCACGACACACCTAGCCTCACCGGCACCCACCTTCAAGGTCTGAGATTGATCCTTCTCCCTTCCTTAGGGCTGGAGATTTCAAGCAGTTCATGAAGGTTTCACCAGGAGAGGCAAAGGATATGTACAAGTGGAAGTGAAATCCTGATGAAATAGTATCAACTTTTATTTTTATTACAAGAATGCACACACATATCACCACAACTGCAAGTAAACGTCTGTGCTCGCTTCCTTACCTAAACGTAGATCTAAAGCCGTGTCCGCTCAGATTAATCTACGACTTATGGGACACATGCGGTATTCCTTAGGTGTTTCTGAAGATAGTTTACAATATTTCTCGTGCAACTGAGCGTGACACCGTTCTAATTCTATCTAAGTAACAACAAGTATTTTGCTCATCTCATCTCTTGGAACTGCAAAATACTTGCAATGTTTCGACATGTTCTACTCCAAAAGCTCATAGCATTCGAAACGTGATCTTTCTTAATGATGCAAAGCCTTGATAGAGACGTTCCTTGATGACCCGAGTATACAAAATTGAATTCGCTCGTGTCCTACCTCAAAAATTTGTAAGTAAGAATCAAACCGGTATTCTACCAAGTATATTTGTTTGACAAGATATTCAGAAGTAGGGATCGTGCACTGTTTATATAAGGCCACACCGGTTCGACACTCTAGATACTCTCAAGGATCGCGTGGATTGCAAGCTACATTTGTTGCCCCATCTATATAATAGCCCATCCTATAAATGATGCCGCCCACGGGATTGCTTAATCAGAGCAACAACAATACGATGATTCTTCCTTGGAGGTCAGGACACTACTCCTCAAAACACTAGACATGTATCGACTTCTTTCCCCATATGCCTCCTAGTCATACATGCATATTTGTTGATATCGTCTCGGTTTTGTGTCCGACCAGGTTCTCATATAAGAGATCTATATATGTCAAAGTGTAAAGCATAGATGGATGAGAGATGAGTGGTTCTTGTGCGTGTTCAGGTGAGGATAGGGTCGAGGGAGAGAGGAAAACCAATGCTTAGACAAGTGAAGGTGGGTGGCATATAGTTTCTATCTAAGCAGTGTAAAGTGCAGATGAATAAGAAATGTTGGGGTCTTGTGCGTGTTCTGGTGAAGAAGGGTAGAATACATGGGATATAAAGAAAACACTGTTTAGACAAGTATAGGTAGGTGGCGGCATAGTTTTTATGTAAACACATGTCTTCACTTGAGATTCTACCATTCTATTTCAGTTTTCATGGGACCCGATCTAGTTATGTCGGGGTGGACGAAAATTACCGAACAAATTGTTTCCGTAATTCTTTGCTTATTTTTGGCAAAACAAACCTCTGATTTCCTTTACGAGAAACCAACGGTGTTTCTCTTCCAAAGCAAAACAAAAACAATAGCGGAAACTGCAGTCCTTTAGTTTGTCACCTCTTGTGCATAAGGAGGCTAGTCGAAATCAATTAAGTTGGTAAGTTCACATTGCAGTTTGGGACTGGCATTTCTATACGTTTTGTCTTACAAAAACCTTAAACTAAGTCTATGCAATTAACGGCTTGCAAATATTGCTCGTCTTGTTCCCCGAAAGTGCAACAATCCTCCTCTGTTTTGGCCACAATTCTACTCTGAAAGCTCGGACCCAGGCAGTAGTTCATTAAAATGAGTTCATCCTTAATGATCTTAATCCTATATGTATGTACTATGTACACAGTACAGCACATGAAACTGAACGTAGATTTCGAATGTACAGAACAGAGATGTGTGGGAAACGGCCAGAGGAGATGTAGTATTACTTTTTGAGGGGCTTTATGTTTTGAACCCTGAACTCCCCACTTTTGAAACCTGTTGCTCCTCATAGATTTGAGCAAAAAACGCGCGGTAGTTCCAAACTTCCAATGGGCTTTATAGCGTGTGGAATCAAAATGTTGTTTTTAGACATGGATCAAGACTTGGGGTCGCCATGACTGGCATGTAGCACTAAATTGAATTGCGCTTCTGTAGCAGGAGAAACACAACGGCGTGGGGTGGGAGCAGCAGCCGCAAATTCAGAATCCGTGGATGCTGGAAAGTAACCTGAACACATGTAGAACAACATAAAACTTCTAGGCTTTGCAGGCCATCATCCCTATAGTTCCTTTTCAATTCTTACAACCAAAACATGCCACCACCTTGCAAACACAACACTAAGCATGATAGTGCACAAGCCAAATATTTCTCATTGACCTAGTACGAGGACTGATAAAATCATAAGTTTCAGTACCTGGGACTAGCAAAATTGTAAGCTTTAATTTCAATTCCGAAACTTGGTACAAGTGACCGAAAACATCAAAATTTCAGAAGCTGCGACAAAACAATCACAAGTATTCGGAACTAAAAACTTAAAATTTATTATGCCCTCGTGCGGGATCCAATGAGACTTTGCTGACCGCGAGGCAATCGGGCGGCTAGCATAGCCGGGCATATGCCCACCCCTGCGAATTTCTGTAACAACTCAAATGGGTTCTACAATCTCACGTGGAAAAGGGTGACAATAACGATTAAGCAGCTGGTAAATTAACATTAAGCCCAATCCGGAATGTTGTTAGTAATAAACCTTAATTCGTTATATTTTCCTTTGATAAAAAAATGGCCTACCAAACAAATATTTTGTCTATTTATGTACCAAAACTAGTCTAGGAAGTTCTGCGATGATAGAAAATAAGTGATCATTAACATTATAGATAATCAACAGATTAGTGTCCCATGCAAGTCACTTGCTAAATTAAGTGCCGAAAAAGCCGCCATACTGATGGTTTATCTTAATTGCACAAACAATACATCTTGCTGATTGTAAAAAAAATACATCTGGCAAGTGATTTGAATAATTAGTAATCATGTCAGTCAAAAAAGACACTTGACACACTTTTATAAACCCATTGGATCGATCTGGGTAGGGAACCCCCTCGCGACGCCTCCCCAGGGCACCGCCTGGGGGCAATCTCAGGGCCGCCAGCAGCCAACACGACACGGCATCCCCTCCGCCGCTGCCGCTAGCATAGGCCGTAGTGGCGGCGGGCCCGGCGCCAAAGGCGCCGTGGAGCTGGATGCGGCGGCGACCCTCCTAGATCGGCTGGGGCGAGTCCAACGAGGAGCGCTTTCGCAGAGGCCAGGGCGGCGCCCCTAGTCGTGCGGCAACAGTTCTAGCTCCCGTGGCCTCCAAAAACCAGCGGTTTCTCTGGCGATGGTGGGCATGGCGGCCGCCGCTGATATGGATCCTACCCAGATTCGTCGTCGATCCTTCACGTCTTCATGGCGAGGGTCCGTGCGTTTCCAGCTAGGCGCACGATCGAGACGATGCGGCTTCCAGTGAAAATCGCTCCTAGTTGTGGTCTTGGCGGACGATGGCGGCGTCTCTGGCGTCGTTTCCTTCTCGAGGCATCATCGTTGCAGGTCACGTCAACTCGATCGGGATGTTCCGGGGGAACCTATATCTGGGTCTACTGGATCGGACGATGACGGCGCCTTAGGTGTCCTTCTCCCTCCCGCGGGCATCGTTTTGGAGCAAGTGCTAGCTGGAGGGGACAAGAGGAGGAGCGGTGTTACATCTACTACAAGGCCGACGGTGGATCTTGGTGGCATCGCGCAGCGGACTTTCGGCGATGGGCGTGTGTGGATGGATATGTGTAGGATGGTAGCGTTGTCTAGCTTTGTGGTGGCGTCGACGGTATGCTTGGCAAGGTCGATGCATCAGTGCCTGCTCTATAAATGGATTGTGGAAGACTGTGGTGGCGGCCTCTGAGAGCGCGCCGGATCGGTGCGTGCCCTAGACCCAGCAACACGGCTTGGTTGGGGCCTCCGGCTTTAGATGTTTGGCTTTGTTGGTGTGATGTCTGTTTTTTATTTGGCTCGGACATTCGGCACCCCTTCATCAAGTGGATAGGAGTAGCGACAGATGTTGCCAAGATGCTGGCTTCAGACTACGTGATGTACTATTTCGTATGGTCCTTGTGAATAATTATAAAATGGTTGTATGCATGATCCGAATGCAGAGGCCGGGTGTCGTCCTCCTTTAAAAAAAATTAAGATGAATGTCAAATTGTTTCTTGCGATGTCCATGACTAATACTTCACACAAATGATACATCTAACCTTGGATTAGAATATTTCTGGGAGTCAAAAAATGTTTGTGAGCATGTAACAGAGTTACTCGGGCTTGAATTTAGTAAAATCAAAACTATCCTACTTAGCTTGGATCATTATATACTTAGATTGTTATGTATGCATTATACATGGACCAACCAGCAACAAGTTAGGGAGAGGATATTCGTGATCTCATAGTTATGAGGTTTATCATTCAAATTAGGGTTATAAATATTTTTGAGATCTTACACCAATTAGAGATAAAATATATGATTTCTTATTTTGATATAAAGAGGGTCAAAGCAAGCAAGAATTAAGAATAACCTTTTTTCTTATGAATAATGCAGGCAAGAATGAAGAATAACCCTTTTTCTTACCTCCACGAGTGAGAGCCACTCCCGAACCCTAGTACATAACAGTTTTGGTACGATTGTTGATGATCTCCGTTGCACCTGCAGCCATGGTCTGCCCTTGGATACAACCATCATCATCTTCACTAGTCGCATCCTTGCTATGTTTGATGAGGGCATCTCTCTAACGATTCCCCAAAAATCCTATAACTCCACGACTTTTTTCCTATTTGAGGAGTTAACCCATGTCTAACCCTTCTATCAAAAGTTTAACTCCCTAAGAATTTGAAGACTTAAGTCTCAAAATTTCCCGCATGCTGAAATTTAAGTGGTCGGACAAAATTTCCCTATTCTCCATCCCTCACATGTGACTCTGTTCCTCTTCATGCCTTTGTTGCTGCATTCCGTCACCGTCCTCCGACACCCCCACTCACCTGTGGAATGGATACCCCCCCCCCCCCCCTTGGACCGTCGGTACCCCACCGGTGACCATGGTTTACACTTTCAGTGAGATTTTGATGAAATTTACTGCATTTCATTAATTTCAGCAGGTACTAAAATATTTACGTTTCGGCCAAAATCCTTCGACAATTTCAGTAGTACACAGGAATTCGAATATTTTTTAAAATGTGGTTCAAAAATTTCAAATTTTAAATTGAATTCAAGTGAATATTTCAGCCATTTGTCCAAAACGCAAACTGAAATCACTAAAATTCACTGAATTTCGGTGATTTCGGTGAGTACTGAAATTTTTCTCAAACTAAAATTGAAAACCATGTCGGTGACGACGCAACAACCGACGTTGGCCCCACAATGGAAGCGGCTGGGAATGGCGAAGGTCGTGTGTTTCAGAAGTGACACGCACAAAGACCAGTGGTGGCCACTTTCTGATGGCACTAGCTGATGGCAAGCAGAAGTGTAAGCTGGTAGCAGCAGGCAAAGCGCTCGACTAAGTGTTGGTGGACGAATGGAAATAAGTGAAAATGATGAGGTATATGGAGCTCAAACCGATGTAGGAGGAGAGATGGAGAGCAAAGACGGCGACTAAAGAGAGAAAGTTGCACGCGTAGGAGCAGAAGCTTACACTCGAAGAGGAAAGACTTGAAACAGGGAGGAAGGTCAAGGAGTGTTCAGGGATGCGAGCATGATGGATAAAACAGTTGGGCAATACTGGCAACTCACTCATGGAGAGATCATGGCAAAATCAAGGTTCAGCCAGAGTGGTAGTGGTGGTGGATTGTTCAGCCAGAGTGGTAGTGCTTGTCATCTATACTAATGTATAAATTGATCTAACATGTTTTCTGGATGTAAATGTTAGTCTATCTTTCCGGTCAGGATAATATATATCGTGGAAATGAGGTTCGCTTTGGTCACTAGTGCTATTAATTATTCATTCATTTTGTAGTGTCATGGTACAGGAGGGTGAATAATTTGATTTAACACACATAGTGTGTCCTTATAAGGGACATCATTCTAAAGCAAGACATCGAGAAAAATGACAAATGGTGACCACAAAGATATAGTAACCCTTGATTTCCAGTAGTTTATAGATTGTAGGTCTGAGAGGTGTCAGGAATTTACCAATCTGAGTGCATACCAACGATTGACCAAACATCAGCAATTTGAGTGTGTTTGGCACTTCTTTCACCAGTTTCTCAGAGGGACAGTGTTGCATGATGTCCGTCGACATGAACGGGTAGATCGCTGATCATGCATGTTGTTTCCTTCTTGAACTCATCATTGCTAGCATCGATGATGTCCTATGTAATGTGCACTCCTTGGTCGCTACCAAACCTCAAATTTCTCACGGCTGCACACTGAATACAACGTGGATGACATCAACACCACAATTTCTCGGACCACGTATAATGCTTCCCCTTCTTCTTCTTCTTGTTCGGCATGCTCTCCCATCACTAGGATCATGGGCAATAAGGCTATGATACCAATTGTTAGATCTCACTCCAAAATGGTTCCACAAAACTCAAAGAAATTCGAGCTAGAGAAAACCCTAGAAATCTAGAGAAGGAATAGAATATTTTTGTGTGGCATTTACCTAATTCTATTCTAGTTCAATAAGATGCGTGAAATACGACACCACATGCCCAATATTACACGGCCTACTACAACGCCAGTTTACAACTCAAATTTGACTTCATTACGACCTGCATCTTCTTCACCATGTGAGTTGTCCATTTCCATCTATCCATCCTGCATCATCGCTTCCAACTCCTTGTTTTATATTCTTTGTCGTCGATTAGTCGGGCGCCCTCGGGAACATTCTTAGAGCATCTCCAAGAGAAGATGTAAAATTGGAGATATAAAAGTATGTGTTGTATAATTTACAACTCTAAAAACTACTTGTTACATCTTCAAAAAATTCTCAACTCCAACAAATGATGTAAATTTGATGATATAAAAGTCCTACTCCAATAGATGATGTATTTGGAGATGCAAACTAGTTCGACTACTACATCATTTCAAACATAATTCAATAATAACATGTTCATATGAAGCGTGGAGAGTGGAGACCGGCGCCCATCTTCATAGACCAAGCGACCAACCAATGGGGAAAACAACTGATTACATCTCGGCGGCAGTAGTGGCCATCTTCATGATGGCAGCGGTGCTGATATCCCCGCTCTGCTGCGCCGCTGCTCCAAGTCCGGCGGTCATGGGGTTGCCGGGCTGCGAGACCCGCTGCGGCAACGTGAGCGTGCCGTACCCATTCGGCATGGGTCCGGACAGGTGCTACCGCTCGCGGGGGTTCAAGCTCACCTGCGTCGATCACGGAAGCAGCACGATCCCGAGGCTTCTGCTGGGAGACGGCAGCGCCAGCGCGTTCGAGGTGGTCGACATCTACCTGGAGAACAACACGATGCGCGTCATCAGCCACGGACTGCGCGCCATAAACGTGAGCGGCGGCTCCGGGCGGTGGAGCCTCGGCGACACCGGGACCGGGACCGTCGGCGTCGGCGCGGTACTGCCGTACAAGCTGAACCCGTCGCTGAACGAGTTCATCCTCACGGGTTGCAATGCGCAGGCGACGCTGGTGGGGAACGGGAGCCTCGTCAGCGGCTGCGCCTCTTTCTGCGCCCCCGATGGCCATGGTGACTACAACCCTGACTCCCACATCGGCTGCTGCCAGTCGTCTATCCAGGTTGCCAGCACGTCCTACGCCGTGGAGCTCAAGCGGCTGGACGCCAGCGTGCCCAAGGCCAGCGATGTTGATTTGCCCGTGAACGTGCTCATCGCCGAGACGGGTTGGTTCCCCATCGGCCAGGACCTGGACGCCCTCAAAGGTCTCTCAAGGAAAGCTGATCATCTCCGGGTCCCCGTGATTCTCGGGTGGGAGCTGGCGCACGCCGCGTCACCAAATTATCCTAACTCGTTGGAATGCCCCTACGACGTAGCCCGGAGCATTTGCAAGAGCGCCAACAGCTATTGCAGTCAAGAGTCGCGGATGGCTCTTGAATCCGGAGGCTACTCGTGCCAGTGCAAAGACGGCTACGAGGGCAACCCTTACCTCACCGGAGGATGCCAAGGTGAGTTTAAAACTTGACATGTGCTATTTTGTAAACTTGATTCTATTGTTGCTTGACTTAATTGTGTGTATGCAGATATCAAAGAGTGCGATCAGAAAGAGAAACATTCCTGCTTCGGCGACTGCGAGGAACTGCAGGGATCGTTCCGGTGCAGCTGCCCGGAAGGTACCCATGGCGACTACTTCATGCTCGGTGGCTGCGTCAAGTCCACGGACAAGGCAGGTACGATTATCCACCAGTTTGTGGATGACTACTACTGGATGGTCCTAGTCATGCATCAATCGAAACATATGTAAATGTTGGGCAAATGCTAATAGGAAACATATGTGTGCGTGTTGTTCAATTTTCAGGTAAGTATGGTTTGATCATTGGTTTGTCGGTTGCTAGTGGGCCATGCATTCTACTTTTGGCTCTTGTTGCGCTCCTAATCACCCGAGATCTTGAGCAACGCGGGGCGAAAGCTTTGAGAGAGAAGTTCTTTAGTCAAAATCGTGGACAACTGTTGAAGCAGTTGGTATCTCACAGGGCAGACATAGCAGAGAGGATGCTCATCTCTTTAGGAGAGCTAGAGAAGGCTACCAACAATTTTGATCAAGCTCGTAGGCTTGGTGGCGGAGGGCATGGCACGGTCTACAAAGGGATCTTGTCGGACTTACATGTTGTGGCTATCAAAAAGTCAAATATTGTTGTCAAGAGAGAAATCGACGAGTTCATAAACGAAGTTGCCATACTCTCACAGATCAACCATAGGAATATTGTGAAGCTCCATGGATGTTGCCTCGAGACGGAAGTCCCTTTATTGACTTATGAGTTCATTTCCAATGGAACACTCAATGACCATCTTCATACAGAAGAACGGCGATCACTACCTTGGAAAGATAGGTTAAGGATCACTGGTGAAATAGGAAAAGCTCTAGCTTACCTTCACTCTGCTATTTCTGTACCTGTAATACATCGAGATATCAAGCCTGCCAACATACTTCTTGACGATGCCTTGACAGCAAAAGTATCAGACTTCGGAGCTTCAAGGTACATCCCCGTGGATAAAACTGGAGCAACAACTGCGGTGCAAGGAACAATAGGGTACTTAGACCCTATGTATTATTATACAGGACGTCTAACAGAAAATAGTGATGTTTATAGCTTTGGGGTCCTTCTTGTCGAATTGCTTACTAGAAGGAAGCCATCTTTGTACAGATCTTCCGAAGGCGATGGGCTTATCATGCAATTTGTTGCATTAGTTGCAGAAGGTAACTTGACCGAAATATTGGATCCACAAGTTGTAGAGGAGGGAGGTAGTGAAGTGAAAGAAGTAGCAACTTTAGCTGCTTTATGTGTAAAACTGAAAGCAGAGGATCGACCAACCATGAGGCAAGTGGAGATGACGATAGAAGCTCTCCAAGCACCCAAGGAACCTGTCCAGGGTGATTTGATAGAAGGAACTAATCAGATGAAATATTTATCAATGGGCTATCCATCGACCATCCAACGAGCAAAGCGAAGCGAAGCGACCAGGTGTTATAGCTTAGAAGAAGAGTTCCTGCTATCCTCAAGACACCCTCGATAGTTTTGCTTATTTACGAGCAAATATTTTCTATTGCGCATTTTCATTGTTATTGCTAGTTGTATAACCAGTCACTCAATGATCAAAAATATGTGTGAAGCTATAGTGTGCTATTAGTTATTTTTAAGTGCATTGTAAAGTATTTCGAAGCAAACAATTGAACTGTATTATATTAATTTTTGCCGTCGTCATCCAAATTCTCCTATTCCACAGCCACAAATTTGTGATGATCGCACTACTCTCTCTCACTCTCTCTGTATGGTTTATAAGTAGGGCATGGATTTTCAAGTCTTCAATTTGACCAACCAAATAAGTGCAACATGTCTCGAAAATATATATTTCAAAACTTGACGTCGGATCTAAAAATATATTTTTCAGCATATAGCATATTTTTCAAGTCAAATTGAAGATCTAAAAATCTGGACCCAGCTTATAAACAAAACTTGGAATTCTACGCCTAGTCAAAAATACCAAATAAAACACCACCGGTGCCACAAGACCCGTCGTTAGGTAGTACTCCAGCTGAACACTATTAACTAGTCACAGCCAGCCAGACGTTGAACACTATAGACTAGTCAGAGCCAGCCGGGCACATGCATGCATGTGTTGACTCACTCCACTAACAATGTCGACAATGTTGAGTAGACGTTGAACACTTCGCTGCCGCCATCTCGAAACCCTGAGAGTTCTTGTTTTCTTTTTTTTCTTTTTTTTTTGAGAATGAGCGTTCTTGTTTTCGCAGCATATTATGTATAAGTTCGTCGCATCACTTGGCACGATGTGCTCTCTTGTGCCGCCTCACTATCCAGCCGTCTGATGGAACTATCGACCTATACGATTGGTGGGCTTCCGCCTTGCGGGATTCTCCGGCAAGCCACCGCAAGGGCCTCAATCCTGGATCACGCTCATAGCTTGGACCATACGGAAGCACCCCATGTGCTCTCTGCTAAATCAATGAAGCTAGAAACCCCGGATCTTTCAAAAAAAAAAACAATGATTGCATCTTTGATGGTGCCACACTATCTCACTCCCATCTGGTTCGCAACATCCAGAAGGAAGCTTGCACTTGGGCGAAGGCCGCTCGAGGGTTTAGTATAATCATCCATGTAACCTAATGGTTGACATGTAAGGGGATGAGCAACCCCCCACCCATGCTCACTGCGACCTCGTATGCGCCTTGTAGCGCACCCATCACGAGGATCGCCATTCTATTTTTTCTACCTTTTTATCAATGGAATGATATGCTCCATGTGTATTCACAAAAATTTTACCTAAGTTGTTGATCCCTACTATTTATTTTTATATTTATATGCATATATGTCACATCACCACACATGCTATTTCATGAAAGTCCAACCTCATTATCGTGGATGGAAAAAGTTTTTCATTAGCTAATTCCACTATTTCTATTTAGAGACATTAAAACTATGCGACTTTCCAGCCCTAGCAGGCCATCAGCATCTACGATCGTTCGATCTACAATTTTCGATGTTCTCGGACGTCTGATTAAAGTCCAATGAAACAACTCAAGCGTAGCAGTTCCCGTGATTGCACTACGCACTTGCTCCGGTGAAATTTGGAGGCATGTGGTTAATTGGACCCTCTCTCGCATGAAAGTCCATTTGAAAGCACAACATGCTCCCTTGGTGGTTCTGATAATTCATGACAACATACATTGTCTCTTGGACTAATACTTTTACCTAGTGTATTTCAGATAAAGTCCACAGAGAGGGTTGGCAAACGGATTATGGAGATTGTGGAAATACCCCAAGATGCAAGGAAATGGATTGGCAAAGCTTCAAGTAAGAGGACTCTACATTTTACTTTGTGAAAAATCACTTTGAGTCCATAGGAAAGCCAATACTATTAAAAGGGGGTAAGGTACTGTTGGTGAACAAGATGCTCCACGTGCACAAGTGATAGTCACCAAAAACACCCACAAGCTCTTCCACAAAAGTCTGTCCAAAGTCAAATATCCAAAATCGGTGCAACCAACACTTTCCACTCGGTGCCACCGATTCCCAAACTCAGACAGACCCATGCCAAACCCTAGCACTTCGGTGCAACCGATTCCACTTCGGTGCCACCGAGTTTGGGTTGCCAACTTTCTGTTACCTCGATTCACAAAATCGGTACCACCGAGTTTTCTGGATCGGCGTCACCGAGTTGCGCAATCTGACCGTTGGTCACCTAATCGGTACCACCGAGAATTATATATCGGTCTCACCGAGATTCAAAAGTTGTCACCTTTTGGTCACTTCGGTACCACCGAGATTAACACATCGGTGTCACCGAGTTGGTCACTTTAAGGTGTAACGGTTGGATTTTTGGGATGCCTATATATACCCCTTCACCACCACCCACTCGAAATAGAAGCACTCAGAACTATTCCATACTTGCCCCATCCTATTTTCTGAGAGAGAGACACCTACTCATGTGTTGAGATCAAGCTATTCCACTCCATCCATATGAATCTTGATCTCTAGCCTCCCCAAGTTGCTTTCCACTAAATCAATCTCTTCCACCATAGCCAAATCTGTGAGAGAGTGATTGTGTGTTGAGGAGTTTATCATCTTGAAGCACAAGAGCAAGGAGTTCATCGACATTGCCGAGCCTATTACCTTTTGGAGGGTGGTGGCTCCTAGATTGGTTAGGTGTCGCTTGGGAGCCTCCTACTTCGTGTTGTGGAGTTAAACCAAGAAGTTTGTACGGGCAAGGAGATCGCCTACTTCGTGAAGATCTACCCATAGTGAGGCTAGTCCTTCGTGGACGGAAGCCGTTATGGAATAGTCAAGGTTGCTACTTTGTGGACCCTTATGGGTGGAGCCCTCCGTGGACTCTCGCGACCGTTACCCTCCGTGGGTTGAAGACTCCATAAACGTGGACGTACGATAGCACCACCTATCGGAACCACAGGAAAAATCTTCGTGACCCTCATGCGTTTGATCTTCCTATCTCAACTATTTACTTCATGTGCAATGTCTTTACTTTCCGCTGCTATACCTGTTGACATGCATGTGTAGGGTGTGCTAGACTTGCTATAATTGTTAAAATCTACCAACCAATTAACTTGGGAAAAGGTTAGGTTTTAAATTCCTGCTAGTAGTCTATTCACCCCCCCCCCCTCTAGACACTCTTCTAGTGATCCTACAAGTGGTATCAGAGCATTGGTCTCCGTTGCTTCGGTTTCATCACCGTGGAGGAAGATGGATGTGTCTAGTATAGGGAGTTTGAGTTGTAGAGTGCCTATTCTTGATGCAGAGTGCTATAGCCAATGGAAAACTTTGATGCTTGAGCTATTTAATGAATTTCAATTAAGCAAGTATGTCAAGAGCCCCTATGTACCTCCCATTGATCCTTTACATCCCACACATGAAGAGGAAATTGATATGCTATGCAATCTTAGAACTGTTAATCTCATCGTTAGAGGATTGCCTAGAAATGTGCTTAATCAAATGAAGAATTTTGAATGTGCTTATACTTTGTGGAATGACTTGGAGAAACGATATCCAAGTTATTCATTGAGTAATCTTGATGAAATTCTCCATAAAACTATTGCCTTTCACAAAATGACGCCTAGTGATCCCAAGTTTGATGATTATCTATTTGAGCTTAGAGACCTCATGCGTGCTAAAGGAGATGACATAACTATCAACAACATCATTGTAGAAGCCATTCGAATTCACAAGTTTGAACATTGTCATGATCACAACACTAACGAATCTCTTGTTCCTTGTGACGAGGATTTCCCACATGATGATGACAATGTGGAACATGGCTACTATGATGAAGATGAGTTGTTTGACATCGAGTATGAGAAGATCATGAAGAATCTAAATCTCATGGCAAACTTCAAGGATTACATGTCCGAAGGAAAAGAGTGGATTCTCGATAGCGGATGCACCGATCACATGACCGGAGATAGAGAGATGTTTGAAGAGATCACACCAAACCATGGACCGCGAAGGTACGTAACGTTTGGAGACAACTGTTGGAAATATGCCCTAGAGGCAATAATAAATAGGTTATTATTATATTTCCTTGTTCATGATAATCGTTTATTATCCATGCTATAATTGTATTGATTGGAAACTCAAATACATGTGTGGGTACATAGACAAACACTGTGTCCCTAGTAAGCCTCTAGATGACTAGCTCGTTGATCAAAGATGGTTAAGGTTTCCTAGCCATTGACATGAGATGTCATTTGATAACGGGATCACATCATTAGGAGAATGATGTGATGGACAAGACCCAAACTACGAACGTAGCATATGATCGTGTCAGTTTATTGCTATTGTTTTCTGCATGTCAAGTATCTGTTCCTATGACCATGAGATCATGCAACTCCCTGACATCGGAGGAGTACCTTGTGTGTATCAAACGTCGCAACGTAACTGGGTGACTATAAAGGTGCTCTACAGGTATCTCCGAGGGTGTCTGTTGGGTTGGCATGGATCAAGACTGGGATTTGTTACTCCGTATGACGGAGAGGTATCTCAGGGCCCACTCGGTAATACAACATCACAATGAGCCTTGCAAGCAATGTGACTAAAGTGTTAGCCACGAGATCTTGTATTACGGAACGAGTAAAGAGACTTGCCGGTAACGAGATTGAACTAGGTATAGAGATACCGACGATCGAATCTCAGGCAAGTAACATACCGAAGAACAAAGGGAACAACATACGGGATTAACTGAATCCTTGACATAGAGGTTCGACCGATAAAGATCTTCGTAGAATATGTAGGAGCCAATATGGGCATCCAGGTCCCGCTATTGATTATTGATCGTAGAGGTGTCTCGGTCATGTCTACATAGTTCTCGAACCCGCAGGGTCTACACACTTAACGTTTGGTGACGATTAGTATAATTGAGTTATTTTGTTGGTGACTGAAGGTTGTTCGGAGTCCCGGATAAGATCCCGGACATGACGAGGATCTCCGGAATAGTCCGGAGGTAAAGATTGATATATGTGATAATAGTGTTTTGATCTCCGGAAGGGTTCCGGAATTCACCAGAAGTGGTTCTGGATGTTTACCGAAGTGTTCGGGTGCAAGAACACTTTATATGGGCCAAGGGATAAAAGCCCACGAGGTATTGGAAAGTGCAAAAGTAGTTTTGCTGCCGCGTAAGCGGTACTACCGCTTGGTGAAGCGGTACTACCGCCCGAGCGGTACTACCGCTTGTGTGAAGCGGTACTACCGCCCAAGCGGTACTACCGCTTGTGCGCGGTACTGCAGGGATCCGAGTTGGACTCTTTCCCTGCGGGCCAAACCGACCTTGTGCGGGCAAAACCGACCTGGAGGAGGCTTTTACTCCAAGTTTAGACCCCAAGGCTCAACATATAAATAGAGGGGCAGGGCTAGCACACGGGACACATCAAGATTTCCCCAAGCCGTGTGCGGCAACCCTAACCCTCTAGTTCCTCCGTCATAATCTCCGTAGCGCTTGGCGAAGCCCTGCAGAGATTGTTCCTCACCACCATCACCACGCCGTCGTGCTGCTGGAACTCAACCACTACTTCACCATCGCTCGCTGGATCGAGGAGGTGAAGGCGTCATCAAGCCGTACGTGTGTTGAACGCGGAGGTGCCGTCCGTTCGGCGCTAGTTCGTGATCGGATCGAGGGACGACTTGCGATTTGGATCGCGGAGACGTTCGACTACATCAACCGCGTTTCTTAAACGCTTCCGCTTAGCGATCTACAAGGGTATGTAGATTTACTCTCCCTCTCGTAGATGCTCATCACCATGGATAGATCTTGTGTGTGCGTAGGAAAATTTTTGTTTCCCATGCAACGTTCCCCAACAGTGGCATCATGAGCTAGGTCTATGCGTAGATGAGATCTCGAGTAGAACACAAACGAGTTGTGGGCGTGGGTGTATACATATTGCTTGCCGTTACTAGTTGATATTTGATTCGGCGGTACTGTGAGATGAAGCGGCCCGGACCGACATTACGCGTACACTTACGCGAGACAGGTTCCTTCAACTGACATGTAACTTCGTTGCATAAAGATGGCTAGCGGGTGTCTATCTCTCTCACTTTAGTTGAATCGATTTCAATGAAGAGGGTTCTTTTAGAAGATCAAAAAGCAATCACTACACCACGTTGTGGTTTTGCGTAGGTAAGAACGGTTCTTGCTAACCCATAGCAGCCACGTAAAATTTGCAACAACAATTAGAGGACGTCTAACTTGTTTTTGCAGGGTATGTTGTGATGTGATATGGCCAATTACATGATGAGATATATGTGATGTATGAGATGATCATGTGTTGTATAGAATATCACGACTTGCATGTCGATGAGTACGGCAACTGGCAGGAGCCATAGAGTTGTCTTTAATTATTGTATGACCTGCGTGTCAATCATTAAGCGCTATGTAATGCTTTACTTTATCGCTAAATGTTAGCAATAGTCGTGGAAGCAACAGTCGGCGCGACAACCTCATGGCGACACGTTGATAGAGATCAAGATGATGGAGATCATGGTGTCATGCCGGTGACGATGGAGATCATGCCGGTGCTTTGGAGATGGAGATCAAAAGCACAAGTTCATGGCCATATCATGTCACTTATGATTTGCATGTGATGTTAATCCTTTTATGCATCTTATTTTGCTTAGGACGACGGTAGCATTATAAGGTGATCCCTCACTTAAATTTCAAGATAAATTGTGTTCTCCCCGAGTGTGCACCGTTGCGAAAGTTCGTCGTTTCGAGACACGCCGTGATGATCGGGTGTGATAGACTCCACGTTCACATACAACGGGTGCAAGCCATGTTGCACACGCGGAACACTCGGGTTAAACTTGACGAGCCTAGCATGTACAGACATGGCCTCGGAACACAAGAGACCGAAAGGTCGAACATGAGTCATATAGTAGATATGATCAACATGAAGATGTTCACCATTGAAACCACCTCAACTCACGTGATGATCGGACTTGAGTTGGTGGATTTGGATCATGTTACACTCGAATGACCGGAGGGATGTCAATTTGAGTGGGAGTTTTTAAGTAATATGATTAACTAAACTCATTATCTAGAACAATAGTCTAAGTTGTCTTTGCTATATTTATGTTGTAGATCATGGCTCGCGCAGTAGCACCCCTGAATTTTAATGCGTTCCTAGAGAAAGCTAAGTTGAAAGATGATGGAAGTAACTTTGTGGACTGGGCCCGTAATCTAAGGATTATCCTTACGGCTTCCCAGAAAGCTTATGTCCTTGATGCACCGCTTGGTGATCCACCCGCTCCAGTTGAGTCTCTAGACGTTGTGAACGCCTGGCAGGCTCGTTCTGATGATTACTCAATAGTTCAATGTGCAATGTTGTATGGCTTAGAACCGGGACTTCAAAGACGTTTTGAACGTCATGGAGCATATGAGATGTTCCAGGAGTTGAAGTTTATCTTTCAGAAGAATGCCCGGATAGAGAGATATGAGATCTCCGATAAGTTCTATGCTTGCAAGATGGAGGAGAACGGGTCTATCAGTGATCACGTGCTCAGAATGTCTGGGTACTCCACCCGTCTGGCTGAATTGGGGATGCCCCTTCCGCCAGAGGCTATCACTGACAGAGTTCTTCAATCATTGCCACCTAGCTACAAGAGCTTCGTGTTGAACTATAACATGCACGGGATGAACAAGTCAGTCGCCGAGCTGTTTGCGATGCTGAAAGCCGCTGAGTCTGAAATTCAGAAGGAGCATCAAGTGTTGATGGTCAATAAAACCACTAGTTTCAAGAAAAATGGCAAGGGTAAGAAGGGTAACTCCAAGAAGAGTGGCAAAACAGTTGCTCCTCTCGTGAAGAAACCCAAGGCTGGACCCAAACCAGAAACTGTGTGTTTTCATTGCAAGGGAACTGGACACTGGAAGCGGAACTGCCCCAAGTATTTGGCTGACAAGAAGGCGGCCAACAACAAACAAGGTATATATGATATACATGTTATTGATATGTTCCTTACCAACCCTCGTTGTAGTGCCTGGGTATTTGATACCGGTGCGGTTGCTCATATTTGCAACTCTAAACAGGAACTGCGGAATAGACGGAGGCTGGCAAAGGACGAAGTGACGATGCGCGTGGGAAATGGTTCCAAGGTTGATGTGATCGCCGTCGGCACGCTCGCTCTTCGATTACCGTCGGGATTAGTGATGAACCTAAATAAGTGTTATTTGGTGCCTGCGTTAAGCATGAACATTATATCTGGATCTTGTTTATTGCGAGACGGTTACTCATTTAAATCAGAGAATAATGGTTGTTCTATTTATATGAGTAATATCTTTTATGGTCATGCACCCAATGTGAGGGGTTTATTCTTATTGAATCTCGATAGTAATGATACACATGTTCATAACATTGATGCCAAAAGATGTAGAATTGATAATGATAATACCACTTTCTTGTGGCACTGCCGTTTAGGTCATATTGGCGTAAAACGCATGAGGAAGCTCCATGCTGATGGACTTTTGGAGTCACTTGATTTTGAATCACTTGACACATGTGAGCCATGCCTCATGGGCAAGATGACTAAAACGCCGTTCTCTGGAACAATGGAACGGGCAAGTGATTTATTGGAAATCATACATACTGATGTGTGTGGTCCGATGAGTATTGAGGCGCGCGGTGGTTATCGTTACTTTCTCACCTTCACTGATGACTTAAGTAGATATGGGTATATTTACTTAATGAAACACAAGTCTGAAACATTTGAAAAGTTCAAACAATTTCAGAGTGAAGTTGAGGATCATCGTAACAAGAAGATTAAATTCCTACGATCTGATCGAGGAGGAGAATATCTGAGTTATGAATTTGGCAGTCACTTAAGACAGTGTGGAATTGTTTCACAATTGACACCGGCTGGAACACCATAGCGTAATGGTGTGTCCGAACGTCGTAATCGAACCTTATTGGATATGGTGCGATCTATGATGTCTCTTGCCGATTTGCCACTATCGTTTTGGGGTTATGCATTAGAGACAGCTGCATTCACTTTAAATAGGGCACCTTCGAAATCCATTGAGACGATGCCATATGAACTTTGGTTTGGCAAGAAGCCAAAGCTGTCGTTTCTTAAAGTTTGGGGATGTGATGCTTATGTCAAAAAGCTTCAGCCTGAAAAGCTGGAACCCAAAGCGGAGAAATTGCGTCTTCATAGGATACCCAAAAGAGACAGTTGGGTATACCTTCTACCTCAGATCCGAAGGCAAAGTGTTTGTCGCTAAAAACGGAACATTTCTTGAGAAAGAGTTTCTCTCGAAAGAATTGAGTGGGAGGAAGATAGAACTTGATGAGGTTGTTGAACCTTTACTTCAACCTGAGAGTAGCGCAGCGCAGAAAGTTGTTTCTGTGGAGCCTACATTAGCTGAAGAGGAAGTTAATGATGATGATCATGAAGCTTTGGATCAAGTTGCTATTGAACCTCGTAGGTCGACAAGGACGCGTACTACTCCTGAGTGGTACGGCAACCCTGTCTTAGAGGTCATGTTGTTGGACAACGATGAACCTACGAGCTATGGAGAAGCGATGATGGGCCCGGATTCCGAGAAGTGGTTAGAGGCCATGAAATCCGAGATGGGATCCATGTATGAAAATAAAGTATGGACTTTGGAAGTATTACCTGAAGGGCGTAAGGCCATTCAGAACAAATGGATCTTTAAGAGGAAGACGGACGCGGACGGTAATGTCACCGTCTATAAAGCTCGACTTGTGGCAAAGGGTTTTTCACAAGTTCAAGGAGTTGACTACGATGAGACCTTCTCACCCGTAGCGATGCTTAAGTCCGTCAGAATCATGTTAGCAATAGCTGCCTTTTTCGATTATGAAATTTGGCAGATGGATGTCAAAACAGCATTCCTTAACGGTTACCTTAAGGAAGAGTTGTATATGATGCAACCAGAAGGTTTTGTCGATCCAGAGAATGCTGACAAAGTTTGCAAACTCCAGCGATCCATTTATGGACTGGTGCAAGCATCTCGGAGTTGGAATCTTCGTTTTGATGAGGTGATCAAAGCGTTCGAGTTTATACAAGTTTACGGAGAAGCTTGTATTTACAAGAAAGTGAGTGGGAGCTCTATAGCGTTTCTAATATTATATGTGGATGACATATTACTGATTGGAAACAATATAGAAATGCTGGAAAGCGTGAAGGAATATTTGAACAAGAGTTTTTCAATGAAGGACCTAGGAGAAGCTGCTTTCATATTAGGCATCAAGATCTATAGAGATAGATCGAGACGCTTAATAGGACTTTCACAAAGCACATACCTTGACAAAGTTTTAAAGAAGTTCAAAATGGATCAGTCCAAGAAGGGGTTCTTGCCTGTATTGCAAGGTGTGAAGTTGAGTAAGACTCAATGCCCAGTGACTGCAGAAGATAGAGAAAAGATGAGTGTCATCCCCTATGCTTCGGCCATAGGCTCTATCATGTATGCAATGCTGTGCACAAGACCCGATGTCAGCCTTGCCATAAGTATGGTCGGAAGGTTTCAAAGTGATCCAGGAATGGAACACTGGACGGCGGTCAAGAATATCCTGAAGTACCTGAAAAGGACTAAGGACATGTTTCTCGTTTATGGAGGTGATCAAGAGCTCGTCGTAAAGGGTTACGTCGATGCAAGCTTTGACACTGATCCGGATGACTCTAAGTCGCAAACCGGATACGTATTTATTCTTAATGGGGGTGCGGTTAGCTGGTGCAGTTCCAAGCAAAGCGTGGTAGCAGATTCTACATGCGAAGCGGAGTACATCGCAGCCTCGGAGGCGGCGAAGGAAGGTGTCTGGATGAAGGAGTTCATGACAGATCTTGGAGTAGTGCCTAGTGCACTTAACCCAATAACTCTGTTTTGTGATAATACTGGTGCCATTGCTCTAGCCAAGGAACCAAGATTTCACAAGAGGACCAGACACATAAAGCGACGTTTCAATTCCATCCGCGATTACATCAAGGAGGACGACATAAATATTTGCAAAGTACACACGGATCTGAATGTTGCAGATCCGATGACTAAACCTCTTCCAAGGGCTAAACATGAACAACACCAGAACTGCATGGGTGTTCGATTCATTACAATGTAAATCACATAGTGATGTGAACTAGATTATTGACTCTAGTGCAAGTGGGAGACTGTTGGAAATATGCCCTAGAGGCAATAATAAATAGGTTATTATTATATTTCCTTGTTCATGATAATCGTTTATTATCCATGCTATAATTGTATTGATTGGAAACTCAAATACATGTGTGGGTACATAGACAAACACTGTGTCCCTAGTAAGCCTCTAGATGACTAGCTCGTTGATCAAAGATGGTTAAGGTTTCCTAGCCATTGACATGAGATGTCATTTGATAACAGGATCACATCATTAGGAGAATGATGTGATGGACAAGACCCAAACTACGAACGTAGCATATGATCGTGTCAGTTTATTGCTATTGTTTTCTGCATGTCAAGTATCTGTTCCTATGACCATGAGATCATGCAACTCCCTGACATCGGAGGAGTACCTTGTGTGTATCAAACGTCGCAACGTAACTGGGTGACTATAAAGGTGCTCTACAGGTATCTCCGAGGGTGTCTGTTGGGTTGGCATGGATCAAGACTGGGATTTGTTACTCCGTATGACGGAGAGGTATCTCAAGGCCCACTCGGTAATACAACATCACAATGAGCCTTGCAAGCAATGTGACTAAAGTGTTAGCCACGAGATCTTGTATTACGGAACGAGTAAAGAGACTTGCCGGTAACGAGATTGAACTAGGTATAGAGATACCGACGATCGAATCTCGGGTAAGTAACATACCGAAGAACAAAGGGAACAACATACGGGATTAACTGAATCCTTGACATAGAGGTTCGACCGATAAAGATCTTCGTAGAATATGTAGGAGCCAATATGGGCATCCAGGTCCCGCTATTGATTATTGATCGTAGAGGTGTCTCGGTCATGTCTACATAGTTCTCGAACCCGCAGGGTCTACACACTTAACGTTTGGTGACGATTAGTATAATTGAGTTATTTTGTTGGTGACCGAAGGTTGTTCGGAGTCCCGGATAAGATCCCGGACATGACGAGGATCTCCGGAATAGTCCGGAGGTAAAGATTGATATATATGATAATAGTGTTTTGATCTCCGGAAGGGTTCCGGAATTCACCAGAAGTGGTTCTGGATGTTTACCGAAGTGTTCGGGTGCAAGAACACTTTATATGGGCCAAGGGATAAAAGCCCACGAGGTATTGGAAAGTGCAAAAGTAGTTTTGCTGCCGCGTAAGCGGTACTACCGCTTGGTGAAGCGGTACTACCGCCCGAGCGGTACTACCGCTTGTGTGAAGCGGTACTACCGCTTGTGCGCGGTACTGCAGGGATCCGAGTTGGACTCTTTCCCTGCGGGCCAAACCGACCTTGTGCGGGCAAAACCGACCTGGAGGAGGCTTTTACTCCAAGTTTAGACCCCAAGGCTCAACATATAAATAGAGGGGCAGGGCTAGCACACGGGACACATCAAGATTTCCCCAAGCCGTGTGCGGCAACCCTAACCCTCTAGTTCCTCCGTCATAATCTCCGTAGCGCTTGGCGAAGCCCTGCAGAGATTGTTCCTCACCACCATCACCACGCCGTCGTGCTGCTGGAACTCAACCACTACTTCACCATCGCTCGCTGGATCGAGGAGGTGAAGGCGTCATCAAGCCGTACGTGTGTTGAACGCGGAGGTGCCGTCCGTTCGGCGCTAGTTCGTGATCGGATCGAGGGACGACTTGCGATTTGGATCGCGGAGACGTTCGACTACATCAACCGCGTTTCTTAAACGCTTCCGCTTAGCGATCTACAAGGGTATGTAGATTTACTCTCCCTCTCGTAGATGCTCATCACCATGGATAGATCTTGTGTGTGCGTAGGAAAAAATTTGTTTCCCATGCAACGTTCCCCAACAACAACTCCAAGGGTAAGGTACTTGGTCTTGGTAAGGTGGCCATATCCCATGATAGCTCTATTCAAAATGTTATGCTTGTTGAATCCCTTGGCTACAATCTTCTTTTCGTATCTAGACTTGCCGACTTTGGTTTTAATGTGTTATTCACGAAAGTAGATTGCCAAGTGTTTCGTCAAGATAATCATAAAATGGTCTTTACCGGTTTCCGTAGAGGTGATCTATACATTGTCAATTTCACTAAGAGATCCAAACCTCGTACTTGTCTTATTGCAAAATCTTCTAAAGGTTGGCTTTGGCATAGAAGACTAGGACATGTTGGCATGCGTAATCTAGACAAGCTTATCATAGGTGATCACATACTTGGTGTTAAAGATGTTATCTTTGACAAAGATAGACTTTGTAGTGCTTGTCAAGCTGGAAAGCAAGTAGGTGGAAGTCATCCCGTAAAGAATATCATGACTACTAGGAGACCACTCGAGTTACTTCACATGGATCTTTTTGGTCCCAATGCTTACAAGAGTCTCGGTGGAAATTCCTATGGTCTAGTTATAGTTGATGATTTTTCCAGATTTACGTGGATATTCTTTCTTGATGATAAGTCGCAGGTGCAAAAGATCTTCAAGAACTTCGGTCGCAAAGCGCAAAATCAGTTTGAAGTGAAGATCAAGAAGGTTCGGAGCGATAACGGATCGGAGTTCAAGAACACCCATGTGGATACCTTTCTTGACAAAGAAGGTGTTTCACATGAGTTCTCGGCTATGTACACGCCTCAATAAAATGGAGTCGTTGAGAGGAAGAATCGGACGCTTATTGAGATGGCAAGAAGGATGCTTGACGAATACAAGACGCCAAGACACTTTTGGGCAGAAGCTGTGGAAACAGCATGTCATGCCACGAACCGACTCAACTTGCACAAGCTTCTTGGTAAAACGGCATACGAGCTACTCACCGGTAACAAACCCCAAGTTGGATACTTTCGGGTATTCGGCTCAAAGTGCTACATTCTTGACAAGCATCATCGTACTAAATTTGCTCCTAAATCTCATGAAGGTTTCCTACTTGGTTACGGATCGAACTCTCACACTTACCGTGTCTACAACAACTTCACTCGAAAAGTTGAAGAGACGGTAGATGTGAAGTTTGATGAATCTAATGGTTCACAAGTCGAACAATTGCCAAATGATGTAGGAGATAAGGATCCTTCGAAAGCCATCCAAGACTTGTCCATTGGCAAGATTCGTCCCATGGAGGTGAAGGAAAGTACTTCATCAACTCAAGTGGAAGCCCCAACTTCGCGTCAAGGTGAACCTCAACACGACATGGAGGCATCCACAAGCGGTACACGACAAGATGATGAAGAGGAGGAAGTACATCATGAAGATCCACCACAACCTCCTTCACCACCACCTCAAGGAAACGACACCTTCAACAACAACGAAGATGAAGTAGATGATGATGAAGAAGAAGCTCCACCATCCAACAAGCCTAAGCTACCCCGAGTTCGAGCAAGAGTGACCAAGAACCATCCTCTAAACCAAATCTTTGGTGACATACAAACCGGGAGAATCACTCGCTCTAAAACTCGCTTGGCTAACTTTTGTGAGCATTATTCTTTCATCTCTAGCATTGAACCCTTGAAGGTAGAACAAGCTCTTGAAGACCCGTATTGGGTGAACGCAATGCATGAAGAGCTTCACAACTTCGAGAGGAACAAAGTGTGGACACTCGTGGAGATGCCCTAGGACGAGCACAACATCATCGAAACCAAATGGGTGTTTCGAAACAAGCAAGACGAAGACGGTCAAGTCGTATGCAACAAGGCACGTCTCGTAGCCCAAGGATATACGCAAGTCGAAGGTATGGACTACGGTGAGACCTATGCCCCCGTCGCTAGACTTGAAGCTATTCGCATTCTTCTTGCTTATGCCAATCACCATGATATCACGCTTTATCAAATGGACATTAAAAGTGCCTTTTTAAATGGTGAGATTGAAGAAGAGGTCTATGTTAAGCAACCACCTGGTTTTGTGAATCCTAAGAAACCTAATCATGTTTACAAGCTTCGTAAAGCTCTTTATGGTCTTAAGAAAGCCCCACATGCTTGGTACAAATGCTTAACGAAGTTTCTTATTGAAAAGGGTTTTGAAATTGGTAAAATTGATGCAACCTTATTCACTAAGAGAGTTAATGGTGAATTATTTGTGTGCCAAATCTATGTGGATGATATTATCTTTGGATCTACTAACCCACAATTTAGTGAAAGATTTGGAAGGTTGATGTCTGAGAAGTATGAGATGTCCTTGATGTGTGAGCTGAAATTCTTTCTTGGTTTGCAAATCAAGCAAACTAGAGAAGGAACTTTCATCTCTCAAACTAAGTATACCAAGGACTTGATCAAGAAGTTCAACATGCAAGAGTGCAAAGGTATGAAAACTCCCATGCCTACTAGTGGACATGTTGATCTTACCAAGGAGGATGAACCGGTTGATCAAAAAGTCTATCGATCTATGATTGGTTCATTGCTATATCTATGTGCCTCCCGTCCCGATATTATGCTTAGTGTTTGCATGTGTGCTAGATATCAAGTTGCACCTAAAGAGTGTCATCTTTTGGCCGTGAAACGTATTGTGAGATATTTGATACAAACACCAAACTTTGGCATTTGGTATCCCAAGGGATCTTCTTTTAACCTTGTTGGCTATTCCGACTCGGACTATGCCGGTGACAAGGTTGATAGAAAATCCACCTCAGGTACTTGTCAATTTCTTGGTAGATCTCTTTTGTCTTGGTCCTCCAAGAAACAAAACTCGGTATCTCTATCTACCGCCGAAGCTGAGTATATTGCTGCCGGATCATGTTGTGCACAATTACTATGGATGACACAAACGCTTAAGGATTATGGAATCCATGTTAAAAATGTTCCATTACTTTGTGACAATGAAAGTGCTATTAAAATTGGTCATAATCCTGTGCAACATTCTCGAACTAAACATATTCAAGTTAGACATCATTTCATTCGTGATCATGTTGCCAAAGGAGATATTGATCTTAAGCATGTTCGCACTAACAAGCAATTGGCCGATATCTTTACTAAGCCACTTGATGAGAAAACGTTTTGTCACTTGAGGAGTGAGTTGAACATCATTGATGCTTCAAACTTGAGCTAGACTCACTCTAATGCATGCAAGGGCATGAGCTTTCTTGATATTTCCATGATACTCTTAACATGTTATCTTATACCATGGAATTCTATGCTCCCTTGTATTGCATCTAACCTTTTGTAGGTACTTGGAAGAACTTCATTCCACGGGATTGCCAACGACTCCAATCGTAAGCAATTTTGTCGTAACCAAGTATCCACAAGCTCTTTTGATGATGGAAGGAAGAAGACAACAAAATCATATCCTTGACATATATTTGATGTGATCATAATTGCTAATTCTCAATTGGTATCATGTCAAATGGACATATATTGTTCTTCCTTGCATGACTAACATATGTAGGTGACAAGTGTACTAAAACGAGAAGGATTGCTCCGAACTCAAGATGAACTTCATCAACCTCGAGCATCCTCAACAAGTTCACCTACAAGCCACATCATCAACATCACTCAAAGGTATGCACTCATATCCTTGAAAAATCTTTACTCCAAGTCATGAGCTAAAGCAACTCAAGTGATATGGAGACATTAAAATGCTTAATCGAAAAATGGTAACCCCATTTTGAGCTTAACGATGAGTATGACCTATGATCAAGTATTCTTGCTTGGCTCCTAAGTCAATATACTCTAATATAGGTGACCTAGTCACCGCCCATCATCTAGTTAAGAATCTTGTTTGGTTCATTCTCTACTTCTAAGATTTCTTGGAACCACTCAAATCTTCTCTAGTTGATATCTCTTTGTAAAATCTTTTGCATTTCCTTTGAAAATCCTTCTGACACTTTGTTACAAAAAATTTCTAAATTTATTTGCAAGTTTCTCAAGCATTGCCAAGTTTCTGTTTTAGCCTCGGAGTCGCCGATACAAATAACTCGGTTCTACCGAATTAGCAGATGAGCTGCAAAACAACATC
Source organism: Elymus sibiricus (assembly GCA_039707655.1). Taxonomy (NCBI): domain Eukaryota; kingdom Viridiplantae; phylum Streptophyta; class Magnoliopsida; order Poales; family Poaceae; genus Elymus; species Elymus sibiricus. The sequence goes on from CM077671.1 coordinate 391,028,544, forward strand.
TCGGTACCACCGACTAGTTTGTCTCAGAGCCACCGATTTGATATCTTCTCCAGTCTGTATTCATATTAGTGAATCCTTGTTTCCTTAGAGATCCTATTGTGATATTTTCAATTCTTCGATGATCCCTTCTTTAAAAAAATTAGGGGGAGAAACTTTATTCAAGGATCCCTAACTCAAAGGAAGAGAAGTCTTACAAGCTCTCCGATCAGCCAAAGGGAGAGAAATTATTTTCCATGATTCCCTCAGCTTTTAATGCTATCTATGATTCTCATTTCTGTGAACCCTACACTCAATGACCCTCGTTCTCAAGGATCCCTTCTTAATTAATGATACCTGTATCTGACCCTATGTATGACCTTTTTGGAAATTAATGCCAAGGGGGGGGGGGGGGAAATACCAAAGCTTCAAAGCTAAAAGGGGGAGATACATGCTTATGCAAAGGGGGAGATATAATCAAGGGGGAGAATATCAAAGTTTATACTTATATGGACAAGGGGAGAATACCAAAGTAGGGGAGAAAAATATGTTCGGGAGAAAATATGTTTATTTTATTTGACTACTCATGTTAGACTTTTCTCACCCTATCCAATCCCAATATCTACATGCTAAGATTCAGGAGGAGAGGATGATCTACTATTTTCATATCTAAGGGGAGAAAGCTCTAAATGATCTTGGAGACATATCAATCTTAAGGAATACTATCTTCTATATGTTCTCCACATCTTGGTTCTATTGAGCTCTATTGCTTTTGATTGGTAGAATACTCTTGTGTTTCCTAACATTGTTTTCTCAAGTGTGTTTCTACTACTAGAATGCTCAAGAACTCAAGGTAAGTATATGCATCACATCTTTGATCAAGATGATCTCTTGCTTCTTGCACATATTGTTTGCAAGAGTGAAGTATTGAACAAGGATACATCTCATTCATATATATTTGATGCATATAGCCAAGATACACATGACTCCTTATATCCCTTCTACTATATGTGTGTCCATGCATTCCACAGCAACTATCCTTTAAAGGGATTGCACACATTTAGGGGGAGCAAGTCTAAGTCATGCGTCTCTCAAAGTCTTAATTATATCCATGCATATCTTTATTTTGAAGCTTTGATTGTATATTGTCATAAATTACCAAAAAGGGGGAGATTGAAAGCATAACATGCTCCCTTGGTGGTTTTGATAATTCATGACAACATACATTGTCTCTTGGACTAATACTTTTACCTAGTGTATTTCAGATAAAGTCCACAGAGAGGGTTGGCAAAAGGATTATGGAGATTGTGGAAATACCCCAAGATGCAAGGAAATGGATTGGCAAAGCTTCAAGCAAGAGGACTCTACATTTTACTTTGTGAGAAATCACTTTGAGTCCATAGGAAAGCCAATACTATTAAAAGGGGGTAAGGTACTGTTGGTGAACAAGATGCTCCACGTGCACAAGTGATAGTCACCAAAAACACCCACAAGCTCTTCCACAAAAGTCTGTCCAAAGTCAAATATCCAAAATCGGTGCAACCAACACTTTCCACTCGGTGCCACCGATTCCCAAACTCAGACAGACCCATGCCAAACCCTAGCACATCGGTGCAACCGATTCCACTTCGGTGCCACCGAGTTTGGGTTGCCAACTTTCTGTTACCTCGATTCACAAAATCGGTACCACCGAGTTTCCTGGATCGGCGTCACCGAGTTGCGCAATCTGACCGTTGGTCACCTAATCGGTACCACCGAGAATTATATATCGGTCTCACCAAGATTCAAAAGTTGTCACCTTTTGGTCACTTCGGTACCACCGAGATTAACACATCGGTGTCCCCGAGTTGGTCACTTTAAGGTGTAACGGTTGGATTTTTGGGATGCCTATATATACCCCTTCACCACCACCCACTCGAAATAGAAGCACTCAGAACTATTCCATACTTGCCCCATCCTATTTTCTGAGAGAGAGCCACCTACTCATATGTTGAGATCAAGCTATTCCACTCCATCCATATGAATCTTGATCTCTAGCCTCCCCAAGTTGCTTTCCACTAAATCAATCTCTTCCACCATAGCCAAATCTGTAAGAGAGTGATTGTGTGTTGAGGAGTCTATCATCTTGAAGCACAAGAGCAAGGAGTTCATCGACATTGCCGAGCCTATTACCTTTTGGAGGGTGGTGCCTCCTAGATTGGTTAGGTGTCGCTTGGGAGCCTCCTACTTCGTGTTGTGGAGTTAAACCAAGAAGTTTGTACGGGCAAGGAGATCGCCTACTTCGTGAAGATCTACCCATAGTGAAGCTAGTCCTTCGTGGACGGAAGCCGTTATGGAATAGTCAAGGTTGCTACTTCGTGGACCCTTATGGGTGGAGCCCTCCGTGGACTCTCGCGACCGTTACCCTCCGTGGGTTGAAGACTCCATAAACGTGGACGTACGATAGCACCACCTATCGGAACCACGGGAAAAATCTTCGTGTCCCTCATGCGTTTGATCTTCCTATCTCAACTCTTTACTTCATGTGCAATGTCTTTACTTTCCGCTGCTATACCTGTTGACATGCATATGTAGGGTGTGCTAGACTTGCTATAATTGTTAAAATCTGCCAACCAATTAACTTGGGAAAAGGTTAGGTTTTAAATTCCTGCTAGTAGTCTATTCACCCCCCCCCCCCCCTCCAGACACTCTTCTAGTGATCCTACACCATTTAAGCATCACGACGAAAACAACCATCAAACGCCACCCTTCTCATTTCGCTCGACGCTCTCCCCGCACCGCCTTGCTTTGTTTGATATGACCTACTAGTGAGCTTGCACATGAAACGCATGTGTCAAAAATTGATCAAATGAGATTCATACAACTACAAAAAAAATGTTTCAAAAAAGTATATGTAATGGAGACACAATTCCGTGTTGTCGCTCAAGTTGCATTATCGAAGGTGACACACAATTGTCGTCGTGTTGTTGCATACAGACAACAGGATATGTTATCCCATCCATTAGGTGTTCTGTTTGGTTGTTAAATAAGATTATTTTTTGTTGTGACTGAAAAACATCCTCACTTAAAAATATCAATGGCAGTGAGCCAATATTCTAAAGATCTGAACACTAAAAATTCTTCTTAAGACATGCAATGTTTGTGACAACTACTATTGCCAATAAAAAAATAACAACCATTAAAATTTACTGGAGTCGAATAAATCTTTTTCATTAATGAAATAAATGACAATGGAAATATCATCAATCCAGGTCATCTCGAACCGAAGATTGCCTAGCTCACGGTCTTTCAGTGTATACTGCACGGCTATAACGTCCTATAAAAATATAACATTATTCGACGATTGAACTATCACATAAACACACGCATCTATTGCTAAGTTCAAATGGTACTGTTCAAGATTAGCTAGGTTGTTTTTTGAAAAACTGACACTACATAGGCAATCCACTCTTTGGAATTTTAGGAGTATCTTACCAAAAACTACCACATTTCAACGTTGGAGGAGTATGTCGGGCTCGCCCAGGACTTCTTCCTTCCCCGGCTGGGCACGTGTGGAGCGATGCTCGGCACGTCTTAGCATGATGGAGCGGTGCCAAGACATGTCGTCGGGCCGCTGCAGCCCACCGCCGGCGCTGGCGAAGACCCACGCCATCCAGCACACCAGCGGCAGGGAGCTGAGGACGGGCAACCCATGGTCCAACACGCATATAAACTGCTAGAGGAAATGTCCCAGTGTGGAAATGTTTTGAGAAGAAAAGGGCTTATGCTTACATGTGGGTCCCACCTATCATAACAATCAACATACTGGTGAATCTAGCGGAGTCGACAAATGTGCCACGTCGGTGCTTACGACTTGGCCCCACCTGTCATAAACAAGTTTTAACAACCGAATCGATAATGCTATCAGAAGTGGTTGTTTTTGGCCAAAAATTAGACTCAAAGTTGTAGTTTGTTTTTTGCGTGTCTTTTTCCGAAGTTTGTAAAGTGGTAGTTTTTCGTCACGGTTGGTCGAATTGTGGTAGTTTTTGGTTAAATACTTGAAGTTCAGAGCAATTCTTAAGCAAGTAGCATTATTTGAATGTGCGCATTTCATCTTTGAGTGTCGTTGCCCGTTTGAGGATAAAGCATGTGTAATTGAATATATTTTTAGGTCAATAACACTTGAACAATTCCGTAATTCTGATGTGAATACCTTCGTGAGGATCTTGCTGGGCTTTTCACTCGTAGTTGCAGTCATTTCCTCTTGGAGCCATTCGTTCTTGACGGATCTTGATGGGGACGCAGGCCTTGTGGATGCGGATGGTGACTGAAACAATTATTAACAATTTTTATGCATGCATAACAACGTTTTATGGGAACACACGCAGATGCGGATGAAGGGATATTTTCATGCACGTTTAACAATTTTTTAATACATTATTACCATTTGCAGAAACAATGATTAACATCTTTTTAAACACATGTTTTGATGTCTATTTTGTGCCAACATATTAGTACATTTTTCATATAAAACTGAAACATCTATCTTGTATGCGTTTTAAATTTTCTTTTATTGAAAATACATGTTTTTTAGCATTGTTTCTCGATTATGTGCTAAACATTTTTTTTCACATAAGTGTTGACATATTTTCTTCGAATACTAACAACATTTTTTATCATTGCAACATTTTTTAACACTACACAAAAAAAAAAATTCACACTTTAATTTGTTTTTCAAGTATGTGCATTTTAGATACTTTAAGAAATATAATTAAAAAAATAGAAAGACGATCAAGCGAATAGCGCCATTGAGCCAGCCGATCACCACCTCGCTTCAGGCGAGGGGACAGTTTATCTCGCTAGAAGCAAGAAATAGCCGGGTGTGTCCAATTTGGCGTGCTGGTTGCCCGCAAGTGATCCAGCGCGCTCAATCAGCATTTGCACCAGCCCATCTTAGAGTATTCCTCACTGGTTTTGCGAAGGATCTAGAACCTCCTTGATTCAGTTTTCTCGTTTTTTCTTTATTTTTTTTGTTTTTATTTTTTAATTTCTTTTTATGCTTTACTTTTAGTTTTATTTTTTCATTTCTTTTATGATTTTTATTTTAACTTTTTATTTATTTATTTGTTTTCTGTTTCTTTCTTCCTCTTCTATTTTGCAAATATTTTTAAAATATTTGAACACTTTAGTTGAAATTGGGATATTTTCTAAATTCATGAAAAATAATTTAAATCATAAAAAAAAACAAATTTGTGAACATTTTTACAAAGTCGCTACAGTTTATTAAATCGTGAAAAACATTTCGAATTAATGAACACTTTTACAAACTTGTGAACATTTTTTTACATGGGAGAACATTTTAAACATTTGGTAACAATTTTCTAAAATCACAAAAAAATAGATGAATATTTTTCGAATTCATGAACTTGTTCTGAATCAACCAACATTTTTGAATCGATGAAGGTTTTCCTAAGTTGGATAAAACATTGAGATTCACAAACTTTTTTAAAAACTGTCAATTTTTATTCAAAGTGATGACATTTTTTGAATACGCAAACATTTTTTTCAAAATGGTTAATATTTTTATATGCAAGTATATTTATGTTATAATCTCGAACAATTTTTAAATCTAAAAATATTAGATGATTTCAAAATTGTAATTTTTTAAAATTCAGAACTTCTCTTAAATTCCAAATTATGTAACAAAACCGACTGGGATTCAGATGGGGTCCAGTTAACATAAACGAGTGGAATTCGGACGGAGTCCAGTTAATAATAGTTGGAACACTCCCTTACTCTTTATATGGAAAACTTAGGCATGGAAGATAAAAACATCACCTCAAATCCTTAAATTCTTATTGTTCCGATGTAAATTTGGCGAGAAATCCTCCTAGACCGGTATAGGGATACTCGAAATCATGCGGCAATGTGTCCCCCCTAGAGCCTGGAGCCCTGGAATCGAGAGACTGTCCTCTCTCCATGGGCAGCAATTGAAGAGGCTGATCTTCGAGACCTTGGTGGCGGATGTAGAGTGCGGCAGTGACGGCAAGACAATCGATGGTAACGATGAAGAGGTTGCACTGGTAGTCACTTGAAGGAGGTGGGCGAAAGAGTGCCGGCGGTGGGCGGTCACATCAGGGAGCTAGGGTTTGGGGTTCGGGCTTGATGTGTTATTGGGGCACAATATTGTTGCAGCACTGTAGCGGAGCGCCGGGAGGCCTGGCTAGTCGATGAGCTCCCGTGCGGCGATGGCTCAAGAAACCTAGCGCTAGTGCAAGGGTAATCTGGAAGAGGAGTTGCTCGAGAGAGAGAGAGAGAGAGCGAGAGAGAGAGAGAGAGAGAGAGAGAGAGAGAGATAGAGATAGAGATAGAGATAGAGATAGAGATAGAGATAGAGATAGAGATAGAGAGAGGGAGGGAGGGAGGGAGAGAGAGAGGAGCGACTCGCTCGTTTTCCAGAACGTGCGTCAACGGACGAGTTAATGGGCCAGACCAAGTTGGCCATTGTGAAAGGTTGGCATGAAATGCACTCGCGAGTGAAACATAGGAGTGATGGGATATGGTGAAATGTGAGGCGAGACTACCAAGTCCGAGTAGAGATGTACACATAAGTCCCATCGTACCCAAAACAAAAGTAGAACAACAATGATTTCCTGGTCATTCTATTGCCGCTAACATAATGGTGCTAGTACCATGTGGCGCTTGGTGCGCCTTCATGCAGTTGTGAGCTTCCAATTCATAAGTCATAACCGACCTAAACCATGTGTCTCTGTGAAATCAGCCGAAGAAACAACACCATTGGTAACCTGTGATTCGTGTGGGCCTTTTGCCTTCTACCTCATTGGAAGCCCCAACTGATACTCCTATATAGGTATTGCTCCCAACACTAAGGGCCAGTTCTTTTGTAGCTTATTTGGAGCTGTGGAAATAAGATGCCCCCTACCCAGCTTATTCTAGAAGCCCAAACTAAAATTTTATTTTAGAAGCCTACTAATTAAAGGTCAACTAGTAGGCTTCTAAAATAAAATTTAAGTTTGGGCTTCTAGAATAAGCTGGGTGGGGGGAGCTTATTCTAGAAGCCCAAAATAAGCTACAAAAGAACTGGCCCTAACACTTGCTCAGCTCTACTGCCGGTGGCAACAAACTCCCACATCCAGATGGAAATCGGCGTACAGCGGAGATGCCCCTTCTCTTGGGAGGCGGATTTACAGCAGATACTAACCACCTCTTCTTCTTCCTCATTGCTTCATGCCCATCCTCCTCCCTCCCTGGTCCACCATCAGCAGCTCTGCCATTCCCCTCCATCAGCAATGTCGAGGCCCCATGAATCTCCGCGGAACCGCTGGTAGCAGCCCCAACAAAACTCTTCAGGGTAGCAGACGACGGTGGCATGACCTCCATCGCCCTGCTTTCTCTTCCTGCCTCGGCAAGGGCGTCCCCGACGCCTGACGGTCGTGCATCTCCACCCTCCTTCCTCACGTCCACCGTCCCCTCGATCGCCGGCTGAGACGCCGTGGCCTCCTTCAACCCGTCTTCGATGACGCCCTTCTCACCGTCGCCGCCGGGGGCAGACGGAGCAGCGGGGAAGTGGCCACAGCCGGGCGGCCACGAGCGCTTGGCCGAGACCCTCCTCGGCCTCACCCCGCGGACCGCCAGCCGTGCGCCGATCGGCGTCACCCCCACCCCCACCATCAGGGCGCAAGCCCTGCAGATCCAGAAAAAAATGGTGGGCACCTCTAAATTTAATCAGCCGCAACGAAGAATATGAGAACTAGACATAAACCCTAAATTCCGATTGCGCCGCGCGCGACGGAACGGACCGACGAAACTGCCGTAGAAAGAGGGGGCGAGGCATTCACCTTGCGCAAACGTCAGACGAGCCGCCGGTGTCATCGGCTGTTGGGGATGTGCATGGAGAGATCGAGAGACAGAGGTGGAGGGAAGTGGAGGGGTCGACTTCCCGATTCCGGCGAACCAGGGCTAGGCGAGTCCGACCATTAAGCCTGCTATTGACGGAACAGGCGTCCTTGTGATTTGTGATGATGCGCTGGGGATATACTTCAATGGGTCCGTGCGTTGTAACGGAAGAAAAAAAATCACAATTCATAATGATCATGATCACATTTTGCTGCATCAATGAGATGCATATCACACTCAATTTCATAAAATCATGAACATTTTTTTTAGATTCGTTCGTATATTTTAAATCATGAATTTTTTAAAATTCGTGAACATTTATATAAAATTTTGAAACTTTTCTAAACTCAAGAACATTTTTTGAATTCATTACATTTTATACTATGTAAATATTGTTTTAAAAATCTAAACATGTATTTGAACAATAGTCTTGAATCGGTGAACATTTTTTTATTTTTGGAATTTTTTAGAAGTCCCAAATTATTTAAAGTAAAAGAAATGAAAACAGAAAAGAAAAAAAAATGAAAAATAACAAAATGAAATTTTAAAAACAGGCCTCCCAGACATGGGCCGGCCCAAACGGGTGCGATGCGTCTTCTCCCAGCGCGGAGTGCAGTATAGGAGGTCCCTACTGCATGTGTCGGCCCAGGCAGGGGATTCCCCTATGTAAAACGTTTTTTATCACTTATAAGTGGCATTGGTTGGTAATATTTTACAACTTTAGGGCAATTTTCGTGACGTATTGATGTCTACTACGCAACTTTATTCTTGAAGACTATGTTGGGCCTCCAAGCGCAGAGTTTTGTACGACAGTACCAAATTTTCCTTAAGTAGATGCACTAAAATTTATTAATTCATGAGAGGTGTAGGATGAAGGTGGTCTCTATCAAACAACCCTGCAATCAAATACTAGAAATCTCAATGAAAATTGTATAGGTTCACGAGTCCGGCGAAGAAATGATGGTACAATTGTAGTATGGATAGTGAATACAGGTTTTTGTAATCTGAAATAATAAAAACAACAAGATAGCAAGTAGCAAACGGCGAGCAAAACGGTTTATCAACGCTTAGAAACAAGGTTTAGGATTCATACTTTCATTAGTGCAATCTCCCAACAATGATAGCATAATTGAATCTTATATCAATCCTTCAATGTATGACAAAGAGTCACTCCAAAGTTCTTATCAATAGTAGAGAACATAAGATGAAATTATTGTACGTAGCAAAACACCTCAAAGTTATTTTTCCGATCAATCTATTGATTCATTCCTATAAGTGTCACAAACAGCCCTAAAGATCGTAGTACAATAACACCATATGACACGCATCAATCAACTCTAATGTCACCTAGATACTGCAATGTCACCACAAGTATCCGTGAGTTAATTATTCGATATGCATCAAACAATATCATATTCATAATATTTAATCCAACACAAAGAATTTCAAAGAGTTGACCCAAAGTTTTTATCAGAAAAAGTAGGATGAAAACGTGTATCAACCTATGTGCTTAGATTACCCCAATGTCACCTCAATGAGGACACCGGGAGAGCATTAAACTATTTTGTGTTAATATCACCTAACTCCATTACCCACTTCAAGGGCCCGAATCAAGTAGTAATTTTGAAGCCAAATTTGAGTTAGTACATATCACCTTTGCGTTACAATGTCAGTGGCCCACTCGGTTCCACGTCAACTCTATATGCATACTACATGCAAAGGTTTCTCTTTTGCATGTGGATAAAATGGTTACGGTGAAAAAAGGAAAAGCTCGCACAGTAGGACGCTCATCGTGTTGTACCGGCATTCCTATCCGGAGATCCCATGAAAAGATGGGGTAAATGATCTCTTACATTAATTGCTCCAGAACTATAAGTGCTCACATCTCTAGTATTATTTTCACGTCCCTATCAAATGTCATCTACAGTGCAAATAAAAAATCGACGAAATGTGTTTCTGTCATGTGTGTTCATCCGGTCTAGCCTATTAATATATTTCATGAGATATATCCCTGAGTTGCATATTGATTTCATCCTAACCTAACAACAAATGAAATTGCGCAGTACAGGCCAAGCACACACTAAGCATAGTTAATTATCTATGGGTGTCATTCATGTTCATATCACCAAGTCAAAGAGTCAAGAAATGTGAGTTGATAATATAAAATCTTTGTTTTGGTGAATGCTAAGAAAAAAAAATCCAGAGTTCCACTGAGCTTGTAATGTACTAAGAATTTGATACCAATGACCATTCCATTTATTACCTTACATTATTACTTGACGTAGTATTTCCAAAGTTGTTTGTGCCTCAATAATTTCTACTCCATGTGTTCATCTAAAAATGTGTGGAATGGTTAGTACAAGGTATTTTGTGCAAAATCTCTATCAACATTACTCATTATTATTTGCCGACTTTGATTTGATGTCGACAAACAATTTTTAAATCACTTCAAAATGAACTCTTTGAGCTACTTTATCGGTTTGGTATAGCATGTGATCCATATTATTGTATAAATTGATCTAACATGATTTTTGGATGTAAATATTAGTCTATCTATTCTGCCAGGATAATATATATGGTGGTTATGTTCGGGGGGAAAATAAGTATGGTTGGTTTCGGACACTAATGCTATTAATTATTCATTCATTATGTAGTGTCATGGTACAGGAGGTGAATAATTTGATTCAACACCTACACTGTGTCTTTATAAGGCACATCATTATAAACGAAGACCTCGAGAAAAATGACAAATGGTGACCACAACGATATAGTAACTATTGATTTCAAGAAGTTTGTATATTGTAAGACTGAGAGGTGTCAGGAATTTACCAACCTGAGTACATACCTGTGGCTGACCAACCATCATCGATTTGAGTGTGTTTGGTGCTTCTTTCACCGGTTTCTTAGTGGGAGAGTGTTGCATGATGTCCATCAACATGAGAGAGTAGATCTTGATCAGAGCATGCATGTATTTTGATTTGTCGTTCTTGTATTCATGAACTCATCATTTCTAGCATCAACGATGTCCTAAAGCCCCTAAGCCTGTAGTGTGCACTCCTTGGTCGCTGCCAAACCCAAAATTTATCACGGCTGAAAAGTGAGTACAACGCAGATGACGTCAACACCACAATTTCTCAAGCCACATGTAATTCTTCTTCTTCTTCTTCTTCTTCAGCATGCTCTCTCATCACTAGGATCTCGGGCAATAAGAAGCTATGATACCAATTGTTAGATCTCTCTCCAAAATTGTTCTACAAAACTCAAGAAATTTGATCTAGAGAAAACCCAAGAAATCTAGAGAATGAATAGAATATTTTTGTGTGGAAGAGTTACCTACTTCTATTCTAGGTCTTACAAGACGTGTGCAATTCGACACCATGCCCAATATGACACAACCTAGTACAATGCCGGTTTACAACTCAAGTTTGACCGCATTATGACATGTATCCTCTTCACCATGTGAGTTTCCATTGTCATCTATCCGTCGTGAATCATTGCTGTCAATGCCTTCTATTATATTCTTTGTCGCTTACTAGCCACGTGCCCTGGGGAACATCATTATTAGGGGCTTAGGGGTCATTCAAGGGGTCAACATCACCCTAGAGAACGACACAATGCGTTTCATCAGTGACGAACCGTGTGTTGGGGAACGTTGCATGGGAAACAAAAATTTTCCTACGCACACACAAGATCTATCCATGGTGATGAGCATCTACGAGAGGGAGAGTGAATCTACATACCCTTGTAGATCGCTAAGCGGAAGCGTTTAAGAAACGTGGTTGATGTAGTCGAACGTCTCCGCGATCCAAATCGCAAGTCGTCCCTCGATCCGATCACGAACTAGCGCCGAACGGACGGCACCTCCGCGTTCAACACACGTACGGCTTGATGACGCCTTCACCTCCTCGATCCAGCGAGCGATGATGAAGTAGTGGTTGAGTTCCAGCAGCACGACGGCGTGGTGATGGTGGTGAGGAACAATCTCTGCAGGGCTTCGCCAAGCGCTACGGAGATTATGACGGAGGAACTAGAGGGTTAGGGTTGCCGCACACGGCTTGGGGAAATCTTGATGTGTCCCGTGTGCTAGCCCTGCCCCTCTATTTATATGTTGAGCCTTGGGGTCTAAACTTGGAGTAAAAGCCTCCTCCAGGTCGGTTTTGCCCGCACAAGGTCGGTTTGGCCCGCAGGGAAAGAGTCCAACTCGGATCCCTGCCGAACCGTGCACAGCCGCACACAAGCGGTAGTACCGCTTCACACAAGCGGTAGTACCGCTTGGGCGGTAGTACCGCTTCACACAAGCGGTAGTACCGCTCGGGCGGTAGTACAGCTTCACACAAGCGGTAGTACCGTTTACGCGGCAGCAAAACTACTTTTGCACTTTCCAATACCTCGTGGGCTTTATCCCTTTGGCCCATATAAAGTGTTGCTGCACCCGAACACTTCGGTAAACATCCGGAACCCATTCCGGTGAACTCCGGAACTCTTTCGGAGATCAAAACACTATTATCACATATATCAATCTTTACCTCCGGACTATTCCGGAGATCCTCGTCATGTCCGGGATCTTATCCGGGACTCCGAACAACCTTCGGTCACCAACATAATAACTCAACTATACTAATCGTCACCAAACGTTAAGTGTGTAGACCCTGCGGGTTCGAGAACTATGTAGACATGACCGAGACACCTCTACGGCCAATAACCAATAGCGGGACCTGGATGCCCATATTGGCTCCTACATATTCTACGAAGATCTTTATCGGTCGAACCTCTATGTCAAGGATTCAGTTAATCCCGTATGCTGTTCCCTTTGTTCTTCGGTATGTTACTTGCCCGAGATTCGATCGTCGGTATCCTTATACCTACTTCAATCTCGTTACCGGCAAGTCTCTTTACTCGTTCCGTAATACAAGATCCTGTGGCTAACTCTTTAGTCACTTTGCTTGCAAGGCTCAATGTGATGTTGTATTACCGAGTGGGCCCTGAGATACCTCTCCGTCACACGGAGTAACAAATCCCAGTCTTGATCCATGCCAACCCAACAGACACCCTCGGAGATACCTGTAGAGCACCTTTATAGTCACCCAGTTACGTTGCGACGTTTGATACACACAAGGTATTCCTCCGGTGTCAGTGAGTTGCATGATCTCATGGTCAAAGGAACAGATACTTGACATGCAGAAAACAATAGCAATAAACTGACACGATCAAATGCTACGTTTACAGTTTGGGTCTTGTCCATCACATCATTCTCCTAATGATGTGATCCCGTTATCAAATGACATCTCATGTCAATGGCTAGGAAACCTTAACCATCTTTGATCAACGAGCTAGTCAACTAGAGGCTTACTAGGGACACAGTGTTGTCTATGTACCCACACATGTATTTGAGTTTCCAATCAATACAATTATAGCATGGATAATAAACGATTATCATGAACAAGGAAATATAATAATAACCAATTTATTATTGCCTCTAGGGCATATTTCCAACAGTCTCCCACTTGCACTAGAGTCAATAATCTAGTTCACATCACTATGTGATTTACATTGTAATGAATCGAACACCCATGCAGTTCTGGTGTTGTTCATGTTTAGCCCTTGGAAGAGGTTTAGTCATCGGATCTGCAACATTTAGATCCGTGTGTACTTTGCAAATATTTATGTCGTCCTCCTTGATGTAATCGCGGATGGAATTGAAACGTCGTTTTATGTGTCTGGTCCTCTTGTGAAATCTTGGTTCCTTGGCTAGAGCAATGGCACCAGTATTATCACAAAACAGAGTCATTGGGTTAAGTGCACTTGGCACTACTCCAAGATCTGTCATGAACTCCTTCATCCAGACACCTTCCTTCGCCGCCTCCGAGGCTGCGATGTACTCCGCTTCGCATGTAGAATCAGCTACCACGCTTTGCTTGGAACTGCACCAGCTAACCGCACCCCCATTAAGAATAAATACGTATCCGGTTTGCGACTTAGAGTCATCCGGATCAGTGTCAAAGCTTGCATCGACGTAACCCTTTACGACGAGCTCTTGATCACCTCCATAAACGAGAAACATGTCCTTAGTCCTTTTCAGGTACTTCAGGATATTCTTGACCGCCGTCCAGTGTTCCATTCCTGGATCACTTTGAAACCTTCCGGCCATACTTATGGCAAGGCTGACATCGGGTCTTGTGCACAGCATTGCATACATGATAGAGCCTATGGCTGAAGCATAGGGGATGACACTCATCTTTTCTCTATCTTCTGCAGTCACTGGGCATTGAGTCTTACTCAACTTCACACCTTGCAAAACAGGCAAGAACCCCTTCTTGGACTGATCCATTTTGAACTTCTTCAAAATCTTATCAAGGTATGTGCTTTGTGAAAGTCCTATTAAACGTCTTGATCTATCTCTATAGATCTTGATGCCTAATATGAAAGCAGCTTCTCCTAGGTCCTTCATTGAAAAACTCTTGTTCAAATATTCCTTTACGCTTTCCAGCATTTCTATATTGTTTCCAATCAGCAATATGTCATCCACATATAATATTAGAAACGCTATAGAGCTCCCACTCACTTTCTTGTAAATACAAGCTTCTCCGTAAACTTGTATAAACTCGAACGCTTTGATCACCTCATCAAAACGAAGATTCCAACTCCGAGATGCTTGCACCAGTCCATAAATGGATCGCTGGAGTTTGCAAACTTTGTCAGCATTCTCTGGATCGACAAAACCTTCTGGTTGTATCATATACAACTCTTCCTTAAGGTAACCGTTAAGGAACGCTGCTTTGACATCCATCTGCCAAATTTCATAATCGAAAAAGGCAGCTATTGCTAACATGATTCTGACGGACTTAAGCATCACTACGGGTGAGAAGGTCTCATCGTAGTCAACTCCTTGAACTTGTGAAAAACCCTTTGCCACAAGTCGAGCTTTATAGACGGTGACATTACCGTCCGTGTCCGTCTTCCTCTTAAAGATCCATTTGTTCTGAATGGCCTTACGCCCTTCAGGTAATACTTCCAAAGTCCATACTTTGTTTTCATACATGGATCCCATCTCGGATTTCATGGCCTCTAACCACTTCTCGGAATCCGGGCCCATCATCGCTTCTCCATAGCTCGTAGGTTCATCCTTGTCTAACAACATGACCTCTAAGACAGGGTTGCCGTACCACTCGGGAGCAGTACGCGTCCTTGTCGACCTACGAGGTTCGATAGCAACTTGATCCAAAGCTTCATGATCATCATCATTAACTTCCTCTTCAGCTAATGTAGGCTCCACAGAAACAACTTTCTGCGCTGCGCTACTCTCAGGTTGAAGTAAAGGTTCAACAACCTCATCAAGTTCTATCTTCCTCCCACTCAATTCTTTCGAGAGAAACTCTTTCTCAAGAAATGTTCCGTTTTTAGCGACAAACACTTTGCCTTCGGATCTGAGGTAGAAGGTATACCCAACTGTCTCTTTTGGGTATCCTATGAAGACACATTTCTCCGCTTTGGGTTCCAGCTTTTCAGGCTGAAGCTTTTTGACATAAGCATCACATCCCCAAACTTTAAGAAACGACAGCTTTGGCTTCTTGACAAACCAAAGTCCATATGGCGTCGTCTCAACGGATTTCGATGGTGCCTTATTTAAAGTGAATGCAGTTGTCTCTAATGCATAACCCCAAAACGATAGTGGCAAATCGGCAAGAGACATCATCGATCGCACCATATCTAATAAGGTTCGATTACGACGTTCGGACACACCATTACGCTGTGGTGTTCCAGGCGGTGTTAGTTGTGAAACAATTCCACATTGTCTTAAGTGACTCCCAAACTCATAACTCAGATATTCTCCTCCTCGATCAGATCGTAGGAATTTAATCTTCTTGTTACGATGATTCTCAACTTCACTCTGAAATTGTTTGAACTTTTCAAATGTTTCAGACTTGTGTTTCATTAAGTAAATATACCCATATCTACTTAAGTCATCAGTGAAGGTGAGAAAATAACGATAACCACCGCGCGCCTCAATACTCATCGGACCACACACATCAGTATGTATGATTTCCAATAAGTCAGTTGCCCGTTCCATTGTTCCAGAGAACGGCATTTTAGTCATCTTGCCCATGAGGCATGGCTCACATGTGTCAAGTGATTCAAAATCAAGTGACTCCAAAAGTCCATCAGCATGGAGCTTCCTCATGCGTTTTACGCCAATATGACCTAAACGGCAGTGCCACAAGAAAGTGGTATTATCATTATCAATTCTACATCTTTTGGCATCAATGTTATGAACATGTGTATCATTACTATCGAGATTCAATAAGAACAAACCCCTCACATCGGGTGCATGACCATAAAAGATATTACTCATATAAATAGAACAACCATTATTCTCTGATTTAAATGAGTAACCGTCTCGCAATAAACAAGATCCAGATATAATGTTCATGCTTAACGCAGGCACCAAATAACACTTATTTAGGTTCATCACTAATCCCGACGGTAATCGAAGAGCGAGCGTGCCGACGGCGATCACATCAACCTTGGAACCATTTCCCACGCGCATCGTCACTTCGTCCTTTGCCAGCCTCCGTCTATTCCGCAGTTCCTGTTTTGAGTTGCAAATATGAGCAACCGCACCGGTATCAAATACCCAGGCACTACAACGAGAGTTGGTAAGGTACACATCAATAACATGTATATCATATATACCTTGTTTGTTGTTGGCCGCCTTCTTGTCAGCCAAATACTTGGGGCAATTCCGCTTCCAGTGTCCAGTTCCCTTGCAATGAAAACACACAGTTTCTGGTTTGGGTCCAGCCTTGGGTTTCTTCACGAGAGGAGCAACTGCTTTGCCACTCTGCTTGGAGTTACCCTTCTTACCCTTGCCATTTTTCTTGAAACTAGTGGTTTTATTGACCATCAACACTTGATGCTCCTTCTGAATTTCAGACTCAGCGGCTTTCAGCATCGCAAACAGCTCGGCGACTGACTTGTTCATCCCGTGCATGTTATAGTTCAACACGAAGCTCTTGTAGCTAGGTGGCAATGATTGAAGAACTCTGTCAGTGATAGCCTCTGGCGGAAGGGGCATCCCTAACTCAGCCAGACGGGTGGAGTACCCAGACATTCTGAGCACGTGGTCACTGATAGACCCGTTCTCCTCCATCTTGCAAGCATAGAACTTATCGGAGATCTCATATCTCTCGATCCGGGCATTCTTCTGAAAGATAAACTTCAACTCCTGGAACATCTCATATGCTCCATGACGTTCAAAACGTCTTTGAAGTCCCGGTTCTAAGCCATACAACATTGCACATTGAACTATTGAGTAATCATCAGAACGAGCCTGCCAGGCGTTCACAACGTCTAGAGACTCAACTGGAGCGGGTGGATCACCAAGCGGTGCATCAAGGACATAAGCCTTCTGGGAAGCCGTAAGGATAATCCTTAGA
This sequence comes from Elymus sibiricus, assembly GCA_039707655.1. Taxonomy (NCBI): domain Eukaryota; kingdom Viridiplantae; phylum Streptophyta; class Magnoliopsida; order Poales; family Poaceae; genus Elymus; species Elymus sibiricus. Next base: position 391,045,850 of record CM077671.1, read on the forward strand.
TTACGGGCCCAGTCCACAAAGTTACTTCCATCATCTTTCAACTTAGCTTTCTCTAGGAACGCATTAAAATTCAGGGGTGCTACTGCGCGAGCCATGATCTACAACATAAATATAGCAAAGACAACTTAGACTATTGTTCTAGATAATGAGTTTAGTTAATCATATTACTTTAAAAAACTCCCACTCAAATTGACATCCCTCCGATCATTCGAGTGTAACATGATCCAAATCCACCAACTCAAGTCCGATCATCACGTGAGTTGAGGTGGTTTCAATGGTGAACATCTTCATGTTGATCATATCTACTATATGACTCATGTTCGACCTTTCGGTCTCTTGTGTTCCGAGGCCATGTCTGTACATGCTAGGCTCGTCAAGTTTAACCCGAGTGTTCCGCGTGTGCAACATGGCTTGCACCCGTTGTATGCGAACGTAGAGTCTATCACACCCGATCATCACGGCGTGTCTCGAAACGACGAACTTTCGCAACGGTGCACACTTGGGGAGAACACAATTTATCTTGAAATTTAAGTGAGGGATCACCTTATAATGCTACCGTCGTCCTAAGCAAAATAAGATGCATAAAAGGATTAACATCACATGCAAATCATAAGTGACATGATATGGCCATGAACTTGTGCTTTTGATCTCCATCTCCAAAGCACCGGCATGACACCATGATCTCCATCAACGTGTCGCCATAAGGTTGTCGCGCCGACTGTTGCTTCCACGACTATAGCTAACATTTAGCGATAAAGTAAAGCATTACATAGCGCTTAATGATTGACACGCAGGTCATACAATAATTAAAGACAACTCTATGGCTCCTGCCAGTTGCCGTACTCATCGACATGCAAGTCGTGATATTCTATACAACACATGATCATCTCATACATCACATATATCTCATCATGTAATTGGCCATATCACATCACAACATACCCTGCAAAAACAAGTTAGACGTCCTCTAATTGTTGTTGCAAATTTTACGTGGCTGCTACGGGTTTGCAAGAACCGTTCTTACCTACGCAAAACCACAACGTGGTGTAGTGATTGCTTTTTGATCTTCTAAAAGAACCCTCTTCATTGAAATCGATTCAACTAAAGTGAGAGAGACAGACACCCGCTAGCCATCTTTATGCAACAAAATTACATGTCAGTTGAAGGAACCTGTCTCGCGTAAGTGTACGCGTAATGTCGGTCCGGGCCGCTTCATCTCACAATACCGCCGAATCAAATATCAACTAGTAACGGCAAGCAATATGTATACACCCACGCCCACAACTCGTTTGTGTTCTACTCGAGATCTCATCTACGCATAGACCTGGCTCATGATGCCACTGTTGGGGAACGTTGCATGGGAAACAAAAATTTTCCTACGCACACACAAGATCTATCCATGGTGATGAGCATCTACGAGAGGGAGAGTGAATCTACATACCCTTGTAGATCGCTAAGCGGAAGCGTTTAAGAAACGTGGTTGATGTAGTCGAACGTCTCCGCGATCCAAATCGCAAGTCGTCCCTCGATCCGATCACGAACTAGCGCCGAACGGACGGCACCTCCGCGTTCAACACACGTACGGCTTGATGACGCCTTCACCTCCTCGATCCAGCGAGCGATGATGAAGTAGTGGTTGAGTTCCAGCAGCACGACGGCGTGGTGATGGTGGTGAGGAACAATCTCTGCAGGGCTTCGCCAAGCGCTACGGAGATTATGACGGAGGAACTAGAGGGTTAGGGTTGCCGCACACGGCTTGGGGAAATCTTGATGTGTCCCGTGTGCTAGCCCTGCCCCTCTATTTATATGTTGAGCCTTGGGGTCTAAACTTGGAGTAAAAGCCTCCTCCAGGTCGGTTTTGCCCGCACAAGGTCGGTTTGGCCCGCAGGGAAAGAGTCCAACTCGGATCCCTGCCGAACCGTGCACAGCCGCACACAAGCGGTAGTACCGCTTCACACAAGCGGTAGTACCGCTTGGGCGGTAGTACCGCTTCACACAAGCGGTAGTACCGCTCGGGCGGTAGTACCGCTTCACACAAACGGTAGTACCGTTTACGCGGCAGCAAAACTACTTTTGCACTTTCCAATACCTCGTGGGCTTTATCCCTTTGGCCCATATAAAGTGTTGCTGCACCCGAACACTTCGGTAAACATCCGGAACCCATTCCGGTGAACTCCGGAACTCTTTCGGAGATCAAAACACTATTATCACATATATCAATCTTTACCTCCGGACTATTCCGGAGATCCTCGTCATGTCCGGGATCTTATCCAGGACTCCGAACAACCTTCGGTCACCAACATAATAACTCAACTATACTAATCGTCACCAAACGTTAAGTGTGTAGACCCTGCGGGTTCGAGAACTATGTAGACATGACCGAGACACCTCTACGGCCAATAACCAATAGCGGGACCTGGATGCCCATATTGGCTCCTACATATTCTATGAAGATCTTTATCGGTCGAACCTCTATGTCAAGGATTCAGTTAATCCCGTATGTTGTTCCCTTTGTTTTTCGGTATGTTACTTGCCCGAGATTCGATCGTCGGTATCCTTATACCTAGTTCAATCTCGTTACCGGCAAGTCTCTTTACTCGTTCCGCAATACAAGATCCTGTGGCTAACTCTTTAGTCACTTTGCTTGCAAGGCTCAATGTGATGTTGTATTACCGAGTGGGCCCTGAGATACCTCTCCGTCACACGGAGTAACAAATCCCAGTCTTGATCCATGCCAACCCAACAGACACCCTCGGAGATACCTGTAGAGCACCTTTATAGTCACCCAGTTACGTTGCGACGTTTGATACACACAAGGTATTCCTCCGGTGTCAGTGAGTTGCATGATCTCATGGTCAAAGGAACAGATACTTGACATGCAGAAAACAATAGCAATAAACTGACACGATCAAATGCTACGTTTACAGTTTGGGTCTTGTCCATCACATCATTCTCCTAATGATGTGATCCCGTTATCAAATGACATCTCATGTCAATGGCTAGGAAACCTTAACCATCTTTGATCAACGAGCTAGTCAACTAGAGGCTTACTAGGGACACAGTGTTGTCTATGTACCCACACATGTATTTGAGTTTCCAATCAATACAATTATAGCATGGATAATAAACGATTATCATGAACAAGGAAATATAATAATAATCAATACAATTATATGATGAGGCCATGTTCAACACTGAACCCCCAGTGCGTCCTACATGGTGGATCTCAAGTGGTTCGACATCAGACTATGCAAGATCAACATTTTTCATTTGCCCGTGAATATTCTCGTCACCGAGGTGGGTTAGTTTGACTTCTTGTAAATGAGTAAATCACACTAGTTAGTGGTGACAAAACTTATGTGTTGGGTGCATTATAGTACTTCCTTTTCACGCGGGAGGGGGGGGGGGGGAGGGGCGCACATTAGTCACACTACCTTTAAGAACCAAAAAAATAGGTCACAAAATAGATTTTCAAATTCGCAAAAAAATCAACAAAATTTTAAATTTATAAAAATCTGGATGTCGCTTTTATCCTGAACTAGCAATTGCTTGTTTTCGTCTAAACAACGAGTCAGACGAATGAGCACGCACGAGGCGAGATGAGTGAATGCTAACTTCCGTGCTAACTTCCGTCACGGACTGCGTGGCATGCGAGCCGGTGCGCCAGCCGGCGCTCAAGGCATTGTATAGGCGCTCCCGTCACACTACAAGAAATATGTCAACTTGTGGCCATCAATATTGGTCACTGAATGGTCATTATTTTTCATTTACGACCTTGTTATGACCAAAAACAGTTGGTCAAAAGCTGACCGTCTTTAATGAAACTTAACGACCAAAACAAAAGGTCGTTGGTTCTACGACCAATTGTTTTGGTCACTGGCAGTCTGCCCAGACCACGTCAGATCCAACGTGGCAAGCTGACATGGCAAAATTGCGACCAAATGAATTAGTCGTAGATTAAAATCAGCCCGGCCCAGTTCGATGCTTTACTTGGGCCAAGCCCAACAATTCAGCATTTTTATATATTTTTTCTATTAATTTTTGCCAGCTACATGGGCCAGGCCCAACATTTTAGCCTTTTTATTTTTGTTGTGTAGCCTTTGTTTTTCTTTTTTAATGCATCCCAATTGTCAGGTTCTGGTAAGTGGGTCCCAAATGTCACATTCTGCTTTGTGGGTCCCTGGTCTCAAGGTCATGTTCTTCAGATTTCAATATGCCGATAATTCAACAACCATTATTTAAATCAAAATAGACAGAAAACAAAGGCAATACTTCAAATAACAGCAAGAAGCAATCTTCTACATAATATAACACACATACAAATGTGATCAACATCAAGTTTACAATCAGATAACAAGCTCTACAAGTGTACAATCTGTCACATGAGCCAAGTTCGTACTTCAGTTTGATCCAATAGGATAAGCATCAAGGGCTTCATTACTTCCAGAACTAGCTCCAATGAGCTAGAACTAGAACTATGCTTCTTCCAACTTCTTTGTCCTGATGCTCGCGAAGAAACATGAAAGGTCAGCATCTGCACGTTATAGAACAAAATGGTTAGGAACAAAATAAAAGTAAATCTAACCACATATTTAACAGTAAATAAAAAATAATGAAGTCCATTCCGTGTGCATAAATACCAGCAGAACATGCAAAAAGAGGCGCAACTAGGAACTGTAAAATGTACCTACGATAGTGTTGCTGCATTAGGGACGTCACAGCTTGTCCTTGCCCAAACGGCATGATGATCCTCTGATCCATGCACTGCTCCAGCGTCACTTTCGCTACCATTGTTGGAACAAGATCAGCTCATCGGTCATCTGCACGCCAACAAACCAAGAAGATAGCCTATTTAGCCTACTGAAATAAACCCATCCATCAAAATCTTGTTTCTGAACATCAGCATCAAATCAACAACACTGAATTAATATGCACAAAAGGAAAGAGCTAATACAGGGCGGGTATATGGGTATCAAAACAAACAAGAAAGGAATGACAATCTATTTTAAGTACTTCAGGTTTGAGCCATTTTCGATACCAAAATCAATAAATAACAGCCAACATTTCAATCCATGGACACCTATGTCTGATCCCTGCCACCGTCGCAACACGGTTGCAGGCGCCACTATGTCGTCGGCGGGGACAGCGAATCGAGCCTGATGATGGAGCCACCAGGGGCTGTTGGCGACTGGGCGCAACGTTGGAAATTTAGTTCCAATGCTCGCCTCTGTCTTTTCACATTTGCGAATGCCGCTCGGCTATGTTGCTGCTCTTGCCTGACTCCTAAGCGAAGGAGGATCTGGGCGAGTAGCCACCCAAACTGTAGCCAGAGTGATCAAGAGCAGCAACATATTCTACTAGGAAGGGTGAAAAATTAGCTAACATATTGCTAAGGAGCTTTGTTGCAAGAAGAAAATTTAGCTAACATTTCCTACTAGGAAATATATGCACCAGATTGCATTGTTAAGAGTTAATACAAGGAAGAACAATTGCGCGCACAAACAAAAGAGATAGCAGCAACCACAATAGATGGAACATTAGACTGATCCCTTGTCCTAATTAGGACGGCAAGTCGGTTTTCCAATTCGAGAAAACAGAGACATGAAACAGAATAGTTGCCACATATTCAAATGCCCACCTCTCCTTGACTTATCCAGGTGATCAAATAACTAGTACAAATCCACTACTGTACCGACATAGCTAACTTGTACAAATAGGTCCCAAAAATCCAATACAGAACAAAAAATTAGATGAGCAAAATCAGTACAAGGGGTGACGTGTAGATGCCAGCGAGCATTACGAAAAAGAAAGATGAAACATTGCATTCATCCCCCTGTTCCAAGCCCAGACTCAATGTGTAGCAGTCCCACGGGCCATCAGTAAGCAAATCTAAAACCGTTATCTTTCATAGAACAGAAAGAATGCATTGCAAAATTAATAAAACCTACCGGTACAGGGAACAACAAAGACTCAATGTGTAACAGAAAGAGTATTATATGTTTATTAAAGATTCAGCTGCAACGAGAGAGCAGCAATTTAGTAAATCAGTTACATATCATCTAACTCTGCTCCAGACTAAAGAATTACAGCCGCCCCTAGGAGGAGATGTGGGCTCATCTACCGGGGACCAATAAGAATCACGTCCATATATAATGGCGAGTTGAGAAGGAATCACATATGCCTGACTCGCCAAACACTAACAAGAATCGCTCACTCGAATTCAGCAGCACGCACTGATGAATTCGTCCCCGCTTCAACAACCAACAGGAACCATGGCAGGTTCCCTGATTCGATCGAACTCCATTGCAAGCGGTGAATCATATCATTTTTTAAAGGGAATTTTTTGCACCACCGGAACAGAACAGGACAGAATGGAATGGAAGGGAAGGATGGGGGTTACCATCCCTGATGCCGGAGAGGGGGTTGCTGATGACGGTGGGGCGCCGGAGAGGAAGACGAGCACGGGTGTCTAGGGTTCGGAGCCGCCTCCATCGTGGTGCATCCGGCGCCGGCGCCACTGGGTCCACGTGGTCTGGGTTGGCGTTGGACCCGGCTGCGGCGGGAGCGCCATGACCGCCCTTGATGCCCGTGGCCGTGTCGGGTCTGGGACCAGGTCGTTCGATCTCCCTCCCTCGTCTCTTCTCTTGTGATGAGCGCGGCATCTCGCCCCGGCCGCCGGGCTCCCGCCGTCCTCCTGACGCTGGCGAAGAGGGAGATGGCGGGGCCCAACGCGATGAGCATGTACCTGACCCCCGCCGCCACCGTCATATCCCCTCCGCTCGACCCCGCCTCCTCCTCAGCGCCGTGCCACCCGAGGCCGATGCGCTCCCTCCGTCCTCCTTCCGCTCCCTCGGCGCCGCCGCGCTCGCGTCGATCGCGGCCAGGGGGCTCCTGCCCGTCGTCGCCGGGGATTCCAACTCCCGCACCCACCCACGCGCTGGATCTTGCCGGATGGGAGGGAGGAGCGGTGCGCCGTCAAATCCCACGGAAGAGGTCGCCGGGATCGGGTGGTGCGAAATTGGATCTGGGAGTGGTTTGCGGGGGAGAGAGAGGAGGGAACGAGGAGTGGTCTGCGGGGAGAGAGGAGCTCGCGGTGGGTGGGTGTGGGTGGATGAGAGGGTTAGTGGGTATGTGCCGTTGGATCTGGGAGTATCCAACGGTCCTGATGCTTGATCCGCGTGACATGCTCATAGACCAATCAGAGCGAAGTACACGCTTTGATGATGTTATGACCATCTAAATTGGTCGTAATCGATTAACAATAGGCGGCTGCTACTAGTCAGTCAGATGATTTTGTCTAGAAATTATCCGCATAGCTAGCCACCCGATCTGCGCATGGGTGGTCGTACGATCATATCAATATGTCACAAGAGCATCGAGCGTGAAAAAGCTTCAACGTAGCACCGATGACATCCCCACGAAGCTCCATTAATTGCAGCTCTCAACGGCGTGCCAAGAGCTCCAACGCAGCACCAGAACGCCCGACGAAGGTCCATTGTAGCATCGAGGAGCTCCAACGCAGCACCACGACACCCGGCGCACCAAGAGTTTCCTTCTCTTTTTATGACAATGTTTAAGTAATGTTTCCTCGAATAACTGGAGGTAGTTTCATACTAGGTGGGATTTCGTGGTCACTAGGGGTCAAATTTGAACTACAGCTGCCTCATAGTTTGTTCTTTTTTTCCCAAATATCATTTTCTAGGTACAGAAGTATCTATTTCATTAGAGATACTCTAAAAGTTTTGCAAGATTCAGCCCCAAGCTACGAACGGTCATGCCCGTCGTTTGACCGCATTAAGAAACAGGCATGGGAAATTTAAAAAAAAGTGAAAACTTTCGCATTGTGTCATTATATGTGACCTAGTTTTCAGGAAAAATAACAAACTTGGACTACGGCAAATGTCTTAAAAAAGTGTTCTCAGAAATGAGTTGTCATATATCCACGGTTTTCAAGGCAAATGGCCAATGTTATGGTAACATTCATGGCATAGTTTGTTTAAATGATACCATATTTCACACAATCTTGCATATTGGAATATAAAACAATGTTGCCTAAGGAATGTTTCATTTTCTTTGGACAGAAAATCCATTTTCCATTTTTCGAGTGCCCAAAATGAGTTTTTTTTGTGAAGGACCTACCATATATTTGTTGCAAAATTGGACCGAATAATTTTTGTAAAATATTAGGTCATATTTAATGTATAATTGACTAAATGGTTGGGTGTAAAAAGCTTTGAGCCACCTCTCGTGAAAAAGACAAATTTCCCCCCGATTCAGTAGGAAGCGGGTCAAATTTGAACTGCAGCTGCCTCATATATTGCTTTTTATTTTCTTAAAAAATCATTTCTCGATACAAAAGTATCGATTTAATCATAGAAACACCAAAAGTTTTCCAAAATTCAACTCCTAGCTAGGAACGGTCATGCCCGCCGTTTTAACCGCATTTTGAAATGGGCATGAAAAAATCAAAAAAAATTAAAAAATTAAAAAAACCTTCATATTGTGTCATTATATGTGACCAGGTTACCAGGAAAAATAATAAACTTGTAATACAGCAATTATTTTAAAAAAGTTTTCTCAAAAATGAGCTATCATGTGTGAAGATTCATGGTTTTCAAGGCAAATGGCCAATGTTATGGTAACATTCATGGCTTAGTTTGTTTAAATGATACCATATTTCACACAATCTTGCATATTGGAATATAAAACAATGTTGCCTAAGGAATGCTTCATTTTGTTTGGACGGAAAATCCATTTTCCATTTTTCGAGTGCCCAAAATGAGTTTTTTTTGTTAAGGACCTACCATATATTTGTTGCAAAATTGGACCGAATCATTTTTGTAAAATATTAGGTCATATTTAATGTATAATTGACTAAATGGTTGGGTGTAAAAATCTTTGAGACACCTCTCGTGAAAAAGACAAATTTCCCCCGATTCAATAGGAAGCGGGTCAAATTTGAACTGCAGCTGCCTCATATATTGCTTTTTATTTTCTTAAAAAATCATTTCTAGGTACAAAAGTATCGATTTAATCATAGAAACACCAAAAGTTTTCCAAAATTCAACCCCTAGCTAGGAACGATCATGCCCGTCGTTTTGACCGCATTTTGAAATGGGCATGAAAAATTCAAAAAAAAAAAAACCTTCATATTGTGTCATTATATGTGACCAGGTTACCAGGAAAAATAATAAACTTGTAATGCGGAAATTATTTTAAAAAAGTGTTCTAAAAAATGAGCTATCATGTGTGAAGATTCATGGCTTTCGAGCCAAATGATCAATCTTATGGCCATATTCGTGGCATAGTTTGCTCAAATGATCTCATATTGTGCACAAGGGTGCATATTGGAATGACAAACAATGTTTCCTAAGGAAGTTTTCATTTTCTTTGGACGGAAAATTCATTTTCCATTTTTCGAGTGCGCAAAATGAGTTTTTTTGTGAAGGACCTACCATATATTTGTTGCAAAATTGGACCGAATCATTTTTCTAAAATATTAGGTCATATTTAATGTACAATTGACTAAATGGTTGGGTGTCAAAAGCGTTTAGTCACCTCTCGTGAAAAAGACAAATTTCCCCGATTCAGGAGGAAGCGGGTCAAATTTGAACTGCAGCTGCCACACAGATTGCTTTTTATTTTATTTAAAAAATCATTTCTAGGTACAAAAGTATCTATTTAATCATAGAAACACCAAAAAATTTCCAAGATTCGACCCCTAGCTAGGAACGGTCATGCCCGCCGTTTTGACCGCATTTTGAAATGGGCATGAAAAATTCAAAAAAAATCAAAAAATTAAAAAACCTTCATATTGTGTCATTATATGTGACCAGGTTACCAGGAAAAATAATAAACTTGTAATACGACAATTATTTTAAAAATGTGTTCTCAAAAATGAGCTATCATGTGTGAAGATTCATGGTTTTCAAGGCAAATGGCCAATGTTATGGTAACATTCATGGCATAGTTTGTTTAAATGATACCATATTTCACACAATCTTGCATATTGGAATATAAAACAATGTTGCCTAAGGAATGCTTCATTTTGTTTGGACGGAAAATCCATTTTCCATTTTTCGAGTGCCCAAAATGAGTTTTTTTGTGAAGGACCTACCATATATTTGTTGCAAAATTGGACTGAATCATTTTTGTAAAATATTAGGTCATATTTAATGTATAATTGACTAAATAGTTGGGTGTAAAAAGCTTTGAGCCACCTCTTGTGAAAAAAGACAAATTTCCCCCGATTCAGTAGGAAGCGGGTCAAATTTGAACTGCAGCTGCCTCATATATTGCTTTTTATTTTCTTAAAAAATCATTTCTAGGTACAAAAGTATCAATTTAATCATAGAAACACGAAATTTTTTCCAAGATTCAACCCCTAGCTAGGAACGGTCATGCCCGCCGTTTTGACCGCATTTTGAAATGGGCATGAAAAATTCAAAAAAAATCAAAAAATTAAAAAACCTTCATATTTTGTCATTATATGTGACCAGGTTACCAGGAAAAATAATAAACTTGTAATACGGCAATTATTTTTAAAAAGTGTTCTAAAAAATGAGTTATCATGTGTGAAGATTCATGGCTTTCGAGCCAAATGATCAATCTTATGGCCACATTCATGGCATAGTTTGCTCAAATGATCTCATATTTTGCACAAGGGTGTATATTGGAGTGACAAACAATGTTTCCTAAGGAAGTTTTCATTTCTTTGGACGGAAAATTCATTTTCCATTTTTTGAGTGCCCAAAATGAGTTTTTTTGTGAAGGACCTACCATATATTTGTTGCAAAATTGGACCGAATCATTTTTCTAAAATATTAGGTAATATTTAATGTACAATTAACTAAATGGTTGGGTGTCAAAAGCGTTGAGTCACCTCTCGTGAAAAAGACAAATTTCCCCGATTCAGGAGGAAGCGGGTTAAATTTGAACTATCGGGTCAAATATGAACTGCAACTGCCTCATAGATTTCTTTTTATTTTCTTAAAAAATCATTTCTAGGTACAAAATTATCTATTTAATCATAGAAACACCAAAAGTTTTCCAAGATTCGACCCCTAGCTAGGAACGGTCATGCCCGCCGTTTTGACCGCATTTTGAAATGGGCATGAAAAATTCAAAAAAAAAAACCTTCATATTGTGTCATTATATGTGACCTGGTTACCAAGAAAAATAATAAACTTGTAATACGGCAATTATTTTAAAAAAGTGTTCTAAAAAATGAGCTATCATGTGTGAAGATTCATGGCTTTCGAGCCAAATGATCAATCTTATGGCCACATTCATGACATAGTTTGCTCAAATGATCTCATATTGTGCACAAGGGTGCATATTGGAATGACAAACAATGTTTCCTAAGGAAGTTTTCATTTTCTTCGGACGGAAAATTCATTTTCCATTTTTCGAGTGCCCAAAATGAGTTTTTTTGTGAAGGACCTACCATATATTTGTTGCAAAATTGGACCGAATCATTTTTATAAAATATTAGGTCATATTTAATGTACAATTGACTAAATGGTTGGGTGTCAAAAGCGTTGAGTCACCTCTCGTGAAAAAGACAAATTTCCCCGATTCAGTAGGAAGCGGGTGAAATTTGAACTGCAGCTGTCTTATAGTTTGCTCATGTTTTTTTTCAAAAATAATTTCTAGGTAAATAAGTATCTATTTAATCAGATATACATGGTTTGGTGGCAAGACATCGAGGTTTGGACGGTGGACGATGGCCCCAACTCCAGAGCGCGCAAACTGGCATGTCAGCCGCGTGGTCACCGCGTGACCTTAGCGTTGCCACGCGTTCTGGGCGGCCTAGGCATGTCTTATGGGTTGGGCACTCCCCCGGTAGGTGCTAGGAAGAAGAATACAACAGAAGAATCTCACGAGGAGACTAAAGTAAGCTCAAACATGAATTAGCAGCCAAGTGTTTGGTTAGCGGTGGGGGAAATGAACATGGCCAATGGGCCTGGGTTTTGGCTGAGGATGATCATATACTAAGGAGACTATCTTGGCAAATTTTCAGCTCAAATGGAGGAGCCTAAGTGGCACTTGCTTTACAAAATACCACACTGCACAAAAATATGAATGTTGAAGCTGAGATCAAATGAATAAATGGATTGATCTGAAATTTGGTGTAGGATAGTAATTTGGTCATAGGAAGGCACTGTAAATTTTTTATACCATTTGTACATGCCAAATTGGTACTTCCTTCACAATGCTCTTCTCTTGATAGAAAATAGAAATTGATGCTGGGCCCACATAGATGATTGGATTGAGCTGCAATTTGGAGGAGGATGGTAGTATGGGCATATAAAGGAACTGTACAAATTTCATACCATTTGTATAAATATAAATGGTACTTCCTTCACAATGCTCTTCTCTAGACAGAAACTTGGGAAAATTATTGACAAAATTTGGCTAAATTAAATGAGCTCAAATTTGGTGGAGGCAAGTTATATAGGTAGAAACATGCCCTGGTAAAGTTTCATAAATAAGTAAGCAATATAAATATAGTTGGTTCACAAACTAAAAATATGACCAGAATAAAAGATTGGATGATGAGCTCACATGGATTACTGGATAAATCTCAAATTTTGTGCAGAATGATTATTTGAATGTCTGAAACATTTGGAAAAATCCCAGATTATTTAGACAATCCTAGCCAGTACTTTCTTCACAAAGCTTCTCTCTGGATAGAAACTTTGGAAATTTGCTGATGAAGATTTACCAGGCAAATGGAGCTGAATATTGGCATGTGGCAATGATTTGAATATGGAAGAGAGCCCAAAAACTTTGAGGGAAATTGGAGGGGTCTAGATAGCACTTGATTTGCAATGTGCCAATCTGGACAAAAAATAGAAATTGATGCTGGGCTCACATAGATGATTGTATTGAGCTGCAATTTGAAGAAGGATGATAATTTGGGCATATGAAGGCACTCTAAAAATTTCATACCATTTGGATAAATAAAAATGGTACTTCCTTCACAATGCTCTACACTGAACATAAAATTAGGAAAAATATTGAGGGAAATTGGATAAATTAAATGAGCTAAAATTTGGTGGAGGGAGGTCCTATGGGCAGGGTCATGTCCTGGTAAATATTCACCCATTATAAAGCAATAAAAAATATAGTTGCTTCACAGACTGAAAATATTACAAGAAACAAAGATTGGATTATGAGCTCACATGGATTGTTTATATATGTTTAACATTTTTCAAATACATGATTACCATCTTTTCATATATTCCCAACAAAAAACATCTTTTCATACATACGTTTTGATGTCTATATTTGGTTTTACACATTCTACATTTTTTGTATACATATAAAAAGGAGGTGGCCTTAAGTACCAATGCATCCACGTTCACAACCTCATGACCATTTATATTGGTCGTAATCAGGTAGAAATAAGGTCGTCGGCCACTGTTGTCTGCTTTATGACCATTTGGTGTAAGGCAATTTCAGGGTTTGAGCCCTTCCTAGCGAAATGGCCGTGGATTTACGACCAATTCAGCTGGGGTCACTAAGAGATGGTCACAAGTTGACATATTTCTTGTAGTGTCAAACTGTGAATTGTGGAGTTTTTTTTACGGAATGCCATCATGGCTAGCTTTATTAATCACCTAACAAAAGCATATCGCCCACGAGCTTACCGACTAAAAAATCATGGGGCTCATCAGTCCATCTAAAGGAACTCTTATTACAATAACATTAATTAGTTAGCACATGCGTAGCTTTATTAGCTGACCGGAAACAATGTTTAAAGTGACGTTCCCAACTAGAGAAACAATGTCCACACACTCCTTGAAGATTGCCGTTGTTGTGTCTCACCATACCGATTGCCTAGTACAAAAATCTATCATGATTTGGGAATCAGAGTTGGCCTCCACCTAATTGAATCCTAGAGAAATTCAGTCCATCTATCGTTGCCATCGCCTCAAAGGTAATCACATCTACTGTTTGGGAACATTGCATGGGAAACAAAAAATTTCCTACGCACACGCAAGATCTATCCATGGTGATGAGCATTGATACGTCTCCAACGTATCTATAATTTATGAAGTATTCATGCCATGTTTACAATAATTTTATATGATTTTGGTATGATTTTATTGGAACTAACCCGGACTGACGCTGTTTTCAGCAGAACTACCATGGTGTCGTTTTTTGTGCAGAAATAAAAGTTCTCGGAATGGGCTGAAAATTTACGGAGAATATTTTTGGAAATTATAAAAAATACTAGAGCAAAAAGATACCGGAGAGGAGTCCCGAGGCAACCACAAGCCTAGGGGGCGCCCCCCCTAGGGCGCGCCCCCTGGCTTGTGGGCCCCTCGGTAACCCCCTTGATGTGAGACCGACGCCAAAAATTCCTATAAATACCAAAACCCCCAGAAAGAAACCTAGATCGGGAGTTCCGCCGCCGCAAGTCTCTGTAGCCACGAAAGATCAATCGGGAGCCCGTTCCGGCACCCTGCCGGAGGGGGAAACCATCACCGGAGGCCATCTTCATCATCCCGGCGGTCTCCATGACGAGGAGGGAGTAGTTCACCCTCGGGGCTGAGGGTATGTACCAGTAGCTATATGTTTGATCTCTCTCTCTCGTGTTCTTGAGATGGCACGATCTTGATGTACCGCGAGCTTTATTAATATAGATGAATCATATGGAGTTTTCCCCTCTCTATCTTCTTGTGATGAATTGAGTTTTCCCTTTGAAGTTTTCTTATCGGATTGAGCCTTTAAAGGATTTGAGAACACTTGATGTATGTCTTGCGATGGGATATCCGTGGTGACAATAGGATGTTCTATTGATCCACTTGATGTATGTTTTGGTGATGAACTTGCGGGTTCTGTGACCTTGGGAATCTATGCATAGGGGTTGGCACACGTTTTCGTCTTGACTCTTCGGTAGAAACTTTGGGGCATTCTTTGAAGTTCTTTGTGTTGGATTGAACATGATGAATCTGAAATTGTGTGATGCATATCGTATAATCAAGCCCATGGGTACTCGTGGTGACATTGGAGTATCTAGGTGACATTAGGGTTTTGGTTGATGTGTATCTTAAGGTGTTATTTTAGTACAAACTCTAGGGTTGTTCGTGACACTTATAGGGATAGCTCATAAGATTGATCGGAAAAGATAACTTGAGGTGGTTTCGTACCCTACAATAATTTCTTCGTTTGTTCTCCGCTATTTGTGACTTTGGAGTGAACTCTTTGTCGCACGTGAGGGATTTACATATGATTCAACTATGTCAGTATTGTTGAGAGAACTTGCACTAGTGAAAGTATGAACCCTAGGCCTTGTTTCTAAGCATTGCAATACCGTTTGTGCTCACTTTTATCATTAATTACCTTGCTGTTTTTATATTTTCAGATTACAAAAACCTATATCTACCGTCCGTATTACGCTTGTATCACCATCTCTTCGCCGAACTAGTGCACCTATACAATTTACCATTGTATTGGGTGTGTTGGGGACACAAGAGACTCTTTGTTATTTGGTTGCAGGGTTGTTTGAGAGAGACCATCTTCATCCTATGCCTCCCACGGATTGATAAACCTTAGGTCATCCACTTGAGGGAAATTTGCTACTGTCCTACAAAACTCTGCGCTTGGAGGCCCAACACGAGTCTACAAGAAGAAGGTTGCGTAGTAGACATCAAGCTCTTTTCTCGTGCCGTTGCCAGGGAGGTGAGTGCTTGAAGGTATATCTTTAGATCTTGCAATTAATCTTTTAGTTTCTTGTTTTTCACTAGTTTGGTCTATAAAAGAAAACTACAAAAAAATGGAATTGAGGTTGCCTCATATGCTTCATCTTTTTAATGTCTTTCGTGAAAATGATGGAAAGGAAAATTGTGCCAAAGTGTTAGAAGAAGAAGTTATTAAAATGTTTGGCACTAAATCTTTGAGTGATGAGCATGATTGCAATGTTGTTAGTATGAATTCCTTGAATATTCATGATGCTAATGATATGCAAAGCTACAAGCTTGGGCATGCTATGTTTGATGAAGATGGTATGTTTAGTCCCCCAAGTTTTGATGAGCAAATTTATTATGATGAAAGCATGCCTCCTATTTATGATGATTATTGTGATAACATGTATGCTATAAAGAATAATGATAACCATGAAACTTGTCATCATGATTTTAATTTTCAATTGGATTATGCTTCTCATGATAGTTATTTTGTTGAGTTTGCTCCCACTATTATGAATGAGAAGAAAATTGCTAATGTGGAGAGTGACAAATTTTCTATGCTTGTGGATCATGAAGATAATGCTTTATGTGATAGTTATGTTGTGAAATTCCTTCATGATGCTACTGAAAATTATTATGAGGGAGGAACATATGCTTGTAGGAATTGCAATAATATCAAGTTTCCTCACTATGTGTTCAAAGTTTTGAAGTTATGCTTGTTTTGCCTTCCTATGCTAGTTGATTCTTGTTCCCATAAATTGTTTGATCACAAAATCCATATGCATAGGAAGTGGGTTAGACTTAAATGTGCTTGTCATGGGATTCATGATGCTCTCTTCATGTTTCAAATAATATTCCTATATGAGCATCATTGAAATCATCATGCCTAGCTAAAAGGCATTAAAGAAAAACGCTTGTTGGGAGACAACCCAACACTTTTACTTTCTGTTTTTGTGTGATAACATGATTAAGCTACTGTATAATCATGTTTTATAGCTTTTGTTTCAATAAAGTGCCAAATAAAGCCTTTGGGATGACTCACAAGATGAGTAGAATTGATGCTGAACCAAAACAGAAACTTTTGACTCCAGTACAGGAATATTCATTTTTTACTGGAGAATGATAATAATCTGAAATTTTTACAAAGTCTTGATATACAAATTCTTCAGGTTATCCTAATTTTCAGAATTTTTAGAGACGGGGAAGTATGGTTACACTACAGATCCTCACAGACTGTTCTGTTTTTGACAGATTCTGTTTTGCATGCATAGTTTGCTTGTTTTAGTGTTTCCATAGCTTATATTTAGCGGTATAAATTATGGGGATGATAGAATACAGTAGGTATCATGTGGGAACAATTATGAATCTTGTCTTGACAGTACCTAAGTGAATGATCTATCTTTATTATACTAACCCATCTCACGAAGTTCCGTTAAGTTTTTTGTGATTGAAGTTTTCAAGTTTTGGGTGAGACACCGATTTGAGGAGAATAAGGAGTGACAAGAACCTAATCTTGGGGATGCACAAGGCACCCACAAGGTAATATCCAAGGAAGACTCAAGCGCCTAAGCTTGGGGATGCCTCGGAAGGCATCCCCTCTTTCGTCTTCAACACTATCGGTATATCTTACTTGGAGCTATATTTTTATTCGTCACATAATATGAGTTTTGCTTGGAGCGTCATATTATTTTGTTGTTATCTTTTAGGTGTTATTTATAATCTTGTTTTTCAATAAAAAGTTCCAAGAATTGTCTTAGGATGCTTACATTGCATGTTTTGGTGTGTGCTGTGTAAAAACAGAAACTTTTGCTGTAGTGTTTGAATTTTCATATTTTACTGGAACGTGGAACGTTTCTGAAATTTTTACACAGTGTTGTCATATAAATTATTTAGCATTTCCTAAATTTTCATAATTTTTTGAGTTACAGAAGTACACTGTTTTCATAAATTTCTACAGACTGTTCTGTTTGGACAGATTGCTGTCATAGTTTCGTTATCTACTTATCCTACGGTTTTCATAGCCTATATTGGTAGATATAAATTGTGGAAATGATAGTAAACAGTAAATGATGTTTGAAAATTATTGTGCAACATGTCTTGGCAGTACATGAAGTGTTGATTTGTTCTTATGTGTAGTAACCTATCTCACGAGTTCTTTTCAAGTTTTGTGTGGAAGATGTTTTTGAGAATAGGTGAAACCATGATATGAGAGGATTGAACGAGATACAAAAGCTCAAGCGTGGGGATGCCCAAGGCACCCCAAGTAAATATTTCAAGAAGTCTCAAGCATCTAAGCTTGGGGATGCCCAAGGCACCCCAAGTAAATATTTCAAGAAGTCTCAAGCATCTAAGCTTGGGGATGCTACGCATCCCACCTCTCTTCATCAACAATTATCGGTTAGCCTATGTTGAGCCTAAATTTTTATTCGTTCACATGATGCGTGCTATTCTTGGAGTGATATTTTTCTTTTGCTTGTTGTTTAATAAAATACTTAAGATCTGAAATTCTTAGATGAGAGAGTCTTCACATAGTTATTTAATTGTTGGCTACTCATTGATCTTCACTTATATCTTTTTTGAGTAGTTTGTCATTCACTCTCGTGCTTCACTTATATCCTATGAGTAAATGGTTGAATGAATTGAATATCATAAATCTGAAATTAAATATGCTTCATATACTTATCTCATGGGGAGTAATGACTTAACACATAATAAGTATAGGTGGTAAAATTTATTGAAAGTTAGCAAACACCGCATTGGTCACTTGAACAATTCATGAAAGAATATTGAAGGAAGAGAGATTCCACATATAAATATACTATCTTGGACATCTTCTATGATTGTGAGCTCATTAATTATTTTCAAACTCGAGCAAATTAGTTAAAATTGGACAAGGAAGACAACTTAATGAGTTATGTTTGGGTATATTTGTATAGAAGTTATATTGTTATGGATCCTCCAACATGTGGTGCTTGCTTCCACCTCATACTAGCCAAAACTTCCGCACCAAGTAGAAATACTACTTGTGCATCCAAACACCCTTAAACCCAAAGTTGTTCCATATGAGTCCACCATACCTACCTATATGCGGTATTTACCTGCCGTTCCAAGTAAATTTGCATGTGCCAAACTCTAAACCTTCAAATAATATTCTGTTTTGTATGCCCGAATCGCTCATATAGTGACTAGGGGTTGTCAGTATCTTCCATGCTAGGTGGGTTATTCTCACGATATGTGTTGATTCACTATCATTCACGAGAAAGTGGCTGGTATTCGGGATGCTCAGTTCCATGCTCAAAAATCAAATCAAAATATAATGAAACAAAACTCCCCCAGGATTGTTGTTTGTATGGACGGTACCCGTGGATCCGGCTTGCCGTGGAGTGTGATTGGTTGGTGGAGGGGGAGTAAAAACTTTACCATTCTGTTTGGGAACCGCCTATAATGTATCTAGCATGGAAGATACCGAGATCTCTCGGTTGTTATATTGACAATGAAAGCATACCGCTCAAAATTATTATTCATCCCTGTTTTAAAAGCTCGAGCTCTGGCACCTCTGCAAATCAATGCTTCCCTCTGCGAAGGGCCTATCTTTTACTTTCTAGTACTTACCTTTATGCAAGAGTCATGGTGATCTTCACCACTTCCTATATTTCGCCTTTTTCTCTTGGCAAGCGTCATGTGTTGGGGAATGATCTAGACATATATATCCACACAAATATATTTGATCATGAATTATTATTGTTGACAATTATCTATATGATAAATAAGTTGGGAGGCAAAACATTAAGCCCCTATCTTTCTCTGTGTTCGATGGATGCTATTTGTTCTAAAAATATGCTTTGAGTGTCAATAATCATGGAAGACTATATGATAGTTGAGTATGTGGAATTTGCTAAATCAAAGCTCTTACATAGACCCTTCCTGAAAATAAGATGAATTGCAATTATTCGATGACTAGGAATATGGTTTGTTAGTTTTCAAGAAACTTTCTGGTCTATACTTTAACATGTGAATAGCTTGTTACTTGATCATGAGAAGTTTTATGAGATGAGCTACTGTTTATGGTTTATATTGATGCTAGAAAAAGTGATTGGAATTATCATTGATCAAACTTGTGCACTTGCTAGCATTCACACTTCATAAATTATTTCTTTTATCATTTACCTACTCGAGGACGAGCATGAATTAAGCTTGGGGATGCTGATACGTCTCCAACGTATCTATAATTTATGAAGTATTCATGCCATGTTTACAATAATTTTATATGATTTTGGTATGATTTTATTGGAACTAACCCGGACTGACGCTGTTTTCAGCAGAACTACCATGGTGTCGTTTTTTATGCAGAAATAAAAGTTCTCGGAATGGGCTGAAAATTTATGGAGAATATTTTTGGAAAATATAAAAAATACCGGAGCAAAAAGATACCGGAGAGGAGTCCCGAGGCAGCCACAAGCCTAGGGGGCGCCCCCCTAGGGCGCGCCCCCTGGCTTGTGGGCCCCTCGGGAACCCCCTTGACGTGAGACCGACGCCAAAAATTCCTATAAATACCAAAACCCCCAGAAAGAAACCTAGATCGGGAGTTCTACCTCCGCAAGTCTCTGTAGCCACGAAAGATCAATCGGGAGCCCGTTCCGGCACCCTGCCGGAGGGGGAAACCATCACCGGAGGCCATCTTCATCATCCCGGCGGTCTCCATGACGAGGAGGGAGTAGTTCACCCTCGGGGCTGAGGGTATGTACCAGTAGCTATGTGTTTGATCTCTCTCTCTCGTGTTCTTGAGATGGCACGATCTTGATGTACCGCGAGCTTTATTAATATAGATGAATCATATAGAGTTTTCCCCTCTCTATCTTCTTGTGATGAATTGAGTTTTCCCTTTGAAGTTTTCTTATCGGATTGAGCCTTTAAAGGATTTGAGAACACATGATGTATGTCTTGCGATGGGATATTCGTGGTGACAATGGGATGTTCTATTGATCCACTTGATGTATGTTTTGGTGATCAACTTGCGGGTTCCGTGACCTTGGGAATCTATGCATAGGGGTTGGCACACGTTTTCGTCTTGACTCTCCGGTAGAAACTTTGGGGCACTCTTTGAAGTTCTTTGTGTTGGATTGAACATAATGAATCTGAAATTGTGTGATGCATATCGTATAATCAAGCCCATGGGTACTCGTGGTGACATTGGAGTATCTAGGTGACATTAGGGTTTTGGTTGATGTGTATCTTAAGGTGTTATTTTAGTACGAACTCTAGGGCTGTTCGTGACACTTATAGGGATAGCTCATAAGATTGATCGGAAAAGATAACTTTGAGGTGGTTTCGTACCCTACAATAATTTCTTCGTTTGTTCTCCGCTATTTGTGACTTTGGAGTGAACTCTTTGTCGCACGTGAGGGATTTACATATGATTCAACTATGTCAGTATTGTTGAGAGAACTTGCACTAGTGAAAGTATGAACCCTAGGCCTTGTTTCTAAGCATTGCAATACCGTTTGTGCTCACTTTTATCATTCGTTACCTTGCTGTTTTTATATTTTCAGATTACAAAAACCTATATCTACCATCCATATTACGCTTGTATCACCATCTCTTCGCCGAACTAGTGCACCTATACAATTTACCATTGTATTGGGTGTGTTGGGGACACAAGAGACTCTTTGTTATTTGGTTGCAGGGTTGTTTGAGACAGACCATCTTCATCCTACGCCTCCCACGGATTGATAAACCTTAGGTCATCCACTTGAGGGAAATTTGCTACTGTCCTACAAAACTCTGCGCTTGGAGGCCCAACACGAGTCTACAAGAAGAAGGTTGCGTAGTAGACATCAAGCATATACGAGAAGCGTTAAGAAACGCGGTTGATGTAGTCGAACGTCTTCGCTATCCAAATCGCAAGCCGTCCCGCGATCCAATCATGATCTAGCGCTGAACGGACGGCACCTCCGCGTTCAGCACACGTACAGCTCGATGATGATCTCCGCCTTCTTGATCCAGCAAGAGGGAGCGGAGAAGTAGAAGAGTTCTCCGGCAGCGCGACGGCGCGGCGGCGGTGGTGGTGGAACTATTCCAGCAGGGCTTCGCCTAAGCGCTGCTGAAAACAAGAGGAATCGATCTATCGGGAGAGAGGGCTGCACCGTGGCCTTTTGGGTTGAAGTCCTTTGGCCCTCTCTCCCTCTAGTATATATAGGAGGGAGGGGAGGGGCCGGCGCCCTAGGGATCCTCCGCTAGGGTCGGCCGAAGTGGGGAGGTGGAGGAGTCCAACTCCAGTCCTACTAGGAGTAGGATTCCTCCCTCACTTGGTTTTTCTTTCCTCCACTTGGGCTTTCCCACCCCTAGCCGCATGGGCCTTGTTGGGGGGGGGGTCAGCCAGCCCACTAGGGGCTGGTTTACCTCCTCCCACAGCCCATGAGGCCCTTTGGGGCGAGAGGCCCCTCCCGATGGTCCCACGGTACCCTCCCGACACTCCCGGTACACTACCGAAGTACCCGAAACTTTTCCGGTGACCAAAACGGGACTTCCTATATATCAATCTTTACCTCCGGATCATTCCGGAGCTCCTCGTGACGTCCTGGATCTCATCCGGGACTCCGAACAACCTTCGGTCACCACCATACATAACTCAATACTACCGAAACGTCACCGAACGTTAAGTGTGCAGACCCTGCGGGTTCGAGAACTATGTAGACATGACCGAGACACCTCTACGGTCAATAACCAATAGCGGGACTTGGATGCCCATATTGGTTCCTACATATTCTACGAAGATCTTCATCGGTTGAACCTCTATGTCAAGGATTTAGTTAATCCCGTATGTTGTTCCCTTTATTCTTCGGTATGTTACTTGCCCGAGATTCGATCGTCGGTATCTCTATACCTAGTTCAATCTCGTTACCGGCAAGTCTCTTTACTCGTTCCGTAATACAAGATCCGTGGCTAACACTTTAGTCACATTGCTTGCAAGGCTTATTGTGATGTTGTATTACCGAGTGGGCCCTGAGATACCTCTCCGTCATACGGAATAAAAAATCCCAGTCTCGATCCATGCCAGCTCAACAGACGCCTTCGGAGATACCTGTAGAGCATCTTTATAGTCACCCAGTTACGTTGTGACGTTTGATACACACAAGGTATTCCTCCGGTGTCAGTGAGTTGCATGATCTGATGGTCATAGGAACAGATACTTGACTTGCAGAAAACAATAGCAATAAACCGACACGATCATATGCTACGTTCATAGTTTGGGTCTTGTCCATCACATCATTCTCCTAATGATGTGATCCCGTTATCAAATGATATCTCATGTCTATGGCTAGGAAACCTTGACCATCTTTGATCAACGAGCTAGTCTACTAGAGGCATACTAGGGACACAGTGTTGTCTATGTATCCACACATGCAATTGAGTTTCCAATCAATACAATTATAGCATGGATAATAAGCGATTATCATGAACAAGGAAATATAATAATAACTACTTTTATTATTGCCTCTAGGGCATATTTCCAACATCTACCGCATGGGGAATATACTTGCATTGAGCTGCTAAGAAGTTACCTTTATCATGTCTTAAAACAACCTTCGTTGCTCCTTCACCTTCATCATCGTATAGGCCGCATCGACATTGATCTTTATCGAATTCGGTTCATGCTTATTCCACTTGAGCTATGGTGTAGTATTACTTCGGAAAAGGCATTTTGAAAATTACTACAAATAGCCAGGATAGAGAACGCACACCTAAATAGTGGAGGGTGTGATTCATTGTGAGTAACTTTGTGCCTGATCCACCATAAATATTAGCATCCAATGACGATAATTTGCTTCACGTGAAGACCGGACAGAGAACCGAAGGATTCCTGGGCCGAAGCAAGACATGTTCCAAGACCATCGACCCTGACCGATCCACAATACATGACGTTTAGATAATTAATGTCTAATATCCCCAGCCATTTCCAGTCTCTCTCTCTCTCTCTCTCTCTCTCTCTCACGCGCGCGAGCACTGAAAAAGTAGATGGTGAACTTCCTCTCCTCCCATTGCAAACATGACAAGCTCCATTTGGCCCAGTGTGTCTATTTATTAGTATGCACTTTAAATGAATGATACCATGTAGTGTGCACCAACAAAATATCTGGACCTTACATGGGATTTGGAGTTTACAAAAGGCACTCCAAACCACCGGAGTCGTGGAGCTTCCCGAGTATAACAAGGTTCTTGCATGGCTCTTGAAAGTATGAATCCATTGTATGCGATAAGTTGAGTGGGCTTTATGGACTACGCGTAACAAGCTTACTATTGAAAAAAGGATTCCTGCCCATGCTTCTAACTATGTTTTCAAATGGGCTCTTTTCTTTCAGTAGCGGAGGCCCTTGGGAAGAGTGAAAGACTCTAAAGCGGACGCCAACCTTCTCGCTAAAATCAAGCAGCTCCACGACAGGCTCAGATCCTCATCTTAGTTCTCTTTTCATGTTAGTCTGTTGTGTTTTATCTTGTGAACTTGTCCCGGGATGTGGTCCATGTTGCATGTATCTATATTTTAGACTTTGTGACCTGTTCGGCCGATGTTGGCTTTATTAATTTAAAGTCGGGCGCTGCTTGTGCCTTTTTCTAAAAAATATAGTCCTTCCATGTCATGGTGCCATGCGATGAAGTCTTTGAAAGCTTGGTAGCTCAATTGAATTTGTAATATTCTTCGAGCATCCACCATATTGAAGGCTTGCCAGATTAGCTCTTCATCCCACAATCCAGACGAAGGGTCCATGAGATCATTAACTTTGTTCAAAATATTATGTCCATGAGGTGTTATAACCTTTCTATCCGGGCTCGAAGGGATCCAAGTATCGTTCCTGATATTAACTTCCTCACAAGAACCGATTCTCCAAGTATAACCAAAAACATCCAACCATTTCATTCTACCCTGCCACGTAAACGATGAGTCGTTATTGAGGCTTGCTTGCAATAGGCCTTCATTGGAATAGTATTTTGATTTTAGCACTTAGACACAAAGAGATTCTAGAATGTAATTAACCTCCAAAATTGCTTAGACAATGCCACAAGATTAAAAGAGTAAAGATCCTTGAATACCATACATAACCTTCACTTTTAGTTTTAGGATAGAAAAGTTTCCACAACGAATATCAATGCATCTTTCTATTATCATCATCACCCCCACCAAAACTGGACAATTATATTAGTAATCTCTTTACAAATTCCTTTTGGCAAAAAGACACGGACATAGCAAATGCTGGTATAGCTTGGGCTACAACTTTAATAGAACTTATTTACCTCCAGTAGATAATTGTTTTTCCATCCGTTCTTGAATTCTCAGTTTTACTCTCTCAATAAAGTGCCTGAAGCAGACACTCCTGTCTGCATCCCACCATAGCAGGCAACCTCAGGTATTTATTAGCAAGAGCTTCAGTGTCAATATGCAATAGTTGACTAATCTCAGATCTAGCAATAGCATTAGTGTTAGGGCAAAAAACACTAGATTTTTTAAAACTAACCAACTGACCCGAATTCTGAGAGTAGGTATCCAAAACTTGTTCTAAGGAAGTTGCATATTTGGAACATCTATGCTCATGAGAATCAAAGAGTCGCCAACAAATAAAATGTTTGAAACATACTAGATATACCTTCTGCAAAAAAAGAGAAAAAAGGCAGGGAGAGAGGAGATATCCCTGCCCAATGCCCCCGGTTGGAATAAAGGCATCAGTCTCTTGAGAATTGTATCCAACTTTATGTCTCACAAAGCTAACATCATCATCTTAGTAAATTGTTCATGGAATCCCAACTTAAGCATCATGTTTCGTAAGATGACTCATTCCACATGATCATAGGATTTATGCATATCCATTTTAACTGCACACGACCCTATTTGGTTCGCTCTTTTATTTTTGATCTTATGTGCACACTCATAAGCAATAAGAATGTTATTAATGAGCAATCTTACAGGTACAAAAGCACTTTGGGTTGGGGAGATAATCTCTGGAAGGATACTTCTGAGACGAGCGACCAACATATTTGAAATTATTTTATAGAGCACATTGCATAAGCTAATGATGACGAAATTGAGTTACTGGTTCAAGAGAATCAATCTTGAGGATCATGGCAATTGTTGTATCATTTCACTTAGCTGGAATCTGTCTTGAGTTAATTGCTAGAAGGACCTTCTGGGTTGTTTCTTCCCCCAATATATGCCATGACTTCTTGAAAAATACAACGTGCAAATATAGGTCACCAATACTAAAGCTTGCTTTATTAAAATCATCATGAATAAACAGAGCATATCATTCATTTGCGTAGTGACTTGTGTATCAACCTTTTCCAAATTAGAAGGATCGATTTGTTCCACCTTAGACATGAACAAGTTAACAAAATAATTTTGAACAAAAGGATTCAAAGATGTTGTACCTACCACCCAATTACCATTATTATCTTTTAATTTTCTGATAAAATTCCTTTTCCTTCTAACAACAACATAGGCTTGAAAAAAAACCATGTTATGGTCCCCATACTTCAACCAACTCGCCCTTGATATTAGCATCATATGCATTCTTCCAATTATAATAAGTACTCTATTTTCTCGGATGGCTTTTTTCTCGTAACATCATTCTCATCACCCACAAGCTCCGCCATCACCTTCTCAAGATCCCTTTGCGCCTTATGAAGACATCTTTTTGGTTTGTTGAGAACTCGCTGGTCCCAGTCATGGAACTGATCACACGTTCTATGTAGCTTCGAATATACTGTTAGCAGTTGAATCAACCCCACCTTTGTCCAAGCTTCCGTGCCCACTTCATTGAAACTCTTCTCCCTAAGCCTTCGCCTCAAATATCCTAGTCCGATTGCCATTGTCCCTTTGCCGCACAGAGTCTCCGGTGTTAACCATTAAGGGACGATGACCCGAGTGATTATATTGCAAATTCTCAGGCGCGACATGAGGAAACATTTGTGCCCAAGAATTATTAATGAGACCACGGTCCAGTCTCTCTCTGACCCGACCTCTTTGCCAAGTGTAATCACCAACGAAGCCTAGATCCTGTAACTCACAGTCACCTAGGGCACCTTGAAATGCATGCATGTACTGTTGCGGTCACATGTTACCACCTTCAAGAATTGGATTTCGTTTAGGTCCCCGGTTAGTATCCATGGAAGATCATGAGCCTGATGTAGCTGGCGCATACGAAACCATGTTTTGAATTTATTTTCCCACTGGAATTCACCATACATCCACGTTAACCTCCATGTTTGATTGTTTTCATATTCACCAATACATAGGATCTAGATCTAACCTCGGGATTTTAATCTCCTTCTTCCAAATATAGAAGAATTAGAATGGCAGCACTGTCTAAGTGGTAGCTAATTTTTGGTCCAACTTCAACCTTTTCTTCCATCACTTGCACACACTGATTTTTGGTCCAACTTCAACCTTTTCTTCCATCACTTGCACACACTGATTTTTGGTCCAACTTCAACCTTTTTTCCGCAAACACTCTGTCGGATAGCTGTCTAAGTGAGTCTCCAACAAAAAACATCACATTTAGATTACAACCTCGTTGGACATCCAGCAAGGCTCAAACCGCCGAGGTGTTCCCAAGCCTCTAGGAGTTCCAAGTTAAGAGTTCCATTATTCACGACGTTCTCCCACGCTGGGAGCCATCGGTCTGTTCGAATTTGGTATAGAAATGTTCACACCCACAACCTCTCCGTCAACACCTTCCCGCTTCTTCTTATTTACATTATTTGGTGGAGGGTTAGGAGGTTTGCGCCGCCATTACCGTCCTCAAAATGATCGACAGTCGCAACAACTACAGTGTTCTTGTCAAAGTCTCTACCTCTCCCTCATCCATTCCTTCCCCGCCCATAGCCTGAGCCACGTCCTCCCTGTCCACGGCCTCTACGACGGCCGCTAGGGTGAAATCACCCCACTCAAAATTTGACTCGTCATGCTCGCGGTTACCACATTCTTGATGCCAATTGCAGAGTAAACCACAGTTTGCACACAACATTGGCACCATTTCCTACTTAACTTGATACCACTCGTTCTCACCCCCCCGTTATTGACACAAATCTCGTGATTTTCATCTTGACACGAAGCTTCACAATTTCTCCCCTGTCGATTAGCTCACGTATACGTGTGCGTAGACCGGGCAGGGTTCTGGAACCCATCATACTTACTCGTCCATTAATAGAGTTTGATTCCTCAAGAACCACGTACCGCACTGTGAAGAGATGGTCATCGATCCGCCTCCAAACCACATCTTTATTCAGGTTCCATGCGGGTTTCATGCCCGCTCGTCGTCTGGAATTCCGCAATGGCTAGCCACTTCGCCTTCTCATCAGGTGGATCATCGATCTCTTCTTCTTCTTCTTCAAAAAAAAAAAAAAAAAAAAATCAAAGAAGAGGAATTCGTCCGCATATTCCAATCCTGGTGCAGACGAAGATGGCCCAGCAGCTCCTCTACCGGAGGAGAGTGCCCAACGTGGCCCAGCGGCTCCAACGAACGAACGAACGAACGAGCAGGCCCATCCCAAACCCGCCCCGCAGCGACACGGGCACGGGCACGGGCACGGGCAAGGCGCCGACCGCAAAATGCCTAAACCCAAGGGCCCGCAAGGCAAAAAGGCACAATCCCAAGGGAGCCCGTGGTGCCCCACACGTCAGCCTCCGGATCCAGGCGGCACGCCATATTTACACAAGCCCCCTCCGAACCTCTGCGCCGACCCCGTCACCCCCCAAATCGCACCGAGGACTCGCGTGCTCTCGCCGCCTCCCTCCCTCCCTCCCTTCCCCCGCGGCGTCGCCGAACGAAACCCTAGCTCGCCCGCCCGCCCGCCCGCCCGCGCCGGTCGTCTCGCCGGAGAGGAGAGGAGCGGGAGGCGGGGATGGGGAAGAAGAAGAAGCGGGTGGAGAAGGTGTTCTGCTACTACTGCGACCGGGAGTTCGACGACGAGAAGATCCTGGTGCAGCACCAGAAGGCCAAGCACTTCAAGTGCCACGTCTGCCACAAGAAGCTCTCCACCGCCGGCGGCATGGCCATCCACGTCCTCCAGGTCCACAAGGAGTCCGTCACCAAGTACGCCTTACCCCCTCTCTTCCTCCTCCTAGCCATGGATCTGCGCCTCCTCCTTGCCGTGGAAGTAGCCCAGATTCGGGATTACCCGACGCTCGATTGGATCCGTGCCGCGGTAGACGGGGCTCTGATTGCTCGGTGTCTAATCTGTTTTTGTTTGGCCGCAGGGTTCCGAATGCCAAGCCCGAGAGGGATTCCACCGAGATCGAGATCTTCGGCATGCAGGGGATCCCCTCGGACGTGCTCGCCGCCCACTATGGGGAAGGTAACCGCGGCAACTTGCTTATTTTCTCCGCCGTAGTTTTTTGTTTCTCTATAGACTTTGCTCTAGTTATTGTGATGTGGAAGAAGCAGAATGGCAGCGCTGCTACTGTTACCTAGTTTTGCTTATGACGATGGCCAATCACGCTCGAAATTATTGGTTTCCTTAATACCTTCCAAACAGCGAAGGTTCACACCTGAGCATAATATCCGTCCACCCCCTCCTGCGCGCGTATGAGCTCAATTTGGCAAGCTATTTCTCTCCAATAGCATCTTGCCATGTAGTTTCTTTTACCGCTCAACCTGCCATGTTGTTTCTCTCCGATAGCGTGTTGTTTAACCTTTACATATAACATTCCTTAAGTGCTCAACTTGCCTTGTTATTTCTCTCCAATAAGTATGCTGTTTAACCTTTACATTTGATTCCTTATAATTGCTCAACTTGCCACGTTATTTCTCTGCAACAGCATGTTGTTAACCTTTACATGTAATATTCCTTAACTGCTGAATTTGCCATGTTATATCTCTACAATATGCATGTTTTTAACCATTAAATGTAAGTGCTGAACTTATTTTTTGGCGGGCAGTGTATTCTTTTTTTGATTTTTTTTTGGCGGGTAGTGTATTTTTTATATAAAAATATGCCATGTTATTTCCCTCCAATACTATGTTGTTTGACCTTTTACGTGTGTTCCACATGCAGAGGAAGAACCTTCATCGAAGGTGCCCAAAGTAGAAGTGCCGACGATAAGACCTCCTATCATGCCTAATTATCCGATAGGCATGCCTTTTCCTCCTCGGCCTTATGGTGCAGCCCTGCCTATGTATGCTATCCTTTTTCTTCTATCTACAGTTTTAGTTCCAGTTTACTTAGAATATGCGTGTGCAATCGTATTGTGGACACTCCTTTTGGAACAACTTCTAATTTCTCTCGTTTTTTCACAGGTATAATCCTGCAATGATGGTCCGACCTCCGATTTGGCCTCTTCAGCAGCCACAACCTTGGTTTGCTCAACAACCAGCGGTTTCAGTTCCCCCAATGATTGCTGGGCAAGCACCACAGCAACCACTATTTCCCATTCAAAATATGCCCAATCCTATGATGACATCAGCACCTGCTAATTTACTTCAGACATCATATGCTATGGCCACCACAGGGGTTCCTTCACCTGTTGCCCCTCAGGCTTCCCAGCCTTTGTTTCCCGTTAATACCACTGGCAATGGAGCAGCAAATTCCCCATTCAGCTCGTCAATTTCACCTGCAACTATTGCAGCAAATTCTCCAGCATCAGTTGGTACTGCTGGATATGGCTATGTAGCTAACAACCAAGGTATGTTGATTTTCCCAGAATTTTTGACACCTATGTCTAAGCACCTTTATATGTGCTAGCTTTTCATTCGAGACATACAAATCTAGCACATCTACTAAATTTAGTATATTGAAAGGAAATCAGATAACAATATGGACTAATTAAATCTTATTCTTAACACCTGAGAAGAATTTAGGCAACATTCTCTCTGTTACTGAAAACAATACTAATTCATTAGGAGCAATATTTAGCTCATTTTATGTGAAGGGGTATTTCTGAGTTGACGTTTTGTATTTCCATCTGATATTTATGTTTGCTCTTGGTGTCAGGCATGGCCTTTGTGAATTCACTTGTGCATGCATCTGTTCCAGGTACAGGAGGTCCAGCAGTTGGACATCCACCTGCACCTGCCACTAATAGTAAAACGTCTGCTACTCAACCAGCTACGAGTGAGGTCTATCTGGTGTGGGATGATGAAGCAATGTCGATGGTATTTATTCCCTTCTCTTTGTTCTCATTCTTACGGGTGACCTGGGAATTCGTCTGATCATCCAGATACAATTGTAGTGTCTGAAATGTTTGTTGATTTGTGTAGGAGGAAAGAAGGTTGTCGCTGCCCATGTATCAGGTGCATGACGAAACTAGCCAGGTAAGTTCTGTTTTTTATGTTTCCATTACCAATGATCTCTCAAAAATCATTGGAGTGCAGCACCCGTAGAACAACATATATGAGCTTTGAAAAGAGAGAAATAGTTGGCTAGCTGCATACTTCCTCCGTTCGAAATTACTTGGAAGTTATAGGTTTGTCCCAAGTCAAACAGCTTTATGTTTGACCAAGTCTATAGAAAAATATATCAACGTCTACTACATTCACTGTAGTATGAAATATACTATATCATGCACCTAATGAAACTAATATGATTCTATAGACTTGGTCAAACTTAAAGATGTTCGACTTTGGATAAACCTAGAACTTCCAAGTATTTGGAAACGGATAGAGTATGTGAGATGATTCCCTATTATACTACCGTTTTACATTTTCATGACATCTCCTTGGTGTTTATTTGTTTGATCATCTATATCCTGCTGATTTCGCGCACATCAGGAGTTCCAAGTAGGTATTTACATTGTTCTTCCTGCTAGTAAGTTTTTTTACAATCTGACAAATCTCATGGTGCTAATGACTTGAGGGTTATCGGCCAAGCCCTGGACAGTACGCAGAGGTGTATGTATTAATTTCAGTTTAAGCATTACTTCTATGTATTACGAGTTTGTAACAAGAAATAGGTGGCTGAGCTTCTGCCAGTACCGTAGCATTTATAACTTAATTTTGATCGAGAATGTGCCGAGAGTTTGGTTCCAGGTCAGCTTTCATATGGCCCGTGAGCCATCAACTTTTGTTCATAAAGAGGAAACTCACATGCTCTGTTATTTGTTCCCAACTTACAGAGATCAAATCTAATATCATCCTTCTTGTTTTGAAACTTATGTGGACAGATGGACTCGGTTGATGCTGCGTTCGATCGAAGAGTATCAGATCTTACGTTTACTACACATTCCCCATAAACAAGCCGTGTCCCGTGTTCAGTAAACAGCTCGATGTGATTCACCAACGTGCTCACCTGCGCATCCATAGGAGCGACGTCGTGCAATCGGTGACCCTGGATCCCCCTGTTGTTGATTTATTTAGTTAGTGACTGGAGCTACTGCAGCTGAAAGATTGTATTGGTCTGACTTGGAGATTTTGATTCGACATCATTTGTCCTATCTTTTCATACCAAAGAGTGGAAATCTGTTAGCGCTAGAGATCATCATTTTCCATTGTCTATTGGTGATATGAGTATCTTCAGCTCTGTAAACCCGACGATGAAATTAGCACCTTCTTTTCACCAGCTGTAGTAGCGTATGATGTTAGCAGCATCATTTCGCCGTCCGCAGCGTGATCGTGTATCCGCTGTTAGCAAAGCAAAAAGAGGTGTTGCTTGTTTCAGCAAATTTCTCAAGGGGAATGCAATTCTTCTCTCTGGCAATGCTCATGTGTTCTTTTTTACCTTTAGCAACGCTTTGAGATGCTGCCTGTCTGCTGTTTTGCGCCATTCTTTCTTTTGATATGCCGAGATCCGCAAATTTGAACTTTCTGAAAACGGCAGTACGTGTAAATTACGCCATAAGTAAGATCCTTGCGTGCATGAACACATTTTACAACATTATAGAGATGCTGATTTTCGTGTGGGGTGGGGACCTATCTTGAGTGGATCCGAAGCAAATGAGGAAAAGCCATGAAGTCGGCTGGAGGAGGAAGGAGGATCCTCTCCATTTCTCTCTGGGCAGCAGCTAGCAAGCAAAGCATCTGTGCCAAGACTGCCAAAGGAGAAAAGAACCTCAAACCCACCAACGAATCCAATCATTTCCATGCCCTGCCTCTGCCTCTGCCTCAGTGTTTACCAAACACTAAAGCTCATCCCCTCACTCTTTCACTTCACTGGATTCTGCTAGTAGCTTTGCTGCATTTGCAATGTCTCCTCCAACCTTTAACCTTCAACCTTTAACCTTTGCACCACCATGCTCCATGGCTATATCAGCAGCCCCAGCTCCATTCCCCCTCATTGCACAGAAAAAAGCACCGGCCATGGGGGAATGCAAGAGCTCCCGGCGCCCCTCCCGCCCTCTCCTCCTCTCCTCCATTGTCGTCGTGCTCGCCTTCTTCGTCGCGCAATGCGGTATGTATGCTCCTGCTTCTTTCATCAATCTTACACACTCCTTTCCTAGCGCGTGTGGAGGACGCGCACTTGACTATGTGGTGTGTGTGCGGGTCGGCGTGTGTTTGCCACCCCTCAACAAAATTTTGCGCGCACTTACCGGAGTTTTACGCCAAAATTTGCTGAAATTTATGTGCCAATTCTTACTGACAATGTTGTGTATGTGCAAACTCGTTCGATCTTAGCATGCTAACAGGTTGATCTTACTGAAATTTTGCTCACACTTGCTGCGAAATTTGTGTGAATTCAGTTAAATTAGCTTAAGAAAAGCACTAACGTCACACTGATTGATGGTTTTGCTGGGTGAACAAACAGGAGCGAGGGTGCTGACGGTGGACGAGCTGCTGGACCAGTACTCCGAGTCGGACCACCACTCGGCGTCTCCGCCTCCGGGCTCCCCCGGCTGCGCCCCGGAACCGTCCTCGCCGCCGCCCGTCATCCCGGCGCCGTCCTTCGCCTACCTCTCGCCGCCGCCGCCCATGCAGTTCTACTCCCCTCCGCCGCCCGAGGTCGTGCCGAGCCCGCCTGAGGTCACGCCAAGCCCGCCAGAGATCGTGCCGAGCCCGCCTGAAATCGCGCCGCTGCCGCCAGTCGTCGCGCCGAGCCCGCCTGAAATCGCGCCGCTGCCGCCGGTCGTCGCGCCGAGCCCGCCGGAGATCGCGCCGCTGCCGCCGGTCGTCGCGCCCAGTCCACCGGAGATAGCGCCACTGCCGCCGGTTATCGCGCCTAGCCCGCCGGATATCGAGCCGTTCCCGAGCCCGCCGGAGGTGACGCCGCTGCCTCCGATAGTGTACCCGAGTCCGCCGGAGGTCGCGCCCAGCCCACCGGAGGTTGCACCGTTCCCGGGGCCACCGGAGGTGACGCCCAGCCCGCCGGAGGTCGAGCCGTTCCCGGGGCCACCGGAGGTGACGCCCAGCCCGCCGGAGGTCGAGCCGTTCCCGGGGCCACCGGAGGTGACGCCCAGCCCGCCGGAGGTCGAGCCGTTCCCGGGCCCACCGGAGGGCGAGCCCAGCCCGCCGGACGTCACGCCGGGGCCACCGGAGGTGACTCCCAGCCCACCCGAGGTCACGCCATTTCCAGGGACACCGTACGTGGCGCCCAGCCCACCTGAGGTCACGCCGTTCCCGAACCCGCCGGAGGTAACACCCAGCCCGCCCGACTACGCGCCGTACCCGCCGCCGGAGTCCTCGCCGGGGTCCGGGTCAGGGTCGGGATCGGGGTCATCCCCAAGCCCGCCGGGGGGCAGCTTCCAGCCACCAGTGGTGCTCCCGCCGACGATCGGCCCACCGTCGCCGTCCGGGGGGCACGGCGAGTGGTGCGTGGCGAAGCCGTCGGTGCCGGCGGCGATCGTGCAGCAGGCCATGGACTACGCGTGCTCGTCCGGCGCCGACTGCGAGTCCCTCCAGGCCAACGGCGCCTGCTTCAAGCCGGACACCATGACCTCCCACGCCTCCTACGCCTTCAACAGCTACTGGCAGCGCGCCAAGTCCACCGGCGCCACCTGCGACTTCGGCGGCACCGCCATGCTCATCACCAAGGACCCAAGTAAGCCACATCATCTCCTTCAACGCCATTGCCATCTTCCATTCTTTGTTGTTCTTGTGATTGATCAATGTGGTAACCATAAACCGTTTCTTGCATTCTTGATCTTCTTTTCCAGGCTATGATAACTGCCATTACAGCGTGATGTGAAGAACAGATGCCATCAGTGGTTTTGGAAGCTGGACGCCATTTTCTGCTCGAGTTCAGAGGAAGTAGTGCAGATATACATACATACATATATACGTGTAGGCTGTTCTGAGTGTGACCATGTTCATTTTGTGTATTCTATGTAATGTAGCCACCTAATTTTTGCTTCCTTTTGACACATATATATTGCTTTGTATAATTCAGAATAATGCTACTATGTAATTTTCCGTCTTCATGAATTTCACAATGGCGACCACGTTCGTCAGTTCGTAAGTCTGACGAAAGCTTCACTAACATGAACATCATCGATCACTGAGAACCATATTCTACTGTGTGACCGATCGACAGGCTAAAGAACCAGATGATGAAATTGTTTGAGATGGGGCACATGACGATCATGCTCGTTGAGCTTTTATTGCTAAGTTGAATTTATGTAATGTGCGCACAAAATAAACCGACCGGTCATCTCTTCGACACACACATAAAACAGATATGGTACGTGCTACCATGCCCTTGCTCAGGCTGGAACTTCATCGGCAGAAGGGTATGTCTGAAGAACGTAAACCGGGTCGCCGACCTTGATGATCCTCCCTTTTCCCTTTGCTGATACCGATTCCTTGCAGACCAGATTTTGCCCAAAGTAGACCTGCAAAACAAGAGAGGTTAACTAACAGCTTGTTCTTCTACTCTTGAAGGTAGTAAGAGTAGAACAGGTTGAAGGGGGCAATTTAATTACCTTCTGTTTGTTCTTGTGGCTCGGACGGAGCACTTCACCGGACCGGAATGTGAGCATGGTTTCTGTTGGTTCGGTGCCAAGTATTCCATTCTCTTGATTAACAGTAGGCACCTGAATCAGCAAATACAGAAACTAAGCATAGAGTATGTAGTCTTATTTATATTGCCTTGTGAATGTTGAGTGTGCACAGCATGCAACTGAATTCTGGTCGTAACGAACAAGCTCATAGTTATCAGTATTATGAAACCTATGCCCATCACTCAATCTGGTGTTGAGTTACTTGCACGCTTGGAGGTACTTCTCGATTTCATCAACATCACCTAAGGAGGCCAGGATTATGCCAACTCACATATCAATTACTCGCTTGTACTCAAATAACTAGAAGGCTGTTCAAGAGCTAAGCCAACTTAGGACTTCAGCCTGTGCTAATTTTGCTATGGAAAGAGTGGGAGAGAAAAGAAGCAATTCACTATCGGTGATCAAGTTTATTTTCAGAAAATGATTGCAGAAATAAGTTTCAAGCTAGGAGAGTAACAGGCACAACTCCGGATCTGAAAATTTTACCTTGCAACGGTCGCATAACTTCACACCGTCAAATGTTAGCTTGTTTATGTTTATGGTTTTCCACAGATCCTCTGCGTACGGGTGGCATCCGTCCACTAAAATACTGTCAAAGCAAACCATGTCTGTAAGAAGGTAAATACTAAGCAACCTGCTATCATAGTTAATAATACATAAACCCCCCAGCAAAGAGGTTGTTCCGAAAGTACAGTGTGCGGCTTACTTTGGTCTGAAGCGATTGATAGGTACAGGTTCCTTAAGAAGCTCATTTAGTGCATCCAGTGAGCCCTGCAAATTATTTGAACTGTCAAATTACTTTGTGTGTAGCAGCAGTGCACATAGCCTTCATAGGCAAACAGTCTGAACTGTGAACTATGAACTGTACCTGGGATGCTATCAGGAAGGGGAAGCAATCCGTGAAGGTGAGCTTGTAGCCTTGAGCATACTCAGGATTAGTCGGTCTGATTTCGGACTCTGTGAAAAGCATGAGAAGGAGACATTCTCCATAAGTACCAGCGAGACGATCTCATTGAGAAAACATTTTCTGAATATTTCTTTGACAGGTATCCAAGGTATATTTTGTGATGAAAGAACATCGCAAGGCGTACACCTTCTTTAAACCGCACGAGCCGACTTGGCTTCCCGAAATAGGCGGAGAGCCATTCGGCTGCTTCAGCTCCTTCATCATAAGCAGAACCAGACCACTCCCAGACGGATACGTCGTCAAGCGTGGCGTGTTCCGCGGCAAGAGGGACCTTCAGTGTGTCCATCCCGGGTGCTCTTATAACTGCAATCAGCAGAGGATCAGATAAAATTGACGTTTAGGAGATTTCCTCTGAAGCATAAAAAGGAAAGGACATCACACTTCACATCCCAGGTGCTATTATAACTGCAGTTAGCGTCTCTGAAGCATAAAAAATAGGAAGCGGCATCACAAGTCACAATGTATGAAAGAGTATATACAAGATGGAAACCCTAGTATCAATTTTTTAAGAAGAAACATACAATTACTTTTGATGAAATCTACTAGTGGTAGTGCATTGCTGGATCAGACAACAAGCAGTGTTCAGCAACACATGGGAGACAGAACATTTTGCAGGAAACTAAATTAGTCTGAACAAATTGTCTGTCAAAACAAAACAGAAAGACACAGTGGCTAAACTTTCTCTGGTGATGCTCCATCGGGGTTCACACACCTTAATTTAGAAAATGTTTAATTAGGAAGAAAATCAGAGCACATCTTCTGAACCAAAATCACTACTCTAGTACAACTTGATGAACAAACAGCTGTTGGTCAAAATTAAATTACTGCAGCCCATCTTCTCCTTTGGTTGAACATATCATACCCCAGTACTAAATCAGTTGGAAAAAAAAATCAAACGTCTAATGTAAATGATCAAGAAAGAAAGAAAAAAAAGAAAAAGAAGAGTACCAAGACAGGAGTCGGGGGTGGGCTGCCAGTCCTCGTCGAAGGCGGCCGGCGGCAACTCCGTCTCCACCAGCGCCATCTTGGGCTCCACCCGCTGCGTGAGCGCCCTGCCCTTGGCGTTCACCACCAGCCACTGCCGGTCCCACCTGAACCCTGCAGTCCGTCCATCGGAGCCATGCCATCAGATCAGAGCTCAACACGACACAGGAAAAATGATTGCTTTCGGTGAAGCTGGGGGACAGTAGTAGTAGTACCGGTGGAGGTGACGGGGGCCTGGGGCACGGAGACGCCCCTGCAGGACTTGACGGGGTATATGTGGATCGACGCCACCGTCGCCGCCGGCTCCCCCGACGGCCCCTCGCAGTCGCCGCCGCTGCCGCCCAGGAGGGAGGAGAGGAAAGACGCCGCCTTCTCCATGGACCGGCCGGTCGATCGTGGCGCAGAAGCACGCGAGAGGGAGTGAGGAAGATGAGAGTGCAGAGTGGAGACCGGAGAAGCGACAGCGACCAGCGCAAGCTCGCTGCCTTGTCTCGGCGCCTTATCTCGCCACCCACCTAGACCTAGTGCGGCGCGCCATTCGGCCGGTTTGGCACGCAGCGTCCGATTTTTTTGGAAAGAGACGAGCTGTCGCTCGGGTTCCTTCCCTTTTTCATCCCCGGACGAGCTACGGCCAGTGGAGCGGGCAGTTAGGAGTTTCCATTTCTTGCCACGGTAGTAATTGCACGTCAAGGACTCATACATGATGTCCAAAAATACACCGTCGACTAGCACACCAACGAGCTTCTCTGGCGTGCAAACAGAGAGACCGAGCTCCCTCGTCGAGTTGTCGCCTCCTCATGCTGCTCCGACCGCCGCCACCGGCGCTTGGCGCCGACAAGCACGCCGGTGAGCTTCTCCGACGAGCTGCTCGCAACTACCACTCGAATGCTCTCTACGACATGTCCGATGTTGCAAAAAGGCTTTTTCGTGACACGAGTTCTATTGCAAAAAATTGTACTGCAAAATGGTCAACAACGTTTTTCTGCAACACATCCTCTGTTGCAAATATTTTCTACAACATTATCTTTGTTGCAAAGGTTTTGCAGAAGGAAAATAAACGCTTCGAGGTGATTGCAACAAGCATCCTGTTGCAGAAGGCCTTCTGCAACACCACTCTTGCTGCAAAGGGGATGCCTGCTTATGTGGAAAATCGAGCGGCCATTAGCGTGTCCATCTAACGGTGAGCGAGGCGACGGATTTTTTGTCATTATCCACCAACTGATTCGCTCGGGGAATCGGCCTTGGGGCTTGCACGTTGTCGTTCGATCAAATGTGATCAGACGATGTGGCAGGATGGTCCCATCGCTTCTGGAAACATCACACACGACCAATCCATCCTTATCCTCACCTAGTCAGAGGCTCAGAGCATCACTTCGCTCAATCTAGTCCCCAATCGGTCATGATGTACGTGTTCTCTCCCTCAAATTTGGGTGTGGCGTTGCAAGGTTCCTCTCTGTTGCACACAAGTTTTTCTGTAACATCAGACATCAATCATGTTGCAAAACTTTCTTCAGTAACGTTAAGGTGAAGTAAAAATAAAATCTGCAACATTACCACTGTTACAAAGTTTTTCTGCAACTATACCTTTGTTGCAGTTGTTTTCTGCAACGAGACATTTATTGCGAAGATTTCTGCAACAAGACTTCTATTGCAAGATTTCTGCAATAACAGCTCTATCGCAAAGGTGAAAGATACCACTCTGACGCATGATGGGGTCACATCCTACGCCTCGCGAGGCGATGGATCTTTTAAAAAGATCCGCTGGCCGACGCGTAGCATGTCCCAATAAATATTGCAAAGCCCTAAATTTTGCTATTCTTCGGGCGTCAGTTAGTTCAATGAGGCGTTCCAGCACGGAGCGAATTCCCTAGACGGGACGCGGTGTCGCCGACGGTGCAAGTACGGTGGCCGGCGTCGGAGAAGGAGGGTTTTGTATGTCAGGGGCAACAATAGACAGAAGAGGCGGCATGAAAGGACTGTGATGGGGGAGCCAGTCAGCCAGCATAGCCGCCACAGTGACAGGAAGGGAAAAGGGAGGCGTTGGGGTGTTGGGGCAGGGGACTTGAAAGTGGTAGGTTAGCCCATTTTACACGTTGTGGGCCGGTCAATAACGACTAGGACTAGTCATCAGTGACTGGTCAAATGGGAATGACACTGAAAATCAATAGCCAACTAAAAAATAGGAATACTAATAGGTTATGCTGTCAGCCTATCTGTGTTATTATTTATCACCGGCCGATAATGATCGCCAATGCGTATATAACCCTCCACCATTAACACTTAACCCTATCCCGGCCCCCTTTTGTCGCCCTGCCTCCCCGCTGTCGGATCTATGCTACCATTGTCGTGGTCGCACCTTCCCATTGTCGTGCCATGTCGTAGGTGCTCGTGCATGCGTGTGGTTGGCTCATGCATGCCGGTGCCATCGCGTGCCTGTGGTGCGGGCTCATGGCTGCCGGTGTGTGGCTTGTTGTCAGTGCGGTGCCGTCGAGTCTCTCAGGCCGCTGTGGGTTGTCGTTGACCCCTGCATCGCTGCCATGTTCTTCGACCGCGACATCGTCCACGATGGAGTGCTTTGGTACACTCCTATATTTTGTGTTTATGTCTAAACTAGTTTTTTTATGATTGTGAATATATTATTTGCAATACAAATTAAGTATACATCGTATTACAATTGTTATATATCTTTATGTTGCAAATTGATATATTCATACATGTATGAAATTGTTATTGTGCTAAGGGTTAAAAGTAAAAATTGTGTTGCAATAAACAGAAAGATGTTGCAATTGCTATGTTATTATGCTAAAAGTTACAAAAAGACTAATGTCTAATTGGTATGTCATTGTGTTCTATATTCAAACGTCGTTGTGCTAATAGTTACAAAATGAATAATATCCAATTGCTATGTCATTGTGATGTATGTTCAACTATCGTCATGCTATATATATTCAAATCTCACCTGAATTGGACATACATTTCAAACACATATAATATTTCTGCTGCACTGCACAAAAAGATCAAATTGTTGGTTTCGTCCAATGAGACACATCATCGAAACCAACATGGTATGCGCTATTTTTCTCCACCACCTGCTTTTTGGAAAATTCGGGAGGGGAGGGGGATGGTGCTATATTTGGTCACCTTATATGTTGGGTGGGTGTTTCTGCTGCACTGTGCTATTTTACTTTTTTGCAAACAAGGATACATGATTCACCTCGTTGCTATTGTGACAGCGTGACATTTCTTGATTTTTTCCGCACTGTACAAAAGGATTGAGTCTTCACATCATTAGTTGGCACAATCACGCCATTTATTGATTCAAAATTGCTCATCGGTGGTGTCAACAACACAATGGTATAATTATTGCAAACTAGCTCACTTTACTTAATGTTTTCTTTATTTTTAATTATTTTTTAGCAGGCTTTACCTTGGTCTAACTGATATCCGTGGACAAGCAGAAGAGTGGATCTAATGGTGCAACAATGACAACAATAAAATTAACAAAGTATAAACAATCATGTAAGTAACAATGTAATAACCTGATGATCTTGATAA
Source organism: Elymus sibiricus (assembly GCA_039707655.1). Taxonomy (NCBI): domain Eukaryota; kingdom Viridiplantae; phylum Streptophyta; class Magnoliopsida; order Poales; family Poaceae; genus Elymus; species Elymus sibiricus. The sequence continues at coordinate 391,086,966 of CM077671.1, forward strand.
CAATTGTTTGTTTGTGGGCCTACACCCAGTTCAATGTATCTATGTAACGCTCTGGGCACACATGCCACTGGTCGTTACCCCTGGCGGTATCTAGACTGGCCCCACAGATCAATACTAGTCTTTCATGCGCACTTTGTCCTTACTCATGCGCACCTGGGACCAACTTCCCGGTCGGTCACCCATCCTGAACTTACTCCAAGCTGAGGACGCTTAATTTGGGAGTTCTTTCCGAATGGGCTCCCGAAAAAGAAGGAATTCCTTATTGATATGAGTAGTCTATCATCCCTAATATGCCATGCTATCACAGTCTATCCCATGAAATTCAATGTAGTTGTATCCCCATGAGATGGAATGTAAATGATTTTGTATATGTATATATGAAATGGATTATTGAAAATATTTGTATGTGATGTAGTGATTTGTATGGCGGTGAAGCTGGGGCTCCACTGCTAACAGTATTAATACTAAATGCTAGCAGCACAACCTTTTACTCACACCTAAAATTTACATCACTGAGCGGCCAGTAGACAATGGACGACAAGTGCTAAGTCTCTTGCTCGAGCCCTTCTGTTAACTAGCAATGACGTGCCGACCGGTCAATGATGAACCTTATCACAGACGTGCATGGCGGCTTGTCTATGATGAGAATGTCATCACTGTCCACGAGGTACCGACGGGCCACTCACACGCTAGTGATGATACTTTTGGTTGGTTAGTGTTGTTTGGATATGTAGTAGTTCTCTATTTTTCTTCTATAAGAAGGTTTTCAATGTTCTCAATAAAGCCATTGTGTTCAGCGAGTGTCTTCAAGAGTTTTCCAAAACGAGCACCATCACACCTTGGAGTGTCCTCATGAAGGTCAGTGAGGCCTTCACATCATCATCCACAAAATCATCACACTCATTCTCCAACCCCCCACATGAAGAGTTGAAAGTGAAACAAGGTGGGTTAGGGCAATTGAGCTTTGCTATCACGTCTTTAAACATGAGGCATCAATGAGTGATGTGATTGTTCTCGTTGATGGAGTTGAATAGGCCGGTGGTGGAGGAGGAGGATGTATGTATATATAGTGCAGAACAATGGAGGCTGTACCCACATTTTCATCTTTACTGTCTTAATGTCATCATGCATGTATTCCTCATGAACAAGCACCTTGTCACCTCTTCTCTTGGGGAACTTGGAGTAATTCTTCCTCTTGAGCACAAGCTTCTCGGATTTGTCTTCTCTTCTCTTATAGGGACAATCCCCAACAAAGTGCCATTGTCTATCATAATTCTAGCAAGTATTTAACAAAAGGCTACCACATTTGAGGTTTTGGTCCTAGATTACTACCACCTTTTTCCCGTCACAATAAAACTACCCGTTTTAGCAAATTTTGTGGATAAAAACTACAACTTTTGAGTAGTGGCCGGTTTGCCTGTTGTAAACCTGTTTATGACAAGTGCGGTCCGCATGTCAGTGCCACATTGGCATACCACTTCACGGCGGTCACCTGATGGTCGTTAGAGGTGGTGTGCGGTCGGACCTGGGCGCACCAAGTCAAAGCAGCCGGGCATGTCTACTTCTTCCCCTACCTCGCTTACTCTCCCCAGCTCACTCACTCTCGCAGCTTCTTCCTCTCCTCTCATCTCCTTCTCCTCGCATGCCACCGCCGACGCAAGCCATTGCTTGATGCCTTTGTGGAACGATGGTGAGGAGAACATAGATGACAACATGAGCAACGTGAGTGGCATGCAGACGGAGTATTTCGTAAGTCATTTCCTCTCCTAGGGTCAGGGTTACATGATATTTGGAATTTCTTTGATTTGAGGTCATATCCATCAATTGCTATCGATTTAGATCGTTATGTTGATGTCATGCTTGCAACAAACTCCTGAAACCATCGTGGATCCTAGTTTCTGTGGTGCCATGGCTGGGTCCGAGCCTAAGTGCATCCTGCACACACAGAGGCCCAACAAGTTTGTTGCTTTTGAAGGCACCGACAGTGGGAGGAGATTCCTCGGGTGTGCTGCTCAGGAAAGGAGAATTAGCTCATGCATGTGATTGTTTGCTCTGTCCCCAAATTAAATTTAACTGAATGGTGCCACCTGTTACTGTTATGTTTGCAGTGGATACAACACATTTTTTGGTTGTCTGTAATTGTGAAGCTAGTGTTGTTGTGAATGGGCATTTGTGGAATTATAGTATTGAGCTAGCAGTGTTGTTGTGTGTGAATTGTGCTAGTGTTTCTCTATCAGTTTTAGTATTCAATTATGCTTTCTTCATGCATCTGTTAGGTTGTATTGTTGCTCGATCAATTCACTTTGTAGTTCAGTGCACATGAATTATGCTTTTCATTGAATTTAACTCAAACTCAATGTCACTGAAATTAACTGAATTATGCTTGTCAGTGCCTTAGTGCTTTTCTCTAAGCTACCATTTTTCTGTAAGAACTTAATGATTGTGTATTAGGATAAGTCATATTCAATTAGTTGGTGGTGTTTCTGGTTTGCAGTTTGGTAGTGCGATACGTCTCCAACGTATCTATAATTTATAATAGTTTCACGCTATTATATTATCAATCTTAGATGCTTTTTATGAATTTTTATATCATTTTTGGGAACTAGCCTATTAACCCAGTGCCTAGTGCCAGCTGCTGTTTTCTGCCTGTTTTTGATTTTACAGAAAATCAATACCAAACGGAGTCCAAACGCTACGATTTTTTTAACGATTTTATCTGGACCAGAAGACACTCTAGAAGCTTCGGGGGGGGGGGGGGGGGAGGGTCCAGACGACAAACGAGGAGACGCCAAGACAACAGGGCACGCCTAAGGGGGTAGGTGCACCCTGATGTCTTGTGGGCCCCTCGTGGCTCTGGAATTTAAACTACAATGTCGACTCAGCCATGTCAGATCCTTCATGTAGTCCATGTCATCATCAGTGCCATGTCATCCTTGATGCCATGTGGATTATGCCACATCATCTCAACACGTTAGATCCTATGTGGTTGAAACACATGAGTAATGCCCAAAATTATGGTCATGGCTTCTATGACGAAATCATTTTGGTCAAGACAACTATGACAAAAAAATCAGAAAGGTCATGTTTGTTCATTCTTGACGGCCAACTGTTGACCTCTAAAATTTGGTCATAAATTTAAAATAATGACGATTTTGACAAAAATGGTGGGTCATTATTGAGCGAATTTCTTGTAGTGTCCGTCTGACCTAATTTCACTTCTATAAACTTCCAAATATTCCAAAACCCCAGAGAGCCACCCAAAACAATTTTTTCGCCACCGCAAGTCTCCGTAATTGCGCGGTCCCATATGGAGCCAATCGATAGGGCTTCTACATAAACCTTGCTGCCTCTCCGATGATGTGTGAGTAGTCTACCACAGACCTACGGGTCCATAGTGATTAGATAGATGGCTTCTTCTCTCTCTTTGATCTTCAATACCATGTTCTCTTCGGAGATATATCTGATGTAATCCTTTTGTGCGATGTGTTTGTTGGGATTCGATGAATTGTGGGTTTATGATAAGATTATTCATTGAAAGTAACTGGATATTTTCCGAATTCTTAGTTGAGTATTCTATGAATTCTGTTATGTGTGATTTATATAGCTATGTAATTCTTTCCGATCTATGGGTTTTCTTTGGCCAAGTTGATCTATCGATCTTTAGTGAAAGTGGTGCATAGTAATGGGTTCAATCTTGTGGTATCCTCGCCTCATGACAGAAGGGATAGCGAGGCACGTATTGTGTTGTTGCCACTAAGGATAAAACGACAGGGGCTAAACATATTGCTTGTCTTTCTCTGTCTACATTATGTTATCTTGCTTAAAGTGTTACTCTGTTTGTTATGAACTTAATACCATAGATGCAGGCCGATCGATTGGTGTAGTAATAGTAGTAGATGTAGGCAGGAGTCGGTCTACTTGTCACGGACGTAATTCCTACGTATACGATCATGCCATGAATATCGTCATAATTATTCGCTTTTCTATCAATTGCCCAACAGTAATTTGTCTACCCACCGTATGCCATGCTAAAAGATTGAAGCCTCTAATGAAAACTATGGCCCCCCGAGTCTACTTTAATCATATTATAAAAAACAAAAATATATTGCCGCACTTTTATTACTTTTATTTTCATTTGTAATTTATATATCTACCATTATCAGATTTAATCCTTGTTGTCAACAAGTACAAGGGGATTGACAACCCTCTTGCCTGTGTTGGGTGCAAGTATTTGCTTTTTTGTGTGTAGGTGCTGCTAATCGATTGTTTGGTTGTACTCCTAGGTTCAATAAACCTTGGTTCTTAACTGAGGGAAATCATTTTCGCTAATTTACTACACCACCCTTCCTCTTCGGGGAAAATCCGCATCTCAAGTAGCAGAGTGCCACTTATTCTTTAGATAGTAGTGTGAGTGTGGCAGTTTAATTTGTAGATAGGTGTTGATTATCTAGATTGTGTGTGTCTAATTTGTATTTTGTATTTTTAGGTGGTGTTAAATGTAGGTTTGTGGAGTGGGTAGATGGCCCTAGGTCTGACATACTTGCTGAACCAAGATTTGGGACATGTACCATGAGCAGAAATGTGGCAGAGCCATGGATAATGAGGCTCATCACACACACACACACAGAGAGAGAGAGAGAGAGAGAGAGAGAGGTGGCAAAGCTTAAGAAGGAAAATGATTAGTTGGGTAATCAGTACAACCAACTTGTGGATGATGTATCCAGGTTTTTTGACTAACAAGATGGCCCGAAGTCTCATGGCATGGATTACACCAACCAAGCAATCATAGAACTTAAGTAGAAAAATCAGCAACTTGAGGATCAGACTAAGATTGAGATACATCTAGGAAGCACAAGCTAAAAAAGGAGCATAGGTGCATCCTTCAAACTCAAGATGATATCATGCGTAACACAAGGAAGGCCATGAAGGAGATAGAGGTGGAAAATGATACGTCTCCAACATATCTATAATTTTTGATTGGTGCATGCTATTATATTATCAATCTTGTATTTTTATATGCCATTTTATATTGTTTTTGAGACTAACCTATTAACTTAGTGCCAAGTGCCAGCTCCTGTTTTTTTGCATGTTTTTGGTTTTCCAGGAAATCCATATCAAACAAAGTCCAAACACAACAAAAAAATTTGACGATTTTTTCTATACAAAAAACGACCTTGGAAGCTTCGGGTGAGGACTAGACGATGAACGAGGGTGCCACAAGGCAGGGGGTGTGGCCTGCGGGGTAGGGCACGCCTAGCTACCTTATGGGCCCCCCTTTACCTCCAATTGACCTAATTCCAGCGCTATAAATTCCCATATATCTAGAAACTCTCGGGGGAGCACCCAAAATTTTTTATCGTTGCCGCAAGCCTCTGTTCTTCCGCAATTCCATCTGGAGGACTTTTTGGGTACTCTGTTCTTCCACGATCCCATCTCAAGGACTTTTTCGGTACTCTGTGGGAGGGGAAATCAATCACGGAAGCCATCTTCATCAACCTTGTTGCCTCCATGATGATGATGTGTGTAGTTCCCACAGGACCTACAGGTCCATAGCAATAGCTAGATCTCTCTCTCTCTCTCTCTCTCTCTCTCTCTCCCTCTCTGTTTTATGATCTTCAATACAATGATCTCTTCAGAGACCTATTCGATGTAACTTTTGCGGTGCGTTTGTTTGGATACGATGAATTATGGGTTTGATCAGATTATTCATTGAAAGTATTTGAGTTTTTTCTGAGATTTATCTATGTTTGATTTTATAGCTATGTATGCTTTCCGATCTATGTGGTTTACTTGGCCAAGATTAATGAGTAGATCTTCAGAGGGAGTGGTGCATAGTAGTAGCTAGGTTCAATCTCGCGCTCTCCTTACTCTGTGATAGGAGGAGTTGCAAGTCACATATTTGTATTGTTACCACTAAGGGTAAAACGATGGGGTTCGACCATATTAATTGATCTTACTTTGTGTACATTATGTCATCATGCTTCAAGCATTAATCTATTTGTTATGAACTTAATACCATGCGATGCATGCTGGATAGCGGACAAGGGGTGGAGTAATAGTAGTAGATGCAGATGGATGTCAGTCTATTTGACACAGACGTAATGCATATATATTGATCATGCCATGAAGAATTGTCATAACTATGATCTATTCTATCAATTGCCCAATAGTAATTTGTGTACCCACCGTTGCTATGCTTATGAGAGAGATGCCTCTAGTGAACGCTAAGGCCCCCGGGTCCATTCACTTTATATTTACTAATTAAACCTTAATACTTGCTGCAATTTAATTACTTTTATTCTCCTTTTTATTTTATCTATCTACCACTACCATATTTGATCCTTGCAATTAACGAGTACATGAGGATTGAAACCCTCTTGATTTCGTTGGGTACAAGCATTTGCTTCTAGTGTGTGCGGGTACCGTTTACCATTGTTTGTGTGGCATCTCCTATTGGTTCGATAAACCTTGGTTCTTAACTGATCGAAATACTATCTGTCACTATACTACATCACCCTTCCTCTTCGAAAAAATCCCAACGTCTATCACAAGTAGCAGACAAGGACCTGCATAAAGAAGATAAGAAAAAGCTGGATTTTGTCATTGTTGAGCCGTCGTGAAGCGGTATGCCGATGTGGCCCTGACACTACAGGAATCAGGCATTTTGCCGTCAGGCTGCTACAGACGGCAAAGACAGGATTATTGACAGGAAAGATTTGCCGTCAGCCCCTGACGGCAAAGCATGTCGGCATACACTAAGTCGGGAAAGGGAGATTTTGCCGTCAGCATTTTGTTGGGCAGACGGCAAAGAATTTGCCGTCAGTCAACCGATTTTGCCGTCATCGAAAATTGCCAGACGGCAAAAAAAGCGTCTAACAGAACAGCGTCACTGACGGACGGCGTCAGTGCCTTTGTTGTCATCTGATAGGAAGGCCAGACAGCAAACTTTGCTTCTTTGCTGTCAGCTACTCGTAAATCAACAGACGGCAAAGAAAAGGGTACTTGCAAAAAAAATAGGAGATTTGCTCCCAAGAGATGCGGTCAAACACATGCGAGTGCACTGCCCTTTTTAACAGGGAAAGGCCAGGACGTGCCTGGTCAATTTCATTCATGTTAGTCTTTATTGAGACATTTATTCAACGTGAGTGAAGTACAAAATGCAGATGAGACACTGAAAGAACTAAAGTTACAGAATAGTCCCGGAAATTAACATAAAGGACCCTAAAAAAGAAAAAGAAAAAGCAATCGAGCCCTTCTTCTCCACTTCAGTGCTCTGTTCGCCCCACACCCAGCCCCAACGCTCGCCACACCGATCTGCCGTCCTCTGGTCGCCTTGCCGCCGCCCGGCCCTGGTGGCCGCGGCACCACTCCAGCCCAACCGTGCTCGCTCGCCATGCATGTCCTCCTCTTCATAGCAGGTGCGGGGCAGCCCCCGTCGGCAGCTGCGCGGGTCATGGGCGGCTCGACGTCCTCCACCCGCTAGTTCCTGCAGAGAAAGAGAGAGAGTATGCAGAGAGGAGGCGGAGCAGAGAAAGTGGAGGCTGTAGGAGCTCGCGGAGCAGAGAAAGCGGCGACTGGAGGATCTCGCGGAGCAGAGAAAGCTCGTGACGCGGATGGGCTCGCGAGGCCGGAGGAGCTCGCGGTGCCGGCGGTGGCGGAGGATCCGCGGACGGAGGAGCTCCCGGTGCGCTCCGGTGCAAGACCGAGCGGCGCGTGAGGTGCCGGCCGATAGGCGAGGTGGTGGCGAGGCGGCTCGGCCGGTGGGCAAGCTGGTGGGTCAAGGCGGGGGAGGGGGGAGGGACAGGTGGTGGGGGTGAGGCAGGGGAGGTGGTGCGGGCGAGGCGGGGGCCGGCGGGAGAGGTGGTGCGGGCAAGACGGGGGGGCGGCGGGAGAGGTGGTGCGAGCTAGGCGGAGGCCGGCGAGAGAGGTGTCGGCCGGCGATTTGGATTGGGAGGAGATAAGAGAGGTAGGAGAGAGAGGTAGAACGTGGGTGGGTGGGGGAGGATAAGGGAGAGAGTAGTGGGCCTGGACCGGGTCAGACGGCGTAGGGGCGGGTCAGACGGCGTGGTGGGGGTGAGTCGCGTGGGATTTGGATGTGTGGACGAGATTCTGCCATGTCATCGATCCATGTGACGAATCCGCGTGATGTGTTTCTTTTTTGCCGTCTGCGAATAAAATAACACACGACAAAGACATATTTTGCCGTCTGCCAAAAAATAACAGACGACAAAGACATATTTTGCCGTCTGTTATTTATCCATAGACGGCAAAGTATGTTTTTGCCGTCTGTTATTTTATTTGCAGACGGCAAAGTATGTCTTTACCGTCAATTATTTTTTCGTAGACGGCAAAGAATGTCTTTGCAGTCTGTTATTCTTTGCCGTCAGTTACTGACGGCAAAATTGGTCTTTGCCGTCAACCACGATGAAAAGCTGACGGCAAAGATCTCCAAAGACGGCAAATTTCGTGATTCCTGTAGTGTGACGTGTAGGCTGCACCTGTCACTAAACAGTTTAAAACAAGCAAACCGTCCACTACATGAAAGTGGTAGTTTTTAGCCACAAAATTTGTTGAAACTATTAGTTTTTTGTCGATAGAAAAAAGCGGTAGTTCTCGGGGACCGAAAGCCCAAATGTGGTAGTTTTTTTGTTAAAGACTCTAATTGTAGCACTTTCATCTCCCAAAGGATCTACCCTTGAGATTCTTCCTCTTGTTGGCCATGGTGCCCGAATATTTCTTGACCAAGAGGCCAAGTCTCCTTCAAAGTCATTTGTCGGGCATGAGGTATCTTATTTATCTTCAACACCTTTTTCTTCATGAACTTCCTCTCTTGAAGCTCGCACAACCACCCTTTTGGCCTTCAAAGCAAGGTTAGAGTTCTTGATCCTTGTACAATGACTATTGTGTTCGTAGAGTTGGTCTCCAAAAGTGTATGGGCGATGAAGGTAGACATAACTTGATTGGGAGTCATGTAGTCAGAGTTGAGACATTGACAAACCATCATGACCATAGTGTGATCTGTCACAAGCATGGCTCCAATAAATTTGTCCATGATGAAATTTTGATCCACCCATGAGTAACCAAAGTTTCTCAAATCCAACCCAAGTGTCAAGGTCCCACCAGAGCAACGGGATGAAATTGAAACTCTCGAAATGGCCCTAATAGAACAGCATAATGAACTTTAATCTGTCAATGATGCCCTTGTAGAATACCAAGAAGAATTTGAATCTATCAAGAATGTCAATAAAGATAAAACTTTAGCTTCCGAGAAGGCACAAATATATTGGTTAAATGTTTAATTTCACCGCCAGGACATCGTCGCAAGCATACCATGGCATCCTCTGAGAAACACCCCCATCATACTGATGCATTGTTCGATCGTCATGAATCTATATCACGTGTCTTATTTTCTTGTGCGATACTCTGACCCATGGTTAATTAGTGTAATGTCTCATACTACCGAATTTTATAATGGCGACAACGTAATCAGTTGATAAGTCTCTGACAAAGGCTTAGCTAACGAACATCAGTAACCACTCACTGAGAACTACATTCTACTGTTTGGCCGATCGACATGCTAAAGAACCAAATGACGATATTGTTTGAGATGGAGAGCATGACGATCACGCTTGTCGAGCTTTATTGCTAAGTAGAATTTACAGAATGCACGCACATAATCAACCGATCAGTCATCTCTTCGAAATACACATAAAACATACTCCCTCCGTCCCAAAAGTGTCTCAACTTTAGTACAAAGTTGTACTAATGTGGAGACATTTATTTCGGGATGGTGGGAGTATATGGTACGTGCTACCATGCCCTTGCTCAGGCTGGAACTTGATCAGAAGAAGGGTATGTCTGAAGAACGTAAACCGGGTCGCCGACCTTGACGATCCTTCCTTTTCCCTTTGCTGATACCGATTCCTTGCAGATCAGATTTTGCCCAAAGTACACCTGCAAAACAAGATAAAAATGCAAGCAGTAAATGGCTTGTTCTACTGCTAAAATAGAACAGGTTGAAAGAGACAAATTAATTACCTTGTGTTTATTCTTGTGGCTTGGACGGATCACTTCACCGGAACGGAATGTCAGCATAGTTTCTGTTGGTTCCGTGCCAAGTATTCTGTCCTCTTGATTAACGGTAGGCACCTGAATCAGCAAACAGAGAAACTAAGCATAGAGTATACTCATATTTATATTGTCTAGTGTGAACATTTAGGGTGCATATCATACTACTGAATTCTGGTGGTGTAAGGTTTATATGAAACAAAGGAACAACTTCACAAACGAAACTAATCCCCATCACGCGTCCGTCGTTCAGTTGCACGCCTGGTCGTACTTTGCATGTCAACCACATAAACTGAACTTGAAATTTTACCTTGCAACAGTCGCATAACTTCACCCCGTCAAATGTCAGCTTGTTTATCTTTATGGTTTTCCACAGATCCTCCGAGTATGGGTGGCATCCATCAACTAAAATACTATGAAAGAAAACTTTGTTTGTAAGAAAGCAAAAGGTAAGTGAATATTAAGCAACCTGGTATCATAATTTGTAATACATAAACCCATGGCAAAAAGGTTTTTCAGAAAATGCAGTGCGCTGCTTACTTTGGTCTGAAGCGATTGATTGGTACAGGTTCTTTAAGAATCTCATTTAGTGCATCCAGTGAGCCCAGCAAACTATTTGAACTGTCAACTTGAGCTTTGTGTTTAGCAGCAGTGCACATAGCCTTCATAGTTCATACATAGGCAAACAGTCTGAGCTGCGAACTATGAACCGTACTTGGGAGGCTATCAGGAACGAGAAGGCATCCGTAAATGTGAGCTTGTAACCTTGAGCATAATCCGGATCAGTCGGCCTGATTTCAGACTCTACAAAAAACATACGAAATTAAGATACTCCATAAGTATCAGAGATGATCTCATCGAGGAAACATTTTAAAACAAATAGACAGGCATCCAAGGCATTTTTTGTGTGATTAAAGAACACCACAGGGCACACGATATGCACCTTCTTTGAACCGCACGAGGCGACTTGGCTTACCGAAACAGGTGGAGAATCATTCGGCTACTTCAGCTCCTACATCATAGGAAGAACCAGACCACTCCCACACGAACACGTCATCGAGCGTGGCGCGTTCCGCAACAAGAGGGACCTTCAGCGTGTCCATTCCAGGTGCTCTTATAACTGCAATCAGCAGAGGATCAAATAAAATTGTTTTTTCAATCAGCAGAGGATCAAATAAAATTGATTTTTAGGAGAGTTCCTCTGAAACATAAAAAGAAAATGATAATGATGCAAGTTCAATTGTTCTATGTTGATCTTTGGATCTGTGGTACAAATTATTTATGCAGAGTTCTGTTGTGGTGGATCATTCTTTCCTTTTCTTTTTAAGGAGACATTGTTTAATTATCCGTGCTGAAAAAGTGTAAACTCTGGCTAGCTGGTTGATGCTATATTGATCTGGACATTTCTATTCGACAATGCGAAAGGAGGCCCTTGCATTGTGCGGCAGCTAGTTGAGGTGGCTGCTGTACTTAAGCTCTAATTATACATGAAAAAAATGTAACCATTAATAGTGTGTTTGTGCTGCTAACTGGATTAGCCAGTAATGGTTCTCAATATTGTGTTCTCCAATGTTCTACATGAGCTTGAAGCTTTTCGGAAAAAATGTTGAATTTGGCTGTACCCTTAATCTTCCATATGTGGGCATGTGCAGCAAAACTTAGCCGGTCCTCCTAAAATCATGCTTTATCGGTCTCCGTTGTGCAATTGTGCTTCTGATGATGCTTTCATGTTAGTATTTGTGCCTGTCTCATAGTGGAAAATATGAGCACACTTTTCCTTGAAACCAATAATAGATTATACTGTCAGGACTCTTTCGCTCTTAATTATGATATGGTCATGTCCCAGTTTATATAGTAATAGAAAATCACCAAGGACGACGGGCTGTGGAAGAAGATGTAGCCCATGGGTAACACTAGTATAAAGTAGGATTTCTATTAAATGCGGTCAGGAGCGTTGAGGTGATGGTTGTGCTCAGTGGGATCCATCATTATCAATGCTTTCACGTGGCAGACATCAAAAATGAAAATACCATCAGAATACATTGCCAAATACACTGCAGTTCACCTATCCCAAGTTAGTTGTGTGGCCGTGATTTTAGGAGCAGATGAGCTCGAGCACCGTTTTGTGTGTGTTGGTTGTGGTGGCGTGCGTTTGTATCGGGATGATTGTTGATCATTGCTTTATATATAAAGCGGGGCGAAAACTTTTTTCAATAAAACAATAATCAGGCCCACGCTTCCTAGGCTATTTAAGGCGCTCGGATCGCTGCCAAAGCTCCCACGCTCTCCTCAAGCTCCCATTCTCTCCTCAAGCTCCCACGCTCACAATCCCAAGCTCCTCCTGTCGAGAGGCTCCATTCCATCGACGTGGGCTCCAGGCTCCTGATCTCTTCCCCCTTCTCTCTTTCTTCCCATTGTTTGTTGGTTTGGTTTGCAGTCTTCCGCAAGTGACTGCACCCTAATGGATCTGATATTGCCTTCTCGTTTCATATTGATTTGATGGCTTGCGAAATTTGCACCTCTGGAGACTCGACGTCATGTCCTATATGTTGCACCTCTAGCTTTCATTAGCTCCCCTTTGTCTTCATAGTACTTTTCAGTTTTCTTTCGGAGGGGAGAGGCTCTTCTTCTCAAGTGATTCTCTTTCAACTTGTTCCACTTGCTGGCGGCACCTGCGGGCTAGCTCAGGCCGATTCCTTTGCATCTGGCGACCTCTTGCTCATTCTTGCTAATTCTTCTGGATGCCCCGATGAATCTTGCTGATTGCGTTCTCTGTTTTTTCCTTGCAGCTTGGTCCGTCGATGGAGATGACCGACCCCAAGAGCTACTGGCTTATGTTCGCGGTTCGCCTACCACGTGATCTACGTGCCCATCACCCAGGCAACAGTTCCAAAAAACTACTAGTAACATATAGTTTACAGGCAATGGTTAGACTACCTTCAGGTAAAATAGAGGTCTTCATTTATTAGCATATAGACTCATTTTATCTTGGTGTGTGTTATGTTACTCATAGTATGAGTAACTAGCTATGTTACTCAATTTGCCTCTCTCCTTATTAATTAGCTGTCACATCATCTTTTTTGCTTAGGTGGCATCTATGTTACTACCTATGTTACTCCCACTGTGGGTAGTCTTAGCTACTGTTAAGCTTATGCGTCATGGGTGCTAGTGTAGTCATAATCAGTGGCGGAGCTATGTGTGCGCATGGGGGGACTGTGCCCCCCTAGCCTTAGGAAAATGTGTGAAAGAATTATTCTTAGAGAGCTTAGATGAGAGAAAAATAGCATTTGGTCCCCTTAAGTCTGCATGTTTTACCATTTGCCCCCCCCCTGCACTTCCTCTCTAGCTCTGCCACTAGTCATAATGGAAGTTAATTGTGTGTGCTTACTTGTTGTGTTACTCGAGTGGTCACTTTGTTAGTCGGTTGTTATATAATTAATGCATGGTTTAATTTCTAGTAATATATGAAAATGTGTTGGTATGTGATCCTTGAGTTGCTGTTTAATTGGTTTAAATATTAGTAATCTTGGTGTCATCTACGCGAGCCGCTGGTACGGTACGGTACGGTCACCGTTATTTGTTGCGCAACAGCTTGTAGTGGGCTATTTGGTAACCTGCATTCACTATTGGGCCTGCATAGCGCGAATATCAAAGCACCCCTAAGCCTGGCCCTAGAGCTACTTCCGAATCGGTAGTTTCTCCGCACCCAGGATGAGCGAGGCCACACGTGGCTCTTGGCTTCACGCCACGGGAGAGCGGGAAACGGACGAGACGTCTCATAACTCAAACACATATGCTCCCTTGATGGTTTTGATAATTCATGACAACATACATTGTCTCTTGGACTAATAGTTTTATCTAGCCTATTTCAGATACGGTCCATGATGTCTACTACGTAACTTTATTATTGTAGACTATGTTGGGCCTCCAAGCGCAGAGTTTTGTAGGACAGTAGCAATTTTTCCTCAAGTGGACCTAAGGTTTATCAATCCATGGGAGGTATAGGATAAAGATGGTCTCTCTCAAGCAACCCTGCAATCAAATACAGAAATCTCTTGTGTCCCCAACACACCCAATACAATGGCAAATTGTATAGGTGCACTAGTTCGGTGAAGAGATGGTGATACAAGTGCAATATGGATGGTAGATATAGGTTTTTGTAATCTGAAAATATAAAAACAGCAAGGTAACAAATAGTAAACAATGAGCAAAACATTGTATAAATGCTTGGTAATAGGGCCCAGGGTCCGTACTTTCGCTAGTGCAATCTCTCAACAATGCTAATATAATTGGATCACATAACCATCCCTCAAAGTGCAACGAAGAATCACTCCAAAGTTCTTATCTAGCGGAGAACATAAGAAGAAATTGTTTGTAGGGTACGAAACCACCTTAAAGTTATCCTTTCCGATCGATCTATCCAAGAGTTCGTACTAAAATAACACCAAGTTATCCTTTCCGATCGATCTATCTAAGAGTTCATACTAAAATAACACCATATGATACGCATCAACCAACTCTAATGTCACCTAGATACTCCAATGTCACCACAAGTATCCATGAATTAATTATACGATACACATCAAACAATTTCAGATTCATAATACTCAATCCAACACAAAGAACCTCAAAGAGTGCCCCAAGATTTCTACCTAAGAAAGTAGGACGAAAACGTGCATCAACCCCTATGCATAGATTACCCCAATGTCACCTCGGGAATCCGCGAGTTGAGTGCCAAGACATAGATCAAGTGCTCTCAAATCCATAAAAGTATTCAATCCGGCAATAACGAAATCTCAAAGGGAAAACTCAATTCATCACCACAAGATAGAGAGGGGAAAACACCATATGATCCAACTATATTAACAAAGCTCGTGATACATCAAGATCGTGACATCTCAAGAACACGAGAGAGAGAGATTGAACACATAGCTACTGGTACATACCCTCAGCCGGGTGGACTACTCCCTCCTCATCATGGCCTCCGCCGGGATGACGAAGATGGCCACCGGAGATGGATTCCCCTCTCCGGCAGGGTACTGGAACGTCTCCAGATTGGTTTTTTGTTGATACAGCGAATTGCGGCGGTGGAGCTTCTCGTCTAGGGTTATTCTGGGGGTTTCTGAATATATAGGATTTTTGGGCATCGGTTTCACGCGAAGATGGGCCACGAGTGGACCACAAGACACCAGGGCACGCCAGAGGGGCCTGGCGCGCCCTGGTGGGTTGTGCCCACCTCGTGGCTCTTCTGGCCCTCCAACGAAGCTTCTAGTGCCTATTTTATTCCAAAAAATCATCAAAAAGTTTCGTAGCATTGGGAGAACTTCGATTTCTGCATAAAAAACACCACGACGATAGTTCTGCTGAAAACAACATCAGTCCGGGTTAGTTCTAAATAAATCATGCAAAGTGCATCAAAACCATATAAAAGTATTGTAAACATAGGTGAATATGGCATGAATACTTCATAAATTATCGATACGTTGGAGACGTATCAGCATCCCCAAGCTTAATTCCTACTCGTCCTCGAGTAGGTAAATGATAAAAGAAATAATTTATGAAGTGTGAATGCTAGCATAGTGCATAAGTTTGATCAATGATAATTTCAACCAATTTTCCTAGCATCATAACAGCAACTCTTTCTCATAAAACTCATCATGATAAAGTAGCAACCAATTCACATGTTATGGTTCAAACAATGAATTCTCTTGAAACCTAATAACCTATGTTCTTAGTCACCAAACAATTGCAATTCAACTTATTCTCAACAAAGTCTAAGTAAGAGCTCCACATACTCAATCATCATATAGTCTTCTATTATTGCTAGTACTCAAAGCATATTTTTAGAACAAATGGCATCCATCGAACACAGAGAAAGATAGGGGCTTAATATTTTGCCTCCCAACTCATTTATCATAGGGATAATTGTCAACAATAATAAGTCATGATCAAATATATTTGACTGTCCATATGTGCCTAGATCTTTCCCCGCCACATGATGCTTGCCAACTAGAGAATAATTGAGGTTGAAAGGAGAATGCATACTATCCACTCTTGCATAAAAGTAAATACTGAAAGGTAAAAGATAGGCCCTTCGCAGAGGGAAGCAGAGATTTGTAGAGGTGCTAGAGCTCAAAGCTTAAATTGAGAGAGAAAAATATGTTGGGTGGCATGCCTTTCCTGTCAACGAAAACGACCAAGAATTTCCAATACTTTCCATGCTAGATATATCATAGGCCGTTCCCAAACAGAAAATAAAGTTTATTCCTTTTTCCACCATTCTTTCACAATCCATGGCTAGCCGTATCCATGGGTGCCTTTCATACCAACACTTTCCAAGGAATTTCTTATTTCACAACATAAAGTAAATTTCTTTTTCATTTCGGGACTGGGCATCCCTATTACCGCCGTACTCTCATGCAATGATAAGTGAATAAACACTCATCTTGAGAATAACACATCTAGCATGGAAAAATATTGGCCACCCCCTGCCGCTTCATGAGCGGTACGAGCACACAAAAAGGAAATTCGTTTTGAAAATTAGAGATGGCACATACAAATTTGCTTGGAACGACATGGAAATACTGCATATAGGTAGGTATGGTGGACTCATATGGCAAGAAACTGGGTTTAAGGATTTTTGGATGCACAAGTAGTATCTCTACTTAGTACGAATTTTTGGCTAGCAAAAGATCCAAAGCAAACACCACATGTTGGAGGATCCATAACAATATACCTTCTATGCAAATATACACAACCATAACTCATTACGTTGTCTTCCTTGTCCAACTTCAACTAATTTGTTCAAGTTTGAAAATAATTAATAGGTATTCACAATTATAGAAGATGTCCAAGATAATATATTTGTATGTGAAAGTTCCCTTCCTTATATTAATCATTCACGAATTACTTGTATGACCAATATTGTGATTGTCAAGCTTCAATAGATTTTACTTTCTAAACCAAAGGTGAACTTTCTACTAAGAATATAGCACATTGATAATTTCAGATTTATGATATTTCATTCATTCACAGTTTACTCTTAGGATATAAGTGAGGCACAAGAGTAAACATCAAACTACTCTCAAAAGATATAAGTGAAGATCAATGAGTAGTTAAACAATTAAGTAGCTATGTGAGGAATCTCTCTCAATAAAGATTTTCAGATCTGAGTATTTTATTCAAACAGCAACCTAAATAAAAATTCATTCCAAGAATAGCACATATCATGTGGACAAATAAAAATTTAGGCTCAACATA
This sequence comes from Elymus sibiricus, assembly GCA_039707655.1. Classification (NCBI taxonomy): domain Eukaryota; kingdom Viridiplantae; phylum Streptophyta; class Magnoliopsida; order Poales; family Poaceae; genus Elymus; species Elymus sibiricus. The sequence continues at coordinate 391,104,294 of CM077671.1, forward strand.
GGCTAACCGATATTTGTTTGATGAAGAGAGGTGGGATGCGTAGCATCCCTAAGCTTAGATACTTGAACTTCTTGAAATATTTACTTGGGGTGCCTTGGGCATCCCCAAGCTTGAGCTTTTGTATCTCGTTCAATCCTCTCATATCCCTGTTTCACCTAAGTCTCAAAAACTTCATCCACACAAAACTCAAAAAGAACTCGTGAGATAGGTTAGTACACATAAGAACAAATCAACACTTCATGTACTGCCAAGACAAGTTGCACAATAATTTTCAAACATCATCTACTCTTTAATATCATTTCCACAATTTATATCTACCAATATAGGCTATGGAAACTATAGGATAAATAGATAACAAAACTATGACAGCAATCTGTCCAAACAGAACAGTCTGTAGCAATCTATTAAACCAGTGTACTTATGTAACTCAAAAATTATGAAAATTTTGGACGTGATAAAGAATTTATATGAAAATACTTTGTAAAAATGTCAGAAACTTTCCACGTTCCAGTAAAATATGAAAATTCAAACACTACAGAGAAAGTTTCTGTTTTTACACAGCACACATCGAACATGCAATGCAAGCATCCTAAGGCAATTCTTGGAACTTTTTATTGAAAAACAAGATTGTAAATAACACCTAACAGAAAATAACAAAATATAATGACGATCCAAGCAAAGTAGATATTAAGTGACGAATAAAAATATAGCTCTAAGTAAGATATACCGATAATGTTGAAGACGAAAGAGGAGATGCCTTCTGGGGAATCCCCAAGCTTAGGCGCTTGAGTCTTCCTTGGGGGTGCCTTGGGAATCCCCAAGCTTAGGGTCTTACCACTCCTTATTCTTCTTATATCGGTGTCTCACTCAAAACTTGAAAACTTCAATCACACAAAACTTAACGGAACTTCGTGAGATGGGTTAGTATAGTAAATATAGATCATTCACTTGGGTACTGTTAAGACAAGATTCATAATTGTTCCCACATGATACCTACTGTATTATATTATTCCCATAATTTATACCACTAAATATAAGCTATGGAAACACTAAAACAAGCAAACAATGCATGCAAAACAGAATCTGTCAAAAACAGAACAGTCTGTGAAGATATGTAGTATAACCATACTTCCCTGTCTCTAAAAATTCTGAAAAATTAGGAAAACCTGAATAATGTGTATATAAACACTGTGTAAAAATTTCAGATCATTATTACGCTCCAGTAAAAAATGAAAATTCCTGTACTACAGTGAAAAGTTTCTGTTTTGGTTCAGCATCAATTATACTAATCTTGTGAGTTATCCCAAAGGATTTACTTGGAACTTTATTGAATTAAAAGACACAAAACATGATTACTATAGTATATTAATCATGTGAACATATAAAAACAGAAATTAAAAGTGTTGGGTTGTCTCCCAACAAGCGCTTTTCTTAAATGCCTTTTAGCTAGGCATGATGATTTCAATGATGCTAATGTAAGAATAGTAATTGAAATATGCAAGAGAGCATCATGAATCACATGGAAAACACATTTAAGTCTAACCCTCTTCCTATGCATAGGGATTTTCTGAGCAAGAATGAACTAGCATAGGAAGGCAAAACAAGCATATCTTCAAAACATTGAACACATAGGGGGGAAACTTGATATTATTGCAATTCCTACAAGCATATGTTCCTCCCTCATAATAAATTTCAGTAGCATCATGAAGGAATTCAACAATATAACCATCACATAAAGCATTATTTTCATGATCTAAAAGCATAGAAAATTTATTACTCTCCACATAAGCGTATTTCTTCTCATTCATAATAGTGGGAGCAAACTCAACAAAATAACTATCATGAGATACTTGATTGACATAACCACTTTGAATATTAAAATCATGATGACAAGTTTCATGGTTACTATCACTCTTTCTAGCATACATTTTTTCACAATATCATCATAGATAGGAGGCATGCCATCATGTAGGACCGAAAGTATGTCTAGAGGGGGGGGGGGTGATTAGACTACTTGACTAAATAAAAATCTACTTTTTTCCCAATTTTAAGTGTTGGCAGATTTTAGCATTCATAGCAAGTCAAGCACACCCTACACATGCATGTCTAAGAGTATAGCAGCGGAAAGTAACAACAAGCATGAGTAGTAAAGGAAGGGTAGGAAGATCAAACGCAATTTGTAGACACGAAGATTTTTCCCGTGGTTCCGATAGGTGGTGCTATCATACGTCCACGTTTATGGAGTCTTCAACCCACGGAGGGTAACGGCCGCGAGAGTCCACAGAGGGCTCCACCCATAAGGGTCCACGAAGTAGCAACCTTGACTATTCCATAACGGCTTCCGTCCATGAAGGACTAGCCTCACTATGGGTAGATCTTCACGAAGTAGGCGATCTCCTTGCACTTACAAACTTCTTGGTTCAACTCCACAACACGAAGTAGGAGACTCCCAAGCGACACCTAACCAATCTAGGAGGCACCACCCTCCAAAAGGTAATAGGCTCGGCAATGTCGATGAACTCCTTGCTCTTGTGCTTCAAGATGATAGACTCCTCAACACACAATCACTCTCTCACAGATTTGGCTTGGTGGAAGACATTGGATTGGTGGAAAGCAACTTGGGGAGACTAGAGATCAAGATTCATATGGTTGGAATGGAATGGCTTGATCTCAACACACGAGTAGGTGGCTCTCTCTCAGAAAATATGATGGGGCAAGTATGGAATAGTTCTGAGTGCTTCTCTATCGAGTAGGTGGTGGTGAAGGGGTATATATAGGCATCTCCAAAAATCCAACCGTTACACCTTAAGTGACCAACTCGGTGATACCGATGTGTGAATCTCGGTGGTACCGAGTTGCTCCAAAGGTAGCAACGTTTGAATCTCGGTGAGACCAATATATAAATCTCGGTTGCACCGATTAGGTGACCAACGGTCAGATTGCCCAATCTCGGTGATGCCGATTCAACAAACTTGGTGGTACCGATTTTGTGAATCGAGGTAACAGAAAGTTGGCAATCCAAACTCGGTGGCACCGATGCAGAATCGGTTGCACCGACTGGCTAGGGTTTGGCATGGGTCTGTTTGAGTTTGGGAATCGGTGGCACCGAGTGGAAAGTGTTGGTTGCACCGATTTTGGATATTTGACTTTGGACAGACTTTTGTGGAAGAGCTTGTGGGTGTTTTTGGTGACTCTCACTTGTGCACGTATGAGAATTTTGTTCATCAACAGTACCTTACCCCCTTTTAATAGTATTGGCTTTCCTATGGACTCAAAGTGATTTCTCACAAAGTAAAATGTAGAGTCCTCTTGCTTGAAGCTTTGCCAATCCATTTCCTTGCATCTTGGGGTATCTCCACAATCTCCACAATCCTTTTGCCAATCCTACCATTGAACTTTTCCTGAAATAAGCTTAGTGGAAACATTAGTTCAATGACATATATGTTGTTATTAATTGCCAAAACCACCAAGGGAGCAAATGTGCTTTCAATCTCCCCCTTTTTGGTAATTGATGACAACATATAGATCAAAGCTTCGACATATGATATAATTAATGAATATAATTGTCGCTTTGAGAAGTATGTGATAAGCAAGAGCTCCCCCTAAATTTGTGCATTATTTTAAAATTTGCGTTTGAATGCAAATGCACAATCGATTAGGTACATGGGGCACTTCTTACATGTCACATACATCTTGGTGGTGTGCGATGATAATAAGAGTTAATATCATAGCACAACACAATCAAGCAAAGGTGAATGATCATCTCATAAGCATCAAAAGATAGGAAATAGTAGCAACACACATCAAGCGTATGATCAAACACCACATAGTTCAACACATCCAAAACAAAAGACCAAATGTTTTGTAAAGCGAGATAAAAACCAAACGCTCTCTCACTCGAAGCCTAAAGATCTATATACACTTCTCCCCCTTTGGCAACAAGTTACCAAAAAGTTCAAAGAGATATAGCTAATTGTTCTTGGGCAGATCTCCTCCGGTTGTTGATGAAGGAGTTGAGAGAACAGCGTCGGCGAAGATGTCGGCAGACGTCATGGATGGAGTTGGAGTAGCAACGGGAGGCACTGGAGGAGCTGATGGAGCTGAAGTAACTGTAGCAGGTGTTGATGAAGAAGGCCTCAACTCTAGAGCTGGCACTGTGGTTGATCTGGCCTAGGTAGTGAACTGTGTGCCTGGCCTGAGAGGAGAGTCATCCTCATCATCATCATCATCATCATCTGTAGAGTGAGGAAGAGGCACGTAGTCAACTTCCTTCTTAAGCTCATTAACTGTCTTGGTCAGCCCATCCACCTTGTCATTGAGGGTCTTGATCCTGTTCTCAAAGATCCTCACAAGACTGTTCTGATTCTCCAGTATGTCCTTGACGTCCTTCTGCATGCCTTGAATGGTTGAGATCAAGAGATCCATTTGCTCGTTCCTAGATCTAGGGACTTGAGCACTAGTGGCTCTAGCTGCCTCTGCCGCTGCCTATGCTTGAGCTGCAGCTGATGTGGGATGATCTGGATCCATCACCACAACGTTGTCCTCGAGATCTGGCTGTAGGGGCAAATGGGGTCTGTCCAGAGCAAAGATGTGCTTCTCCAGCTTGGAGTTGATGAGCATCTGAATGTAGGATGCATAGCAGCATGAACGCTTCTGATCAGCAGCAACCCTCTTCACAGTCTCCACAATCAGATCCATCACTCGTATCCTGGTGTGTCTATCAAGATGGATCAGCATGTTGATGGAATAGCCTCGAATCATCTTCTCATCTCCAGACTTAGGCATCAAGGTGTGCCTCAAGATGGTGTTCATGGTGTGGAGGCCAGCCTGGAGGAAGTAAATGGATCCTAACTTGTGTGATTTCAAGTTGGCAGCAGGGATAGCATTGTACATGTCCTTCATGGAATCATGGCTCTCCTTGGATTCAGAGTAGACATCCAAGTCACCATCTTGCACCTCTGGGACTCCTAAGATGGCAGCCCATTCATCAACAGTGGACTCATATCTAGCTCCTTCTGTCATCCATATAATTCTACCATCTCCATAGAAGTGAGCAGTGGAGTAGAATTGCATGATCATCTCGTCGTTACTCTTTGCCAACAAACTCATCTAGGCCAATGCAATGAAAGTTGTCTTGAACATTTGGAAAGTAATATTCATTAGCCTTGATATACTTCCAATCAACGTATCTCATGTCACTGACAGCTGGACTCTTGTCAAGCAAGATAGTCTCATAGAAATCCTGTTGTTCTTTAGTGTAGAACCTATAGTCCACAAATGTTTTCCTCCTCTGGGCATAAGGATCAATTGCTCTCCATGCCCTCAAACCAGAATCCTTCCTCTTCTTCATGTCTTCAGCAAGTGGATGGCTGGAATTGTGCTCTGGAAGGTGTGGTATAAGCTTCATCAAAGCAGACATGGCATCCTCATCCATATCTCTGGAGGTAGTTCCCTTGTTCTTCTCAGAAGCTGGAATCTGTCTGGAAGACCTCTTGGATTTTTCAGCAGCAGCCTTCTTGGGGGCAGACTTGGTGCTCTTGGAAGTGGTAGCCTTAGGCATAGCATCTGCCATAAGCTTCTTCTTCTTCTTGGGAGGGGCCTTTGCAGCTGGCTCTACCTCCTCCTCTTCAACAGCAACCTCTTCTAGATCCTCATACATAGAGGTAGGCCTGCGTACAACATGGATAATCCTCTTCCTGGATTTCTTCTTCTCCCCTGCCTTCTTAGGCATAGATTTCTTGGGAGGCTCAATGGTCATGGTTGCTCTGGAGCTCTCTGGTGCTCTCAGTATCTCAGACCTAGCATACTCCTTTCTGACAGCTTTGTTCTTCTTGGAAGAAGTGGCAGCAGCAGTATCCTTGACAGACTTGTCCTGCTTTGACTTGGGAGGCACTTCATCAGGTATGAAGTCCTCATCTTCCTCATCAGAATTGAGCTTTCTCTTAGTTCTTGTAGCAGCTTTGGGCAAGTCAGGAGAACTAGGCACATCATCAAAACTCTCTTCAGGACTAGTGCCTGAGTCCAAGTCAACACTCTGCTCTCTGAAGTTGTTCTCACTGTCATCTGAAGCAGACATCTCTGACCCTGTGAATAGAGTGTAGAAGAGTGGAAGAAGATAAGTCATCACAAAATGCAAACATTTTCAAAAGTTTGAACTAAGATTTCTCAAATTTTGCATTCTGCCAAATGTATGTCGGTACAGCCGAGGCAAAATTTTCGGACCCACTGAGACAAACAACCTGCTTTCCAGAAACTTGGCACCATTTTTGGTCACATCGAAAATTGGTACTCGGTTCCACCGAGGTGTTCTCAGTTGGCCAGAAAAACCGAATCGGTGCTATCGATTCTTTTGCATCGGTTCTATCGAGATTCATATGGCGGACGTCAAAACCTAAAAAATCAATCGTTCGCTAATCTACTAGAATTTTTAGAGGAAAGGGAGGTTTGCAATCTATGGCTTATCGATAACTTTAACTCCAATGCGCAAGATTTGGACGGGGAGCGCAAGGAGGGCCGGATCCATACCCTAGCTTGGTGACGGATCCGCTACGGAGAAGACGGCGGTGAAGATCCCCGTCGACGGCGAGGATCCCAGCGACGGAGGAGCACGGGGAGACAAGGGCGACGACCAGGGGGTCCTTTTCGGCAGCTTAGGGTTTTGGGGCGCGACGGTTTGAGGATTGATTTTCAAAGCGTCGGGTCCACATCATATATACCCCTTGCTGTCGGTGACACCGATTCTAAATTTTCGGTGTCACCGAGTTCCTCAACTGTCAGCTGACAGGGAAACTCGGTGTAACCGAGAATATGGAATCGGTGGTACCGAGATAGAAAACCAGATCAACCCTAGGCATTCGGTGAGACCGAGATTTTGAGTTGGTTCCACCGAGATGCACTTGGGAGGTTTTAATGGTCAGTCCTTGTCGATACGGAACTCCGAGTGCTTCTCACACAGAGGGATCGAAAGGCACTTGTTCAAGTTTTGTGATGCAGCATGAATAGAATATGAGGTGAGAAAGCATAGATAGCTAGAGAGTGGTCCTAGGCATTCTTGTCCATCCAATTGGCAAACGAGAAAACAAAAGCCAAATAGCAACAATTGGATGTCCTCGAATGGATAAATAAATGCAGACCAACATGCTCACACAATAAGATGTCAAATGAAATCATGGCAAACATGTACATACACACTAGCATCTAACAAGTATTTTGGCCATGACGGAGTCATCTATATATGAGTATATTGACTTAGGAGCCAAGTAAGAATACTTGATCATAGGTCATACTCATCGTTTAACCACAAGTGGGGTTACCACTTTTACATAAAGCATTTAATGTTGTCACATACTAAGAGATGCTTTGACTCAAGTCTTAGAGTAAAGCTCCCCCTTGATGTGACATCCTCCCATAGGAGGGATAAACTAACCTTGGGTTTTGTCGATGAAGACTTCATGTTGGTGAGGTAGTGGTGGATGCTCAAGGTTGATGAAGATCACCATGAGTTGGGAGCATCCTTGTTGTTTCCTTACTCTTCTCACCTACATGGGTTAGTCCCAACACACAAGAGACAAATACAAGGATATCTATGGACATGGACTGCAAAGCATGTGTGATGATGTCCATTGATTTGTTGATTACCTTGTCCCTTGCTTACCTTTGAGGGAATGTGTGACTCCTTGAACTATTGCATAGAGTTGATGTTGATTGCAAATAGTTCTTGCCAATAATGAATGTGAGTGAATTTCATTGGCGGAGTCACCCCTCAAGAACTTTCTAGTTCTTCTTATTGGGGACCCACATCAACTTGATGGGGATCCTTGGTGTTGAAGTAGCCTTTGTAGAAGTTGAGCTTGAAGTAGCTTTGGGAACCCACTCCACCAAAGCTTGGGATTCATCTTCATATGAGTCAATGTCCTCTTGAAGCTTGTTCTTGCCCTTGAGCTTGTGGTCTTGTGGTGGAAGGTCATCTTGAGTGTTTGTTCCCTTGGGAAGAGTATTTTCATACTTCTCCTTTTGAGGAACAAACTTGGGCTTGGGGTATTGACCTTCTTCCCATTCAACTCCATTAGCGTTGAAGTAGCCAATGCCATGGTTCTTCCGGTATCCTCCGTGCTTGCGTACAATTTCCTCAAATTGCTTACACCCGGCAAGACTCTTGTAGATACCTTCTCTATAATTCCTTTCAATAAAGCATTTTCTTGCTCAAGTGTAACTTGGCTAAGAGAATCATCATTAGTGGAATCAATAGAACTACTAGAAGCAACATCATTAGGTTTGACATTTTTATTGTTGCTACTAGATGAAGAACCTTTCTTGCCTTTGTTACTAGTTTGTCTAGATTTAACTTGTGGCATGAATGTAGACAAGAGTAGTCGTTTGGCTAGATAAGATGAAGTCTTCTTTCGGAGATCGTCATTGATAGCTTTAAGAAACTCATGCTCTTGCTCCATGTTGAGCTTCTCGAAGCGTAGCTTCTCATGAGTCCTTACAAGCTCTCTATGATCTTCGAGAGTAGATTCATGGGCCAACTTAAGAGTGTTTAATTCTTTAGTTAGTTGTTCTATTTTCATCTTATCATCATCAAATGACTTATCTTGACTAGCATGAGAATTATCAAGTTCATTTTGACTAACATCACTAGTTTCATCAAAGTGCAAGTCATCATCACAAAGCAAATCATCTTCATCACTATTGAAATCAAGATACTCGGGGTGTGATACCTTGGGGCCTTTAGCCATGAAGCAAATTCCACTCCCTTTGTTTGGTGAATCAAATAGATCGTAGGAGTCGGTAGTCACTAGTGCAAGTCCGGCAACACCTTCATCTTGACTATAGTCGGAGTTGGAGTGATAGCTTCTCTCGGAGTTGTTGTCGGAGTCGGAGCCGGAAACCCATTCACCAACATGATCTTAATGTCTTCTTCTTGTATAGCTCTTGGTGTACTTGTCCTTCTTCTCCGAATCCCTACTTCTCCTTGAGGGTCTTCGTTCATAACGATCATCTCTACTCCTTCTCTCTCTTTGAGGTGATTCATTCCTTGAGCTTCGTCTTCTAGGTGACTCTTCTCTTCGTTTGTAGGGGGCCGTGCACTCATTGGAGTAGTGTCCGGGCTTCCCACAATTGTAGCAATTGTGGTCACGACTTGACGAACGCTTCTCTTCATATCTTGAGTTGGAGCTTCGTTCTTTGCCTCTATTCTTGTAGAGCTTGTTGAATTTCTTGACCATGAGGCTTATCTCTTCATTGGTGACAAGGTTGTTGCTTGAAGTTGCGGGAGCATCACTTGTGGCTTTGTAAGCACCGCTAGACTTGTTGTGAAGCTCTTCTTTGTCTTTGAGTGTCATCTCATGAGCAACAATCCTTCCAATGACTTCCGTAGGCTTGAGATCTTTGTAGTTGGGCATCATTTGGATCAATGTGCACATGGTGTCATATCTCTCATCCAAAGCTCGAAGTATCTTCTTGATGATGAATTTGTCGGTCATTTCTTCGCTTCCTAAGCCGGCAATCTCATTGGTGATGAGAGCTAGCCTAGAGTACATCTCCGCGACTCCTTCACCATCCTTCATCTTGAACTTGTCAAGCTGACTTTGAAGAACATCGAACTTGGATTCTCTCATGGACTCGGTTCCTTCGTGCATATCGACCAAAGTATCCCAAATCTCTTTTGCATTCTCAAGACGGCTGATTTTGTTGAATTCTTCGGGGCATAGGCAGTTGAAGAGAATGTCACATGCTTGAGCGTTGTATTGTAACATCTTCAACTCATCCGCGGTCGCTTCACGATCCGGTTCCTTTCCATCACCAAAGAATTCACCTTGCAAGCCAACACGAACAATAGCCCATACGGTAGGGTTATGACCAAGAATATGCATTTTCATTTTGTGCTTCCAACTAGCAAAATTAGTGCCATCAAAGTATGGACCTCTACGGTGATAATTTCCCTCACTAGATGCCATACTCTCCTAGGTTGTGAAACCAATGCAATGGAGACCAAAGCTCTGATACCACTTGTAGGACCGAAAGTATGTCTAGAGGGGGGGGGGTGATTAGACTACTTGACTAAATAAAAATCTACTTTTTCCCAATTTTAAGTGTTGGCAGATTTTAGCATTCATAGCAAGTCAAGCACACCCTACACATGCATGTCTAAGAGTATAGCAGCGGAAATTAACAACAAGCATGAGTAGTAAAGGAAGGGTAGGAAGATCAAACGCAATTTGTAGACACGAAGATTTTTCCCGTGGTTCCGATAGGTCGTTCTATCGTACGTCCACGTTTATGGAGTCTTCAACCCACGGAGGGTAACGGTCGCGAGAGTCCATGGAGGGATCCACCCATAAGGGTCCACAAAGTAGCAACCTTGACTATTCCATAACGGCTTCCGTCCACGAAGGACTAGCCTCACTATGGGTAGATCTTCACGAAGTAGGCGATCTCCTTGCCCTTACAAACTTCTTTGTTCAACTCCACAACACGAAGTAGGAGGCTCCCAAGCGACACCTAACCAATCTAGGAGGCACCACCCTCCAAAAGGTAATAGGCTCGGCAATGTCGATGAACTCCTTGCTCTTGTGCTTCAAGATGATAGACTCCTCAACACACAATCACTCTCTCACAGATTTGGCTTGGTGGAAGAGATTGGATCGGTGGAAAGCCACTTGGGGAGGCTAGAGATCAAGATTCATATGGTTGGAATGGAATGGCTTGATCTCAACACATGAGTAGGTGGCTCTCTCTCAGAAAATATGATGGGGCAAGTATGGAATAGTTCTGAGTGCTTCTCTATCGAGTAGGTGGTGGTGAAGGGGTATATATAGGCATCTCCAAAAATCCAACCGTTACACCTTAAGTGACCAACTTGGTGACACCGTTGTGTGAATCTCGGTGGTACCGAGTTGCTCCAAAGGTAGCAACTTTTGAATCTCGGTGAGACCGATATATAAATCTCGGTTGCACCGATTAGGTGACCAACGGTCAGATTGCCCAATCTCGGTGATGCCGATTCAACAAACTTGGTGGTACCAATTTTGTGAATCGAGGTAACAGAAAGTTGGCAATCCAAACTCGGTGGCACCGATGCAGAATCGGTTGCACCGACTGGCTAGGGTTTGGCATGGGTCTGTCTGAGTTTGGGAACCGGTGGTACCGAGTGGAAAGTGTTGGTTGCACCGATTTTGGATATTTGACTTTGGACAGACTTTTGTGGAAGAGCTTGTGGGTGTTTTTGGTGATTCTCACTTGTGCACGTATGAGCATTTTGTTCACCAACAGTACCTTACCCCCTTTTAATAGTATTGGCTTTCCTATGGGCTCAAAGTGATTTCTCACAAAGTAAAATGTAGAGTCCTCTTGCTTGAAGCTTTGCCAATCCATTTCCTTGCATCTTGGGGTATCTCCACAATCTCCACAATCCTTTTGCCAATCCTATCATTGAACTTTTCCTAAAATATGCTTAGTGGAAACATTAGTTCAATGACATATATGTTGTTATTAATTACCAAAACCACCAAGGGAGCAAATGTGCTTTCACATCATCATAATAAATTTGTCATCAAAACTTGGGGGACAAAAAATGTCATCTTCATCAAACATAGCATCCCCAAGCTTGTGGTTTTGCATATCATTAGCATCAAGAATATTCAGAGAACTCATACTAACAATATCGCTATCATGCTCATCATTCAAGGAATTCTAATCATGTATTTTCATAATTTCTTCCTCTACCAATTGAGCACAATTTTCTGAATCCTCATTTTCACGAAAGACATTATAAAGATGATACAAATGATGCAACCTAAACTCCATTTTTGTAGTTTTCTTTTATAAAACCAAACTAGTGAAAAACAAGAAACTAAAAGATTTAATTGCAAAATCTGAAGATATACCTTCAAGCACTCACCTCCCCGGCAACGGCGCCAGAAAAGAGCTTGATGTCTACTACACAACTTTATTCGTGTAGACTATGTTGGGCATCCAAGCGCAGAGTTTTGTAGGACAGTAGCAATTTTCCCTCAAGTGGATGACCTAAGGTTTATCAATCCATGGGAGGTGTAGGATGAAGATGGTCTCTCTCAAGTTAACCCTGCAATCAAATATACAAGAAATCTCTTGTGTCCCCAACACACCCAATACAATGGCAAATTGTATAGGTGTACTAGTTCGGCGAAGAGATGGTGATACAAGTGCAATATGGATGGTATATATAGGTTTTTGTAATCTAAAAATATAAAAACAGCAAGGTAACAAATGGTAAACATCGAGCAAAACGTTGTATAAATGCTTGGTAATAGGGCCTAGGGTCTGTACTTTCTCTAGTGCAATCTCTCAACAAGGATAATATAATTGGATCACATAACCATCCCTCAAAGTGCAACGAAGAATCACTCCAAAGTTCTTATCTAGCGGAGAACATAAGAAGAAATTGTTTGTAGGGTACGAAACCACCTTAAAGTTATCATTTCCGATCGATCTATCCAAGAGTTCGTACTAAAATAACACCAAGTTATACTTTCCGATCGATCTATCTAAGAGTTCGTACTAAAATAACACAATATGATACCCATCAACCAACTCTAATGTCACCTAGATACTCCAATGTCACCACAAGTATCCATGAGTTAATTATACGATACGCATCAAACAATTTCAGATTCATAATACTCAATCCAACACAAAGAACCTCATAGAGTCCCCCAAGATTTCTACCGGAGAAAGTAGGACGAAAACGTGCATCAACCCCTATGCATAGATTACCCCAATGTCACCTCGGGAATCCGCGAGTTGAGTGCCAAGACATAGATCAAGTGCTCTCAAATCAATAAAAGTATTCAATCCGACAATAATGAAATCTCAAAGGGAAAGTCAATTCATCACAACAAGATAGAGAGGGGAAAACACCATATGATCCAACTATATTAACAAATCTCGTGATACATCAAGATCGTGAGATCTCAAGAACACGAGAGAGAGAGAGAGAGATGTTGAAAACATAGCTACTGGTACATACCCTCAGCCCGAGGGTGGACTACTCCCTCCTCATCATGGCCTCCGCTGGGATGACGAAGATGGCCACCGGAGATGGATTCCCCTCTCCGGAGGGTACTGGAACATTTTCAGATTGGTTTTTCGTCGATACAGAGAGTTGCGGCGGCGGAGCTTCTCGTCTAGGGTTATTTCTAGGGGGTTTCTGAATATATAGGATTTTTGGGCGTCGGTTTCACGCGAAGATGGGCCACGAGTGGACCACAAGACACCAGGGTGCGCCGGAGGGGCCTGGCACGCCCTGGTGTGTTGTGCCCACCTTGTGGATCTTCTGGCCCTCCAACGAAGCTTCCAGTGCCTATTTTGTTCCAAAAAAATCATCAAAAAGTTTCGTTGCATTTGGTGAACTTTGATTTCTGCACAAAAAACAACACCACGGTAGATCTGCTGAAAACAGCGTCAGTCCGGGTTAGTTCTAAATAAATCATGCAAAGTGCATCAAAACCATATAAAAGTATTATAAACATAGGTGAATATGGCATGAATACTTCATAAATTATCGATACGTTGGAGACGTATCAGTCCACAAAGAGAGTTGGCAAAGGAATGTGAGGAGAATCCCCAAGGAAAGGAGAAGAAGAAGAAGGAATAAGATTGGCAATCCAACAAGATTGAAGACTCTACATTTTTTGTCATGTGAGAAATCACAATTGAGTCCATAGGAAAGCTAATACTATTAAAAGGGGATGAGGTATCTATGATGATCTAGTTGCTCAAGTGCTTAGAGGTAGCCACCAAAAATACTCATCAATTCTCCCACAAATTCTCTGTCTAAACCCTACCACTAAAATCGGTGCCACCAAGTTTTCATAATCGGCCCTACCGAGTTTACCCTAGACAGGGTCTCGGTGCCACCAAGTTTCCATTCGGTGCAACCGAAACTAGTGACCAACTTTCTAGTTAGACAACTTCTTAAAATCTGAAATTCCGAGTTTTAAGTATCAGTCCCACCGAGTTGAGTAACTTACCAGGCAAGCCAAAATCGGACCCACCGAGATTCATATATTGGTTTCACCAAAACGCCAAAAGTTGCCGCATTTTTCACTAGTCGGTATGACCGAGTTTTTACTTCGGTTTCACCCTGTTGGACAATAATGTTGTAAGGGTTGGATTTTTGGAGATGCCTATATATACCCCTCCACCTGCCTCTCACTCGTTGAGGAAGCACTCAGAACATATCAACACTTGCCACATTCATTTTCTGAGAGAGAGCCACCTACTCATGTGTTGAGATCAAGATCTACCACTCCAACCATATGAATCTTGATTTCTCGCCTCCCCAAGTTGCTTTCCACCCAATCAATCTCTTTTACCCAAGCCATATCTGTGAGAGAGTGATTGAGTGTTGAGGAGACTATCTTTTGAAGCACAAGAGCAAGGAGTTCATCATACTTACCAAATCTATTACCTTTTGGAGGGTGGTGCCTCCTAGATCGGTTAGGTGTTGCTTGGGGGGCTCCGACTGTGTGTGGAGTTGAACCAAGAAGTTTGTAAGGGCAAGGAGATCGCCTACTTCATGAAGATCTACCCAGAGTGAGGCTAGTCCTTCGTGGACATAAGCCGTGATGGAATAGACAAGGTTGCTTCTTCGTGGACCCCTCGTGGTTGGAGCCCTCCGTGGACTCGCGCAGCCATTAGCCTCCATGGGTTGAAGTCTCCATTAACGTGGACGTCTGATAGCACCACCTATCGGAACCATGGGAAAAATATTCGTGTCCCCAATTGCGTTTGATATTCCTTTCCATTTTCTCTACTTACATGTGCTTGTCTTTACTTTCCGCTGCTATACTTGTTGACATGCATGTGTAGGGTGTACTTGACTTGCTACAATTGCTAAAATCTACCAACACTAAAATTGCGAAAAGGGTAGAGATTTTATTTTGTCAAGTAGTCTATTCACCCCCTCTAGACATCCCTTTTAATTATCCCACAATTGGTATCCAAGCTTTGGTCTCCATAGCCTTGGTTTAATCACCATTGGAGGAAGATGGATGTGTCTAGTTTAGGGAGTATGAGATGTAGAGTGCCTATTCACAATGGGGAGTACTATAGTCAATGGAAAGGTAGAATGCTTGATATATTTGATGAATTCCATTTGAGCAAGTATGTTGAAAAACCCTATGTGCCCCCCATTGTTCCCTTACATCTTTCACACGTAGAAGAAATTGACATGCTTCACAATCTTAGAACTGTTAATCTTATCATTAGAGGATTGCCAAGAATTGTGTTTGATCATATACTCGGCCAATGATTTAGAGAAAATATATCCAAACTATTCTTTGAAAAATCTCGATGAAATTCTTCATAAAACTATTGCTTTCCACAAAATGAAGCCAAGTGATCCCAACTTTGATAAATGCTTGTTTGAGGTTTGTGACCTCATGCGTGCTAAAGGAGATGTCATTACCATCAATAACATCATTGTTGAAGCCATTCGCATTCATAAATTGGAATATTGTCATGATCATAATTCTAACAATTCTCTCAATCTTTTTGACGAGGATATTCCATTTGATGATGACAATGTGGAATATGGCTACTATGATGAAGATGAGGAGTTTGACATTGAATGTGAGAAGACGATGAAGAGTATAAGTCTCATGGCAAACTTCAAGGATTACAAGTGCCGTGGAAAAGAGTGGATTCTCGATAGTGGATGCACCGATCACATGACCGAAGATAGAGACATGTTTCAAGAGATTACACCAAACCATGGACCATGAAGGTATGTGAATTTTGGAGACAACTCCAAGGGTAAGGTACTTGGTGTTGGTAAGGTGGCCATTTCTCATGATAGCTCTATTCAAAATGTCATGCTTGTTGAATCCCTTGGCTACAATTTTCTTTCCGTATCTAGACTAGCCGACTTCGGTTTCAATGTGCTATTTACTAAGGTAGATTGCCAAGTGTTTCGTCAAGACTGTCATAACATGGTATTTACCGGCTTTCGTAGAGGTGATCTATACATTGTCGATTTCACTGAAAGAGCCCAACCTCGTACTTGTCTTATTGCAAAATCATCTAAAGATTGGCTAGAGCATAGAAGGCTAGGACATGTTGGTATCCGTAATCTAGACAAGCTCATCAAAGATGATCATATACTCGGTGTTAAAGATGTTATCTTTGATAAAAATAGACTTTGTAGTGCTTGTCAAGCAGGAAAACAAGTAGGTGGAAGTCGTCCTGTTAAGAACATCATGACTACTAGTAGACCACTTGAGTTGCTACATATAGATCTCTTTGGTCCCAATGCTTACAAGAGCCTCGGTGGAAATTCCTTTGGTCTAGTTATAGTTGATGGTTTTTCCAGATTTACGTGGGTATTCTTTCTTGATGGCAAGTCGCGGGTACAAAATATCTTCAAGCACTTCGTTCGAAAGGCGCAAAATCAATTTGAAGTGAAGATCAAGAAATTTCAAAGCGACAACAGATCGGAGTTCAAGAGCACAAATGTGGATACCTTTCTTGACGAAGAAGGGATTTCACATGAGTTATCGGCTACGTACACACCTCAACAAAATGGAGTTGTTGAGAGGAAGAACCGGACTCTCATAGAGATGGCTAGAACGACGCTCGACGAATACAAGACGCCAAGACACTTTTGGGAAGAAGCCGTGGAAACAGTGTGTCATGCTACAAACCGACTCTACCTAGACAAACTTCTCGGTAAAATGGCATACGAGCTGCTCACCGGTAACAAACCCCAAGTTGGATACTTTCGGGTATTCGGCTCAAACTGCTACATTCTTGATAAGCATCGTGGTTCTAAATTTTCTCCTAAATCTCATGAAGGTTTCCTACTTGGTTACGGATCAAACTCTCACACTTACCGTGTCTACAACAACTTCACTCGAAAAGTTGAAGAGATGGTTGATGTGAAGTTTGATGAATCTATTGGTTCGCAATTCGAACAATTGCCAAATGATGTAGGAGACAAGGAACCCTCGGAAGTTTTCAAGAATTGTCCATTGGCAAGATTCGTCCCTTGGAGGTGAAGGAAAGTACTTCATCAACACAAGTGGAAGCTCCTACTTCGCGTCAAGGCGAACCACAAAATGACATGGAGGCATCAACAAGCGGTACACGACAAAATGAAGAGGAGGAAGAAGTACATCATGAAGATCCACCTCAACCTCCTTCAACACCACCTCAAGGAAATGCCACCTTCAACAACAATGAAGAAGAATATGATGAAGAAGAAGCTACACCATCCAACAAGCAAAGTCTATCAATAGTTCGAGCAAGAGTGAACAAAAATCATCCCTTAGAGAAAATATTCGGTCACATACAAACCGGAAGGATAACTCGCTCTAAAACTCCTTTGGCTAACTTTTGTGAGCATTACTAATTTATCTCTAGTATTGAGCCTTTGAAGGTGGAAGAAGCGCTTGTGGACCCCGATTGGGTGAATGCCATGCACGAAGAACTACATAACTTCGTATGAATGAAGTATGGGCATTCGTGGAGAAGCCCAAGGAGGAGCATAACATCATTGGTACAAAATGGGTGTTTCTGAACAAGCAAGCTGAATATGGTCAAGTTGTACGCAACAAGGCACGTCTCGTAGCTGAAGGCTACACTCAAGTCGAAGGTATGGACTACGGCATTCACCCCTCTAGACATCCCTTCTAATGATCCCACAATTGGTATCAGAGCTTTGGTCTCCATAGCCTTGGTTTAATCACTATTGGAGGAAGATGGATGTGTCTAGTTTAGGGAGTATGAGATGTAGAGTGCCTATTCACAATGGGGAGTACTATAGTCAATGGAAAGGTAGAATGCTTGATATATTTGATGAATTCCATTTGAGCAAGTATGTTGAAAAACCCTATGTGCCCCCCATTGTTCCCTTACATCCTTCACACGTAGAAGAAATTGACATGCTTCACAATCTTAGAACTGTTAATCTTATCATTAGAGGATTGCCAAGAATTGTGTTTCATCAAATGAAAAACTTTGAGTGTGCTTATACTTTGTGAAATGATTTAGAGAAAATATATCCAAACAATTCTTTGAAAAATCTTGATGAAATTCTTCATAAAACTATTGCTTTCCACAAAATGAAGCCAAGTGATCCCAACTTTAATAAATGCTTGTTTGAGCTTCGTGACCTCATGCGTGCTAAAGGAGATGTCATTGCCATCAATAACATCATTGTTGAAGCCATTCGCATTCATAAATTTGAATATTGTCATGATCATAATTCTAACAATTCTCTCAATCTTTTTGACGAGGAAATTCCATTTGATAATGACAATGTGGAATATGGTTACTTTGATGAAGATGAGGAGTTTGGCATTGAATGTGAGAAGACGATGAAGAGTATAAGTCTCATGGCAAACTTCAAGGATTACATGTCCGGTGAAAAAGAGTGGATTCTCGATAGTGGATGCACCGATCACATGACCGAAGATAGAGACATGTTTCAAGAGATCACACCAAACCATGGACAATGAAGGTATGTGAATTTTGGAGACAACTCCAAGGGTAAGGTACTTGGTTGTGGTAAGGTGGCCATATCTCATGATAGCTCTATTCAAAATGTCATGCTTGTTGAATCCCTTGGCTACAATCTTCTTTCCGTATCTAGACTAGCCGACTTCGGTTTCAATGTGCTATTTACTAAGGTAGATTGCCAAGTGTTTCGTCAAGACAATCACAACATGGTATTTACTGGATTTCGTAGAGGTGATCTATACATTGTCGATTTCACTAAAAGAGCCCAACCTCGTACTTGTCTTATTGCAAAATCATCTAAAGGTTGGCTAGAGCATAGAAGGCTAGGACATGTTGGTATGCGTAATCTAGACAAGCTCATCATAGATGATCATATACTCGGTGTTAAAGATGTTATGTTTGACAAAAATAGACTTTGTAGTGCTTGTCAAGCAAGAAAATAAATAGGCGGAAGTCGTCCAGTAAAAACATCATGACTACTAGTAGACCACTTGAGTTGCTACATATAGATCTCTTTGGTCCCAATGCTTACAAGAGCCTCGGTGGAAATTCCTTTGGTCTAGTTATAGTTGATGGTTTTTCCAGATTTACGTGGGTATTCTTTCTTGATGACAAGTCGCGGGTACAAAATATCTTCAAGAACTTCGCTCGAAAGGCACAAAATCAATTTGAAGTGAAGATCAAGAAAGTTCGAAGCGACAATGGATCGGAGTTTAAGAGCACAAATGTGGATACCTTTCTTGACGAAGAAGGGACTTCACATGAGTTCTCGGCTACGTACACACCTCAACAAAATGGTGTTGTTGAGAGGAAGAACCGGACTCTCATAGAGATGGCTAGAACGACGCTCGACGAATACAAGACGCCAAGACACTTTTGAGAAGAAGCCGTGGAAATAGTGTGTCATGCTACAAACCGACTCTACCAAGACAAACTTCTCGGTAAAATGGCTTACGAGCTGCTCACCAGTAACAAATCCAAGTTGGATACTTTCGGGTATTCGGCTCAAAGTGATACATTCTTGATAAGCATCATTAGTCTAAATTTGCTCCTAAATCTCATGAAGGTTTCCTACTTGGTTACGGATCAAACTCTCACACTTACCGTGTCTACAACAACTTCACTCGAAAAGTTGAAGAGACGGTTGATGTGAAATTTGATGAATCTAATGGTTCGCAAGTCGAACAATTGCCAAATGATGTAGGAGACAAGGAACCCTCGGAAGTTTTCAAGAATTGTCCATTGGCAAGATTCGTCCCTTTGAGCTGAAGGAAAGTACTTCATCAACACAAGTGGAAGCTCCTACTTCTCGTCAAGGCGAACCACCAAACGACATGGAGGCATCCACAAGTGGTACACGATAAAATGAAGAGGAGGAAGAAGTACATCATGAAGATCCACCTCAACCTCCTTCAACACCACCTCAAGGAAATGCCACCTTCAACAACAATGAAGAAGAATATGATGATGGATACGCTCCACCATCCAACAAGCAAAGGCTATCAAGAGTTCAAGCAAGAGTGAACAAAAATCATCCCTTAGAGAAAATCTCCGGTCACATACAAACCGGAAGGATAACTTGCTCTAAAACTCATTCGGCTAACTTTTGTGAGCATTACTCATTTATCTCTAATATTGAGCCTTTGAAGGTGGAAGAAGCGCTTGAGGACCCCGATTGGGTGAATGCCATGCACGAAGAACTACATAACTTTGAAAGGAATGAAGTATGGACATTCGTGGAGAAGCCCAAGGACAAGGACAACATCATTGGTACAAAATGGGTGTTTCGGAACAAGCAAGCTGAAGATGGTCAAGTTGTACGCAACAAGGCACGTCTCGTAGCTCAAGGATACACTCAAGTCGAAGGTATGGACTACGGTGAGACCTATGCCCCTGTTGCTAGACTTGAAGTCATTCGTATACTTCCCCCTTATGCCAATCACCATGATATTACTCTTTACCAAATGGATATCAAAAGTGCTTTTCTAAATGGTGAAATTGAGGAGGGAGTTTATGTTAAACAACCTCCCAGCTTTGTGAACCCTAAAAAACCTAATCATGTTTATAAACTTCGTAAAGCTCTATATGGTCTTAAACAAGCCCCTCGAGCTTGGTACAAATGCCTAACGAAGTTTCTTATTGAAAAGGGTTTTGAGATTGATAAAATTGACGCAAACTTGTTCACTAAAAGAGTTAATGGTGTATTATTTGTTTGCAAGTCAAGCAAACAAGAGAAGGAACATTCATCTCTCAAATCAAGTATACCAAGGACTTGATCAAGAAGTTGAACATGGAAGAGTGTAAAGGTATGAAAACCCCTATGCCTACAAGTGGACATGTTGACCTCACCAAAGAGGACAAACTGGTTGATCAAAAGGTTTATCGATCAATGATTGGTTCATTACTATATCTATGTGCCTCCTGTCCCGACATCATGTTAAGTGTGTGAATGTGTGCCCGCTATCAAGTGGCACCCAAAGAGTGTCATCTTAAGGCCGTGAAAAGAATTGTGAGACACTTCATACATACACCAAATTTGGCATATGGTATCCCAAGGGATCTTCTTTTAACCTTGTTGGTTATTCCGACTCGGACTATGCTAGAGATAAGGTTGATAGAAAATCCACCTTGGGTATGTGTCAATTTCTTTGGAGATCTCTTGTATCTTGGTCCTCCAAGAAACAAAACTCGGTATCTCTATCTACCGCCGAAGCAGAGTACATTGCCGCCGGATCATGTTGTGCACAATTGCTATGGATGACACAAACTCTTAACGATTATGGGATACATGTGAAAAATGTTCCCTTGCTTTGTGACAATGAAAGTGCTATTAAAATTGCTCATAATCCCGTGCAACACTCTTGAACTAAACATATTCAAGTTCGTCATCATTTCATTCGTGATCATGTTACCAAAGGGGATATTAATATCAAACATGTTCGGACCGACAAGCAATTGGCCTATATCTTTACTAAGCCACTTGATGAGAAAGTGTTTTGTCACTTGAGGAGTGAGTTGAACATCATTAATGTTTTAAACGTGAGATAGACTCACTCGGATGCATGCAAGGACATGAGATTACATGACTATTCCATGTTATCTATTGATATGACATTACCATATACCTTGGAATTCTATGCTCCCTTGTATTGCATCTAACCTTTTGTAGGAACTTGGAAGAACTACACTCCACAAGATTGCCTTCAACTCATACCACAAGCAATCTTGTCATGGCCAAGTATCTACAACCCTTCTTTGATGATGGAGGAAGAAGAGAACACAAACCATATCCTTGACACATATACCATGAAATCTTCATTCTTGTCAATTGGATATATCATGTTCTTCCTTGCATGACTAACCTAATGAAGGTCACAAAAAGACCAAAACAAGAACGATTGCTCCAAACTTAAGATGATCTTCATCAACATTGAGCATCCACAACAAGTTCACCTACATGCCACGCCATCAATATGATTCAAAGGTATGTACTCATATCCTTGAAACAGCTTTACTCCAAGTCATGGCAAAAAGATATTGGTTAAATGTTTAATTTCATCGTCGGGACATCGTCGCAGCATACCGTGGCATCTTATAAGAAACACCCCCATCATACTGGTGCATTATTCGATCGCCATGAATCTGTATCATGTTTCTTATTTTCTTGTATCACGTGTCTTATTTTCTCGTTCGATACTCTGTCTCATGGTTGATTATTGCGATGTCTCATACTACCAAATTTCATAATGGCGACCACGTTCTCAGTTGATAAGTCTCTGACAAAGGCTTAGCTAACGAACGTCAGTGACCACTCACTGGAGTACATTCTACTGTTTCGCTGATCGACATGGTAAAGGACCAGATGACAATATTGTTTGAGATGGAGAGCATGACTATCATGCTCGTCGAGCTTTATTGCTAAGTTGAATTTACAGATTGCGCACACAAAATCAACCGACCGGTCGTCTCTTCGAAATACACATAAAACATACTCCCTCCGTCCCAAAAGTGACTCAACTTTGGTGCAAACTTGTACTAATATTGAGACATTTATTTCGGGATGGAGGGAGTATATGGTAGGTGCTACCATGCCCTTGCTCAGGCTGGAACTTCATCGGAAGACGGGTATGTCTGAAGAACGTAAATCGGGTCGCCGACCTTGACGATCCTCCCTTTTCTCTTTGTTGATACCGATTCCTTGCAGACCAGATTTTGCCCAAAGTACGCCTGCAAAACAAGATAAAAATGCGAGCAGTAAATGGCTTGTTCTACTGCTAAAAGTAGAATAGGTTGAAAGAGACAAATTAATTACCTTGTGTTTATTCTTGTGGCTTGGATGGATCACTTCACCGGACCAGAATGTCAGCATAGTTTCTATTGGTTCCGTGCCAAGTATTCCGTTCTCTTGATTAACGGTAGGCACCTGGATCATCGAACAGAGAAACTAAGCATAGAGTATACTCATATTTATATTGTCTAGTGTGAACATTTAGGGTGCATATCATACTACTGAATTCTGGTGGTGTAAGGTTTATATGAAACAAAGGAACAACTTCACAAACGAAACTAATCCCCATCACGCGCGATAATTCACTCCAGAACCCGGGCTCAGATGAGCCTGGTGAACAGTACTGCGTTTTGAAAGTTCAAAAATGTTTTAAAAATTCCAAATTTTTTTATGGTGCAAGATGCTTCTGTGCGTGAGCTCCGTGCAAATTTTTGTGAAGTTTGAACATTCGAGGAGCTCGTGGCAAAAAAGACAAAATTAGATGTGAACAGTGCGATTTTCAAAAGTTTCTCAGACATTTGAAATTTATCTTTTTTGCCACGAGCTCCTCGAAAGTTCAAACTTCACAAAATTTTGCACGGAGCTCACGCACAGAAGCATCTTGCACCACCGTCGTTCAGTTGCACGCCTGGTCGTACTTTGCATGTCAACCACAGAAACTGAACTTCAAATTTTACCTTGCAATAGTCGCATAACTTCACCCCATCAAATGTCAGCTTGTTTATCTTTATGGTTTTCCACAGATCCTACGAGTATGGGTGGCATCCATCAACTAAAATACTATGAAAGAAAACTTTGTTTGTAAGAAAGCAAAAGGTAAGTGAATATTAAGCAACCAGGTATCATAATTTATAATACATAAACCCGTGGCAAAAAGGTTTTTCAGAAAATGCAGTGCACTGCTTACTTTGGTCTGAAGCGATTGATTTGTACAGGTTCTTTAAGAATCTCATTTAGTGCATCCAGTGAGCCCAGCAAACTATTTGAACTGTCAACTTGAGCTTTGTGTTTAGCAGCAGTGCACATAGACTTCCTAGTTCATACATAGGCAAACAGTCTGAGCTGCGAACTATGAACCGTACTTGGGAGGCTATCAGGAACGGGAAGGCATCCGTAAATGTGAGCTTGTAACCTTGAGCATAATCCGGATCAGTCGGCCTGATTTCAGACTCTACAAAAAACATACGAAATTAAGATACTCCATAAGTATCAGAGATGATCTCATCGAGGAAACATTTTAAAACAAATAGACAGGCATCCAAGGCATTTTTTGTGTGATTAAAGAACACCACAGGGCACACGATATGCACCTTCTTTGAACCGCACGAGGCGACTTGGCTTACCGAAACAGGTGGAGAACCATTCGGCTACTTCAGCTCCTACATCATAAGAAGAACCAGACCACTCCCACACGAACACGTCATCGAGCGTGGCGCGTTCCGCAACAAGAGGGACCTTCAGCGTGTCCATTCCAGGTGCTCTTATAACTGCAATTAGCAGAGGATCAAATAAAATTGATTTTTCAATCAGCAGAGGATCAAATAAAATTGATCTTTAGGAGAGTTCCTCTGAAACATAAATAGAAAATGATAATGATACAAGTTCATTTGTTCTATGTTGATCTTTGGATCTGTGGTGCAAATTATTTATGCAGAGTTCTGTTGTGGTGGGTCATTCTTTCCTTTTCTTTTTAAGGACACATTATTTAATTATCCATGCTGAAAAAGTGTAAACTCTGGCTAGCTGGTTGTTGCTATATTGATCTGGACATTTCTATTCGACGATGTGAAAGAAGGCCCTTGCATTGTGCGGCAGCTAGTTGAGGTGGCTGCTGTACTTAAGCTCTAATTATACATGAAAAAAATGTAACCATTAATAGTGTGTTTGTGCTGCTAACTGGATTAGCCAGTAATGGTTCTCAATATTGTGTTCTCCAATGTTCTACATGACCTTGAAGCTTTTCGGAAAAAATGTTGAATTTGGCTGTACCCTTAATCTTCCATATGTGGGGCATGTGCGGCAAAACTTAGCCGATCCTCCTAAACTCATGCTTTATTGGTCTCCGTTGTGCAATTGTGCTTCTGATGATGCTTTCATGTTAGCATTTGTGCCTGTCTCATAGTGGAAAATATGAGCACACTTTTCCTTGAAACCAATAATAGATTATACTGTCAGGACTCTTTCGCTCTTAATTATGATATGGTCATGTCCCAGTTTATATAGTAATAGAAAATCACCAAGGACGACGGGCTGTGGAAGAAGATGTAGCCCATGGGTAACACTAGTATAAAGTAGGATTTCTATTAAATGCGGTCAGGAGCGTTGAGGTGATGGTTGTGCTCAGTGGGATCCATCATTATCAATGCTTTCACGTGGCAGACATCAAAAATGAAAATACCATCAGAATACATTGCCAAATACACTGCAGTTCACCTATCCCAAGTTAGTTGTGTGGCCGTGATTTTAGGAGCAGATGAGCTCGAGCACCGTTTTGTGTGTGTTGGTTGTGGTGGCGTGCGTTTGTATCGGGATGATTGCTGATCATTGCTTTATATATAAAGCGGGGTGAAAACTTTTTTCGATAAAGCAATAATCCGGCCCATGCTTCCTAGGCTATTTAAGGTGCTCGGATCGCTCCCAAAGCTCCCCCGCTCTCCTCAAGGTCCCATTCTCTCCTCAAGCTCCCACGCTTACAATCCCAAGCTCCTCCTGTCGAGAGGCTCCATTCCATCGACGTGGGCTCCAGGCTCCTGATCTCTTCCCCCTTCTCTCTTTCTTCCCATTGTTTGTTGGTTTGGTTTGCAGTCTTCCGCAAGTGACTGCACCCTAATGGATCTGATATTGCCTTCTCGTTTCATATTGATTTGATGGCTTGCGAAATTTGCACCTCTCGAGACTCGACGTCATGTCCTATATGTTGCACCTCTAGCTTTCATTCGCTCCCCTTTGTCTTCATAGTACTTTTCAGTTTTCTTTCGGAGGGGAGAGGCTCTTCTTCTCAAGTGATTCTCTTTCAACTTGTTTCTCTTGCTGGCCGCACCTGCGGGCTAGCTCAGGCCGATTCCTTTGCATCTGGCGACCTCTTGCTCATTCTTGCTAATTCATTTGGATACCCCGATGAATCTTGCTGATTGCGTTCTCTGTTTTTTCCTTGCAGCTCGGTCCGTCGATGGAGATGACCAACCCCAAGAGCTACTGGCTTATGTTCGCGGTTCGCCTACCACGTGATTTACGTGGCCATCACTCAGGCAATGGTTCCAAAAAACTACTAGTAACATATAGTTTACACGCAATGGTTAGACTACCTTCAGGTAACATAGAGGTCTTCAGGTAACATAGAAGTCTTCATTTATTAGCATATAGACTCATTTTGTCTTGGTGTGTGTTATGTTACTCATAGTATGAGTAACTAGCTATGTTACTCAATTTGCCTCTTTCCTTATTAATTAGCTGCCATATCATCTTTTTTGCTTAGGTGTCATCTATATTACTACCTATGTTACTCCCACTGTGGGTAGTCTTAGGTACTGTTAAGCTTATGCGTCATGGGTGCTAGTGTAGTCATAATCAGTGGCGGAGCTATGTGTGCGCATGGGGGGACTGTGCCCCCCCCCCCCCCCCCCCCCCCTCAGCCTTAGAAAAATGTGTGAAAGAATTATTTTTAGAGAGCTTAGATGAGAGAAAAATAGCATTTGGTCCCCTTAAGTCTGCATTTTTACCATTTGCCCCCTGCACTTCCTCTCTAGCTCCGCCACTGGTCATAATGGAAGTTAATTGTGTGTGCTTTCTTGTTGTGGAACTCGAGTGGTCACTTTGTTAGTCGGTTGTTATATAATTAATGCATGGTTTAATTTCTAGTAATATATGAAAATGTGTTGGTATGTGATCCTTGAGTTGCTGTTTAATTGGTTTAAATATTAGTAATTTTGGTGTCATCTACGCGAGCCGCTGGTACGGTACGGTACGGTCACAGTTGTTTGTTGCGCAGCAGCTTGTAGTGGGCTATTTGGTTACCTGCATTCACTATTGGGCCTGCATAGCGCGAATATCAAACCACCCCCAAGCCCGGCCCTAGAGCTACTGCCCAATCGGCAGTTTCTCCGCACCCAGGATGAGCGAGGCCACACGTGGATCTTGGCTTCACGCCTCGGGAGAGCGGGAGACGGACGGGACGTCTCATAACTCAAACACATATGCTCCCTTGGTGGTTTTGATAATTCATGATAACATACATTGTCTCTTGGATTAATAGTTTTATCTATCCTATTTCAGATACGGTCCATAGTGTCTACTACGTAACTTTATTCTTGTAGACTATGTTGGGCCTCCAAGCGCAGAGTTTTGTAGGACAGTAGCAATTTTCCCTCAAGTGGATGACCTAAGGTTTATCAATCCGTGGGAGGTGTAGGATGAAGATGGTCTCTCTCAAGCAACCCTGCTATCAAATACAAGAAATCTCTTGTGTCCCCAACACACCCAATACAATGGCAAATTGTATAGGTGCACTAGTTCGGCGAAGAGATGGTGATACAAGTGCAATATGGATGGTAGATATAGGTTTTTGTAATCTGAAAATATAAAAACAGCAAGCTAACAAATAGTAAACAACGAGCAAAATGTTGTATAAATGCTTGGTAATAGGGCCTAGGGTCCGTACTTTCGCTAGTGCAATCTCTCAACAATGCTAATATAATTGGATCACATAACCATCCCTCAAAGTGCAATGAAGAATCACTCCAAAGTTCTTATCTAGCGGAGAACATAAGAAGAAATTGTTTGTAGGGTACGAAACCACCTTAAAGTTATCCTTTCCGATCGATCTATCCAAGAGTTCGTACTAAAATAACACCAAGTTATCCTTTCCGATCGATCTATCTAAGAGTTCGTACTAAAATAACACCATATGATACGCATCAACCAACTCTAATGTCACCTAGATACTCCAATGTCACCACAAGTATCCATGAATTAATTATATGATACACATCAAACAATTTCAGATTCTTAATACTCAATCCAACACAAAGAACCTCAAAGAGTGCCCCAAGATTTCAACCGAAGAAAGTAGGACAAAAACGTGCATCAACCCCTATGCATAGATTACCCCAATGTCACCTCGGGAATCAGCGAGTTGAGTGCCAAGACATAGATCAAGTGCTCTCAAATCGATAAAAGTATTCAATCCGGCAATAACGAAATCTCCAAGGGAAAACTCAATTCATCACCACAAGATAGAGAGGGGAAAACACCATATGATCCAACTATATTAACAAAACTCGTGATACATCAAGATCGTGACATCTCAAGAACACGAGAGAGAGAGAGAGAGAGATTGAAGACATGGCTACTGGTACATACCCTCAGCCCCGAGGGTGGACTACTCCCTCCTCATCATGGCCTCCGCCGGGATGACGAAGATGGCCACCGGAGATGGATTCCCCTCTCCGGCAGGGTACTGGAACGTCTCCAGATTGGTTTTTCGTTGATACAGCGAGTTGCGGCGGTGGAGCTTCTCGTCTAGGGTTATTTCTGGGGGTTTCTGAATATATAGGATTTTTGGGCGTCGGTTTCACGCGAAGATGGGCCACGAGTGGACCACAAGACACCAGGGCGCGCCGGAGGGGCCTGGCGCGCCCTGGTGGGTTGTGCCCATCTCGTGGCTCTTCTGGCCCTCCAACGAAGCTTCTAGTGCCTCTTTTGTTCCAAAAAATCATCAAAAAGTTTCGTAGCATTTGGAGAACTTCGATTTCTGCATAAAAAACAACACCACAATAGTTCTGCTGAAAACAACGTCAGTCCGGGTTAGTTCTAAATAAATCATGCAAAGTGCATCAAAACCATATAAAAGTATTGTAAACATAGGTGAATATGGCATGAATACTTCATAAATTATCGATACGTTGGAGACGTATCAGCATCCCCAAGCTTAATTCCTACTCGTCCTCGAGTAGGTAAATGATAAAAGAAATAATTTATGAAGTGTGAATGCTAGCATAGTGCATAAGTTTGATCAATGATAATTTCAACCAATTTTCCTAGCATCATAACAGCAACTCTTTCTCAAAAAACTCATCATGATAAAGTAGAAACCAATTCACATGTTATGGTTCAAACAATGAATTCTCTTGAAACTTAATAACCTATGTTCTTAGTCACCAAACAATTGCAATTCAACTTATTCTCAACAAAGTCTAAGTAACAGCTCCACATACTCAATCATCTTATAGTCTTCTATTATTGCTAGTACTCAAAGCATATTTTTAGAACAAATGGCATCCATCGAACATAGAGAAAGATAGGGGCTTAATGTTTCGCCTCCCAACTCATTTATCATAGGGATAATTGTCAACAATAATAAGTCATGATCAAATATATTTGACTGTCCATATGTGCCTAGATCTTTCCCCACCACATGATGCTTGCCAACTAGAGAATAATTGAGGTTGAAAGGAGAATGCATACTATTCACTCTTGCATAAAAGTAAATACTGAAAGGTAAAAGATAGGCCCTTCGCAGAGGGAAGCAGAGATTTGTAGAGGTGCCAGAGCTCAAAGCTTAAATTGAGAGAGAAAAATATGGTGGGTGGCATGCCTTTCCTGTCAACGAAAACGACCGAGAATTTCCAATACTTTCCATGCTAGATATATCATAGGCCGTTCCCAAACAGAAAATAAAGTTTATTCCTTTTTCCACCATTCTTTCACAATCCATGGATAGCCGTATCCACGGGTGCCTTCCATACCAACACTTTCCAAGGAATTTCTTATTTCACAACATAAAGTAAATTTCTTTTTCATTTCGGGACTGGGCATCCCTATTACCGCCGTACTCTCATGCAATGACAAGTGAATAAACACTCATCTTGAGAATAACACATCTAGCATGGAAAAATATTGGCCACCCCCTACCGCTTCATGAGCGGTACGAGCACACAAAAGGGAAATTCGTTTTGAAAATTAGAGAGGGCACATACAAATTTGCTTGGAACGACATGGAAATACCGCATATAGGTAGGTATGATGGACTCATATGGCAAGAAACTGGGTTTAAGGGTTTTTGGATGCACAAGTAGTATCTCTACTTAGTACGAATTTTTGGCTAGCAAAAGATCCTAAGCAAACACCACATGTTTGAGGATCCATAACAATATACCTTCTATGCAAATATACACAACCATAACTCATTACGTTGTCTTCCTTGTCCAACTTCAACTAATTTACTCATGTTTGAAAATAATTAATGGGTATTCGCAATTATAGAAGATGTCCAAGATAATATATTTGTATGTGAAAGTTCTCTTCCTTATACTAATCATTCACGAATTGCTTGTATGACCAATATTGTGATTGTCAAGCTTCAATAGATTTTACTTTCTAAACCAAAGGTGAACTTGCTACTAAGAATATAGCACATTGATAATTTCAGATTTATGATATTTCATCCATTCACAATTTACTCTTAGGATATAAGTGAAACACAAGAGTAAACATCAAACTACTCTCAAAAGATATAAGTGAAGATCAATGAGTAGTCAAACAATTAATTAGCTATGTGAGGAATCTCTCTCAATAAAGATTTTCAGATCTGAGTATTTTATTCAAACAGCAAACTAAATAAAAATTCATTCCAAGAATAGCACATATCATGTGGACAAATAAAAATGTAGGCTCAACATAGGCTAACCGATATTTGTTTGATGAAGAGAGGTGGGATGCGTAGCATCCCTAAGCTTAGATGCTTGAACTTCTTGAAATATTTACTTGGGGTGCCTTGGGCATCCCCAAGCTTGAGCTTTTGTATCTCGTTCAATCCTCTCATATCCCGGTTTCACCTAAGTCTCAAAAACTTCATCCACACAAAACTCAAAAAGAACTCGTGAGATAGGTTAGTACACATAAGAACAAATCAACACTTCATGTACTGCCAAGACAAGTTGCACAATAATTTTCAAACATCATCTACTGTTTAATATCATTTCCACAATTTATATCTACCAATATAGGCTATGGAAACTATAGGATAAATAGATAACAAAACTATGACAGCAATCTGTCCAAACAGAACAGTCTGTAGCAATCTATTAAACCAGTGTAGTTATGTAACTCAAAAATATGAAAATTTAGGACGTGATAAATAATTTATATGAAAATACTTTATAAAAATATCAGAAACTTTCCACGTTCCAGTAAAATATGAAAATTCAAAGACTACAGAGAAAGTTTTTGTTTTTACACAGCACATATCAAACATGCAATGCAAGCATCCTAAGGCAATTCTTGGAACTTTTTATTGAAAAACAAGATTATAAATAACACCTAACAAAAATAACAAAATATAATGATGATCCAAGCAAAGCAGATATTAAGTGACAAATAAAAATATAGCTCTTAGTAAGATATACCGATAATGTTGAAGACGAAAGACGGGATGCCTTCCGGGGTATCCCCAAGCTTAGGCGCTTGAGTCTTCCTTGGGTATTACCTTGGGGGTGCCTTGGGAATCCCCAAGCTTAGGGTCTTACCACCCCTTATTCTTCTTATATCGGTGTCTCACTCAAAACTTGAAAACTTCAATCACACAAAACTTAACGGAACTTCGTGAGATGGGTTAGTATAGTAAATATAGATCATTCACTTGGGTACTGTTAAGACAAGATTCATAATTGTTCGCACATGATACCTACTGTATTCTATCATTCCCATAATTTATACCACTAAATATAAGCTATGTAAACACTAAAACAAGCAAACAATGCATGCAAAACAGAATCTGTAAAAAACAGAACAGTCTGTGAAGATATGTAGTATAACCGTACTTCCCTGTCTCTAAAAATTCTGAAAAATTAGGAAAACCTGGAGAATGTGTATATCAACACTGTGTAAATTTTTTGGATCATTATCACGCTCCAGTAAAAAATTGAAAATTCCTGTACTGGAGTCAAAAGTTTCTGTTTTGGTTCAGCATCAATTATACTCATCTTGTGAGTCATCCCAAAGGCTTTACTTGGCACTTTATTGAATTAAAAGACAAAAAACATGATTACTACAGTATATTAATCATGTGAACATATAAAAACATAAAGTAAAAGAGTTGGGTTGTCTCCCAACATGCGCTTTTCTTTAATGCCTTTTAGCTAGGCATGATGATTTCAATGATGCTCACGTAAGAATAGTAATTGAAATATGCAAGAGGGCATCATGAATCACATGGAAAACACATTTAAGTCTAACCCTCTTCCTATGCATAGGGATTTTGTGAGCAAACAGTTCATGGGAGCAAGAATGAACAAGCATAGGAAGGCAAAACAAGCATATCTTCAAAACTTTGAACACATAAGGGGGAAACTTGATATTATTGCAATTCCTACAAGCATATGTTCCTCCCTCATAATAAATTTCAGTAGCATCATGAAGGAATTCAACAATATAACCATCACATAAAGCATTCTTTTCATGATCTACAAGCATAGAAAATTTATTACTCTCCACATAAGCGTATTTCTTCTCATTCATAATAGTGGGAGCAAACTCAACAAAATAACTATCATTACATACTTGATTGACCTAACCACTTTGAATATTAAAATCATGATGACAAGTTTCATGGTTACTATCACTCTTCATAGCATACATTTCATCACAATAATCATCATAGATAGGAGGCATGCCATCATCATAATAAATTTGCTCATCAAAACTTGGGGGACAAAAAATATCATCTTCATCAAACATAGCATCCCCAAGCTTGTGGTTTTGCATATCATTAGCATCAAGAATATTCAGAGAACTCATACTAACAATATTGCTATCATGCTCATCATTCAAGGAATTCTCATCACGTATTTTCATAATTTCTTCCTCTACCAATTGAGCACAATTTTCTGAATCCTTATTTTCACGGAAGACATTATAAAGACGATACAAATCATGCAACCTAAACTCCATTTTTGTAGTTTTCTTTTATAAAACCAAACTAGTGAAAAACAAGAAACTAAAAGATTTAATTGCAAGATCTGAAGATATACCTTCAAGCACTCACCTCCCCGGCAACGGCGCCAGAAAAGAGCTTGATGTCTACTACACAACTTTATTCTTGTAGACTATGTTGGGCATCCAAGCGCAGAGTTTTGTAGGACAGTAGCAATTTTCCCTCAAGTGGATGACCTAAGGTTTATCAATCCGTGGGAGGTGTAGGATGAAGATGGTCTCTCTCAAGCAACCCTGCAATCAAATACAAGAAATCTCTTGTGTCCCCAACACACCCAATACAATGGCAAATTGTATAGGTGCACTAGTTCGGCGAAGAGATGGTGATACAAGTGCAATATGGCTGGTAGATATAGGTTTTTGTAATCTGAAAATATAAAAACAGCAAGGTAACAAATAGTAAACATCAAGCAAAACGTTGTATAAATGCTTGGTAATAGGGCCTAGGGTCCGTACTTTCGCTAGTGCGATCTCTCAACAATGCTAATATAATTGGATCACATAACCATCCCTCAAAGTGCAACGAAGAATCACTCCAAAGTTCTTATCTAGCGGAGAACATAAGAAGAAATTGTTTGTAGGGTACGAAACCACCTTAAAGTTATCATTTCCGATCGATCTATCCAAGAGTTCGTACTAAAATAACACCAAGTTGTACTTTCTGATCAATCTATCTAAGAGTTCGTACTAAAATAACACCATATGATACATATCAACCAACTCTAATGTCACCTAGATACTCCAATGTCACCACAAGTATCCATGAATTAATTATACGATACACATCAAACAATTTCAGATTCATAATACTCAATCCAACACAAAGAACCTCAAAGAGTGCCCCAAGATTTCTACCGAAGAAAGTAGGACGAAAACGTGCATCAACCCCTATGCATAGATTACCCCAATGTCACCTCGGGAATTGCTACTTCTTGAGCATGCGTTGGTTTTCCCTTGAAGAGGAAAGGGTGATGCAGCAAAGTAGATAAGTATTTCCCTCAGTTGTTGAGAACCAAGGTATCAATCCAGTAGGAGATACAAGCAAGTCCCCAATAGATGTACCTACACAAATAATCAAACACTTGCACCCAACGCTATAAAGGGGTTGTCAATCCCTTCACGGTTACTTGCAAGGATGAGATCTGATAGAGATGGATAGATTGGATTGCTAAAACGGAAAGTAAAACAAAAGTAAAAAGATTGCAGCTAAGTATTTTTGGTATTTTTGGTTTATAGATCTGAAAATATAATATGGAAAATAGACCCGGGGGCCATAGGTTTCACTAGAGGCTTCTCTCATGAAGGAAAATAATATGGTGGGTGAACAAATTACTGTCGAGCAATTGATAGAAAAGCGAATAATTATGACGATATCCAAGGCAATGATTATGCATATAGGCATCACATCCGTGTCAAGTAGACCGAAACGATTCTGCATCTACTACTATTACTCCACACATCGACCGACTCCTGCCTGCATCTAGAGTATTAAGTTTGTGAAGAACAGAGTAACGCATTAGGTAAGATGACATGATGTAGAGGGATAAACTCAAGCAATATGACGAAAACCCCATCTTTTTATCCTCGATGGCAACAATACAATACGTGCCTCGCTACCCCTACTTTGTCACTGGGTGAGGACACCGCAAGATTGAACCCAAAACTAAGCACTTCTCCCATTGCAAGAATTACCAATCTAGTTGGCCAAACCAAACCAATAACTCGAAGAGACTTGCAAAGATATGAAATCATGCATATAAGAATTCAGAGAAGATTCAAATAATATTCATAGATAAGCTGATCATAAACCCACAATTCATCGGATCTCGACAAACGCACCGCAAAAGAGTATTACATCGGATAGATCTCCATGAAGATCATGAAGAACATGGTATTGAAGAACAAAGAGAGAGAAGAAGCCATCTAGCTACTAGCTATGGACCCGAAGGTCTATGGTAAACTACTCACGCATCATCGGAGGGGCAATGGAGTTGATGTTGATGCCCTCCGTGATCGGTTCCCCCTCCGGCAGATTACCGGAAAAGGCTCCAAGATTGGATCTCACGGGAACAGAGACTTCCGGCGGCGGAAAAGTATTTTCGTGGCTCTCTTTAGTATCCAGGGAATATTTGGGAATTTATAGGCCGAAGAATAGGGTTAGGAGGGCTGCCGTGGGGCCACAAGCCAGGGGGGCGCCCCCCCCTAGGGCACGCCCCTGTGGCTTGTCGCCACACGGCGGCTCCCCTGCCTTCATCTCCAAGTCTTCTGGGTTGCTTCTGGTCCAAGAAAAATTATTCCGAAGATTTTATTCCGTTTGGACTCCGTTTAATATTCCTTATCTGCAATACTCAAAAACATGGAAAAACAGAAACTGGCACTAGGCTCTAGATTAATAGGTTAGTCCCAAAAATAATATAAAATAGCATATTAATGCATATAAAACATCCAAAACAGATAATATAATAGCATGGAACAATCAAAAATTATAGATACGTTGGAGACGTATCAAGCATCCCCAAGCTTAATTCCTGCTCGTCCTTGAGTAGGTAAATGATAAAAACAGAAATTTTCATGTGGAATGCTACCTAACATATCTATCCATGTAATATTCTTTATTGTGGCATGAATATTCAGATCCATAAGATTCAAAACAAAAGTCTAATATTGACATAAAAACAGTAATACTTCGAGCATACCAACAAGGCAATTGTGTCCTTTCAAAATAACATGGCCTTAGAAAGTTATCCCTACAAAATCATATGGTCTGGCTATGCTCCATCTTCCCCACACAAAGTATCTAAATCATGCACACCCCCGATGAAAAGCCAAGCAATTGTTTCACACTTTTTATGTTCTCAAACCTTTTCAACTCACACGCAATACATGAGCGTGAGCCATGGATATAGCATTATAGGTGGAATAGAATATGGTAGAGGTTGCAAGGAAAAAGGAGAAGATAGTCTCACATCAACTAGGCGTATCAACGGGCTATGGAGATGCCCATCAATAGATATCAATGTGAGTGAGTAGGGATTGCCATGCAACGGATGCACTAGAGCTATAAGAGTATGAAAGCTCAAAAAGAAAACTAAGTGGTTGTGCATATGATGAAAAATTCCACTAGCTATATGAAAGTCACAAAATAGGAGACTCTCTATCATGAAGATCATGGTGCTACTTTGAAGCACAAGTGTGGAAAAAGATAGTAGCAACTGTCCCTTCTCTCTTTCTCTCATTTTTTTCTTCTTCTTTTTTTTATTTTTTTTATTTTGGTGGGCATCTTTGGCCTCTTTTTTTTGGGGCTTCGCTGGCCTCTTTTATTATTTGTAAAGTCCGGAGACTCATCCCAACTTGTGAGGGATTCATAGCTTCCATCATCCTTTTCTCACACAGGAACAATGCTCTAATAATGAAAATCATCACACTTTTATTTACTTATAACTCAAAAATTACAACTCAATACCTAGAACAAAATATGACTCTATATGCAATATGAAAGTGATGGTGCATGTCATGAAAAATGGAACGGTGGAAGTTGCATGGCAATATATCTCGGAATGGCTATGGAAATGCCATAATAGGTAGGTATGGTGGCTGTTTTGAGGAAAATATATGGTGGCTATTTTGAGGAAAATATATGGTGGCTGTTTTCAGGAAGGTGGGTTTGATGCACCGGCGAAAGTTGCGCGGTACTAGAGAGGCTAGCAAAGGTGGAAGGGTGAGAGTGCGTATAATCCATGGACTCAACATTAGTCATAAAGAACTCACATACTTATTGCAAAAGTCTATTAGTCATCAAACAAAGCATTAGACGCATGCTCCTAGGGGAGAGGTTGGTAGGAGTTAACCATCGCGCGCTCCCGACCCTCACACAAAGGTTGACAATCATTAAACAAATCATGCTCCGACTTCGTTACATAACGGTTCACCATACGTGCATGCTACGGGAATCACAAACTTCAACACAAGTATTTCTTCCAATTCACAATTACTCACTAGCATGACTCTCATATTACCATCTTCATATCTCAAAACTATATGCAACGAATCAAACTTCTCATAGTATTCAATGCACTTAATATGAAAGTTTTTATTATATCCCTCTTGGATGCCCATTATATTAGGACTAAATTCATAACCTAAACCAATTAACATGCTGTTTAAAGACTCTCAAAATAATATAAGTGAGGTACGAGAGTTCAATAATTTCTACAAAATAAAACACCACCGTTCTCTAAAAAGATATAAGTGAAGCACTAGAGCAACATTGCCTAGCTCAAAAGATATAAGTGAAGCACATAGAGTATTCTAATAAATTCATGATTCAGCGTGTCTCTCTCAAAAAGATGTGTGCAGCAAGGATGATTGTGGCAAACTAAAAAGCAAAGACTCATATCATACAAGACGCTCCAAGCAAAACACATATCATGTGGTGAATAAAAATATAGCCTCAAGTAAATTTACCGATGGATTGAAGACGAAAGAGGGGATGCCTTCCGGGGCATCCCCAAGCTTAGGATTTTTGGTATCCTTGAATATGGCTTGGGGTTCCTTGGGCATCCCCAAGCTTAGGCTCTTGCCACTCCTTATTCCATAGTCCATCAAATCTTTACCCAAAACTTGAAAACTTCACAACACAAAACTCAACAGAAAACTCATGAGATCCGTTAGTATAAGAAAAATAAATCACCACTTTAGGTACTGTTGTGAACTCATTCTTTATTTATATTGGTGTAATATCTACTGTATTCCAACTTCTCCATGGTTCATACCCCCCGATACAACCCATAGATACATCAAAATAAGCAAACAACACAAAGAAAACAGAATCTGTCTAAAACAGAACAGTCTGTAGCAATCTATAGACTTCGAATACTTATGTAACTCCAACAATTCTGCAAAATTAGGAAAATCAGGGAAATTTGTATATAAATCTGGCTTAAAAATTTCATATCAAAATCACGCTCCAGTGAATTTACAAAATTCCTGGACTGAGAGCAAAAGTTTCTGTTTTTCAGCAAAATCAAATTGCAAACACCGTAGACCATCCCAAAGGTCTTACTTGGCTCAAACACTAATTTAAACAAGAAATCACAATTACTACAGAGGTAATAATGTGTGAAAAACTCAAAAACTGAAGCAAAAACAAAAGCATAAAAATAAAATTGGGTTGCCTCCCAACAAGCGCTATTGTTTAACGCCCCTAGCTAGGCATAACGCAATAGATCTAGCTATTGTCATAATAGTAAGGGAGATCGTCCATACTCATCTCATACTCCCTTCTTTCAGCAGCAAGTTTCCTTTGTGGCAAGCAAAAATAATCAAAAGGGCTATATTTAATAGGATAAGGATCCTTGAGATCTAGTGCGGGAGGGATAGGTTCCTCCTTCGGCCCCCTATAGTGTATAATCAATTCATCATTGTAAGCTTTCCTTTGGTGGAAAGTCATAAGTCTATCTCTTAATATGAACTCTAATCCGTTGTTTTGTATAGCAAAATTATCATTGAGTTCAGAAATCTTATCAATCAAAACCTCGATAGGGACCCTTTTTCTCAAATTTTCATTATAGGCAACATAATCCGGAGATTGCAATCTCATTATTTCTTCCTGAATAAAAAGGATCTCCTCTATGGGGGGACATCCACCATTAATTTTATAATGAGCAAAGATTTCACTAGCCTCTTTCATGATGAATCTAAACTCGTGGGCTAGAAATATAGTGGCGGCACGCTTAACTGAAGAATACTGAATATTAGAGAACTCAAGAAAAATCCTTTGTATGCAAGGATGCATATGAACAAATTGCCTCTCAAGTTCAATTATTAGTAGTGTTATGGCATCCGCAAGACTATTAGTTTTAGTGAGAATGGACCCTCCCAAGGTGGGTAATGTGCCAGCACAAGTAAATAAATCTTGAATAACACCTTTTCCAATAATATTACCGCTACCTATGCGGAATTTTTTTGTATGCATGATAGTAGGTTCTTCATGAGAGTCGTTTTTAGCAAAGTTATTAGAATTTCTCTCAAGGTTATTACTATCCTTTTCAATAAAAACCTCCCTAGATTCAGACATGGTAGCCACGAATAGATCTAGCACACAAGCAAACGAAAAGCAAACGGAAAGACGAAAGGAAGAAGGGCGAATAAAAAGGCAAATCTTTTTGGTTTTTTCTGAAAATCGTTTTAGAAGTGGGGGAGAGGAAAACGAGAGGCAAATGGCAAATAATGTAAATGCAAGAGATGAGTTTGTGATGGGTACTTGGTAGGCTTGATGTAGATCTCCCCGGCAACGGCGCTAGAAATCCTTCTTGCTACTTCTTGAGCATGCGTTGGTTTTCCCTTGAAGAGGAAAGGGTGATGCAGCAAAGTAGATAAGTATTTCCCTCAGTTGTTGAGAACCAAGGTATCAATCCAGTAGGAGATACAAGCAAGTCCCCAATAGATGTACCTACACAAATAATCAAACACTTGCACCCAACGCTATAAACGGGTTGTCAATCCCTTCACGGTTACTTGCAAGGATGATACCTTATAGAGATGGGTAGATTGGATTGCTAAAACGGAAAGTAAACAAAAGTAAAAAGATTGCAGCTAAGTATTTTTGGTATTTTTGGTTTATAGATCTGAAAATATAATATGGAGAATAGACCCAGGGGCCATAGGTTTCACTAGAGGCTTCTCTCATGAAGGAAAATAATACGGTGGGTGAACAAATTACTGTCGAGCAATTGATAGAAAAGCGACTAATTATGACGATATCCAAGGCAATGATTATGCATATAGGCATCACGTCCGTGTCAAGTAGACCGAAACGATTCGCATCT
Organism: Elymus sibiricus; assembly: GCA_039707655.1. Lineage (NCBI taxonomy): Eukaryota > Viridiplantae > Streptophyta > Magnoliopsida > Poales > Poaceae > Elymus > Elymus sibiricus. The sequence goes on from CM077671.1 coordinate 391,143,897, forward strand.
ACCACTATTACTCCACACATCGACCGACTCCTGCCTGCATCTAGAGTATTAAGTTCATGAAGAACAGAGTAACGCACTAGGTAAGATGACATGATGTAGAGGGATAAACTCAAGCAATATGATGAAAACCCCATCTTTTTATCCTCGATGGCAACAATACAATACGTGCCTCGCTACCCCTACTTTGTCATTGGGTGAGGACACCGCAAGATTGAACCCAAAACTAAGCACTTCTCCCATTGCAAGAATTACCAATCTAGTTGGCCAAACCAAACCAATAACTCGAAGAGACTTGCAAAGATATGAAATCATGCATATAAGAATTCAGAGAAGATTCAAATAATATTCATAGATAAGCTGATCATAAACCCACAATTCATTGGATCTCGACAAACGCACCGCAAAAGAGTATTACATCGGATAGATCTCCATGAAGATCATGAAGAACATGGTATTGAAGAACAAAGAGAGAGAAGAATCCATCTAGCTACTAGCTATGGACCCAAAGGTCTGTGGTAAACTACTCACGCATCATCGGAGGGGCAATGGAGTTGATGTAGATGCCCTCCGTGATCGGTTCCCCCTCTGGCAGATTACCGAAAAAGGCTCCAAGATTGGATCTCACGGGAACAGAGGCTTCTGGCGGTGGAAAAGTATTTTCGTGGCTCTCTTTAGTATCCAGGGAATATTTGGGAATTTATAGGCCGAAGAATAGGGTTAGGAGGGCTGCCGTGGGGCCACAAGCCAGGGGGGCGCCCCCCCTAGGGTGCGCCCCTGTGGCTTGTCACCACACGGCGGCTCCCCTGCCTTCATCTCCAAGTCTTTTGGGTAGCTTCTGGTCCAAGAAAAATTATTCCGAAGATTTTATTCCGTTTGGACTCCGTTTAATATTCCTTATCTGCAATACTCAAAAACATGGAAAAAACAAAAACTGGCACTAGGCTCTAGATTAATAGGTTAGTCCCAAAAATAATATAAAATAGCATATTAATGCATATAAAACATCCAAAACAGATAATATAATAGCATGGAACAATCAAAAATTATAGATACGTTGGAGACGTATCAGGAATCCACGAGTTGAGTGCCAAGACATAGATCAAGTGTTCTCAAATCGATAAAAGTATTCAATCCGGCAATAACGAAATCTCAAAGGGAAAACTCAATTCATCACAACAAGATAGAGAGGGGAAAACACCATATGATCCAACTCTATTAACAAATCCCGTGATACATCAAGATCGTGACATCTCAAGAACACGAGAGAGAGAGAGAGATTGAACACATAGCTACTGGTACATACCCTTTGCCAGAGGATGGACTACTCCCTCCTCATCATGGCCTCCGCCGGGATGACAAAGATGGCCACCGGAGATGGATTCCCCTCTCCGGAGGGTACTGGAATGTCTCCAGATTGGTTTTTTGTCTATATAGAGAGTTGCGGCGGCGGAGCTTCTCGTCTAGGGTTATTTCTGGGGGTTTCTTAATATATAGGATTTTTGGGCGTCGGTTTCACGCGAAGATGGGCCACGAGTGGACCACAAGACACCAGGGCGCACCGGAGGGGCCTGGCGCGCCCTGGTGGGTTGTGCCCACCTTGTGGATCTTCTGGCCCTCCAATGAAGCTTTTAGTGCCTCTTTTGTTCCAAAAAAACATCAAAAAGTTTCGTTGCATTTGGAGAACTTTGATTTCTGCACAAAAAACAACACCACGGCAGTTCTGCTGAAAACAGCGTCAGTCCGGGTTAGTTCTAAATAAATCATGCAAGGTGCATCAAAACCATATAAAAGTATTATAAACATAGGTGAATATGGCATGAATACTTCATAAATTATCGATACGTTGGAGACGTATCAGTCCACAAAGAGAGTTGGCAAAGGAATGTGAGGAGAATCCCCAAGGAAAGGAGAAGAAGAAGAAGGAATAGGATTGACAATCCAACAAGCTTGAAGACTCTACATTTTGTGTCATGTGAGAAATCACAATTGAGTCCATAGGAAAGCCAATACTATTAAAAGGGGATGAGGTATCTATGATGATCTGGTTGCTCAAGTGCTTAGAGGTAGCCACCAAAAATACTCATCAATTCTCCCACAAATTCTCTGTCTAAACCCTACCACTAAAATCGGTGCCACCAAGTTTTCATAATCGGCCCTGCCGAGTTTACCCTAGACATATCCCAAGCCAAAAACCTTAAGGTCTCGGTGCCACCAAGTTTCCATTCGGTGCAACCGAAACCAGTGACCAACTTTCTGGTTAGACAACTTCTTAAAATTGGAAATTCCGAGTTTTAAGTATCAGTCCCACCGAGTTGAGGAACTTACCAGGCAAGCCAAAATCGGACCCAACGAGATTCATATATCGGTTTCACCGAAACGCCAAAAGTTGCCACATTTTTCACTAGTCGGTATGACCGAGTTTTTACTTCGGTTTCACCCAGTTGGGCAATAATGTTGTAAGGGTTGGATTTTTGGAGATGCCTATATATTGTAGGAGATTTGCCCTAGAGGCAATAATAAAAGTTATTGATTATCTCCCTGCTCATAATTATGTTTATGTTCCATGCTATAACTGCTATGGTTCTCGAGTCTACAATAACCACGAGGCTCGAAGGAAGACTCATATGCACGTGTGGAATAATAAACGGCAAAATGTATTCCGAGTCTGGCCTCTAAGACTGGCTCAAGTATTGCATGATGATCCTGTTTTCCTGATCATGGGCATGGCTATGCCGGCAATTTTGAGGGCACAATGTTAGAAGAACATTTGTGTTGAATCGATCCGAATTGATGTTATGATATGAGATACATTCGTCACAAGTTAATGGTTAATAACACAGAGATGGTTAACGTTTGCATGATTCCTTAGACCATGAGAGTATCGAGTTTCTTCATGCTTGCTTCATGAACTTTGGGGTTTGTTAAACGTCATCTGTAAATGGGTGGCTATTACGGCGGCTTACGGGTTCATGGAAAAGTATGTCAAGTAACTTGATAGCTCAAGATTGGGATTTGCTCCTCCGACGATGGAGAGATATCTCTGGGCCCTCTCGGTGTTACGGTATCCATCATCGTCTGGCCAGACACTTTGTGATTTGATCACGGGGATGCCGGAACACGGGAACGAGAAAAGAGAACAATACTGGTAACGAGGTAACTGGCATAGTGGACAAGGTGTTGATCCACGGGGATGCCAACATGTCTCACCTCGGGTATTTGTAACATATCGCGAAGCAACAGGAATAGCACACGGCAACTGGAGGTTCACTCGAATATTCATTCATGTGGGTATAGGGATCAATATGGGTGTCCACGGCTCCGATGTTCATCATTGATCGGAAGGGGTTCCGGGTCATGTCTATGCTTCACCGAACCTATAGGGTCACACGCTTAAGGGTCATCTATCTGCTGAATACTAGACAGGGAGTCTGAGAGAAAATCACCGAAAAAGTTTTCGGACACCGGAAAAGTTTCGGACAGCGGAAAAGTTCCGCAGAGAGAACACCGGAACAGTTTCGGTAAAACTGAAAAGTTGTTTCAGGGGATACCATAAAGTCAAATTGGTTTTGGCACATGCCTGATAATTCTTGGAGGGTGCCAGAATCATTCTGGAAACTTTCTGGATTTTTCTAGGATGAAAACCGGAAATGTTCCGGAGCTGCCGAAACCGCTTCAGATGCTTTTCGCAGATGAAAATCACTAAACCGGAATTGTTCCAGATCGCATTGAAAATTATTTTAGTGGGTACTGCAAATGTTCTAAGCCCACATAAATATTTTCAGTTCGACCGGACGCTGAAAAATGTCGTCGTGAATAGTGAAAGTGCTTTTTGGATATTTTTTGGAAAGCCACCTTTTGGGGCTTTTCCCAAAAGGCTTCTAGATGAACTTGGGGACTAAGGAACCCCTTTGGGGGGGCCCCCATGAGGGGTGGCCGGCCACACATATGGAGCTCCATGGAGCTCCACTTGCCTTCCCATTTTACCCTTATGAAGGATCCATGTGATGGGTTTTTTGGGTATTTTTCCCCATGGGCTTTTCCTATAAATAGAGGTGGAGAGGTGCTCTCCACTCTCATTCCATTCTCACATACACATGCCATTGGAATGATCTGGCTTCTTCTCTCCCTCCCAACGAAATAGTTTCGTAGAGCCGAAAGGCTGTCTGGGTTCCGGCAGGAACTAGTTCTAGACGGCGAAGCCCTGCCGGATAGATGACACCGTATGTGTGCAACTCTGTAGAGAGATTGTAGTTTCGGTCTTAGTTCGAGAGTGCCTCCCGAAGGGCTGTCCGAGTGACTGTCCAAGTTTTGGGGGTCCTCCCGAAGGGCTGTCCGAGTGACTGTCCGAGTTTCAATGGTCCTCCCGAAGGGCTGTCCGTGACACCGTCCGGGGGACTGTCCGACCGCCTCCCGGAGTGCTGTCCGTGGGGCGGATGAGGGTATACATCCTCGCGGTTGGGAGGTTGTAAATCCTAGCTGCGGGTATCTGCACCGCCGATCGTCATCGACTCTACTTCCGCTGCGCTACGAGTCGGTAACGAAAAAGATCAAACCTTGTATGTAGTCTCCATAGTGGTCCTGGGCTGGTGCGTAGGTCAGAAATTTTTTGTTTTCTGCTGCGTTACCCTACAGTGGCATCAATAGCCGTGCTATGCGTAGATGCAGGTTGCGATCTAGAATACATAGAGATGTATGGGTGTTGCACAATATAATTAGGTAGTAGATGAGATCTATTACTGAAAATTATTTGTGCGGGTAGCAGATGAAATCTTTTACCCGATGTTCTTGTTGCTTCCCTGGAATTTGCGTAGTCCTGATCTTGACGGCATGGTGGAATCTCACAAAGTTCTGGCAATCCGCGATCCTTTCATGCTGCTCCTGAGTATGCTGATTGACAGATCAACGAAGTGCTAACAGTTCTTTGGGTTCCACCATAGTTGAGAAAGATGGATGTTTCGCAGACGAAAGGGCAATGCAGATATGATCTGCACGGGGGTCACGCGTATGATGAAGTTTAGTATGGGGCTCGAGATTTTATTATCTCATGTTTTATACACCCTGGAAAGTCAATCTAGCAACTTGAATTATCATACTTGATGATGGACGTTGGTAGCTTCGGTTTGTTTCGAAACCTTAGAAGCCACGAAAAAATAAAATTTTGCATGAACCGATTAGAGGCGTCTAACTTGGTTTTGCAGGATGGTTTGCATGTGCATATGATGTGGTATAGCAGTGCTCATAATAATTTGATTGTGTATGAGATGGCTATATGATGTAATTTGATTAACATGACCTGCGTGTCATGATTCGGCATGATGGCTGGAGCCATATGATTGCACTTTAATGACCTGCGTGTCAACCTTATGTAATGCACTTATTTTATTAGCTATAGAGATAGCAATATTATCTAGTGCATCGACAAGGTGGTGGCAATCTTCGCGAAGGTGAACACCGACGCGAATGCCGAAGACGAAGAAATGAAAGACTTCTCCGTCAGAAAGGGCTATACCATATCATGCTATTATGAATTGCCTGAGATGTTTATCCCTTATGATGCACCCTTCTTGATTGCGCGGTAGTCACTTTTATTAGGGTGATCTCTCACAAAAATATCAAGTAGTTAGTGTTCTCCCAAGTGTAGCACCGTCACGGCACCTAACTTTTCGGGGTGCGCCATGTCCACATGGGTACGAACGATTAGAGAAGTGTGAGGCGGGTGAGGTCAGACCTCGCAGCAAGATCACTTGGTTGTCTTGACGTTCTGGCTTGATCGTCCTGAGCTCGGAACACGCCCATCGAAAGATGAACATGAGTCACATAGAGATGTGATCGGCATGTTTGCCCACCAATTGAAATTCTCGTCATCAGTGATGTCCACATCAATGGCGTTGAATTGAAATGTGGATCTTGTATCACTCACAATCAATTATGAGAGATATTGATTTGAGTGGGAGCGCACTGTAGAATTAATTCTTTTAATTCTCAGTGCAATTAATTTTGAACACTGTCTAAGTGTGATTTGCATAATAGTTATATAATAATGGCTCGCGTTTCCACCTTCCCTATTAAAATTGAATAGCTGTTAAATATCTGGTTAAAACTTTACGATTGGTAACGTAATATGAGGATTGTCCTCTAGAGTGCCGAGAAGGACTTTGTCCTATCGCATACTTTTGGTATTCTCCCGCTAATGCTATGGATCATGTGACTCTCATCCTTCGATCAAAAGCTAGAATTCCTTTTCAGTCAGGTGCAATACGTTTGCTTCCATGAGACCCGAACTTCGAAAGTTTGGATAGTTATGTGATATTCATGGAATCTGAAAATCATTTTCAGAGACAGACAAAGGCTAAAAGATATGAGATATCCAAAGCAATGTTTGTTTGCAAACTATTAGTAAAGGAGTTTACTATGCATTAGACTGATAAGAGAGGGATCCAGGAGAACGCCTGTCATATGATGAAAGGTGAATAAAACAACAACTTAAGAGAAAGGAAGTGTCCGAAGGGTGTTAGTAAGACTTTCACGCCTAGGAAGTCTGGGGCTAACACCACTCTTAAGTTGGATGCTTCTTCTGAGAGTAGGAGAAATACTAAAAGTTAAACTGTTAGAAGTATAAAGGCAAAAGGAAAGAAGACTGGAATATCCAGCTCATGTATGAATGTCATACAAGTTTTTGATGTATAGAAGGCTGGTCAGAGATATAGTTCTTGGGAATTATGGTTAAACATGTTAATCACTAATTCTTGGGTATTGTGAGTAAATCACAAAGATAACCGCTCGATTGCATTCTGTTGCAACTCGATGTAAGAACTCCTATGGCCTGAAAGACTAGCCAAGAATGAGGTTTAGATACACGCAGGGACATAGTAAATGTTACTATGCCTTCCATCGGTGTATTCCCTATGTATTTACTTTCATAATTCATTTTAGAGTTTCACACTCTAGCCCTTTGCATAAGGTATCTTGCAAGAAGGTTGTTCATAAGAGAACTTTTGATGTTCGGTGTTATGAATAACATAAGGGCCATACTTTCATTATGAATGAGATGTATGTTATGAATAATGATATTAATATATTACCTCTGTGTTTACTTTCATAATTCATTTTAGAGTTTCATACACTCTAGCCCATTGCACAATGTTTGTTGCAAAAGAGTTGTTCATAAAAACAAACAATTGTTGTTCAGTATTATGAATAACATGAAGGGACATGCTTCCATCCTAGATGGGATGTATGTTATGAATATTGATGGAAATATGATACATCCATAACACTGACGCTAAATGTCGCAAGACTAAAAGAATACCACACAAGTGTGGCACTGCATTTGGTCACATTGGAGAAACCCGCATGGAAAATTCCATTATGATGGATTTTGAAGTCGTTTGATTTTGAATCATCTGACACTTGCAACTTTCCTCTGAAAAGTGAAGTGACTGGAATACCGTTCACAGGCCATAAGGAACGAGCAAAGAACATATTGGTGATCTTACATTATGATGTGTGTAGTCCAATAAATGTTGTTGCAAGTAGTGGATTTATCTATCTTCAGAAATGACTCAAGTAGATATATGGATATTTACTTGTTGAGACGTAAGTCTGGATCTTTTGAATTCATTCATAAGGTTTTCAAAAATGAAGTAGAAGTTGTTGTAACAAGAAAATTATGTTTCTACAATTCGATTGCAGAAAGGAATATTTGAGTTACAAGTTTAGCGAATGTCTGATGAGTTGTGAAAGGGGTTTCATAACTTGCACCTCCCGGAACACCACTGCAAGTGGAGAGTCCGTGTAGATGTAATCGAACCATTCATGACATGGTAAGATCAAAGATGACATAAATAAATTTGCCATTACCCCTTTTAAGGAGTGATGCTTTAGAGACTGCGGCTTTTACACTGAAAAGAGATCCATCAGGTCTGTTGAAATGACGCCATGGTATGGTACGCCCAACCATGTTACATCTTTTCTTAACATTTGGAATATGGGGCTTGTGTAAAAGGTTACAAACCTATTCCAAATCAGACAAGTGCTACTTTGTAGGTTATCCCAAGTCATTGGGTATTCCCCCACCACTATACCGAGGCAAAGGATTTTGCCACAAAACGGTATGCTTTTAAAGAGAATAGTTCTTACAAAAGGTGAGTGGGAGGACAGTGAAACTCGACGAGATAACCAGTATCTTCGTCATCAGGTCAAAGGAAAGGAACCTTGGAAGTGATTCCGGAGTTTCCTACTGCGACTGATACGGAAGCCTCTACATGAGATGTATGGACTTCGGTCGAACTTGCAGCTGAACCGCGTAGGAAAAACTCGTGCAAACCTCTCAGGTGCGCATACGAGGTGTTGTTGTTAGACAACAGTATACCTACGATACACAAGGAAGCGTTGATGGGCCCTGACTCCGGAATTGGCTAAATGCCAATACAATCCGAGATAGTTTCCATATAAGTGATTCAAGATTAAAATCTTGATACACCTTTCGGAAGACTTAGAGTCTAACGAATATTTATGGAACTAAAAACTGATACGGATAAAATGTTTTATCCATAAAGCTCGACTTGTTGCAATAACAAGTTCAAGGAGTTGACTACGATGAGATTGTCTCACCGTAGCGATGCTTGAAGTCGGTTCGGGTTGAACTAGCAATTAATACATATTTCAATCATGAGATATGAAACATGGATAACAAAGGGATTTTCATCTGATGGAAATGAAACCTAGGACTTGTATGTGATATAGTCCAAAGTAATTTGTCGATCCAGAGGATGCTAGTAAGTATGCAAACTTCAAAGTTCCAGCGATGGACAGAAGAGAGCAAAGTGGAGTGGAATCTTCGTTTTTGATGGAATGGTCAAAGGGGTTTGACTTCATCAAATGGGTATCGAAGATGCTTGTGATTCAAGAAAGTAAGTGGGAGCATAATAATATTTCTATAAACCTTGTGTACTTGACACATTGTTAATTGGAAATAAATTTCTTGACACGAATTAGGACTTCATTTAAAAATAGTTTTTCGATGAAGTGCTTAGGCTAAATAGCCTCAAATATTAGGCATGATGATCTATGGAGATAGATTTACCTAATGGGGCTAAGCTATGAATACATATTGACAAGATGCTAAAACCTTTTAGCATTGAAAAACGTCAAGGTGTGATTCTTGCCGAAGTCACATGGAAAGAGTTTTTGCAAGACTCGGTGTCCCAAAACACTGATGAGCAAAATACATGATGGTGATTCCACACACTCTTGTGTTTGGATTAATCATGTATTCCATGGTATGTAAAAACAACCAGATATGTCCAATACTCCAAAGTTGTTGCGAGTATAGATACCAAAGTGATCAAAGTAATGATCATAGGACAACAGTGAAAGATGTCATTGAGTACTAGAGTAGTAGTAATGACATGTTTTCTCGCAAGCAGAGATTATGAAGTGCTCGTTGTAAGTAATTACATCGATACAGTCTTCATCAATGCTCCATGTGATTTTCGATTTAAGTTAAGGGTTTTTTGTGTAATACACAATATGGTGGCACGGTAGTTGGAAATTGTTCCAAACAAAATACTGTGGCGAATTCTATAACAAAGGCTAATTATGTTGACGCTTAAGAAGCGACAAAGAAGTTGATGAATCATATAGTTCATTCATGAACTTAGTATGGTTCCAAGAGGGCTTTGGTCTATGGGACACTATTGCAGATAGTTGCTCCATAGCTCAGTCTGAGGAATCAGGTTTCGACCAATGATTCACACATATGCAAAGCCAAGTCCACACAAAATATGAATTTTGTGAAAGCGTGAAAACGCGAGGATATGCAAAGTTACACACGGAGCTGAAGTCGTCAGATCCGTTGGACATCAGGCTATACCACATGCGAAGCATATTTTACACCGGTATGCCACAGGTGTAAAGTGCATTAGCATTGACTAGATTATTGACTCTAGTGCAAATGGGAGTCTGTAGGAGATATGCCCTGAGGCAATAATAAATGTTATTGATTATCTCCCTGTTCATAATTATGTTTATATTCCATGCTATAACTGCTATGGTTCTCGAGTCTACAATAACCACGAGGCTCGAAGGAAGACTCATATGCACGTGTGGAATAATAAACGGTAAAATGTATTCCTAGTCTGGCCTCTAAGACTGGCTCAAGTATTGCATGATGATCCTGTTTTCCTAATCATGGGCATGGCTATGCCGGCAATTTTGAGGGCACAATGTTAGAAGAACATTTGTGTTGAATCGACCCGAATTGATGTTATGCTATGAGATACATTCGTCACAAGTTAATGGTTAATAACACAGAGATGGTTAACGTTTGCATGATTCCTTAGACCATGAGAGTATCGAGTTTCTTCATGCTTGCTTCATGAACTTTGGGGTTTGTTAAACGTCATCTGTAAATGGGTGGCTATTACGGCGGCTTACGGGTTCATGGAAAAGTATGTCAAGTAACTTGATAGCTCAAGATTGAGATTTGCTCCTCCGACGATGGAGAGATATCTCTGGGCCCTCTCGGTGTTACGGTATCCATCATCGTCTGGCCAGACACTTTGTGATTTTATCACGGGGATGCCGGAACACGGGAACGAGAAAAGAGAACAATACCGGTAACGAGGTAACTGGCATAGTGGACAAGGTGTTGATCCACGGGGATGCCAACATGTCTCACCTCGGGTATTTGTAATATATCGCGAAGCAACAGGAATAGCACACGGCAACTGGAGGTTCACCCGAATATTCATTCGTGTGGGTATAGGGATCAATATGGGTGTCCACGGCTCTGATGTTGATCATTGATCGGAAGGGGTTCCGGGTCATGTCTATGCTTCACCGAACCTATAGGGTCACACGCTTAAGGGTCATCTATCTGCTGAATACTAGACAGGGAGTCTGAGAGAAAATCACCGAAAAAGTTTTCGGACACCGGAAAAGTTCCGCAGAGAGAACACCGGAACAGTTTCGGTAAAACTGAAAAGTTGTTTCAGGGGATACCATAAAGTCAAATTGGTTTTGGCACATGCCTGATAATTCTTGGAGGGTGCCAGAATCATTCTGGAAACTTTCTGGAATTTTTCGGGATGAAAACCGGAAATGTTCCGGAGCTGCCGAAACCGCTTCAGATGCTTTTCGCAGATGAAAATCACTAAACCGGAATTGTTCCGGATCGCATTGAAAATTATTTTAGTGGGTACTGGAAATGTTCTAAGCCCACATAAATATTTTCAGTTCGACCGGACGCTGAAAAATGTCGTCGTGAATAGTGAAAGTGCTTTTTGGATATTTTTTGGAAAGCCACCTTTTGGGGCTTTTCCCAAAAGGCTTCTAGATGAACTTGGGGACTAAGGAACCCCTTTGGGGGGCCCCCATGAGGGGTGGCCGGCCACACATATGGAGCTCCATGGAGCTCCACTTGCCTTCCCATTTTACCCTTATGAAGGATCCATGTGATGGGTTTTTTGGGTATTTTTCCCCATGGGCTTTTCCTATAAATAGAGGTGGAGAGGTGCTCTCCACTCTCATTCCATTCTCACATACACATGCCATTGCAATGATCTGGCTTCTTCTCTCCCTCCCAACGAAATAGTTTCGTAGAGCCGAAAGGCTGTCTGGGTTCCGGCAGGAACTAGTTCTGGACGGCGAAGCCCTGCCGGATAGATGACACCGTATGTGTGCAACTCTGTAGAGAGATAGTAGTTTCGGTCTTAGTTCGAGAGTGCCTCCCGAAGGGCTGTCCGAGTGACTGTCCAAGTTTTGGGGGTCCTCCCGAAGGGCTGTCCGAGTGACTGTCCGAGTTTCGATGGTCCTCCCGAAGGGCTGTCCGTGACACCGTCCGGGGGACTGTCCGACCGCCTCCCGGAGGGCTGTCCGTGGGGTGGATGAGGGTATACATCCTCGCGGTTGGGAGGTTGTAAATCCTAGCTGCGGGGATCTGCACCGCCGATCGTCATCGACTCTACTTCCGCTGCGCTACGAGTCGGTAACGAAAAAGATCAAACCTTGTATGCAGTCTCCATAGTGGTCCTGGGCTGGTGCGTAGGTCGGAAATTTTTTGTTTTCTGTTGTGTTACCCTACATATATACCCCTCCACCTGCCTCTCACTCGTTGAGGAAGCACTCAAAACATATCAACACTTGCCACATTCATTTTCTGAGAGAGAGCCACCTACTCATGTGTTGAGATCAAGATCTACCACTCCAACCATATGAATCTTGATTTCTAGCCTCCCCAAGTTGCTTTCCACCCAATTAATCTCTTTTACCCAAGCCATATCTATGAGAGACTGATTGAGTGTTGAGGAGACTATCTTTCGAAGCACAAGAGCAAGGAGTTCATCATACTTACCACATCTATTACCTTTTGGAGGGTGGTGCCTCCTAGATCGGTTAGGTGTTTCTTGGGGGGCTCCGACTGTGTGTGGAGTTGAACCAAGAAGTTTGTAAGGGCAAGGAGATTGACTACTTCATGAAGATCTACCCAGAGTGAGGCTAGTCCTTCATGTACGTAAGCCGTGATAGAATAGACAAGGTTGCTTCTTCGTGGACCCCTTGTGGTTGGAGCCCTCCGTGGACTCGCGCAACCAATACCCTCCATGGGCTGAAGTCTCCATTAACGTGGACGTCTGATAGCACCACCTATCGAAACCATGGGAAAAATCTTCGTGTCCCCAATTGAGTTTGATATTCCTTTCCATTTACTCTACTTACATGTGCTTGTCTTTACTTTCCGCTGCTATACTTGTTGACATGCATGTGTAGGGTGTACTTGACTTGCTACAATTGCTAAAATCTACCAACACTAAAATTGGGAAATGGCTAGAGATTTTATTTTGTCAAGTAGTCTATTCACCCCCTCTAGACATCCCTTCTAATGATCCCACAATTTGTATTAGAGCTTTGGTCTCCATAGCCTTGGTTTAATGACCATTGGAGGAAGATGGATGTGTCTAGTTTAGGGAGTATGAGATGTAGAGTGCCTATTCACAATGGGGAGTACTATAGTCAATGGAAATGTAGAATGCTTGATATATTTGATGAATTCCATTTGAGCAAGTATGTTGAAAAACCCTATGTGCCCCCCATTGTTCCCTTACATCCTTCACACGTAGAAGAAATTGACATGCTTCACAATCTTAGAACTTTTAATCTTATCATTAGAGGATTGCCAAGAATTGTGTTTGATCAAATGAAAAACTTTGAGTGTGCTTATACTTTGTGGAATGATTTAGAGAAAATATATCTAAACTATTCTTTGAAAAATCTCGATGAAATTCTTCATAAAACTATTGCTTTCCACAAAATGAAGCCAAGTGATCCCAACTTTGATAAATGCTTGTTTGAGCTTTGTGACCTCATGCGTGCTAAAGGAGATGTCATTACCATCAATAGCATCATTGTTGAAGCCATTCGCATTCATAAATTTGAATATTGTCATGATCATAATTCTAACAATTCTCTCAATCTTTTTGACGAGGATATTCCATTTGATGATGACAATGTGGAGTATGGCTACTATGATGAAGATCAGGAGTTTGATATTGAATGTGAGAAGACGATGAAGAGTATAAGTGTCATGGCAAACTTCAAGGATTACATGTTCGGTGGAAAAGAGTGGATTCTCGATAGTGGATGCACCGATCACATGACCGAAGATAGAGACATGTTTCAAGAGATCACACCAAACCATGGACCACGAAGGTATGTGAATTTTGGAGACAACTCCAAGGGTAAGGTACTTGGTGTTGGTAAGGTGGCCATATCTCATGATAGCTCTATTCAAAATGTCATGCTTGTTGAATCCCTTGGTTACAATCTTCTTTCCGTATCTAGACTAGCCGACCGACTTAGATTTCAATGTGCTATTTACTAAGGTAGATTGCCAAGTGTTTCATCAAGACTATCATAACATGGTATTTACCGGCTTTCGTAGAGGCGATCTATACATTGTCGATTTCACTAAAAGAGCCCAACCTCGTACTTGTCTTATTGCAAAATCATCTAAAGGTTGGCTAGAGCATAGAAGGCTAGGACATGTTGGTATCTGTAATCTAGACAAGCTCATCAAAGGTGATCATATACTCGGTGTTAAAGATGTTATCTTTGACAAAAATAGACTTTGTAGTGCTTGTCAAGCAGGAAAACAAGTAGGTGGAAGTCATCCTGTTAAGAACATCATGACTACTAGTAGACCACTTCAGTTGCTACATATAGATCTCTTTGGTCCCAATGCTTACAAGAGCCTCGGTGGAAATTTCTTTGGTCTAGTTATAGTTGATGGTTTTTCCAGATTTACGTGGGTATTCTTTCTTGATGGCAAATCGTGGGTATAAAATATCTTCAAGAACTTCACTCGAAAGGCGCAAAATCAATTTGAAGTGAAGATCAAGAAAGTTCAAAGCGACAACGGATCGGAGTTCAAGAGCACAAATGTGGATACCTTTCTTGACGAAGAAGGGATTTCACATGAGTTCTCGGCTACGTACACACCTCAACAAAATGGAGTTGTTGAGAGGAAGAACCGAACTCTCATAGAGATGGCTAGAACGACGCTCGACGAATACAAGACGCCAAGACACTTTTTGGGAAGAAGCCGTGGAAACAATGTGTCATGCTACAAACCGACTCTACCTAGACAAACTTCTCGGTAAAATGGCATACGAGCTGCTCACCGATAACAAACCCCAAGTTCGATACTTTCGGGTATTCGGCTCAAAGTGCTACATTCTTGATAAGCATCGTGGGTCTAAATTTGCTCCTAAATCTCATGAAGGTTTCCTACTTGGTTACGGATCAAACTCTCACACTTACCGTGTCTACAACAACTTCACTCGAAAAGTTGAAGAGATGGTTGATGTGATGTTTGATGAATCTAATGGTTCGCAAGTCGAAAAATTGCCAAATGATGTAGGAGACAAGGAACCCTCGGAAGTTTTCAAGAATTGTCCATTGGCAAGATTCGTCCCTTGGAGGTGAAGGAAAGTACTTCATCAACACAAGTGGAAGCTCCTACTTCGCGTCAAGGCGAACCACAAAACGACATGGAGGCATCAACAAGCGGTACACGACAAAATGAAGAGGAGGAAGAAGTACATCATGAAGATCCACCTCAACCTCCTTCAACACCACCTCAAGGAAATGCCACCTTGAACAACAACGAAGAAGAATATGATGATGAAGAAGCTACACCATCCAACAAGCAAAGTCTATCAATAGTTCGAGCAAGAGTGAACAAAAATCATCCCTTAGAGAAAATCTTCGGTCACATACAAACCGGAAGGATAACCCGCTCTAAAACTCCTTTGGCTAACTTTTGTGAGCATTACTCATTTATCTCTAATATTGAGCCTTTGAAGGTGGAAGAAGCGCTTAAGGACCCCGATTGGGTGAATGCCATGCACGAAGAACTACATAACTTCGGAAGGAATGAAGTATGGACATTCGTGGAGAAGCCCAAGGATGAGCACAACATCATTGGTACAAAATGGGTGTTTCTGAACATGCAAGCTGAAGATGGTCAAGTTGTACGCAACAAGGCACGTCTCGTAGCTCAAGGCTACACTCAAGTCGAAGGTATGGACTACGCACTACAAAAAAACTGCATGTAGAGACGTCGTATTCCATAGCTAGAGACGCGTGATTTCATCTCTAGGCAACCATAGAGTCGACTTAGTAAAGCGTCTTCAGAGCGTCTCCCCATGGACCGTCTCAAAATATGTAGACACGCTGGCTAAGCGTGTGTACATGATATGAGATGCTATATAGGGGCATTCAAAAGCGTCTGGAGATATGAGACACTATATTGGGACGTTCAAAAGCGTCTCTTGATATGAGACGCTATATTGGGACGTTCAAAAGCGTATCTACATATGTAGAGTCGTTCTGTTAGATGCGCTTATCATGTCTCTACTCATAGAGCCGTTTCATTAATCATGGCCCCTAACCCATTCTTATACACGCTATGTAGAGACGATACATTCATCTCTAAATATACACAAGCTTTTTCGTAACTACGTAATATTTAACTTTAAAATTTATTTGATTTATTTTGAATTTGTATTTCATAATTTCAAATTGAGTTACTTTATCACAACACATGCTTGTGCAGATTGATCAACAAATATTGTTATATAAAGGCATCCACTCATATCAGGAGTCACATTCATCGGCAACAAATATTATATAGAGATCCTCCCATATCACTAATTGTATTCACAAGCATCTCATTCTTAAAATTTCAATTAGTAGAAACAAACTCCTTGAGTTCAGAACCAGGTTTTCCTATGAAGCTAAAAATCATTTATATAATACATAATATTGTCCATTTAAAAACTAATTCTTCTGTAGTTGCTCCTAGCTCCTACAATGCTCTCCTTTTCTAATCTTGAGCTACCCTGAAAAAGAAAGATAACAGAGAAAAAATAGAATGTAAGCTTTAAGTGTAGTGTGAGAAGAAATGTACTTTGATGAAATTGTAAGAGACATACCAGCATTTGGTGGCTTGTTTTGGTGTTGCGTAAGAGTGGTTGGGATTGGTTTTTTGACCTAAAAACACAAATATTCTTCATAAATAATAAACCTTAAATATGTACATTGGAGCATAATCGATGATTGTATGGAAGTGTACTTACGTGTGATAGAGGGCATGCAAGAACATGACCAATATCATCCCTTACTGTTTGGAATTTGTCATAAGGTCTAACCAGTGTCTCATCTCCAAGTCTAGAAACAGCAAAAACAGAAACTTCTACATATTGCTCTCCAAGCATGTTTCCTCCAATCACATATGTTTTATCTTTACTCGCTAAAGTTCCTTCAGCCACATATTTATCTTTGCTTCACAGGTTCAACGAGAACAACAAGACTTTCATTTTATCCTATGTTTTCAAGAAATGAATCACTCATTATCATAAACCATGAAATATTTCACTTTATGCAAAAATGGACAATTGCACATGGAATTAGACCAACTGGACCACCTTGCTTGGTCGCATTGTTATTTTCAGCATGACCATTCTTTGATTCAGGACCATCATGTCTCTTCTACAGTCGAGGTTCAGTTCAGTATAAACTCATACAAAACATAGACATTGCTTGATAACAAAGCAGAAATTTATGCACGCGCGTAGACACACACCTTAGGAATTTTCACTTCAAGAATGAACGCATCATAGAAAACTCATCTTTGATGTTTTCTACATTGTCTCGTAGTGCCTGCAGTTTAAATTGAACAAAAGTCAGCCCCTGAGAAACTTTTATTTCACTCCAATACAAAGTGCCAATGTTGAGTTCTTCGCAAGCCAAGTAAGATGCTAACAGAGAATTGTAGCCGACCTTCCATTAATACCACTTCCATCAGTCCCCACAATTATCTTCCCACTGTGTAATTCCGACAAATTTTTACCTCGGAATTCCCCTATAATCTGCCGCACATCTCCATTTGGCCCTGCATGCAAGAGTATCACAATGGCATATAACTAGACCATATACATCACAGTAGATATGTCTTTAAAAAAATGATTTGAGCTTACAAATTATTTTAATTTGGCTAGTAGATTTAGGAGGCTTTTTTGGTAATAGATCATCAATCTCTGGAGGGCCTTGTAAATTTTCTTCATCTTGTTGTACACTTTCAGCAGCTTGCTCTAGGATGTTTAGGCTTTGAAGCCGTCGAGGTATAATATCTTTTCGACACAATGTTAAAATCATATGTTAAGGTCATGCATAGAAACATATTGGTACATATTGATGATACAAAGAATCTACTAGTAGCAAATGGTACAAATTTGATAGAAACATGTTGGTACATACTTTTAAAGAGAATCTACATCTAGCGAATGGTACAGATGGATTCCATCCATGAATAAGGTCATCTTCCGGCAAAAATGGCCTATACAAGCAGGAGGCGGACGTTTGATTTCGGGCGCTATATTTCCCCGAAATCAGGATCATGCCCGCATGCACTGGGGGAGCCTCTTGGAGGCCAAACAGGGTCATGACCCCCCTTACAAAACTGCAATGTTTTACTGCTACGTATATTAAGCATTTCGGTCCAGCCCATCAGTGAATGATTTCCCTGCCAATTCAATTATCTATGTTTGTTCTAGAGCATTAGATCGATTAACTGGAAGGATATAGACTTCAATTATTATCAATGTTTGTTCTAGAGCATTAGATCGATTAACTGGAAGGATATGGACCTCAATTATTATCTATGTTTGTTCTAGAGCATTAGATCGATTAACTGGAAGGATATAGACGCACTCTATACGTACAAAGCTAGCTAGCTACTACAAGCAGCTTGATTGATTGTTTCATGAGCGGCAAGACTGAATTTAACATGATACAGAACAGCGAATTGACACATTTTGCAGCACAGAACGTTCAATGCAAAACTTCAGAGGGCCGGCTTCTTTTATTTAGCAGATGTAGCAGACGGGTATATATAGTAACAAATCTTCTTTATTTTAGTTGGGAATTGTAACAGAGTAACAGTGTCCGCCAATAACAGAGTACGTTGTAGCCTGGACAGCCAAACACTATAATGCTTTATGCCCCAGCGTAAATGGAATTTGAGGTTATATGGCCTGTCTATGTAACACCAGTTGTAAAATTAGATTGAACCAAACAGTTGCTCACATATTTTCAAGAAAACGTGTCAGGATTGAATTGTTGGCAAGCAAACAATTCATCAAACACTTGGAGTGCTTTGCCTACAGTAAGGCAGTAAGGGGACAAAGGAGAAGAGGATCGAGACTTGAGATGCATAAATGAAGGAGGACACTTTGGTTGATTTGGTAATAAAACTATAGGGGCTATGGGAATCAAGGATCACCTGCTTGACGTGGTGGAGGTTGAATATGCTGGATGGAGACGAGAGCTGCTTGCAGGGCGGTGTACCAACGGAACGTGGGCCGGAGCTTCGGGTCAAGGATGAGACCGGCGTGGATGCGGCTTTGTGACGGTGAGGACAACGTCAGGGAGGAGCACCGCTTCGTGATGGTGAGGACGACGGCGTTGACGGGGCTCCAACTAGCAAGCTTGCCGATGGAGGAAAACGGCGACGGACGGAGCAAGCGGCGGCGGGCGGATCAAGGGGCGGAGGGCTCCCCTTGGAGGATTAGGCTGTCACCGCGTCGGTTGCGGGAATGAGCGGCGAGCGAGGTGGTGATGCTGGAGTAGATTGGAATGAGGAGGTTGGATAATGGGGAGGTGGGGGAGATGGCGGCGAGGAAAATTATCCGGCGAGATATACGGAGATAATAAAATATAGACGCGGGAAGTCTTGGGCGCTAAAGAACGCGTCAAAAACAAATTAAGCGAAAATAACCCGGGAACGTCAGATTTGATTAAGTGCAAATAGTTTGGGAGCGCCAAATGACCACATATCTGGATAAGTATTCTTTTAGGTGTTTTTTATCAGATAGATCTGTATTATTTGTTCTTTTCCCAAAAGATCCAACATTATTGGGTAATATACTTGTGAATTAATATCCACGTAGTATTAATGAAAAGTAAAAAAGCTTCTAGTGTCAACACGCGATAGTGATAGGCACCGGTCGACCGGCCGAAATTTGGGTCGGTCAACTCGCAGCCATTCGATCTGGTGAATTACAACCAATGGACGCACACGTTTCTCCGGTGACGCCCCCTCCCCCCGTCATCCGTCCTCGTCGCCGGTCACCGCCCTCGTCGGCCGTCCTCATCGTCGGTCGCCACCGTCGAGTGGCACATCTCTCATATGATGGATGTCCGCGCTGCGTGTTGGTGAGAGGAGAGAGGAGGTGCATGCTCGCCAGCATAGGAAATTAAAAGGAGAGGCGCTGCAAATCCGCGAGGTTGAAGAAGGAGAGCAGAGAGGGCAGCATGGATGGCCCACATCCTACGTGTCGCTTCGTGGATGGTTGGGAGGGAGTGCGCGTGGACCATAGGTGGTGTTTTTGTTGTAGCGACTATATCATTCACCCCCTCTAGACATCCCTTCTAATGAGCCCACAATTGGTATCAGAGCTTTGATCTCCATAGCCTTGGTTTAATCACCTTTGGAGGAAGATGGATGTGTCTAGTTTAGGGAGTATGAGATGTAGAGTGCCTATTCACAATGGGGAGTACTATAGTCAATGGAAAGGTAGAATGCTTGATATATTTGATGAATTCCATTTGAGCAAGTATGTTGAAAACCCCTATGTGCCCCCCCCCCCCCCATTGTTCCCTTACATCCTTCACACGTAAAAGAAATTGACATGCTTCGCAATCTTAGAACTGTTAATCTTATCATTAGAGAATTGCCAAGATTGTGTTTAATCAGATGAAAAACTTAGCGTGCTTATACTTTGTGGATTGATTTAGAGAAAATATATCCAAACTATTCTTTGAAAAATCTAGATGAAATTCTTCATAAAACTATTGCTTTACACAAAATGAAGCCAAGTGATCCCAACTTTGATAAATGCTTGTTTGAGCTTCGTGACCTCATGCGTGCTAAAGGAGATGGCATTATCATCATTAACATCATTGTTGAAGCCATTCGCATTCATAAATTTGAATATTGTCATGATCATAAATCTAACAGTTCTCTCAATCTTTTTGATGAGGATATTCCATTTGATGATGACAATCTCGAATATGGCTACTATGATGAAGATGAGGAGTTTGACATTGAATGTGAGAAGACGATGAAGAGTATAAGTCTCATGGCAAACTTCAAGGATTACATGTCCGGTGGAAAAGAGTGAATTCTCGATAGTGGATGCACCGATCACATGACCGAAGATAGAGACATGTTTCAAGATATCACACCAAACTATGGACCACGAAGGTATGTGAATTTTGGGACAACTCCAAGGGTAAGATACTTGGTGTTGGTAAGGTGGTCATATCTCATGATAGTTCTATTCAAAATGTCATGCTTGTTGAATCCCTTGGCTACAATCTTCTTTTCGTATCTAGACTAGCCGACTTCGGTTTCAATGTGCTATTTACTAAGGTAGATTGCCAAATATTTCGTCAAGGCAATCATAACATGGTATTTACCGGCTTTCGTAGAGGTGATCTATACATTGTCGATTTCACTAAAAGAGCCCAACCTCGTACTTGTCTTATTGCAAAATCATCTAAAGGTTGGCTAGAGCATAGAAGGCTAGGACATGTTGGTATGCGTAATCTAGACAAGCTCATCAAAGGTGATCATATACTCGGTGTTAAAGATGTTATCTTTGACAAAAATAGACTTTGTAGTGCTTGTCAAGCAGGAAAACAAGTAGGTGGAAGTCGTCCTGTTAAGAACATCATGACTACTAGTAGACCACTTGAGTTGCTACATATAGATCTCTTTGGTCCCAATGCTTACAAGAGCCTCGGTGGAAATTCCTTTGGTCTAGTTATAGTTGATGGTTTTTCCAGATTTACGTGGGTATTCTTTCTTGATGACAAGTCGCGGGTGTAAAATATCTTCAAGAACTTCGCTCGAAAGGCACAAAATCAATTTGAAGTGAAGATCAAGAAAGTTCGAAGCGATAACGGATCGGAGTTCAAGAGCACAAATGTGGATACCTTTCTTGATGAAGAAGGGACTTCACATGAGTTCTCGGCTACGTACACACCTCAACAAAATGGAGTTGTTGAGAGGAAGAACCGGACTCTCATAGAGATGGCTAGAACGACGCTCGACGAATACAAGACGCCAAGACACTTTTAGGAAGAAGCCGTGGAAACAGTGTGTCATGCTACAAACCGACTCTACCTAGACAAACTT
Organism: Elymus sibiricus; assembly: GCA_039707655.1. Lineage (NCBI taxonomy): Eukaryota > Viridiplantae > Streptophyta > Magnoliopsida > Poales > Poaceae > Elymus > Elymus sibiricus. The sequence goes on from CM077671.1 coordinate 391,165,657, forward strand.
CTCGGTAAAATGGCATACGAGCTGCTCACCGGTAACAAACCCCAAGTTGGATACTTTCGGGTATTCGGCTCAAAGTGCTACATTCTTGATAAGCATCGTTGGTTTAAATTTGCTCCTAAATCTCATGAAGGTTTCCTACTTAGTTACGGATCAAACTCTCACACTTACCGTGTCTACAACAACTTCACTCGAAAAGTTGAAGAGATGGTTGATGTGAAGTTTGATGAATCTAATGGTTCGCAAGTCGAAAAATTGCTAAATGATGTAGGAGACAAGGAACCCTCAAAAGTTTTCAAGAATTGACCATTGGCAAGATTCGTCCCTTGGAGGTGAAGGAAAGTACTTCATCAACACAAGTGGAAGCTCCTACTTCGCGTCAAGGCGAACCACAAAACGATATGGAGGCATCCACAAGCGGTACACGACAAAATGAAGAGGAGGAAGAAGTACATCATGAAGATCCACCTCAACCTCCTTCAACACCACCTCAAGGAAATACCACCTTCAACAACAACAAAGAAGAATATGATGATGAAGAAGCTACACCATCCAACAAGCAAAGTCTATCAATAGTTCGAGCAAGAGTGAACAAAAATCATCCCTTAGAGAAAATCTTCGGTCACATACAAACCGGAAGGATAACTCGCTCCAAAACTCCTTTGGCTAACTTTTGTGAGCATTACTCATTTATCTCTAGTATTGAGCCTTTGAAGGTGGAAGAAGCGCTTGAGGACCCCGATTGGGTGAATGCCATGCACGAAGAACTACATAACTTCGAAAGGAATGGAGTATGGACATTCGTGGAGAAGCCCAAGGACGAGCACAACATCATTGGTACAAAATGGGTGTTTCGGAACAAGCAAGCTGAAGATGGTCAAGTTGTACGCAACAAGGCACGTCTCGTAGCTCAAGGCTACACTCAAGTCGAAGGTATGGACTACGGTGAGACCTATGCCCCTGTTGCTAGACTTGAAGCCATTCGTATACTTCCCCTTATGCCAATCACCATGATATTACTCTTTACCAAATGGATATCAAAAGTGCTTTTCTAAATGGTGAAATTGAGGAGGGAGTTTATGTTAAACAACCTCCCGGCTTTGTGAACCCTAAAAAACCTAATCATGTTTATAAACTTCGTAAAGCTCTATATGGTCTTAAACAAGCCCCTCGAGCTTGGTACAAATGCCTAACGAAGTTTCTTATTGAAAAGGGTTTTGAGATTGGTAAAATTGACGCAAACTTGTTCACTAAAAGAGTTAATGGTGAATTATTTGTTTGCAAATCAAGCAAACAAGAGAAGGAACATTCATCTCTCAAACCAAGTATACCAAGGACTTGATCAAGAAGTTGAACATGGAAGAGTGTAAAGGTATGAAAACCCCTATGCCCTCAAGTGGACATGTTGACCTCACCAAAGAGGACAAACTGGTTGATCAAAAGGTTTATCGATCAATGATTGGTTCATTACTATATCTATGTGTCTCCCGTCCCGACATCATGCTAAGTGTGTGAATGTGTGCCCCCTATCAAGTGGCACCCAAAGAGTGTCATCTTAAGGCCGTGAAAAGAATTGTGAGATACTTGATACATACACCAAATTTGGTATATGGTATCCCAAGGGATCTTCTTTTAACCTTGTTGGCTATTCCGACTCGGACTATGCCGGAGATAAGGTTGATAGAAAATCCACCTTGGGTATGTGTCAATTTCTTCGGAGATCTCTTGTATCTTGGTCCTCCAAGAAACAAAACTCGGTATCTCTATCTACCGCCGAAGCGGAGTACATTGCCGCCGGATCATGTTGTGCACAATTGCTATGGATGACACAAACTCTTAACGATTATGGGATACATGTGAAAAATGTTCCCTTGCTTTGTGACAATGAAAGTGCTATTAAAATTGCTCATAATCCCGTGCAACACTCTTGAACTAAACATATTCAAGTTCGTCATCATTTCATTCGTGATCATGTTGCCAAAGGGGATATTAATATCAAACATGTTCGGACCGACAAGCAATTGGCCGATATCTTTACTAAGCCACTTGATGAGAAAGTGTTTTGTCACTTGAGGAGTGAGTTGAACATTGTTGATGTTTCAAACTTGAGATAGACTCACTCGGATGTATGCAAGGGCATGAGATTACATGACTATTCCATGTTATCTATTGATATGACATTACCATATACCTTGGAATTCTATTCTTCCTTGTATTGCATCTAAACTTTTGTAGGAACTTGGAAGAACTACACTCCACAAGATTGCCTTCAACTCATACCACAAGCAATCTTGTCATGGCCAAGTATCTACAACCCTTCTTTGATGATGGAGGAAGAAGAGAACACAAACCATATCCTTAACACATATACCATAAAATCTTCATTCTTGTCAATTGGATATATCATGTTCTTCATTGCATGACTAACCTAATGAAGGTGACAAAAAGACCAAAACAAGAACGATTGCTCCAAACTTAAGATGATCTTCATCAACATTGAGCATCCACAACAAGTTCACCTACATGCCACGTCATCAACATGATTCAAAGGCATGTACTCATATCCTTGAAACATCTTTACTCCAAGTCATGGCAAAAAGATATTAATTAAATGTTTAATTTCATCGTCAGGACATCGTCGCACCATACCGTGGCATCCTATAAGAAACACCTCCATCATACTGGTGCATTATTCGATCGCCATGAATCTGTATCATGTGTCTTATTTTCTTGTATCACGTGTCTTATTTTCTCGTTCGATACTCTGTCTCATGGTTGATTATTGTGATGTCTCATACTACTGAATTTCATAATGGCGACCAAGTTCTCAGTTGATAAGTCTCTGACAAAGGCTTAGCTAACGAACGTCAGTGACCACTCACTGGAGTACATTCTACTGTTTCGCCGATCGACATGGTAAAGGACCAGATGACAATATTGTTTGAGATGGAGAGCATGACTATCATGCTCATCGAGCTTTATTGCTAAGTTGAATTTACAGATTGCGCACACAAAATCAACCGACCGGTCGTCTCTTCGAAATACACATAAAACATACTCCCTCCGTCCCAAAAGTGACTCAACTTTGGTGCAAACTTGTACTAATATTGAGACATTTATTTCGGGATGGAGGGAGTATATGGTAGGTGCTAGTATGCCCTTGCTCAGGCTGGAACTTCATCGGAAGAAGGGTATGTCTGAAGAACGTAAACCGGGTCGCCGACCTTGACGACCCTCCCTTTTCCCTTTGCTGATACTGATTCCTTGCAGACCAGATTTTGCCCAAAGTACACCTGCAAATCGAGATAAAAATGCGAGCAGTAAACGGCTTGTGCTACTGCTAAAAGTAGAATAGGCTGAAAGAGACAAATTAATTACCTTGTGTTTATTCTTATGGCTTGGACGGATCACTTCACCGGACCGGAATGTCAGCATAGTTTCTGTTGGTTCCGTGCCAAGTATTCCGTTCTCTTGATTAATGGTAGGCACCTGAATCAGCAAACAGAGAAACTAAGCATAGAGTATACTCATATTTATATTGTTTAGTGTGAACGTTTAGTGTGCATATCATACTACTGAATTCTGGTGGTGTAAGGTTTATATGAAACAAAGGAACAACTTCACAAACGAAACTAATCCCCATCGCGCGTCCGTCGTTTAGTTGCACGCCCGGTCGTACTTTGCATGTCAACCACAGAAACTGAACTTGAAATTTTACCTTGCAACGGTCGCATAACTTCACCCCGTCAAATGTCAGCTTGTTTATCTTTATGGTTTTCCACAGATCCTCCGAGTATGGGTGGCATCCATCAACTAAAATACTGTCAAAGCAAACCATGTTTGTAAGAAAGCAAAAGGTAGGTGAGTGTTAAGCAACCTGGTATCATAATTTATAATACATAAGACCCTGGCAAAAAGGTTTTTCAGAAAATACAGTGTGCTGCTTACTTTGGTCTGAAGCGATTGATTGGTACAGGTTCTTTAAGAATCTCATTTAGTGCATCCAGTGAGCCCTACAAATTATTTGAACTGTCAGATTGAGCGTTGTGTTTAGCAGCAGTGCGCATAGCCTTCATAGTTCATACATAGGCAAACAGTCTGAGCTGTGAAGTATATGAAGGTACTACCTGGGAGGCTATCAGGAAAGGGAAGGCATCCGTAAATGTGAGCTTGTAACCTTGAGCATACTCAGGATCAGTCGGCCTGATTTCAGACTCTGCCAGAAACATAAAAATAGACATTAGATGATCTCATTGAGAACACATTTTCTGAACAAATAGATGGGCATCCAAGGCATTTTTTTGTGACTAAAGAACACCACAAGGTATGCACCTTCTTTAAACCGCACTAGGCGACTTGGCTTCCCGAAATAGGCGGAGAGCCATTCGGCTGCTTCAACCCCTTCATCGTAGGCAGAACCAGACCACTCCCACACGGAGACGTCGTCAAGCGTGGCGCGCTCCGCAGCAAGAGGAACCTTCAGCATGTCCATTCCAGGTGCTTTTATAACTGCAATCAGCAGAAGATCAAATAAAATTGATCTTTAGGAGATTTCCTCTGAAATATAAAAAGGAAATGATAATGATACAAGGGTTTTCCTCTGTAACATAGAAAAGGCAGCTGCATCACAGGTCACAGTGTAGCAAAGAGCATAAAGAAGTTGGAAACCAATTTCTTGAGAAGAAACACACAATTATGTACTTTTGATCAAATCTAGTGGTGCTAGTGTATTGCATGATCAAACAACTCATGGAGACAGAACATTTTGCAGGAAACTAAATTAGTCTGAACAAACTGCTGGCTAAATCAAGGGTTGTTTCAATGACCAGTGGCCCCGGCCCCACCGGTCAATCTCGGGGGAGGGGAGGGGGCAAATTATCAAATGGAGAAGTAAAATGTAGCTTATGATCTCATTTCTCTGTCATACCCAGGTAGGAGTCGGGGGTGGGCTGCCAGTCCTCGTCGAAGGCCGCCGGTGGCAACTCCACCTCCACCAGCGCCATCTTGGGCTCCACCCTCTGCGTGAGGGCCCTGCCTTTGGCGTTCACCACCAACCACTGCCGATCCCACCTGAACCCTGCAGTCCATCAGAGCCATGCCATCAGATCAGAGCTCAAGACACAGGACAGGGGGACACGAGAACAGGACTGGTTTCAGTGGAGCTGGCGGTCAGTACCGGTGGAGGTGACGGGAGCCTGGGGCACGGAGACGCCCCTGCAGGACTTGACGGGGTATATGAGGATGGACGCCACCGTCGCCGCCGGCTCCCCCGACGGCCCCTCGCAGTCGCTGCCGCTGCCGCCCAGGAGGGAGGAGAGGAAGGACGCCGCCTTCTCCATCGATCGATCGACGTGCAGAAGCACGAGAGGAGTGAGTGAGGAAGACGAGAGTACAACGTGGAGAGTGGAGAAGCGACAGCGAGACGCGCAGCTCGGTGCTTTCCCTCGGCGCCTTATCTCAGCACCCACCTAGTGCGGCGCGCCATTCGGTCAGTTTTGGCACGCAGCGTCGGATTTCTTGAAAAGAAACGAACCTGTCGCTTTCAATTTTCTTCCCCGGACGAGCTGAGGCCAGTGGATGCAGTTACTAGTTTCCCATTTTTTTTCTCGGTAGTTCTTTTTTTTCTTTGAGAGGTGCCTCGGTAGTAAATTCAGGTCAACGACGCGTTAGATGGTGTCCAAAAAAATCATGCCATTCATATTTGGCACAAAATAAATATTCTCCTATGTTTAAAGTCAAAAAATCGTACTCCCTCCTATCCATATTAGTGGTCGCTAATTTAGTACAACTTTATACTAAATCAACGATAATTAATACGAATCAAAGGGTGTACCATTATATTTGGCACGCAAGAATAATACTCCATCCGTCCTAAAATATAAGGTGTATTGATTTCTGTACAAGTCAACCACTTGAATGTTTGACCAACATTATAGAATAAAATAACAACATATGCAATGCCTAATGGATTAACTATGAAACTACTTTTCATGATGGATCAAATGGTATAAATTTCATATTGTGGATATTGATATAACTTTTTTAAAATTTGGTCAAACATGCACTCGTTTGACTTAAAAAAACAAATACACCTTATATAAAGGAACGGAGGGAGTACATTACTGTTAAGATGTAAAATTTCACGTGCTTGCTATTCATCAGGCCACTCAATTTGAGGTGATGCGGGGAACGAAGGACGTGACATCATTTCTTTTTTTTGGGAAAACTTCGAATCTATTCATCAACTTTCATGGTAGTACAACAAACACTATAAGTAAAAAATTACAATCACATGCGTAGGTCACCTAGGACTACAAGCACCGGAGCGAGTCGAAAAGACGCCACCATCGTCGCCCCTTCTTCATCGGAGTCTGGTAAACCTTGCTGTAATAGATAGTCGAAAAATAGTCCTGCTAAGGCCCCAGAGAAAAAGCGCACCAGAATAGCAACCACCGCCAATGAAGATAAACGTAGATTAAAGGGTCTTTTGCATTTGTATCCCTAACTCGAACCCACTACTCAGATTTGCCCCTAATTTCGAAGCTTGCTCAAATTTGCCCCTCTGCCGTTAGGTGCACTTATAGAAATGCCCTTCTATCCCATTACCGTCCGGTCAAAGTGCTTTGACCGCTATCTCAATGTTTGCTGGACATTTTGCCCTTGACTCCTTATGACACTGACATATGGGTCCCACACTAAAAAAATAAAAGGAAAAAACTCATTCTTTCACTCCTCTCTCACATACACTTACAGGTGGACCCAACCAAAATAAATAAAAATAAAAAAAACCTTTCTCTCTCATACTCTCTCTCTCCCTGGCATGTGGGCCAAGGGACCCACTATCAGGGTCAACATCGGTCCACGCCGAAACTCATGCCTGGTAGTGAATGGATGCGCTCACCGGCGGATCTCCGGCGGCTCGCGGCAGGTGGCCAGACAACCGTGGTCGGAGGGCGCAAAGTGCGGGGAAGCTGCGGCAGGCGCTCCAAACACACTGGGACGCAGCAGGTGTAGGTGGGCGCGCGCACGACCGATCCAGCCGAGCTCGGTCATGGCGGCTGGCTTCGGGCAGGGTGCTTCGAGCATGAAATCGAGCAGGGGAAGAGGCGAGTCGGGTCGCAAGGTCATGGAGAAGACGACAGGGTGGTTGGGGTGTTCTACAGTTGGTCGGAACGACCGAATTTAGGAGACGAAGACTGATGGCCGTCGCTGAGGTTGGAGTTCCTGGCATCTTCTACGGGCGCCCCCCCCCCCCTCCCAAATTAACCATGGGGGCGGAACATAGGCGGTTGGCAATTCAATAGGACATGCTCTTCGGGCTCGAGCTGGCCTCCGGCCACAGTGGCGAGCAATGGTGCCCTCGGTGCACGTCGCAACCAGAACGAGGGCAAGGGCGCGGCGATTCACCTCGATTAATTTAGCAAGAGGCGAGAGGGGGAGAGAAGAGAGGCCGGAGAGGGTCGAAGCTGCGAGCACCTCACCACGGTGAGCCCGCCGCCGGACGTGAGAGAGAAACAGAGAGGAAGAGAGATTATATTTTTTAATTTTATTTATTCAGTTTCTAAGGTGGGTCCTACTTGTAAGGGGGGAGAGGGAGAGTTATTTTATTTTTACTGTTTTTCTTGGGGTCCGCCAGTAAGTGAGACAGAGGGTAAGAGATAGTTTTTTCCTTCTATTTTTGTGGGTCCCGTATGTCAGTGACATAGCGAGGCAAGGGCAAAATGTCCAACAAACGTTGCGATAGCGGTCAAAGCACTTTAACTAGATGGTAACGGAACAGAAGGGCATTTCTATAAGTGCACATAACGGCAGAGGGGCAAATTTGAGCATGCTTTAAAATTAAGGGCAAATCTGAGTAGTGGGTTCTAGTTAGGGACACAAATGTAAAAGACCCATAATTATGGAGGGTGTTTTAATTGATTATGATGGGAACAAAGTTACTACCATGATAATTATACTTATGCTATAAAGAGTAATGAGATCATCCTTATGAAACTTGTCATAACTACGAAGAAAAATACTCCACCACTACATAGTACCCATTTAATATGCAATTGGTTCGTGACAATCAAATTTCACATGACAACTACATTTTTTGATTTGCTCCCACTATTTTTAGTGAAATGATTTTACTTATGTGGAGAGTGACAATAGTGTTTTGCATGTTGATCATGAAAAGACTGTTTGATGTAATGGATATATTACTGAGGTTGTTCATGGTGCCACTGAAAGTTATTGTGACAGAGGGAGAAATTTTTATACATATCTTATCAATACCAAATTTCCTATTTATGTTCAAATTTTTAAGGCTGCACTTGTTTTTCCCTTCTATGCTAGTTACTTTTTGGTTCAGTGAATTATTTGCTTACAAGGTTGCTATGCATAGGAAGTGGTGGGTTATACTTAAATGTGCTTAATATATTAATTTTTATGCTCTCTTTAGTTCTTCAAAATAATAATTAATCTTGTTATGTTGTGAGCATCATTAAAATTATCATGCCTAGAGCAAAGGCATAAGAAATTGCTTGTGGGAAGGACCCCATAGTTATCTTTTGTTTTGATTTGAGTAAATTAAGAGTTGCTATGTTACTGTTGGAATGTTTTTCTTGTTTTTTTAATAAAGTACCCAATTATGCCTTTAGCTTTAGTGTTTAGACTATGCGGGTTGTGTTATTCTGTTTGTGTAGTTTTACTTACATAAATTTTTGAGCATTATTCCTGGAGTGTGATTAAATCCTGAAATTTTAATGGACATAACCCCGTATGTCTAGTATTATGATAATTTTTCAGAAATTTCTGAGTACCAAGAAATATGATCCATAATTTTGTCTTTACCTGCTGGTATGTTTGAAAGATTGTAGTGCAACTTGCGTGTTTGCTATAGAATTACTGCATAGTTTTCGATCAGTTTGTCCTTTATCAAGAGCCTATGCTTGTTTTGCTTATTGTAGATAATGTTATACCACGTTTCCATAATTTATATTCAACAATTATAGCTATTTGTGATTATTAATGAACTAACCGGACTCACAGTTTCGTTTAAGTTTTATTTGGACGAAAGTTTACTTCATTGGGGATGCCATCACAGTCAAAGTTAACCCAGGAGAGTTTGAGATTCAATCTTGGGGATGCCCAAGGCATCACCTGATAAATTCTAAGAAGATTCGAAAGGCAAAATTTGGGGATGCCCAACTCAGCCCCGCTCTTCAACAATGTTTTGTTGTATGATCCCTTTGAACCTTTTATCCATACATTTCTTTCTTTGTATTACCTTTGAGTGCTTTGTTTTGCTTTTGAAGAAAAAAATGTAATTTTCAACTTTGGCCATTTGTTCAATAAAGGAGAGAGAGTTACTTGGCTTGATCCCATTGGCAGTTCTGATCTGTCTTTGTTAATCGCTTTGGAGGAAAAATGACTAATATGCGTTTTCCCACAAACCCGGAATTCTGGGTTTTGAGAAATGAGTTTCCTATATCGATGGGTTTGTTAGAGGAGCCAAACAAGATTTTGTACGGTTAGGCCATTTTCCTAACTTATGCAGACTGCGTTCTGTATGTTCCCCTTATCCAAACAACACCTAAAAGGAGTGGCATAGAAACACTTTTAATGTTTTATTAGCCACATCCATGTATGTTTTGACTATCCCAATCAACAACCCTTGATTAGCCACTTCGTTGCCTGCCAATGGTCTCGAATCCCAGCCTAGCTCGTCGATCCTATTCATGCAGCGCATCCATCCTAATTACTCCCTCTGTAACCAAATATAAGTCAAGTCTCTATAATGTCTTTTATTTGTTTACAGATGTTTGTACTAAATAGTAACTTTGAAATGCCCTCTAAGCCGAGGCCTAGACATGTATTACTCAAGGATGTACTGAAGGCCTACTGTTGACAAAGGGCTCCTGCTAATAGTATTACTCAAAGAATATATGCAGTTCATGTTGATGCAGATTTTTAATAGTGACACTAAAGAGGGTGCATCAGGCATTATTATTCGGTACACTAGAGATGGTAATTTGTTTACTGTCACAGGGAAGCCAACATGGTTTAATAATAAATAAAGTGTGCCAGCTGGCTTTCCCTAAAAAAAATCACCTTGGACACAAAAGGACTTTCTCATGGCGGGCTCCTGTTGTACTACCTCGGTCCTGGTTTACTAGTCTCCATCATATTCTGCGTCATACTTTGACCATGATTTTAATTAAACAATACATGTTATACATTACACAAATTATATCATTGAAAACTACTTCAAATACGAATCCAACAATATAATTTTTTATGACATGCCTTAACATTTTGCTAGTTAAATATGTAGTCAAATTTTGACCCAAAATACGATGGGAACTAGTAAACCAGGACGGAGGTAGTAGTAATTAATGGAGCTCGACTCTTATATATGCTTGCATATCCATTGGTCTACTGATGAAGAACATTCTTATTTATGTGAAGGCATGCACCTTTCCACTGTAATGTGTATTTTTTAAATACAAGCATCACTATTTTCTTCAAATAGAAGAACAAATACATAATGCATAAAAGCCATTTTGATCCATGTGCATATCACATATAAACACATTCACTACCAAGGGTATCTTGATGACACCAAATACTCTTGTTCTTCGCTATATTGTCTGTGCGCTTCTACCTTCAAACACTACATAACTTGGTGCATCGGTATCACCCATCAGAACATTTTTCATGCGGTATTGCAAGGCTCTCGAGTGTCATCTCCACATGTCTCATGGTCGGCCGGTGATCTTCTTCCATCCTCACGCATGCCTCTGCCAACATAGCTACTTCTTCAACCATCTTGCCCCCTTCCACCAAGACCTGAGGATCTAACATACTAGAGAGGTCACCTGCTTCTAGAAAATCGGTGAAAGACGCGACAAGGCTTTTCTCCTCAAACGATCGATATGAGCATGGTTTTTTCCTGGTGAGCAGCTCCATTAGAAGAACACCGAAGCTATACACATCGCTCTTCTGGGTGAGCTGTCCGGAGTAGCAATACATAGGGTCTATGTACCCAAATGTCCCTTGAATGGCGGTTTCACCCACTGTTTGATCTACCGGAATGCACCTGGAAGCTCCAAAGTCTGACACCTTTGCTACAAGAGTGTCATCTAATAGAATGTTCTGAGACTTGATATCCCTGTGGACTATAGGGAATGACACGGCCGAGTGAAGGTAAGCAAGAGCTCTCGCAGTCTCTGTTGCAATTCGCATCCGGTCCACCCAAGGTAGTGATGCTTCAGGCTCTTTGACATGAAGATGATGGTAAAGGGTCTCATTGGAGATGAACTCATACACCAGCAGCGGCACCTCCGTCTCGAGGCAGCACCCGAAGAGCTTCACCACATTCCGATGGTTGATCTGCGAGAGGATGGCTACCTCGTTGATGAACTCATCGATCTCCCTCTTGACAACGATCTTGGACTTCTTAATTGCCACGACATGCAGGTCTGACATTATCCCTTTGTACACCGTGCCGTGCCCTCCTCCACCGATCTCGCGAGCTTTGTCGAAATTGTTGGTTGCCTTCTCCAGCTCCACCAAGGGGGTGATCATCCTCTCAGCGATATCCGCCTTTTGCGACACCAATTGCTCTAGTAGATGTCCCCTGTTTTGCTTAAAGAATTTTTGCTTCAATACTTTCGCCCTCTGATGCTTCAGCTTCCGGGTCACAAAAATGGCACCAAGTACCAGGAATAGAAGGGCAGCACCACTGCCGACCCCTATGCCGACACTTAAACCTAAAAATGTGAGAGAAAATGTTAACAAAATTCAGGGAAATTCTGTGATATGAAGCAGAGGAAAATTCTCCCTGCCAATGGTGTATATATTCTCACCCAGGGATAATTTGACGCAGCCATCTTTGATCCGAGGATTGCCACGGTAGCGGCGCGGACAGCCGCAGTGGTGCCCTCCCGGCGTGTTGGTGCACACGCCGAAGCACATGCCGGGCTGCGCGCACTCGTCGACGTCTTGGCATCCGCCGGCAAGGTATGGGTTGCCCTGGTACCCGTCCTGGCACTGGCACACGTAGCCAGTGCGGTAGTTTCCAGTGACGTTGAGGCATGAGCTGCGGCTGCTCCGGCACAAGCTCATCCCCGCGTCATTGGGGCAGCCCGTCGCCCATCCTGGGGGATCCAGAGGTTGCTGGAGCCGCTTGGAGTCCAACACCCACTCCAGCACCACGGGCATCGCCGTCCGGCGGGAGGAGTCCGCGGAGACGCCCTCGAACCAGCCCGCCTCGGCGACGCGCACCGAAACGTTAGGCAGCAACTTGTCGAGCTCCTGGGTCGGGTCCAGCCCCGTGAAATTAACGCGGTAGGAGGGACGGCCGATGGTGATGGGCGTCTCGCAGCAGCCGACGCCGGCGCACGCAGCGACGTCCTCGGGAGAGATCGTGCTCTGCCGCCCGTCGGTGACGGCGCAGAAGGCGGCGCAGCCGACGATGACGTTGTTGCTTTCCCCAAGCAGCTTCGCCAGCACGTTGCACCCCGTGAGCACGAACCTGTTGCACGTCGCCGACACCACGAACGGGCCGTCGACGGCGCCGGCGCCAAGGCCGACCCACGTGCCGTTGGCTCGGGTGCCGCCTATCCCGCTGCCCGCGAGTTTTACGGCGCCAGGGGTGTTGATGACGCGGACCGTGGCGTTGGCCAGCGAGATCTCCACGACCTCGAGGGTGCCACCGGCGCCGCCGATGAGCAGCCGCTCTTGGCCGCCCGTCGGGTCGCATGTAAGGTTGAAGCCCGGCAAGTAGCACCCATCCCCGATGCCGAACGGGTACGGCACGTTCACGCCGGCGCAGCGGGTTGGGCATCTGGTCGCACCCCCGGCGGCCTGAACAGCCGCGGCGGCCACGAGGGAGAGCTGCAACAGCAAGGCCATCAGCACCGCCGCCGGATCATCATCTTCTCTTCTGCGTGCGCGCGTATACACCAGGGATACCCACCGCCAACTGTGCTACATATCCAGTAGGAGTACTACTATCGATCTGTGAAGGTGGATGCATTACTATTCACGCGTTGACTGACTGGCTTTGTCTACATGCAAAAAATATCTCATACAAGGACAAAGAAAAAAAAATCTCACGTAAGGACAAGGAAAAAATGATTCCTTTGCTATGCATACTAATGATTTTTCACTGCTTCCACATCTCAGTCAATTGAGACTTGGTTATGTCTCAGTCGATGTTATATTTATAAGATCTTACATGAAAATTCATACAAAAAATTATTATTTGTTATTTTCACATATGTTTATGTCACTTGATTAAGACTTGGTTAAGTGTGAGTCGAGACCTAGCCACACTTTTATTTTTTTCCTATATCTGATCAGGTCGGCATCCACGCAAAAATAAACACCTTTTTTCAGCGGTTCAAAAATATACACTTCACGTTCGATATAAGACATCCCTCAAGAAGAACGGAAGGTTCGCTACGATAAATCTGCACACACGTACATTTTTATTCGACACGGAACACCCCGCGAATCACATGCTAGGCAGGCCCTTTGCTAGCATCTTGGCCCAACACACTTCACTATTGCACCAAAAATAAAAATAAAATGAAAACTGTCCAAAATCGCTTTGCTAGCCTCCTGGCCCAAAACAATTCCCTTTTGCCATGCAAATGTAGATAGACAAAACTTGCAGAAAAATTGCCATGATGTAGATAAAAAAACAGTGTGAGTTTTCTGTCATATATAAATGCCATGTATGAAATTTAAAAAAAAATCATTCATGAGAAAGGTAAACATTTTATGTATGAACCTAAGTTGCCATGGTTTCGTAGCTACGATGGCAAAAAAAAATATGTACGAAAATAACCTCATGAAAACAAATTTGCCATGGGATGTTGAGAAAAATATTGCCCGTAGTATAAGAAACAGAATTGGAAAGGTTTGTTCAACGCAATTTTGGAATTTCCAAAAATAATTGACCATGGTCCAAGAAAATGAATTTTCCATGGTGCCAAAAATAAGTTTGTCATGGCTAAATATACAAATTTGCCATGATAGATTACCAAAAAATATATACGATGGATGTTTGAATAAATTTGCCTTGGTCATTTCTTTTCAAAGGTTGAAAGTGTAAATTTACCATGGTTCGTAAAGTAAATTTGCCATGGTGCAAAAGAAAGGTAAATTTGACTCTGTTCATAAAATTAATATTTTTTGCTGTGGTCCTAACTAATTATGGAAAATTTAATTGGCCATAGTACACTAGTTAACACTTTCAAATTCCAGAATTTTGGGGTCCAATTTAATGGCACATGAATTATTAAAATATGCCAGTAACAACTTCTCTAAATTTTCATGTGAGTTTCCATGTGAGCGTTAATTAAATTTATGAAATTTTTCCATATATTCTAAAAAATTGTTTTCAAATTGCCATGTCACCGTAAGAAACAATATAAAAAAATTGCCATTTGTGTAGAAAAACATCATAGAGTTGCCAAGCGAGCACTGAGAAAATATTCTTGAAACCTTGCCTTATTCTGGAAAAATAGTGTTTCGAAATTGCAATGCCCCGGTATTAAACATTTTTCAAAGTTGCAATGTGTGTGGAACGTAATTCGTAGAGTTGACATGTGAGCATTAACATAAATTCTAAAAATATGTCATGTTTATGGTTTTGAAATTGGCATCTGACCATAAGAAACAATTTTCCATGAGTGGATAAGAAAACATCCTAAAAGCTGCCACGTGAGCACTAAAAGTATTTTCTAAGATTTCCATGTTATGAAAATGCCATGTGACCATAACAAAAAATAAAATCAAATTTTTGTCATGTGTGGACAGTAAAAATTCCTAGAGTTACCTGGTGCACTCTAAAATTATGTTCCTACATTTGCCATGTGACTCTTGGCAAAAATTCCTAAAAATTGCCATGTGTTTAAACACCAAAAAATAAGAGAAATTTTGGCATATAAAATAAATCTAAGCTCATAAAAAAAAACTGCCAAGTGCAAATTACTAAGTTCATAAATTTGCCACATTGGCATTAAGGGAAAAAAAATGTGAACTTGTCATTTACATACTACAAAATTTTGCAATGACATGTGAAAGATTTGTCGTACCATGTCATGTACAAAACAGCATGGCAAACTTGCCATGAGAGTAAAAAGATGTTTAGTTGCAATTACAAAAAGGAATTTTCCATGGGCAAAAAATATTGAGGCATGTCAAACTTTTGAGACATGATAAATGTTTGATACATGGCAAACTTAGTTTCTAGTGCCATCATAACTATGAAGATGTAAAGTAACTACTTGTCATGATGTTGATAAAATGGAGCATGGCAATTGTGTGAAAAAAATGCAATGATGAGAAACTAACTTTGCCATAACTTACGATATATAAAAAAATTAGCATGATGTTTGAACCTCAATTGCTATCCATGAAACCCCAGATTTGGCAAGCACAACGAACTGTTCTTGCCATCACCTGCGTTGACAAACTATGACATGTTCTAGATAAAAATTGAAGTAAACAAAATTTTCAAAGCAATTGGCATGTCCTCTATTTAAAAATATGCGGTGTTACTTTGCAATAATTGCCATGGTTTTGAGAAACATTACCTAGCATAGGCGTGATCCATACCTTGTCACACATTATGTGATTCAAAATTTTGAAATTGACATGATGAATATGAACCAATTACCATGGCAACAAAAACATGTTAATTCAACAGATAAACATTCAAAACATAAGTTCTTGTGGGACACATCAAAATTTGACATATTGTTATTTTTGTTATTTTAAAGAATTACAACGGCAAAAATGCAAAACTTAATTGCCATGGACAGTTTTACTTGATGGTCATTTAGTTGACTGAAAAACTTGGTTGTTGTCTATGCATATTGCACATGTATATCATTTAGTTTTAAATGGAAATGGAAATGTACCATGTACTTCTCTCGAAGCTAACTTCATTTGTTGGATCTCCTCCCCGAGATGTACACCCGTTGTTGCCCTCCATGCGTATCACGTCCCTGCCACTGTTGACTTGTCGGGCACCTCCAACAGCCCCCGCATTCTGCCATGTCTAAGTTGACATCTGTGCAATAGCCCATGGGCATCGCCATACCCGAAGTGCCCGAAGCACATACACCATCGTCCTCCAATGCTACAACCACCCCTGCGTCCATGGACGCTGCCCGGGCTCAGCTCTAGCTACTCCGCTGTGAATCCCTGGTAGCAGTTACCAGCAGAACAGGGAGGAATCACATCCCATCCGTTAATGGTGCTCCCTCATCCGGAAGAGTAACAGTTCCCCGTTGTCCACTTTGACTGCAACATTGTGTAACTCCTACCACTCCATAGTGTCGATACCATCATCCTTTGTTGCAGGCGACGTCGACCAAGGCAGTGGGGTGGGGGATGCCGCATGTGAGGTGGGTGGGGCTAGATGGGGGAGGTGGGTAGGACTGTGGCACATCTCAGTTAGCTTGCCGCCAGGCGGTCATCGACGTCGACCTATGTGATGTTTGACCGCAAACACTCGAGGCAGCTAAAGGCGGAGGGAAATTAACATACTCCCTCCGTTTTTATTTACTCTGCATATTAGAGTTGACTAAAGTCAAACTTCGTAAAGTTTGACCAAGTTTATAATAAACAATATAAACATTTACCGTAACAAATCTATATGATGTAAAAGTACATTCAATAATGAATTTGTTGGTATTGATTTGTTATTGTATATGTTAATATGTTTGTCTATAAACTTTGTTAAAGTTTATAAAATTTGACTTTGACCAAAGATAATATGCAGAGTAAATAAAAACGAAAGGAGTAATATATAGTGGGGAGGCGAGTTTGGGGATGGACGCACCACGTTCAAGACAGGACGAGCAGGCGAGGGAGTTTTCATTCGTAATGTGAACGAGCAGAACGAACAATCTCAGATGTTGATGTGGCAGGGGGTGCCACCAAGATTCATGCATCATATCCAACACCTCCTCACGTCGTTCGCGCCAAAGAGACAAAATGTTGACGTCATTTTTTAGTGATTTCGTAAAATATATACTAGTGTGCAACATATTCAATACATAAATCACTTGGTAGCTTAGTGATCATTTGGTCTGGATTTTTTCATGAGCTTGTGGCTTAAAGTCACACACAATGTGAGGCCTTCTATTTTTTTCTGTATCGTATTAGGTCGAACCTATTGCAAGAAGGCCGGGCCGAGTAAAAATTAGTCTGTTTGTGAGCGGTCAAAGCTAGACTAACATGGCAGCCACATGGCCGGTTTTTCCTCCCCGGATAGTTTTGACCTTATTTGATCAAATAAACGAGTTTATGGTTCAAATCTAATAACTTCCAAGTTGTTGGCCCAGAGCGTGCATTTAGTTTGAGCTTATGGACTAATGGTGCATTTCACTTAGAATTAAGGAATCCATCCGACGATTTTCTTAGCCAATTAATTCAATAGAGATTGGTAATTAGTTTTTGTAAGTTGAATGATTGACATAATCAGGTTTTCCTAAGTTGAGTGATCGACATTGGCATACCAAGGTGTGTGCAGGGAGAAGTGGATGTCGGTCATCGACTAGTAGGATGTTGCTCTTAATGAGGCTGCCCGCATGACTGAACAGATCGAGCAACACATCGATCACTCTAACATCTTGAAGTCAAGCGGAATGAAGATCGCCACATTATCCGTGTCAAGAGAGAGGTCTGTCTTCTTTAATCATCTGGGTATCCAAAGGTGCAGTAACGCCTTATGAAGGGCAAGATCGAATAAGCGAGGCAATCCATAACCAACACAAAGAGAATAGGCGACAAATGGTCGCCCTATCGCGGGCCTTTGGTGTATACGATTCCCTTGAGAAAGATACATTGACAAGAATACTAGTATGTAGATGCACTTCGAGGTAGATATATGGACAAGAATACGAGTGATGGCTAGAAGGCTAGGGATTATAGGTGATATTTGTAGAGGCCCTCTTTCTCACCTTTGTCATCGATGATGCCACGTCCTATCGTTTGGTCAGGGTTGGATATGTTGCATCAATAAATGAGCACTACAACAATGGCGACGCACGCACCCTTTCACTCCTAACGCGTAGGGCAGCCGACCAAGGGTTTTCGATGCATCCCGCCGCGCAGCTGCTCGTGAGCTGCCTCCTCTCTCGTGGCCTTAGGGCCATGGAGGTGCCGTGGATCCTGGTTCTTGACGGCGGGAGGACTCTGTAGGTGTTTCTTTGAGTTTGTGTAGGATTTGTGCGCTGCTCAGGAAGACGAGGCAGCGGTGACTCCCTGAAGACGGAATAAGTTTCTCCCCGCCTAGCCTCCATCCAATGATGCTTCTAGCATTGTCAGAAGGCGTGTGGAGGTTTGTCTCTGGCGGATCTCGCGGGATTCGGTCGATGTTTGTCTTCGGTGAACCCACTTGGATCCGATCTTCATCCGTCTATGTCCATGTGTCTTTAGGTCGGATGCTTTTAATATAGGGTCTTTTACATTTGTGTCCCTAACTAGAACCCACTACTAAGATTTGCCCCTAATTTTGAAGCATGCTCAAATTTGCCCCTCTGCCGTTATGTGCACTTATAGAAATGCCCTTCTATTCCGTTACCGTCCAGTCAAAGTGCTTTGACCGCTATCGCAACGTTTGTTGGACATTTTGCCCTTGCCTCTCTATGTCACTGACATACGGGACCCACAAAAATAGAAGGAAAAAACTACCTCTTACCCTCTGTCTCACTTACTGGTGGACCCCAAGCAAAACAGTAAAAATAAAATAACTCTCCCTCTCTCTCCCCCCTTACAAGTAGGACCCACCTTAGAAACTAAATAAATAAAATTAAAAAACATAATCTCTCTTCCTCTCTATTTCTCTCTCACGTCCGGCGGCGGGCTCACTGTGGTGAGGTGCTCACGGTTTCGACCCTATCCGGACTCTCTTCTCTCCCCCTCTCTCTCGCCCTCCCCCTGTCTCCTCTTGCTAAATTAATCGAGGTGAATCGTCGTGCCCTTGCTCTCAGTCTGGTTGCGACGTGCACCGAGGGCACCATTGCTCGCCACCGTGGCCAGAGGCCAACTTGAGCCCAAATAGCATGTCCTATTGAATCGCCAACCGCCTATCTTCCGCCCCCATGGTTAATTTGGGAGGGGCGCCCGTAGAAGATGCCAGGAACTCCAACCTCCACGACGGCCATCAGTCTTCGTCTCCTAAATTCGGTCGTTCCGACCAACTGTAGAACACCCCAACCACCCTGTCGTCTTCTCCATGACCTTGCGACCCGACTCGCCTCTTCTCCTGTTCGATTTCATGCTCGAAGCACCCTGCCTGGAGCCGGCCGCCATGACCGAGCTCGGCTGGATCGGCCGTGCGCGCGCCCACCTACACCTGCCGCGTCCCAGTGTGTTTGCAGCGCCCGCCGCAGCTTCCCCGCACTTCGCGCCCTCCGACCACGGTTGTCCGGCCACCTGCTGCGAGCCGCCGGAGATCCACCGGTGAGCGCATCCATTCACTACCAGGCATTAGTTTCGGCGTGGACCGATGTGGACCCTGACAGTGGGTCCCTTGGCCCACATGTCAGGGAGAGAGAGAGTATGAGAGAGATAGGTTTTTTATTATATTTATTTTGGTTGGGTCCACCTGTAAGTGTATGTGAGAGAGGAGTGAGAGAATGAGTTTTTTTCCTTTTATTTTTTTAGTGTGGGACCCATATGTCTATGTCCTAAGGAGTCAAGGGCAAAATGTCCAACAAACATTGAGATAGCGGTCAAAGCACTTTGACCTGACGGTAATGGGATAGAAGGGCATTTCTATAAGTGCACCTAACGGCAGAGGGGCAAATTTGAGCATGCTTCGAAATTAGGGGCAAATCTGAGTAGTGGGTTTGAGTTAGGGATACAAATGTAAAAGACTGTGGGATCAACACTACCTAATTCATGTAGTCTCTAATCCCCCTTTTATGAATATTGCAATAAGATTTAACACTCTCCAAAATAGTGGGATCATTACTACCTAATAACATGGCCTCTCCAAACCCACTTCCAATAATATTGCAATCATCATAACTAGGAAGCACGTTCTCATCAAAATAAATTTTGTTCTCCAAGCTACGATCGGGAGGCCTAAAAAGTTCATATTCATTCATTGGTTCAAATTAGTTATCATAAGAAATAGGATAAACATAAGCATATTTTTCAGTAAATGTATTTTCAAAGTCATTATCCTCACTAGCAAAAGGATTTTCAAACATATTCCGAGGCTTATAGTCTTCCATATCATTAGCACAATTGATATTCATAGTATACATACTAATAAGTTTCCTTTCTTTCTTTTTTTAGAAATTTTATCATGTCTATTACAACCATGATCAGTATTCAAAGGACATACATCCACCTTTTAATGGTCCCTTTGAATACTTCATGACGAGGTTCTAGTTCCATGATTTCACATAAAGTTTTTAAGGATAATAAAGGACACTCATTTTGTTGTTGTTTTCTTCCTTAAGACCAACTAGTGAACAAGAAACTAAAAGATAAAGTCACAAGATCTAAAGAATATACCTTCAAGCACTCACCTCCCTAGCAATGACGTGAGAAAAGATTTTGATGCCTATTACGCAGTTCTATTCTCGTAGACTATTATGGGCCTCCAAGGGCAGAGTTTTGTAGGACACCAACAAATTTCAAACAAGTGAATAAACTAAGGTTTATCAACCCACAGGAGGTGTATGATGAATCTATTCTCCTCACAAGAAATCCTGCAATAAGATACTTGTTGCCTCTTGTGTCGCTAACGCACCTAATACAATTCTTAATTGTATGCGCACTAGCTCATTGAAGAGATCAATGAATTGGGTGATACATGGATAATTTGGGTGGTGCAGTTTTTTATACATAATTAAATAGAAAGTTAACACGATGAAAACATGACCAAATTGAGGTTTGTAATGGTTGAAAAAAGACCTAGGGTTAATATATACGTTCACTAGTGTGAACTTTCAACATCGGTAACTTCATTAAAATACATGATATACCCTCACAAAGTTGCTTTTAATTGGATCAAATCCGGATGAGGTCACGTAGGTACACAACTTACCACACACCACTAAGTTTGTATTTCCAACATGAATCAATATGGCAAGCCCCAATGTCAATCAACAATGCCCCAAAAATTATACTAAACAATCACCATACTATATTTGTCATTCTAGTCTTAATTCATCGAGTCACCACATTGTGCCACGGGTGTCTCCGGAAATTGTACTATAGATGCATCATGCAATCTCTTTATTTCGCGAAGTTCAACATAACATGAGCCAGACCCAATCCATAAACAAACTCATCACAAGAGGTACATCATAAATTAAAGTAATCATCATTGCCTAAGATCACGACCATGATGGCAATTCATGTGATCAAGAAAGAGGTACATGTCATATAGCTACTACCACAAAACCTCAACCTCGAAGGTGGAATACTGCCACATCACCATGGGAGCAACAAGGGTTAGTGAATAGGTTGAAGACAAAGATTCTCCCTTCTAAAAGGGTGCTAGATTAGAGCTAAAAGTGATGATCACCTTAGAACTCAGAGTTACACCGACGTAAAAATCCCGTCCAAAATTAGGTGGTGTTTGGTATTTTTAGGTATATACAATCCATCGGGCACCAAGGTCAGAAGGGGGAGCCGACCCACTGCGAGAACTTGGGCGCTACTTTTGATCAGACAATTGCGGATGCTATACCTTGCTTACTGCGAGACCGAGTACCTTGTCGCCTTTAGTGATCACTAGGATGGGCGTGCCCAATAAGGTTGGTCACGTTGGTTCGGGGGGGGGGGGGGGGGGGGGTGAGCTTCTATGTACATTAGCCACAATTTTTGGGAACTTCCCGCCCAACTATGGGAAGGTTCCGACTTTTTTCTTTTATTTTTTCCTATGCTTCTCTGTACCAGTTTAACTGTTTGATTTTTGATTTTTTGCTTTTGTTTCTTTCTTCGTTTCTTTTTTTCCATTTTCCAATACATGTCAACTTTTTTAAATACACCTTGAACACTTTTAGTATAGACATCGAACACATTTTGATACACGTTAAACATTTTCAAAATACATGTTAAAATCTTATCAAATACAGGTTGAACATTTGTCAAATGCACATTGATCATATAGTATATACAAGTTGAACATTTCTCTGATACACGTTGAACATTTCCCAAATACCCGTCGAATATCTTTTTGAATACACGTTAAACTTTTCAAATGTGCATTGAATTTTTTCTAAATACAAAATGATCTTTTTTTAAACACACATTGAATATTTTCATTAAATATCATGAACTTTTTTTGTAAAAAACGGGAAATTATTTTTTAAATAACATGCACATTTTGTTTAAAGTTTCACGAGCCAAGCTTTACATTGCATGAACTTTTTTCCCAAATGATAAGAACATATATTTTAAACCTATGAACATTCTTGAAATGCAATGGGCAATTTGTTTATATGATGGGAAAATTTTATATGATAAAGTAAACAATTTTATATTTTCGTGAACATTATTAAAAATAATATCATGAGCATATAGTGAAGCAGGTCAACATTTTTAAATTATAGAAACATTTTATTAAATCTCAGCATTGTTTTCTAAAAGTTGCAGGAACTAATTTAAACATGACATGAACATATTTCAGGTGCGGTGTTTTTGAAAATTAAGTAATTTTTTTACTTTTAAATTAAATTAGTTTTTGAATTATATATATGTACATATATACATATATATTTCCTGTAGTTTTGGTATATAAACAAAATAAAAATGAATGAAAGTAAAGACGAATAAAACTAACGTAGTATTACTTGGAACTAACGTAGTATTACTTGGTCGGGACCACTAGATGCGTTACTTTAGGAGAGAGGACCCTCGGACTCACTAGAAGCGAGATATAGAAGCGTGCTATAGCAAGAGACCTCCTATACGCCGCACGTTGCTTCAAACAACCTCCCTTCACACTTGGTGCGTGATTGGGCCGACCCATTGACGATGCGAGCAGGAGACCACACACTGACATGATCATTATGGCGAATCAAACCCGATTCATTGTAGCGACAGGTCCCAAGGCATTACAACAAACTAGGTTGGCATACTCAAGCAAATGACACTGTAGCAGTAGCAAATGTAGCTCATTTTAAAGGAAGTTGTTTTGGGAAAAACAAGAATTTTCCAAAATGTGAACAAAATATAAATATTTTCTAAAATTTGACAAATTGGAAAATCTGAACATTTTATAAAAGCTCGAGCCAATTTGGGATTTCTAACATTTTTTGAAAATAGTGATCTTTTTCAAGGCTATGAACAATTTTCTGAGAAATAAAAATTTTATGGGATATGTGAATATTTTTTAAAAATTGAGCATTAAAAAATGTGCATTTCTTCTGAAAAAACGGATAATTTTGAAATTCCAGAAAAATAAATTTGAAAAACATATTTATCTAAAACCAAATTGGGTTCATGTTTTTAAAACTCAAATAGTTTTGATTTTTTAAATGAGTTTGTATTTTTTTTTCAAAAAATAAGATTTTTTTAAACGAACAAAAGAAAACAAATCAGGTAAAAAAACAGATGGAAAAAAAACTAATTATCATGAGGGTTCCCAAAACCATCTAGAACAATCGTACCAGAACCATCTAGAATGTTCCCAAAACATGTTAAATAGCCTGTGAGGAGTCTTCTAGAACAATTGTAAAATTAGAGCATACAATTCGAAAATGGACTGACACACCTTGAGGCCTAGCGTTGCTTCCTTGAGTGAACCGCGGACAAATTGACGCTTAAAGCGTCAAATAGAGTTTGCGCCATAACAGCTCTGGTGATAGCGCTGACACGAACGGTCCTAGTGGCCAAACTCATTAGCGGCCAGTATGTCAGAGGAATTTTTTGAAGCATCTTTCACCGGTTTAGAAGCTTCTACTCGGTCTTGGGAAGCTTTCACGCGTTTTTTTATTCTTTTTGTGTTTTCTCGGTTTTTAAAGTATTTTTTGATTATTTATTTATTTCTTTCTTATTCCTTTTTGTTTTTTATTCAGTTGTGAAATTCATGTATATTTTTTGAATTTGTTCACATTTTCAAAATTTGTGATTTTTTTGATAATTCATTAATATTTTTATAAATTAATGAGATTTTTTTAAGTATTCAATTTTTTTCAAAATTCTGATTTTTTTGCAAAATTTAATAAAATATCATTAACAGTTTTTTATTTTATTAACTAATATAAAAAATTAGTTCATGAATATTTAAAATACATGATTATTTTGAAATTTATGAACTTTTTTTAAAATAAAAAAATGATAGCTTTTTTCTTTTCTTTAACAACTAGTATAGGAGCGAGCAATGAAAAAGCAAACTAGCGAGTGGAGGAGGGAGCATGTGAGACGAGCGTGAACTTCGTGGGCTTGGCCACGAGTGGAGCGACATGGGTGACAATGATTGTATCGGTCGCAATAAGCGACCGATATCACCCCGTCAGACATGAGTAGAAGGGGTCACTCGATCTTGTGAGGCAATTTAGACATATTAAAACTGAGGAGATTAGCAGCCTCTGGAACAGTCTGTTTTCCAGATGTAGATGTCGTTGGCCGTTTGATCCCGCACTATGTGCGCTACATGGGCCGACACCGTTGGGGGACGATGCTCTGACAATCATTTTCCAGGAACCTGATTTTATTGGGCCTTGTACACCACACTAGGCCGAGACTGAGCCGCAGAAGACAGAGAGCACGAGAGCGAGAGAGGACAAAATGTTGCCTTGCTCGATCCAGATGAAAGGACTTCTATTCGCGTTGTTTGTGCTAACAGGCGGCTTGGTCACATCAATTTCGCAGAGGAGCAAAAGAAAATGCATTGGTGGCATGGTGGAAAATGTGTAACCCAAAGAAAGATGGAGGCATGGGATTGAGAGATTTGCATGCTTTTAATTTAGCAATGTTAGCAAAACAGAGTTGGAGATTAATAACCAACCCTAACACCCTATGTGCAAGGATACTTCGAGATAAATACTACCCTCATGGTAATTTATTGAAAGCAGGCCCTAAGAAAGGTTCTTCTTTTACTTGGCAGAGTTTTTGCAGGCTTGCAAACATTCATGAGAGGACACATTTGGAGAGTAGGCTCGGGTAGCCAGATTAATATATGGGAGGATCATTGGGTTCCAGGTAGCCCCTCAAGGAAAGTATTGAGAAATAAGGGACAATCCAAACATGTACGAGCTTATTAATCCCATGACACGAAATTATGACGAAGCTATTATTCATGATATTTTCCTTTTAGTTGATGCGGAGAGAATCCTAAGAATACCATTGAGTTCACAGATGACCGAGGATTTTGTGGCCTGGCATAAAACTAAGTCCTACTCTTTTTCAATACGTTATGCATACTACGTGGAGTGGAATCACCAGTTTGAAACCAGAGGTAAAAGCAATGATGTCGGCCCCTCAAGAAGTAATCATGTTTGGGAAATTTTGTGGGGTGTGCATATACCCCGCAAGATTAATGTATTTGGTTGGAAAGCTCTTCATGGAATTATTCCGGCCATGTGTGTGCTCGCTAATCGACACATTACGTTTTTAGGTAAGTGCCCAGTCTGCAATGAAGGAGCTGAAGATGTGAGACAACTAATTTTCACATGTAAGCGGGCAAGAAAAGTATGGAAAGCTTTGGGCCTGACAGAAATGACAGAACAAGCACTCAATGTTGAGAGATCAGGATGTGCTATTTTTGACCATCTCCTAAGAGAGAAGCAACGACAATCCCCCTCCATTGATTTTTTGGGCTTACAAGAAGTCATTCTAGTAGGAGCTTGGTATATCTGGTGGCAAAGAAGAGAGGCTGCGAAGGGTTTAAACATAGCGAATCCATCAAGAACTGCACTAGCCATTCATGTGATAACAACAAACTCACATGCTTCGTCTGCAACAAATCAAGTTAGGACCGTGTAATGGTCCAAACCGGCTCCTCATTCTTACAAAGTTAATGTTGATGCATGTTATTTTGAGGACGGGTTGGGAGTTACAGCCGTTGTTCTGCGTAACCACCTAAGTGAGGCGCTGGCAAGGGCAGCCTCCCTCTTAAACCATGTCCTGGACGCCCCAACTGCCGAGCTCTTCGCGATGAACAAGGGGATGGAAATGGTAGACTAGTTAGGCTGCTCTACGATCACCTGTGAATCTGACTGGAATTTATACAACCGTGTAATGGTCTATCAAAGACTGGAGGCCCATAATCGGTAGTACTCGTTGATTATTTTCACTTGTCTCAGAGAATGTGATGTTCATTTTACTCATTGTCAGAGGGATGCAAATACAATGGCACACACTTTAGATAAGAAGTCTTTGTTTCAAACTCTGTAATCTGTTGGGATGGTGATCCGCCTAAGTTTCTTCTAGATGATTTGGTTAGAGATGTCACTAGTAGAAAGCTGGGCAACAATCCCGGTTCCAGAGGGCCTTTAGTCCCGGTTCTACAACTAGGACAACACGATCGGGACTAATGCCGATAACTTTTAGTCCCGGTTGGCTTACGAACCGGGACCAAAGGTGCTCCACGTGGCCGCAACGCGGCGCCGAGGCAGGAGGACCTTTAGTCCCGGTTCGTATATTGTATTTTCACGCGGTTAAACATATTAATATACAACATCATCACTACAAATTATGGAAAAAACAACCAACATCAGTACAAATTAGATGGATGCAATAGACCAAGTTGAATTAGAGGAATTATTTTCCTCTAATTCAACTTGGTCTATTGCATCCATCTAATTTGTACTCGTATATGTCATATAACAACTCATCATCATCATCTTAATCAACTCTTCATTATTCAACATCCAACAACTCATCATCATCTTAATCAACGATCCTCATTATTGTAGTTATCAAAAGGTTGAAACACTAACTACTGCTAGGTAAAAAAGTAAAATAAAGGCGAACTCCGCCATCTCCCGATTGAAGAACACAGATCAACCTATCTCCAACTTGTGGGATGCGCAAGTATTCCTCTCCAAGTGGTAGCGTAAATGCTTGTATTGCATTTCTCCATCCTGTGATTTTCAGGGTTTCTTCACTTTTAGATATCCTGTAGCTACCGCTGTAATTAATCGGGAGTGGCTGTAAGCTAACCATTTGCAAATCACCATTTGTGAACATCCATCTAGGCACGGTCTCTGGGGGGAGTACCTATTGAAAAACATTAGTAATAATAACATAGTTAGCAAACTAGTTTTTCTTAAGAACAATGTATATATGAAAAAGATGGACTAGTGATGCAATGGTAAAAAAATTCTTACAAAGTTGTTTGAAGTGATGTTATGATGGTTTAACTTGTGCACTAGTGGCACATATCCATTATAAATGTTGCCAGTCCGGTAATGTTTAGCATGATCCTCAACATCATGAATAAATGAGATGAGATGATTTATCTCCGAACAAGTAAGTTTGGAGTCATGACTGTAGTACGTCCGATCTATTATCTGTCGGGTAGTTCTTGTAGCATGGAAATAAGCTGATAATTAAAAGTAAAGAAACTTAGTCGGGATGAGTACCAAATACTTTTCAATAATCAATATAAAGTACCTAACAAATCTGTTGACAAACGCACCTGGAGGTAGCACCGGCATCAAGTCATCCTCCGCATGCACCCAAATATCTATATTATTATCACGAACATCGTCATTACCAAGATCGAAGGTAATGTTCATGTCCTCATCCAACCCATATGCGTTGCAAAATGCTCTCCAATTAGAACAACCAAAATATGTGTGATCTTCGTTATTTTTCACCTTAACAACAAAAGTGTAATGCCTTGTTCTTAGGTGAGCTATCTTAGGCTCTCTACTATCATTCTCTTTGAAATGGAACTTGTCCAAGACAATGAATCTTGCATGACAGGGAACGCACTAGTCGAATTGTACAAAAGAAAATTAAAGGTTAATTAAAGCAAAAAAGCACACGTCATACTTCATTAACAAAAAATACATGTTGTCTGTACATACCGTAATAATACTAAATTCTTCTGTTAGCTTGACGGTGAACGACCTATCGTTGTCCAGGTGAGGATAAATGTCGCATAAACCCCTGTCGTCCCAGCACAAAGGGCACTGAGGGATCCTATCGTCGTCAGACGACGTCGACATTTCCTGTGTTCATGATTCTAAGATTAAAAATCGACGGCAAAATTTTGAAGCAAGATCATCATATAATATCACTAATACATATGATATCACCGGCGATCGTCGGGGACTCTTCATATAATATTATCATATAATATCACTAATACATCTTGAATAATCCAGTTAATGAAGCATCGAATATTATCGCTAATACAACTCGAATATTATCATATAATATCATTAATTAATACAGATCGAGTTGACGTCTCACGGCGCAGGCGGTGGACACCCAAAGAGAAGGAACCATCGCCGGATCATAGCTCGGGTGAGATCCCTGAATAACCTGCCAGGTATTGGAGAACCTGGCGTCCAACGCGGCCATGTAGCGACGGACGTGCTTGTCCTCCTCCCTGACACGACGACGTACCACCTCCGCGGGGGCCGGCTCTCTCTGCATCGATAGTGGCCCACGCGACCACCACCAAAGAAGCTCCGGGTCAACGACGAGACTTGGATTTCTCGCCAACGTGCGCGCCCCGGAAGGTAGCACCTCCTAGTGCCAGCCCGGCGGAGCCCAGTCCCGGACATGGCGCCTCTCAAACTGGTTGTCAGCGCCGAGTCGACGACGAGGATGCGGGATTGGCATCGTCGACGAGAACAAACTGTGGCTATATAGCAAATATCATTTTATTTAACAACAATAACAACAATACCATATTTAATATGCATTCCTATCCCTACATAGGATTGATTCCTGTCCTCCACATTTCAAAGGAAAACAAAAAAGAGCCTAAACAATGCATGACAACATTTTTGCTTCTAATTTTCAACATACAGCTTGAGTTTATAGTTGTAGTGTTCTTCTAACTAATGACGCTATCAATTGTACCTACCTAATATGTTTCACTGATTTGATTAGATGAACAGGCATGTCAATTCTATCCCACACTACTTCGGCCGGCGACGGGGACGGGCGATGACGGTGACCGCGGGGGGGGGGGTGTGGGGGGATAGGAGGAGGGGAACGGCGGTGTGCCGGCGGCTCACCTAGGAGGAGGAGGGGAGCGGGCTCTGGGCGGCGACGGCGTCGGGGGGCGGCGACAGGGACGGCGACGGGGATGGCGTCGGGGGCGGCGATGGGGACGGCGTCAGGGGCGGCCATGGGGGCGGCGCGACGAGGAGCGGGCTCGGGGAGGCGACGACGCGGTCCGGCAGCCTGGCGGCATCGAGGTTTTCTTCGGCGCCGTCAGGGGAGATGGAGATCGAAAGCTGCAGATGGATTTTGGTCCACTTATATACCCAAGCCTTTAGTCCCGGTTGGAGCCACCAACCGGGACTAAAGGAATGGGCTTCCCGCCCTTTGGGCTGCTGAAATTCACCTTTAGTCCCGGTTGGAGCCAACAACCGGGACTAAAGGTGAATTTCAGCAGCCCAAAGACCGGGACTAAAGGGGGACCTTTAGTCCCGGTTAGAGCCATCAACCGGGACTAAAGGGTTGGTCCAGGCTGTGGTGGGAGTTTAGTCCCACCTCGCTAGTTGAGGAGCACGACGACCAGCTTATAAGCCCCGCTGTGAGAGAGGCACCACCAGCCTCTCTCAAACCGAACATGTGCCTACTATGTCGCTGTTACTAAAGTGAAAATAAATGCGCTTTATAGACAAAATTCAACCTAAATTCAAAGTGCTAGTAAATTCAAAGTTAACTAGCACTTTGAATTTAGGTTGAATTTTCTCTATCAGCGCATCTATTTTCATTTTTGCTATTTTTATGTTATTTTTTTGCATATTAAAAGTTCTTAACAAAAAATACTTTATGAATATTCTTTTTGCTATTAAAGTTTTTAACAAAAATAACTTTGATAATTTTAGTTGCATAAATTTTATATAATATTAAGTTAAATAACTTTGATCGGACGAAAACACGTCTATTACAAAGGGATTTCAATATTTTAAACATATTTTAACTCAAGACTTTTTCTGCATTCAATATGCACCATTCAAAGCCACATCATCACTTTTCAACCCATTTCTTACTTCATTTGCTATTTTTCATGCATTTCATGATTTTTTTGAGCTAAAATGACCCTGAATTGAAAAGCACTGCAAATGAACTCTGAAATGGTTGAAAGTTGGCATGGTATCATAATTTCACCCACATAGCATGTCCTAAAAAGTTGAGAGGGTTACAGGAAAAACTGGATGCACTTCGTGTACAAACTGGACAATCTCTTTCGAAATATCAGGGTTTCGGACGAAAGCTTGTCTATTAGAAAGGGATTTCAATTTTTTAAACATATTTTAACTCAAGACTTTTTCTGCATTCAATATGCACCATTCAAAGCCACATCATCACTTTTCAACCCTTTTCCGACTTCATTTGCTAGTTTTCATGCATTTCATGATTTATTTTGAGCTAAAATGACCATGAATTGAAAAGCACTGCAAATGAACTCTAAAATGGTTGAATGTTGGCATGGTATCATAATTTCACCCACACAGCATGTGCTAAAAAGTTGAGAGGGTTACAGGAAAAACTGGATGCACTTCGTGTACAAACTGGACAATCTCTTTCGAAGTATCAGGGTTTCAGACGAAAACTCGTCTATTACAAAGGGATTTCAATTTTTTAAACATATTTTAACTCAAGACTTTTTCTGCATTCAGTATGCACCATTCGAAGCCACATCATCACTTTTCAACCCTTTTCTGACTTCATTTGCTATTTTTCATGCATTTCATGATTTATTTTAAGCTAAAATGAGCCTGAACTGAAAAGCACTGCAAATGAACTCTAAAATGGTTGAAAGTTGGCATGGTATCATAATTTCACCCACATAGCATGTGCTAAAAAGTTGAGAGGGTTACAGGAAAAACTGGATGCACTTCGTGTACAAACTGGACAATCTCTTTCGAAGTATCAGGGTTTCGGACGAAAACTCGTCTATTAGAAAGGGATTTCAATTTTTTAAACATATTTTAACTCAAGACTTTTTCTCCATTCAATATGCGCTATTCAAAGCCACATCATCACTTTTCAACCCTTTTCTGACTTCATTTGCTAGTTTTCATGCATTTCATGATTTATTTTGAGCTCAAATGACCATGAATTGAAAAGCACTGCAAATGAACTCTGAAATGGTTGAATGTTGGCATGGTATCATAATTTGACCCACATAGCATGTGCTAAAAAGTTGAGAGGGTTACAGGAAAAACTGGATGCACTTCGTGTACAAACTGGACAATCTCTTTCGAAGTATCAGGGTTTCGGACGAAAACTCGTCTATTACAAAGGGATTTCAATTTTTTAAACATATTTTAACTCAAGAATTTTTCTGAATTCATTATGCACCATTCAAAGCCACACCATCACTTTTCAACCCTTTTCTTAATTCATTTGCTATTTGTCATGCATTTCATGATTTATTTTGAGCTAAAATGACCCTGAATTGAAAAGCACTGCAAATGAACTCTGAAATGGTTGAAAGTTGGCATGGTATCATAATTTCACCCACATAGCATGTGCTAAAAAGTTGAGAGGGTTACAGGAAAAACTGGATGCACTTCGTGTACAAACTGGACAATCTCTTTCGAAGTATCAGGGTTTCGGACGAAAACTCGTCTATTAGAAAGGGATTTCAATTTTTTAAACATATTTTAACTCAAGACTTTTTCTGCATTCAATATGCACCATTCAAAGCCACATCGTCACTTTTCAACCCTTTTCTGACTTCATTTGCTAGTTTTCATGCATTTCATGATTTATTTTGAGCTAAAATGACCCTGAATTGAAAAGCACCGCAAATGAACTCTGAAATGGTTGAATGTTGGCATGGTATCATAATTGCACCCACATAGCATGTGCTAAAAAGTTGAGAGGGTTACAGGAAAAACTGGATGCACTTCGTGTACAAACTGGACAATCTCTTTCGAAGTATCAGGGTTTCGGACGAAAACTCGTCTATTACAAAGGGATTTCAATTTTTTAAACATATTTTAACTCAAGACTTTTTCTGCATTCAGTATGCACCATTCAAAGCCACATCATCACTTTTCAACCCTTTTCTGACTTCATTTGCTATTTTTCATGCATTTCATGATTTATTTTGAGCTAAAATGAGCCTGAATTGAAAAGCACTACAAATGAACTCTGAAATGGTTGAAAGTTGGCATGGTATCATAATTTCACCCACATAGCATGTGCTAAAACGTTGAGAGGGTTACAGGAAAAACTGGATGCACTTCATGTACAAACTGGACAATCTCTTTCGAAGTATCAGGGTTTCGGACGAAAACTCGTCTATTACAAAGGGATTTCAATTTATTAAACATATTTTAACTCAAGACTTTTTCTGAATTCAATATGCACCATTCAAAGCCACACCATCACTTTTCAACCCTTTTCTTACTTCATTTGCTATTTGTCATGCATTTCATGATTTATTTTGAGCTAAAATGACCCTGAATTGAAAAGCACTGCAAATGAACTCTGAAATGGTTGAAAGTTGGCATGGTATCATAATTTCACCCACATAGCATGTGCTAAAAAGTTGAGAGGGTTACATGGAAAACTGGATCCACTTCGTGTACAAACTGGATAATCTCTTTCGAAGTATCAGGGTTTCGGACGAAAACTCGTCTATTACAAAGGGATTTCAATTTTTTAAACATATTTTAACTCAAGACTTTTTCTGCATTCAATATGCACCATTCAAAGCCACATCGTCATTTCTCAACCCTTTTCTGACTTCATTTCCTAGTTTTCATGCATTCCATGATTTATTTTGAGCTAAAATGACCCTGAATTGAAAAGCACTGCAAATGAACTCTGAAATGGTTGAAAGTTGGCATGGTAAGATAATTTCACCCACATAGCATGTGCTAAAAAGTTGATAGGGTTACAGGAAAAACTGGATGCACTTCATGTACAAACTGGACAATCTCTTTCGAAGTATCAGGGTTTTGGACGAAAACTCGTCTATTACAAAAGGATTTCATTTCTTCACATGTAACTGCAGTGATATTCTAGATGAAAGCCATCATCAGAATAGTTATGGAGAGAAAGTCTTCACTTTTTCTTCGCGTGTGTCCCTTGCTTATTTCGCCGTAACCATGGATAATCTTCATCGTTTAACAAGATGCTTGGTTCAGCCTTCACTTTGAAGGGAGGAATTTCATGAAACTTTTCATAAACTTCTGACATGTCTCTCTTTTCCTCCACTCCCACGATGTTTCTTTTCCTTGAAAGAACTATGTTTCGTTTTGGCTCATCGTTTGATGTATCCGCTTCCTTATCTTTTTTTTCTCGGTTTGGTAGACATGTCCTTCACATAGAAAATCTGCGCCCCATCATTGGCTAGGACGATCTGTGTACCCAAGATTGTTGAGATCCACTGTTGTCATTCCGTACTGCGGGTCTAACTGTATGCCGCCTCCTGACAGATTGACCCATTTGCACCGAAACAAAGGGACCTTAAATTCATGTCCATAGTCAAGTTCCCATATCTCCTCTATGTAACCATAATATGTGTCCTTTGCCCTATTAGTGATTGCTGCATCAAAGCGGACACCACTGTTTTGGTTGGTGCTCTTTTTATCTTGGGCGATCGTGTAAAATGTATTACCATTTATCTCGTACCCTTGGTAAGTCAATACAGTCGAAGATGGTGTCCTGGCCAACAAGTACAGGTCATCTGCAACAGTATTGTTACGCATGAGATGCATTTGCAACCAACCGCTGAAAGTCCCGATGTGTTCACGTGTAATCCAGTCGTCAGACTGCTCCAGGTGTGTCCAACGTAGAATATTCTTGTGTTCATTCATATACGGGGCTACCAAGGTAGAACTGTGTAGTGTGCTTGCGCCCAAGAATGCCCGTCCCGACATACTACTGGAATCAGGGTCTTTGCCGTCTGCCATAGCAGACGGCAAAGGCCTGCCTGGCGGACGGCAAAGCCTTTGCCGTCTGCCAGCAGACGACCAACAGTCCGGCCGAACAGCTGCCGGCAAAGAAGCAAAGCTCTTTGCCGTCTGCCGGCAGACGGCAAAGACCCTGGACGGCAGACAAAAGGTACCAGCCCCGTTAGGGGGCTAACGGCGCTCTTTGCCGTCTGCCAGCAGACGGCAAAGAGCTGCAGGTGACGTCAGCTGACGTCAGGCGTCAGCTGTGCCAGCGCAGGCTCTTTGCCGTCTGCCGGCAGACGGCAAAGAAGAAAGCTCTTTGCCGTCTGCTCGCAGACGGCAAACAGGCCAAATAGGCCAGCCCAGATTGCACAGGCTGCTGCCACGTGGCCTCTTTGCCGTCTGCTAGCAGACGGCAAAGTGGCTATATAGCCCCTGTTTTTACTGTTTTCTCTTATATCAATTCATTTGCACTGAAATTCACACACACACACACACACACACACACACACACACACACATATATATATATATATATATATATATATTCAGAATCACATAATAAGGCAAACATTATGTCTAGTCCATCACATAAAATGTCTCATCCACCACATAATAAACAATACATATGCAAATAATATGCAAGCCATATGGATATGATCATCCAACACATACCAAATCAAAACATATGCAAGTCTCATCCATACATATGCAAGTTTCATTCATCTATACATACATATGCCAGTGTCAATTGTTGATCCTACAAAATCAAAACAAAATGGAAGGACAAGGACTCCATGAACGCAAGCTTCCGTGAAGTGAATCAAATCTGCAAAATGGGAAAGAAGGAAGTTAGAAGAAGAAGAAGAATACTAGAAGAAGAAGAAGAAGAAGAAGAAGAAGACTAGAAGAAGAAGAAGAAGAAGAAGAAGAAGAAGAAGAAGAAGAAGAAGAATTTTTCTTCTCTTTCTTTTTCTTCTTCTTATTGCTTACTTGTGTCATTTTAGAGCTAACCTAGTTAAATAGGCCATTTTTGACCTAAATATGCTAAGTATGTCATAAATGAACTAAATAAGCTAAGTATAGGTCATTTCAGAGCTAACCTAGGTAATTATGCCATTTTTGAGCTAATTAAGCATATTAAGTCATTTTGGAGCTAAATAGGTCATTTCTTAAGCATATTATGTCATTTTTGAGCTAGCTAAGCATATTGAGTCATTTTGGAGGAATAAATGCTAAGTATAGGTCACTTTAGAGCTATCCTAGGTTAAATAGGTCATTTTTGAGCTAATTAAGGTTATTATGTCATTTTTGAGCTAGCTAACCATATAAATTCATTTTTGGAGGAATAAATGCTAAGTATATGTCATTTTAGAGCTTTCCTAGGTTAAATAGGTCATTTTGGAGCTAAATAGGTGATTTCTTAAGCTAAGCTAAGTATAGGTCATTTGAGAGCTATCCGTGGTAAAATTGGTCATTTTGGAGCTAATTAAGGTTATTATGTCATTTTGGAGGAAATAATGCGAAGTACAGGTCATTTTAGAGCTAAATATGTCATTTCTTAAGCTAAGCTAAGTATAGGTCATTTGAAAGCTATCCATGGTAAAATTGGTCATTTTGGAGCTAAGTAAGGTTATAATGTCATTTTCGAGGAAACTAAGCTAAGTATACGGCATTTTGGAGATAAATAGGTCATTTCTTAAGCTAAGTACGCATTTGTTATGCTAAACACTTGCGAAAACTTACCGTCATCACGGAGGTGTAGTTGTAGGTGTAGTTGTAGGACCGGTCGCGCCAGTGGCTGACGGAGGAGGATCGGTCGATGCTTGTCGGGAGTTATGCTGCACCAAAGATCATTTCCAATGTATCGTTAGCATGATGCAACTCAAATGTGAAGACTAGTAACTAATGACCATTCAAATGAAACTCACCGTGCCCGCCGGAGCAATGACTGGCATCGGCGGAGGGGTCGTGCCGGTCTTCTCGCACAGGGTCTGCACATTTGGTTTTGACGAGTCAGTCATATTAGATACTACTGTAAGGAACATTACGTGCATGATTTGGCTAATATGCAGAAGAAACTTACCGCGAACATCTCGTATAGGGCCTGGTTAGCCATCATGTTCCGGTTCCTCTCCTCCTCCAACGCATTAGCCGTCCTGTCCTCAAGCTCCCTCTCCCTCTCCGCCGCCTGCCAGTCCCACTCCTCTAGAAGCGCCTGGGTCTTCGCTCTCTCTGCCTCAATAGCAGCCTGCAACACCACTCGTTAGCATTGTAATCATTGACGGCCGCACACACAATGTAATGAAGGAAAGGTATCTGAGTCCGTATAACTAACCTTGAATTCGAGCTCCACTGGCCGTGCACGAGGCAATATCTCAGGATCGGAGCTGGTCTGGCGCTTCTTGATCTGCGGGAAAGTGCTACTACAACGTATCAGTCCATTCCCAATGGCTAACGAGCCATGCTGCCTCCCGCCACCAGATATCATCACCAGCTCTGGATCAAGAGGTTGCTGGCTCGGGTTAAAGTCCGGCCCTTTCCTCGCCTTCCCCTCGTCTCTGTACCTCACAAGCTTGTGGTGGGAGGCGCGGTTGCTGAATTTATCTGGATCATCGAGGTCAGACTCAGAGAATGCCTTGGCCTTCTTGTACGAGGCAGTATTGGACATGGCATAGAGGTCGAACAGCTGTGGCACTGGAGCCTTGTTCTCTCGCGCCTAAAAGAGAGGAATAGAGTATTAGTTGAGGGCTTAAGCTAGCATGAAGAATAAATTTGCATGAATCATGAAGCAAACCACATACCCAGTTTTCCTCGTACTGATGTAGGTTGACGCTGCCTAGATGGTGTGGGACACCTCTCATTTTGCCACGCTTGTCCTTTGCAGTGTCGTGGGTGGAGCACCATTGGGGAGAGCACCACTCATCCACCAACGCCTCCCAACAGTCCATCCTATCCGCACACCATCTCGGGGGCACCTAAGTTAAGCAATAGAAATTTGAGCGCTACGCCTACGAATCAAATCAAGGAAACTAAGTACAAGGCCTTAAGAATAGGTAATTACCTTCATGTACTTCTCCTTACTCAGAAACTTCTCTCGGCACTTCTCTCTTTTCCTCCTAATACCAGCCGAGGCGAAGTAGTCTCGAACAGCCTGCGTCCGAGCCTCGTGCCGAAAGTTTTGAAGTAGGCGCCTGCACTCGTTGTCGATAACCCGAGCCGCGGCCTCCTCCTGTCCCTCAGCACACCTGTAGAAGGTCTGCAATAAAACAAGAAAACACGGATTAGTACAATCACTAGGGTTGCCAATCAAAGAAGGAAACACAATGTAGATGGCAAAGGAGAAATTACCCAAAACGTCTGGATCACAATGTCGGCCACCTTGTGGCACTGGACATCGCCGATCCTATGCCCCGGCGGGGCCGGGGCAGCCAAGTAGTGCTCCCAGGTCATTCCTAGCTCTGGAACCCGGCCCTCACCGGGCAACGTGACCCACCCCAGGAAGCTCTGGCGACAAATCACACCAAGGACACCGTTGGGCCTGCGGACATGAGGCTCGTGTGTCCAAGACCTGCAGTATGACAAGGCCAACACATTAGATATTTGAAGAAACGTGAAGGCAAAAGGTTAAAAAAGAGTAAATGCACTTACTTGTCCCCGTCAGGCGCAATCAACCACCTCTGGTCGGGGGTCGCCGGGGTGGGCGGGAGCTTTGTACCACCACGCTGGTAGACTTTGCGCCCCTCAACCCACTCACCTTCGCTATAGCTATCAGAACTATAGCCACCCTCAGCACGGCCACTCGACTCCGTCGAGTCCGCCCATGGGTTCCGTTGCGACTCAGCGTGATCCCTGCTGAGCTCCGGATTCTCGTGGGACGAAGGCTCGTCGGCCCGAGGCTCGTCGGCCGTAGGCGCGTCTGCCATAGGCTCGTCGGCCCGAGGCTCGTGGACCGGAGTCCGAGACGGGTCCACCTCAGGCGGCTCCATCTCAGACGGAGCACTCCTGTGGTCGGGTGAATCAGCTGGGGGTGGCGGCGAGGAAGGCGTAGTAGCAGCCTTCCTACCTCTCCCGCCGCCACGTCCACCTCTACCAGCCTTCTTCCCCCCCCCCGACCTCTCCCAGCCGAAGAAGAAGCGACCGCCGGTGGTGTCTGCATACTGAGATCCAGCGCTCTCCGCAGGCTATGGGGTGGAATGGAACTACCCCTCCCACCACGCGCCGAGGTAGGAGCCTCGGAGCGCTCTCGACCCGCGCCCACCATCTGTCAACACCTACAATGACAAAGAGTAAACGAAATTAGTACAACATAAAAAGAATGAATACCTAACATGAATAATATGTATATAATTTAAGTGTATCATCATCATGAACATAATAAAAAATTGAATACCTAAAAAATTGAATACTTAATTTAAGTGTCGGGGTGTCGGGGTGTCGGGGTGTCGGGGTCGTGGTGTCGGGGTCGGGGTGTCGGGGTGTCGTGTCGGGGTCGGGGTGTCGGGTCGGGGTGTCGTGGTGTCGGGGTGCCGTATCGGGGTCGGGGTGTCGGGTCAGGGTCGGGGTGTCGGGTCGGGGTGTCGTGGTGTCGGGGTGTCGTGGTGTCGGGGTGTCGTGTCGGGGTCGGGGTGTCGTGTCGGGGTCGGGGTGTCGGGGTGTCGGGGGTGTCGTGTCTGGGTGTCGTGGTGTCGGGGTGTCAGGGGTGTCGGGGTGTCGGGGTCGGGGTGTCGGGGTGTCTGGGGCGGGGTGTCGGGGTGTCAGGGGTGTCGGGGTGTCGGGGTCGGGGTGCCGTGTCGGGGTCGGGGTGTTGGGGTGTCTGGGTCGGGGTGCCGTGTTGGGGTCGGGGTGTCGGCTCGGGGTCGGGGTGTCGGCTCGGGGTCGGGGTGTCGGGTCGGGGTGTCGTGGTGTTGGGGTGTCGTGGTGTCGGGGTGTCGTGTCGGGGTCGGGGTGTTGGGGTGTCGTGTCGGGGTCGGGGTGTCGGGGTGTCGGGGGTGTCGAGTCTGGGTGTCGTGGTGTCGGGGTGTCAGGGGTGTCGGGGTGTCGGGGTCGGGGTGCCGTGTCGGGGTCGGGGTGTCCTTTTCTTTTATTTCCTATCTTTCTTCTACTTCTTCTTCTTTCCTTTTTCTTCTTCTCTTCTTCTTTCCTTTTTCTTCTCCTAAATCTTACTCCTATTACCTAAACTAGTAAACGTGCACGTGCACCGCACGTCTTGTGAAGAAGACTTGATTTGCTCTCTCCTAACCTCTCTCTCTAAGGCTATAAGACATGGTTTGCTCTCTCCTAAACTCTCTCTCTAAGGCTATAAGACATGGTTTGCTCTCTCCTAACCTCTCCCTCTAAGGGGATAAGGGCGGAGATAGTTTGCCCCCTCCCTTTGTCATCAAGATAGTGGGTCCTTGCCTCCT
Source organism: Elymus sibiricus (assembly GCA_039707655.1). Taxonomy (NCBI): domain Eukaryota; kingdom Viridiplantae; phylum Streptophyta; class Magnoliopsida; order Poales; family Poaceae; genus Elymus; species Elymus sibiricus. The sequence goes on from CM077671.1 coordinate 391,205,087, forward strand.
CGACGCCACCCCAAAATAATATACCGTGCTCTCCTCCCACCTTCGTCGTGTTGTAGTGAACCCAAAAATTATTGATAACTCACCGTTCATGTCATATTTCTCTCTTATGGGGGAAACTACAATCTATTTATTGTTTATGTTGGGAAGCAGACAAAAATAGTCCAGCTGGGTTATGCTGTTCACTGCCTATTTTGAGCTCCAGAAAGACAGACTAAGACAACTCCAGTCATAGTACCAACATATGCTCAATGATCCACAAAATGATGTAACCAAGGGCATATGCTCACCCACGAACGCAGGGGCGGAGCTCGTCGAACGCACGGGGAGGTCGTCGAACACCAGACCCTCGTAGCAACGAAAGAACTGCACATTTAAATCCACCCGATCAACACAAATATATATGATGTTTTTCTTAACAAAATCGGGAAATATACTTCCTAACTCATAATTCACAAATATATGACCCCGTCGGCCTCTGGAAGGCCGAAGAGCACCTTTTTGGTCAACAGGAGGCCGAAGAGGTGTCGGGGGTCGGGGGTGTCGTGTCTGGGTGGCGTGGTGTCGGGGTGTCGTGGTGTCGGGGTGTCGGGGTGTCGTGTCGGGGTCGGGGTGTCGTGTCGGGGTCGGGGTGTCGGGGGGTGTCGTGTCTGGGTGTCGGGGTGTCGGGGTCGGGGTGTCGGGGTGTCAGGGTCGGGGTGCCGTGTCGGTGTCGGGGTGTCGGGTCGGGGTCGGGGTCGGGGTGTCGGGTCGGGGTCGGGGTCGGGGTGTCGGGTCGGGGTCGGGGTGCCGTGTCGGGGTCGGGGTTTTTCCTCTTTTTTTCTTTTCTTCTTCTTCCTCTTCTTCCTTTTCTTCCTTTTCTTCCTTTTTTTTCCTTCTGCTTCTTCTTCTTCCTCCTTTCCTTTTTCCTCTTCTTCTTCTCCTCCTCTCCTCTTTTTTCTTCTCCTCCTCCTCCTAACCTAATTAACCTAATTGATGTCGAAACCAGTAGCATCTAACTAATTAACCTACTCAAAAAACCTAATTAACAACATCTAACTAATTAACCTAATTGATGCATCTACTATCTACTAACAGTAGCATCTATATATATATATCTATAATCATGATATTAAAAAAAGGAAAAAAACAGAAAAACAGAAAAAAAAAAAAAAAAGGGCAGAGGTGGGGGAGCTCACCGGAGGGGGTGCCGCCGGGGGGCTCGTCGGGGGGGTGCCGTCGGGGGGGCTCGCCGGGGGTGCCACCGGGGAGGGCTCGCCGGGGGGGGGCTCGACGGGGCGGCGGCGCGTCGCCGCTGCGACAGACTGCGGGGCGGCGGCGCGGGGCAGGGCGGGGCGGCGGCGGGGGCAGGGCAGGGCAGGGCGGGGCGGCGGCGGGGGCGGCGGGGGCAGGGCAGGGTGGGGCGGCAGCGCTGAGACAGAGAGGGAGAGAGAGATGTGTGTGAGAGAGAGAGAGGCTTTGGGCGCGGGGGCGAAAATTAAGTCCCCCTCTTTGCCGTCTGCTAGCAGACGGCACAGAATTCTTTGCCGTCTGCCAGCAGACGGGAAAGACGGTGACCGTTAGCCCGTCCCCGCCGTTACACTGTGGGCCCCCCCTCACCTCTTTGCCATCTGCTGGCAGACGGCAAAGAGTTCTTTGCCGTCTGCCAGCAGACGGCAAAGAAGTGGCCCGTGTGACCTGGCAAGTGCAGTACCCCGTGGGGCCCACTTTGGTCTTTGCCGTCTGCGAGCTGACGGCAAAGAAGTGCAGATGGCAAAGACCCTCTTTGCCATTAGCATGTTCTTTGCCGTCTGCTTTATAAAAGCAGACGGCAAATATCCTCTTTGCCATCTGCCAGCAGACGGCAAAGAGCTGGCAGATGGCAGAGACCCTGATTCCAGTAGTGACATGTCCTTTACATAGAAAACCTGCGCCCCATCATTGGCTAGGACGATCTGTGTACCCAAGATTGTTGAGATCCACTGTTGTCATTCCGTACTGCGGGTCTAACTGTATGCCGCCTCCTGACAGATTGACCCATTTGCACCGAAACAAAGGGACCTTAAATTCATGTCCATAGTCAAGTTCCCATATCTCCTCTATCTAACCATAATATGTGTCCTTTGCCCTATTAGTGATTGCTGCATCAAAGCGGACACCACTGTTTTGGTTGGTGCTCTTTTTATCTTGGGCGATCGTGTAAAATGTATTACCATTTATCTCGTACCCTTGGTAAGTCAATACAGTCGAAGATGGTGTCCTGGCCAACAAGTACAGGTCATCTGCAACAGTATTGTTACGCATGAGATGCATTTGCAACCAACCGCCGAAAGTCCCGATGTGTTCACGTGTAATCCAGTCGTCAGACTGCTCCAGGTGTGTCCAACGTAGAATATTCTTGTGTTCATTCATATACAGGGCCACCAAGGTAGAATTCTGTAGAACTGTGTAGTGTGCTTGCGCCCAAGAATGCCCGTCCCGACATATTATTGATTTCGCTCCTAGCGTGCCTTTTCCACTCAGTCTCCCCTCATACCGCGATTTAGGGACACCAATCGGCTAAAGGTCAGGAAAAAAGTCAACACAAAACCCAATGACCTCCTCTGTTTGATGGCCCGTGGAGATACTTCCTTCTGGCCTAGCACAATTATGAACATATTTCTTCAAGACTCCCATGAACCTCTCAAAGGGGAACATATTGTGTAGAAATACAGGACCCAGAATGGCAATCTCGTCGACTAGATGAACTAGGACGTGAGTCATGATATTGAAGAAGGATGGTGGGAACACCAACTCGAAGCTGACAAGACATTGCACCAAATCATTCCGTAACATTGGTAGGATTTATGGACCGATTACCTTCTGAGAGATTGCATTGAGGAATGCACATAGCTTCACAATGGCTAATCGAACGTTTTCCGGTAGAAGCCCCCTCAATGCAACCGGAAGCAGTTGCGTCATAATCACGTGGCAGTCATGAGACTTTAGGTTCTGGAATTTTTTCTCTGCCATGTTTATTATTCCCTTTATATTCGACGAGAAGCCAGACGGGACCTTCATACTGAGCAGGCATTCAAAGAAGATTTCCTTCTCCGCTTTGGTTAGAGCGTAGCTGGCAGGACCTTGATACTGCTTTGGATGCATGCCGTCTTTTTCGTTCACACATTGCTGGTCCTCCCGTGCCTCCGGTGTATCTTTTGTCTTCCCATACACGCCCAAGAAGCCTAGCACGTTCACGCAAACATTCTTCGTCACTTGCATCACGTCGATTGCAGAGCGGACCTCTAGGTCTTTCCAATAGGGTAGGTCCCAAAATATAGATTTCTTCTTCCACATGGGTGCGCGTCCCTCAGCGTCATTCGGAACAGATTGTCCGCCAGGACCCTTTCCAAAGATTACTTGTAAATCCTTGACCATATCAAGTATGTCATCACCAGTACGGAGGATAGGCTTCTTTCGGTGATCTGCCTCACCTTTGAAATGCTTGCCTTTCTTTCTTAAGGCATGCTTGGTCGGAAGAAATCGACGATGTCCCAGGTACACATTCTTCTTGCATTTGTCCAAATATATACTTTGGGTATCATCTAAATAGTGCGTGCGTGCATTGTATCCCTTGTTTGTCTGTCCTGAAAGGTTACTAAGAGCAGGCCAATCATTGATGGTTACAAACAGCAACGCTCGTAGGTCAAATTCCTCTTGTTTATGCTCATCCCACACACGTACACCTTTTCCATTCCACAGCTGTAAAAGCTCTTCGACTAATGGCCTTAGGTACACATCAATGTCGTTGCCGGGTTGCTTAGGGCCTTGGATGAGCACTGGCATCATAATGAACTTCCGCTTCATGCACAACCAAGGAGGAAGGTTATAGATACATAGAGTCACGGGCCATGTGCTATGATTGCTGCTCTGCTCCCCAAAAGGATTAATGCCATCTGCACTTAAACCAAACCATACGTTCCTTGCGTCACCTACAAAGTCCTCCCACTTTCTCTCGATTTTTCTCCACTGCGACCCGTCAGCGGGTGCTCTCAACTTCCCGTCTTTCTTACGGTCTTCTTTGTGCCATCGCAACAACTTGGCATGCTCTTTGTTTCTGAACAGACGTTTCAACCGTGGTATTATAGGAGCATACCACATCACCTTGGCAGGAACCCTCTTCCTAGGGCGCTCGGCCTCAACATCACCAGGGTCATCTCATCTGATCTTATACCGCAATGCATTGCATACCGGGCATGCGTTCAATTCCTCGTACTCACCGCGGTAGAGGACGCAGTCATTAGGGCATGCATGTATCTTATGCACCTCTAATCCTAGAGAGCAGAGAACCTTCTTTGCTAGTGTCAGGCAATTCGTTATCCTTTGGAAGCTTATTTTCAGTAACTTTTCAAATCCCTTGTCAGATAAACCATTCTCTGCCTTCCATTGCAGCAATTCTAGTGTGGTACCGAGCTTTGTGTTGCCATCTTCGCACTTTGGATACAACCCTTTTTGTGATCCTCTAACATGAGATCGAACTTCAACTTCTCCCTTTCACTTTCGCATTCTCTCTGTGCATCAACAATGACCCGACGAAGATCATCATCGGGCACATCATTTGGTGCCTCTTGATCTTCAGCCTCCCCCATTGCAGTATCACCGTATTCAGGGTACATAGGACGATAGTTGTCATCACCCTCTTCTTCTTCGTTGTCTTCCATCATAACCCCTCTTTCTCTGTGCTTGGTCCAAACATTATAGTGTGGCATGAAACCCTTCTCAAGCAGGTGGAAGTGAAGGGTTTTAGAGTTGGAGTAATCCTTCGTATTCTCACAGACAGTACATGGACAATACATAAAACCATTCTGCTTGTTTGCCTCAGCCACTTCGAGAAATTTATGCAGGCCCTCAATGTACTCGGAGGTGCGTCGGTCACCGTACATCCATTGCCGGTTCATCTGCATGCATTATATAATTAAATGTATCAAAAACCATTACATAACATCATGAATAGAGAAGTGATCAAATTAATACAAGTTCATCATCACATTAAAACCAAAGTACAGTAGTGATCAAATGTTATTACTGAAAAAATAAATACATAAAGTTCATACATAGTTCTCATAGAACAACATACAAGTAAGAAAATTATACAAGTATCTATCTAAATTATACAAGTAAGAATTTTTTTTCTTTTAAAAAGAAGATAAGAACAAGAGGCTCACCACGGTGGTGCCGGCGACGAGATCGGCACGGGCGATCGACGGCGGTGAGGACGGGGACGGGGACGGCACCCTACACATGTGCAGACTCTAAGAAGTTAATTTCAGCTCTAATTGTGCGTCTCAATCAAAAGAACTCCCGCATACACTCCTCCACTAAAACCCACAAACCACACTCTACTTCTAGAGCATTTGAAATGAGCTAAACTAGCAGTGAGAGATAAAACGATGAAGTCGTTAACCTTTTAGAACACTTGTGTAGTTGGTGCACCGCCAAACCTAAACAAATCTTAGGAAAAATGTAGCTTGGAGGTCGAGCTTGGAGAGGAGAAAACTTAAGTGTGGCTCCGGCATTTCATCGAACACCTCATGTGCATAGGAGGTGAGAACAGAGAGCAACACACCTTCCAAACGCCGGACGGCCAAAAAACAGAGGAGTGAGCGGGTAGGGGCGAGCATTTATATAGACGTTGTATAAGTCTCGGTTGGTGGCTAGCACCGGGACTAAAGGTGCCTCTTTAGTCTTGGTTCCAGCCACCAACCGGGACTAAAAGGACTGGGCCAGGAGCGAGGCCCTTTAGTCCCGGTTCGTGTCTGGAACCGGGACTAAAGGGGTCAGACGAACCGGGACTGGTTCCTGCCGAGGCCCTACCGGCGCCCTGGCCTCATGAACCGGGACTGATGCACCCATTAGTCCCGGTTCGTAACACGACCGGGACTAATGCAATATTCTGGCCCGTTTCAAAGCCCTGTTTTCTACTAGTGTGTAACAATCATTTGAGTTTAATAAAGTGTGTCACACCTTCAACTTTTTTTCGCTAGGAAGCGAAGAGCCTCTACATCAATGCGGCAGAGTGCATGCCTAACACAGCGGACCCCATTCTCTCCTGTCTCTCTCTCTCTCTGGGTAGTTTGGGTGGTTCTGACTCTAGGGTTCTGACTCTAGGTGCCTTGATCCACCGGATGGCAGGAGGCTATATTGGTGATGACCGGGTAATGGAAGGGATCATGAATAAAGGATCAGGTATGAGACCAGGCAAGATAATTACTCGCTCAGATTAGTTCATGATTTATTTCTCTAGTGCTTTCTTTGTTCACGATCCTCTAGGGATTGGATCGGATTCTGGGGTGTTCCAGTTGATGGTTCAATATATCAATATCAAGGTTTGAAATTGCTGACCGGGCCTGTCGCCTGGTTGTTCCAGTTGATGGTTGATGAGTACTTTTTAGGTAATTATGGTTTTCATAGCTTCAGATGAACATGAGGCCGAAGGGGGATTTAGGAAATGATTCTGATATTTACAAGGACATTAGTTCAACACGTCTATTATGTTATCTTCCCCTGAATCACGTGGAGCATTTGAGGTAGGTACTACAGTTTATTCCTTTCTAATTTCGTTTTACCGTAGTACATGCATCTGATTTTCTCGAGCCGATGCCATAGAAATCTCATTGTGAACTTGATTAAACCTAACAAGCTGGCCTGAAGCACTCAAATCTTGTGTTCTTCACTTCTTTGTACCTGTCTTTGTACAAATGTTTTTTTATGTTCCTTTATATATGCGCGGAAAGGTCTGATGCGATTTTGATATTATAATACGATATTTAGTAGACATTGCTTCAATTCAGCATGTAAAACTTTATTCCTTTTGCTTTCAAATTCCTTCATATGATGCATGAGCTTGGTTGAGTGCCTAATCTCTTCTTATACTCCATTTTAAAAGTTTTTTATGTGAATACAGAAGGAGCCATCAGGTGCTCGACCTGCTCGAGATGATTTCCATCTCAGGCTATTAGCGTTGACAGCCGTTGGCTCTTCAGTTATGACCGCTTTTTTCTATTCGATTTCATTTGTGCTGGGACGGTGCTCCAGTGATAATTTTTGGAGCTTGCTGGTAAACTGCCCAGCCGAAAGAAAAATACGCGACTAGCCATGTTTCTTCAAATCTCCCCTGCTCGCATTCCAGACACATCGCATTCAGATGTAACCTAACGAAAGCGGTGGGACGCAGCCAACGATGGTAGCTAAGGACGACGGATGGATGCCGACCACTAGACCCTAAACCCCTCCTACGCCCTCGTGCTATTCCTCTAATTTACTCATCTATTAATGGTCTAAACTTCATAACTCGCCTATGATTTTGGCCAGTTGTTCTTGGATTGCAGGTTGTGGTCACAACTGTGTAGCTGGATGGAGCACACTGGAGCAGTGGAGCTCGAGTTGGCAACTAGAAACCAGGTTGCGTCAGAGCATTTCCAAATTTAAACTTTATCCTTATCTTTCACTTCATCATCCCTATAAGATATGTTTGGTGTCTTCAAAATTTATTTTCCCATTTGCTTTCGCAGGATTTCAACAATCTGTTCTTGGTTAGGATTTTTATGCGTCAACCATTTGCTTCTCACGGCATGCCATTTGAAATTACTTCAATACAAATTAAATTCCCCTATATCCTCATTACTTTTTTTATTCCATTTTTACATTTACTTCGTTTAAAGGTGGGTCATAGCACCTTTTCTCAACAATTAAATATACATCAACAGAGGTCTTCTTTATCATAAATTTCTGTGAATTGTCTTGTTCTTATATGTTAGTTTATTTTCCATTTATCTGATTTGGTCGGGATTAAATTGTTGTTTTATCAAAAATGCCATGCCATGGTGTAGCACATTGTGTCACTAGCCCAGATCTCCCACAGACGTAGACCGTCTAGGTGAGTTTACTTTTCTTGGTTTGCGTTCGTATGAACAAATATGTGGCACAATAAATTTACACTTCATGTTTATATGCTTTCAGAGAAGGAAACCCCAAGTGACCACGTAGAAAGCTTTTAAATCATCTACTTGACAAGCTGCAAATATGTTGTAGATGCAATGTATTGGTGTTATAAGTTCATAACCAATTCGGTATTTTATATAATCCCAAATTTCTAACGTAAACAAATCATTCAACATTCGTATAAGTCAAATAACATCCTTCTGTATACCATCTCTTCAGTTATAATGGGGTGATAAGGTACCAACAGAACAATAACTTAATTCCAGCGTATGAGCAACTACTTAATTCCAATGCAAGTACGTGGTGCTGGATTCCTTAGTTTGCAACCCAAAATTTATTAATATTTCATTTGACCTCTAGGTGGTGTCTTTCTTGTACTTTTTCTTTGATACTAAATGAAAACCAATGGACATCATTTTTCATACTCCCTCCATTCCCTTATACAAGGCCACTTTACTTTTCGAGTCAAACTTTGATTTATATTTTTCGTCAATAAAATATGGATCATATGTCATAAAAAATATATCATCGAAAAGTTCTTTGAAATATGAATCCAATGACATACTTTTTCTGACACATAACTCACATTTTTTTGGTAAAATCAATGGTCAAAGTTAGATATACAAATATGAAATGGCCTTGTATAAGGGAATGGAGGGAGTAGTAAAAGCAAATAGTGACTATATATGCTGGAATTAGTCAATTATGTTGCATAATATATGAGATCAACATCTTAAATTCATTTTACCGTATATATTACTATGACACCATTATCCAGTAGATTATCTCTCTCTAAACCATGTGATCCAAATTAATGTATGAGTACCAAAGAGGAGTTTTCTCACATTCTAGACTTACTTTATCAACTTATGTGGTGCTTAGGTTCATAAACTGGCCTTTCTGAGATAACTGTTTCATCACTTGTGAGCTAACACTTTGTGCTAAAATAATTTGGCTAACATCAAAATGCTCAAAAATATTTTTTTCTTTTAGTTTCCTTTCCAGCGGGTTCTATCGGAAGGCAGCCATTGGGCCAGATTAAAGAAAATGCATTGAAGCACTGGCTAAGGTCGATTAAAGGAAAGGTCATTTGCACCTCAACGACAAAGTGTATTACGCTTGCTTAATTCTAAGCTCGGGGAGGTAACAACTTTTCATACTCTCCTTTAATGAACTGCACTTTGTCATTTAATTTCATAATTTTTTTAAGCTTAGTCTTGCAAATTCTAAGTTTGGGAAAGTTATTTTTGCATGTGTAGAGTCTTGTGCAATGATCTTCGTGTAATAAATGCTTGTTTAGGTATGATTTTCTATAATTGCACAAGAGAATCACTTGCTCACGTTAGGTCCCATAGTGCCAAGGTTATGTTTTTATGTACTTTGTTCAAGTTTTTACCTAGGTCTGAAAGACATTGCCATGATCTCCACATAAGAATTGAGAAATAATAGAGGACACTAATGGGATGAATGAATTATGATTAGTGCTACTATAATTGTTACTTTATAATGATTATAAGGTCTTCCATGTCGCTAATATCGATTGGTAAGGAAAGGTTGATAATTCTATGGGCTAAACTATTTTTGGTTTGGTTGTTTCAAAGAGAGAAAGCAACATGATGATAATTGGTCTAAAGGCATAGAAACATGGATGGCCGCTCTCAGGGTTTGAACGTCATGAAAAAAGAGAGGGAAACACAAAGACCAAAAGGATTAGCCAGAGATAATTTAGTTAGAACAAGTAGCAAGAAAGTGAAATTCTCCAACATGAAAAATGGATTGTCCCTTACTTTGTTTTTGAGCCAGCACTCTCTATGTCCATTTTGGTGTTCTCACAGTTAACAAACATGCTTAACTTTCACGACATAAGCGAAACAATAAACGACTGTGTTATTGGAAAATAAGCCTGTTCGAGGTTGCATGTGGAAGTGAAAAAGGACAACTCGAATATTGAAATCAAAATGAATGTGTGGTGCTCTAAAAATAGTTGAGATCCCCTCCTTACTTGTTCGGTTGAATCCCGAATGATTTGTCTCATAAGATTGTTGTTCTTTCACCTAGTAATCACTTCGCTAAAGGTGTGGACGCCTCTCTAGTTATTCTATTAGTAGAATTGTGCGGGTACTTATCTTTTAAGAGAGGAAGAAGAAAAAATGAATAGACTATTAAGTAAGAGGATCCAAGTAATTGTTTTCATGCTAGATTAAACTTTGATAAGGAGCATAGAAGTTTTGCTGAATCCCAAGTGGTATGTATATCAATATATAACGTAACTCACCATGTGCTACCTGGTAAATATATGTTCTATCTTGCTTATAACTTGTAGAGAAAAAAAGGAAAGGCCCTTGGGCAACAATCTTCATTGGTGAGCTAGAAGGAGAACCTCAAAAGGGTTTCCAATTTCTTTGCTCGAGGACAACCAAGGTTTAAGCTTGGGGAGGTTAATGAGTGGATTGTGCATCACTTTTTAGAGTATATTCTAGTACAGAAAACCATTTAGAAACTTTTCATGCCCACAATGCATAGTTTCCGGTCTTTACTCGCTTTAACAAGTTCATTGCACAACTTCTAGTTTTTATTAGGTTTCCTTTGTTATTTTGTCTTTTTAGGTGTATTTTCATTTCCATGGACTTGGCACACAAAAGATGACCAAGTGGGGCCAAACTGAAGGAGTCCCGGACATCAAATGTGGACCGTTTGGAGAGCTGGGTAATTTGACATTTTATAAAGTGTTGAAAGTGAAAATCAAATGGCATGGGTGCATCGGTTTTTTCCAAGACAAATCCAATGAGGCCAAGAATGCCCAACTCAAAGTTAGTATGAAGAAATGGGGACTACATATATGACGCAACATGCGAAAAGTCCAGGAGAGAAGATGGTGCCTGGTATGTCCGTTCCAAGTCGAACCAGCACTCGTACCAACTTCCTAGATCTGTGAAATCAACCATAACTTTTATGATCCTTCACTAATTTAGTCCCGGTTTGTTCCTACGCAATCCTTGGTGACCAAGGGACACTAGTGGAGAAACGGGCTTTAGTCCCGGTTGACGGAGGCCTTTAGTCCCGGTTCACCAACCGGGACTAATTAATCGGGACTAAAGGCCATCACCCTTTAGTCTCGGTTGGCCACGAACCGGGACTAAAATCCTCCACGTGGCCTCCTGCGCGCACCGGGGGCTTGAGGACCTTTAGTCCCGGTTGGTGTCACCAACCGAGACTAAAGGGTGGTGTTTTTTTTTGGTTGGGGTTTAGGAGTTTAGGGGTTTATGGTTTATTTTTCCTTTTCATTTTGTGTTTTCCATTCAATTCTTTTTCATTTCAAACATATTTTACGGTACTACATACTGTACATGTTATGCATATATAATATAATTTCTCATATGACCATACATATATCATATAATTTCTCATACGACCATGCATGCATACACACACACACATATATATATATACAATTTGGTATATACAATTTCTCCTACAGTTTGCAGATCATTACATGCATGCATTAGCCGAAATGGTATTCTCCTCTTTCATCTATGACCTCCTCCAGCAAAAATCCCACGATTTCCTCTTGAATTGCTTTTAGGCGGTTCTCTGGTAGGAGCCTATCCCGCATCTGTGTCATCTTTAAAGAAGGAGATCAATATGAATATATTAGTTGTGTGTATATATATTAGATCATGATAAAAAAATTATGAATAGTGTTTACGTACCTGAAGTGCTCTTTGATCTCTGCACCGTTCGGTCGTCATGCGAATGGTCTCGCAAATCGTAGTATGCACATAAATTCGTCCCCTTTGCTTGTTTCATGCACTATGCGAGAATAGAATTCAATCAGATAACAATCAAGCATGATAATGATATTGATACTGGATTTAAAGATGTGCGCGGACCTAGCTAGTACTGCTTAATTACCTTGCCCCGTCGCCATGTCAGCTTCTCTTTCCAATCACCGACAATCTCTTTGGTGAACCGTTTCCAAACACTGCCCCGCAAAGAAAATGAATAAAGGAGTTATTAATTACTTGATATCAGGAAATGAACGAAAGGGGCCGATACTGATTGAAATTACCTGTCGAACATCGAATGCAAGCTTCTGTACTGTTCTTGGTCTTTACCTAGTGAGTCAAAGACTACAATAGTTCCAGCGTCAACTTTAATGTCCAGCAGGATCCAGTGGAACCTACGCACACGTTTATATAAGCAGGCATTCATAACTCAATTACACTTAACATCGAGTAAGAAAAATACAATTTGTAGTACAAGACAGTAACACTCACTGGAAGTTGTAAGGAAATAGTATATCTGTTTTGGTATTTTGTTCCTTGAAAAACATTAGCAAGTTATGCTCTGTTTCATCGGCGAAGTCCGTTACCGTCACTTCATGAATGATATATGGGTCAATGAACCCAATGTCAAAGACTCCCTATTTTCGGCATTCGAGAATCTTCATCCTGCATAATAGCGTACAAAAGAATATAGTGAGGATAATTACAGGCAATGAACGAGCTGAGCTAGAGACTTAAATTACACAAAGAAATCACTTACAGACAATAGCAACTGACGATAGATTTATCGAGTACGTCTAGATTGTATAACTGAAAAAGTTCTGAAAGCTCAATCATTATCAATGATTCTTTGAAGAACTACTCTTTCTTGACACTCACCATGAGCATCTGTCGCCCCTACTTTGCTTCTCTCATGTACCACTCATGCAATCTTCGCATTTTTGTTGATAGAAGATCGACCTGCTCAAGTTTGACCAGAGTGTCCCCGGGGACATATTTCCTTACTAATTCAGCCATGGGGAATTCGTCGGTGCCTCGGAGTTGTTCAACAGTGCAACCAAATTCTTTAGCAACGTCGGCCGTTACCTTATCAGTACTCACCTTAAGCGGGGGATCGACTGCACTGCCTGTTCTCCGAAACGGGGAATTGTTTCCCGCTTTTATTACCACTTGTATTTGTCGACAAGCTTCGCACTTGTTCATGATATGACTTGGTAATAGCGCGTTCATAGTCTGAAGGCCTATTCAGTACATGTTACGGGGGTTGCTCCAAAAGTTCCAGAAAGTGTTGTACGGTTTTCTCCGGTATTTTCTCCTTTGGCGGCGGGGGCGCCTTCGGTGCAAAATGGGCCTTCACTTGGGCAGTCACGATCTCTCTGTTTTCCTCCTCAGTCACCTTGTAAGCTAACTTCTTTTTCGCAGCAGGCTCGGGTTTCTTCTTTGGTGCTCTCTTCCGCTTTAGGCCCTGCTGCTGCTGGGACATAAGGGGTTGAGTTGGCTGATGCGGCGCAGATCGATATGGCGGAATCGCGCTGGGCTCAGTCTCGAGGTGGGGTGGAGTCGGCTGACGCGGCGGACTTAGAGGTGTATTGCTAGGAGGAGTCGGTGGCCATGGCGCCGAGTTTGGAAACACGATGCATTCCTTTCTCCATACAATGACACCACGTATGACTTCTCCTAGTGTCCGCTCCCCTTCACCTCCAGGTAAGTTGACGGGGATATTACCCCGCGATATAACCCGGCAGGATGTATGACCCGGCCGGGGACTTGGCGACTCACTGGGGACCCGGTCGAGACTTGGCGACTTACTGGTGACCCGGTCGAGACTTGGCGGTTCATTGATAACCCGGCAGGCGGGTCAGACGAGTGACAAGGCCCAACGCCCAACGAGCAAGCCGGCGCTAGGCGGCTCGTGGACGGGCTTGGAGGGGCGGCTCACAAGAGAAGGCCCAAGGGAGAGAAAGGATTCCCTCACAAAGGAAACAAGACCCGGTTAGGATTCAAGAGAGACTAGTCCTAATCTTACTCCTAGTAGGACTCTACATGTAAACCTACCCTTTCCACTTATATAAGGAGGGGTAAAGCACCCCTAGAGGGACAAGTTAAGACAGACACAAGTCATTAGAGATAGACAGATTAGAGGCTCTCGAGGTTAGAGGTAGCGATTAGCACCCTTGTAACCGAGAGATCTTCCTCATCATCAATACAACACAAAGCAGGACGTAGGCTTTTACCTCCATCGGAGGGGCCGAACCTGGGTAAACTCGCGTCTCTCGATTCCGACCAACCCCTCTCAAGCCGCCACATAGTTGCGATGGCCTCACACCTAAGTCCGTTAAACCCGGACATCTTGCCGTGACAAAACCACGACAGTTGGCGCCCACCGTGGGGCCAGAGCACGGTGGTGTTCTGTTCTTGGAGGGAGCTTTTTCAGGGATCAAGAAAGCTTGCAATTCGCCGGATGAAGAAGAGCCGACGCGGAAGGATCTACATCGTCACCATGACGAGCAATTGGAACGACGTATCCAAGATAAAGAGATTTTAGGGTTGCATCTGTGCCGCCGCGTCGTACAATCCGCCGAGTCATGCAGAGCCGGCAAACTCATTGTTTTGTGATCAGGATAGCGATTAAACATTGGAGGAGGAATATACGAGATGAAGTTCAGAAGAAATTAGGGTTTCATTGTGTGCGACGCCGCACGCGTGTCTGGCAATCCATCAGTCCGAGGACGGATCGATGTCTGCTACATTCGAGACCGACAAATTAATCTCGATGGTCGCTGGAGTTTATTTTTTCAGAGTACATGGCGTGTTAATGTCCAGAAAAGATATCTGCTTTTTTTTTTTTTTTTGAACATGAAAAGATATCTGCTTGTGCCTTACACATCGATCTGCTATCCCGAGGAAAAGAAAAAACTGCCAGAACGCACACCCAGGCGGAGGTGTGGTCGAAACCAGCGCCTGCTGGCTCCGTTCGGCGCAGGAACAAGCTGGAGTAATCTGCTGAAACCAAAAGCTGAGGAAAAGAAAATTGCTGCAGCCCCGATCAGCGGCGGTCTGAGTTCTGCCACATGTGATTGAGAAGTCTGCTAAAATCCTCACAGCAAGCACAAGTTTTGCCTTAAACCGATGTCTGAAGAGAAAATTGACGGGGATGTTGGGACTTGGGAGCAGGCCCGAAGTGGACGTGCACACGGACTCTGCACGGCCGCTGGAGCTCGTGTCCGAGCCGGCTTCGCCCCGACCGTGCTCACCTCTGCACGCCGCGCGAGACGCTGCGGCCTCCTCTCGCCCTCCGTCTCGCCGCTGCGCCCGCCGGCTGCTACTGTGCGGCAGCCGCACTTCACCTCACCCCGACTGCTCAGCCTCGCCGGGTGCCTCCGCCTTGAACCGGCCCGGCGAGCCGCCTCGGCAAGCCGCCGCGCCTGCTGCCGCGAAGCCTCTGCCGCGTAGCTGCTCCTGCGAGCCGCCACCCCGCACTAATGCTCCTGCTGAGCCGTCGCGCCGCTTCGACCGCCTCCGCCGTGCCGTGTTTTCCTTGCCTCGGCTGGCCCCGCGGCGCCGTGCCTGCCTCCGTCTTCGAGCCGCCGCCGCGCTCGCTGCTCTGAGCCGCCGTCGCGACCTCGGGCCGCCTCGCGCTCGCGTTGAGTCGTCGCGCCCGCCGCCGTGGCTCCTTTGGCCTCGCCTCAAGTCGCCTCGCTCCGAGGTCTCACTCCGCATCCGCCGCGGGCCGGCGCTGTCGAGCCGCTGCCGCGACCCTCGCCTCCACCCCGCCTCCTCGCCACACCCGCCGCGTCGTGGTCGCCTCGCCTCGCATCCACCATGCCCCGCCGGATTCCGCCTCTGAGCCGCCGTCGCCTCAAGCCGCCCACACCATGGCCTCGCCGGCCGGCTCTCCCGCGGCCGGCTCCGTTCATACGGCCGGGCCTGCCCGCCGCTGCCGCACCTCCGCACCGCTGACCGCCGCATCTGCGCGCCGCGCCGTGTCGGGCCTCCGCGCCTCCAAGACGCCACCCATCCACAGCTCACACGCGCATGCATCCATCAATTCAGCCATCCACCCATCCACAGCTCACGCATGTACGCATCCATCACGTCCTCACGCAACGCACCAGCATGCACGGCCGGAGAAGGAACGGGTGCTGCAAACCAGCCGCTCCTCTTACACCTGCTCCGCCACCTGCGCTCGCTGCACCACGCATCGGCCGGCTCCGCCGCGCCGCGCGAGCCTTCCCTCGTGCCGGCTCCACCTCGCCCCGTCTTGCTCGCTGCGCGGCGCCGCCTCAGCTCCGTCTCGACTCGCCGTGGCTACTCACCTCGCCCTGCCAAGGCTTTCCGCCGCCGCCGCGCTGCCGGCTTCTGTTGCGCTTCCGCTCTACCTTCTGACGCCCTTGCGCGCTGAGCCGGTCGCCGCTGATGCCTAGCTCCGGTTCCGCCACCTTTTGCTCCGGCAGCTGCCGCCGTCTCGCCACTCCACGCTGGCCGGATCTTGCGTGCCGGCTCCACCACTCCCGGCCTCGCGGCCGTGGTTCACCTCACCCGCCTCGCCGCGGGCGACTCCGCTCCCGCCGCGCCTTGCTCAGCCGCTGCTGCATGTCCGCCGACCCGGCCGCTCCCACGCGTCCTTGCGCCAGGCCGCGTGACCCGCCGCCTTGGTCCCTTCGCCCACGCGCGCCCGCCCCGCTAGCCGCTGCCGCGCCCCGCCGCTGGCTCACCGCTGTTCACCCCCGGCCGCCGGCTCCCCTCATCTTCGCCAGGCCGCCTCCAAATCACCTCGCCTCCACACTGCGTCGCCGCGCCGCCGCGCGTACGAGCCGCCCTGCGCCAAGTCCGCGCCGGCTCTCCCGCGCCTCCGAGTTGCTGCGCCTTACCCCTGGGGCCCAAGTCGGATTCGACCTCTCCTCTGTTGCGGCCTTGGCCGCATATTTCCATGACTGCACTGCTCCGCCTCGCCTCGCCTCCACCACCGAGCCGCTGCGCCGGCTCCGCCGCCGCGCATCACCCCGCCTCCCGCGCGCCTGCATCGCCCGCAGTTGCCTTGCAGAACATCCGAGCCGCCGTGAACCGTTCTGTCCGCCGACCCTCCACGGCGCTGCCGCGGCCTCCGTCGCCTAAAGCCGCCGGCCGGTTCGCACCACCTCCGCAGTGAGCCGCCGCGAGCTGCTGGGAGCCGGCCTCGCCATGCTTCAGCCAAAAGATTGTTGAGCCGGCCTTACCGCCGTGAGTCGCCGTACTCGCCGTGAGCCGCCTCCGCACGCCCACCTCCACGGCTGTCTCCCGCTCGGACCCACCTTCGCCGCGGCTGCAGCTGCCGCCTCAAGCTGCTGGCCACCGTCGAGCCGCCATCCCCATGGCCTCGCTCCTGCTCCGGCGGCTTGCCACGCCAGTTTCGCCGTCCGCCTGTTGCCTTCGCGGGTTCGGGTGACCCGATAAGGGGGAAGAGATAGGCACCGGCTACCCGTATTAAGATGGACTAAAAGTCAACGGATGCATGTCCTGAAACACGTCTACAGTCAAGGAGCTTTATTCGTCAGGGTTTCGTCCGTCCTCGGATGAAATTATCATCGGTGATATTTTTCCTGATAAAATTATTCATTGGAATTTATTCTATCAAGAATCTTTGTACTTTTGATTTGTACGAATTTACGCGCAGGCTAAATTACAAATGGGAGGCTGCTCCGGCGTCCGAAGGGTGTTGGGGGCAATCCAATAAACGCGTGGGTCGCCGCCCCGAGACCTGATCTACATCAACACACCGGTACCGCGCGCGCTCGCCAGGATGAGCGGCCCAATGGACGAGCAAGCCGCCGCATATACGGGCAGCGCCCACCAGTATGAGCCGCCCAACGGACGTCCGCAAGCCACCATCCCCGTGGTCGGGTCTACATCAACAACGCCGCGGCCGTCTCCCGCGACCGCACCGGCTTACAACGCCGCGGCCGTCTCTCGCGGCCGCACCGGCTTACAACGCCGCGGCTGACTTCTATGTCTACATCAACACGCCAGGGGCTGCATACACCAGTACGAGCCGCCTAGCGAGCGCTCGCGAGTCATCACCCTGCGGTCCAGCCTACATTGGCACGTCAGTGTCGTGTTTGTTCACTTGAGCCGCCCAACGGAAGCGCGCAAGCCGCTGTGCCCGCGGTCCGGCTTACATCAAACACATGGGTGCACTGTTCGTCTGTACGAGCCGCCCAAACAGACAAGCGCACAAGTCGCCGCCACTACGGATTGGCTAAACTTCAACAACCAGCTGGGTCGAACCATCGGCTGAGTTATTAACGCAGCTCATACAAGATCATTTTTAACCCGCCGCGGTCAACCTCAACCTTCAGTGGAGATTCTCAAGCCGCCTCTTCGAGTCAACTTAAGGCTCGGGGGCTACAGACATGACTCTCAAGCTACTACATTATTGGCGGAAGGATTAAAAGTTACCCAAGAAGGCGAGCCGCCATGATGCACCGTTCAGCTTGGGGGCTTTTGCTGTTTCTTCATACAAGATGGCGGCTTACAAAATGCTGCAACAATGTTGATACTTCAACAAGGTCATTTGGGGGCTTCCAACCCACCGGGTTTAGCTCGCTCACCCTCTTGATCGGCTCTTCAGCCACAATAGTAAACAATACGGCGGCTTACAAGTTGGCGGTCCACATGACGGCGGCTTACAAAACGGTGCACAAGTTGATATCATCGACAAGGTTGTTTGGGGGCTTTCAACCCACCGGGTTAAGCTTCAACTCTCTCGATCAGGCTTTTCAGCCACAGTAAGGTCGGGTTATATACCCAAAAAAGTTTACTCCGTCAACAAGGTCATTTGGGGGCTTCCAACCCACCGGGTTTAGCTTACACACCCTCTTGATCGGCTCTTCAGCCACCGCAAGTTGGAGTTAAACCTGCCTGTAAGCTGCTGCTGCTCCGCCAGGAGACCCGCCGAACTCTTACCAGTTAATCTCGATTAGAGACCCTGAGCTGTTCAAACATATTTGACAGTCACTCTCGCTAGAGACCCTGCACTGGTCAAGGTTAAACCGGCGGCTCTTGTCACGTGAGGGCCGGCTTACGGAAAGCGAGGATAAACTCACCCATCTGCTGCCGACTCTCCGCTATGTGGCCCGTTCGTACTCTTAAACAGTTACTCTTTTAAAGACCCTGCACTGTTTAAAGGTTCAAACAACGGATTTACGTCACATGAGAGGTAGCTTACGGGCCCTAAGGGTACTCATGCCCTGTTGTGTCTCTTGCTGGGACGCTGCGCTCATCAATCCTCGCCTGGAAACCGAGTATTGTTATGAGTTCAAGTAGCGAGTCCACCCAGCGGAACCAGTGTCCGTGTCTCTTTCTGGGACGTTGCGCTCAGCAATCCTCGCCTGGAAACCGAATATTGTTATGAGTTCAGGCAATGAGTCCGCCCAGCAGAACCGGCAGATGTGTCTCTTTCTGGTTCGTTGCGCTCTTATCAGTTAATCTCGCCTAGAGACCCTGAACCGCTCAAAGGAGTTGACGGTCACTCTCGTTAGAGACCCTGCACTGGTATGAGTTCAAGCATCGAGTCCATCCAGGAAGAACCATCATATGAATTTTTTGAAAAGAAAAGCAAGAACATCATACATTGCATCATACATTACATCATGCATTACATCATACATACATATCATGCCGGTTTGCCAACCGGGTCAGAGCAAGATTATGAAAGAAGAAGTCTTGTCTCTTAAGATGAGCCGCCCTATCAGGGATTTCATATCAAAGACAAAGGAATTATTCCAGGATATTCATTCCGGGTTATATTACAACCACGGTCAAGGATTCATTCAACAAATTATGACGAGTCATATTATTCTCACACAGTCCCGAGTCGCCGCAGGCAGACGACCTGGCACTTGGGGGCTACATTATTCAGGTCCAGTTTATATCAAGTATGCAAAGTCCCATGTCGCTGCAAGCATGAATCACGGCACTTGGGGGCTAATGCAAGCTGGTTTTCAAATCATTACATGGTCAACAGATCCTATTGTCTCCAGGAGATGAGCCGGCCTTTCTATATTTTTCTAAGTCTCAGCCCAGTACTTCTTACTGACCTGGCACTTGGGGGCTACACATGTGAAATTCAAGATATTCAGTCCATATCTGGCGACTCAGATGACAACCCAGATTTCTCAACATTCAACACCAAGTTCAAAAGTCCCAGGTTGTTGCAGGCAAAACAACCCGGTCCTTGGGGGCTACATCAGCCGAAGCTTTATAAGGTATAAGACAGTTACAAGTCCCAGGCTGCTGCAGGCAAGACAACCTGGTACTTGGGGGCTACCCAATCAAAGATATTATTGCAAAGCACCAAGTCATCATGGATAAACTTGGAGCTTGGGGGCTACAGGTAATATGGATATATCAAAAAATTGAAGAGAGTTTTCAAGATGTCAATTGTGAGCGAGACTGGCTCAACAGAATTTTATCTAGCCAAAGCATTGAAAGACCAGCTCAGCATCACACGGATTTCTTTATTCCCAATAATTTTATCAAGTCAGCTGGAGTCCAGTTGTTTGACCCGGCGTCACCAACAATCATGACCCGGTATTATCAAAATATCATAACCGGGCAGAGTTTATATGATCAACCCGGCTTTACCAGTTGAAGAGTATTGGAGGCCGACTCAATGGCATATGGGTGTTGTATTCCCAATATTTTACTTCAAAGGACACTGATAAGCAAGACGATTGAGAAGACAGCTCATTCATATGAAGAAGAAACCCGGATTTTTAAGGAGCTACTTCAATAAGACGACCAGGGGAGCGAGCCGGTCCCTTAACATATTTATTATTCTTATTTCAGGAGCTTACCATGAATAAATTCAAGCTAAGCTGGGGGCTAATGACGGGGATATTACCCCGCGATATAACCCGGCAGGAAGTATGACCCGGCCGGGGACTTGGCGACTCAATGGGGACCCGGTCGAGACTTGGCGACTTACTGGTGACCCGGTCGA
The DNA here is from genome assembly GCA_039707655.1 of Elymus sibiricus. NCBI lineage: Eukaryota > Viridiplantae > Streptophyta > Magnoliopsida > Poales > Poaceae > Elymus > Elymus sibiricus. The sequence continues at coordinate 391,225,808 of CM077671.1, forward strand.
GACTTGGCGGTTCATTGGTAACCCGGCAGGCGGGTCAGACGAGTGACAAGGCCCAACGCCCAACGAGCAAGCCGGCGCTAGGCGGCTCGTGGACGGGCTTGGAGGGCGGCTCACAAGAGAAGGCCCAAGGGAGAGAAAGGATTCCCTCACAAAGGAAACAAGACCCGGTTAGGATTCAAGAGAGACTAGTCCTAATCCTACTCCTAGTAGGACTCTACATGTAAACCTACCCTTTCCACTTATATAAGGAGGGGTAGAGCACCCCTAGAGGGACAAGTTAAGACAGACACAAGTCATTAGAGATAGACAGATTAGAGGCTCTCGAGGTTAGAGGTAGCGATTAGCACCCTTGTAACTGAGAGATCTTCCTCATCATCAATACAACACAAAGCAGGACGTAGGCTTTTACCTCCATCGGAGGGGCCGAACCTGGGTAAACTCGCGTCTCTCGATTCCGACCAACCCCTCTCAAGCCGCCACATAGTTGCGATGGCCTCACACCTAAGTCCGTTAAACCCGGACATCTTGCCGTGACAAAACCACGACAGAAGTCAAGCTCGAGTGAGGAATATCCCGACAGAACTTCATCCACCCCGACACGAGCATAGCCAGCTGGAATTGGATTGCCATGGATGGTTGCGTCAGGTGCATTCGGTAAAGCAAAGCCGACCGCCACCTTCATGGATATGTTATTCAATTTCATGTGTAGCTCACAACTTGTCCTCTCTTCGATATCATCCACGGGGTACCGAGCCAGCAGTGCATCATCGGCCGGGACCCCCGTGGAACCCACGCTGCTTTTCTTCAAAGACGATACAATACTATCCAATGGTGGATATGCAGCTTGCTCCTGCCGCGTAGACGGAATTTTCTGGCTAATGGTGGCCAGTTGCTCGTCATGCCCTTACAAATGCGTTCCAACTCCGCGTTCTTTCTTTCTAAATTTTGAAGCCGGTCTGCATCCTGCTTCTTTTTTCTCCGACGGCTTCTGTAAGTGTCGTTCCAGTCCGCAAACCCCTGAACCCACGGGACAACGCCTTTGCCTTGTGTTCGGCCTCCATGTTCAGGATTCCCGAGGGCGCGTGTAAGCTCGTCGTTCTCTCTCTCGGGGATGTACACCCCCTTTTGAGCATCATCTATTGCTTTAAGTAAAGCCTCCGAGGCTTCTTTAAGAGATGCCAGTTCAATAATCTCCCCAGTTTTTGGATCCAACTTTCCCCCATGCACATAAAACCATGTCCTGGCCCTCTCGGGCCAATTATGTGTTTTTGGAATGACCCCTTGAGCAAGCATCTGGGCCTCAGATAAATCCCACTTAGGCAGGCCTGTCATGTAGCCACCTGGCCCCAGAACATGGTGATACTGTTTTCTGTAAGCATTTATCTTATTTTTTCTCGATCTTTCCTTAGCTTCATCCAATTCCTTGTACTTCACAAATTCGTCCCAGTGATCTTTTGCCTTCTCTAGTGCTCCAGTGAATTCTGGAATCGTCCTTTCTGCCTTGACGTATTCGGCGTAAAATCTTTTCTTCCAGTTCTGGAATTGTGTGGCCATCTTCTTAAGAGCCCACTTCTTGACCTTCAACCGATCGCCATCTGTGAAATCCTCTGGTAGTTTGAAATGTGATATTAGCGCTTCCCAAAGACCATCTTTCGCTCTTTTGTCGACATAAGAAACTCCTCGGCTTTCCGTTGGCTTATTCCATTCTCGAACGGTGATCAGAATGGTGTCCCTAACAATAACTCCGCATTGATTTTTAAATTTACGGGCATTGTCTAAAGGAGCAATCGGTTCGCCATCTGCTTTGCATTCATCGATGTTGTACTTTATGCCATCAGGGAACTTTTTGGTCGGGCCTCGTACTACTCTGCTTGTAGAAGATTTGCTTGAACCGGAGGGCTAAAAGAAGAAGAAAGATTCGTTAATGATCACCAGAGGCCTAATATAAATACCTCGCCGGACTTTGTTAATTGGAGAAAATTTTCCCCTTCGTCTCTTGGTTCTTCCTCAATTCCTCACCGGATGCGTTAAGATATTGTGAGCCATCATCTACTTCTTCATTCTCTTCGTTTCGGGGGGAGCGTATCATGTCGAACATGATATCCTCTTGATCATGGTCTCTGCTGCTATCGTCCATAGCTTAACTAATCCAGAAGAAAGATAAAACAATTAGAATCATAGTATCGAGAAGAACAATACCAGAGATGCAATCAATACACAACAATGCAACAATACGATCATATAATATTAACATATAATATCACTAATATATCGTCTCGAATAATCCAGTTAATGCATCATCGAATATTATCACTAATACATCTCGAATATTATCACATATTATCACTAATACAGATCGAATATTATCAAATAATCCAGTTGACTCGCGATTCCTGAGCCGTGGGTGGTGGACACCCAAAGAGAAGGAACCATCACAGGATCATAACTCGATGAGTTCCCTGAAGAACCTGCCAGGTATTGGAGAACCTGACGTCCAACGCAACCATATAGCGACGGACGTGCTCGTCCTCCTCCCTGACACGGCGACGTACCACCTCCGCAGGGCCGGCTCCCTCCGCACCGATAGTGGCCCACGTGACCGCCAGCAAATAACCTTTGGGTCGACGACGAGACCCCGATTCCTCACCAAGCTGCGTGCCCCGGAAGGTAGCACCCTATTGTGCCAGCCCGGCGGAGCCTAGTCCCAGACATGGCGCCTCTCAAGGATGTCTCCGCTGAGTTGACGACGAGGATGCGGGCCGGGCATCGTCGACATCGAGAACAAATTCCTATGAGAACATTTTCTTATCATTTAATGTTTTACTTTCTGGTTATCTTCTTAGAAATACGAGAACAATTTCTTTTTTCTCATAAAAATATGATATAAAACATGTCCAAATTAATACTGCATGCCAAAATTTAAATGCATACGAAAAAGATAAAACCATCAACTTTGTTGCACATCTTTAGACTACTGTTTCTAAATGGATTGATCCCTAAGAATAATAATAAGCATAAATGGGATAAAAGGTGTTGCGCATGCATAAACAAGCGGCGCCACTTGACGGTGAACTTCTAGGGGCAAATATATTTGATTTATGATAAAATACCTCCCGATAGAAATGATAGAAGCTCAATAATACATGTAAATTTCCATTCAATCTTAAGCATTTTGGTTTCACTAACAGACATGTGCAACATTTTCTAATTGCTTAGAAAGTTATACTTCCACCACTTGACAACTAATACTTTAGCTCACTCTCTGAAATAAGAGTATAATTCGGTCGTCCCTAAGTACAGATTTTTTTACCATTGATTTCTAGAGATAAAAGGGAAATTGGAAATTGGAAATAAGTGTGTGTGTGTGTGTGTGTGTGTGTGTGTGTGTGTGCGTGTGTGTGTGTGTGTGCGTGTGTGTGTGTGTGTGTGCGTGTGTGTGTCACCGGCGGTGAGGTCTTCCGAGGCGGCATCGGCGGGGCTCCTACGCCGGAGATGGATGGGGCGGCGGCTCTCGGGCGTCTAGGGGCATCCGGTGGCTAGGTAGGGGGATGGGCCGAGGACGGTGACGGCCATGGCGGCGAGGGAGAGGACGACGACGGCCATGGCGGCAATGGCGGACGGGGAAGGGACCCCGAGGCTCAGGGAGGGGGCTTCGAGGGAGGAGAGGGGCTCACAGCGGGCTCGGCGATGCTTAGCGGGTTGGGAAGGCCGGTGCGAGCGGGATGGCGTCGACGATCTCCGGCGGTTGGAGCTCCTCGAGGTTGAAAACGAGCGGCCTGGCGGCGTGGTGTCTGGATTTGTCCCGCGCGGTGGCTGGTCACGGGACAACCTTTATATAAGTGGGACCTTTAGTCCTGGTTCCAGCCCCGCACCGGGACTAAAGATACCTTTAGTCCCGGTGCGAGACTGGAACCGGGACTAAAGGTCCACAACGCACCGGGACAAAAGGTCATTTTTCGGCGGCCCAAAATACGCGCGGGAGGAGGACCTTTAGTCCCGGATGGTGGTGGCAACCGGGACTAAAGGTGTTTTTCATGTCTGGTTTTGTTTTTTGCTTTATTTTTTTACGTTTGGTTCTACTTACAGGTAATATTTAGAGGTTTTTTGTTGGATAAATTTCATTTAATTCTAAGTTAATATTATTTTGATCATAACTAGAGTTTTATAAAAGCTTTTTAGTTGATTCTTTTTGCTATTGACTAATATTAGAAAATACTTTTTATGTCATATTTTCTTTTCTGTTAAGTTTTTAGTTTAGTATTTTTCTTTGCTGCTAAGTTTTATTTAGGACAACAACTATTTTTGTAGTTAAGTCCTACAGTTCCCTTAGGAATTTTTATTTGGATTTCCCTTGAAGTTTTGTTTTTCTTTCTATTTGCTTTTTATTATTGTTTTCTTTATTGCTTTATTCATTGATTGTATTTTGATTGCTAGAATGCTTGCTAGAGTGAATGCTTATATGAATGCAATGTTTCATAGGTACCAATGCCGCAACATTTCGCATTGAAGGGCGAGCATCAGTTGGTGGTTTGTCAATATGTTTTTAAAAATATCACACAAGGCGATCAATGCTGTCAAAATATTTCTTCCGAAATCTAAAGACCTTCAGTGTCAAGCTGTCTCCCAAGCAGCGGGACAAGACGGGAGAGCCCCATCGACTTGACTGGCATGACAACACCTCCAGCGATTAATTTCTCTCTCAGGACTTGTATATGCCGAACAGTTACTTGATTAACTCCTCTGTATTAAAATACTAAAAGAATATTAATAATTGAACATTCATAAATTAATAAATAATTATTCAAAAATCATGTTTCAAATGCCAAAATGCCCTAGTTCTTACAAAGATTCCCTCCGGTTTGTCCAAAGTGGGACTTTCCAGCTATCAGCCCGGAAACTCACTAGAGAGAAAGTGATGACGGTGAAGCCGATCACATCCCAGAGTGTGATCCTGGGGTATAAAACGTTTTATCCGCGTGTGTCCCTTGCTTATGATTGCTTCGTAACCATGGAGAATCTTCATCATTTAACAGGATGCTTGGGTCATTCTTCACCCTGAAGGGAGGAATTTCATCAAACTTTTCAGAATCTTCTGACATGTCTATCTTGTCCTCCATTCCCACGATGTTTCTTTTACCTGAAAGAACTATGTGGCGCTTTGGCTCATCGTATGATGTATTCGCTTCCTTATCTTTTCTTTTTCTCGGTTTGCTAGACATGTCCTTCACATAGAAAACCTGCGCCACATCATTGGCTAGGATGAATGGTTCCTCTGTGTACCCAAGATTGTTGAGATCCAATATTGTCATTCCATACTGCGGGTCTACCTTAACCCCTGTCAGATTGACCCATTTGCACCAAAACAAAGGGATCTTAAAATCACGTCTGACGGGGATATTACCCCACGGTATAACCCGGCAGACATGCTGACCCGGCAAACAGTACTGACCCGGAGAACAGTACTGACCCAGCAGACATGCTGACCCGGCAAATAGTACAGACCTGGTTACAGTTCTAACCCGGCAGACAATGGTAACCCGGCAGCTACAGTGTCAGGGTGTAACCCGGCAGCTACAGTGTCGGGAGGCTAACCCGACAGCTACAGTGTCAGGATGGTAACCCGGCTACAGTGTCAGGAGGCTAACCCGGCTACAGTGTCAGGAGGCTAACCCGGATGCTACAGTGCCGGGAGGTGAACAGTGTTATCAGACAGTCACGGAGACGAGTCTCTGAGAGATAAGCCCTGGTTGTAACCCGCCCGGTGTAAGCCGCCCGGGACGGGTTACAAGCCCAGGACTCGGAAGCCCATGAAGAGAAGCCCGCGATGGGAAGCGATCAATCCGACTTAGACTCTATATGTAAACCGCCCCTTCAGCCTTTATAAGGAGGGGCGGGTCACCCCAAGAGGGTCAGGTTAGATGTCTCATAGACAGGTCTCATAGACAGGTCTCATAGACAGGTCAGAAAAGATAGTCAGATTAGAGGGTCTCGAGATTAGAGGTAGCGACTCCGCACCCTTGTAACCGAGATCGTCATCGTCATCAATATAAGACACAAGCAGGACGTAGGCTTTTACCTCCATCGGAGGGGCCGAACCTGGGTAAAACTCCGCGTCTCTCGTCCCGCTCAACCCCTCTCAAGCTACCAGTTACGTGCGCCGGACCTCACGACTAAGTCCTTACACTAGGACATCTGCCGTGACAAATCCACGACAGTTGGCGCCCACCGTGGGGCCGGTCGCGCTGTGGTGTTGATTTCTTGGAGGGATCTCTCTCAGGGATCGAGGAGTTAGCAATTTTTCTGGTTGAAGAAGAGCCGTTTCGGAAGGATCTAGGTGAACTCCGAGTTCCTCAGTCAAGACTAAAAAAGTTTCGATGACTATGAGTCAGATCAGAGATAAAAAGTGGTTTGGTCGGCGGCTGAGTACATCAAATGAACCTCATAATATCGATCAATCTCAAGACCCTGCAAAAAATCAACAACCACGAGGACTTGCCGTACCAACCCAGAGACAATTGTTCATAAAAACATCTACAGCTATTCTACATGACCCGCCAGGTGGCTGGTGCTGCATACAATTTTTTAGCCATGAGTTGTTGCTGATGTGGGCAAATTCAGACATGGACGCAACCGAGCCGGTCCCGTTCCAAAACGGACTTACACAACAGCACACCAAGCCCAGCTAGTCAACGACCCCGTCCGAACAGTCAAATCTCCAGTTCAAGTCCCCGCACATGCCCAGACTCCGGCGGCTCTCGCCTGCGCCGGCTCTCGCCTCTATGGTTTCACCCCGCCTTGCGCCTCCGCCTCGAGCCGCCCCGCAAGACGCCGGCGCTGGCCCGAGACGCCGTGGCGAGCCGCCCCCGCAACCCGCCGGCGCTGGCTCTGGGCCACTCCCTCGCCGCGCCAAATCGCCTCTGCGCCCCTGCTTTCACTTCGCCGCGCCGTCGCTGCTCGAGAGCCGCCGGCTGCGCCTGCGCACTGAGCCGCCGTGCTCTGCCCCAGACGCCCTCGTGCGCGCCTGCCGCACTATGACTCACCACGCATCCGGCCACGCTCGCCGAGCCAGCCGCCGCTACCTCGCCCCTGTGGCTCTGCTCCGCCTCAACCGGGCCGACGTCGACGAGCCGCCCCCGCGAGCTCCGTTTTTTCGCCGCGGGCTGACGTCGACGAGCCGCCCCGTGAGCTCTGTTTTTTCGCCGCGGGCCGACGTCGACGAGCCGCCCCGGCCGAGACGCCGGCGCAAGCTTCGCCTCTGCCCTGGCCGCGCGCTTCTCAAAAGCCTCCCTGGCCGAGCCGTCGCCGCGACCCGGCACCTCCGCGCACACCGGCCGGTTCTGCCGCGCACACCGGCCGGTTCTGCCGCGCACGCCTAGCCAAGTCTCGCCCGCCTCGCCTCCGCTGCTCACCGGGAGCCGGCCACGGTACGGTGAGCCGCCGTCATCTCCGAGCTTCAAGCCGCCTCCGTCTTCAACAAAAGTGGCCCCGAGCGTCCTCATCAGCGAGTCTCCGGCCTCCGTCGCCGCCCTGCCCCGCCATGGCTGGCACCGCCGCACCCGTTGCGCCTCGCGGCCCCGCCGCCTCGAGCCTCTGCGTCTCTGTGAGAGCCGCCGCGGTCCGCCCCGCAACCCGCCGGCTCCCCGCGCGCCCACGGCGGCCGCATCCGCCCCGCCCCGCCGCAGAGCGCCGCTACCCGCTGCGGCCGGCTCCACCGGCCCCACGCGCCCCACCGCGTTACGGCGACTCGCGCTCACGTCAAGCCGCCGGGGCCTTCTCCGAGCCGCCGGCGCTCCATCCTGCCGCACGGACGCGCCGTCGCCGCCTCTCCCCGCCGCACGGCCGCGCCGTCACCGCATCTCGCCTTCGCCGTCGCATACCCCCACCAAGCCACAGCTCCAAGCCGCCTCCCCTGAGTCGCCGACGCGCCTCGCCTCCTCGAGTCGCCGGAACCGGGCCGCCACGCTGCGCCTCTGCTACGGCTCCACCATTGCGCCGCCACCCGCAAGCCGGTTCCTGCCTCTCCTCGCGCCGCTGACCTCCGTCGTCTCGGCCTTGGGCCGGCCCCCCTGCCTCAAGCCGCCTTCGCCTGGCCGGCTTCCTCCGTGAGCCGCCCGGCGCCTCAGCCGCTCGGCCTCTCTCCAGAGTCGCCTCGGCCGGCTGAAAGAAAGAAAAAGAAGAGATAAGAGGTGGTTAGCTGGAAGCAAAAAAGTAGTGGGCTGTATGCCCCCCTAAAAAAAAAAAAAAAAAAAAAGTTGACCCGGAGGGTCTACTCTAAGCCGGCGGGTCTATTCTAAAACTGCCCGGCCTTGGCTCTGCTGCGGTCGCACGTCAAATTGCTGTCTCCGCCATCGCCGCTGCGACCACGCGCTGGCCCACCGACTGATTGGCCTTTCTGAGCCGCCATACGTTCAATGCGAGCCACCTCTGCCTCATCATCCAGAGTCTCTCCTCGAGCTATGGCCCGCCGCCTCTGCCGCGGCCTCGAAAGACTGGCTAAATCGCCATTGAAATTACTGGGGCATGTTCACAGAACAGACCGTCTGTCGTCCGGACGAATCAGGTGAAATCTGTCCATTCAATTTTTATTGAAACATTTATTATTCTTTCGAGAACAGTTACTCTCGTCTGTGATGTCGTTATGCAGGACTGGCAAGGTGACCGGCGTACTGCGGGTACAAAGCTCAAATCAGCACCCGCCCGTACGAGTTGTCCAACGGACGCACGGAAACCACATGTGGTCCGGTCTACATCAACTCGCGGGCGACTCATACGTCCGCGACGGCTTACAAACGCCCGCGGCCGAGTCACCCGTCCGCACCGGCTTACAATGCCGCGGCCGCCTCTCCCGACCATACCGGCTTACAATGCCGCGGCCGTCTATCACAACTGCGCCACCTTCAACGCCGCGGTTAACTTCTACGTCTACATCAACACGTCAGGAGCTGTGTACATCAGTACAAGCCGCCCGACGGGCGGCTTTGAGACGCCGCTCAATCGAAACGCACAAGACGCCGCACACAGTCTGATTCACATCAGCATATCGGTGCAGTTCATCTATACGAGCCACCCAAATAGACAGGCGCACAAGTCGCCGCCACTGCAGTTTGGTTAGCTTCAACAACCAGCCGGGACGAACCATCGACCGGATTATTGGAACAATTCATGCGGGATCATCTATAACCCGCCACGGTCAATCTCAACCTTCAGTGAAGATTCTCATGCCGCCTCTTCGAGTCAACTTAAGAACTCGGGGGCTACAGGCATGGCTCGACACACTTGGCCGTTTTCAACGAGAGCCACAGATCATGGCAAGAAAGTTAACCCGATCTCAGGGGATAGTACATTATTGGCGGAAGGATTAAAAATTACCCAAGAAGACGAGTCGCCATGATGCACCGTTCAACTTGGGGGCTTCTGCTATTTCTTCATACAAGATGGCGGCTTACAAGATGCTGCAATTATGTTGATACTTCAACAAGGTCGTTTGGGGGCTTTCAATCCACCGGGTTAAGCTTCAACCCTCTCGGTCAGGCTCTTCAGCCAATATAAGGCGGGTCGTGGACCCAAAGGTTGATTCCGTCAACAAAGATCACTAGGGGTGCAGCGAGTTATAAAACTTACCTCCTTTTCGATCTGCAAGGCCGGGTTATACCTGCCTGTAAGTAGATGCGCTTTGTCAGGGGTGCAGCGAGTTCTAAAACTCACCCTCTGCAAAGGCCTCTTACAGCGGCGAGGCAAACCCTTACATCCGCAAATCCGAGTTATACCTGCCTGTAAGTTGATGCCGCTTTGTCAGGGGTGCAGCGAGTTCTAAAACTTACCCCCTGCAAGGGCCTCTTACAGCGGCGAGGTAAGCTCTCCCACCTGCTGTGTCTCTCTCTGGTTCATTGCGCTCTTATCAGTTAATCTCGCCTAGAGACCCTGAACCGTTCAAAGGAGTTGACGGTCAATCTCGATAGAGACCCTGCACTGGTATGAGTTCAAGCATCGAGTCCACCCAGAAGAACCATCATATGAATTTTTTGGAAGGCAAAGCAAGAAACATCATACATTGCATCATACATTGCATTGCATCATACATTACATCGTGCATTGCATCATATTTACATATCATGCCGGTTTGCCAAACCGGGTCAGAGCAAGATTGTGAAAGAGGAAGCAAGGCTATACGAGATTTTAACATCTCCGGGTTGTGCTTTTTCAAGCCACCCTTACAACAATGCAGAATATACTCTGTTTTGTTTATTTTTGCAGGTCTTATCTTATAAGATAAGCCGCCAGAACAAATAGATCTTTAATAGCCAACACGGCTGGATCTTCATCATGGATTTCTCACATACTCGCCGGGTTGCACCGCAACTACGGGCAGGGATTTCATATCAAAGACAAAGGAATTATTCCAGGATATTCATTCCGGGTTATATTACAACCACGGCCAAGGATTCATCCAACAAATTATGATGAGTCATATTATAGTCCCGAGTCGCCGCAGGCACACGACCCGGTACTTGGGGGCTACATTATTCAAATCCAGTTTCTATCAAGTATACAAAGTCCCGAGTCGCTGCAGGCAGACAACCCGGCACTTGGGGGCTAATGCAAGCTGGTTTTCAAATCGTTACATTGTCAACAAGACCCTGTTATCTCAAGGAGATGAGCCGGCCTTTCTATATTTTTCTAAGTCCCAGCCCAGTACTTCTTACTGACCCGGCACTTGGGGGCTACACCGCTCAGATTAAATTTTCTAAAGTCCCAAGTCGCCGCAGGCGTGCGACCCGGCACTTGGGGGCTACAGTATTCAGTTGTTCAAAACAGATTATAAGGTACAAATTGAAGACCCGGCGCATCACATATTGATGAGCCGGCCCTTGGGGGCTACACCAGCTGAAGCTTTATAAGGTATAAGACAGTTACAAGTCCCAGGCTGCTGCAAGACAACCTGGTACTTGGGGGCTACACAATCAAAGATATTGTTGCAAAGCGCCAAGTCATCATAGATCAACTTGGAGCTTGGGGGCTACAGGTAATATGAATATATCAAAAAATTGGAGAGAGTTTTCAAGATGTCAAATTCAGCTGGAGTCCAGTTATAACCCGGCACCATCAATGATTATAACCCGGCGGAGGAGACCCGCCAAGAGCATTGAAGGCCGACTCAACGGCATATGGGTATTGTATTCCCAATATTTTATTTCAAAGGGCATATACCTGCAAGACGATGGAGCTTACCATGAATAAATTCAAGCTAACCTGGGGGCTAATGACGGGGATATTACCCCACGGTATAACCCGGCAGACATGCTGACCCGGCAAACAGTACTGACCCGGAGAACAGTACTGACCCAGCAGACATGCTGACCCGGCAAATAGTACAGACCTGGTTACAGTTCTAACCCGGCAGACAATGGTAACCCGGCAGCTACAGTGTCAGGGTGTAACCCGGCAGCTACAGTGTCGGGAGGCTAACCCGACAGCTACAGTGTCAGGATGGTAACCCGGCTACAGTGTCAGGAGGCTAACCCGGCTACAGTGTCAGGAGGCTAACCCGGATGCTACAGTGCCGGGAGGTGAACAGTGTTATCAGACAGTCACGGAGACGAGTCTCTGAGAGATAAGCCCTGGTTGTAACCCGCCCGGTGTAAGCCGCCCGGGACGGGTTACAAGCCCAGGACTCGGAAGCCCATGAAGAGAAGCCCGCGATGGGAAGCGATCAATCCGACTTAGACTCTATATGTAAACTGCCCCTTCAGCCTTTATAAGGAGGGGCGGGTCACCCCAAGAGGGTCAGGTTAGATGTCTCATAGACAGGTCTCATAGACAGGTCTCATAGACAGGTCTCATAGACAGGTCAGAAAAGATAGTCAGATTAGAGGGTCTCGAGATTAGAGGTAGCGACTCCGCACCCTTGTAACCGAGATCGTCATCGTCATCAATATAAGACACAAGCAGGACGTAGGCTTTTACCTCCATCGGAGGGGCCGAACCTGGGTAAAACTCCGCGTCTCTCGTCCCGCTCAACCCCTCTCAAGCTACCAGTTACGTGCGCCGGACCTCACGACTAAGTCCTTACACTAGGACATCTGCCGTGACAAATCCACGACAACGTCCATAGTCAAGTTCCCATATCTCCTCTATGTAACCATAATATGTGTCCTTTTCCCTATTGTTGTTTGTTGCATCAAAGCGGACACCACTATTTTGGTTGGTTCTCTTTTTATCTTGGGCGATCATGTAAAATGTATTCCCATTTATCTCGTACCCTTGGAAAGTCAATACAGTCGAAGATGGTGTCTTGGCCAAAGAGTACAGCTCATCTCCAGCAGTGTTGTTATTTATGAGATGTGTTTGCAACCAACCGCTGAAAGTCGCCATGTGTGTACGTTTAATCCAGGGGTCAGACTGCTCTGGGTTCTTGTAGCGTACAATATCCATGTGTTCCTCGATATACGGAGCCACAAAGGTGGAATTTTGTAGAACTGTGTAGTGTGCTTGAGTGAAAGAATGCCCGTCCATACATATTACTGCTTTCCTTCCTAGCGTGCCTTTCCCACTCAGTCTCCCCTCATGCCGTGATTCAGGAACACCAATCGGCTTAAGGTCAGGAATAAAGTCAACACAAAACTCAATAACCTCCTCTGTTTCATGGCCCTTTGAGATGCTTCCTTCTGGCCTAGCACGGTTATGAACATATTTCTTTAAGACTCCCATGAACCTCTCAAAGGGGAACATATTGTGTAGAAATACAGGACCCAGAATGCTAATCTCTTCGACTAGGTGAACTAGGACGTGCGTCATAGTATTGAAGAAGGATGGTGGGAACACCAACTCGAAACTGACAAGACATTGGACCAAATCATTCTGTAACCTTGGTAGGATTTCTGGATCGATTACCTTCTGAGAAATTGCATTGAGGAATGCACATAGCTTCACAATGGCTAATCGAACATTTTCCAGTAGAAGCCCCCTCAATGCAACCGAAAGTAATTGCATCATGATCACGTGGCAGTCGTGAGACTTTAGGTTTTGGAATGTTTTCTCTGCCATATTTATTATTCCCTTTATATTCGACGAGAAGCCAAACGGGACCTTCATACTGAGCAGGCACTCAAAAAAGATTTCCTTCTCTTTTTTGGTAAGAGCGTAGCTGGCAGGACCTTGATACTGCTTTGGATGCATGTCGTATTTTTCGATCATACGTTGCTGGTCCTGCTGTGCCTCCGGTGTATCTTTTGTCTTCCCATACATGCCCAGGAAGCCTAGCAGGTTCACACAAAGATTATTCGTCACGTGCATCACGTCGATTACAGAGCGGACCTCTAGGACTTTCCAATAGGGTAGCTCCCAAAATATAGATTTCTTCTTCCACATAGGGGCGTGTCGGTTAGCGTCATTCGGAACAGATTGACCGCCAGGACCCTTTCCAAAGATTACTTTTAAATCCTTGACCATATCAAGTATATCATCACTAGTACGGTGGCCAGACTTCTTCCGGTGATCTGCCTCACCTTTGAAATGCTTGCCTTTCTTTCTTAAGAGATGCTTGATCGGAAGAAACCGACGATGTCCCAGGTACACAACCTTCTTACATTTATCCAAATATATACCTTCACTCTCATCTAAACAGTGTGTGCATGCATTGTATCCCTTGTTTGTTTGTCCTGAAAGGTTACTAAGAGCAGGCCAATCATTGATGGTTACAAACAGCAACGCTCGTAGGTCAAATTTCTCCTGTTTGTGCATATCCCACACATGTATACACCTTTTAAATCCAAAAACTGTAAAAGTTCTTCAACTAATGGCCTTAGGTACACATCAATGTCGTTGCCGGGTTGCTTAGGGCCTTGGATGAGCACTGGCATCATGATGAACTTCCGCTTCATGAACAACCAAGGAGGAAGGTTATAGATACATAGAGTCACAGGCCAGGTGCTATGATTGCTGCTCTGCTCCCCAAAAGGATTAATGCCATCTGCACTTATACCAAACCATAAGTTCCTTGCGTCATCTGCAAAATCCGGCCACTCTCTCTCGGTTTTTCTCCACTGCGATCCATCAGCGGGTACTCTCAACATCTCGTATTTCTTACGGTCTTCTTTGTGCCATCACAACAACTTGGCATGCTCTTTGTTTTGAAACAAACGTTTCAACCGTGGTATTATAGGAGCATACCACATCACCTTGGCAGGAATCCTCTTCCTGGGGCGCTCGCCCTCAACATCACCAGGGTCATCGCGGCTGATCTTATAGCGCAATGCACCGCATACCAGGCATGCATTCAAATTCTCGTACTCACCGCGGTAGAGGATGCAGTCATTAGGGCATGCATGTATCTTCTGCACCTCTAATCCTAGAGGGCAGACAGCCTTCTTTGCTTCGTATGTACTGTCGGGCAATTCTTTGTCCTTTGGAAGCATATTCTTTAACATTTTCAGCAACATTTCAAATCCCTTGTCAGATACACCATTCTCTGCCTTCCATTGCAGCAATTCCAGTGTGGTACCCAACTTTTTCTTGTCATCTTCGCAATTTGGGTACAACAATTTTTTGTGATCCTCTAACATGCGTTGCAACTTCAACTTCTCCTTTTCACATGCGTAGTTTCTCTTTGCATCAGCAATGGCCCGACCAAGACCATTAGCGGACTCATCTGATGCCTGTTCTTCAGCTTCTTCCCCCATTGCAGTACCATCGTATTCAGGTAACCCAGGATAGTTGTCATCATCCTCTTCTTCTTCATTGTCTTCCATTATAACTCCTCTTTCTCCGTGCTTGGTCCAACAGTTATAGCCGGACATGAAACCAGACTGAAGTAGGTGGATGTGAAGGACTTTTAAGGTAGAGTAATTCCTATCATTCTTACAGACAGCACATGGAGAACACATAAAACCTTCCTGCTTGTTTGCCTCACCCGCACATAGAAAACTATGCACGCCATTAATGAACTGGGGAGAGCGTCGGTCATCATACATCCATTGCCGACTCATCTTCATTACACAACATCGAAGTGACCAAATTAATACAAGTTCATACATAAAGTTCATACACACTTATTCTCATTAAAAACATACAACTATCTAGCTAAAGCATTTAAATGCAACAACAAATGCGATCAAAATCGCAGCTAAGGTAATAATTGATCCAACAGCATAATGATACCAAGCATCTTTATTAATGGCATATTTTCTAATCTTTCTAATATTCAAGCGCATTGCATCCATCTTGATCTTGTGATCATCGACGACATCGGCAACATACAACTCCAATTTCATCTTCTCTTCTTCAATTCTTTTCAATTTTCCTTTCAAATAATCGTTTTCTTTTTCAACTAAATTTAACTTCTCGACAAGAGGGTCGGTTGCAATTTCTGGTTCACATACCTCCTAGATAAAAATATCTATGTCAACTTGATGGGCATAATTGTCATAAAAACACGAAATGAAACAAAATAGTTATAAAAGATAATATACCACATCCGAATCATAAAACGGACAAGGGCCGATGGGGACGGATATCAAAACCATGGCACTATATATAACAAACAATCATACAAGTAAGAAAATTATACAAGTTAATTTGAGCTCAAATTGCATATAAATCAAATAAACTTCACACAATTGCTCCCAACTAAAACCCACAAATCACTATACTTATAGAGCATGAAACGAGCTAAACTAGCAATGAGGGATGAAAGGATGAAGTTGCTAACCTTTTAGAACGATGGGGTGCCTCTAATCTTGACAAATCTTGGCAACAATGGATGACGAGCTCGAGCTAGGGGAAGGGAACAGAGAGGAGTGAAAGTAGAGCTTGGGCTCGGGATGGAAGAAGCATCTATATATAGGGACATCTTTAGTCCCGCTTGGTGATACAAACCGGGACTAAAGGTCCATATCTAGTCTCGGTTGGTGTCACCAACCGGGACTAAAGGGTATCGCGGGGGCCCTAGCCTAGCGCAACCCTGACACAACCCTTTAGTCCCGGTTGGTGTCACCAACCGGGACTAGAAGTCCCTCAAGAACCGGGACTAGAGGTGGCCCTGCCCCCATCCGCTCCTAGCCGTTGGAACCGGGACTAATGGTAACATTAGTCCCGGTTCTAAACCCGTCCGGGACTAAAGCTGCGGACGAAAGGTCCATTTTCTACTAGTGGGAGGTATTGGGAGAGGATTTTGCTCCCCTAGAGCCCTTGATGAAGGATTAGGTGAATGATACGGAGGAGACCCGTGGATGCCTCCTTTATATTCACCCGCAACCCTAGCCACCGTCACTAATAATCAACAACTCCACCAGGTTCCTCCACACCTCCATTACTACAAGAAGCCATCTCCAGCACAAATGAAGGGTCAATACAAGGAAGAAGGAAGGAGGAGTCTTGACCAACGCTCTGGGTGATGCCATCTCCATCGAACACTGCCATGCCTCTCTTCTTCCCTAACACCCATGTTGGGTCGTAACTTGGCTCCCGTTTTATGTACATGTTTGAATAATTTTATTAGTTCTTGGGGACTAAGGATGTACTGCGGTTGTATTTGAGTTGAACGCCTATGCAAGACACAAAATCCTCTTGTTGCATGTTTATGTTAATATTCCTTGTGATGTTGGGTGATGCGCATCACCCAACATTTTCCTATTTGGAGACGAAGGATAATACTATCCAGATAAATCCGTGTGATGGTGGCATGTGGATGTATAACTGGTGAAAATAGTTACTTCCATTCCATCTCTACTCATTCGATAGGGGAATAACGGATAACCGACCATTGGCCGCGTCCACGGGAAGACCCTTAATCATCGTTGTCGTAACCTATTGTGGGGAGGAACGGTGGTGTGTGTTGTACCAGGCTCAACGCACTAATAGGAAAAAATGCAAACTGGATTAGTTATCGAAACTAGAACAATTCATTTGCATATGTTACATAGACCATACTAGTAGTGATGACTCCAAACGCCTTGATAAAGCTTTTATTACTCAAGCGCCCCCATTTATTTTTGGTCTACTTTTATTTATGTTTTTATCTTTTCTTAGTAGTTTAGTAAAACCGCCCTTATTATCGTTTCCTTAGCAGCCGATAGAATACACTATTTCTGGACTTCGGTCTGGCTGCGAACATAGTTGCATCAGTGACAACATAGTTGCGGGGTTGGTAATATCTTCCTATTCGCTTCATGTGGGTTCGACACTTACTTATTATGAATTTTCTATATTGCCTTGTGCAATTGCAGGTCATCAACACATGTAAATATTTTGATTAATCAATAAAACATAGTAGGGTTATCTAAAAAATCAAAAAGTATATTTTCACTGGGAAATGGACTGGCGTCCATGTTCACCCAACCAAAGTTCCATCGTTGACACTGGAACTCATATTCAACCAGTGTCAGCTATAACCGCTAGCCTTCTAGCCACCACTCATATTCTTGTCAATGTATCACTCTCAGAGTGCATGTTCCATACCAGAGGCCCTCGATGGGGTGACCCTTTTATCTCTTATAATTGTGTTAATTATGGATTGACATGCTTGTTTATTCAATCTTGCCCGGGATGAAGGCGTTCTTGCACCTCTGGATATCCAGATGATTAAGCACATATCCTCTTTTTACGGGAAAGACGCGATGATCTTCATTCAGCATGACTTCAAGATGTTAGAGTGATTAACATGTTTTTTGATCTCTTTGCTCGCGGGACTAGCCTCATTACTAATGTTGCCATGGGTAGTATCCTACCAATCCATGATGGATCTCCACTTTCCCGTGTGCATACCTTGGTATGCAAATGGCGACCACTCGATTTAGGAAAATTGATTTCCAACCTCTGCTGAATAAATCGGCTAGGAAAACTGATGGATGGATTGCTCGACTTCTTTCCTCGGTTGGCAGAACTACCGTGGTTAAGCACGTCCTATTGATTATACCAGCTTTTTAGACGAAAGTCCTATTCTACTATGAGCTCGGGAAAGTAAATTCAAAGAAAAAAATGAAAAAATACTCATAAAATTCTGAATTTTTTTGTGGCAAACATTGACAATTTTTTCTGGATGCTTGGAAAATTTCATCATGAAATAATCCGTGGAAGTCGTGAAAAAAATAACAAAATCATCACTCCAAAATGCTTTTAGAAATATCACTTTTGGAGCATCGATATTATTATTTTTGCCACGACTTCCACGAATGTTATTTCATGATGAAATTTCTTCCAAGCATTTAGAAAAATTCCAATGTTTTCCATAATAAAAATTCAGTTTTTTTTTTGAAATTTTTACCGTAATTTACTGTTCACACGAGCTCATTTGAGCTCGGGCTGTTAAATGCTTTCTTTATGCCACCTGAAATGAAATGCTCCCAAATTTACAAATTGAGGCGTTCTTTCCTCCAGGTCTGGACTGGCAAAGTGAATGGTGGCAGATGCCAGTACATTAATTGGAAGGTGTGCTCTCCAAAAGCTCCGGGGGCCTTGGTATTTTGAACCTCGAAACCCACAACAAGTCCCTTCATGTTCGATGGCTTTGATTGAAGTGGTCTAGGCATGAGAAACCTTGGAATAGTCTTCCCATCCCCTTTGACGACAACACTAGGCCTTCTTTGGTTTGTAGAAATGTTGTAGGAATTTTATAGGATATGATTTTCAAAGGAAAATTTTCTATGGAGCACTTTGGTTTGTGGAATGGATTCATATTCCTTTATAGGATAAGAACCAATCCTTCACATTCTAAAGGAAAAAAATTAGCATAGACTTAATGAAAAAATTCATATTCTCTATGTATCAAATGACATGTCTTTCTCAATAGAAGTTGAATTGCATGTCATCTTACTTCCTATGTTTCTTCTATTCCTATGATATTCCTATCCTGCGAACCAAAGGAGACCTAGAAGATTTTTCGTGCATCCAAAATCTTGGTTGGTAACTTGCGCACCATATCCTTTTGGCATTATTACCACTAGTTGCATGGGTGCACTCCTACTGAGATATTTCATCTCCCTTACCATCACAGTCGCAGACGCTGCAGATTTTGTTTAATTTGATTCCATGTCTAACAACCAACCAGTAAAACTTGTATTACTTGTATTAAGCGTAGCCAAAATGATGTAGCAGATTATTTGGCAAACTTTGCTAGAACCGAAAAGAGAATTGTAGTGTGGTTGGGCTCTGGTCCACCAGGAGCGCTTGGTCTTAGCAGAGTTGATTGTAATCCTGATACTGATTGAGTAATACAAGCTTTTACACGGGGAAAAAAAAAAAAAAAAAAAAAAACAGTGGATAGCTACGATGAAGCCCAATCCAAATGCAATTGTTCTCCTTGAATGTCTTGTGGTCTGGAATGAGTTGGTAGCCGACGGCATTGGGTAACTCACTGGAATTCTTGCTCTGTCCTTGTATGAGATATTTTTTTGCAAGTAGCAAGCCTAGTCAGTCAACGATGAATAGTAATGCATGCACATGTTTGCTGGATAGTACTATATATGTAACACACGCAATGGGTCAGGGTGGGGTATCGATGGTATATACGCGCGCACGCAGTAGACAAGCTTCTATTGTAGTCTTCCCCCGATGATGATTCCGGCGGCGGTGGCGCTGATGACGTTCATGTTGCAGCTCACCTTCTTGGCCAAGGCGGGGGCTCAAACCGCGGGAGGTGCCGCAATGGCGGGCTGCCAGACCAGCTGCGCAGGCGTGAGCGTGCCGTACCCGTTCGGCATCAAGGAAGGGTGCTACTTTCGGGGCTTCAACCTCACCTGCGACCGGGCGCTCGGCCGAGAGCGGCTACTCATCGGCGGCGCCGGCAGCACCCTCGAGGTCGTGGAGATTTCGCTTCCCAACTCCACGGTGCGTGTCATGGACACCGCGGGCGCCGTGAAACTCGCCAGCAGCGGGATAGGCGTCGGCCCACGCGCCAACGGCACGTGGCTCGGCCTTGGCGCCGGCGCCGGTAACAGCCCCTTCGTGGTGTCGGCGACGCGCAACAGATTAGTGCTAACGGGGTGCAACGTGCAAGCAACGCTGCTCGGAGAAAGCGGTAACCTCATTATCGGATGCTCCGCCTTCTGCACTGTCACCGGCCAGTTTTTGAGGGGGTACGCCCCCGAGGACCTCGCCGCGTGCGGCGGTGTCGGCTGCTGCGAGACGGCCATACCTATCGGCCGCCCGTCCTACATCGTGAAGTTCACGGGGCTGGACCAGGAACAGGAGGGCGACAGTTGGCTGCCCATGGCGGTGCGCATCGCCGAGAGGGGCTGGTTCGAGGGCCACTCTGCCGCGCTGCTCGACAAGTCGCTCCAAGACTCCTCCAGCCGGATGGCGATCCCTGTGGTGCTGGAGTGGGCGCTGGACTCCAAGGAGCTCCTGCAACAGAATATAGCGACGGGCTGCCCGCAGAATAAGGCGGCCACTGAGTGCCGGAGCAGCTTCAGCTCATGCCTCAACGTCAGCAACAACTACCGCACTGGCTACGTGTGCCAGTGCGAGAAAGGGTACCAGGGCAACCCGTATCTCGCCGGCGGATGCCAAGACGTGGACGAGTGCAAGCTGCCCGGCATGTGCTCCGGCGTGTGCACCAATAGGCCCGGAGGGTACGAATGCCGGTGCCCGCCCGGGTCACGTGGCAATCCCAAAGATGGCTGCATCAAATCTTCCCTAGGTGAGCATATGTAACACCATTGAAGGTGCTTATGTGAGATTGCACATCAGGGTGACAGGAATTGCAATGATCCTTGCTCTGCTTCACATGAGAGAATTTTCCTTGGACCATGACGCATTTTCTCTATCATTTTCAGGTTTAAGTGTCGGCATAGGAATCGGCAGTGGTGCTGGCCTTCTATTCCTAGTACTTGGTGCCATTTTTGTGACCCGGAAGCTGAAGCAGCAGAGGGCAAAAGTATTGAAGAAGAAATTTTTTAGGCAAAACAGGGGACATCTACTGCAGCAATTGGTGTCGCAAAAGGCAGACATCGCTGAGAGGATGATCATCCCCTTGGTGGAGCTGGAGAAGGCCACCAACAACTTCGACAAAGCTCGAGAGATCGGCGGTGGAGGGCACGGGACGGTGTACAAAGGGATCATGTCAGACCTGCACGTCGTAGCCATCAAGAAGTCCAAGGTCGTGGTCCAGAGGGAGATCGACGAGTTCATCAACGAGGTAGCCATCCTCTCCCAGATCAACCATCGAAATGTGGTGAAACTCTTCGGTTGTTGCCTCGAGACAGAGGTGCCGTTGTTGGTGTATGAGTTCATCTCCAACGGGACCCTTTATGATCATCTTCATGTGGAAGAGCCTGAAGTATCATTGCCATGGGTGGAACGCCTGAGAATTGCCACAGAGACTGCAAGAGCTTTCGCTTACCTTCACTCAGCCGTGTCAATCCCTATAGTCCACAGGGATATCAAATCCCAGAACATCCTATTAGATGGCACTCTCATAGCAAAGGTGTCAGACTTTGGAGCTTCAAGATGCATTCCGATCGATCAAACAGGGGATGCAACTGCCATTCAAGGGACATTCGGGTACCTTGACCCCATGTACTACTACTCAGGACAACTCACCGAGAAGAGTGATGTTTATAGCTTCGGGGTTCTCCTCATGGAGCTGCTCACCAGGAAAAAACCGTGCTCATACCGATCGTCTGAGGAGAAAAGCCTTGTTGCTTATTTCACCGCTTTGCTTGCAACAGACGACCTTGCTAGTTTGTTAGATCCTCAGATCGTGCTGGAAGGAGGCAAGATAGTTGAAGAAGTAGCTATGTTGGCAGCGGCATGCGTGAGGATGGAAGGGGTCCACCGACCAACCATGAGGCAAGTTGAGATGGCACTCGAGAACCTTCGACTACCCCATGAAAATATAGTGATGTCTGAGATAGATGTACCAAGTCGTGCAATGATCGAGGGTGGAAGCACGGAGGATGTGACCAGACAATATAGCCAAGAAGAAGAATATTTGTTGTCATCAAGATACCCGAGGTAGTGAATGTGTTCGTGTGTGATATGCACATGGATCAAATGGCTTGTAGATTTATTTATTTTTTTGTTTTCCTTTTAGGAAATAGTGAGGCTCATATGCACTAAGGAAGACGAGTACTACCACATGTCTTCACATAAATAAAAGTAGTATGATGAATCCAATACATTAATAGGAATGATAAGGCCTTTGGTTGGCAACGAAGTGCTCAAGAGGTTGATCGGGTCAGTCAACACATGCATGAATGCGGCCAACTGCTAGGCTGCAAGTTGTGGCTAGGCTATGCTAACCGACTGTTGTTGTCATATGCCCTTGATTGGGGCGGAAATTAATAATACAGGGCCAAAACGGACAGAGGACATCGCACTTGCATAGGCAAGTCAATACATGCACCTTGTGATTGGATAGACACATCTGAGTTTCCTAACAAGATTCTCTATCAAGTGGTAGATAGAGGCCAAGAGCAAGCAGTAGCACACCACTTGCATACGGTCACATCTCACATCGATTGATCTATATACTCGAGACAATGTTTTGTTGAAGATCCATTTACATATTTGTGCTTCTAGTGACGAGGGCTTTCAAACAAGACCATTCTAGTATACTGCATATACATTCCATATCACCTACCAACAAAACATAATGTTTTCCTATGACTCGAGACAATACTTCTGGGATGATCATCTTTATCAAAAATGAGCAGATGGTATTATTAGTCATTGTGTACCTGAAAATGAGCAGAAATAAATCTTAAGGTAATGTGTACTCCCTCTATTTCATAATATAGTGCATATTTTTTTTTGAAAAGTCAGACTTTGCAAACTTTAACAACATTTATAGAGGAAGCTATTTATATCTATAATACCAAATATATAAAATACGAAACTATAACTTATGGTGAATTTAATGATATATGTTTCGTATTCTAGATCTAAATTTTCTATACAAAAATTTGTGAAAGTTTATGAGGTTTGACTTTATTAAAAGCACTACATTATGAAACGAGAGAAGTATGATCTTAGATGATCCTCATCTTTTGGTGCCATCTCCAGTTTATGCTGACGGCCCCGACAAAAAGCCGTCGGCATAGGCAGTTATTCCGGTAGTGTTGCTTTGCATCAACTATGATAAAATATGAATATGTGTAGCAAAATGATGCAAAGTCTGGGGATTTAACCACCTTTATTTTAGAAAAAAAAACATCAAACAGTCAAACAGGTGGAACATGTCGTGGCTGTAGACAAGCTAGGAGGCAGATGGTTGCGTGGTTCATGCAACCGAATAAACTGTTCACTTTCATTTTATACACGTGGCATAGGTCTTAACACGCCTCCACGATTAGAAAACACGACACGCGTGCGAGGCGAAGCGAGCGGCGGAGGAGTGTGTGTACGCATACTTTCTTAATCTCTTAGTGGTGTGTGAGGCGACCAACGTTATATGTGAAATGTGATACAGTAAACCCTTCATACTTTTGCGGGTGAGACAGAGCTTTCCACACCCGGGACTTTCTAGGAATTACTGTAAATAATAAAAGGGGGCTGCTATCGTGTCCACCGGCTGATCTTTTAAAAGATCAGCCGGGTCGCGAGCCGTCCGATCCTGTGTCATCGAGCGGCCGAGCGGCGTCTTTCACTTTTACAACAGAGGTAATGTTGCAGAAAGATTTGCATTAGAGGTCGTGCCGCAATTTTTTTTACAACAAAGGTCATGTTGCAGATAACTTTTGCAGCATAGGTCAGGTTGCATAATTTTTTTTCTTCGTCTTTTTGCAACATAGATACTGTTGCGAAAGAAACTTTAGAAAACTTTTGCAACATAGGTCAGGTTGCAGAAAATTTTTCTTTGTCTTTTTACAACATAGGTACTGTTGCGGAAGAAACTTTTGCAACATAGGTCAGGTTGCAGAAAAAAAAATCTTTGTCCTTTTGCAACATAGGTACTGTTGCGGAAGAAACTTTTGTAACAAAGGTCATGTTGTAGAAATCTTTTGCAACATAGGTCAGGTTGCAGAATTTGTTTTCTTCATCTTTTTGCAACATAGGTACTGTTGCGGAAGAAACTTGTGCAACAAAGGTTATGTTGCAGAAAACATAGGTCTGGTTGTAGAATTTTTTTTCTTCGCCTTTTTACGACATAGGTACTGTTGCGGAAGAGGGCGGACCTAGCAGCAACCCGACGTTGCGTATGCAGCGACGAGCTCCGCCTAGGGCGCTACCAGCGAACTCGCCTAGCTCACTTGTCAGGCGGCGCGATGAGCAACTGGACGGTGGTCAGGGGCACGTGTGAGCTAAAAAGGAGAGGATAAGATATGGGAAGGGTCCAGGGTGGAGATTTTTCTGGGAACAACCAACATGGTGCGGGGTGATTGAGAATGGATAAAGCCAGGGGCATCACATCACGTCATGTGGGACACGCACAAGCGAAGCGGCGGATGAGAGTTAAGAATCGGTCGGTCGATCTAGATCATTTCCCATAATAAAATGAGCTAAAAGCTCAATAATTCCAACGTATCTCGTCCAGATCCTAGGGAGAGCTCGTTCGGGCCTAGAGGGTTTGATTTAGTCCGCCAGGGTCCCGCCTAAGCTGAAGCATCACGCTTGGGTGGGTTGCCATTTTGTGAAACTGACCAACCGCAGACATGCTTGCTCGCGAGGATGACCGAGCACCCGGCCCCGATCTGTTTGAGACATCGCTCCACCTCTTCGCTGACTGTTCCTATTGGCGCTCGATTTGGTCTATGGCTGTTGCGCGTTTCAACCTTCCTGCCGCTTCCCTTGAAGCCGTCAACACCATACCGCTTCGCTGTTGGTGGAGAGATGACCGCCAGTTCTTTCTAACATCATACGTTTTGTGAGCGATAGAGCACCATTTGCTTCCTCCTTTGGTGTTCGGTTTCGTAGAAGATGAACGGGAGAATTTTTAAGAGTTGCGCCAAATCATCGGGAATGACTTTTTTAGCTTGCTATCAATGAGATCCACACTTGGAAGATTGCTCGCCTAAAGGGTGCAAGGTTTCTGTGATCATATATTGATGCGTGGAAAATACATTTTTGCTTTTTGATTGTATCTACACCATATATATATATATATATATATATATATATATATATATATATATATATAGAATAAACTTCAAAAGTTTTTTATAATTACAAAAAAGCAAAATACTTCAAAAGTTTTTTAGAATAAACTTGACTTTCTTTTACACTAGTATATACATTTTCATGAATAAACAACCAGCGTTGACCTCAGTTGTTTTGGCTATTATAGGTCATTATTCACCCTATTTTGAACAAAAAATTGTTTTTTAAAGAAGTCAAAGGGGTTTTTTATTTTTCTGTAATTATTTTCACAAGTACAATGAAAGGTCAAGTTTACTTTAAAAATATTTTCAAATAACTGAATTTTTATTTAATTACTAATTCTTTTTCATATAGGGTATAGCTACACCAGGAATCAAACGTCCATATCCATTGATGCATCGCCTCCTACCCACCAACCTTGCCTCGAGATGAGTCGTAAACTTTTTTGGTTCAAGTGGACTGATTTGATACCACCACCAAGTTTTGATTTCTTTCCATTTATCCCTGAAAGCCTTATCTACGATGGTAGGTTCGTCCGGTACGCGGGTTTTTTTTGTCCGGATTTATTTCGTCCCACCTCCCACCATCTCCTTCCACTGGTTTTCTTATCCATCGATTTATTTTTATCTCCACCCTTTTCTTTCAAATCAACACTTTTCTAACGTACAAAAGATCACAGATCTAACTTTCCTAACTTATCCAAATCAACTGATCTCTCTAATTGATGCAATTTATTTTAGGAAAAAAAATTATATTTTTTCAGAAAACAAACGGAATTTAAGAAAATTAACCTTTCTTCCCACCACCACCCCTTCATGTTGGTTTTTTCACCCTCTCAAAAAAAACTTTCCTAACCAGCCATGTTACAAACGGAAATGTTACCAAACAATGAAATCCAGTTTCATAGCAATTGATTTCAAATCCTAACTTTCCTATTAATTCTTCACTCATGTGTTGTCTCAGCAGAGATTGATTACCATATAGTAAAAATAAATCACAATAAATCAAGCATTGATGAGATATTTCCTTTCTTATTACCATTCACTACCTTATACAATCATCCATCATATATGGCAGCCAACCGCAAATACATCACGCGGGGATTGTGCGTACATGCCTTACAAATCATGTGTACATTGTCCCCACGCTCGTCACGTGAACCCGTTCACCATCTGGTCATGCTGGTGGGTAGGTGCGCCTTAGCCATCGAGGCCTGATGGTGGAAGGGACAATGGAGGCCTCGCCATGGGCACCAGTATGCTCCTCTGCGCCCTCTCCTCTCCCTCCGCCATGACTCTACTTCCTTAGTTTCTTATTATCTCCCTCCTCTCTCTCTCTTTCTCTCCATCTCTCTGTGTGTGTTGCAGGAGATCAACAACCAACGCAGCAGGCCCTGCCCGCTCGCCACCGGTCACCTCACCTCGTCGTTCGGTCCCATCGTCGGATCTGCATGACTCTGCCGCCCTGTGTCGTCCTTGCTGGGTACACATCATGGCGGCACGGACACTGGATGCAGCGACTACAATCGACGGTCGATTTGGCAGAGTGGTGGGCACTGACGACCTGACAGTCGTGCTGGCCGTTGTCCGCTGCGGCATCTACCAGGCAATGAACATCTATCTACGACGGCGCAACGGCTCAGGCCTGTACCCAGAGCTCGTCGTGGCGCTCCGTGCAGCTTTCTTCGTGTTGGCTGACTCATGCATGCATCCACAATCTAGCTACCTAATTCGTCCCTTAACTGCTATTTTTTCTAGTTGTAGCGTTCCACAACTTAATTAGGGATCATCTGCACAATTCATCGTCGCATGCATGCACAATCTAACTAATTTTTCTACTGACTGCAGTTTTTGAATTGTTCCACAGATCAATTGTCGAGAAGATTTTCGGACTTAGAAGTTTTGAGGAATAGTTTCGTCCCACCTCCCACCACCCCTCCCATTGGTTTTTTTATCCATCGATTTATTTTTCTCTTCATTCTTTTCTTTCAAATCAACACTTCCCTAACGTACAAAAGATCACAGATCCAACTTTCCTAACTTATCCAAATCAACTAATCTCTCTAATTAATGCAATTTATTTTAGGAAACAAATAACGGAATTTAAGAAAATTAACAAGTAAACCATGACAAAGAAATCTTATTGTATATACATATATCTTTACTCCTAAAGGAGGACTTGGTAGCCTCCCCTCTGCGGTTTTATTTTGTCTCATATCCCACCACCACCCCTTCATGTTGGTTTTTTCACCCTCTCAAAAAACCTTCCCTAACCTTTCTAAACATTCCTAACCAGCCATGTTACAAACGGGAACGTTACCAAACAACAAAATCCAGTTTCGTAGCAATTGATTTTAAATCCTATCTTTCCTATTAATTCTTCACGGTGGGCATCATGGGGGCATCATGGATATGAAATCTTTGCTCGAGGGGCATCATGGGGGGCTCACGCCTCCTATCACTTCATGGTGGTGGCGGATCGACACAAACACGGGCGATTGGCAGGGGATCCCTCATTGGCGGTTCATGGGTAAGTATGGTGTAAAGAAGATAGGGTGCCATGATGGCGAATGTGAGTTGGGCGTTATCCAGTTTTAAAAGAGAGAGCTCGAGCGAGAAATGTCCCGCTACGACGGGAAACCAGGCGGGAAGGGGAGGGTCCGATAGAAAAAAAGTAAGGTTGCATCGTGGGGTGGCGAACTTGCTGGGCACCCATTTGATATCCAAGCATGCCCGAGCGTATGAGGAAGAAGTTAGGGTGGCGAGCTTATTTGTTTGATTCATTTATGAGACAGGACTTTCGACACTCGGGTGCCCCTGCACCCTCTATGAAGAGTAAATTCAAATAAATAAAATCTAAAGCTTTGGAACATCAAACAAACACGATTAAACATTCGACGTTCTTGCAAATTTTTAGCCTCAAATAACATCCGAGGAGACCTCGCCTAAAATTATCAGTGGTAAAAGTTTATGCGAACTTTTAAGTAGTAATTGTTTTGTGGTGAGGGCTCCTCGAGTGTTATTTGTGGCTGAAAATTTGCAAGAACATCAAAAGTTTGCTCATCTTTGATCCCCTAAAGTTTTTTATTTTTATGATTTTTTTCATTTTACTTTAAAGTTACTACTCATGAGGGTGTAGGGGTATCCGGGAGCTGTCACACCTTTCTCTTCATTTGTTTTTATTTTAGCCCGTAGCAACGCATGGGCATTCTATTAGTAACACTTGAATACGAACACCTTTAGTCCTTTACGTTCTATTTTCCTTAATAACCCAATAAAATACAATGCTGGTGTTTCCATAAAAAAGGAGGAGCATCCTAGGGCGAAAATGCTAAGGCAGAAATTACTTAGGTAAAATAGGACTTTGTATGAACTGAAGGGCTGCCCGCATACTACAAGCCTGCGACGCGAGAAAAATGGAACGCTCCCGCGACGCGCCCCGCGAGCGCGTCATGGGAGGTTACCCAGCCGCCGTCGGAGCAGAGTCTCCTCATCCATCCTCTACCCTCGCCGCCGCCGGTCCGCGCCGCCGGGCAAAGCCTGGCTAGTGCTGGCA
Source organism: Elymus sibiricus (assembly GCA_039707655.1). Classification (NCBI taxonomy): domain Eukaryota; kingdom Viridiplantae; phylum Streptophyta; class Magnoliopsida; order Poales; family Poaceae; genus Elymus; species Elymus sibiricus. The sequence goes on from CM077671.1 coordinate 391,254,395, forward strand.
GCGGCGGGGCCCTCTCTCCTCTCCGCATGTGGGGGTTCGGCGCGGGCCGGCGATCTCGGGCGGAGGTACAGTGCTGGGCTAGGGCGCGGCGGCGTTGGGCAGAGCTCGGAGGCGGACGGTCTTTGGTTCTTCATCCCGGTCGTGGAGGGCTGGTCGCAGCGGCGGCTCTCGCCTGGGTTGGCGGCGGCATTGCCCAGATCCGGCCGGTCGGGACCCAGGGGAGTTCTGGGGTGGTTGCCCTGCTGTTCTTTGTGGTCTAAAATTTCGATTTGTTTCATCCCGGCCTCCTTGATCTGGACACCGGCGGGTTCCGGTCATTCGTTCGGAGATCTCAGCTTATGGCGCATGGCGTCACTGGATATCTAGATCAGAATTGATCGGGTCGGGCGTGCCCTCATCTTCAGCTAGAGAGGCTTCATGAGGGCATGGCGCAAAGCTTCGCTGCCTTGCCAGTGCCATGGTACATTTCTAAGTATAGATTTCCACGGCATTGACAGTGGTGAAAAGAGTCATGGTGGCTGCGGTCATAGGCTTGTAATGGCGAAGAGGAGTTTTGGTTGCGTTGAAGAATGGCGACACAGGTTTTTCCTGTGTGTCGGGTGTTGAAGACTTGCAACGGCGGCCTTGGCATGAGGGGGCGGCAACACAGGTGGACAACATTTTTGGGTGTGCTTTCCGAGTACCGAGTTGCGATCTCCGGGGTGAAAACCCAAGGTCTGACCTTCATTGGTTTTACCTGGCAATGGTCTTGCAAAGGCATTGTTTTTGGGATCTCAGACTCTCTAAAGGGTGAAAACTCAAGATCCTTGATCGGGCGACGACAACGCTTGTGCATTGTTTCCTTCTTGGAGGCGTTGCTTCTGGAGAATCTCTTATGTAGTCCGCGTGTTGTCTTTGGTGGTGATTAGAGTGTTGTTGTTGTGAGTGTTTCATCACTATACGACGGGGTCTTTGTTTTTATATTTCTCTCTTTCTTATTTTTTTTCTAGGTTGTGTGCATCCTTGATGTCTTTCGATGTCTTGTTGGTGCAGAGGCTGGGTGTAATTGATATCTTCACGATATTAATATATTTCCTTTATCGAAAAAATAGGGGACATCAATCTATTACCCACTAAAAAGAAAAAAAGGGTTGTTGGTCATCTCGGAACCGCTATTTGAACATTGATTTTATAAAACGAGTTTGACCATTAATTAGAGTTAACTTAAAATATGAAAACATATATGCATTTTCTAATAGATAAATTCACCTACACTTGCAATTTTGGAGAATCTAGTTTAAATTGTAGGTGTGATTTTGAATAATCCAACCTGGGCATCTGTAATGATATTGTTAGTTAGCAAAATAATCAATTTTTTTGCTCGGTCCTTGTATGAGATATTTTTTGCAAGTAGATAGACAAGCCTAGTCAATCGTCAACGCTTGAATAGTAATGCATGCACCTGCACGGATCGATATAGGTAGCAGAGTACGCAATGGGTGGGTATCGATGGTGTATACGCGCGCACGCAGAAGAGAAGATGATGATTCCGGCGGCGGCGCTGATGGCCTTTCTGTTACAGCTCTCCCTTGTGGCCGCGGCGGCGGCTCAGGCCGCCGGAGGTGCGGCCAACTGCCCGACCACGACCAGCTGCGCGGGCGTGAACGTGCCGTACCCGTTCGGCATCAGGAAAGGGTGCTACTTGCCGGGCTTCAACCTCACCTGCGTCCGGAGGAGCGGCCGAGAGCGGCTGCTCATCGGCGGCGCCGGCAGCACTCTCGAGGTCATGGAGATCTCGCTGGCCAGCTCCACGGTGCGCGTCCTGAACACCGCTGGCGACGTGCAACTCGCGGGCAGCGGGATAGTCAACACTACGCGAGCCAACGGCACGTGGGCCGGCCTTGGCGCCGGCGCCGTCGACGGCCCGTTCGTGGTATCGGCGTCGCTCAACAGGTTCGTGCTCATTGGGTGCAACGTGCTGGCCAAGCTGCTTGGGGAAGGCGACAACGTCATCGTCGGCTGCTCCGCCTTCTGCGCCTTCACCGACGGGTGGCAGAACACGCTCTCCCCCGAGGACGTCGTTGCGTGCGCCGGCGTCGGCTGCTGCGAGACGCCCATCACCATCGGCCGTCCATCCTACCGCGTTAATTTCACGGGGCTGGACCCGACCCAGGAGCTCGACAAGTTGCTGCGTAACGTTTCGGTGCGCGTCGCCGAGGCGGGCTCCGCCGCGCTGCACAGCACGTCGCTCCGGACGGCGATGCCCGTGGTGCTGGAGTGGGTGTTGGCCTCCACGCGGCTCCAGCAACCTCGGGATCCCCCGGGGTGGGCGATGGGCTGCCCCAATGACGCGGGGAGGAGCGAGTGCCGGAGCAGCCGCAGCTCATGTCGCAACGTCACCGGCGGCAACTACCGCACTGGCTACGTGTGCCGTTGCCAGGAGGGCTACGAGGGCAACCCATACGTCGCCGGGGGATGCCAAGACGTCAACGAGTGCGCGCGGCCCGGCATGTGCTTCGGCGTGTGCACCAACACGCCCGGAGGGTACCACTGCGGCTGTCCGCCCCCCTCCCGTGGCAACCCCCGGATCAAAGATGGCTGCGTCAAATCATCCCTAAGTCTAGGTGAGAATATTTAACACCATTGATAGTATGTGCGATTGCACACCAGGAGACAGACCATGTTCCTCTGCTGATCAGGGAATTTCCATGAACCATGACACATTTTCTCTGACATTTTTCAGGTTTAAGTATCGGCATAGGAATCGGCAGTGGTGCTGCCCTTCTATTCGTGGTACTTGGTTCCATTTTTGTGACCCGGAAGCTGAAGCTTCAGAAGGCAAAAGTATCCAGGCAGAAATTCTTTAAGCAAAACAGGGGACATCTACTAGAGCAATTGGTGTCGCAAAAGGCAGACATCGCTGAGAGGATGATCATCCCCTTGGTGGAACTGGAGAAGGCCACCAACAACTTTGACAAAGCTCGCGAGATCGGCGGAGGAGGGCACGGCATGGTGTACAAAGGGATCATGTCGGACCTTCACGTCGTGGCGATCAAGAAGTCCAAGGCTGCGATCCAGAGGGAGATCAACGAGTTCATCAACGAGGTGGCCATCCTCTCACAGATAAATCATCGGAACGTGGTAAAGCTCTTCGGGTGCTGCCTTGAGACAGAGGTACCGTTGCTAGTATACGAGTTCATCTCCAACGGGACACTTTACCACCATCTTCATGTCGAAGAGCCTAAAGCATCATTGCCATGGGTGGACCGGCTAAGAATTGCAACAGAGACCGCGAGAGCTCTCGCGTATCTTCACTCGGCCGTGTCATTCCCTATAGTCCACAGGGATATCAAGTCTCAGAACATTCTATTAGATGGCACTCTCATAGCAAAGGTGTCAGATTTTGGAGCTTCAAGGTGCATTCCGCTAGATCAAACAGGGGACGAAACCGCCATCCAAGGGACATTTGGGTACCTAGACCCTATGTATTGCTACTCGGGACAGCTCACCAAGGAGAGCGATGTTTATAGCTTTGGCGTTCTACTAATGGAACTGCTCACTAGGAAAAAGCCATGCTCATATCGATCACCCGAGGAAAAAAGCCTCGTCGCGTATTTCACCAGTTCGCTCGCAGAAGGTGACCTCTCAAGTCTATTAGATCCTCAGGTCGTGGTGGAAGGTGGCAAGAAGGTTGCAGAAGTAACTATGTTGGCAGTGGCATGCGTGAGGATGGAAGGAGGCCACCGGCCGACCATGAGGCAAGTGGAGATGGCACTCGAGAGCCTTCGAGTACCCCATGAAAATGTTGTGATGAGTGATATGGATGCATCAAGTTATGCGATGATTGAGGATGGAAGCACGGATGAGGTGAGCAGACAATATAGCCAGGAAGAAGAATCTTTTTTGCCATCAAGATGCCTGCGGTAGTGAATGTGTTTTGTGTGATATACACATGGATCAAATGGCATGTACGCTTTATGTATTATTTTTATTTTATTTTAAGCAAACTAGTAATTGTGTACGTGCAATGCACGTTAATATTAGACATGATCTTAATTGTATTGCATATTAATATTAGACCAGATATAAATTGTATGTTAATATTAGGTAAGAATGTATGCTATAATTACTTGCCGTCTACAACATAGGCGATGCCGCAACCCTGCCAGCACCTAACGCGCACTAGCGAGTACTCTACAGCACCGGCGAGCTTCCTTGCAACATCGATGATGTTTCGGAAACACCGACAAGCACACTGTGGTGCAAATGATGTTGCAAACGAGCACATGTGAGCTTCTCTGTAGCACTCGTGATGTTGCGGAAAATCGGCAAGGTTGCATAAGCGGATCTCAAAAACAGAGCGTCCTGCCGCAATTTGCAACATTGTCGATGTTGCCGAAGCATGTGAGCGGCAACACCATCATTAGTGTTGGACATGCCTGCAACATCATATAATGGATATCTCACCCACGACGCCCAACCCTAGTGGCGAGCCGTGACCGCCTGAAGCACTAGTGCCCAACATGCAACAACAATAGCTTGATGCAGCAGGCATGGGTTTCCTAGCAGCCGACGACAAGTGGCAGCCTGATCTGTAGCACCAACACCTCGTAACAGTTGTCGTGGATCTAGGAACGAGGCGTTGGGGGAGAATAATCCGATAATTGCCCCCTCGCATTAGTAGTCGACTGCCCTGGACCCGAACCTGGACCATGTGTGACTCTCCTCCCACTACTGGCATGTTCCGTTGCGAGTATAGCTCTGTGAGAACTGGGAGAGGAAGAGGCGAGAGCGGTGGAACAAGAAAGAAGATATGTGTCGAGCGCCAACCTTGGGGAGATTAATTGAACAATAAAGCGGTTAGTGGGTACCTGGTAGAGATCTAGCGTGCAGAACGACATGATGGCACGGGAGCGAGGCGGCTGTTTTTTTTTTCAGAAATCGGTCGGCTGAGTAGAAGCTTTTTCCTTAATATTTTCTATCAAATATGAGTAGTAAGAACATCTACAACCGGGCTCCTCATATCCGTTTCAAACGTCCGAACAAGTTGTCCGATCAAATAGGAGTAGTAAGAAGTTCCCAAGAGCAAGCAACCACTTGCATGCGGTCACATTGATTGGTCATTGGTATAGACATAGTTGTCTTTGGAGAACTAGTCCATGTTACCAGGCAACACTTGTGGAGTTTAGTCAACGCATGCGCCTTGTCACGGGATTCCTAATTAAGATTCTATAGCAAGTTGCAGCAATAGGCCAAGAGCAGGCAGCATCACAATGGCGTGGTGGGCGGGCACATCGACCGGTCAGTATACCTATACGCCATTAAATTTGCAGACGCCTCGTCGTCGGCCAGGAAACTACAGACCCGTCGTATTCATGCATACTTTCTTGATTGGTATACACGTACCAATCGGTTGGTAAACTGCATACTACTTTCTTGAGTAGTATAGTACTCCGGCTGTGCCATGGGTTGTATCATCTCCATCCCCTGTATAAGGGTGATGGGTAAGTTCAGACGGGACGGGTAAGGGTATGGGGAGGCTCCACCCGTACCCATACCTTGCGGGTGCCATCCATACCTGTATTCACTTTAACTTCTTCTATCAATAAAATGATACGCAAGCTTTGCGTATTTAAGAAAAAAAATGATGCTCCGGCTGTGCCGCGGCTGTAAATAGTTTCAAAGTCAAGTAAAAGCAAAGATAATTGGGCCCGGCCCGACAATTATCATTCAGTTGCCCGTGAGAAAAATGGGCCGGCCCCACCCTTGTAATTCTGGCCCACTGCCTCATGTAATCATGTTTGGCTTCGTCGCGGTAGTTTACACTTTGTGTGAGCTCCGACGCCCCGTGCTTCTGCGAAATTACTAATTGAGGAGTATTCATTTTAAAGATAACTTCCACCTTCTTAGGTTGTGACAAGTGGCGCAGTGCATGTGTGCCACTTGTCACGACCTGGGAGTTTTTCCTTTTTTTGCAGATCTGTTATTTCAAAATATTTTATCTCTTAAACCGTGCTTCTAAATATCGAACCGTTTTCACCATTGAATTCCTCACATCGACATCTTCAAAACTAGATCTCATGTTTATAGGTTTTGACTAATTTTTTTTCACGAAAAAAACGGACGAAAAAAATCGGAAGAAAAAACTATGCCTCTCGCGTAAGAAAAAAAAACATTTTTTTCTGTTTTTGAGAGGCACGCCCCCTGCATCTCGAGGAAGGAAAAAAAAGAAAACGTGTTTTTTCTGTTTCCAAGAGGCACAGCCGTGCCTCTCGCGAAAGCACATCCGTGCCTCTCGAGGAACAAAAAAAAAGCAAACATGTTTTTTTCGTTTCCGAGAGGCACGGCCATGCCTCTCGCAGAAGCAAATCTGTACCTCTCACGGAAGCAAAACCGTGCCTTTCGAGGAATGAAAAAAAAACGCGATTTTTTTTCGTTTCTGAGAGGCACGGCCATGCCTCTCACGGAAGCAAATCCGTGCCTCTCGGAGAAGCAAAATTGTGCCTCTCGAGAAAGGAAAAAAACATAAACGCATTTTTTCGTGCGAAAAAATTTGTTTTGAATTTTTTTGTCCATCCGGTGGAAAACCGGAACGCAAAAAAACCCAAAGAAAAAACCTATCTAAAAAGCCAAAAACGCGTGCGGAAAAATAAAAAAATAAAATCGAAAAGAAACGACAACAGCGCGACAGATGGCGACGGCTGAGAACGCGCCAAGTGGCGGTGCCTGAGAGTGACCCTTCGGAGGCTCCCGAAGGAACGCTCCTCAATTAGTTGCTCCGCACTTCTACTGGCTGTCAAGGCATCCTCATGACGTACTACCTCCGTCAGAATTTATTAGACCTTTTTGTATTTTGGATCGGACTTTGACCATTTATAGACTACTAAAATACAAAATATATGCTATCAAACATTATATTGTTGGATTTGTATTTGAAAGAGCTTTCCGATGATATATTTTTTATGAAATTTAATTTACATTTTATTAGTAAAATTTATAAGTTAAACTTTAGCCCAAAATAAGAGGGGCTTACTAAACAAACTCGAACGGAGTGAGTAGTATGTTAGAGGCAGTCCTGCACACTGAGGGCGAGATAAAGACCTGCTTTAGTTTGGAGTTAAGAGTTAGAGACTGGCACGTGGCACCCCAGAGATCACAAGCTGGCACGTGGCACCCCAGAGATCACAAGCACAACATTCAAAACCAAGATGCCATTATTGGCTTGTTTAGGACATCTTCTATATCTAAATGGTAAACGCTTCCTATCTATAGTCTGAAGAAAGCGCCAGCGTCAGACGGCTCGAATGCCGTCGATTCGTTTGAAAACTGACGCTCGAGATTTTGACACGCTTTGGAAAAAGAAAAATCGAAAAAATCCCCCCTAATTCTCCGCGACCCCATCGTCCCTAATCTCCCTCACCGCCCGAGCTCGGCCTCCACATCGCTCTCCTCGCCCTGCCTCGCGTCGCCAGATCCAGTCCTCCGCCGCTTCTCATTACGATTCCACCGGTCAACTATGCCCACCTCGCCACGCTACCTCACCGGCCAGCCCATCCGCCTCGCGCCTCCACCACACCGGCCAGCTTCCGCCTCCCTGTTCCTCCTTCGATCCCCGCCGCCGAGCGCACTGCTGCTCCCTAGTCCTCTCCACCGATGCGACCCTCGGGCAACACTGCGCCATCCTGGCATTAACAGCTTGAGCACCCCATCCTCAACGGCGTTTCGTCCATCGCGAAGCTCCCACATGGATTGAATCGGCTGCATCCGGGGTTACATCGGCCGCCCGGAGAATACGCATCTGGATTGTAAATTTCCGCCCTATTTGAAGCGACCCATCTCCAAATCAAAGGTATGTGCAGTTCCTCCATCGTCCCAGATTTTGGTATATTATATTCTAGAAATTGAGCACCCTTCCTACATCTCGGATTCATACAGTGCTGAAATTTATTCCAGGTAATAAGCAATGGCAATATCTGAAACATGGCTTCTAGAGATAATATTTCTGTGGGAATAGGAAGTAATCCTACCCAGGAAAATTGGGTGGAGGTTACTGAAACTTATGTTGTGTTTTCTGTACGGAGGTTAGTTTGTACCGTTTGTGTGTGTTCATGAGATTACTGCCTTGAATTGGTTGGACTGATTGCATCCATTTGGTTGCTTTACTAATTGTTGCTTCCTACCTTCTATACTTATGCATCATACTCATGCCTAACTAGTGTATTCAAACAGTTGTGTGATGGCTTGGAGGCTGATCGGTGCCGTCGAGACAGGTAAGAAGCATGGCGACACCGGATCTACATCACAATGAAGACAGGCACACGCTAGATGAAGGGAAGCAAGTCCATAGCATTTAAGAAACATACAGTATGAACTTAGGAAGCACTATACTATCTGTGACTTGAAAAAAGAAATGTTGTAGGATATCCGGAAAATGTTGTATGAACAGACGTACCATGGTGAAAAGTTGTGTTAAGTTTGAAGCAAGTTATATCTGCGGTTGAAGCACTTTTGTACTGGTTAGAAACAAAAATTTCTTGTGTTGCTAATGTAACAAAAAGATAGATGGGTCTCAAAATTTCCCATGTGAAAACAAATACTTGGATGCAAAATTATGTTACATGGAAGCAGGAAAAAAGATATTGTTAGGTCGAACCAAATTTCACTTGCAATATAAGCAAATAGCTTGATGGAAGCAAATTGCCACATCGACATTGTTTTGGGAAGCAAAGACGAAGCAAGTTGGAAGCATGTGGCATAACAATGAAAATATTTGTGCTGACCGACCTTACAGAAAACAAACATTGTAATTACTAATTGAGATGTTTTGTCGATGGAAGCAAATTCTTGTTACAATGGGAGCAAATGTTTATTTATTTGGATGCACATTACCTATTCCGTTGAAGCATGTATAATTATGATAGTCAAAATAATTCTGTTTCCAACTTGAAAAGAGATAGTAATTCTGTTTTTGATGGAAATAATTTTGTATCATGTTGGAAGCAACAGTTTGTTGGTCGAAACAATATCGTGATCTCGTTTTGTAGAACATCTTCTCTATTATATTTATGGTAAAAAAATCTATTATCTTGAAGCAAATGTTATTCACCGTGGGAAGCAAATTCTCTGATCGATGGAAACATAATGTTATGGCTGCACTGAAAATAAAAAATCTGGAATAACTTTCCTAACAATATTTGCTTCCAGAAATCCGGCATAACTTTCCAAAAATACAACGTAGAGATGAAGGACTAGATAAGTGCAAATCCCAGATTATTAGCGTCGGAGTTGTTATTGGGAATAAATCGCAATGTATTTAAAACACCTAGGCCCACGTCCTTCTTTCAAGGCCATCGCTCGCTTCATATATATACTAAATCAACCAGACAGATCGTACGCTTCATGAGTAGTCTGATAAAATCTATCTATCAGTAGTCTGATGCCTAGCGCTCCCCTATCTAAATAAGGACACCCCACTAGCTGATTTTCCTGCCTCCTCGTGAAGCCACGTCACCTGAATTGTTATAGCCGTTGATGTAGTCTAGCATAGTAGTCCGCATCCGTCGGATGAAAAGTTGGCAAAATTACTGTGAGTTGCCACCGCTAAGTGGAAAATACCGATTCGTTCTTTCGCGTTGTCCTGCTCGCTCGCTGCATATCCCTCGACTCGATTCGTTTTGGTTGGGCTGCACACATCCCCCCGTCAGGAAAGTTGTTTGGACATTACAAAGCCCATTCGAAGCCCATAGGTAAAGTCCATCGTTCCCAGACTGAAAAAAAAAGATCGTGCCACGACCCTATCCAGAGATGTGTGATCCAGCCGCTGCCTCTATGGATTCCTCGGCCATGGCTGATGCTCCCTAACCGCCACGATGGATGCTCCTCCCGGCCAGCCCGCCGCAGGTAACCTTACGCCGCCGCGCCCAACGCGGCATTACGCGGCATTAACTCCATCAAATTTGTTCATCTTCCCACTCCAGCTTTTATGGCGCATACGAAACAGCCTCACATCACCCAGTCAATGGAAACGGATGGATTCATGTGAGAAGAAGAAACTGATGGATTTATTGCTCCCTCCTCATGGAGGGCAATCGACCCAGTGGCTCTCCCTTTTAAGCACTGGAGTTGATCCCTTCCCGTCACTCGCCTCCCTGGGTTCTCATCACAGTCTTCTCCCCGAGGCTTCCGCTGATTCCGCCCCCGCAGGCTACAGGTCTGGTTCTAAATCCTAGAACCATATCATGTCATTTTCTTGCTTTGGTTGTGCTATTCTTATCTTGAAATTCCATGTCTCGGCTGATGCAAAGTTTGATTCGACCTGGCTGCTGTGCCGAAACATAACAAAATTTTGCTCTTAAATATTCATGTCTTGGCCATGGCAAAAGTGATCTAGCTGTTCTACTGAAACATAACAAATGTTACTATTGTTTCCATGTTTTGATATACCACCATATAGTGTTAGTCAGTTGATTTTCCCTGTATGTTTCTATGACAAGTTGCCATTGGTTTCCTGCTATATTAATGTATATAAAGTTTTGCTATATAATATTTGTCTCGCATGCAATTCAAGTGCTATATATAGAGAGATCACTAATCTGTTTGTTGAGCCAAGTTACACACCTGAGAACATATTAAAGATGCTGTTCATTCAAACAGTAGACTAGCAGTTTTGTTTTCATGTCGGGCGAACATTAGGAACTACAACCATAATTTGAGAGACAAAGAAGAATTGATATTCATATTGACATATCATCAGATATAAGTATATACAAGAAATAGACATCTGAGGTTGTACTAGCCTGAAAGAATGTATATACGTCTTGGAAATAATACACACTTTACAAGTCTGCGTGCGCCCTTGATTCAAGCTTTGTCTCTAACAATGTGAATTACTCACATGGTATATAGTTTACTGAAAATGTTAGATAAGTGAATTGATACAAAATGAAAGATGTGTAAAGCAGGCAAAAGAGATACAATCATAGATTTATCAGGGGGGAAACTAGGCTCAACTCTCTTGGCTTATAGAACTTTTTTTTACCTTTTGCAAGACGTATACATTCACTTTTAGGAGGGTAACAATTAGTACTAAAGCAGAAACATGTGTTATGTGCCTAATGCCAAGTTAGCTAGCATGGGAAAAGAAAATAATTATTCAATGGAATCAGACCCTTAATTTGGTTTCTCTGGTCTATTAAAACTTATCATACTTACTATTCTGTCAATAGCTTGGTCTATTGAAAACACAGTCTTGAAGCAGCAAAGGAGATTATGTATTTTTAGTACTACAATTTGTTTGAACATCTTTCTTGATTATTCTGGCATTAGCACAGATTTGAAGCAGCAAAGGAGATTATGTATTTTTAGTACTACCATTAGTTTGAGCATATTTCTTAATTATTCTGGCAGCATCACATTTTTGTGTATTTTTTAAACTGCTCCTCTCGATCGTATAGAAAATCATGGATGTACATCATCTGTTTAGTTTGTAGGAGCTAGCAGCAAAGTAAGACTGCATTTTATTATGCTTCGTTTGGTAAGCAGCAAGAGTGCATTTTATTTATCCTCACTTGGTAATCAGCGAAACAACTTACTACTGCAACACACATCTATATAACATCATCCAGTTGCATTTTCAGCTTACCCCTTATCTTTTCAACAACGAGTTGTAGCCAGTACAAATGGACAACCGAAGCAACAGGTACTCCTACTGAAATTAGTTTGCTATATATTTTTATTCCACTTCTTACCCTGACTGAAAAGTGATAACGTAGTCTTATCTTCTCAAGGATTTCAATAAGAGAAGCTTAGAAGAAATACACAGACGCAATTGCAAAGATGAAGGGCACAAAAAGACCCGGCGTTTATAACTTTCAAATATGAGTCCAAGCCTCAACACATCGCTAACCAATTGTCTGGTCACCATCTATTATCATCTATGGGGTACATTGTCGAGTATGAAAAGAATGGGATACCATATATTCAGGTTGTAGTAACTGAAGAAGGCACACCTATAAAGAACATCGAATATATCGAGTAAGAATATGGTACATGCTATCATGTTCATGCTACAAACTGCAGGCTTTATCCTACGTTACATATTTGTAGCAACAATAATTTTAATCGTTGGATGTACAATAAATCTATCAATTAGTTATTAAATTATTTTCTTCTTTGAGATGTCGATGATACTCTGAAAATCCACGACAAATTTCCGCAGCAACGCGCGGGGCATCACCTAGTTATTGAAAAGACCAGGTAATTATAGAGCCTATGTACTCTCTTCATCAAATATGGCCACCCACTGTTTCCAAATATTTAATCCATGCATGGCATCTTGCTTAAGAGTGCTAATAGATATTCCTGGAATGTAACTAGTAGAAGTTTGGAAGTTCCCATTCCAGAACTGAAAATAATAACACATACACATATAATATTTCCATTCTTTGCCAAATTTTGCTGCAATGATTGCTTACAATATATATATTTGGAATTTCAAAACTTAAATACAAGGCGACTACTTATCAATTACAAGCTTGCTTTCCTTTATTCCTTATTCTTCACATTAGAACTTCAAGAAATTGTTGAAATCAACAAAGACTAATAATTTTGGCAACAACTTTTTATTACATTGCAACACCAGATTCTTTTGTTATAGCTGCAAGTAGTCTTGGCATTGAGGGCGCATCAATCTCCTGTGGACCCTCTAGAACTCGGACAACTTCACCCATCGTCGGTCGATCAAACTCATTATCTTGGATGCACCAACAAGCAACTTTGCAAACCCTTTCAACTTCTTCCAAACTGAATTCACCATTTAGCCGTGGATCCACCAAACTCTTCACATCGCCGCTATGAAGCTTGTTGATGGCTTGCACAGGGAAATATTCAACATGTTGGTTACTACTATTTCTGCTAATGTTGTATGAAGTTTCATGTGCGGAATTCCTCCTTCCTGATATGATTTCCAACAACACCATGCCAAAGGCGTAAACATCGACTTTCGGCGTGATAGAAACTCCGCTAAGCCACTCCGGGGCAAGATAACCCATGGTTCCTCTGAAGCTTGTTAGGATTCGGCTAAAGTCCCTTCCCACACACGCTGCCAGCCCAAAGTCTGCAACTTTAGGAAGAAATGATCCATCTACCAGTATGTTCTCTGGCTTAATATCACAGTGTATGATGCACTCGCGACAACTTTGATGCAAGTAGGACAATCCTCTAGAAACTCCTAGGGTTATTTGGTATCTGGTGTTCCAATTTAGGGCAGCAGCATCGCCATTATTGCTCACCTTAAATAGATGACTATCAAGAGATCCATTTACTATGTGTTCATACACAAGTAACCTATGATCACCTTCACAACAGAAACCAATAAGTTTGACTAGGTTGATGTGTTGGATCAATCCAATTGAGCTCACCTCAGCCCTGAATTGCTTCTCTCCTGCTTGATGGGCAACATCAAGCCTTTTAACTGCTACACTAGTCTTTGAGTCACTTAATAATCCCTTATATACAAAACCAAAACCACCTCCACCGAGCTTTTCTGAGAAGTTCTTAGTAGCACGAACTAAATCTGTGTATCTAAAGGCTATAATCCCTCCAACACTTCCTTGATTGCCATAGCTTCTTGATAGAAGACTACACCGCTTGAATTTGTTCCTCCAAATGAGTAATAATAGCATGAACATTAGTAATCCAAAACCAATAATGCTTGCGGCAGTAACAACTCCAACGTTTGATTTTCTTTTGTTTTTTCTCAAACTTGGCAGAAAATCTTGGGCGGGAAGGCGAAGGTAAAGAACATGTTCTCCGGTGTTATCAATGCCTTCAGCCAGAATTACATTAAGTAATTTCCCGTTCCAGACAGAACATCTTCTATTGTTGTAGGAATAGGCAGTGCAGGAGCAGGAACTGAGACAAGCTTCTTCACATTTTATTTGGGTGGTAGCACTGACTATGCTTTGCGAGTTGTAGGGATATTGAACTTGAGCAGTGGGGTGGAATATGTCTGTTGAACTTGTCATGTTTCTCTCATGAGTGCAATGTAACGGTGTATTTCTAATGCATCCTCCTGTTCGATCATCAAGCTCCCAATCATATGGTGACTTCTGAGAGAAGTTCTCCATACAATCACATGATTGACGTGGCTTGCTGCTACAAATTGTGAAAGGTCCACAAGTTGCAGGCGGATCACAAGGATTGTCAGGTTGGGCATATATGGTTTGCCAAGATTGGTTGGTTTGCGACCAAAGATTCAACTTTATCTGACCAGAAATATCTAGCAAGACAAATGCAGAAGATGATGATTCACCTCGTAAAGTGTACATGTAGTACTCCTCTTGGTTGTTGTCAACATATTTTACGTTGTCAACTAACCCTTTGGTTCGAGGATCCAAATCTAGCGGTGACTTGAGTACTGGTACAAGATTCAACGATGATATTGTGGAGGATGCATAACGCCAATACACCATTGAGGGGTTGTTGCGGCGCTTGAGGATGAACCCGTTGGTGTCTTGTAGTTCAATGCTGTATGAGCCTACACTGGGATCAATGAGGCTCTTCTTTGAGATGAGCTGGTGGCTAAAACCAGTGACCTTGTTCCTGCCAAACTTGGCTGTAGGAAGCAAGAGATCTGTTGGGTAGTCAAAGCTCTGCCACAACATCTTATGTTGAGATGTGAGGGCGAGGTTTCCAGTGTTCAAGAGAAGGGCAACACTACTGGTAGTGTTTAACCCGTTGGAATGTGTCCAATTATTGATAATGTGAGTGGACCAAACTACAGACTCTGTGTTGCCGACATGGCCGTGCTATCTTGAGTTGTGTCAGGTTGAGGTTGTGGTGGATGATCGGCTCATCCCTATTAGCGACCCACACAGTAGTGAAAACCGGGATCTTATTGAACCATATGCCGAGGTACCAGCCTGAGCTTGGAGAGGTGACATTGTGGGACGACTTACTGATGCTGCCCGCTGCAGCTGCTGGCTGGAAGAAGCCGAGCGCGAACTTGCCATTTCTGGAGACGAGCTTGCTGCCAACAGTGAGCGCTTGGCCTGCCGTCAGCTTGCCTCCATTTGCTGCTGCAGAGGAGCACCAAGAATGAGCAGTGAGCAAGAGGAGAAGCCCGAGCAGTATGTGGAGGGGAGGCATTGAAGAGAAGTGTTTGGATGATTTGAAGAGGAGAGGAGGGGGTGCATATATAGAATGGAAGCATGTCTTCTGAAGACCCAGGAAGACCGAAGCTAGCACTACAAAGCTGGCGGAAGGGGAAGACCTAGAGTCAATTACGTTCACATTGGGACAGTATTACCATAAATACAAGGAACCATTAATCACCATATAAATAGAATGTGTGACTGCGAGGAGGACTCTGAGGGAAGATTCCCCAAGCAATGAATCACGGGTTACTGGAAATTAGCAGGCGCTGCACATGCATTGCCAAGGTCCCATCCCACGCACTGTGGCATTCATGGCCTACGTACAAGATCATTCAGCAGCTAGCTGAAGCTATATATAATCCAACCAAGGGCCGTCCTGCATTCGTCCGTGCCGCTGGCAATGGCAAACGAAGCTAGCAGCACACGGCCTCCGTGCTTACAGCGTGTGATCAGTGCGGAATTGAATCTCTCAAACAGTCACACAGAAAAAACGCTGGTCTTGAGGTCTCCGGTAGGGCACTCACGTCGAGAGGAAGGGGATTCGAGGTTTGGGTGTGGGGCTTCTTCTTATTGAAAGCTCGGATTACATGGTGATCGAGCTCGAGATGGGGCCGCCGGCGGCGGCGAGGACCTGCTAGGACCTCGCCGGACGGGAGGACGACAAACGGCTCGCCACGGGTCATAGCTGGAGGAGAAACAGGGGGTTCGCTGGGACGAGATCAATGTGACATTGTGACTGAA
Organism: Elymus sibiricus; assembly: GCA_039707655.1. Lineage (NCBI taxonomy): Eukaryota > Viridiplantae > Streptophyta > Magnoliopsida > Poales > Poaceae > Elymus > Elymus sibiricus. Next base: position 391,270,270 of record CM077671.1, read on the forward strand.
ACTACTGTTTTTCTCGGTCAGAGTACGTTATTGTTGGCAGTTTGAGAGCTAAAGTCTTCATCGGTCTGCATGGGCACACACGGACAATTTGCCAAGACCGCGAAGACGTTGAATGAAATAATAATGGTAGCCCAGCTGTTGTACTGGTCAGATGGGCCCATATTGCGGACAGTAGCAGTACACACTTAGTTTGATTGTCAAGGGACCAGTAAATTTAGGTCTCGACTGCTCACAACACGTAGAGAAACTTGACTCGGTGTGTGTCCTACTGGAGACCCGTGTGAAATAAAGGATGCATGGAATTGTGATGTGGACTCGTCACACGCTCGTTGCCATTGCATCGACTTCAATGAAGCACTGCAACTGCAAGTTGCGCATTTTTTTAGTGGAGAGAAAATGATCGATGGATCAATATAATATGCGGCGAAACGAAGCATGGTGTCTTGGCCGGCCAGTCTCATGCGTATGAGAGAAATTTTACGCAAGATGATCATCAAGATTCAAGACTGAGTGTGCGGCATCGTACATAGTTACTACTCCAACAGAGATGGGTGCATTATTCAGATTTTGTTTTGAATAATACACTAGAGTTCTGTTCAGCACATACGATTCATCCAATAACACACACTGATTCATAACACAAAGAATGCACCATGCCAACAACTCCCTCCGTCCGAGTTTATTAGGTCCCCTTTCATTTTGAGCCAAAGTTTGATCATGAATTTAACTAATAAAATATAAACTATATGTCATGAAAACTACCCCCTCCGTCCCAAAATAAGTGTCGCAAAATTAGTACTAAGTTATTATAAATTTTGTACTAGACCAACGACACTTATTTTGGGACGGATGGAGTATATCATAGAAAACCTCTTTCAAATACAAATCCGACAATATACTTTGTGTAGCATATGCTTTATATATTTGTAGTTAAATGCATGGTCAAACTTGGATCCAAAAGACAAGGGGACCTAATAAACCCGGACGGAGGTAGTAATTAACATGCAAGCAAGCAGGACTATCGAGGGTATATCGCAGATAACGTCAACTCTTCTTAAAGAGAACACCCATTGTGGGCTAAGAGCATCTCTATCCAACCCCCCAATAAGGCTTTAAAAGAGTAAAAACAATTAGTTTTCATTCTCTAAACTTCACTAATCGATCCCTTACAAGTTATAATATTTAGAGGAGTAAAAGTTTTACTGACTCTTAAATATACTTGGCCGACCACCCGTGGAGTATATATATTTTCCTTCCGCACCTCATCCACTCCGGTGTCGCCCTACTTGCCGCCGCTGGCCACCATGCGCCACCGCTGACCCCCTAGCACCCATTGCACTCCTCCCTCACCTCGATTCACCCGCTTCTTGTCGACGACGTCTAAATCGACTAATGTACGACCATCGTCACCGTCACCGAATTCAACGCTCCAGTCCTCAGCCATCCTGTTTTGGAGGGAGTCGATGGAGACCAAACCATGCAGCCACCTCGACTGCTCCGCACCGCCTCTCGATGTGTCCTCCTCCTCTCAGCGCTTGCATCTCAACCGGTGATAGACCGCCGGTACAACCACGTCCGCCCGTCAGCCGGGCTCAGCCCTCACCTACCATTCATCAAGTGTGATCACTACTGACGGCTAGTGTTGCGCCTCGTCTCGAGCATGCCCAAACATCCATATGGGTGTTCAACAAGTGTAAAAAGGACATAGTGTGAAGTTTTATTGTTGTTGTTGTTGTTGTTGTTGTTGTTGTTCTGATTCGTCGCAATTTGAAATTCATTGTTTGATTTAAATTGTATTTGGGAAGGATGCAAGCTTTGGTATTTGGAAGGAGAGTACATTAACCTATTGATAGCAAGAAATCAGCTAGATATTGATGCACTAGTTGCTAGAGATGAGACTAGAGAGTAATGTCCAAGTTTGAGGTGGCAGAGAAGAAAGAAGTCTGAAAGCTCGAGAATCTGATAGAGAAAAGCAACAATGTAGGCAATGAAGAAATGAAGGAATCATTGATCGGAATAGTTGGAGCAGTTAAGGAAGTGGTGTTTCAATTAAAGTGTGTAATTTTTCTTATACATTTTTGGATCGGTTCTCTTAGCGAATAACTGGTGAAGTATGTGATCCAAATATCGTTGATAAAATAATTGAGTAGTGAAATTTAACTCGATGGCCTAAAAACAAACAAATTTTCGTAGTGAATTAATTTTAGGGATCGGTTAAAAACCACACTTTTTTTTAGAGAAACAAATATAATCCTCTAAAGGATAAGAGGTCATTTGCTTCTCTAAATTATAAGGGATCTGTTAGAGATGCTTTAAAAGGGTTGTGAGCAATCCTGGACTATGTAAACAAGCTAATCCATCAAAAAAATAAAGAGCCCAAAACATGTACAATGGACCAAATCAACTCAACTTTTTTTTAGAAAAGCATCTAAGGTAAGACATAGCTAATTCGGCCCTATATACATTCGCGGACGCGTCCGCGGACAGTGACCGGTCAAACTTTAAATGCCCATGCCCACAACCGTGTACCTCATATCCGGTCCCCTAAATACATACTATCCATGCAACGTGAAATAAACTACATAGATCATCAACGAAATTTTGGAACAAAGAACAAACTTACAGTCAATCTGGATCAAAATACAAAGTTTAAACATCACAGCTCAGCTGGCAACAAACACAAATTTGAACTAAAATTACTAGATATGCAAACGAAGACGGAGATGGCCGAGGAATTCGCCATTTCCGCGCCGGTCCTTTGTCTTTGCGGTCACCAGAGCAGTTGTAGCCCTCCGTGTAGGTGTCAGCGGCGGGAGTGGGGAGGGGTCCTCGGAGGCCGAGTATGAGTGGTTCGTGACGTCAGACTTGTTGGAGGAGGACAAGATGTAGTCGGCCATCCTTTGAACAATGCAGTTCTGTAGCTTCGCCAGTCGGACGGCTTTCGCATCGGCCATCACCTTCTCCTTCGCTTCGCGCTCCGATTGCTTGATGCAAAGCTGTAGCGCCTTGGCGTTCTTCCGATAGAGGCCACTGGCGTCCGTCTCTGTCGTAGTTAGTGAGCGACAGAGGAAGGCCGCGAGGAGCTGCTCCTCCTCATCGGGCAGCGCCGACAATCCATGCTGGCAGCGGGAGGAAGATACAGCCGCCTTTGATGTTGTTGTCCTCTCCCTAGCCCATTGCCTCTCGCGGTGGGCGGAACGCGTCTCCGATTCAAGTGTCCAAGTCTGCGGCGCTGACGGTGCGGGCACGGGCACCAACCGATGCCCCTGAAGAGCAGAAGCCGGAGGGGTAGGAGGGTGTCGGGCGAGCGGAGTAGATTGGGTCGAGCGCGTAGAGATGCGCGTAGTGCCAGACGGACATGCGCTGGCGTCTGCGTTGGGACGCCGACCGACAGAGGATGGCGCAGAGCCTGAGCTGGCGCCCTTGTCGACTAGGGAGTGCTGCACCGCGATGTGAAGTGCCACCTGTTCGTCGTTACCCGCCTCCGCCTCCTGGATGAGGGTGTCCCATTCGATGGGATTATCCTTGCTGCCAAATCTGTCGGCGGCGCTGCTGTCGGTGTTAAACATTGGGACAGAGAGGGTTTGATATGAGATGGTCTTGGTGAAGATATTGATGAAGACTAGTCCTCCCATGATGGAGGAAGCGTTGGTGATGACGATGGCTTCGATTTACCCTTCCCAGAGGGAAGTTTCCTCGGCGAAATCGCTCTGCCTGAGAGCAAAAAGTGCTCCTGCCTAGGTTCCGTCTCGAGACGGCGGCGCTTCGTCCCAAAAGTGTTCTTCTCATTTTTTTGTAGGTTAAATGACATCATATAGGAGAAGATGGGCACCGGAGGCATGCCAGAGGGCCCACGAGCCGCCAGGGCGCGCCCCGGGCTCGTGCCCTCCTGGTGGGTCCCTTGCTGTTGATTCTTTCGCCAATAATTTTTATATATTCCAAAATAATTCCCCGTCAATCTTCAGCTCATTTGAAGTTGCAGAGAATATCCAGCTCTCCGGTGGTCCTTTTTGGTTCAAAATTTCAGCTGACGGCAATCCCCTTTTTGTATGGAACTTGCAAAATAAAAGAGAAAAGACATTAGGATTGCATTATAAAATAAAATAATGACTCAAAACATAATAAATATCAATGGAAAACATGATGCAAGATGGACGTATCACAGTGCGCAATCCGATCTGAGAATGTGACGGCTCAGGAGCCCGTATCACGGTAGCATCACACATTCTCCCGCGGGTTTCCTATTTGGCATGTACGTCACGCCCTTAGCCCTCCTGCTTTCGATCCTCTTTTGGGCTGGCCCATTTTTAGATTTCCTGCCCATTAGTTTTGGGAAGGTTCCTTGAACCAATTTTTCGCTTTTTTCTTCCGCTCATTTTCATTTATTATTTCTTACTTTATTTCTTTTTATTTTGTGATCATCGTTTGAAATTTGTGTTTTTAATGAAATATTGAGTAATTATCCAAAATCATGAATATTTTTCTAAATTCGTGAACAGTTTTTGAAATTGTGAAAAATTTCGAATTTGTAAACATTTTTACAAATTCTTTTTTGAAATCATGAACATTTTATACAAATTTGCAAATACTTCTTTTTAAAATAGCGATTTTTTTAGCATTAGTTTTTGAATCCGCGAACATTTTTCTGGAAATTGGTGGACCTTTTTTTTATTTTAATGAACGTTTTTTGAATCAGTGAACATTTTATGAAACAACGAACATTTTATGAAACAATGAATTATGTTGTAATTCATGAAGAGTTTTTTTTATTTTAAACATTTTTGATAATTCATGAACATTTTCTGAATTGGCCAAATTTGGTTCAAATCTATTAACATTTTTGAATTCATGAACATTTTTAAAAACTCATGAACATTATTTTATTTCCCAAACAGCTTTCTTAAAAATAATGATTTTTTTTGAAAAATAGAACATTTTTTAAATCATGAACTTTTTTAATCCGTGAGCATTTTATGATTCTTAAAAATCTATTTAAAAATTATCATTTTTCAATTTTAGAAAAGTTTTAGAAATCCGAAAATATTTAAAGTAGGAAAAATGAAAACGGAAATGAAAATAAAAAAATAAAAAAAAGAAAATAAGAAGCAGGGCGCCCGGACATGGGCCGGCCGAAACGGGTCCCTTCTCCCAGACGTGGAGATGTTTCCCTGGATTTGCCTGCGTGGACACCCGTCTTTAGCCCCAGAGTTTCGATGAAATTACCATGTTTGCCACTGTGAAAATCCTAATCGGTGCCCCCGTCCCTGTCCACGCAGTAGTCAACGCAGTCCCCATTTCTAGGGTTGTCGTCCGCCGTCCAGCAGCTGGCCACCGGCGCGCTCCCACGTCGCCGCCGGCGGGCAGCCGCAAGACGCCAAGACCGCCGTCGGCCGCCTCCATCCCCTCATCCACCTCCATGGCTCCGGCTTCCTCTCCTCCGCTCCGCGGCCACCCCCGTCCACCTCGACCACAGTGACCGGCCGCCGCAGGAGCTCGACCAAGGCGACGGGCCGCCGCAGGAGCTCTACCCCGGCACCGCCTTCGCCGCCTCTCTTCTTTCACTCGGCCTCCCTGTGCCCGCCGGCTCGACCACGACGGACGACTCCGTAGCAGTTCGACTGTGAGGTAAAAAGAACATTTTTTTTTGTGTGCTGTCCATGCCCCTGTACAATGGGGGCACCGCAACAACCATTTTAGTGGCCTAGGTAGCCATTTGATGTCCCTGTGCACCCCTGGCTGTTGTCAGACTTGTGCTATTGCCATGTAGTCTAGTTGCTGGTCATGTACTACAGTACGAGGTCCTGCAAAACATTTGGGTTTATTGCTACAGAATTTTGTGCTGAGTTTTTTTTTTGCTGTTTCCATTTGTGTGCTCAACGTACTGATGCATTGATCCATGAGAATACTCTTTTGATATGCCGAGATTCCGTATTGATCAGCACAGCCGGATAAGTATTTAATTATGTTTTTGTTAGTGGTCTCATTAGCTATTGCATGATCCAAAACTTATATGCAAGATTTCATTTTCATTCATATGCATTAAGCCATTAACTCGAAAATTCCATTAAATAATTTACTACTCCCTCCGTCCCATAATATAAGAGCGTTTTTTACACTATACTAGGGTCAAAAACGCTCTTATATTATGGGACCTCTAATGTTCTTCCCATTAAATAGTATGCAACCAATCCTTCAGCTTTTAGAGCTATTTCAGACATTTACCCCACAGCCACACATTTCAGACAGCTAGTTTGCCAAATGGCTTTCAGCTTTCTCACAGCACACAGCCTGCACAGCTTTTCCACAGCACATCTCCCCCAGCTGCTTTCAGAAAAGCCACAGCCTAACCAAACACAACACAAGTCGCGCTGCTTAAGCTTCATGAAATTAAACAAATTCTCTGTTTGATACCATGCTCTTCGACCAAATTTCTGACCTCCCCTTCGCTTCTGATTGCGTAATTCTAGGTGCACTGCCTATTGTGTTGATTCTACTGAAGGGAATGGCCAATACCCGGTCAGGAGGGGGGAACAATGAGGGAGCAGGGGATACCAGTGCAAGGAAAGGCAGCGCCGCCAGCAATGCAAAAGACCCCAAGTCTGCAACGACCTCCACCTCGTCTGCCAGTGGAAGGGGGTCTAGAAGCTTGTCCATGCATGAAACAAACAATGAGCAGAAGCCAAACCTAAGGAGGTCGAACAGAGAAACAAAAGGAAAGAATCCCATTGTGGCAACCACCACCAGTTCTGCCTCTACACCGGTTTCGCAAAAATCTACGAGGGGCAGGAGCAACCCCAGCACACCTGGAACCCCGAATTCGTCAGCAGCGAAGCTAAAAGGGTCGACGAGGAAGGCTAGTACCCCAAGAACGTCCGACAGAGTAAAGAAAAGTACCGTTTCAGCTTCTACTGCTTCAAATGATTCAAATGGAGTTTCTAGTCCAGTGGCTACTCCTGACAAAACCGTAAAAAGAGAAATTGATGAACATAACTTAACAAAGAATAAGCATGATGCTTCCGAGAGTGGTACCATGCCATTGAAGAAGCAGAAAAGGCTAACCACACAGAGCTATACAAATCTCTTCAAGACATCTTCAGAAGAATATGAAAAATCCCCTGGTACTTAATTTCCCTGTGACTTTGAGCTCATGTTTTGCTTTTCCAATCAACTGGGATGATGGTCATTTCATTATCACAGTTGGCCTGTTTGTTGTAAATAGCCATCTCCAAGACTTTGCTTTTTGCTGCGTGTGATGTAGGTTCATCTTAGATAGCTGAAGGCGTAAATCTTAACATGTTCTTGTGACAAATTTGGTCAGGATGAAGTGTTGCTAGTTGCTGCATATGCAGGACGTTCCATGCAAAGCACTGATGTTAACATAATTAACTTAACATTTTAATAGGCTTGTATAGCTTGTTATCAATGAAATTTTGGCATATCAATTCTTTTCATCCTAATGCCTTTGTCCCTTTTATCCATCTTTGGTGATGTATTCCCTGCTGCTACTTTCAAAGACTATGAAGGAAATGCTTCCAAGGTGCATGCAGAAAACAATGGCTCTGTTTTGAGGTATGAAGAAAGTGGCGCACATGAAGAAGATAACCAGGCACACTCAAATCAAGTCGTCAATAAATTTTGGGAAGGCTATACTTCTGGCCTGTCTGAAGTTCCCGAGGTGATATCGGAGACAGATGGGTTGAAAACTGATGTTGAAAAATCTGAAGAAGCTCCCGAGGTGATATTGGAGACAGATGAGTTGAAAACTGATGTTGAAAAATCTGCTCCCATTTCAGAGGTTTGCTCAACCATCTTCTATTCTTTTGAGTTGTCGGTTTTTTGATTCTACTCTTTATGAAATCAAGGCGTTGCTGTAAGTACCAGTCCTCTCTGCCAGGTCTTAACCCTGGAGTAGCAAAATAGAATTAATAACATATTCTGGTAATAGATTAATAGTATATTCTTTTGTTGCTCCTAGATCGCATGTCACCTCTTGGGCTTAATTATTACAACTCTTGACCTTACATGATTACAAGATTTTTTTTCAAAACTATGACGTATTTTATAGCAAATTCGGAAACTATAGGACTGAACGCAACAAATTCAGAAATGTGACCCCGTCGGCCTGCGGTGGGCCTAAGAGAGGCCCGTCGGCTTGCGGGCGGCCGAAGAGAGGCCCGTCGGCTTGCGGGCGGCCGAAGAGCTCCCGTCGGCCTCCAGGCGGCCGAAGAGCCGCTGGATAAGCCCGAGCCGCGAGCAGCTCCTTTCTTCCTCCTCTGCTCGCTAGCTCTTCCTCTCTCTCTCGTTTCACTCTGTACTTTCCACCCCCGCGCCGATCTCTTCCCTCGTCCACTCATTTTCCTATCCAACCCGCAGAAACAATAGATCATAGCATTCTCCGCCGGCCTACGGTATTTTTTTTTGCTATGGGGTAGTTTTTTGTGCGTGAGGAGGAGCCATGGTGGGGTGGAGGAGGTGTGGCTGGTGAGGAGGTGGTGGGGTGGAGAGGAGGTGGTGGGGTGGAGAGGAAGAAGGGGACACACGCGTCGAAGGTATACCAATGTCGTCACAAATTTTCTATGAGCTGTACAGTTTATTTAGTGTACATAGTCATTTTAGCGGATAGTTAGTGTAGCCGGTAATAATTTTGTTCGTTGCGATTAATGAGAAGGTGGCAATGTCTGACAGGTGAAAATGTCTGAATCAGTAAATTTGACTGTTTACTACGGCCCTGGTAATGTTCGATATAATGAGTTGGGGGTTGATCTTAGCGAGTTTAAAAATGGCGTCATGACACTTTCAGACCCGGACAGACTGGACATTAGACAGTTGAAGCACTGGTTGACTACTAGTTTTGGGCTGGATCCTGAAGTGTGTTCCGTCAGTATTCATGCATTGTGGACCAAATCCTGTAAAAATGTCAAGTGGGAGTTGATGCCGATAGATAGGAGCCAGCATTGGGTGACCCTATTAAGTCGTTGCCGAGACCGAAGAATCCAGCCATATGCCTTAGTGCAACCAGTGGCGAAGGAGGAGAATACCGTACAACTCCACGTGGGGTATGAACCAGGCCAGGGTAGCCACGTGGGGTATGAACCAGGCCACGTAAGTATCATTGTTATTTTCCTTCATCCTTTATAGGTTGTAACTCTCGAGTAGCAAACTAGAAGCAAATAACTAAACACATATTCCAGTAATACATCAAAATATTCCTATTAAGCACATGCTTGATTTTTTTTGTAACATCTTTGTTGGTTCAATATGTTGGCTTGTTATTTGCAATGTTGCTTTTCTTTCTCTTATCATCCTACCATCTGTATCGAAGGACTTGGTTACATTATCAAGTCCTGTACAGGCACATATGACTGCTGATCTGTGCTCAAGCAGCCCTGCAATGGATGGTACAGAGCCAACTGATGACCGTTCAGAGTTCGCACTTCAAGTTGCAATGGGCCAGAAAGCGGACTCATCAAAATTTGTGGAGTATTGGGTTCCTGCTCGCCTTTCACGAGTGCAACTAGAAATGTACTGTTATACCTTACTTTCAAACTCACCAGCGCTTCGATCGCATTCAAAAACTGACAGCGTTGGTGCTCTTCGCAACATTCTTGTATCCCTCCGGAAGGTTAGCTGTTAAAATTTCTGAGCATGCATGATACCTTTTTTTCACAGTAGGGAGTTAGACGGAATCTGCAATGGTACTCATTGTGCATAGCTAACTGTCTTTACTGATCTTATCATGCAACAGTGCTGCGACCACCCTTATCTTGTAGATAAAACGCTGCATGTATTACTTACCAAGGGACACCCAGTAACTGATATCCTAGATATTGGAGTGTGTGCAAGTGGCAAGCTACTGCTTCTTGACAAAATGCTCCAAGAAATCTGGAAAAAAGGGCAGAGAGTTCTTATCCTTTCGCAGGTGAGCGTTTTGTTTTACCATGCCTCAAATAATCTCTTACTTACATAATTTAATTTTGGCCCAATTTATGTAGTAATGCCTGTTATGCTCAAAGGACGCACTTTAGAAACAACATTTTTAAACAGTTGTTCTAACATTTTGGAAGCACATGTTCTGACATCTTGGCGTTTGTTAGATGTTGACACATTTTAAAAAAATGTGCAAATGTTACTTTTCAAGCACCATGTGTACTTTTTAATTGCTGATGGGTATATCCCTTGTTAAGCTCATTGTTTGGGTAGTTTCTGATTCATCATTGTTAGAATTAAATATCATGATCTTTTTGAAAGGTTTCCCAAGCTTATCAGTGCAATATAATGTTACTTTCTTCTATGTGCAGTCTTGTGGTGGGGCTGGCAATCCAATGGGTGATATTTTGGATGATTTTGTCCATCAAAGATTTGGTTTTGAGTCATATGAACGCGTGGAGCGTGGTCTCAATATACGAAAGAGACAGGGTGCAGTGAGTATGTTCAATGACACGACTAAGGGCCGGTTTATTTTCTTGATTGATAGTCGTGCGTGTGTCCCAAGCATTAAACTATCATCAGTTGATGTCATCATCATATATTGTAGTGATTGGAATCCCACAAATGACTTGAGAGTCCTCCAGAAGATCAGCATAGAGTCACAATCTGAGCGTGTGCCCATTTTTCGTATGTATTCGTCTTGTACAGTGGAGGAAAAGGCTCTTATACTTGCAAAGCATGATCATATTCTTGATAGCACTGTCCAGAATATAACGCCTATACTGAGCCATTCTCTGCTTAGTTGGGGTGCATCATTTCTCTTCAGTAGACTCGAAGGTCTGAAAAACGATGCATATTTAAGCAAGGATTCTGATGCTGAAAAACTGTTCATGGATAAAGTACTTTTGGATTACTTAAAGAAGTTATCCACTAAAGATGATCCCAGCACTAAGATGACCAATACAGCCATATCACAAGCTCATCTGAGTGGACCTTCTTATTCTAGAGATAGTGTTGTAGTAGGTGAGAGGGAGGGGATCTCTGCACCTGATAGTGATCTGCCAAAGTTTTGGGTAAATTTGCTAGATCGGAAGTCTCCTCATTGGCAGTATATAACTGAGCAGGCACAAAGAAGCCGTAGAAAGATACAAAACATTGAAGAAGGGAAAATTCCTGCTGATGAGGCTGATGAAGTCAGTACCAAACGTAGAAAAATTGCTGGAATCTTGGATTCATCTGCAAATGTTTTAGCTGGAGAAGACAAGGACTCAATATTGGCTGAAATTAATACGACATCTAGTTCTCATAAAATATCAGTCGACGACACATGGCAAGAACAAGGTATACTACTGTAATGCCAGCTCTGTTTGTGGTGCGAATAATGCACTGTTCTAACAGAGTCCATTTTGTAGGGGTGGAAAATCTTCAGGACACACAAAAAAGTCTTCACATCCAATTGAAGCCAGAGCTCTCAAAGCTATATGAATTGTTTGAACTACCGGTATGCTAAATGTAACGACTTCATTGTTCCTTGATGTTTGTGTTGAAATATATTGCCCGTCCTTCTCCATCAGTCTGGAATCTTGGGAGCCCCTGTTATATGGAGGTTCCGTCAGGTCTTAGATGTTGGATTGATGTAGGCCGTCCACGACACTTATTTTGAAACGGAGGGAGTATTAAATACTGCATTGGCCGGGTGTTGAACTTGAGACCTCTTGGCTCAGATACCATACTACGGTTCAAAATACTTCACATATTACTTTTGTCTTAGGTCAAACATTGTAATATTTGGCCACATTTTTATAAAAAACTAGATGATACCCCGCGCGTTGCTGCGGGAATCGGTTGCAATACATTTTAGTGAGATTTGATTGTGTGGAGACCCAGTGCATGGAAGCTCCCACACAAGGTGGGGTCTGGGGGGGGGGGGGGGGGGGGATTATAGGAACCTAGTCTTTCCCCTGCAAAGTGCAATGCAGAGAGGCTGGTTCGAATCCAGGACCTCTTGGCATAAGTGGGGAGGACTTCACCACTGCGCCAGGCCTGCCCTCTATAGGATATCAATATCTACTGTACAATACAAAAATATATTCCATAATGGGTCTAGTGACATTGATTTGTTATTGTGAATGTTGATATTTTTTCTGTAAGCTTGATCAAACTTCACAAGATTTGACTTAAGACAAAACTAATATGTGATGCATCATCCAGTTCAACCAAAAGTCTGAACTGAGAGAGGGCCGGACATTATACTTCAACAGTTTACTCTTCTTAATTTACTAATATTGATAAAATACTGAAGGCCACAACTCGTAGTTAATATTTTTAAGCTCTCAATCTCAAGTCAGTTCTTTATGAAGTAAGATCTTGATAATTTTTCTGTGTATAATGGAAGCACTGTTTTAATTCTTTCTGTGTCACAAATACCTAATGATAGTTTTTTGCCAAGTTGGATGTCCATAACTTGAGCTCTTTATATATATATATATATTTTAAAAGCTCTTTATAACTGAAAAGCTTGCTCGAAAGCAGCCTCCGAATCTGGAGGCTACGTCCCTCTATTTGGAGCATGCTCCAAAAATCATGGAGGCTGAGGGCGATATGGCGACTCTGCTAGACCCTTTTGTTGGACCCCGAACGCCATACATATGGTTATTATGACGATCAGGCCGTTTTGCTGATTCTGTTAGAGTTACTAGTGTTTAATATATTCTTTTGGTCAGAAGTAGTAACCTAATTTGGCAGTATTGAAAGTTCTGTAAGAACGATATTAAGAAACAAATACATCTCGAAGAGAAGTAAAATGTTGGTTGTTTGTAATTGATCAACAATCATAAACTGTGCCTAAACCGAAAAGTCCAGCATTCTGAACAGCAATACATTATGTGTAGCAAATAAATACACAGACAAGTTATCAAAAAGTGGTTCACCCTACCATTTCAGTGAGGTTAAAATTCCTGAAGACACATGATTTAATATACTATAATCATTTTGCTGTTTTAGATGATTGGATTCTTTGATGGAACGATAACATTTTGTGCAGGGGAGTGTTAAATGTTTATGTGAGGAGCTTCTTCAGTACACTTTGAAGAATCACCAAGTCAGTCAGGTGCCAAAGGACATATTGCATGCATTCAACATTGCACTGGTTAGAGAAGATCCTTCTGTAATTTTGTACTACATGTTCAATGTTAAATGTTGCTGTTCTTCATGAATCTTTCCTTCTTTGCATTCTTTACTTCAGTGCTGGCGTGCTGCTTCTCTCTCAAGGCATAAGGTTAATCATAGTGAATCACTGGCCCTTGCTGGAAAACACTTGAACTATGAGTGCAGTGAAACTCTCGCTGAGAAGGTATATAAGAAGCTAAGGATCCTAAAGAAGGAATTTGCACATAGAGTAGGCAGAACAAGCAAGGATAATCAATCAATTTCAGTAAAGAACACATCACCATACCAGCAGGAGGTCTCAACTAAATATGGAAATGACAAATCAATCCCTAAGCAGGCAGCATCTGTTGGTGGGAACGAATCACATCAAGAGGATTCACATGATTTAGTGACTGAGGCTATCGTACCAGGAGAGAAGGAAGTGCTATCTGCTCCAGAGATTCATGGAAAACAACATATATCAAAGGATGCACTTCTTAATAAAATCACAGAGAAAAAAATTAATTTAGTTGACATGGTTTTCTCTTTGAGAGAACAGAATATCCATGATAAACAAGCAATTGAGGTCGCAATGTTTGACATGCACAGGCACAAGGGAGTGGTGAAACTGAGAGAAGCATGCAGAATAGTTGTGGACCATCTTCGTAGGTCTCAAGCTGATCCAGATTACAGAGGTGGTCAAACAAAGCTAATAGTTGAATGGTTCACTATGCTATTATATGCGTTTCTGAAGCACATGAAGTACCAGCGTAAGAAGCTTGACTTGCAGCAATCAGTGGTGTGGACTAAGGAGTTGCAGCTGAAGGAAAATTTCCTTCACGAAGCAAAATATGGCCAATTAGATCATACTTTTGATGAACGTATTGATTTACCAGATTCAGGCTTTGCTATTGAGGAATTCAGCCACTTTAGCTCCTGTGTTCGTGTTGATACAGCTACTTTGCCAAACTGTCCGCAGTCTTTGCACGAAACCGCAGCGATGGAAGTTACATTGGGTCGTAGTGTGATTCCATCTGATGTTATCAATGCAGAAACAGCGAGAAATGGTTCTGCTGAAGTTCTTATCCACAATGAGGGAAGGCTAGCATCAGAAGGTATTGGTTTGACAGAGAACATGATCAGCAATAGTTTTGATTGCATCGGTACGAAAGGAGGGGCATCTCTGGCTGTTCAACACCAATTAAATTCTAGTCCTGCAATTGATAATTCTATTAATCAGGTAGACTTGCTAGTTCTTTGGAGTGGTGTCATTCCAATTTTATAAGCTTATCAACGTAGGAACTGTCAGCTTAACTTTTTTTTACGGAAACTTTCAACATAATTAGCAGTCAATTTATGTAAGATTATACAACACATTAAAGCTTTGGTTCAAGTTTCATGTCATGTTTTATGGATTGTAGATTTTCATATAAGTTCTCCTTTGTGATAGCGAAAAGGAAAGGGGATGTTTAGTAGGCTCATCTAGGATGTGTAGTTTCTGCTCTTTCCATGTGGCAATGTGAACATAGTTACTTGCTCATCATAGGCTGTACAGTACACTAGGCATAGAAGTTAGAACTGTATGTAGTATGTTGCCTTTCGTACTATGTATGTCATGTTTTATGGTTTGTAGATTACCCACTTAAGTTCTTTGTAATATAGCTAAAAGAAAAAGAAATGTTTAGTAGGCTCATCTGTGAGCGTCTGTGACTCAGTGTACCCATTTGAACATACTTCCAAATAGTGGACTCCCAGTTGATGCAGCCTTCCTCTTTCTATTAGAGTCAGTGCTGAGCACATGGTCTTCATGTTCCAATTCATGGTACTTCATTACATTATGGTTGCACTAGTATTCGGTTTGACCGTTTTTATTATTAGTGTCCATTATGATACTAATCATATGTACCTGTAACATATATCAGGAATCTTCAAGTGGTGACCACAGAAGAACTGAACATGTTGACAGACAGAGTGGTGTGGGTTCGCAACCATTACCGGGGGAGACTGTCCAACATTTAGGAGATCCTGAAATGGAAGTTAACACAGGCAATGGGGACAATACTCAGGCAGATCCACCTTACCTAGAACCACAGACTCTGGCTCCTGTGGCCAGACAGGCTTCCTTGCAAATGCCTAAGGAAGTTGAAGCTGAGGCCAATCATGTTATGCAGTCAGCCCAACCAATTGTAGCACCAGCGCAACTTCTGCAAAGAGAGACAGAACAAGTAGACTGTTCTGGTAGAACACCAGCCCAGACTTTGCAACCTGAAATGCAACCATCAGCATCCGGGGAAGTTTATACTCAGACAGATCTGATAATTCAGTCTGCACAACCAAGTATGGTGCCAACTGAGCTTTCACAAAGAAATGCAGAACAAGCCAGCCTTTCCCATGTACCATCATCTCGGTGTTTGCCATCTGGAATGCACCCATTGGTTCCACTGTACAGTATTCTGCTTGAAAGAACACCCCCTGATCAGTGTCAACTAAGTCATCAACCCGAGGCTGCACAGGGTTCTTCAGCAAAACTGGTGGCATCAATGGTGTTTAATCATCCACCAGTTGGTGATGAACCACTGAGAAATGAGTTGCACAGATTACGGTCATACATTGACTTGCTTAATAAAACCCACGAACTAAAGGTTTGCTATTTCTTCTAGCTCATGTATATCTTGGTTGTGAATTTCTTACACTGGTTCCGTGATTCATCTTGTTCTCATTTTTTCACTTATTGACAGAAATCACAACTTAGGACTGAGTGTAGCCAAGAAATAGACAAGGTCAAACAAAAGTTTGATTTGTTACTTCAAGAACAGGATTCCACTCATCTTCAGCAAACAAAGACACTTGATAATTTATGTGAGAAAGTTCTCCTCAACCAGTCACTAGCTGACTATTTTCGGTCTAAATTGGTATCTTCTGGAGCACAAGGTATTGAGTATTGACTATAAGCAATCATATCTGATGTCCTCTAAATGAATATGCTGACATGATTTTCTAACATCCGTCCCAAATCTCTATCGCTAATGCTAATTATTTTGATTTGCAGCTAGAGCCCACAGCCCTCCAAATCACCAGACACCCGAGGCCTCTCAGCAAGTTCCCCTGAGGCCTCAAGCGGTGGTATCGACTGCATCACCAACTGCGTTGTCGTCAGCTGGTCGACCACCAGTGTTGATACATCATATCCAACCATTACAGATCGATCGACCATCACCATCATCATCGCCATCTTCACAAGTGGGCAGACCTCGCCCCTCCATACTAAACAATATTGTCAGATCAACATCAACACCTTTTAGTTTCGCACCAGTTCTGCCACGGGGAAGCTTTGGAGCACGTGCACCTGCTCCTCATCTTCAGCGCGCGCCAGTTCTGCCACAGGGAAGCTTTGGAGCACGTGCACCTGCTCCTCATCTTCAGCGCGGGTTGCCTCCGCAGTTGCATTCGATAGCATCTGCAAATCAGCAGCAGCTTCCAACTAGGCTGGAGAGCATATCTGCAAGGACACGGTCTACCCCTGTGACTCCAGTAAATATAAGACAATCATGCCCACAGGCAGTTCCCCCAGGGAACCTATCACTGTCAAGCTTGCACCAAAGTTCAGACCCCACTGTAGCCGCACCCTTGGGACCATCAAGTTCACATCAAATTCAGCAGGTTCCACCACTGCCATCAAGTTCACAGCCAACACGCCTGCCGTCGCCAGTACCTTCGATTCCAAACCCAGTTCTGACACTAACACCGCCGCGAGGTTTGATTACGACATCTAGCATTTCCTCAGCTGCGTTGAATGTGTTGCCAAACAGGGATAGTGGGCCTTCAGCATCAGGGACGCCGCGGTCAGATTCTGATAAAGCATCGCTGGATGAATGGCTAACAGGAAATCTTGGGCTGCACAGTGATCCGCATGACGTGGCAGCTCCTGCAGATGTGGTATTGCCTATCTGACCGGTATGTTCACATTTCCTTGACACTGAGTGTAACAGGTTGCTTTAAAAATTAGAGATCTCACTCAAGGATAGCATCATTACAAAGATAAATATCATCATCTCGCGTGCAAATGACACACGAATGAGTTTGTTGTCTCAAGTGCAGATTTACAACAGAAAACTCACTGAAACTATTTTAGAAGTAGTAGTTCACAGTAACTAAGAGAAAAAAAAAGAGAGAAGTGTTAAAGATTAGATTGTCAACTGGAGCTGACATGTACGCAATGAGCCGATCCATTGTTCTTCCATGGTATCTACTACCTCTGTACCAAAATACTTGTAGACAGACCTACAGTCTGATAACCGATAGTTAGATATACATATATTTCAGTTGCAACTAAACTGTAGATAATGATGAATGAATATTAACTAGCAGGCACTTAGGATAACACACGCTTATGGTGTCAAATCCAATATAAGGTGTCCTGTGTATTTCTTTAAAGCTGCCATGTGCAGTCGAATACATCTGCACGTAAGGAACTAGCTAAACGAACCAGCTCATGAGTCTCAACTAAGCGAACTAGCTGATTAGAAGTTTTGCTTTTGCTTCACTGGTTTTGTTGTAGCATAGTTTCATTCATAGTTTCTGTTACTTATTTTTCTCTATCATTTACAATTTTCGTTTAGCAAAGTGATGTGCCATAAAATCTTATAATCATGTGATGCGATGGATGAAAAGTTCAATTTTTATGCACATGTTATGGATGTCTGACTGATGGAATCATTTGCTCTATAGATGACCAAACCAAGCAAAAATGACGCTCATCGCCGAAGAGCTCTCCTACAGGATTGCTTGCAAGGTGATGCTTGCAAACAAAATAAAGCGATGTGCATGTAATGCAACTGCTTGTTTCTGCTAGAGTTATATTATGTTCCATGTGTAGCCTGTATATTCTCCTCGTTGTATGAGGGGTTTCCTGTGTATTTACCACCTGTATATGTACATATGTACTGGCCATTGGCCCCGAGGAAATACAAGTTGCATGCTTCCTGACATGGTATTAGAGCCCAAAGGTTTTAGTTTTTGTATGGGCAACTTGTGCTTGATCTTATGATCATATAACCATAAATAGTAAGTACGTGTTCAGTGTCAACAAGTGTGAATATTTTTTTTTCGCAACTAGTCCCTCCGTCTCATAATATGAAGATGTTATTGCAACCGATATGTGAGTATATCGGTTGCAATATTGTACTCCCTCCGTCTCAAAATAAGTGTCGATGATTTAGTATAAAATTTGCACTAGTTTAGTACAAAATTTCCGACACTTATTTTGGGACGGAGGGAGTATATTATGGAATTGAGGGAGTAACAGCTAATAAATTTGGTGTAAAATATTTAGAGAAGTTCTTCAGTTCCATAACTATTCACTGCTCATTGTATTAACACATAGAAGTCTGTAGTTTTCTATGCAGAGGATTGTCACACCTGGCCACTTGTCCAGTGTGACTTGGCATCTGCGACCGGGCCCCACCTGTAGGTGTGCGTGTGTGAGTGGATATGCGTGGAGAACAGTCTGTACCTCACCCAATCCTTCCTTTGCAATCGACTCCTTCCTCCCCAAGTCTCCTCTGCCTCTCACCTACTCCTCCGATCCCCCTTTCCCCTTCCCCGGTTCGTGACAGTTGGTATTCAGAGCCAAAAATTCGCCGATTTTTTTCCCCTGCTGGGTTGTTGATCGGTAACATCCACCACGCCGGTGTGAGCTGCTCCGGCAAGCCGCGCAAAATCCGTCGCGGGGTTCGATCTCTTCCAGCACAGGGCGACGGCTCCCCAAAAGCCTTCGGCGGCGACGCGGCAGGTGTTGGCCGCCATGGACGAGGGCCACAACAACATCACCAAGATGCTCGAGTCGCTCCTCGCCAAGGTGGACGCGCAGAAGGCCGCGAACGACAAGCAGATCGAGATGCAGGCCGCGTTCAACGCGCAGATCACGCAAGAGGTGCGCGGACTCGGCAAGCAGATCAATCTGACCCAGGCGGACGTGGACGCGGCGCGCAAGGCGATCGAAGGCTTGGCGTCCCCGGCCGGCTCGGTCACCACGCCGCTACACCAGCCCGCGTCGCAACAACAACAACCTCCGCCACCATCGCCGCGCCCCGCCCGTCGTCCTCCCATGTGCGCCTGGGAGATAATCGCCCACCGCTCCTTCCAGTGCCCCCGCACGGCGGCTTCCTCGCGACGGCTACCGCCTCCTCACCAACGGGCTACCACAACGAGTACCACAAGCCCCCGAAGCATGATTTCCCCAAGTTCGACGGCACCGCACCCTATCTCTGGCTCGATCGCTGCCTCGCCTACTTCGAGCTGTACAAGGTGGCGGCGCACCATTGGGTGGCCACCGCGACGCTCTACATCGATGGCCAGGCAGGCATTTCGTCAAACACACCACAACATAACGTGGGAGCTCTTCACTGCGGCAGTCCTGGAGGAATTCGGCACGGACGAATTCGAGGTGGTCATGCACAAGCTGCTTCAGCTCCGGCAGACAGGCACCGTCACCGAGTACCGCGCGGCCTTCGACGAGCAGATGTACAACTTGCTTGCCCTGGACCCGTCCATCAACACCAAGTTCTTCATCACGCAATTCCTCCTGGGGTTGAAGGACGAGCTCCGAGCCGCGGTTCGTCTGCAGGCGCCGTCGAGCATCATGCGCGCATCGGTGTTGGCACGCATCCAGGAAGAGGAGCTGGGCACGACAAGGGCACGTCCGCGCATCACACCCTCGGGGCGGTCTCCTCTGACGGCTGCAGTACAACAACCAAGAGCAGCGGCACCCAACCGCGCACAAGGGGACGAGTACGCGCGCGAGCGACAGCTCCGCGACTTTCGCCGCGCTAACAACTTTTGCTTCAAATGCGGCGATTGCTACTCAAGGGAACACCGCTGCGCTCCGCCCGCCCAGCTGCTCACCATCCATGTTGGGGACCACGGCAAAGTCCTCTCCGACGACACCATCCATGCTCTGGAGCTCCTAGACGACCCAGGCCCGGGCGCCCCGCCGCCCGCGCCGGCCGCGGGCGCGCCAGAGTGCTGCCTCCTCTCGTCCCAAGCGCTCGACGGCACGGACTCCACCACCACCATCCGTTTGCGTGCGCTGGTGGGTAACCAAGTGATGCTGCTCCTGCTCGACTCCGGCAGCACACACAACTTCATGAACAAGTCATTCGTCGAACGCATCGGCATCGCCACGGAGGAGATGGCGCCGGTGGATGTCAGTGTCGCAAATGGCGATCGGCTCACATGCAACCGCATCATGCCTGAGCTCAAGTGGTGGATGCAAGGGCACACTTTTGCCACGCCCATGCGCGAGCTGGAGATCGGCGCGTACGACGGCATCCTGGGGATGGACTGGCTCACCCAGCACAGCCCGATGACGTGCCACTGGCAGGACAAATGGGTCAAATTCAAGCACGAGGGTGAAGAGGTCACTCTCCGCGGTGTGCCGACGAGGGCCACCACAACACTCCAGGCAGTCGAACCCAATGAGCTGTGCAAGATGATCGCGGGCAATGATGTCTGGGCAATGGCCATGGTGGACTTCTGCGGCCACGCGCCACCGCCACCTCGCAAGAGTGCCAGCAATACACCCCTCAGTGATCTGCTTGAGGAATTCGCCGACGTCTTCGCTGTACCACATGGCCTTCATCTGCATCGCCAGTACGACCACGCCGTCACACTGGTGGAGGGCGCGGTCCCCGCGAACACGCGCCCCTACCGGTACTCGCCGCTCCAGAAGGACGAGATCGAGCGGCAAGTCAAGGAAATGCTCGACGCTGGCGTGATCACGCAGAGCGTCAGCCCGTACGCGGCCCCGGTTCTCCTGGTCAAGAAGAAGGACGGTACGTGGCGGTTCTGCGTCGACTATCGCCGGTTGAACGACGCCACCATTAAAAACAAGTTCCCACTACCCATCGTCGATGAACTTCTCGATGAACTAGCCGGCGCGACTGTCTTCTCCAAGCTGGACTTGCGCGCGGGCTACCACCAAATCAGAATGCGCGAAGAAGACGAATCCAAGACCGCGTTCAAAACGCACCACGGGCATTTCCAGTTTCGCGTCATGCCGTTTGGGCTGACAAATGCTCCGGCCACCTTTCAGTGCCTTATGAACGCGATCTTCAGTAAGTATGTGCGCAAGTTCGTTATCATTTTTCTGGATGACATCCTCGTTTTCAGTGAGACCATGGAAGAGCACCTGGAACACCTGCGTATCGTCTTCGAGCTCCTCCGAGCACATCAACTATTCGTCAAGGAGAGCAAATGCAGCTTCGCCTGCGACCACATCGACTATCTCGGCCACATGATCTCCAAGGAGGGGGTTGCCACGGATAAGGAGAAGACGCAGGCTATGGAGCAGTGGCCGACACCGACGAATGCCACCGAGCTGCGCGGATTCCTGGGCCTCACTGGCTACTACAGGAAATTCGTGCCGCACTATGGCATCATCGCCAAACCCCTCACACAGTTCCTCACCAAGAAAGGGTTTGCCTGGAATGAGCAAGGACAAGCGGCGTTCGACACTCTCAAGACGGCGATGAAAACTACTCCGGTACTCGCACTGCCCAACTTCGACAAGCCCTTCTCGATCGAGACCGATGTGTGCGACACCGGCGTCGGCGCGGTGCTCGCTCAGGAGGGCCACCCCGTCGCATTCTTCAGCAAGGCGCTCGGAGTGCGCAACCAGAAGCTCTCCACATACGAGAAGGAGTTCTTGGCGGTGATGATGGCAATCGACAAATGGTGCCCCTATCTACAGCGCGGCCCCTTCGACATCCTCACTGATCACAAGTCCATCTGCAATCTGGGCGAGCAACACTTGGAGACCGAACTGCAGCGCAAGGCCATGGCGAAACTGGTTGGGTTGCAATTCTGATTCCAGTACAAGCGTGGACTAGATAACGGCGCCGCCAATGCCCTGTCGCGCGTCGGCAAGCAGCTCGACCTGGCGGCGCTCTCGGCGTGCCAGCCGGCATGGATCCAGGAGGTACTCAATTCCTACTCTACCGACCCTGACGCTCAAGATCGCCTTCAGAAGCTCGCCATCACCAGCCCTGACGACGACAGCTACGAGCTGCACCACGGCATCATCCGTCGGGGCGGACGGCTCTGGATTGGCGCAAACACGACCCTCCGCACCAAGCTCATCGCCGCGCTCCACAACAGCGCGGTCGGTGGCCACTCGGGCGCCATGGCGACGTACCAGCGCGTGCGCAAGCACTTCGAGTGGCGCGGCCTCAAGCGCGACACTGAAGATTTTGTGCAGCAGTGCTCGACCTGTCAGCATGCCAAGCACGAGCACTCCAAGCCGGCGGGACTCCTGGCACCCCTCCCAATCCCTATGGCGCCATGGGAGGATCTCACCATGGATTTTGTCGAGGGGCTGCCATCCTCCGAAGGCTTCGACACGATCATGGTTGTGGTGGATCGCTTCACCAAGTTCGCCCACTTCATCCCTCTGCGCCACCCCTTTCATGCCACGCAAGTGGCGCGGGCATTCTGGGACAACGTCGTCAAGCTCCACGGCATTCCTACCTCCATCGTCTCCGACCGCGACAAGGTGTTCACCAGCAACCTCTGGGGTGAGCTGCTCGCCGGGGCGGGCACCAAACTGCTCTACTCCACCGCTTATCACTCGCAGACTGACGGCCAGAGCGAGCGCGTCAACCAGTGCATGGAGATGTATCTCCGGTGCGCGGTGCACGACACGCCGCGCAAGTGAAGACGCTGACTGCCCATGGCGGAGTTCTGGTACAACTCCACCTTCCATTCGTTGCTCAATTGCACCCCTTTCAAGGCGTTGTATGGCAAGGAGGCCAATTTGGGGGCCATGGCGGCGTGGCCTGACGACGCACCCACCGGCGAGGACATGGACTGGGCGGCGCACACTGCACGTATCAGGGAGCAGTTGGGGCGCGCCCAGCAACGCTTCAAGAAGCAAGCAGACCGCAACCGCACGGAGCGCCAGTTCCAAGTGGGCGAACAGGTGCTCCTGAAGCTTCAGCCCTACGTCCAGCAGTCCGTCGTCAGCCGTCCCTGCGCCAAGCTCGCCTTCAAGTTCTTCGGGCCGTACACCGTCATCGAGAAGATTGGTCTGATGGCGTACAAGCTCGACCTTCCGGCGTCCAGCCGGGTGCATCCGGTCTTCCACGTCTCTCAATTGAAGCCTTTCACGCCGGATTACACGCCGGTGTATGCCGAACTGCTGCAAGTGCCGGACCTGTCAGTGGCAAGTGCGGCACCAACACATATCCTGGAGCGGCGGATGATGAAGAAGGGCAATACCGCAATCGTGCAGGTCAAGGTGCAATGGGGCGACAACTCTTCTCCGACCACGACTTGGGAGGACTACGAGGTTCTTCGACAACGCTTCCCCGACGCAAACATATGGGACGACACCGGAGCAAGTACTCAAGAGGGAGATCAATCTTAAGGGAGGGAGAATGTCACACCTGGCCACTTGTCCAGTGTGACTTGGCATCTGCGACCGGGCCCCACCTGTAGGTGTGCGTGTGTGAGTGGACTCGGGTTATAAAGCTGGCCGCCTGTGGCAGCACGGGGTATGCGTGGAGAACAGTGTGTACCTCACCCAATCCTTCCTCTGCAATCGACTCCTTCCACCCCAAGTCTCCTCTGCCTCTCACCTACTCCTCCGATCCCCCTTTCCCCTTCCTCGGTTCGTGACAAGGATGAGTCAACTAGTTTCAGAGGGTAATTCTATTTGTTGGAGGTTGATGCATCAGTTAGTTTTGCTTGAAAGTTAGTACATAGTCATGATAGAAGATGAGTCAACCATTGGGCACAAATGCTATAGAATCTAAGTGGCAAAGAACATCCCAAATGCTTTAACGACCTACAATATCAGAGATATTTTGTTATTTGTAGCCACCAGGAACTTTGTAAGGCACACATTAGAATGCCCAAACAATAAACACGAACCTGCTGGAGCAACAGTAAAAACGAAGAAGCACATTAGAGTTGCACTCGATGGCAACCAGAGATCATGTTTAATTCCCTCACGGACGGGTTAGGTTACTTAAGGAGATCAATGTAGATGGTTTTTCTTCTACCATCCAAGATACAATTTATCCGGTTCTTCTCGATTTCGTACCACCTCAACGACTTCTTCTCTACGTCCACCGTCATCATCCAAGCCTGGCCAACTCCCTCCACTATGAAGTAGAGAATGTCGGTGTCCTGCCGGTTCGCGATCGGGTATGTCGGTGCCTTTCGTGGCAAAGGTGAACCTTGGTAGCTCGGGAGAGAGCACCAAATTGGAGGCTGGTTTCCTTGTCCCACCCCAACTCTGGCGTCCTCAGAATCCAGGTCGTGATGGTGCAGTGCTGCACGCTCTTGGTCGATCGGTAGCGACCGTTGTCGACGTCCATGAATTTCAGGAAGCCTCCGCCAACGATGATGGACACAGTCCTATATATTGGAGGATGAGGTTCTACACCCCGACGGTCAACGTCGAGAGGCTCTGGTCCATGGACCATCACCGCATCCTCTTCGACAAGTATCTCTACACTTGGGATGAAGTATTACCGCAAGTATCATTCGGACTCTAAGACTCCCGTCCACTGCATCAGTCAATAGCAGTCTCAGGGACTAGACCTAGTGGGTGTGCTCAACGCGCCCCCACTGGAGAGTAACAGGTTCTACACCTCGACGGCTAACATCGGCAGGCTCTGGTCCATGGACCATCACCGCATCCTCTTCGACAAGTATCTCTACACTCGTTTCTACAAACGTCACACAGAATCTAAGATTCCCGCCAACTGCTTCAGTCGACGGCAGCCTCGGGGACTACACCCAGTGGGTGCGTGATACTTGTGATCTGCGTTGGGTTTTCCGTGAAGAGGAACGGGTAATTGCAGCACAAAGCGGATAAGTATTTCCCTCAGTTATGAAACCAAGGTTTATCGAACCAATAGGAATATCAATCCTCAACCATCTTCAGCGGCTGCACACAAATGAACAAACGACTTGCACCCAACGCGGGCAAGAGGGTTGTCAATCCTCTTGATCTCGTTATTTGCAAGCAAATGAGTTGTCTAGATAATTGTTGATAAATATAAATTGCAAAATAAATAAAAAGTAAATAAAGGCAGCAAGGTAAATATAGCGTTTGCGAATATATAAGTGAATAGACCCGGGGGCCATAGTGTTCCCTAGCGACATCTCTCATGTAGGCATCATACAGTGGGTAAACAAATTACTGTTGGGCAATTGACAGAAAAGCGGATAGTTATGCGATGTTCATGGCAATGATCATGTATATATAGGCATCACATCCATAAGCAAATAGGCCGACTCCTGCCTGCACCTATTACTATTACTCCACTCATCGACCGCTATCCAGCATGCATCTAGAGTATTAAGTAAAACAAAGTAATGCTTGGAGAATGATGACATGATGTAGACAAAGTAAACACGAACAATATGAATGAACCCCATCGTTTTATCCTTAGTAGCAACAACATAAAGACGCATCTTGTCCCCTACTTTGTCACTGGGATATAGAAATTCGCCAGGTTGAACCTACCACAACGCACCACTCCCATCGATGAAATATCAATCTACTTGGCCAAAGCATATCAATAGATCGGAAGACATTACGAAGTTATAATGATCATGCACTTAAGAGATAATATAATTCAGAGGCATCTCAAATACTTTTCATGAATAATCTGAACATAAACCGACAATTCACCGGATCCCAACAAACACACCGCATAATAGGATTACATCGGATAGATCAAAGCGAAGATGCGATGACCATTGTATTGAAGATCATAAGAGAGAGAGAGATTGCCATCTAGGTACTAGCTATGGACCCGTAGGTCTATGGTGAACTACTCACACATCATCATGAGGGCAGCAAGGTTGATGAAGAGGCCCTCCGTGATCGATCCGCCCTCCGACAGGGTGCCAGAACGGAGCTCCAGATGGCCTTGCGACGGAACAGAGACTTGCAGCGGCGGAAAAAGGGTTTCGGGACTGCCTCCTGGGTTTTCCGAATATTAGAGAGTTTATAGGCCGAAGAGGGATGTCGGGAGGTGCCCGAGGGGGCCACCACATATCAGGGCGCGCCTTGATGTGTGGTGGGGCCCTCGTGTGCCTCCCTGCTTCCTTCCGAAGCTTCTAGGTCTTCATATAGTCCAGCAAAATTCATCAAAAAGTTTCATGGCAAGTGGACTTCGTTTGGTACAGTAAACCTGCAAAGGCAAAAACACGCAGAAAACAACAACTGGCACTGGGCACTGGGTCAATAGGTTAGTGCTCAAAATATTATAGATTGGTAAATAATGACCAAAAGAGTATCCTAGAATGATAATATATCAGCATGGAACAATTAAAACTTATAGATACGTTGGAGACGTATCAAGCATCCCCAAGCTTAATTCCTACTCGTCCTCGAGTAGGTAAATGATAAAAACAGAATTTTTGATGTGACATGCTATCCATTATGTAATCTTATTCATGTATGCTCATTGAGAAAAGATGAATCAACAAATATTAACATAGCAATATTCAAAGTGTAAGAAACATAATTGTTAATTCCTAAAAGTATACGATTCTTAAGAAATGTTTACCCCCCATTCATCTTATTCTATTAGCAAGGCATGGCTCCATCTTCACCACATTAATACAAATGTCAGGCACCACGGTGTCCAAGTTAGGCAATTGGTTTGTACTTTTTCAATATGCATCAACTTTTTATTCTTCACGCAATACATGAGCGTGAGCCATTGGACATAGCATTTAGGTGGAATAGAGTATGGTGGTAGATATCAAAGGGGTAGGAAGTGGAGAAGATAGTCTCACATCAACTAGGCGTACCAACGGGCTATGGAGATGCCCATCGATAGATGTCAATGCAAGGAGTAGGGATTGCCATGCAAATGATGCACTAGAGCTATAAGTGTATGAAAGCTCAAATGAAGCGAAGTGGGGTGTGCATCCAACTTGCTTGCTCATGAAGACCTCGGGCATTTGAGGAAGCCCGTCATAGGAATATACAAGCCATGTTTGAAATAATGAATAGGTAATTCCCACTAGCAAATGAAAGTGATATATTATGAGACTCTCTACATGAGGAACATGCTGCCACTTTGAGGCACAAGTGTGGTAAAGGATAGTAGCAAAGTCCCTTCTCTCATTTTCTCTCATTTTTTTGAATGGATGGTGGGCTCATTTGGCCTCCCCCATCTTTATCTTCGTCCAGAGTCTCATCTCGACTTATGGGAGAATCATCGTCTCCATCATTCTTTCCTCACTGGGACAATGCACTAACAATGATGATCATCACACTTTTATTTACTTACAACTCATCATGGAGAACTGATATGAAGATATGACTCTGTATGAATGCCTCTGGTAGTGTACCAGGATGTGCAATGATCTAGCGTGACATGTATCAAAAACATTATGAAGGTGGCTTTGCCACAAATACTATGTCAGCTCTATATGATCATGCAAAGCAATATGACGATGAACGAACTAGTCATGTGAAGTGACGATGGAATTTGCATGGCAATATATCTCGGAATGGCTATGGAAATGCCATGATAGGTATGTATGGTGGCTGTTTTGAGGAAGATATAATAAGGCTTATGTGCAACAGAGCGTATCATGTCACGGGGTTTGGATGCACCGGCGAGAGTTGCACCGATCCTCGAGGTGAGAACGGGCGATGCACGGTACCGTAGAGGCTAGCAAATTATGAAAAGTTTTATTAGTTTATCATAAATCAAAGTACTAATCGCATGCCCTGAAGGAAGAGGTTGGTAGGAGTTAACCATCGCGCGCTTCTGACCCGAAACAACACTAGGATTTCAACGAGGAATAGAAATGCTCACACATCATCACCATGCCTCTTTAATTTTTAGATGAACAAAAAGGTCAACCCCTCTTAATATGGACACTTCTACGTTTTAACAATTATGAACTCACACCTATTTCACATTACTACATCAATATCATTAACCCACAATTTCTTTATATGTGCTACATGAAGGTTTTGATTATCACTCTTTGAATACCTAATATTTTTGGACTAGTCTGTATGAACCATGCAAATTACCATCACTATTCATTAACTCTCAAACAAATATAAGTGAAGAACGAGAGTGAAATCATTTCTTTAAAATCTACATGCCACCGTGCTCAAAAAGATATAAGTGAAGTACTAGAGCAACTGCTAAGCTCAAAAGAAATAAGTGAAGCACATAGAGTATTCTAACAAATTATGATGAAGGTGTGTCTCTCTTAAATAGGTGTATCCAGCAAACAATGATTTAGGCAACTGAAAGTAAAAGCAAACAAAAACAAACGACACTCCAAGCAAAACTCATATCATGTGACAAATAAAAATATAGCTTCAAGTGACATACCGATGGATTTGAGACGAAAGAGGGGATGCCTTCCGGGGCATCCCCAAGCTTAGATGCTTGATTCTCCTTTAAAATATTACCTTGGGGTGCCTTGGGCATCCCAAAGCTTAGGCTCTCGCTACTCCTTATTCCTTTGTCCATCAAGATAACACCCAAAACTTGAAAACTTCAATCACACAAAACTCAACAAAACCTCGTGAGATCCATTAGTATAAGAAACATATTGCACACTTTAAGTACTGTTGTAAATTGATTCAAATTTCATAAATGCATAATAGGTACTGTATTCTAACTTCTCCATGGCTTATACCCCCCAATACAATCCATAGTTTAATCAAAATAAGCAACTATGCAAGCAAAAATAGAATCTGTCTAAAACAGAACAGTCTGTAGCAATCTGTAGAGACCATATACTTCTGTAACTCTAAAAATTCTGAAAAATTAGCAAAACCTCTAAAATTTGTATATAAATACTATGTAAATATTTCAGATCATTATCATGCTCCAGCAAAAAATGAAAATTCCTGTACTGGAGTCAAAAGTTTCTGTTTTGTTTCAGCATCGATTCTACTCATCTTGTGAGTCATCCCAAAGGCTTTACTTGGCACAAGCACTAATTTAAACACAAAAACATAATAATTACAGAGGAAACAAACATGCTAAACAGAAATTTCTAAGATTTTTTTTTAAAGATAACTATTGGGTTGCCTCCCAACAAGCGCTATTGTTTTATGCCCCTAGCTAGGCATAATGCATAGTTTCAAGTTTTGTCATCTTTGACCGCAAGGGATCCACTCCCTTTCATGTCCTTTAAAACTAGCTCTTCTAAGATCTTACTTAATAAATTTCCTTTCTCAAATGTAGTGGAAGGGCTCAAGTGGTCAAAAGGATTCATAATATCATCACTGACATCATTATCATCATAGGGATCTTCATACAAAACATGAATTTCATCATTGATAGGTTCCCTAATAGTGTTTTCATACCAATATTCACTAAACCCTTCATTTATTCCTCTAGCAATCCACTCAAATTTATCACAAGTATGAAGGAATAAAGCTTGTGTTAATTCTTTGGGAGAAACATTTCTCCTCATATTCTCACTAAACCCTTGGCAATTATTGGATTCCATCATACGCAAAGCATCTCTATTATGTAGGATAACTTCTATAGGGGGAGTTTCATATTTAACTCTATAAAAAGAAAATACATCTCTTGCTTCCCGCACTATATAATCAAATTCATGCATAAGTATGATGGTAACAATTTTCTTAATCTTAGGATTACAAATACTCGGAAATCCCAAAAATATCTTTTGGAGCATAGGATGGAGATGCACAAATTTTCTTTCTAGTTTCAAAATTAACATGGTAATAGGATCCACATAACAACTTGTCTCCTCAAGTATGGTCCCATTAGTAAAAGGGATAGCTCCCGAGCACTCAAAAAATTCTTGTATAACATGTTTCCCAATGATGTTTCCACTACACAATTCATAGATTTTTGATTTTAGCATCATCAATATTTATTCTCTCCTTTTCCATGTCCCTAGCACTATCTTCACTAGCGCTTTCAACAATAACTTTCTCAAACTCAGACATGATAGCTACTTCAAACAAATGAAAGAGTAAACTAGTAACAAGCAAAGGTAAATATTTTTGTATTTTTGATTTTTATAAGACAAGCTAAATATAACAGCAAATAAAAAGAAGAACAAGTGAATACAAATTTTTGTGAAGTTACTTGATAGTTGATGATGACATTCCCCGGCAACGGCGCCAGAAATCCTTCCTGATACTTGTTATCTGCGTTGGGTTTTCCGTGAAGAGGAACGGGTAATTGCAGCACAAAGCGGATACGTATTTCCCTCAGTTATGAAACCAAGGTTTATCGAACCAATAGGAATATCAATCCTCAACCGTCTTCAGCGGCTGCACACAAATGAACAAACGACTTGCACCCAACGTGGGCAAGAGGGTTGTCAATCCCTTTGATCTCGTTATTTGCAAGCAAATGAGTTGTGTAGATAATTGTTTATAAATATAAATTGCAAAATAAATAAAAAGTAAATAAAGGCAGAAAGGTAAATATAGCTTTTGCGAATATATAAGTGAATAGATCCGGGGGCCATAGTGTTCCCTAGCGACATCTCTCATGTAGGCAGCATACGGTGGGTAAACAAATTACTGATGGGCAATTGACAGAAAAGCGGATAGTTATGCGATGTTCATGGCAATGATCATGTATATATAGGCATCATGTCCATAAGCAAATAGGCCGACTCCTGCCTGCACCTATTATTATTACCCCACTCATCGACCGCTATCCAGCATGCATCTAGAGTATTAAGTAAAATATAGTAATGCTTGGAGAACGGTGACACGATGTAGACAAAGTAAACTCAAACAATATGAATGAACCCCATTGTTTTATCCTTATTAGCAACAACAGAAAGATGCATCTTGTCCCCTACTTTGTCACTGGGATATAGAAATTTGCTAGGTTGAACCTACCACAACGCACCACTCCCACCGATGAAATATCATTCTACTTGGCCAAAGCATATCAATAGATCAGAGAGCATTACAAAGCTATAATGACCATGCACTTAAGAGATAATATAATTCAGAGGCATCTCAAATACTTTTCATGAATAATCTGAACATAAACCCACAATTCATTGGATCCCAACAAACACACCGCATAATAGGATTACATCGGGTAGATCAAAGCGAAGATGCGATGACCATTGTATTGAAGATCATAAGAGAGAGATTCCCATCTAGGTACTAGCTATGAACCCGTAGGTCTGTGGTGAACTACTCACACATCATCATGAGGGCAGCAAGGTTGATGAAGAGGCCCTCCGTGATCGATCCCCCCTCCGACAGGGTGCCAGAACGGAGCTCCAGATGGCCTCATGACGGAACAGAGACTTGCAGCGGTGGAAAAAGGGTTTCGGGACTGCCTCCTGGGTTTTCAGAATATTAGAGAATTTATAGGCCGAAGAGGGACGTCGGGAGGTGCCCGAGGGGGCCACCACATATCAGGGTGCGACCCCCCCAGGGCGTGCATTGATGTGTGGTGGGGCCCTCATGTGCCTCCCGTCTTCCTTCTGAAGCTTCTAGGTCTTCATATAGTCCAGAAAAAATCATCAAAAAGTTTCGTGGCAATTGGACTTCGTTTGGTATAGTAAACCCGCAAAGGCAAAAACACGCAGAAAACAGCAACTGGCACTTGGCACTGGGTCAATAGGTTAGTGCTCAAAAATATTATAAATTGGTAAATAATGACCCAAAAAGTATCCTAAAATGATAATATATATCAGCATGAAACAATAAAAAATTATAGATACATAGGAGACGTATCAGTGCGCTCAACACGCTCCCACTGGAATCAGAGAACACCCAGTGGGTGTGCCCCCAACGCAAACCCACTCGGGACTCAAACACAATCGGGACTTCAAGAAACTATGTACAAGACAAAATTTCCGACTGAAGATGATACTTACAAGAGTACTTACTCAGACGTTCTTCTCCAGAGCCTCGCTGGTGTCATAGGCCTCTTTCAGCCTGTCGTTCCTCAACTTCAGCTGGATTAGCGCCTCCTTGCTCGCTCCCACCTGGTCCTCCGGGACGTGGTGTAGTCTGAAGATGCCGGCCGCAGGAGGAGTTGGAGAGGAGATCCGAGTCCGGTTCCGACCCCTGAAGAAGCTCCCTGAACCGGTATAATGCCTTAGTAGGCGAAGCATCCCGCATCACGACGTCTGCGTCAGTGGAAGGATTTGGCGGGTCAACCTTGTCATCCGCGTCAAGTTCTATCACTTCACGCAGTTCTGCAAGCACTTGAAGATCATTCGGGAGTAAGCTCAAAGGAGAAACACAGAATTCGAAGATTGTGCCTGAATGAGTTCGAAGTTTACCTTTTGAAGACGCATCGTCAACATCAGCTTTGTCCTTCTCCAGCGAAGCAATCGAAGTGTCAGCCCTGCAATGAAGCCACTTGGAACATCACATCACTCGGTCGAATAACTGAGATAGCAATCGATGCAAAGATACTTACGCTGAGTCCACTGACACGTTCATTTTGGTCTTCGGCTAGACAGCCTTCCGAGGTTTGTTGATGGTGACCTTCGGCTACTTGGCGGTCTTCTCGGGTGACGGTGCGAGATCGCCATGCCCGCGCTTCGAGGTCCGAGTAGGAAGGACAGACGCTGAGGACTTGGTGGCACCCGGACCTTTGGTGTTGCCTCCATGGACCCCAGGGTCCTAGCGCGCCTTGGAGCAGGGTGATACGTCACCAACGTATCTATAATTTTTGCTTGTTCCATGCTGTTATATTATCATTCTTGGATGTTTTACAATCATTTTATTACAACTTTATATCATTTTTGGGACTAACCTATTGACATAGTGCCAGTTGTTGTTTTTGCTTGTTTTTTACTTCGCAGGAAATCAGTACCAAACAGAGATAAAACGCTGCGGGGATTTTGTGGATTTTTTTCGGACCAGAAGAAACCAGATGGGCCAAAGAACACCAGAAGAGGGGGCCCAGGGTGGCCAACACCCACCAGGGCGCGCCAGCTGCCCCCTGGAGCGGCCTGGTTGGTGCTGGGCACCTCGGGCACCCCCTCAACCGACTATCATGCCTATAAATTCCCTGGAAATCCAAAAATCCTAGGGGAGTCGATGAAACACAATTCCAGCCGCCGCAAGTTCCAGAACCGCGAGATCCAATCTAAACACCATCACGGAGGGGTTCATCTTCCTCATAGGTGCCTCTCCGATGATGCGTGAGTAGTCCACCATAGACCTACGGGTCCGTAGGCAGTAGCTAGATGGCTTCTTCTCTCTTTCTTATGATTCTCGATACAATGGTCTCTTGGAGATCTATTTGATGTAAACTTTTGCGGTGTGTTTGCTGGGATCCGATGAATTTTGAGTTCATGATCAGTTTCTATCCATGAATATTATTTGAGTCTTCTTTGATCTCTTATATGCATGATTGCTTACAACATCGTATTTCTTCTTCGAATCTTTGGTTTAGTTAGGCCGACTAGATCGATTTTTCTTGCCATGGTAAGAGGTGCTTTGTGATGGGTTCGATCTTGCGGTGTTCTTTCCTAGTGACAGAAGGGGCAGCAAGACACGCATGTATCGTTGCTATTAAGGATAACAAGATGGGTCTATTCCTACATGAATAGATCTTGTCTACATCATGTCATCGTTCTTATTGCATTACTCCGTTTTTCCATGAACTTAATACACTAGATGCATGCTGGATAGCGGTCGATGTGTGGAGTAATAGAGGTAGATGCAGGCAGGAGTCGGTCTATCTATCTTGGACGTGATGCCTATATAATGATCATCGCCTTGGATATCGTCATGACTATTCGATTTTCTATCAATTGCCCAACAGTAATTTGTTCACCCACCGTGCGCTATACTCATGAGAGAAGCCACTAGTGAACCCTACGGCCCCCGGGTCTACTTTTCCTATCATATTGCTTTCCGATCTACGCTTTTTGCAATCTTTGTTTTCAGATCTACAAAACCAAAAACCCAAAAATATCTTGCTGCATATTTACTCTTTTTATTTGTGTTCTTGAGAGATCTATCTCTCCTATCTATCACTACCTAATCTATCTTATTACCGTAGAGAGATTGACAACCTCTCTTTCGCGTCGGGTTGCAAGTATTTGTTGTTTGTGTGCAGGTGCTGCTTATTGGGTGGTGGTGATCCTCCTACTGGTTCGATAACCTTGGTTTCATAACTGAGGGAAATACTTACCGTCGCTATGCTGCATCATCCCTTCCTCTTTGGGGAAATACCGACACAGTCCAAGCCACGTCAAAGGAATTTCTGGCGCCGTTGTCGGGGAGGAAGCAGTCTCTTCTACGTGCCTATCGTAGGCGCCGAGGGGACTCCATCATCATCTACCAGGTTCCTAATCACAAATCTCATCTCCTTGCAATTACATTATTTGCCATTTGCCTCTCGTTTTCCTCTCCCCCACTTCACCAATTTGCCGTTTTATTCGCCCTCTCTTTCATTTGCCCTTTTTCTTGCCGGATCTCTTCCTTGCTTGCAATCTTGTTTGCGTAGTCACGATGACTCAAGAGAACACCAAGTTGTGTGATTTTTCCAATACTAATTACAATGATTTTATTAGTACGCCTATTGCTCCTCCCGCCACTTGTGTGGAGTCTTGTGATATTAATGCTGCTTTGTTGAATCTTGCCATGAAAGATCAATTTGCCGGTAATCCTAATGAGGATGCCGCGTCCCATCTAAACACTTTTGTTGAATTGTGTGATATGCAAAAAAAAAAAGATGTGGACAATGATATTGTCAAGTTGAAACTATTTCCTTTTTCCTTGCGGGATCGTGCAAAAATTTGGTTTTCATCTTTGCCTCGCAATAGTATCGATTCTTGGAATAAGTGCAAGGATGCTTTTATCACTAAGTATTTCCCTCCCACGGAAATTATTTCCCTTAGGACGCAAATCATGAATTTTAAGCAACTTGAGCATGAACATGTTGCCCAATCTTGGGAAAGAATGAAGTTGATGATAAGAAATTTTCCTACACATGGTTTGAATCTTTGGATGATCATACAGAATATTTATGCGGGATTGAATTTTGTCTCTAGAAATATTTTAGATTCCACCGCGGGTGGTACTTTTATGGAGATTACTTTGGGCGAAGCTACTAAATTGCTAGATAATATCATGGCTAATTATTCTCAATGGCATACCGAAAGAGCACCTACTAGTAAAAAAGTTAATTCGGTAGAGGAAATTAGTACTCTGAGTGATAAAGTTGATGCTTTGATGAAATTGGTTGCTAGTAAAAATGCTCCTATTGATCTTAATGATGTGCCTTTGTCTACTTTGGTTGAGCAAAATAGTGAATCCGTAGATGTGAATTTTGTCTCGCGCAACAATTTCAATAACAAAGCTTTATATGTATCTATGGATGAAAGTAAGAAAAGAACCGCTATGCTTAGAGCTAAAAGAGAAATCTTAGAAAAATCGTCTTCTAGTGATTGCCATTACAAGAATGATGTAGATCTCAAAGTGATTGGTGTTTCTTCTATTGATTCCTTGTTTAGTAATGTTAAAATTGATAATGAAGGGACTGAAGTAGAGTCAACTTTATCTAGAAGGCATCCCAATAATTTGGAGGGTGAAAATCTTGATGAAATTTTTGATAAAAGTGGGTTTGAAGAGGTTAAAACTTTAACTAGTGATGTGTCCACTATCTTAGATTGCAAAGATTTTAACTATGATAGTTGCTCTTTGATTGAATGTATTTATATGTTGCAATCTATGTTGAATTCACCCCATGCTTATGAGAAAAATAAAGCTTTTACTAAACATATCGTTGATGCCATGATGAAATCCTTTGAAGAAAAGTTGGAGTTGGAGATTTCTATTCCTAGAAAATTACATGATGAGTGGGAACCTACCATTAAGGTCAAGATTAAAAATTATGAATGCTTTGCTTTGTGTGATTTGGGTGCTAGTATTTCCACAATTCCGAAATCTCTATGTGATGTGCTTGGTCTTACCAACATGGAAGAATGTTCTCTTAATTTGCACTTGGCGGATTCTACTATTAAAAAGGCTTTGGGAAGAATTAATGATGTTCTTATTCTTGCAAATAGGAATTGTGTTCCCATTGATTTTATTGTTCTTGATATTTATTGCAATCCGTCTTGTCCCATTATACTTGGCAGACCGTTTTTACGCACTATAGGTGTCGTGATTGATATGAAAGAAGGCAATATTCGTTTTCAATTTCCCTTGAGAAATGGTATGGAACACTTACCTTGAACAATAATTAAGCCACCATATGAATCAATCATGAGGGCATCCTATGGATCTAAAACCAAAGATGACAATACTTGAATCTATCCAATATGCCTAGCTAGGGGCGTAAAACGATAGCGCTTGTTGGGAGGCAACCCAATGAATAAATAAATTTTTGCTTTTTCCTTTCTGTTTTTGAGTGTTGACACAATTATGCCTCTGTTATGATTGTGTTTTTATGGTTTATTTAGTGTTTGTGCCAAGTAGAACCGTTAGGATGATTCATAGGATGAGTAGAAGTGATGCTGAATCTGAAACAGAAACTTTGCGTCCAATATATGAATTTTCATTTTTTTTCTGGAAAGTGATCTTGAGCTGAAATTTTAACACAGTGTTTCTATACAAATTCCTTACGTTTTCCTAATGTTTCAGAATTTTTAGAGTTACAGAAGTATGGGTATGGTACAGATTACTACAGACTGTTCCGTTTGAGACAGATTCTGTTTTTGTTGCATTGTGTGCTTGTTTTGATGAATCTATGGTTTGTATTGGAGGGTATAAGCCATGGTAAAGTTAAAATACAGTAGGTATAATGCAATTATAAAATTTGAATGTGTTTACAACAGTACCTAAAGTAGTGATTTGCTTTCTTATACTAACGGATCTCACGAAGATTTTGTTGAGTTTTGTGTGATTGAAGTTTTCAAGTTTTGGGTGAGATCCCAATGGATGAAGGAATAAGGAGTAGCAAGAACCTAAGCTTGGGGATGCTACCGCACCCCCAAGATACATCCAAAGAGTAACAAGCAACTAAGCTTGGGGATGCCCCCGAGTGGCATCCCCTCTTTCTTCTAACAACCATTGGTATTTTACTTGGAGCTATATTTTTATTCGTCACATATCATGTGTTTTGCTTGGAGCGTCTTGTATATTTGCTTGCTTTGTTTGTTAGTTTTTCCTTTGTATCCTTGCTGTACACACCTATTTGATAGATCCACAATCATGCTATGATTTGTTAGAATTGCTCTATGTGCTTCACTTAAACTTTTTGAGCTATAGGAATTGCTCTAGTGCTTCACTTATATCTTTTAGAGCACGGTGTGCTTGGAAACTTTTGTAGAAATACTCTCATGCTTCACTTAGATTAATTTGAGAGTTAGTAAATTTTTGAAGAAATCCTCTCATGCTTCACTTATACCTTTTTGAGAGATGAAATCTTTATGCTCATGTGCTTCACTTAAATTTGTTTGAGCTTGCCAAAAAGCAATGGCTATATATGAAACTAGTCCCAAAGTGATAGATATCCAAGGAGGATATAACAAAAACTTTCATGAAGATCATTGGACAAATTAAACTTGATTCCTTGTAATAGTTTTGAAACATGATGATAGTAATATGTGAGTCATGTTAATGAGTAATTATGCTTAGTAGGAATATTGGTGTTAAGGTTTGTGATTCCCTATGCATGCACGAAAGTCAATAGTTATGCAATGAAGTTACATCCTACTTGTGGTGCATTATTCGGTGTTAGTTATGTTCAATGCTCACTTATGTGATTTTTCGTTTCTTGGTTTGGTTGCTTCCCAATCTTTTTGCTAGCCTTCACTTGTACTAAGTAGAAATACTACTTGTGCATCCAAAATCCTTAAACCAAGTTTTGCCTTATGAGTCCACCATACCTACCTATATGCGGTATTTCCATGCCGTTCCAAGCAAATTTGTATGTGCCATCTCTAAATTTTCAAAATAAATTTTCTCTTTTGTGTGCCCGTACCGCTCATGAAACAGTGGGGAGTGTCCAATATTTTTCCATGCTAGATGTGTTATTCTCAAGATGAGTGTTTATTCACTTGTCATTGCACGAGAGTGTGGCGGTAATAGGGATGCCCATTCCCGAAATTAAACAGTAAAAAAATATTTACTTTATGTTGTCAAATAATAAATTCCTTGGAAAGTGTTGGTATGGAAGGCAACCGTGGATACGGCCCGCCAGGGAAAGTGAAAGTTTGGTGGAAAAAAGGAATAAACTTTATTTTCTGTTTGGGAACCGCCTATGATATATCTAGCATGGAAAGTATTGTGAGCTACTTTTTCGTTTTCGTTGACACGAAAAGCATGCCACCCAAAATATTTTTCTCTCTCTCAATTTATACCTTGAGCTCTGGAACCTCTACAAATCCCTACTTCCCTCTGCGAAGGGCCTATCTATTTACTTTATGCAATTTTTATTTTTGCTTTGAGTCTCCATCTTCTCTTATAAGCACCAACTAGGGGGCACTATGATCGTACTTGAGCATTGGGCATAGCTAATAGTTGAGTGTGTTTCATGAATGGATCAATGATTGAGCATGTTGGGATAAGGATAACTTTCTTTAGTGTTGATATTTTGAAAATACATGGTTGCTTGTTGACATGCTTGAGTATTGAAGTCATTATGTTAAAACTAGACTATTGCTTTGAATCATTTACAAGTCCAAATGTCCATGCTATCCAAAGAAGAAAATAATATGATGAACATGTTAGGCAGCATTCCACATCAAAAATTCTGTTTTTATCATTTACCTACTCGAGGACGAGTAGGAATTAAGCTTGGGGATGCTGATACGTCTCCAACGTATCTATAATTTTTGCTTGTTCCATGCTGTTATATTATCATTCTTGGATGTTTTACAATCATTTTATTACAACTTTATATCATTTTTGGGACTAACCTATTGACATAGTGCCCAAGTGCGAGTTACTATTTTTGCTTGTTTTTTACTTCGCAGGAAATCAGTACCAAACAGAGATAAAACGCTGCGGGGATTTTTGTGGATTTTTTCGGACCAGAAGAAACCAGATGGGCCAAAAAACACCAGAAGAGGGGGCCCAGGGTGGCCAACACCACCAGGGCGCGCCAGAGGCCCCCTGGCGTGGCCTGGTGGGTGCTGGGCACCTCGGGCACCCCCTCAACCGACTATCGTGCCCATAAATTCCCTGGAAATCCAAAAACCCTAGGGGAGTCGACGAAACACAATTCCAGCCGCCGCAAGTTCCAGAACCGCGAGATCCAATCTAAACACCATCACGGAGGGGTTCATCTTCCTCATATGTGCCTCTCCGATGATGCGTGAGTAGTCCACCATAGACCTACGGGTCCGTAGGCAGTAGCTAGATGGCTTCTTCTCTCTCTCTTATGATTCTCAATACAATGGTCTCTTGGAGATCTATTTGATGTAAACTTTTGCGGTGTGTTTGTTGGGATCCGATGAATTTTGAGTTCATGATCAGTTTCTATCCATGAATATTATTTGAGTCTTCTTTGATCTCTTATATGCATGATTGCTTATAGCAACGTATTTCTTCTTCGAATCTTTGGTTTAGTTAGGCTGACTAGATCGATTTTTCTTGCCATGGGAAGAGGTGCTTTGTGATGGGTTCGATCTTGCGGTGTTCTTTCCCAGTGACAGAAGGGGCAGTAAGACACGCATGTATCGTTGCTATTAAGGATAACTAGATGGGGTCTATTCCTACATGAATAGATCTTGTCTACATCATGTCATCGTTCTTATTGCATTACTCCGTTTTTCCATGAACTTAATACACTAGATGCATGCTGGATAGCGGTCGATGTGTGAAGTAATAGAGGTAGATGCAGGCAGGAGTCGGTCTATCTATCTTGGACGTGATGCCTATATAATGATCATCGCCTTGGATATCGTCATGACTATTCGATTTTCTATCAATTGCCCAACAGTAATTTGTTCACCCACCGTGCGCTATACTCATGAGAGAAGCCACTAGTGAACCCTACGGCCCCCGAGTCTACTTTTCCTATCATATTGCTTTCCGATCTACGTTTTTTGCAATCTTTGTTTTCAGATCTACAAAACCAAAAACCCAAAAATATCTTGCTGCATATTTACTCTTTTTATTTGTGTTCTTGAGAGATCTATCTCTCCTATCTATCACTACCTAATCTATCTTATTACCGTAGAGAGATTGACAACCTCTCTTTCACGTCGGGTTGCAAGTATTTGTTGTTTGTGTGCAGGTGCTGCTTATTGGGTGGTGGTGATCCTCCTACTGGTTCGATAACCTTGGTTTCATAACTGAGGGAAATACTTACCGTCGCTGTGCTGCATCATCCCTTCCTCTTTGGGGAAATACCGACGCAGTCCAAGCCACGTCACAGGGCTCGGGCAGAATCTCCTCTGATGGAGAGGATTCCGCCTCATCTCCTGGGTCCGAGTCCTCCTCCTCCTCCTCTTCACCGCTCTCACTGTCATCCACGTATTCCTCTTCGCCATCTGAGCCCTCATGGTACTCTATGTCGCTCGTCACGTCAGAGGGGGCGTTGTTGACAGCGGGTATCAAGCTCACCATTCTCGTGAAGGCCTGCCGAATGAAGTTTATGTCAGCCAAGGTTTCTGCAAGCAATCACCATAACCATTCGGAAAACAACAACGACACTCGGAACTTAGCTCATTCGCTAGATTCTCAGCCGATAACGGTGGCACCCGCCTCGTACCCCTGGGATTGTCACGAGCCGGAGTGATAGCCTTGAGCTTGTTCTCCATGGCCTCGACGTTGAGCTCCTCCGGGTGCGTACGCTTGGGGTCACTCGGACCCGAGTACTGCCACATGGGTTGGGCTCTGGCCTGCAGCGGCTAGATTCTTCTCTAGAAGAAGACCTCCAACACGTCCAGACCGTTGATGCCTTGATTCACTAGGGCTACCAATGCAATCACTAGGATGTCTACTTCGACTTTCTCCTCCTTGGTCACAATAAGTTTGGGAAGCCGCCGAATGCGCTTGGCCGAATACGATGGGAGAACCGTTTGGCCCTCACCGACTAGGACGTCCTGGCAGTAAAACCAAGTCCCTTGCCAACCCTTGACCGTGTCGGGAAAATTCATTTGCGGAAAACTACCCCCCCTCAACTGGATGCCTAAACCCCCGCACAACTGGGCTACATTCGTCTTTCCCCTAGTCCGAGCAGATTTCTTTACGGTCATCACTCGGCACATGAACAAGTGTTTGAACAGACCCCAGTGAGGATGACAACTGAGGAAGTTTTCGCGAAGAGAAACGAAGGCCGCCAGATAGGAATTGGCGTTGGGGGAAGGTGATGGAGCCGAGCCTCGTAAAAGTCCAAGAAAGAGCGGAAGAATGGATGGGGAGGTGATAATCCCCAAGTGCAAGGAATCATCGTAGCACTCTCCAAAGATGGAAGTGATAAGTATGGAGTGTCAAACCCACAAGGAGCTAAAGGTAATATCAATATTCTCTCAAGTCCTATCTGCCACTGATACAACTCTACATACACCGAACATTTCCTTCTATCTAGTAACGAGAAATAAAACTGCGTTGTGGGTATAAAGAGGATAGCTTTGCATGAAATTGGAGAACTAAAATATGAAAATAGTTGCTGCCTAAATAAAGTTAGAATATATTACAAATAGCAAGTGTGGAATAATGATGGTATGGTGTGCGGAATCATCCTAGGCAATTGATAACAAGATCGGTAATCATTCTTGCAATTTTATATGAGGGAGAGGCATGAGCTAACATACTTTCCGTACTTGGATCATATGAACTTATGATTGGATCTCTAGCAAGCATCCGCATCTACTAGAAATCATTAAGGTAAACCCAACCATAGTATTAAACATCAAGTCCCCTTTACTCCCATACGTAAACAACCCCCTTACTCGGGTGTAGCTTCTGTCACTCTAGCCACCCACTATAAGCGAATCATGAACATATTGCAACACCCTCCAGTGTTGATCCTTCACGTGTACGCCTCACGAAAGGCACCTTAGGACAGCAGCAAAATAAAACATACACTCAAACCAATCAAGATCATCATTCAGCCCAAAGGACAACATAGATCTACTCAAACATCATAGGATGGCAACACATTATCGATTAATAATATGTGGCATGAAACACCATGTTCAAGTAGGGGATTACAGTGGGGTGCAGGAGAGTGGACCGCTGAAAAGAGATGAGGAAGGTGATGAATACGGTGATGTTTATGAAGAAGACCACCATGGCGATGGCTCCCTGACGTGATTGGACTGCGTCGGTATTTCCCCAAAGAGGAGGGGATGATGCAGCACAACGACGGTAAGTATTCCCCTCAGTTATGAAACCAAGGTTATCGAACTAGTAGAAGGATCACCACCACCCAATAAGCAGCACCTGCACACAAACAACAAATACATGCAACCCGACGCGAAAGAGAGGTTGTCAATCTCTCTACAGTAATAAGATAGATTAGGTAGTGATAGATAGGAGAGATAGATCTCTCAAGAACACAAATAAAAAGAGTAAATATGCAGCAATATGTTTTTGGGTTTTGGGTTTTGTAGATCTAAAAACAAAGACTGCAAAAAACATAGATCGAAAAGCAATATGATAGAAAAGTAGACTCGGGGGCCGTAGGGTTCACTAGTGGCTTCTCTCATGAGTATAGCGCACGGTGGGTGAACACATTACTGTTGGGCAATTGATAGAAAATCGAATAGTCATGACGATATCCAAGGCAATGATCATTATATAGGCATCACGTCCAAGATAGATAGAGCGACTCCTGCCTGCATCTACCTCTATTACTCCACACATCGACCGCTATCCAGCATGCGTCTAGTGTATTAAGTTCACGGAAAAACGGAGTAATGCAATAAGAATGATGACATGATGTAGACAAGATCTATTCATGTAGGAATAGACCCCATCTTGTTATCCTTAATAGCAACGATACATGCTTGTCTTGCTGCCCCTTCTGTCACTGGGAAAGAACACCGCAAGATCAAACCCATCACAAAGCACCTCTTCCCATGGCAAGAAAAATCGATCTAGTCGGCCTAACTAAACCAAAGATTCAAATAAGAAATATGATGCTGTAAGCAATCATGCATATAAGAGATCAAAGAAGACTCAAATAATATTCATGGATAGAAACTGATCATGAACTCAAAATTCAT
The DNA here is from genome assembly GCA_039707655.1 of Elymus sibiricus. Classification (NCBI taxonomy): domain Eukaryota; kingdom Viridiplantae; phylum Streptophyta; class Magnoliopsida; order Poales; family Poaceae; genus Elymus; species Elymus sibiricus. The sequence goes on from CM077671.1 coordinate 391,313,515, forward strand.
TGGATCCCAACAAACACACCGCAAAAGTTTACATCAAATAGATCTCCAAGAGACCATTGTATTGAGAATCATAAGAGAGAGAAGAAGCCATCTAGCTACTGCCTACGGACTAGTAGGTCTATGGTGGACTACTCATGCATCATCGGAGAGGCACCTATGAGGAAGATGAACCCCTCCGTGATGGTGTTTAGATTGGATCTCGCGGTTCTGGAACTTGCGGCGGCTGGAATTGTGTTTCGTCAACTCCTCTAGGGTTTTTGGATTTTCTGGGAATTTATAGGCTTGATAGTCAATTGAGGGGGTGCCCGAGGTGCCCATCCCCCACCAGGCCACGCCATGGGGCCTTTGGCGCACCCTGGTGGAGGGTGGCCACCCTAGGCCCCTTCTTCTAGTGTTCTTTGGCCCATCTTCTTTCTTCTAGTCCATAAAAAATCCACAAAAATCCCCGCAGCGTTTGGTCTCCGTTTGGTACTGATTTTCTGCGAAGTAAAAAACAAGCAAAAACAGCAACTGGCACTTTTGCACTATGTCAATAGGTTAGTCCCAAAAAATGATATAAAGTTGTAATAAAATGATTGTAAAACACCCAAGAATGATAATATAACAGCATGGAACACGCAAAAATTATAGATACGTTGGAGACGTATCACTCCCCCGGCGGCACTCCGGCGCCACCGGAAGAGAGGGGGAGAGAGTCTCCCCCCTTAGGCTTCCTCCTCCATGGCCTCTCCCCTTCTAGGGATAAGTTCTCCCTCTGGTCCTTGGCCTCCATGGCTCTCGGAGGGGTGAGAGCCCCTCCGAGATTGGATCTCTCTCTGTTTCTCTCCTGTTTTCGCTGCTGGTTTCTGGCCCTTCACCGTTTCTTAAGTATCCGGAGATCCGTAACTCCGACCGGGCTGAAATTTTGAGGGAAGTTTTATCGGGAAAATATCTTTGTTGTGGAGGAAGGATAGTCCCAACCGACTTAAGGGGAAGGCACAAGCCACCAGGGCGCCCCCCCGGGCCGTGCCCTTTTGGCTTGTGCCTCCCCCGGGCACCATCTTGCGTTGATTCTGACTCCCAAAATTCACATATATTCCAAAAAAAATTCTTCATAATTTTTTATCGCATTTGGACTTCGTTTAATATGGAGTTTCTACGAAACAAAAGATACACAAAAAGCAGGAACTGACACTGGGCACTAGATAAGTAAGTTAGTCCCAAAAATAATATAAAATGTTACCAAAAGTATATAAAAGTTGTAGAATATTAGCATGAGTACTTCACAAATTATCGATACGTTGAATACATATCAGCATCCCTAAGCTTAATTCCTGCTCGTCCTCGACTAGGTAAATGATAAAAGAAATAATTTATGAAGTGTGAATGCTAGCATAGTGTGTGTGTGTGTGTGTGTGTGTGTATAGGTAAATTATCTGGGGCACCTAGGTGCCTGGGCACCTAGACCCGTTATGGCAAGTCTTATTCAGTGATGCATGTGTACAATCCACCATATATGACTTTCCAAGTTTGTTTGCATGTATTTCAACCATTAACGGTCATTGATTCCTTTCCAAAAGAATAATATAGTACTGCTTTCCTAGAAAATTTCCTTCCAAACTAAAACCACATGGTATTTTTCTATAACAATGCACTGTATTATACGTTCATTTTAAAATATTTTGGACTCTCATACCTCCTTTTGACTTCTAGGAACAAATGTTGTGCGTACATATATCCATGATAATTTTGGTTATTCATATATCCTTTATATTTCTCACATTTCGACCATAGCTGTATTCCAAGATACCCAAGGGTATGTATATACCTAATGAAACAAGATGGTATGTATATACCCTCTAATTTTTTAAGGTATCAGATACGGCCAAATAATGTGAAACACCGTCCCAAGGTTTGTATGTATAATTATGACATTCTTATGTATTTTCGTAATGTTTTACTTTTCAAGGTATCTAGTATTTTTTTAAATAATTCCAGGACACTTTTTGATGACTATTTTTTCTATAGAAACAAAGGTGACCAAATAATATAAAATATAATCCTAGTTACTTTTTACTTTTACAAATGTACGCATGCATGTTCACACCCACACACATTTTTTCATATTTTGACCATAGCCGCATATCAAGATACCCAAGGGTATATATATACCTAATGAAATAAAAAGGGTATTCTTATGTATTTTCGTAATGTTTTACTTTTCAAGGTATCTAGTATTTTTTTAAATAATTCCAGGACACTTTTTGATGACTATTTTTTCTATAGAAACAAAGGTGACCAAATAATATAAAATATGATCCTAGTTACTTTTTACTTTTACAAATGTACGCATGCATGTTGATACCCACACACATTTTTTCACATTTTGACCATAGCCGCATATCAAGATACCCAAGGGTATATATATACCTAATGAAATAAAAAGGGTATGTATATACTCTCTGATTTTTAAGGTATTAGATACGACCAAAATATAGGAAACATCGTCCAAATGTTTGTACGCTTAATTAGAACATTCTTTTGTATTTTTTAATATTTTATTTTTCAATGTATCTAGTATTTTTTAAAAATCAAGGCTGGCTCACACTTTTTAGCGACTAATTTTCCTAGAAAAATTAAGGTGGCCGAATACTAGTATACACGGCAACATGTATAAATGTTAATTAATTATGACTCTCTCACGCAAGAGACGATTAATGGCATGCATCAATTACTATATTTGACCCTATCCATAGCATCAGGCACGCACCAATCTTTAGAATGTTAATAATAAACACACATCAATTTTTTTGGAATGTCATCAACACATGAACGTGGGTATACAAAGTATGGAAAGTTTCGTTGTTGCCCTTTGAGGTATGCATGCAACCATCACAACAACAAAATCAGGATACGATCCAACGGTATGTAGGCAAGGTGCCTGGGCACCTAGGTGCCCCAAACGGCCGTCCTATATATATATATATATATATATATATATATATATATATATATATATATATATATATATATATATATATATATATAAGTTTGATCAATGTTACTTCCAATCACTTTTTCTAGCATCATAAAACATCAACTCTTTTCTCATAGAACTTCTCATGATCAAGTAACAAGCTATTCACATGTTAAATTATAGACCATAAACTTTATTGAGAACTAGCAAACTATGTTTTCAGTCATCAAACAATAACAATTCATCTTATTTTCAGAAAGGGTCCATGTAAGAGATTTGATTTAGCAAATTTCACATACTCAACTATCATTTAGTCTTCCATGATTGCTGACACTCAAGGCATATTTTTAGAACAAGCAGTTTCAATCAAATACATAGGAAGATAGGGGCTTAATGTTCCGCCTCCCAACTTATTTATCTCAGGGATAATGTCAACAATAATGAATCATGATCACCTATATCCAACTGGATATATATGCATGGATCTTTCCCCACCACATGATGCTTGCCAACTAAAGAATTAATACATTGGAATAGGGATGACCATTATTGACTCTTGCCTCAAAGTAAATGTAGAAATACATAAAAGTAAATAAAACAAGCCCTTCGCAGAGGGAAGCAGAGGTTGTCATGCACTTTTTTTGGATGTGCAATCTCTTAATGAAAAGGAACGTCACTTTATATTGCCCCTTGTGATAGCAAACTTTATTATGCAGTCTGTCGCTTTTATTTCTTTGCCATCACAAGATCGTACAAAGCTTATTTTCCCTTACAATAAACGATCATACATGTTTATGAGCAATTTATATTGCTTTGTGCACCGATGACAAGTTACTTGAAGGTTCTTATTCAATCCATAGGTGGGTATGGTGGACTCTCATGGCAAGAAACTCGGTTTAAGAGTTATGGATGCACAAGTAGTATCTCTACTTAGTGCGAATTTTTGGGCTAGCAAAAGATCCTAAGCAAGCACCACATGTTAGAGGATCCATGACAATATAACTACTATGTGAATATAGGCAAACATAACCATTACGTCGCTTCCTTGTCCAACGTCAACTACTTGATCAAGTTTGAAATCTCTCTTCCTTCAATATTCTTTCATGAATTGTTCAAGTGACCAATGCTATGTTTGCCAACCTCCAATAAATTTTATTGTTTATACTCTTAGTGCGTGAAGTCACTACTCCCCATGGGACAAACATATGAAGCTTATATGATTTCACATTTTATGTCATTCAATTCATTCAACATTTTCTCTTAGGATATAAGTGAAGCACAAGAGTGATCAGCAAACTACTCTCAAAAAGATATAAGTGAAGTTCATAGAGCATTATTCAATGGATATAGATAGACCAATATTCAAGCTCAAAATATATAAGTGAAGTACATGAAGCATTCTATAAAGCCATCCTCAAAAGATTTAAGTGAAGCACATAAAGCATTCTATAAAGCCATACTCAAAAGATTTAAGTGAAGCACATGAAGCATTCTATAAGCCAAGGATTATCTCATACCAACATGGTACATAAAATAAAAAGGAAAAATGAACACAAAATATGCTCCAAGAATAGCACATGTGAACGAATAAAAACATATGATCATTATAGGCTAACCGATAATTGTTAACGAAGAGAGGTGGGATGCGTAGCATCCCCAAGCTTAGATGCTTGAGACTTTTTGAAATATTGACTTGGGGAGCCTTGGGCATCCCCAAGATTGAGCTTTTGTATCTTGTTCAATCCTCTCATATCCCGGTTTCACCTAAGGCTCAAAAACTTCATCCACAAAAAACTTGAAAAGAACTCGTGAGATAGGTTAGTGCACATAAGAATAAATAAACACTTCATGTACTGCCAAGATAAGTTGCATAATAATTTCCAAACATTAGGTACTGTATACTATCATTTCCACCATTTATATCTACGAATATAAGCCATGAAAACTCTAGGATAAGTAGCTAACAAAACTATGACAGGAATCTATCTAAACAGGACAGTCTGTAGCAATTAATTTACAAAGTGCATTTCTGTATCACTAACAAGTATGAAAATTTAGGACATGATAAATAATTTATATTAAAATACTGTGTAAAATTTTCAGAAACTTTCCATGTTCTAGTAAAATATGAAAATTTAAACACTACAGCAAAAGTTTCTGTTTTTACACAGCACACATTAAACATGCAATTCAAGCATCCTAAAGGCAATTCTTGGAACTTTTTATTGAAAAACAAGATTAAAAATAACAGCAAGAAAATACTAACAAAATAAAATGACGCTCCAAGCAAAACACATATTATGTGACGAATAAAAATATAGCTTCAAGTGGCATACTGATGGATTGAGACGAAAGAGGGGTTGCCTTCCGGGGCATCCCCAAGCTTAGATGCTTGAGTCTCCTTTAAAATATTACCGTGGGGTGCCTTGGGCATCCCCAAGCTTAGGCTCTTGCTACTCTTTATTCCTTTGTCCATCACGATAACACCCAAAACTTGAAAACTTCAATCACACAAAACTCAACAAAACTTCGTGAGATTCGTTAGTATAAGAAACATATTGCATACTTTAGGTACTGTTATAAATTGATTCTTATTTAATAAATGGATAATAGATACTGTATTATAACTTCTCCATGGCTTATACCCCCCGATACAATCCATAGCATAATCAAAACAAGCAACTATGCAAGCAAAAATATAATATGTCTAAAACAGAACAGTCTGTAGCAATCTGTAGAGAACCTATACTTCCGTGACTCTCAAAATTCTGAAAAGTTAGGAAAACCTTGACAATTTGTATATAAACACTGTATATAAATTTCAGATCATTATCACGCCCCAGTAAAAATGAAAATTCCTGTACTGGAGTCAAAAGTTTCTGTTTTGTTTTAGCATCGATTCTACTCATCTTGTGAGTCATCCCAAAGGCTTTACTTGGCACAAACACTAATTTAAACACAGAAACACAATAATTACAGAGGTAATAATCATTTTATTAAAATCACACAGAAAGTTTAAAGAATTTTTTTTAAAGATAACTATTGGGTTGCCTCCCAACAAGCGCTATTGTCTTATGCCCCTAGCTAGGCATGATGATATCAATGATGCTCACATAAGAATAGTAGATGAAACATGCAAAAGAGCTTCATGATCATTATTTTTATGGTACAGTAGTATTTACAAGGATATAATTATTTTTATAAGAAACTTCCATGAAAAATTCTACATTGTTTCCATGGGCATGAACACAAGTGTTCAAGGTCGACCCTCACTTCTTCGATGCATAACTTTCCAATCGCTTCTCTAAGTAAATTATTTGTGTTTTTTTTATTTTTTTGTTTGTTTCACCCACAACTAAAGAAATAAAACAAAAATAACAAAAACAAAAGGAAAACAAAATCCACTTAGTGATAGAAGCAAACAAGCATACACGAAAATATTAACCACACGATATTGCTCCCTGGCAACGGCTCCAGAAAATAGCTTGATAATCCCCAAGTGCAAGGAATCATCGTAGCACTCTCCAAAGATGGAAGTGATAAGTATGGAGTGTCAAACCCACAAGGAGCTAAAGGTAAGATCAATACGCTCTCAAGTCCTATCTGCCACCGATATGACTCTACATACACCGAACATTTGCTTCTATCTAGTACCGAGAAATAAAACTGTGTTCTGGTTATAACGAGGATAGCTTTGCATGAAATTGGAGAATTAAAGTATGAAAATAGTTTCTGCCTAAATAAAGTTAGAATATATTACAAATAGCGAGTGTGGAATAATGATGGTATGGTGTGCGGAATCATCCTAGGCAATTGATAACAAGATCGGTAATCATTCTTGCAATTTTATATGAGGGAGAGGCATGAGCTAACATACTTTCCGAACTTGGATCATATGAACTTATGATTGGATCTCTAGCAAGCATCCGTAACTACTAGAAATCATTAAGGTAAACCCAACCATAGCATTAAACATCAAGTCCCCTTTACTCCCAGACGTAAACAACCCCCTTACTCGGGTATAGCTTCTATCACTCTAGCCACTCACTATAAGCGAATCATGAACATATTGCAACACCCTCTAGCGTGGATCCTTCACGTGTGCGCCTCACGGAAGGCACCTTAGGACAACACCAAAATGAAACATACACTCAAACCAATCAAGATCAGCAATCAACCCAAAGGACAACATAGATCTACTCAAACATCATAGGATGGCAACACATCAATGATTAATAATATGTGGCATGAAACACCATGTTCAAGTTGGGGATTACAGTGGGGTGCGGGAGAGTGGACCGCTGAAAAGAGATGAGGAAGGCGATGAAGACGATGATGTTGATGAAGAAGATCACCATGGCGATGGCTCCCCCGGCGGCACTCCGGCGCCGCCGGAAGAGAGGGGGAGAGAGTCTCCCCCCTTAGGCTTCCTCCTCCATGGCCTCTCCCCTTCTAGGGAGAAGTTCTCCCTCTGGTCCTTGGCCTCCATGGCTCCCGGAGGGACGAGAGCCTCTCCGAGATTGGATCTCTCTCTGTTTCTCTCGTATTTTCGCTGCTGGTTTCTGGCCCTTCACCATTTCTTAAATATCCGGAGATCCGTAACTCCGATCGGGGTGAAATTTTGAGGGGATTTTTATCGCAAAAATATATTTCTTGTGGCAGAAGGAGAGCCCCAACCGACTTAAGGGGGAGGCACAAGCCATCAGGGCGCCGCCCCGGGCCTCGCCCTGTTGGCTTGTGCCTCCGCCGGGCACCGTCTTGCGTTGATTTCGACTCCCAAAATTCAAATATATTCCAAAAAAATCTCCATAATTTTTTATCGCATTTGGACTTCGTTTGATATGGAATTTCTACGAAACAAAAAATACACAAAATCAGGAACTGGCACTGGGCACTGGATAAGTAAGTTAGTCCCAAAAATAATATAAAATGTTGCCAAAAGTATATACAATTTGTAGAATATTGGCATGAATACTTCATAAATTATCGATACATTGAAGACGTATCAGCATCCCCAAGCTTAATTCCTGGTCGTCCTCGAGTAGGTAAATGATAAAAGAAATAATTTATGAAGTGTGAATGCTAGCATAGTATATATATTAGTTTGATCAATGTTACTTCCAATCACTTTTCCTAGCATCATAAAACATCAACTCTTTTCTAATAGAACTTCTCATGATCAAGTAACAAGCTATTCACATGTTAAAGTATAGACCATAAACTTTATTGAAAACTAGCAAACTATGTTTTCAGTCATCAAACAATTATAATTCATCTTATTTTCAGGAAGGGTCTATGTAAGAGCTTTGATTTAGCAAATTTCACATACTCAACTATCATTTAGTCTTCCAAGATTGCTGACACTCAAGGCATATTTTTAGAACAAGCAGTTTCAATCAAACACATAGGAAGATAGGGGCTTAATGTTCCGCCTCCCAACTTATTTATCTCAGGGATAATGTCAACAACAATGAATCATGATCACCTATATCCAGCTGGATATATATGCCTGGATCTTTCCCCACCACATGATGCTTTCCAACTAAAGAATTAATAGATTGGAATAGGGATGAAAATTATTGACTCTTGCCTAGAAGTAAATGTAGAAATACATAAAAGTAAAAAATAGGCGCTTCGCAGAGGGAAGCAGAGGGTGTCATGCGCTTTTTTTGGATGTGCAATCTCTAAATGAAAAGGGACGTCACTTTATATTGCCCCTTGTGATAGTAAAATTTATTATGCATTCCGTCGCTTTTATTTCTTTGCCATCAAAAGATCGTACAAAGCTTATTTTCCTTACAATAAAAGATCATACATGTTTATGAGCAATTTATATTACTTTGTGCACCGATGACAACTTACTTGAAGGTTCTTATTCAATCCATAGGTGGGTATGGTGGACTCTCATGGCAAGAAACTGGGTTTGAGAGTTATGGATGCACAAGTAGTATGCCTCTAGTTGACTAGCTCGTTGATCAAAGATGGTCAAGGTTTCCTAGCCATAGACATGAGATGTCATTTGATAACGGGATTACATCATTAGGAGAATGATGTGATGGACAAGACCCAAACTATGAACGTAGCATATGATCATGTTAGTTTATTGCTATTGTTTTCTGCATGTCAAGTATCTGTTCCTATGACCATGAGATCATGCAACTCACTGACACCGGAGGAATACCTTGTGTGTATCAAACGTCACAACGTAACTGGGTGACTATAAAGATGCTCTACAGGAATCTCCGAGGGTGTCTGTTGAGTGGGCATGGTTCAAGACTGGGATTTGTTACTCCGTGTGATGGAGAGGTATCTCGGGGCCAACTCGGTAATACAACATCACAACAAGCCTTGCAAGCAATGTGACTAAAGTGTTAACCACGGGATCTTGTATTACGGAACGAGTAAAGAGGCTTGCCGGTAACGAGATTGAACTAGGTATAGAGATACCGACGATCGAATCTTGGGCAATTAACATACCAAAGAACAAAGGGAACATCATACGGGATTAACTGAATCCTTGACATAGAGGTTCAACAGATGAAGATCTTCGTAGAATATGTAGGAACCAATATGGGCATCTAGGTCCCGCTATTGGTTATTGACCGTAGAGGTGTCTCGATCATGTCTACATGGTTCTCGAACCCGCAAGGTCTGCACACTTAACGGTGACGTTTCGGTATAGTAGAGTTATGTATGGTGGTTACCGAAGGTTGTTCAGAGTCCCGGATGAGATCCCGGACGTCACAAGGAGCTCCGGAATGGTCCGGAGGTAAAGATTGATATATAGGAAGTCCCGTTTTGGTCACCGGAAAAGTTTCGGGTATTTCGGTAGTGTACCGGGAGTGCCGGAAGGGTTCCGGGGGACCACCGGGAGGGGCCACCTGCCCCAAGAGGCCCATGCGGCTAGAGTAGGAGGAAAGGAAAAAACCCCAAAGTGGGGAAGCATTCCAAGTAGGATTGGAATCCTACTTGGAGTAGAATTGGAGGTGGATTCCTCCACCTCCTCTCCACTTCGGCCGAACCAAGGGGCAACCCTTGGGCTGCCTCCTCCTCCCTCCCTCCTATATATACTAGAGGATTTAGAGGGGAGAGCTAACCCTAATTGCCACGTGCTCCCTCTACGTCCTCTAGATCGTTTTCTCCTCTAGTCCAATTTCGGCGGTGCTTAGGCGAAGCCCTGCGGGAATAGTTCCACCACCACCGCCGCTGCGCCGTCGCGCTGTCGGAGAACTCATCTACCTCTCAGCTCCCTCTTGCTGGATCAAGAAGGCGGAGATCGTCATCGAGCTGTACGTATGCTGAACGCGGAGGTGCCGTCCATTCGGTGCTAGATCGGAAGGACCATGATCAGGATCGTGAGACGGTTCGTGATTTGATCGCGGGACGGATCGTGATAGGATCGCGGGACCTTCGGCGATTTGGATCGCGAAGACGTTCGATTACATCAACTGCGTTTCTTAACGCTTCCGCTTAGCGATCTACAAGGGTATGTAGATTCACTCTCCCTCTCGTAGATGCTCATCACCATGGATAGATCTTGCGTGTGCGTAGGAAATTTTTTGTTTCCCATGCAACGTTCCCCAACAGTGGCATCATGAGCTAGGTCTATGTGTAGATGAGATCTCGAGTAGAACACAAAGGAGTTTGTGGGCGTTGATATTCAGATTGCTTCCTCCCTTGGTCTTTTCTTGTTTCGGCGGTATTGTGGGATGAAGCGGCCCGGACCAACATTACTCATACGCTTAGGAGAGACCGGTTCCATCAACTGACATGTAACCTCGTTGCATAAAGATGGCTGGCGGGTGTCTGTTTCTCCTACTTTAGTTGGATCGGATTCGACAAAGGCGGTCCTTGAGAAGGTTGAATAGAAATTTGCGTGTCACCGTTGTGGTTTTTGCGTAGGTAAGAATTGTTCTTGCTAGATACCCGTAGCAGCCACGTAAGACATGCAACAACAATTAGAGGACGTCTAACTTGTTTTTGCAGGGTATGTTGTGATGTGATATGGCCTATTACATGATGAGATATATGTGATGTATGAGATGATCATGTATTGTATAGAATATCACGACTTGCATGTCGATGAGTATGGCAACCGGCAGGAGCCATAGGGTTGTCTTTAATTATTTTCACCGTTTTGCTTTACTTTATCGCTATGAGTTTGCAATAGTCGGGGAAGCAACAGTCGGCACAACAACCTCATGGCGACACGTTGATGGAGATCAAGATGATGGAGATCATGGTGACATGCCGGTGACGATGGAGATCATGCCGGTGCTTTGGAGATGGAGATCAAAAGGACAAGTTTATGGCCATATCATGTCACTTATGATTTGCATGTGATGTTAATCCTTTTATGCATCTTATTTTGCTTAGGACGACGGTAGCATTATAAGGCGATCCCTCACTTAAATTTCAAGATAAAATTGTGTTCTCCCCGAGTGTGCACCGTTGCGAAAGTTCGTCGTTTCGAGACACCACGTGATGATCGGGTGTGATAGACTCTACGTTCGCATACAACGGGTGCAAGCCAGTGTTTCACATGCAGAACATTCGGGTTAAACTTGACGAGCCTAGCATGTACAGACATGGCCTCGGAACACAAGAGACCGAAAGGTCAAACATGAGTCATATAGTAGATATGATCAACATGAAGATGTTCACCATTGAAACCACCTCAACTCACGTGATGATCGGACTTGAGTTGGTGAATTTGGATCATGTGACACTCGAATGACCAGAGGGATGTCAATTTGAGTGGGAGTTTTAAGTAATATGATTAACTAAACTCATTATCATGAACATAGTCAAAATGTCTTTGCAAATTATGTTGTAGATTACTAGCTCGCGCTGTAGCTCCCTTGATTTTTATATGTTCCTAGAGAAATAGAGTTGAAAGATGATGGCAGAAATAATGCGGACTGGGTCCGTGATCTGAGGATTGTCCCCATTGTTGCACAAAAGGCTTATGTCCTTAATGCACCGCTCGGTGCGCCACCCCCTCTAGCGTCGTCTGTAGATGTTATGAATATCTGACAGACACGTTCTGATGACTACTTGATAGTTCAGTGCGTCATGCATTACGGCTTAGAATTGAGGCTCCAAAACGTTTTGAACGTCATGGAACATATGAGATGTTCTAAGAGCTGAAATTGGGATCTCAGGCTCGTGCCCGTGTTGAGAGGTATGAGACCTCCAACAAGATTCTTTGCCTGCAAGATGAAGGAGAATAGCTCAATCTGTGAGCATGTGCTCAGATTGTTTGGGTGCTACAATCGCTTGAATCGAGTGGGAGTTGATCTTCCAGATAAGATAGTGATTGATATAGTTCTCCAAGTCACTGTCACTAAAGCTACTAGAGCTTCGTGATGAACTATAAAATGCTAGGGATGTAAATAATGATCCCTGAGCTATTCATGATGTTTGACACCGTGAAGGTAGAAATCAAGAAGGAGCATCAAGTGTTGATGGTTAGTGAAACCACTAGTTTCGAGAAGGGCAAGGGCAAGGAGAGGGAAACTTCATGGATGGCAAGTCAGTTGCTGCTCCAGTGAAGAAACCCAAGGTTGAACCCAAACCCGAGACTAAGTGCTTCTATTATGAGGAGAGCGGTCGCTGAAGCGGAACAACCCTAGATACTTGGTAGATAAGAAGGCTGGCAACGTCAATAGAAGTATATTTTATATACGTTTTGTTCATGTGTACCTTACTAGTACTCCTAGTAGCACATGGGTATTAGATACCAGTTCAGTTGCTAAATGTTGGTAACTCGAAATAAAAGCTATGGAATAAAGGGAGACTAGCTAAGGGTGAGGTGACGATGAGTGTTGGAAGTGTTTCCAAGGTTGATATGATCACCATCGCACGCTCTCTCTACCTTCGGGATTAGTGATGAACCTAAATAAATGTTATTTGGTGTTTGCGTTAAGCATGAACATGATTAGATCATGTTTATTGCAATACGGTTATTCATTTAAGTCAAAGAATAATGGTTATTCTGTTTACATGAATAATACCTTCAATGGTCATGCATCCAATGTGAATGGTTTATTAAATCTCGATCGTAGTAATACACATGTTCATAATATTGATGCCAAAAATACAAAGTTAATAATGATAGTACCACATACTTGTGGCACTGCCGCTAAGTGTCATATTGGTGTAAAGCACGTGAATAAACTCCATGCTGATGCATCTTTGGACTCATTCAATTTCGAATCGGTTGAGACATGCAGACCATGCCTCATGGGCAAGATGGCTAAGACCCCGTTTTCCGGTATGATGGAGCGGACAAGTGACTTATTGGAAATGATACATGTTGATGTATGCGGTCCAGTGAGTGTTGTAGCGTGCGGTGGATATCGTTATTTTCTTACCTTCACAGATGATTTGAGTAGATGTGGGTATATTTACTTAATGAAACACAAGTCTGAAATGTTTGAAAAGTTCAAACAAATTCAGAGTGAAGTTTGAGATCATCGTGACAAGAAGATAAAATGTCTACGATATGATCGTGGAGGTAAATATCTGAGTTGCGAGTTTGGTATACAACTTAAGACAATGTGGAAGTTGTTTCACAACTCACGTCACCTGGAACACCATAGTGTGATGGTGTGTCCGAACGTCGTAGTCGTGCTCTATTGGATATGGTGCGTACTATGATGTCTCTTATCGATTTGCCACTATCATTTTGGGGTTATGCATTAGAGACAACTATATTCACTTTAAATAGGGCACCATCTAAGTCCATTGAGATGACACCGTATGAATTTTGGTTTGGCAGAAACCTAAGCTGTCATTTCTTAATGTTTGGGGCTGCGACGCTTATGTGAAAAAGGTTTTCAACCTGATGAGCTCGAACCCAAAGCGGACAAATGCATCTTCATACAATACCCTAACGTTACAGTTGGGTACACCTTCTATCTCAGATCCAAGGGCAAAGTGTTTGTTGCTAAAATGGGTCCTTTCTCGAGAAAAAGTTTCTCTCGAAAGAATTGAGTGGGAGGAAGATAGAACTTGATGAGGTTGTTGAACCTTTGTTTCAACCAGAGAGTAGCGCAGCGCAGAAAGTTGTTCCTGTGGAGCCTACGTTAGTTGAAGAGGAAGTTAATGATGATGATCATGAAGCTTCGGATCAAGTTACTATTGAACCTCGTAGGTCGACAAGGACGCGTACTGCTCCTGAGTGGTATGGCAACCCTGTCTTAGAGGTCATGTTGTTGGACAACGATGAACCTACGAGCTATGGAGAAGCGATGATGGGCCCGGATTCCGAGAAATGGTTAGAGGCCATGAAATCCGAGATGGGATCCATGTATGAAAACAAAGTATGGGCTTTGGAAGTATTACCTGAAGGGCGAAAGGCCATTCAGAACAAATGGATCTTTAAAAGGAAGACGGACGCGGATGGTAATGTCACCGTCTATAAAGCTCGACTTGTGGCAAAGGGTTTTTCACAAGTTCAAGGAGTTGACTACGATGAGACTTTCTCACCCGTAGCGATGCTAAAGTCTGTTGGAATTATGTTAGCAGTTGCTGCATTTTTCGATCATGAAATCTGGCAGATGGATGTCAAAACAGAGTTTCCTTAACGGTTTCCGTGAGGAAAGGTTGTATGTGATACAACCAGAAGGTTTTGTCAGTCCTAAGGATGCTAAAATGTATGCAAGCTCCAGCCATCCTTCTATGGACTGGAGCAAGCATCACGGAGTTGGAATATACGCTTTGATGAGGTAATCAAAGTTTTTTGGGTTTATACAAAGTTTATGAGAAACTTGTATTTACAATAAAGTGAGTGGGAGCACTATAGAATTTCTGATAAATATATGTGGATGACATATTATTGATCGGAAATGTTGTAGAATTTCTGGAAAGCATAAAGGGTTGTTTGAAAAGGAGTTTTTCAAAGGAAAACCTGGAATGAAGCTACTTAAATATTGGCCATCTTGATCTATAGAGATATATCAAGACGTCTGATAGAAATTTCAATGAGTACATACCTTGACAAGATTTTGAAAGAGTTCAAAATGAATCAGTCAAAGAAAGAGTTCTTGCCTGATTTCTAAGGTGTGGAGTTGAGTGAGACTCAAAGCTCGACCACGGTAGAAGAAAGAGAAAAGACGAAGGTCGTTCCCTATACCTTATCCATAGGCTCTGTATAGTATGCCATGCTGTGTACCGCACCTGTGTGTGACTTGCCATGAGTCTGTCAAGGGGTACAAGAGTGGTCCAGGAGTGGATCACTGGACAGCGGTCAAGATTATCCTTAGTAACTAGAGGACTAAGGAAATATTTCTCGATTATGGAGGTTATAAAGAGTTCGTCGTAAAGGGTTACGTCGATGCAAGCTTTGACACCTATCCGGACGACTCTGAGTAGCAGTCTGGATACGTATAGTGGAGCAACCATTTGGAATAGCTCCAAGTGGAGCATGGTAGCATCTGCAGTATCACATATAGATTTGCAAAGAAGACACGGATCTGAATGTTGCAGACCGTTGACTAAAGACCTCTCTCACATGCAAAGCATGATCGAACCCCAGAACTCATTGGGTGTTAGATTCATAACAATGTAACTCACATGATGATGTGAACTAGATTATTGACTCTAGTGCAAGTGGGAGACTGTTGGAAATATGCCCTAGAGGCAATAATAAATTGGTTATTATAATATTTCCTTGTTCGTGATAATCGTTTATTATCCATGCTATAATTGTATGAATGGGAAACACTGATACATGTGTGGATACATAGACAACACTGTGTCCCTAGTATGCCTCCAGTGGACTAGCTTGTTGATCAAAGATGGTCAAGGTTTCCTAGCCATAGACATGAGATGTCATTTGATAACGGGATTACATCATTAGGATAATTATGTGATGGACAAGACCCAAACTATGACTGTAGCATATGATTGTGTCAGTTTATTGCTATTGTTTTCTGCATGTCAAGTATCTGTTCCTATGACCATGAGATCATGCAACTCACTGAAACTGGAGGAATACCTTGTGTGTATCAAACGTCACAACATAACTGGGTGACTATAAAGATGCTCTACAGGTATCTTCGAGGGTGTCTGTTGAGTGGGCATGGATCAAGACTGGGATTTGTTACTCCATGTGACGGAGAGGTATCTCGGGGCCCACTCGGTAATATAACATCAAAACAAGCCTTGCAAGCAATGTGACTAAAGTGTTAGCCACGGGATCTTGTATTACGGAATGAGTAAAGAGACTTGCCGGTAACGAGATTGAACTAGGTATAGAGATACCGACGATCGAATCTCGGGCAAGTAACATACCGAAGAACAAAGGGAACAACATACGAGATTAACTGAATCCTTGACATAGAGGTTCAACCGATGAAGATCTTCATAGAATATGTAGGAACCAGTATGGGCATCCAGGTCCCGCTATTGGTTATTGACCGTAGAGGTTTCTCGGTCATGTCTACATGGTTCTCGAACCCGCAGGGTCTGCACACTTAAGGTTCGGTGATGTTTCGGTATAGTAGAGTTATGTATGGTCGTGGCCGAAGGTTGTTTGGAGTCCCGGATGAGATCCCGGACGTCACGAGGATCTCCGGAATGGTCCGGAGGTAAAGATTGATATATAGGAAGTCCCGTTTTGGTCACCGGAAAAGTTTCGGGTATTTCGGTAGTGTACCGGGATTGCCGGAAGGGTTCTGGGGGACCACCGGGAGGGGCCACCTGCCCCAAGAGGCCCATGCGGCTAGATTAGGAGGAAAGGAAAAAACCCTAAGGTGGGGAAGGATTCCAAGTAGGATTGGAATCCTACTTGGAGTAGGATTGGAGGTGGATTCTTCCACCTCCTCTCCACTTCGGCCGAACCAAGGGGCAACCCTTTGGCTGCCTCCTCCTCCCTCCCTCCTATATATACTAGAGGATTTAGAGGGGAGAGCTAACCCTAATTGCCACGTGCTCCCTCTACTTCCTCTAGATCGTTTTCTCCTCCAGTCCAATTTCGGCGGTGCTTACGCGAAGCCCTGTTGGAATAGTTCCACCACCACCGCCGCCGCGCCGTCGCGCTGCTGGAGAACTCATCTACCTCTCCGCTCCCTCTTGCTGGATCAAGAAGGCGGAGATCGTCATTGAGCTGTACGTGTGCTGAACGCGGAGTTGCCGTCCGTTCGGCGCTAGATCGGAAGGATCGTGATCAGGATCGCGAGATGGTTCGTGATTTGATCGCGGGACGGATCGTGATAGGATCGCGGGACGCTCGGCGATTTGGATCGTGAAGACGTTCGACTACATCAACCGTGTTTCTTAACGCTTCCGCTTAGCGATCTACAAGGGTATGTAGATTCACTCTCCCTCTCGTAGATGCTCATCACCGTGGATAGATCTTGCGTGTGCGTAGGAATTAGTTTGTTTGCCATGCAATGTTCCCCAACACCTGACAATATAACTACTATGTGAATATAGGCAAACATAACCATTACGTTGTCTTCCTTGTCTAACGTCAACTACTTGATCAAGTTTGAAAATAATCAATGGGGCTCACAATCATAGAAGATGTCCAAGATAGTAATATGTGAAATCTCTCTTCCTTCAATATTTTTTCATGAATTGTTCAAGTGACCAATGCTATGTTTGCTAACCTCCAATAATTTTATTGTATATACTCTTAGTACATGAAGTCACTACTCCCCATGGGACAAGCATATGAAGCTTATATTATTTCACATTTTATGTCATTCAATTCATTCAACATTTTCTCTTAGGATATAAGTGAAGCACAAGAGTGATCATCAAACTACTCTCAAAAAGATATAAGTGAAGTTCATAGAGCATTATTCAATGGATATATAGAGACCAATATTCAAGCTCAAAATATATAAGTGAAATACATTAAGCATTCTATAAAGCCATACTCAAAAGATTTAAGTGAAGCGCATGAAGCATTCTATAAAGCCATACTCAAAAGATTTAAGTGAAGCAAATGAAGCATTCTATAAGCCAAGGATTATCTCATACCAGCATGGTGCATCAAATAAAAAGGAAAAATGAACACAAAATATGCTCCAAGAATAGCACATGTGAATGAATAAAAACATATGATCATTATATGCTAACATATAATTGTTGACGAAGAGAGGTGGGATGCATAGCATCCCCAAGCTTAGATGCTTGAGACTTTTTGAAATATGGACTTGGGGAGCCTTGGGCATCCCAAATATTGAGCTTTTGTATCTTTTTCAATCCTCTCATATCCCGGTTTTACCTAAGTCTCAAAAACTTCATCCACAAAAAACTTGAAAAGAACTCGTGAGATAGGTTAGTGCACATAAGAATAAATCAACACTTCATGTACTTCCAAGACAAGTTGCATAATAATTTCCAAACATTAGGTAATGTATACTATCATTTCCACAATTTATATCTACCAATAAAGCCATGAAAACTCTAGCATAAGTAGATAACAAAACTATGACGACATCAATCTATCTAAACATGACAGTCTGTAGCAATTAATTTACAAAGTGCACTTCTGTATTACTAACAATTATAAAAATTTAGGACATGATAATGAATTTATGTGATAATACTGTGTAAAAATTTCACAAACTTTCCACGTTCCAGTAAAATATAAAATTCAAACACTACAACAAAAGTTTCTGTTTTTACACAGCACACATTAAACATGCAATTCAAGCATCCTAAAGGCAATTCTTGGAACTTTTCATTGAAAAACAAGATTATAAATAACAGAAAGCAAATACTAACAAAATAAAATGATGATCCAAGCAAAACACATATTATGTGACGAATAAAAATATAGCTTCAAGTGACATACCGATGGATTGAGACGAAAGAGGGGATGCCTTCCGGGGCATCCCCAAGCTTAGACGCTTGAGTCTCCTTTAAAATATTACCTTGGGTGCCTAGGGCATCCCCAAGCTTAGGCTCTTGCTACTCTTTATTCCTTTGTCCATCACATAACACCCAAAACTTGAAAACTTCAATCACACAAAACACAACAAAACATCGTGAGATCCGTTAGTATAAGAAACATATTGCATACTTTAGGTACTGTTATAAATCGATTCTTATTTCATAAATGCATAATAGTTACTGTATTATAACTTCTCCAAGGCTTATACCCCCCGATACATTCCATAGCATAATCAAAACAAGCAACTATGCGAGCAAAAACAGAATTTGTCTAAAACAGAACAGTCTGTAGAAATCTGTAGATTTACTATACTTTCATAACTCTAACAATTATGTAAAATTAGGAAAAGCTCTAAAATTTGTATGGAAACACTGTATAAAAATTTCAGATCATTAGCACGCCCCAGTAAAAAATGAAAATTCCTGTACTGGAGTCAAAAGTTTCTCTTTTGTTTCAGCATCGATTCTACTCATCTTGTGAGTCATCCCAAAGGCTTTACTTGGCACAAAAAATAATTTAAACAAAAAAACATAATAATTACAGAGGAAATAATCATGTTATTAAAATCACACAGAAAGTTGAAAGCAAAAATTTAAAGATAACTATTGGGTTGCCTCCCAACAAGCGCTATTGTTTTATGCCCCTAGCTAGGCATGATGATATCAATGATGTTCACATAAGAATAGTAGATGAAACATGCAAAAGAGCATCATGATTATTATTTTTAATGTACAATGGTATTTGCAAGGAGATAATTTTTTTATGAGAAAATTCCATGAAAAACGCTACATTGTTTCCATGAGCATTAAGACAAGTGTTCAAGGTCGACCCTCACTTCTTCGATGCATAACTTTCCAATCGCTTCTCTAAGTAAAAATTTTACGTTTTTTAAATTTTCAAAAAAAATATTGTTTGTTTCACCCACAACTAAAGAAATAAAACAAAAATAACAAAAACAAAAGGAAAACAAAATCCACTTAGTGATAGAAGCAAACAAGCATACACAAAAATATTAACCCACGCTATTGCTCCCCGGCAACGGCGCCAGAAAATAGCTTGATAATCCCCAAGTGCAAGGAATCATCGTAGCACTCTCCAAAGATGGAAGTGATAAGTATGGAGTGTCAAACCCACAAGGATCTAAAGGTAAGATCAATATTCTCTCAGGTCCTATCTGCCACCGATACGACTCTACATACACCGAACGTTTGCTTCTATCTAGTAACGAGAAATAAAACTGCATTGTGGTTATAAAGAGGATAGCTTTGCATGAAATTGGAGAACTAAAATATGAAAATAGTTGCTGCCTAAATAAAGTTAGAATATATTACAAATAGCGAGTGTGGAATAATGATGGTATGGTGTGCGGAATCAACCTAGGCAATTGATAACAAGATCGGTACTCATCCTTGCAATTTTATATGAGGGAGTGGCATGAGCTAACATACTTTCATACTTGGATCATATGAACTTATGATTGGATCTCTAGCAAGCATCCGCAACTACTAGAAATCATCAAGGTAAACACAACCATAGCATTAAACATCAAGTCCCCTTTACTCCCATACGTAAACAACCCCCTTACTTGGGTGTAAGCTTCTGTCACTCTAGCCACCCACTATAAGCGAATAATGAACATATTGTAACACCCTCCAGCATGGATCCTTCACGTGTGCGCCTCATGGAAGGCACCTTAGGACAACACGAAAATAAAACATACACTCAAACCAATCAAGATCATCAATCAACCCAAAGAACAAACTAGAGCTACTCAAACATCATAGAATGGCAACACATCATTGATTAATAATATGTGGCATGAAACACCATGTTCAAGTTGGGGATTACAACGGGGTGCGAGAGAGTGGACCGCTGAAAAGAGATGAGGAAGGTGATGAAGACGGTGATGTTGATGAAGACGATCACCGCGGCGATGGCTCCCCCGGTGGCACTCCGGCGCCGCCGGAAGAGAGGGGGAGAGAGTCTCCCCCCTTAGGCTTCCTCCTCCATGGCCTATACCCATCTAGGGAGAGGTTCTCCCTCTGGTCCTTGGTCTCCATGGCTCCCGGAGGGGCGAGAGCCCTTCCGAGATTGCATTTCTCTCTCTGTTTCTCTCCTGTTTTCACTGCTGGTTTCTGGCCCTTCACCGTTTCTTAAATATCCGGAGATCCGTAACTCTGATCGGGCTGAAATTTTGAGGGGATTTTATCACGAAAATATCTTTCTTGTGGCGGAAGGAGAGCCCCAACCGACTTAAGGGGGAGGCACAAGCCATCAGGGCGCGGCCCCCCTGGGCCGCGTCCTGTTGGCTTGTGCCTCCCTCGAGCACCATCTTGCTTTGATTCAGACTCCCAAAATTCACATATATTCCAAAAAAAATCTCCATAATTTTTTATCGAATTTGGACTCTGTTTGATATGGAATTTCTGCGAAACAAAAAATACACAAAAAACAGGAACTGGCACTGGGCACTGGATAAGTAATTTAGTCCCAAAAATAATATAAAATGTTGCCAAAGGTATATAAAAGTTGTAGAATATTGGCATGAATAGTTCATAAACTATCGATACGTTGAAGACGTATCAGGAGGCAGGGAGAAACCTCGGTCGATATGGGTCGTGAGGAGGACCCGTCGTCTCCACGTGGTGCTGGCTCGACCTCGCCTGCCGCCGGCTGTCGCCAGCTCCCGGCGACCAGGAGGCCCTGGCTTTCTAACTCCATCAGCCGGCCGGCGGTGCTCTGTGGTGGCATTCAGTCACCCTGGACGAAGCCCGCCGGCGTGCCCGCGCTCGAGGAAGACCCGCTTTAGCGGTTGCGCTCCTCGTCATCTCCACCTGATCGAGGCGGCGAATCGGTGGAGCTGCGGCACAGGCGGAGCTCTCAACGGGACAGTGGAGAAATCGGAGAGGTGGGGAATGAGAGTTATCTCTCTCTTCCCCCTCCCGATCAAGTCTTATACCTCGTCTCAGCGGATTCACAGACGTTAGATCAGCAAGCACCGCGCAATCAACGGGCGGCGGCAGATTTGCAAAATCTTTGGGGCAGCATTGCGGGGACGCGTGGTGATATTTGCGGCGCGGGAATCGAGGCACCACATCCACTTTTCCCACTTCTGTGACGCAACCGCCCACGCTCGTGCACTTCCCACGATTTCAAAATCACCAAAGATTTCGCCACAACGTGGTTCCAATGGGCTCCGCACTCACTGGTGCACTCCGACGTACCAAAACCCACCGAGTGAGCAAAGAAGATCCGTCGAGCGCTCGGATGAATTGTCACAGGAACATCCGAAAGGTCAGCAGTTTTCTAGCATTACCAACCGGAAGTTTTGACGATCGTACTCTCGAGTCTTTGGGTCGCTTCTCCCAAGAATGAATCTGACTCTAGCCGAGTGACTCGAACAATCAGGCTATTTAGGTTTATTCAGAATCTATTTAACCTGAATTGGTTATGGTTTTAAAGCCGGGTGAGAAACGATCGGACTTGTTTCCCGGCGTTTCCGAAATGCCGCTGACGTCATGTCACGTCGGTCACTCGTTCCCCAAACCTCAACCGATTCAGAGGCTACTGATGAGGTCACCTACCCAAGGTAGGGTAATGGACATCACATCTAGGGCCCGCCTGGGGTCCTACATGTTCATGGAAGTCTCTGGACTACCTTAGCATTCGGATGATTTTACTAGATCCACTCGGATCCTTGGAAGTCACTCTGACGTCATCAGCCAGATGGCCAAGCTTCAGCACTCGGACAAGAAGAAGCAGATGCGACACTGGGAATGCAATGTTCGAGGGACTTAACTCACATAAAGTGATGTGAAGACGAGGTTACCTATAACGTCCCTAGTTAACACAACCGTTTCTAGTAACTCCAGTAGTTACCGTCATTAATTACCCTAGTAATGGCACTCGGCTAGTGGTGGCGCACTCTATATAAGCCACCCCTTGGCGCCAGAGCGAGGGTTACGAACTCTCTGTAATCGTATACATCCCTGATGACCCACAAGTATAGGGGATCAATCGTAGTCCTTTCGATAAGTTAGAGTGTCGAACCCAATGAGGAGCAGAAGGAAATGACAAGTGGTTTTCAGCAAGGTAATTTCTGCAAGCACTAAAATTGTAGGTAATAGATAGTTTGATAGCAAGGTAATTTGTAACGAGCAAAGTAATGGTAACGGTAAACAAGGTGCAACAAGATAGCCCAATCGTTTTGAGGCAAAGGACAGGCCAGAACAATCACTAATAATAGGCAAAGTGTTCTTGAGGGTACATGGGATTTTCGTCTAGTCACTTTTATCATGTTGGTTTGATTCGTGTTCGCTACTTTGATAATTTGATATGTGGGTGGACCGGTGCAAAGGTGCTGTTCTTACTTGAACTAACAACTTACTTATGATTAACCCCCTCGCAAGCATCGTCAACTACGAGAAAAGTATTAAGACAAAGTCTAACCATAGCATTAAACATGTGGATCCAAATCAGCCCCTTACGAAGTAGCGCATAAACTAGGGTTTAAGCTTCTGTCACTCTAGCAACCCATCATCTAATAACTACTCCACAATGCATTCCCTTAGGCCCATGAATGCTGAAGTGTCATGTAGTCGACGTTCACATGACACCACTAAGGGAATCACAACATACATATCATCAAAATATCGAACACATATCAAATTCACCTGATTACTCGCAACATGACTTCTCCCATGACCTCAAGAACAAAGGTAACTACTCACAAATAATAATCATGCTCAAGATCAGAGGAGTATTAAATAGCATAATGGATCTGAACATATGATCTTCCACCAAATAAACCATATAGCAATCAACTACGCAAGGTTATCAACACTACTAGTCACCCACATGTACCAATCTGAGGTTCCGGTACAAAGATTGAACACAAGAGATGAACCAGCGTTTGACAGGAGACGGTGCTGTTGAAGATGTTGATGAAGATTGGCCTCCCAAAGATGAGAGGGGTGTTGGTGATGACGATAGCTTCGATTTCCCCCTCCGGGAGGGAAGTTCCCCCGGCGGAATCGCTCCGCCGGAGGGCAAAAGTGCTCCCGCCCAAGTCCCCCCTCGAGGCGGCGGCGCTTCGTCCCGAAAGAGCTCCTCCTAATTTTTTTAGGTTTTTTGGGAATTTATACCGGAAGATGGGCATCGGAAGCGGGCCAGGCTGGACACGATACACCAGGGCGTGCCCAGGGGGGGCTGGCTGGCCCTGGTGGGTTGTGCCCACCTGGGGGCCCTCCTCCAGTAGTTTTCAGCTCCAGTAATTTTAATTAAATACAAAAATAATCTCCGTAAATGTTCAACTTCATTGGAGTTGTGCAGAATAGGAATCTCTGACTTGCTTTTCATGGGTCCAGAATTCCAGCTGCCGGTATTCTCCCTCTTTGTGTAAACCTTGCATATTATTAGAGAAAAGGCATTAGAATCACTCCCCAAAGCATTATTATTCAACAAAACAAAGTAAATAACATTAGGAAATCATGCTGCAAAATGGACGTATCAACTCCCCCAAGCTTAGACCTCGCTTGTCCTCAAGCGAAAGCCGATATTGAAAAGCATGTCCACATGGTTTGAGAGAGAGGTGTCGATAAAAAAAATACGGACATAGAAGCATCATGCTTATTAACATAACAGCAACAAACTCTAACATAAGAACTTATTTCAATATATTTTTATCATAAGGCTTCTCATGAGCAAGTAACAATTCATCACAACATGGAAGTATGAAGCATAAACCTTATTGGAAACCAACAAACTATGTTCTCAGTCAACTTTGCAACTACAATTCATCATATTTTCAGGAAGGGTCTCATGTCGGAGCCTTTTGGCAAGTCCACATACTCAACAATCATTTAGTCTTATATGATTGCTAACGCTCACGGCATACCCATGAACAAAAAGTTTCAACCGGACACATAGGAATATATGGGCTTATAGTTTTGCCTCCCAACTCACTCACCTCAAGGGTGATGTCAACAATAATAACTCATGCCCACCCATATCCAACTGGATATGTGTGCCTAGATCTTTCCTCACCACATGATGCTTGCAAAGGAAAAAGTAAAAAGTAATAGAGAAGAATACTTTGACTCTTGCATAAAAGTAAGTGCATAAATGTAAAAGAACGTCACGCTATATTCCCCCTATTATAGCAACCTTTATTATGCAGTCAGTCGCTTTTATTACTTTGCCATCATAAGTTTGTATAACACTCAATTTTCTCTTACACTAATTGATGAAAACACTTTTAGAAGCAATTTTTATTGCCTTGTTGCACCGATGACAACTTACTTGAAGGATCTTTCTCGATCCATAGGTAGGTATGGTGGACACTCAAGGAAAGAGTTTGGGTTTGGGTTTTTTGGATGCACAAGTAGTATCTCTAATTAGTGCGGAATTTTTGGCTAGCAAAGATATTGAGCAAGCATCACATGTTAAAGGATCTATGACAATATAGCTTCTATGTGGATATGAACAAACATAATTCATTACGTTGTCTTCCTTGTCCAACATCAACAATTTTGACACATAATATTTAATGGGGGCTCACAATCATAAAAGATGTCCAAGATAGTGTATTTGCATGTGAATCTTCTCTTCCCTAATTAATTCTTTCATGAATTGCATCATTAACCAATGCTATGTTTGTCAATCTCCAATAAATTTTACTACTTATACTTTTCCTTATGTGATGTCATTACTCACCATAAGATTAGCATATGATTCTTTTCATTTGTTTCCCTTTCTTTTATTTGATTGCAACAAGAAAGTAGAGAAGCAAAAACTCAAACTAAACTTTATTATATAACTTTCACTCGATTACATAGATAGGTAGACCATGAAACTTAACACATGAAAATAGATCACGCTAAAGGTAAAGGGAAACTAGAGATAGAACCAAAATAGGTAAAGGTGAATAAAAGTGATGGTGATACGATACCGGGGCACCTCCCCCAAGCTTGGCTCAAGCCAAGGGGAGTGCCCATACCCGTGTACTCAAGTCTCCTTCGGTGGTGGCGATGTAGAAGGTGGAGGTGTTGTGATGTCACACTTTAGCTTCAGAAGATGCTCCAATTTGCAGATGACTCTCCTAAGATTGTCGATGTGTTCTTGCAACAAGATTTTTTCACGGATGAGAAATTTATTTTGAACACGAACCGCTTCGAAGGTTCTAAAGGCTTCGATTTCAATAGGGGTGAGATGACTGTAATAAGGTTGAAGGATATGTTCTTCCTCTCCCTCCTTTGCTGGCGTGAATTGATCTCCTTCAGGGAGATAATCCACCTTAGCTTCATTGGCCTTCTTCTCCTTGTAGGCTTCTTCCGGCTCCTCCCTCTTCAACTCTATCTTCATTAGCCAGGCATCTTCTTCCATATTGTTAGGAGAGGGGGAAGACATGATGCCTGTCTTGACAAATCTGATAGGAAAACAACAAGAAGCAAGAACAGAGGATTTTTCTACGACGCGGTCGTCAAAACAGTCGGGGGTATATATAGAGAATTTTTATTCTTGGGAAACAAGTATTTGGAAGGAAAACGGAGTCGGGAAGGCATCCGAGGTGGGCACAACCCACCAGGGCGCGCCCAGGGGTGCCTGGCGCGCCCTGGTGTATCGTGCTCACCTCGTTCACCTTCCGGTTTATTTTTTTATTCCTAAAATTTCAAAATATTCCAAAACTGACAGAAAATATTTTTGCGGATTTTCCGGAGTCCGTTTACTTACCGTATCACGTACCTCCTATTTTTAAGTATTCTGGAGTGTTCCGGAAGGTTTCTTTTATGTGTTCCTCCGGTGTCATGGTTTGGATAACATTG
The DNA here is from genome assembly GCA_039707655.1 of Elymus sibiricus. NCBI lineage: Eukaryota > Viridiplantae > Streptophyta > Magnoliopsida > Poales > Poaceae > Elymus > Elymus sibiricus. The sequence continues at coordinate 391,340,207 of CM077671.1, forward strand.
CTTTCAACATTAATAGGCGTACCAGAGATATAATGCTTAATTCTTTGGCCATTGACCACCTTCGGGTTAGTACCTTCGACGTTATTAATCTTGATAGCTCCAGAACGATAAACCTCTTCAATAGTATATGGTCCCTCCCATTTGGAGAGAGGCTTTCGTGCAAAAAAATCTTAAACGAGAGTTGAACAAAAGAACATAATCTCCTATTTTGAATTCCCACTTTTGGATTCTTTGGTCATGCCATCTTTTTACTTTTTCTTTGAATAGCTTGGCATTTTCATACGCTTGGGTTCTCCATTCATCTAGTGAGCTAATATCAAATAGCCTCTTCTCACCGGCAAGTTTGAAATCATAATTGAGTTCTTTAATTGCCCAAAATGCTTTGTGTTCTAGTTCTAGAGGCAAATGACAAGCTTTTCCATACACCCTTTTATATGGAGACATACCCATAGGATTTTTATAAGCTGTTCTATAGGCCCAAAGTGCATCATCTAATTTATTAGACCAATTCTTACGAGACCTATTGACAGTTTTTTGTAATATTAATTTTATTTCTCTATTGCTATGTTCTACTTGACCACTAGATTGAGGATGATAGGGTGATGCAATTCTATGGTTAACATCATATTTAGCAAGCATCTTACGGAAATCACCATGAATAAAGTGTGAACCGCCATCGGTAATTTAATATCTAGGGACTCCAAACCTCGGGAAGATAACCTCTTTAAGCATTTTAATGGAGGTGTGGTGATCAACACTACTAGTTGGAATAGTTTCTACCCACTTAGTGACATAATCAACCGCAACTAAAATATGAGTGTACCCGTTAGAGGAAGGAAAAGGCCCCATGTAATCAAAACCCCACACGTCAAATGGTTCAACAACAAGTGAATAATTCATAGGAATTTCTTGATGCTTACCGATATTACCAATTCTTTGACATTCATCACAAGACAAGACAAACTTACGGCCATCCTTGAAGAGAGTAGGCCAATAAAAACCAGATTGCAATACCTTATGAGCAGTTCTATCTCCCGCATGATGTCCTCCATAAGCCTCGGAATGATATTTCCGTAGGATCTGTTCCTGTTCATGCTCAGGTACACAACGCCTAATAATACCATCTACTCCTTCTTTATAAAGATGTGGGTCATCCCAAAAGTAATGTCTCAAGTCATATAATTTTTTTCTCTTTTGTTGGTATGTGAAACTAGGTGGTATATATTTAGCAACAATGTAATTAGCATAGTCAGCATACCAAGGTGTGTTGTGTGAGACACTTATTGCAGCTAGCTGTTCGTCAGGGAAACTATCATCAATAGGTAGTGGGTCATCAAGGATATTTTCTAACCTAGACAAGTTATCAGCTACGGGGTTCTCAGCTCCTTTCCTATCAACAATATGTAAGTTAAATTATTGAAGTAAAAGTACCCACCTAATGAGTCTAGGTTTAGCATATTTCTTTTCCATAAGGTATTTTATAGCAGCATGATCGGTGTGAACAATAACTTTGGAGTCAACAATATAGGATCTAAATTTATCACAAGCAAACACAACTGCTAAAAATTCGTTTTCAGTAATGGCATAATTTCATTGGGCACTATCTAGAGTTTTGCTAGCATAATGGATAACATTCAATTTCTTATCAACTCTTTGTCCTAGGACATCACCAACATCATAATCACTAGCATCACACATAATTTCAAAAGGCAAGTTCCAATCAGGTGGTTGAACGATAGGTGCAGAGGTTAAGGCTTTCTTGAGTGTTTCAAAGGCTTCCACACAATCATCATAAAAAACAAAATGAATATCCTTTGCAAAAGATTAGTAAGAGGCCTAGAAATTTTAAAGAAGTCTTTAATGAACCTCCTATAAAAACCAGCATGACCAAGGAAACTTCAAATACCTTTAATATCTTTAGAACATGGCATTTTCTCAATTGCATCAACTTTAGCTTTATCCACCTCAATACCTCATTCAGATATTTTATGCCCCAACACAATACCTTCATTAACCATAAAGTGGCACCTCTCCCAATTCAAGACAAGATTAGTTTGTTCACATCTCTGCAAAACTCGATCAAGGTTGCTTAAGCAATCATCGAGAGAAGTTCCGTAAACGGAAAAATCATCCATGAAAACCTCTACAATCTTTTCACAAAAATCAGAGAATATAGTACTCATACATCTTTGAAAGGTAGCAGGTGCATTGCATAAACCAAAAGGAATACGTCTATAAGCATAAGTTCCAAAAGGGCAAGTAAAGGTGGTTTTCTCTTAATCGGATTGTGACACGGGTATTTGAGAGAAACCAAAATATCCATCTAGGAAACAAAAGTGTGTGTGCTTAGATAGTCTCTCTAGCATTTGATCAATGAAAGGCAAAGGGTAATGATATTTTCTAGTAGCTTTATTTAATTTTCTAAAATCAATTACCATTCTATAGCAAGTGACAATTCTGTGGAATGAGTTCATTCTTATCATTAGGAACAACGGTAATACCTTCTTTCTCAGGGACACAATGAACGGGACTTACCCATCTACTATCAGCTATAGGATAGATTATACCTGCTTCCAGAAGCTTTAATATTTTAGTTCTTACCACTTCTTTCATCTTAGGATTCAATCGCCGTTGGTGATCAACAACGGGTTTAGCATCGGGTTCCATATTGATCTTGTGCTGACATAGAGTGGGACTAATGCCCTTAAGATCATCAAGAGTATATCCAATAGCAGCTCGGTGCTTCCTCAGAACTTTCAACAACCTCTCTTCTTCGTGTTCTGAAAGGTTGAAAGATCGTGGATGTCGCCTAGAGGGGGGGGGGGTGAATAGGCGCTTTAAAATAATTACGGTTTAGGCTTGAACAAATGCGGAATAAAACTAGCGTTTAATTTGACAAGCACAAAACCTAAATCGACTAGGCTCACCTATGTGCACCAACAACTTATGCTAAGCAAGATAAACAACTAAGTGATAGCAAGATATATAACTAGAAACAATATGGCTATCACAAAGTAAAGTGCATAAGTAAAGGGCTCGGGTAAGAGATAACCGAGGCACGCGGAGACGACGATGTATCCCGAAGTTCACACCCTTGCGGATGCTAATCTCCGTTTGGAGCGGTGTGGAGGCACAATGCTCCCCAACAATGCCACTAGGGCCACCGTATTCTCCTCACGCCCTCGCACAATGCAAGGTGCCGTGATTCCACTAAGGGACCCTTGAGGGCAGTCACCGAACCCGTACAAATGGCAACCCTTGAGGGCGGTCACCGAACCCGTACACTTTGGCAACCCTTGGGGGCGGTCACCGGTACCCGACAAATTGCTCGAGGCGATCTCCACAACCTAATTGGAGACCCCGACGCTTGCCCGGAGCTTTACACCACAATGATTGAGCTCCGAGGCACCACCAAGCCGTCTAGGGCGCCAAGGCACCCAAGAGGAACAAGCTCTAGGGTGCTCAAACACCCAAGAGTAATAAGCTTCTCAACTACTAACTTCCACGTATCACCGTGGAGAACTCAAACCGATGCAACTAATGCAATGGCAAGAACACACGAAGTGCTCAAGTCCCTCTCTCTCAAATCCCACCAAAGCAACAAAAGCTATGGAGGAAAGTGAGAGGAAGAACAAGGAGAACACCAAGAACTCCAAGATCTAGATCCACAAGGTTTCCCTCACATAGAGGAGAAAGTGATTGGTGGAAAGATGGATCTAGATCTCCTCTCTCTATTCCCTCAAGAAGGAGCAAGAATCATTGGAGGGATGGAGAGATAGCAAAGCTCTAGAAGGTCAACAATGGAGGAGAGAGAGCTGCAAGGGGATAAAAAGAACCGTTGGGGGCAAGGGGGAAGAAGACCCCCTTTTAAAGGAGCCTCCAAATCCAACCGTTACCTGTCTCAGCCCGCACAGAGCGGTACTACCGCTCCGTAGAGCGGTACTACCGCTCGGGCGGTAGTTCCCTACTGTCACACGCAGGCATAGAAGCACAGGAGCGGTAGTGCCGCAACAAGCGGTACTACCGCTCAACTTCAGCAGTACAACCGCTAAGGATTGCACAGGACAGAGGAAACAGAGGTAGTAGGGTAGCACTGGAACGGCAGTACCGCAACAAGCGGTACTACCGCTCCACTACCGCCCCACTACCGCTTAGGGAAAAATAACACCAGAAGAAAACACGGTAGTGCAGCGGTAGTAGGGGGCGGTAGTACCGTGTCAAGCGGTACTACCGCTCTACTACCACTTTACTACCGCTTAGCTGAAAACAATACCAGAGAGGTTTCTCCAAGCGGTAGTGGCAACGGTAGTAGGGGCCGGTAGTACCGCACCAAGCGGTACTACCGCTCTACTACCGCTCTACTACCGCTTAGCGGAAAACAACACCAGAGGGGTTTCTCCAAGCGGTAGTGCTGCAGAAGACCACAGCGGCAGTACCGCTCTAAGCGGTACTACCGTGGTACCGAGCGGTACTACCGCTTGGGTGCTGCAAAAGTGCCCAAGCAGAACAGACAGAAACAGGAAAACCAGAACTGCCACAACTTCTACATATGAGCTCCGAATTGAGCAAACTCAAGCTTGTTGGATAGAAGACAACGAGTACTATCCAAACAGCGACTGGTTATAATAAGAAGTGGCAGGGGAGAAATGCCTAAGATATAGAGAAGAGAGACCTCTATGAATGAAGAACCGGCATAAACTCCAACATCGAAAACATCATAGAAGATGCATATATGAACTCCGTTTTCGATGAACTCGAGCTTGTCATGAAGATGACCAAAAGCTCAAAGACTCACAAAGAGAAACACCAAACATGAACCAAGAAAGATGATGCAAGGATGCAATGGTTTGAGCTCTCTACGAACGATACGATCAAGCTACTCATCCGAGAGCCCCCCTTGATAGTACGGCTATCGATCCTACAACCCGGTCTCCCAACTACCACTATGAGACCGGTAAAATAGAAAACCTATCAAGGGCAAACCTTTTCCTTGCGCATAGTCCACTTGAGCTAGATGATGACAATCACCACTTGATGTCATACTCCATGGGTTGAATGAGATCTTCCTCTTGACACAAGCCCATGGAAACATACCTAACCCCACATAGAACTCTCGCATAGAACATGGGTTAGTACACAAAACGTAATGGACAATGCTTACCATACCATGAGATCACTTGATCCCACTTGGTACATCTTCTACGCTTTGTGTGTTGATCAACTTGAATCACTCTTCATATTTAGTCTTGATCAACCTTGAATCTTTCCAACTCTCTTCATTAGGATGATGTCTTGAAGGTAAACATGAATGTTCACACAATCTTCTTCTTCAAGACATGCTTGCAATAGGCTCAACACTCACATGACCAATCTTTGGATAAATCCTTGAATAGTACCTTGGTCAACACATATTCTTCTTCTAATAACCTTGAAACCAACAAATGGTCTTCAAGCAATGCCTCTGGACAAACCCTTCAAATATAACTCAAGGCAACCATTAGTCCATCGAGATTGTCATCAATTACCAAAACCAAACATGGGGGCAGCACATGTTCTTTCAAAGGTTAGCACTAATAATAATAGGATATATCTTTTTCTCATCAAGATAAGCATACTTCAAAGTGTCAGGCAATTGTTTCAATTCAAACACGGGATCACCTTTAGGTGGAGGAGGACCTCCAAGAGTTTCAATAGGCAAATTGTGTTTCAAGAGAGGATGTTGTTCGAAGAAAATTTGATCTATTTCATTTCTTTCACGCATGTGCATATCATTTTCATGGTCGAGCAAATATTGTTCTAAAGGATCAGTTGGAGGCACAACAATAGAAGCAAGACCAATTATTTCATCTTCACTAGGTAACGCTTTATCACGAGGTTGTCTACTAAACTTGAAAAAATTAAACTCATGAGACACATTACCAAAACTGACACCGACAGTTTGTTTTTCACAATCTATCTTAGCATTGACGGTGCTCAAGAAATGTCTTCCAAAGATAATGGGACAAAAGTCATCTTGTGGGGAACCAAGGACTAGAAAATCAATAGGGTATTTTATTTTCCCACACAAGACTTCAACATCTCTAACAATCCCAAGTGGTGTGATAGTGTCTCTATTAGCAAGTTTAATAGTAACATCAATATCTTCCATTTCAGCAGGTGCTATTTCATTCACAATTTTTTGGTATAAGGTAAAAGGGATAGCACTCACACTAGCACCTAAATCACATAAACCATGGTAGCAATGATCTTCTATTTTAACTGAGACAACGGGCAAGCCTTCTATAGGTCTATGTTTATCTTTCTTATCAGGCTTAGCAATTCTAGCAGCTTCATCATAAAGGTAAATGACATGCCCATCAATATTTTCTTCCAAGATATCTTTAACCATAGAAACACTAGGTTCTACTCTAATTTGCTCAGGGGGTTTAGGTGCTCTTATATTACTCTTATGAACCACGGTTGATACCTTAGCATGTTCCTTTATCCTAACAGGGAAATGTGGCTTTTCAATATAAGAAGTAGGCACAACTGGATCAACATTATAAAAGATGGTTTCTTCTCTAGCTATGACCGGTTCTTTCATTTCTTCTTTAACAGGGGGATGATATTTAAACCACTTCTCCTTAGGGAGATCAACGTGAGTAGCAAATTCTTCGCAGAAAGAGGGTACTATCTGAGAGTCAAGTCCATATTTAGTGCTAAACTTGTGAAAAGTATCGGTATTCATAAATGATTTAACATAATCAAATTCAAGCTTTATACCTGACTCATTACCTTCGTCGAGTTTCCAATCTTTAGAGTTGCATTTAATTCTTTCCAAGAGATCCGACATAAAATCAATAGTCTTCTTCATATAAGAACCAACACAAGAAGTATCGAGCATGGATTGATCATTATGAGAAAGCCGAGCATAAAAATTCTGAATGATAACTTCCCTCGGAATGTCATGATTGGGGCATGAATATAACATTGAATTAAGCCTCCCCCAAGCTAGAGCGATACTTTATCCTTCACGAGGCCAAAAATTATATATATAATTCCGATCACGATGAACTAGATACATAGGATAAAACTTTTGATGGAATTCCAATTGCAAACGATTCCAGTTCCACGATCCAAGGTCATCACATAGCCTATACCATGTCAATGCTTTTCCCTCCAAAGATAAAGGGAAAACCTGCTTCTTAACTTCATCTCCGGGTAAACCTGCAAGCTTAAATAATCCACATATTTCGTTCACATATAAGAGATGCATATCAGGATGTTCAGTTCCATCTCCTGCATAAGGTTTAGCAAGCAGTTGTTCTAGCATACCCGAAGGAATTTCATAAGTAACATTTTCAGTAGGTGCTGTCGGTTGAGGGGTAACTAATTGTGGTTCCGGTCGAGGTGAAGATACCCCGAACAAACCCCTCAAAGGATTGTTCTCCATAGTAGCAAGCAGCAATAAATTTCAGCACGTAGTGTAAGTTTTTCCTTACCGATTTCCACTTACCAAGAGCGCTTCACTCCCCGGCAACGGCACCAGAAAAGAGTCTTGATGACCCACAAGTATAGGGGATCAATCGTAGTCCTTTCGATAAGTAAGAGTGTCGAACCCAACAAGGAGCAGAAGGAAATGACAAGCGGTTTTCAGCAAGGTAATTTCTGCAGGTACTGAAATTGTAGGTAATATATAGTTTGATAGCAAGGTAATTTGTAACGAGCAAGTAACGGTAATGGTAAACAAGGTGAAGCAAGATAGCCCAATCCTTTTGAGGCAAAGGACAGGCCAGAACAATCACTAGTAATAGGCAAAGTGTTCTTGAGGGTACACATGATTTTCGTCTAGTCACTTTTATCATGTTGTTTTGATTCGTGTTCGCTACTTTTATAATTTGATATGTGGGTGGACCGGTGCTAAGGTGCTGTTCTTACTTGAACTAACAACCTACTTATGATTAACCCCCTCGCAAGCATCCACAACTACGAGAAAAGTATTAAGACAAAGTCTAACCATAGCATTAAACATGTGGATCCAAATCAGCCCCTTACGAAGTAGCGCATAAACTAGGGTTTAAGCTTCTGTCACTCTAGCAACCCATCATCTAATAACTACTCCACAATGCATTCCCTTAGGCCCATGAATGGTGAAGTGTCATGTAGTCGACGTTCACATGACACCACTAAGGGAATCACAACATACATATCATCAAAATATCGAACATATATCAAATTCACATGATTACTCGCAACATGACTTCTCCCGTGACCTGAAGAACAAAGGTAACTACTCACAAATAATAATCATGCTCAAGATCAGAGGAGTATTAAATAGCATAATGGATCTGAACATATGATCTTCCACCAAATAAACCATATAGCAATCAACTACGCAAGGTAATCAACACTACTAGTCACCCACAGGTACCAATCTGAGGTTCCGATACAAAGATTGAACACAAGAGATGAACTAGGGTTTGAGAGGAGACAGTGCTATTGAAGATGTTGATGAATATTGGCCTCCCAAAGATGAGAGGGGTGTTGGTGATGACGATAGCTTCGATTTCCCCCTTCGGGAGGGAAGTTCCCCCGGCGGAATCGCTCCGCCGGAGGGCAAAAGTGCTCCTGCCCAAGTTCCGCTTCGAGGCGGTGGCGCTTCATCTCGAAAGTCCTCCTCCTAATTTTTTAGGTTTTTTGGGAATTTATAACAGAAGATGGGCATCAAAAGTAGGCCAGGCTGGGCACGATACACCAGGGCGCGCCCAGCGGGCCTGGCGTGCCCTGGTGGGTTGTGCCCACCTGGGGGCCCTCCTCCGGTAGTTTTCAGCTCCAGTAATTTTTATTAAATACAAAAATAATCTCCGTAAATTTTCAGCTTCATTGGACATGTGCAGAATAGGTATCTCTGACTTGCTGTTCTTGGGTCCAGAATTCCAGCTGCCGGTATTCTCCCTCTTTGTGTAAACCTTGCATATTATGAGAGAAAAGGCATTAGAATCACTCCCCAAAGCATTATTATTCAACAAAAGAGAGTAAATAACAGTAGGAAATCATGATGCAAAATAGACGTATCAATCCCATAAGCAAACACTAAGCCTCAGGGCACGAGACGTAGGGTCTTTACAACTTCTGAGTGGGGCCTTGACACGTCTCAAACGTATCTACTTTTCCAAACACTTGTGCTCTGGTTTTGACCTCTAATTTGCATGATTTGAATGAAACTAACCCGTACTGACGCTGTTTTCAGCAGAACTACCTTGGTGTTATTTTTGTGCAGAAATAAAAGTTCTCGGAATCGGACGAAACTTTTTGTGAATTACTTTTGAGAATTATAATGAATTATGGAGCGAAGACCTGCCGGAGGGGGTGTTTCAGGGGGCCACCACACATCAATGTGCCCCCTAGGCCGCGCCCTGATGGCTTGTGGGGCCCTCGTGGCTCCTCCGACCCTAATTCCAGTCCTATAAAATCAAATCTTCGGAGAAAAAAATTAGAGAGAATTTTTCATTGCGTTTCACGAGACGGAGCCGCCGCCACCTCCTGTTCTTCCTCAGGAGGGCTGATCTCGAGTCCGTTTGGGGCTCCGGAGAGGGGAAATCATCGCCATCGTCATCACCAACCCTTCTCCATCAACACCGCCATGATGCTCACCACCGGGAGTGAGTAATTCCTTTATAGGTTTGTTGGACGGTGCTGGGATTGGATGAGATTGATCATGTAATCGAGTTAAGTTTGATAGGGCATGATCCCTAGTGTCCACTATGTTCTGAGATTGATGTTGCCATGACTTTGCTATGCTTAATGCTTGTCACTACGGCCCTAGTGCCATGATTTCAGATCTGAGCCTATTATATTTTCATGAATATAAGAATGATTTTGATCCTATCTAGCAAGTTGTATGCACCTATTACGTGTCTTGATCCGCATACCCCAAGGTGACAATAATTGGGATTCTTTCCGGTGATTGCCGTAGTTTGAGGAGTTCATGTATTCACCATGTGTTGATGCTTTGTTCCGGTTCTCTATTAAAAGGAGGCCTTAATATCCCTTAGTTTCCAATAGGACCCCGCTGCCACGGGAGGGTAGGACAAAAGATGTCATGCAAGTTCTTATCACAAGCACGTATGACTATATACGGAATACATGCCTACATTACATTAATGAATTGGAGCTACTTTTGTGTCGCCCTAATGTGTAACTGTTATATGATCAATGTCATCTAAATAATTATCCATCACCGATCCACGTGCCTAAGCTTTACATATACTGAATCTTACTACGTTACTATTGCTACTGCTACTGTTACAATTGCTACAAAATTGCTGCTGTCACTACTACTGTTACTATTGCTACTACTATTTGCTGTGCTACTAAATCTTTGCTGTAGAGAGATATCCCAGGTGCGGTTGAATTGACAACTTAACTATCAAGGCCAATAAATATTCTTTGGCTCCCCTTGTGTCGAATCAATAAATTAGGGTGAAATACTACCCGTGAAGACTGTCGTGATCCCCTATACTTGTGGCTTATCAAGACCTTTTTCTGGCGCCGTTGCCGGGGAGCATAGTTCTATTTATTGTGTTAACTTCAGGATATCCAATTGCTACTATGAAGAATCTGAAAGATACTCGAGCTAAGATCGCCCCCTCTCGCATGAGAGGAGGTAAGGTACTGCCATCTAGCTCTGCTTTTGATTCACCTACTGTTTTGAATCAGCTTGTTACACCACCACCTGTTGATCGTCCTGATATGTCACATGAACTTGATGATGCTGCCTCTGAAATTAATGATGATACTATTGCTACACATGTTGAAATTGAAAATGTGCCACTGAATGAATTACTTGATGCTCATCTTGCTAAAGCTAGAGAACTTGAAAATGCTGAAACGGATGGGGACTTTGAATCACGTGTTACACCTCGCTCTCCTATTAGATATGAATTGCATCATGTGCCTGAAGGTTATGTCATGGATAAGGAAACAACTAGTGATTTCTTTTCTTGTGAAAATAGAGATGATTTGAAAAAACTACTATGCAAACTGAAAGAAAAATCTATGATGGAGAAAATGAAATATGATCCTAAAGTTGCTACTTCTCTTATATTTGTTACTGATAATGATTATGAATTATCTGTTGACCCTAAGTTAATCCCTATAGTAGAATCTGATCCTTTCCATGGTTATGAAAATGAAACTGTCGTCGAACACCTTATGAAACCGAATGATATTCCTGCTCTGTTCACCAATGATGAAAAGATATGCTACTATTATATCCTTAAGATTTTTTCCTTTCTCGCTAAAAGGCAAGGATAAGGAATGTTTTCTTTCTCTTGCTCCTGGTTGTATGTGTAGTCCCTAGGATATGCTCCATTATTTTTCTGCAAAATATTTTCCTGCTCATAAGAAACAAGCTGCCTTACAAGAAATATTTAACTTTGTTCAAATTGAAGAAGAGAATCTCCCTCAAGCTTGGGGGAGGCTTCTCAGGTTACTTAGAGCTTTGCCTGATTGTCCTCTTAAGAAAAATGAAATTATCGATATCTTTTATAATGGACTAACCGATGCCTCTAGGGACTTCCTAGATAGTTGTGCTGGTTGTGTTTTCAGGGAAAGAACTGTCGGTCAAGCTGAAGAATTATTGAATAACATATTGCAAAATGCCGATGATTGGACACTTTCTGAACCACCTCCGAAACCTATTCAAAAGAAGAGAGGTATTCTATTTCTCAACCCTGAAGATATGCAAGAGGCCAAAAGATCTATTAAGGAGAAAGGTATTAAAATTGAGGATATCAAGAAATTACCCCCTCACTACAGGAATCAGCTTCTTTTCCGTGTGCCATGGCGGATGGCAAAGAGACATACCATGGACGGCAAACATCTTTGCCGTCAGCTGGCTGACGGCCTCACTACCGGCGCTGAAAGTTCCGGTAAAGAGCTTCTTTGCCGTCTGCATTCGAGCAGCGAACAGCGAAGAGCTTTGCCGGCGGCTGCGTTAGGTAGGCGGACGACAATGCTCCTGGACTGCAACATGCACCTGCTAGCCCCATTAGGTGGCTAACGACAGACGTTGCCGTTCACTAGCTGGCGGCAAAAGCACAGCTGTCGTTGCCGTCCGCATATTGACGTCAGCAGTCATGTGACAGACGTCACTCCTGCCGCCTCCTTTGCCATCTGCCATGCCTCTCTTTGCCGTCTGCCGACAGATACAACGGACGACAAAGTGACCAAATGAGTCATACCTGGTGCTCCCAGGTTGCACAAGTTGCTGCCACGGGGCACCTTTGCCGTCCGCTTACTGATGGCAAAGGCCTTTGCCGTCGGCTGGCAGACGGCAAAGTGCCTATTTTACCTCTTTTTAATTTGTTTTATGTTATTTATCTGCATTTTCACAACACATATGATATATATAGTTCAAGCAGTCACATAGGCCATCAAAAGAACCAATACATATTAAAAGAACCAACGCCAGTTGTTCATCCATACATAGTTCAAGCAGTCACACTGTTCATCCATATATACATACATACATAGTTTCACATTGTTTATCAACACAAATCAAAACAAAAACTAAACATAGGCAGTCCATCAATGCCAGCTTCCATGAAGTGAATGAAATCTAGAAAATGGGAATAAGAAAGTTAGTAGAAGTAGGAGCAAAATAAGAAGAAGAAGAAAACTAGAAGAAGAAGAACAAGAAGAAGAAGAAGAGGAAGAAGAAGAACAAGACTAGAAGAAGAAGAAGAAGACTAGAAGAAGAAGATGTCTAGAAGAAGAAGAAGAATAAGAAGAATACGAAGAAGAAGAAGAACAAGAAGAAGAAGAAATAGAAGGAAAATAATAAGAAGAAAGAAAGAAGAAGCTCATCTTTCTTCTCTTCTTCTAACTTTTTATCCTTTTCCTTCTCATTCTTCTACTTTTATTCTTTCTTTTTCTTCTCTTTGTTCTTCTATTCTTTCTTTTTCTCCACTTCCTTGTTTTTCTTCTTCTTATTTCTTGTTTGTGTCATTTTAGATCTAACTTAGGTAATAAGCTAAGTATATGACATTTTGGAGGAAAATAAGCTAAGTATATGACATTTATGAGCTAACCAAGGTTATTATGCCATTTTTGACCTAACTAAGCTAATTATGTCATAAATGAACTAAATAAGCTAAATTATGTCATTTTGGAGGATAATTAGCTAAGTATGTCTTTTTTGGGTACTCGGGCTGTCCATGGATAATGTGGACAATTCGAAAGGATGACGGTTATAAATATGCAAAGACATGCATATTTATAGATGCCACCCTTTCGAATGGGAGACGCCTAGGTTACGAGAGTTGACATGAAAATAAAATGAAGTGACAACGGCATGACAACCAGAATAGAGCAAATAGGGGAGGATCGGGGAGGAGATGACAGTAGTGCTCACCACTAGACCGTGTAGGGGACGTAGTCGCATGGGGAGGCCATCGAACACCAGACCCTCGAAGCGACCAAACAACTGCACATTTAAATCCACACGATTAACACGAATATTCAATCCCGATAGAAAAATCTCTCTATATATAACTACTTTTCCACTTCTATTTTCATCTTTTTCTCCTCTATTTCTTCTTCTTCTTCCTTTTCTTCTTCTTCTTCTTCTTCTTCTTCTTCTTTTCTTCTTCTTCTTCTACTTTTCTTCTTCTTCTTTTCTTCTCCTCTTCTACTTCTCCTATTTTTCTTCTACTTAATCTAACTAATTACTAATCTAACTAATCTAACTAATAGTAGCTAATTACTAATTACTAATCTAACTAATCTAACTAATAGTATCTAATTACTAATCTAGCTAATTACTAATCTAACTAATAGTAGCTAGCTAATTACTAATCTAAAAAGATGAAAAAAGAACATAAAAATGAGGGATGGCCGATGGCCGGGTGACAGAGGGGGGAAGAGAGGAGGCAGAGAGAGAGGGGTGGGGGCGGGGCGGCCGGTGGGTGGGGGCGCCGGGGCGGCCCGGTGGCGGGGGCATCGGGATGGCGGGGCGTCGGGGCGTCTGGGGCGGCAGGGCGGTCGGTGGGTGGGGGCGGAGGGGCATCGGGGCGGCCGGTGGGCGTCAGGGAGAGGGAGGGAGGGAGAGGGAGGGAGCTGAGGGAGGGAGAGAGAGAGAGGGGTGGGGGCGGGGCGGCCGGTGGGTGGGGGCGGCGGCCGGTGGGCGTCGGGGAGAGGGAGGGAGGGAGAGGGAGGGAGCTGAGGGAGAGAGAGAGAGAGAGAGGTGGGGGTGGGGCACGACCTTTAGTAGGCCGTGCGCTTCAAAGAAAGCAGCCTCTTTTTCGTCTGCTTTTGGGCGGTTTGCCGTCTCCTAGCAGACGGCAAAGAACTCGCCCATTTTACCTAACCAGGTCCAGGGCCCAGTGGGCCCAGCTGGGTCCTTTGCCGTCTGCTTTTGGGCTTGTTTCCATCTGCTAGCAGACGGCAAAGAAAGGACTGATGGCAAATAATATCTTTGCTATCAGTCCCTTCTTTGCCGTCTGTTTTGTGGAAGCTCATGGCAAAGACCTTCTTTGCCGTCCGCTGGTGGACGACAAAGAACTGACCGATGGCAAATTCTCTGGTTCTAGTAGTGCCTACTGAAAAAATACATGGACTTGATAACCCGACACAGGTAGTAGAGGTAAACTCTCTCTGCTCCTTTACTGAAAATGATATACCTTAAAATAAGACTCCTGAACAATGCATGGATGAATATGATAATTATGATATCAAGCAAGAACACTTCAATAACTATGTTAAAGATCAATTGAGACGTAATGCTATGATGATAGATCGTTTAAATGACTTGATGTTTAGAATTGCTAATGATGTAAAAGGTCTAGGTAAACATGCTTCTATGGTTCACACCCAACAGACCATGTTGCTAAGTCACAAAATGATTTGCTTGCTGAAATGAATAATAATATGAATGATCATACTTTTAGAGTAGTGACTAGGGGAGGTCGTATGACCCCAGAATCTCTCTACACAGAAGGTCACCCTAAAAGAATAGAACATGATTCCCAGAGAATTAATGTTGATGCACCTAGTTCCTCTAATAAGAAAAAGAAGATGAAAAATGATAGGAACTTGCATGCTTCTAGTGAACCTGTCATAGAAACACCTACTGAGAAACATAATGATGTTTCTATTTTTGATGCCGAGACACAATCTGGTAGTGAACATGCACCTAGTGATAATGAAAAGGAGGATAGTAATGTGCAAGTAGATGCTCCACCAGATAGTAATAAAGAATATGATGATGATGTAGAAATAGAACCTGCTGAGGATCTTGATAACCCACCTCCTAAAAATAAACGCTATGATAAGAGAGACTTTGTTGCTAGAAAACATGGAAGGGAAAGAGAGCCGTGGGTTCAAAAACCCATGCCATTCCCTCGTAAGCCTTCTAACAATAACGATGATGAAGATTTTGAACGCTTTGATGAAATGATTAGACCTGTCTTTTTGCATACTCGTTTGACTGATATATTGAAAATGCCTATGTATGCTAAGTATATGAAGGATATTATTACCAACAAAAGAAAGATACCTGAAACTGAAATTGCTACTATGCTTGCTAATTATTCTTTTGATGGAGGAATACCTAAGAAACTAGGAGATCCTGGCATACCCACAATACCTTGCTCCATTAAAAGAAACTATGTTAAAAATGCTTTATGTGATTTAGGAGCCGGTGTTAGTGTTATGCCTTTCTCCCTTTGTAAAAGACTTGATTTGAGTAAGCTTACACCTACTGAGATATCTTTGCAAATGACTGATAAGTCCACCGCTTTACCTATTGGAATTTGCGAGGACGTTCCTGTTGTGGTTGCAAATGTTACTCTCTTGACAGACTTTGTTATTCTTGATATGCCCGAGGACGATAATATGTCGATCATCCTTGGTAGAGCATTCTTAAATATTGCAGGGGATGTTATTGATTGCAATAAAAGCAAGGTCACCTTTCACGTCAATGGCAAGCAACATACCGTGCATTTTCCGAAGAAGCAAACTTTGGTTAATAATATTAATGTCATTGAGCCTACTCCCACAGTTACCATTGGAAGCTTTGCGATTCCTCTACCTACTGTCAAGAAGAAATATTATAATCTTATTGTTGGGGAGATGAAAATCCCCATTGAGGTAACCTAGTGAAATACGAAAATTCTTCGGTTTCATGTTAACCGGAAGCGGTTGTTAATAAGACTTGACCAATCTTATTAATTTATCCTTTTCGGAAGGCATGTGATTGATGAATTTAGTACTCACAACTCTCTATACCAAAAGTTCATCCTCTGTTATTTTCAGTTTTTATAAAATAAATTAGCATGGTTTTTTGTTTTTTCCTTTTTCCCGTGCATAGAGAAATGTCAGAAAATAAAAGGTCTCAGATTGCCACCAAATTTTAACATGATTTTTTCTAGAATAAATAAAAAATATTGGAATAACAATAACAACAGGGGACTGCACCTGTGTGGCACCACACATCAGGGCGCCCCCTAGGTCGCGCCCTGATGGCTTATGGGGACCACAGGCCCCCCCTGCCTTATCCCTTCATCCCACACTCTCTCCTACCTCCAACAAAAAATTTCTAGCCATCTCTCTCCCGTGTTCTTCACCTAGAAAGTGAAATTTTTGATATCTTTGCTCGGAACTCCGTTTCCGAAACTGTTTGAGGAATTGTTCCTTGGTATGTGACTCCTCCATTCCTCCAATTAGTTTTTGTTTTAGTGGTTTATACTTTGCATAATGTGGTGCACTTGGTGCTACAGAAAATGATCTTGCATGTTGAATTCTTTGAGTTCTAAGTAATATGAATGCTTGATATGGCCTCTAGGCATCCATATGAGTAGTTGCTACCAAACTTGCAAAGTTTTGTTGACATGAATTTGTGGCTCAAAAATTTCAGAAATTTGTCCTTGGGAAGATGAGTTTCTTTAGGAGGAGATCCTCAAGAGGACTCACCTCGGGTGAGTCATCTAGTGGGAACTCAGTACGACAAGCCTACATCGAGCGTCGAGATAACTAGATAGTCATGGCTAACGCCAAATCATGTCGATGGCCAAGTGAAGATTTCATGATAGAGCATTAAGGATGAATTTGACCAGTTCATTTATAATACTGGCCTCACCGATTTCCTCGTAGATAAGTGAATCCAACACTATGACCTTACCCATACATTTACGCAAGGTTTTCGTTATCAATCGCATGCTTCAAGAGTATTATTTAAACTGTATGATAAATCATTTAGCATGACTCTAGAAGATTTCTCTATTGTTTGCAAACTTCCACTTTGGGGCTCAACTGAGAAACCTTCAAAAACTGATTATGATATGTTTCTCAAGAGTCTATGTGTTGGAGAAGATAGGGGGGTAACACAGGCAAGAATTAAAAGTATACAGTTTCCCTCTATTCGTTACTTTGCACTGTTTAATGGGAAATGCGTAGTAGGGAAACAAGATTGTAGTGCTTTATGTGCCCCTAATTTAAGTCTTATTCACACGGTTGTAACTGGTGAACAACACTATAACCTTGGTGCAATTGTTGCCCGAAGGCTGAACTCTAACTCTAGCAACGGTGATTTGTATGGAGGGATTTATGCCTCCCGCGTAGCAGCAAAGCTGGGAGTGTCGCCTCAACTTAATGATCCTATCCTACCTGAAAGATATTTGGACTTTGACGCTATGCGTTATCATGAGTTTATTGTAAACCGCGCTAGGGGTTATCAATATAACTTAATATTTGGTAAATATACGCCTGTGTCTGTCACTTTGCCTGCACCTGCACTCTTTGATTTTCAGGCTCGACAGCGTTATTATGTCCTCGAGGAGGAAGTGCGGGAATACAAAGCTGCAGTGGATGCTACTCGTCTAGCAGAGGAGGCGGCCTGGAACGCCGCCGCAAGTTATCACTCTAACCATTTTCCAGACTATCGGTGGTGATTACCAAGTTAGGCAACTGCCTAGCTTGGGGGAGTATGCATTTCTCACCGACATTACATTCATGTTCACACACTTCATATAAATTGTCGGTGTTCATCCTCTTTCATTGTATATCCATGTTAGATTTATTTTTTCCGCTTTCTTCTTGTGTGTTTGAAAAAATTTGGAAAACCCAAAAATATTTCTCACCTCATTTTAGTTTTCTTTTCCCGTTTAACTATCTTCCGCATTAAAAAGAAAACCCAAAAAGATTTCCTTTGCATGTTGGGAGCTTTCCCGTGTAAATAGTTTTTCTCGTTCTTGTTTTCCCTTAGTTTATTTGCTTGCTTGAGAAAAACAAAAACTCCAAAAATATTTCAGTGTGTTTCTCTCAATTTCTTTTCTTTTTGTTTTTGTTGAGTTCTTGAAAGGAGAACACCACGATGAAAATGTTGAGTGGCTCTTATATGCTTTATTGCTTACCTAACACAGAGCCAATATTACCTTGTCTTCTCCTTTGTCCAAAATTGCCCTGCAGATTCTAGCTTAGTCCACGGTATTCTTGCACTACGATTATTATCACATCATTTGGTCATGCAAGTGAAAGGCAATAATGACAATATTTGACGAAGTGATCGTGGCAAGGGAAGCTGGTATGAACTCTTCTTGTTTTCCGTTTTTGTAAATATGTTTAGCTCGTTCGATCTCGATTCAGTATATTATGAGTGAACATGTTCATGATGACAATTAGAGATTATAGCTTCTCATGCCATGCTTAAACAACTAGTAGTGAATAATGATTTATCTTATAGATCAACATGCATTAAAATGGTTATGATGTGGTATGGTAGTATGGTATTTCCCTCTGAGAAATTCAAGCGGCTTGACTTGGCCCATGTGCAAACATGTAGTTGATTCAAAACTAATGCAGCCTTCACGATGTTTAAATTCAGAGTGTTCATATCCTACTCATGCAAGGTCCAATGCTAATTATTCGCAATGCATGCTCATGACCGTTTTCGCTTTCTAGCTGGTCGCTTCCCACCATACTGCTAGCCTTCACCTATACTAAGCGAAAATGCTGCTTGTGCATCCAAAACCTTTAAACCAAGTTATTCCACATGAGTCCACCATACCTACCTATATGTGGTATTACCCTGCGATTCTAAGTAAATTTGCATGTGCCATCTCTAAACATTCAAACAAACATCTATTTTGTGCACGCATCTCGCTCATGGAGCGACGAGTCGGTCAACATTTTCCATGCTAAATGAGTTATTCTCAAGACGGTCGTTTACTCGTCGTCATTGCACGAGAGAGGCTGGTAAAAGGATGCCTAGTCCTGCATAATCAAAATTAATTAAACAAAACTCCTTGGGACAGTTGACATGTTGGCAGGCATCCGTGGATTTGGTCAGCCATGTCTTGTGTATGGATGGTTGATAGGAGTAAACTTTACTATTCTGTTTGGGAACCGCCAATAATGAGTTTAGCATGGAAGATATTGAAAACCTTTGTAGTGACGTTGATAGGATAAGTGCACCACTCAAAAACCATATTCCTACTCTGTTTTAAAACTTGAGCTCTGGCACCTCTGCAAATCAATGCTTCCCTCTGCGAAGGGCCTATCTATTTTTATGTTGAGTCATCATCTTCTCAGTGAAAGCACCAGACCGGAGAGCACTATTGTCATTTTTATGCATTGAGTCTAGTTAATGTTGGATACGAGCATGACTGGATCTTTTCTATTCTGAATTATAATGTTTAGTCGCTGCTTGAACCTCAGAGGTGCTCTGCATTTATGTTTTGCGGTCTCAGAAAGGGCTAGCGAAATACCATGTCACCATATTATATCATGATCATTTTAATAAATTGTTGGCATGTGAGATATCTTATTAATGGCTTGCTAGTTGGTTATGTATTGCCATGAGTTGATATGATGCATAATTGTTATCATGGATGTGGTCATTTATGATTTATGCTGAAAACTTGAGCACTAGCTAAGCATGTGTATAACGACGAGAACAAAAGAGTTTGTAAAAGTTTTCTTTATCACTTTCAGTTTGTCAATTGAATTGCTTGAGGACAAGCAATGAGTTAAGCTTGGGAGAGTTGATACGTGTCCAACACATCTACTTTTCCAAACACTTTTGCTTTGGTTTTGACCTCTAATTTGCATGATTTGAATGAAACTAACCCAGACTGACGCTGTTTTCAGCAGAACTACCTTGGTGTTATTTCTGTGCAGAAATAAAAGTTCTCGGAATCGGACGAAACTTTTTGTGAATTATTTTTGAGAATTATAATGAATTATGGAGTGAAGACCTGCCGGAGGGGGTGTGCCAGGGGGCAACCACACATCAGGGCGCCCCCCTAGGTCGCGCCCTGATGACTTGTGGGGCCCTCATGGCTCCTCCGACCCTAATTCTAGTTTTATAAAATCACATCTTCGGAGAAAAAAATCAGAGAGAATTTTTCATCGCGTTTCACGAGACGGATCCACCGCCACCTCCTGTTCTTCATCAGGAGGGCTGATCTGGAGTCCGTTTGGGGCTCCGGAGAGGGGAAATCATCGACGTCGTCATCACCAACCCTTCTCCATCAACACCGCCATGATGCTCACCACCGGGAGTGAGTAATTCCTTTGTAGGCTTGTTGGACGGTGGTGGGATTGGATGAGATTGATCATGTAATCGAGTTAAGTTTGATAGGGCTTGATCCCTAGTGTACACTATGTTCTGAGATTGATGTTGCTATGACTTTGCTATGCTTAATGATTGTCACTAGGCCCGAGTGCCATGATTTAAGATCTGAACCTATTATGTTTTCATGAATATAAGAGTGATTTGGATCCTATCTTACAAGTTGTATGCACCTATTACGTGTCTTGACCCGCATACCCCAAGGTGACAATAATTGGGATTCTTTCCGGTGATTGCCGTAGTTTGAGGAGTTCATGTATTCACCATGTGTTAATGCTTTGTTCCGGTTCTCTATTAAAAGAAGGCCTTAATATCCCTTAGTTTCCAATAGGACCCCGCTGCCACGGGAGGGTAGGAAAAAATATGTCATGCAAGTTCTTATCACAAGCAAGTATGACTATATACGGAGCACATGCCTACATTACATTGATAAACTAGAGTTAGTTCTGTGTTGCCCTAGTGTGTAACTGTTATATGATCAATGTCATCTAAATCATTATCCATCACCGACCCACGTGCCTACGTTTTACATATACTGAATCTTGCTACATTACTATTGCTACTGCTACTGTCACAACTTCTTCAAAATTACTGTTATCACTACTACTGTTACTTTTGCTACTACTATTTGTTGTGCTACTAAATCTTTGCTGCAGAGAGATATCCCAGGTGTGGTTGAATTGACAACTCAACTGTCAAGGCCAATAAATATTCTTTGGTTCCCCTTGTGTCGAATCAATAAATTAGGGTGAAATACTACCCGAAGACTGTCGTGATCCCCTATGCTTGTGGGTTATCAGGCCTGAACTCGTACATCCGAGTGTTACTCTTGTGCCGTAGCTAGGATTCGCCCCTACTCATACATACCCCCCATACTACTGTCAGTCTTACTCCCATGACAGTAGTACTTGGAGCTGCTGCGTCAATGAAGGTGTCGAGGTCGATGCCGTCCGCAATCCGAGTGGTGGACTCGAGGAACATCTCCATGAAGTCTTCTATCTTGACACTCTTCCTGTTGACGACCTTCAATGACTTCAACTTCTCCTCATCTACGCCCTTGCAATAGATGTGGACAAGTGAGAGGGCAATGTCGGCTCCACTGTGAGCTGCAGATTTCTTCCAAGATTGCACTCAACGAGGTACATCTTGCAGACGGTTGATGAGAGCGTCCAAGTCGTTCGAGAACTCCTCCCCGGGGGAGACTTCTCGGTCGATAGCTTTGACGGCCGTGCGCAGGCGGTTGAGGATGACAGTCACCTCCCCGACGCATTCCTCCAGTTGGAGAAGAGCAAGTGCTAACCTATCACAAAGAATGCCCGCAGCCGGATCCAGTTCCTTCTTGATCTTGGATGTCTCTTCTTCGTCATCCACGCAAAACTTTGTTGAACAGATGGGAGAAAAAGAGCTATTGGAGGTCGAGTGAAGAATCAAAGTAAGTTGAAACACAATCGGGTTATTGGCATACCTTTGAGCTTCTCATTCATTTCGTTGCTGAAGTCTTTGATGAACTTCTCCAGCTTGAGTTTCTTGGATGACACCTGCTTCAACTTTGATTCGGACTCGGCAGCCTCCTCCGCGGATTTCTTGGCAACAGCCTCCAGTCTCTTCTTCGCCTCCTCCCATTTCTCGAGTGACTTCAACATGTCCTCGGCCGTTTTCATCTTCCGATTGGCTTCCTTCTGGGCGGACGCCAACTCGGTGTCTTTCTTCTCCAGGGCCTCCTTCATGGTGTCTATAGAAATGGAAGCCCGGAGCCTCTTAGTAAGTTGAAGATTTTCACTATGTATATCTGATAAAATGACTTCAGTCAGACAGGGAAGAGGAACAAGTTCTACAGCAGTCGGATAGAAAGTGCTTACCTCCGAGTGAGTGCTTCTCTTGCTCCAGACGCGTGTTCTTGACCTTCTCAGCCTCAAGGCTCAGGTGCAGGTCCTGCACCTCCTTCACCAGGGTGTTGTAGCAGGTCCCGAGCTCGCACACACTCTAACGATAGAAAACAAGGAAACATCAGTGATAATAGTCGAATACTGTGAAAGGATTCATTCAATTAAACTACAAGACTCTAAGACTCCCGCCGACTACTTCAGTCGACGGCAGTCTCGGGGACTACACCCAGTGGGTGCGCTCAGCGCACCACCACTGGAACTACACTCGAGATGAGAGGTCCACCTCACTTGGGATGAGGTACTTCCACAAGCTCAATAACAGGTACTCAGGATGAGGTACTTCCACAAACTCGGCAACATGTTCTACCCACTCGGGAAGAGGTCCTCCTCACTCGGGAGGAGGTACTTCCACAAGCTCAGTAACAGGTTCTACCTACTTGGGATGAAGTACTTCCATAAGCTCAGCAATAGGTTCTACCCACTCGAGAAGAGGTCTGCCTCACTCGGGATGAGGTACTTCCACAAGCTCACTAACAGGTTCTACACCCTGACGGTCAACGTCGTGAGGCTCTGGTCCATGGACACTAGTACATAATAGGGCATTGGTCCAGGCCGGGCCAGCCCATTAGTCCCGGTTCAGTCACGAACCGGGACCAATGGGGGCAACGGTCCCGGTTCGTGAGGCCAGGGGGCCGGCCGGGCCTCGTGGGGCATTGGTCCTGGTTCGTCTGGACCCTTTGGTCCCGGTTCCAGACACGAACCGGGACCAGTGTGCCTCGCT
The DNA here is from genome assembly GCA_039707655.1 of Elymus sibiricus. Taxonomy (NCBI): domain Eukaryota; kingdom Viridiplantae; phylum Streptophyta; class Magnoliopsida; order Poales; family Poaceae; genus Elymus; species Elymus sibiricus. The sequence goes on from CM077671.1 coordinate 391,363,485, forward strand.
CCTGGCCCACAACCATTGGTCCCGGTTCATGGCTGGAACCGGGACCAAAGGGGGGGTCCTTTAGTCCCGGTTCCAGCCACGAACCGGGACCAATGAGATGCCTATATATACCCCCCCACCAGCGAGCAGAGCACTCCACACTGCTTTGTTTTTCTGGCCTGCGAGGGGAGAGCTTTGTGGTGCTCTAGCTCACCTCCTATGCACATGAGGTGTTCGATGAAATGCCCGAGCCACACTTAAGCTTTCTCCTCTCGAAGCTCCTTGTCCAAGCTCCATTTTTCTCAAGATTTGTTTAGGTTTGGCGGTCCGTCCTGTCCCGTCCCCGTCCTCACCACCGTCGATCGCCCGCGTCCATCTCGGCGCCGGCACCACCGTGGTTAGCCTCTTCTTCTTATCTTCTTTCTAAAAGAAAAAAGTTCTTACTTGTATCATTTAGATAGATACTTGTGTAATTTTCTTACTTTTATTATTGTTTGTTATTATATAGTGCCATGGTCATGGTATCCGCCCACGTCGGCCCTCGTCCGGTCTATGATTCGGATGTGGTATATATTATCTTTTATAACTATTTATTTTATTTAGTGTTTATGACAATTATGCCGACCAACGTGACATAGATTTTTTAATCTAGGAGGTATGTGAACCGGAAATTCCAACCGACATAGAAATTCTTGTCGAGAAGTTAAATTTGGTTGAAAAAGAAAACAATTACTTGAAAGAAAAATTACAAAGAGTTGAAGAGGAGAAGATGAAGTTGGAGTTACATGTTGCTGATGTCGTCGACGATCACAAGATCAAGATGGATGCAATGCGCTTGAAGATTAGAAAGATTAGAAAATATGCCATTCATACTGAGGCTTGGTATCATTATGCCGTTGGATCAATTGGTACCTTAGTTGCGGTTATGATCGCATTTGTTGTTGCATTTAAATTTTCTAGTTTCAATGTATGTTTTAATTAGATGCTCTAGAGAGCTATATGTTGTTCAATAATGAGAACTATGTATGAACGTTATGTATTTATTTTGGTCACTACTGTACTTTGGCTTTAATGTGATGATGAATTTCTATTAATTTGGTCACTTCTCTATTCATGATATGCACGCAGATGAACTGGCAATGGATGTACGGTGACCGATGCACCTCCGGGTATATTGAGGGCCTGCATAATTTTCTCAAAGCGGCTGAGGCAAACAAGCAGAATGGTTTTATGCATTGTCCATGTACTGTCTGTGAGAATACGAAGGCTTTCTCCAACTATAAAACCCTTCACTTCCACCTGCTTTAGAACGGTTTTATGCCACACTATAATGTTTGGACCAAGCACGGAGAAAGAGAGGTTATGATGGAAGACAACGAAGAAGAAGAGGATGACGACAACTACCCGCCCCCTGAATACGGTGATGCTGCAATGGGGGAAGCTGAAGATCAAGAGGAACCAGACGATGTGCCCGATGATGATCTTCGCCGGGTCATTGTTGATGCACAGAGAGAATGCGAAAGTGAAAGGGAGAAGTTGAAGTTCGATCGCATGTTAGAGGATCACAAAAAAGGGTTGTACCCAAATTGCGAAGATGACAACAGAAAGCTCGGTACCACACTGGAATTGCTGCAATGGAAGGCAGACAATTATGTATCTGACAAGGGATTTAGTTCGCTTCTGAAAATAATGAAGAATAAGCTTCCAAAGGATAACGAATTGCCCGGCAGTACGTACGAAGCAAAGAAGGTTCTATGCCCTCTAGGATTGGAGGTACAGAAGATACATGCATGCCCTAATGACTTCATCCTCTACCGCGGTGCGTACGAGGATTTGAACGCATGCTCGGTATGCGGTGCCTTGCGGTATAAGATCAGAAGAGATGACCCTGGTGATGTTGAGGGCCAGCGCACCGGGAAGAGGGTTCCTGCCAAGGTGATGTGGTATGCTCCTATAATACCACGGTTGAAACGTCTGTGCAGAAACAAAAAGCATGCCGAGTTGATGCAATGGCACAAAAAAGACCGTAAGAAAGACGGGAAGTTGAGAGCACCTGCTGACGGGTCGCAGTGGAGAAAGATCGAGAGAAAGTGGAGCGACTTTACAGGTGACCCAAGGAACGTATGGTTTTTTTAAGTGCAGATGGCGTTAATCCTTTTGGGGAGCAGAGCAGCAAGCATAGCACATGGCCTGTGACTCTATGTATGTATAACCTTCCTCCTTGGTTGTGCATGAAGCGTAAGTTCATTATGATGCCAGTGCTCATCCAAGGCCCTAAGCAACCCGGCAATGACATTGATGTGTACCTAAGGCCATTAGTTGATGAACTTTTACAGCTATGGCATGGAAGAGGTGTACGTGTGTGGGATGAGCATGCACAAGGGGAATTTGACCTACGAGTGTTGCTGTTTGTAACCATCAACGATTGGCCTGCTCTCAGTAACCTTTCAGGACAGACAAACAAGGGATACCACGCATGCACACACTGTTTAGATGACACCGACAGTATATATTTGGACAAATGCAGGAAGAATGTGTACCTGGGGCATCGTCGATTTCTTCCGACCAACCATCAATGTCGAAAGAAAGGAAAGCATTTCAAAGGTGAGGCAGATCACCGGAAGAAGCCCGCCCTCCGTACTGGTGATCACATACTTGATATGGTCAATGATTTACATGTAATATTTGGAAAGGGTCCTGGCGGACTATCTGTTCCGACTGACGATGCGGGACGCGCACCCATGTGGAAGAAGAAATCTATATTTTGGGACCTACCCTATTGGAAAGACCTAGAGGTCCGCTCTGCAATCGACGTGATGCACGTGACGAAGAATCTTTGCGTGAACCTGCTAGGCTTCTTGGGAGTGTATGTGAAGACAAAAGATACACCGGAGGCACGGGAGGAACAGCAACGTGTGCATGAAAAAGACGGCATGCATCCAAAGCAGTATGAAGGTCCTGCCAGCTACGCTCTTACCAAAGAAGAGAAGGAAATCTTCTTTGAATGCCTGCTCAGTATGAAGGTCCCGTCTGGCTTCTCGTCGAATATAAAGGGAATAATAAATATGGCAGAGAAAAAGTTCCAGAACCTAAAGTCTCATGACTGCCACGTGATTATGACGCAACTGCTTCCGGTTGCATTGAGGGGGCTTCTACCTGAAAACGTTCGATTAGCCATTGTGAAGCTATGTGCATTCCTCAATGCAATCTCTCAGAAGGTGATCGATCCAGAAATCCTGCCAAGGTTAATGAGTGATTTGGTGCAATGTCTTGTTAGTTTCGAGCTGGTGTTCCCACCGTCCTTCTTCAATATCATGACGCACGTCCTAGTTCATCTAGTCGACGAGATTGTCGTTCTGCGCCCTGTATTTCTACACAATATGTTCCCCTTTGAGAGGTTCATGGGAGTCTTAAAGAAATATGTTCGTAACCGCGCTAGGCCAAAAGCAAGCATCTCCATGGGCCATCAAACAGAGGATGTCATTGGGTTTTCTGTTGACTTCATTCCTGACCTTAAGAAGATTGGTCTCCCTCAATCACGGTATGAGGGGAGACTGACTGGAAAAGGCACGCTAGGAGCGGACTCAATAATATGTAGGGACGGGCATTCTTGGTCTCAAGCACACTACACAGTTCTACAGAATTCTACCTTGGTGACCCCGTATGTCGATGAACACAAGAATATTCTGCGCTCCAAACACCCGGAGCAGTGTGACGACTGGATTACATATGAACACATCAGGACTTTCGGCAGTTGGTTGCAAACACGTCTCATGGGTGACAACACTGTTTCTGATGAGTTGTACTCGTTGGCCAGGGGACCATCTTCGACTGTATTGACTTACAAAGGGTACGAGATAAATGGGAATACATTTTACACGATCGCCCAAGATCAAAACAGCACCAACCAAAACAGCGGTGTCCGCTTTGATGCAGCAACCAATAGGGGAAAGGACACATATTATGGTTACATAGTGGACATATGGGAACTTGACTATGGACATGATTTCAAGGTCCCTTTGTTTCAGTGCAAATGGGTCAATCTGTCAGGAGACGGGGTACAGGAAGACCCACAGTACGGAATGACAACAGTGGATCTGAACAATCTTGGGTACACAGACGAACAATTCGTCCTAGCCAATGATGTGGCGCAGGCTTTCTATGTGAAGGACATGTCTACCAAACCGAGAAAAAGAAAAGATAAGTAAGCGAATACATCATACGATGAGCCAAAGCGCCACATAGTTCTTTCAGGAAAAAGAGACATCGTGGGATTGGAGGGCAAGACAGACATGTCTGAAGATTATGAAAAGTTTCATGAAATTCCTCCCTTCAAAGTCAAGGCTGACCCAAGCACCCTCTTAAACGATGAAGATTATCCATGGTTACGGCGCAATAAGCAAAGGACACAAGCGAAGAAAAAGTGAAGACTTTCTCTCCACAACTATATCATTGCAGTTACATGTGAAGAAATGAAATGCCTTTTGTAACAGATGAGTTTTCGTATGAAACCCTAATACTTCGAAAGAGATTGTCCGTTTTGTCCGCCAATTGAGCATCATCCTTTCTATTTGTCTTTTGTTTCTTTCTAAGTGTCTTTGTTAAAATGGAGTTGGAAAAATGAAATATACCGTCGGAAAATGAAAGGATATCTAGATAGATCAACAAAACACACGGTTTCCCCTGCATACAGTCCGACGGTGGCTCGTGAGTGCCCGCATATGAAATGCACCGTCGGACCGTATGCAGGGAATCCGAATGATTTGCATTCGGTCGATGAACTACATGATTTCTAGATAGATCAACAAAACACACGGTTTCCCCTGCATACAGCCCAACGGTGGAAATATGAAATGCACCGTTGGACCGTATGCAGGGAATCCGAATGATTTGAATCCGAATGAGTACACACACTAAGTGTCGAACATGTCCGAGAGGTGGGCTATATATAGGGTCGTGTGCCTCTTTAGTCCCGGTTGCTAGCACGAACCGGGACTAATCGTTATAGTGCTGATCCAACAGCTCACAAGCGCTTGAAAGAAACACATGATCCGTGTGCTTCTTCCTGATTGGTACGACCTTCACCGCCCAAACTGGATGCACTTTGTGTACAAAATGGACAATCTCTTTCGAAGTATCAGGGTTTCAGACGAAAACTCGTCTGTTACAAAGGCATTTCATTTTTTAAACTTATTTCAACTCTAGACTTTTTGTGCGAACGTCATCAATTTTCAAACCTTTCTGACTTCATTTGCTATTTTTCATGCATTTAATGATTTGTTTTGAGCTAAATGACCCTGAGATTGAAAAGCACTACAAATGAACTCTGAAAAGGTTGAAAGTTGGCATGGTATCATCATTTCACCCACATAGCATGTGCTAAAAAGTTGAGAGGGTTACGGCAAAAACTGGATGCACTTCTTGTACAAAATGGACAATCTCTTTCGAAGTATCAGGGTTTCACACGAAAACTCGTCTGTTACAAAGGCATTTCATTTTTTTTAAATAACCTAAGTATTACCAAATTGAATATATTGATAAAACACAATAAAATTAAATATAAGAAAAAATAATCACTGAAAAATCTATTTTTAAAGTAAAGTTATTCACAAACTAGTGATTCACACAAATTTCAAATAATTCAAATTTAAACTATTCAAATTTGAAAACTACTGGCACTAACAGAAAGTTTATATTTTTTTTACCTAAAGCAAAATGATTCACAAAGAAACTCTAAATAAAGAAAAAAACAACTCAGAAAAAAAAATTAAAGCAGAAAACAAAAAAAAATGAAAAATAAATAAATTAAAAAAAACCCGCCTACTGGGCCACAACGGCCTGCATAGGACGCAGGCCCGCAAGGCCCAGTAGGCCCACTGGGAATCGCAGCAGAGGTAGGCCCAGAAGGCCTGCATTAGAGAGGAGCTCAATACGGTTCCCGCGCCGGGGCTTATAAACTGGTCGAGGCGCCCCTCGACTAGCGAGGTGGGACTAAACTTCCACCACGCCGCTGTGCAAGGCCATTGGTCCCGGTTGGTGGCACCAACCGGGACCAATGCCTACCTTTCGTCCCGGTTGGTTCCACCAACCGGGACCAATGCCTACCTTTGGTCCCGGTTGGTGCCACCAACCGGGACCAAAGGTCCCTGTTTCCCGCCCTTTGGGCTGACGAAAAGAGACCTTTGGTCCCGGTTGGTAGAACCAACCGGGACCAAAGGTGGGCATTGGTCCCGGTTGGTGCCACCAACCGGGACCAAAGGCTCTGGGTATATAAGCCCACACTTAGCGTATTCCAGCCCAGTTCATCTTCCCCCCGACGCCGCGCCGAACAGCACGACCCCGCCAGGCTGCCGGACCGCGCCCTCGCCCTCGCCGACGCGCTCTCCTCCCCGAGCCCTCGCCGACGCGCCCTCGCGCCCTCGCCCTCGCCCGCGCCCTCGCCCTCGCCGCGCGCCGTCCTCGTCGCCGGCCTCGAGCCCGCCGTCCTCGTCGCTGACGCGCCCTCGCCCTCGCCGTGCGCCGTCCTCGTCGCCAGCCTCGAGCCCGCCGTCCTCGTCGCCGACGCGCCCTCGCCCTCGCCCGCGCCCTCGCCCTCGCCGCGCGCCGTCCTCGTCGCCGGCCTCGAGCCCGCCGTCCTCGTCGCGCCCTCGCCCCCCGGAGCCCGCCGTCCTCGCCCCCCCCAACAGTGAGCCCCCCTTCCCATGTCCCCTGCTCCCCGTCACCGCTGCTCCATGTCCTCTGTATTTTTCATGTATATGTGTATTTTTTTGCGGGCATGTATATGTGTATATGTTCATGTATATGTTTTTTCATGTATATGTGTATATGTTCATGTATATGTGTGTATATGTTCATGTATGAGATGAGATAGATAGATAGATAAATTTTCACGTGTATATGTTCATGTATTAGATGTATATGTTCATGTATGAGATGTATATGTGCACTTTTGTATACAAACTTCGTTGTTTTTCATATGTACGAAAATGTAGAGTGAAAACGAAAATAAACATATAAGAAAAAACATATAAAATGTAGAGCACCCGCGATAACTTCGACATGAGGGGGGGGGGTCGATATACCCCCCTCCCCGATAACTTCGACATGAGGGGGGGGGTCGATATACATTTTTTTCCATGTATGTATGTCGTTGTCGTTGAGTTAAAGAAAGAAAAATAATGAAAATATGTCATGAGTTAATGAAAATATATACTATATGTATGTGGCTATGTATGTAAAGATGGATAGCATTTTTTTCCATGTATGTATGTCGTTGTCGATATACCACCCTCCCCGATAACTTCGACATGAGGGGGGGGGTCGATATACCCCCTCCCCGATAACTTCGACATGAGGGGGGGTCAATATACCCCCTCCCCGATAACATTTTTTTTCTAAGTTACTTAGGTAAAATGTTCACCCCCCTCTCGATATACCGGGCGACCAACTCTCGAGGCCACCCAAACCCGAGAAAAAAAGTGTTGTCGATATACCCCCCCACCCAAACCCTACAAGTGTTGTCGAGGCCACCCCAAACCGGGCGTCGTACATTCATGAGAGAGGCGGTCCGGACGTCGGACATTCATGTTTGTATATTAATTGCCATGTTGTAATATTTGCAGAAACTATGGATCCAAGAGACTTGGAAAAAGAACAGTTGTTGGGGGACATAATCCACGACGGACGTGATATCTTGTCGTATATCAACGACACCGATGGTCTGGAAGGAGAGGTTGATGGCTCCGGTGATCGAACAATGGAGGAGGAAGGACATGATCATGATGGCTCCGGTGACCGAATGCCGGAGGAAGAAGGAGACCATGATGACGGCTCCGGTGACCGAACGGAGGAGGGAGCTGTTGCAAAGTCCGGCGAGGTATATATATTAATTAAGCCCGTGCTGACTAGCTAATTGATGCATTAATTGTTTTGGTATGTACATATATTAATTAAATCTTCTTTCTTCTTTTATAGCCCTCCGGATCGAGCCAAACTTCGGTAACGAGACGAGGCCCGAAGAAGAGGTTGCGCAAGGAAGAAAGGTTCACGATCACAGCACTCGCGCACGATGGCCATCCGATTGAACCCAAGCGGACCAAGGACGCATTTTCTGCTCAGTGCGGAGCTATTGTTAGGGACTACATCCCGATCAGCATCAAGCAATGGAATAAGCCTAAGGACAGCGCCCCTGATGGTGATTATGTCACCGATAGACAGAAAGATGATCTTTGGACCGCGCTGAAGGCAAATTTCACCCTACCACCAGAGGAGGATCCGAATAAGCCAGTTATAGAGTCACTGGTCAAGGCATGTTCTCTTAAGAAGATGGCAGATCTATTCAGGAGGTGGAACAATGAGTTGAAACCAAAGTTTGTCGACAAAGGGGAGACTCCAGAATTCACCGGCTGATTTGAGAAGATACGTGATCACTGGCCCACATTTGTGGCCTACAAGACATCGGAGAAGAGTAAGAAAATGTCAGAGACAAACAAGATCAATGCTGCAAAGATGCAGTATCACCATCACACGGGGTCAGGTGGCTACCTCAAAGCCCGGCCGTTGTGGGACAAAGCTGAGAATGACCTGATTGCTAAAAACGTCGTACCACAGACATTGAACTGGCCAGACCGTTCAAGGACTTGGTTCTTCGGGGTTGGGGGAACTTTGGACCCTGAAACAGGGAAGTGCCGTTGGACGAACGAGCAACTTGCGATACCCATGAACAAGCTTCAGGAGTATATCACCGCAGCGCAGGAAGGGACGTTCATTCCCGACAGAGAGAAGGAGGAGCTGACTGAGGCCCTAGGGAATGCTGAGCACCCTGGACGAACACGAGGCACACCAGGCTCCGTTCCGTGGAAGGTTGGGTTTCCCGATGCAGGCGGTTACAGAAGCCGGGAGAGAAAGAGGAAAGCGGAGCTGAGCGAAATTCAGAAGCTGAATGCAAGACTACAAAAGCTAGAGGAAGCTGAGAGCCAGCGAGCTGCCGGCCAACCATCTCAGCGGCACGAAGCTACCCCAGAAGCTACCCCGCCATCTCAGCGGAGAAGCAGCGTCGCTTCCACGGAGCTCGTTCAGCCTGACTTCACGGCTCCTATCTACCCCGTGGATACTATCACGGAGGCTCAACATTGCGAGCTCATGACGAAATGCCGGAACCTCACTTTCAAGGCGGCTGTCGGCTCTGTTGCACCTCCTCAACCCAACGGAAGTTTTCACTGCTCACCGATTCCACATGGCTATGCTGTTGTGATGGTGGATGAAGTAATGGAGGGATTTGAGGAGCTCGAGCTTGACCGGTCTACAGGTGAAGGAGAGAATAAGCTGGCTCGTGCTCTGAGGAGTACATGTCTATGGCAAAAGGAGTACATCAAGCTTCCAAACTGGACGCCTCCGCCTCCTCCTCCTCCTCAGGCGAATCAGGGCTCTCCGCCTCCTCCTCCTCCTCCTCCTCCGGCGAGTGATCAGGGGACCCCGCCTCCTACTCCGGCTCCTCCGACGCGTGAGGGCACTCCGCCTCCTCCTTCGCCTACTCCGGCACGTCGGAGCAGTACGCCTCCTCCTCAGCCTCGTCAGCAACGGCGGAAGACAAACGCCGCCACTCCGGCTCCTCCGGCGCGTCGGAGCACTCCGCCGCCTTCTCCGCCTCGTAAGCAACGACGAAAGAGAGACGCCGCCGCTCCGGCGGCTAGCAGTACAAGCACAGGCGGGAGGGAATACAGATACGGTCCATCTCTCAAGCCTCTGGAAAAGTTTCCATATGAGAGGACCGAGTCTGAAAACGAGGAGATATGTCAGGAGCAATTGAGGGCCCATTTTGCAAAGAAAACTCCACCTCCGAAGGAGAAGCTAGATCCGGTGAAAGCGAAGCGCACTATCGATGCCCTGAAGCGACCACCACCGCCTCCGCCGGATTCCAACTATGACCGCATAATTACTAAGACACATGCTGAAGCGCAGCAGTCGGGAAGTACTTCCAGTGCTGCAAGAGCTTAAAAATGAAGAAGTGGGAAAACAATTCCCCAGCTCGGCGAACAGGAGAAGCAATCGTGCCCCCCGCTCAAGGTGTCTAGCGATATCGCTAATCATCCGGTGCTACTGCCCGGTACCGCTCTTGATGATTACCTGCCCGATGATGTATAGTTTGAAACGGCTGAGGTCGTAGACGTCTTTAGATACGAGCACGGGAAGCCTCTCGTCAAACTTGATCATCCTCATCTAACAACGATGATGCAAAAATTGCATGACTGGTACATGGAAACCTGCAGGAAGTCTGGGAAAGACAGTTTGTTTGTCGGAATTAAAAATAGCATGACTTCCCTGGAGTCGACCTGCTGCCTATTGAATTTGTGGAGTTATTTCAATTATACAATCAAAAGGCCCTCGACATACAACTCATGACTTGCTACTGTCTGTAAGTATTACTTCTATAATTAAGTCTCTAGCTCAGCTCGTTCATTGCATGTATATATAATTATCCTCCCTATATTATGCAGATTGAAGATGGTCGAATGCAAAAAAACAGGAATCTTCGACGTTGGGTTCATTAGCCCAAATACCGTAAATGAATGGTCGGTACGAAAGGAGGCTGAAGCTACCGAGAACAACTTGCTAGAAACGTTCCTTAGACATCAAAACAAAAGGGAAATACTCTTTCCTTACAACTTCAAGTGAGTGTTACTGTCTTCTGCATATTCGGTTTCGCTTACTCGTGGTTAAGTAATGTAATTGATGAGTTATGCGTGTGCAGCTTCCACTATATTCTGCTATCCATTAACCTTGACGGGGCATTAGTAACTGTCTTAGACTCGCTCCGTAAAGATCCCAAGTATTATGCGGACATGACTGCAATGCTCCAGAAGTAAGTTCAATCAATACCGGGACCATATCGGCAACTTTCGTTCATTTCCTGATATCAAGTAATCATTTTCTTTGCCTGCCAGGGTTTGGAAAACGTTCACCGCTATGGTTCCGGGTCTGAAGAAGGAGTTGCGATTTACACACCCCAAAGTAAGTAGTACTAGCTAGTTCCGCGCATCTCTCATTGATTCTAGTTTCATCAATACCATTATCATGCTTGCTTATCAGTTTGATTGAACTCTATTCTCGTAAAGTGCTTGTTGCAGGCACCCAACACTCATTTATGTGGATACTACGTATGCGAGTTCATTCGCTACTATACCTCTGAACGGGCCTCCTCTGAGAAACAATTTGAAGTACGTAAACAATATTCACAATTTTATTTTATATATTACCATCAATTGTGTTGAGTTTCATTCATATATATGTATTGACCCCCTTCTTTAAATTAGATCTGGCAGATGCGGGATGAACTCCTACCACATGATCGCATACGAGCAATTCAAGAGGAATTGGCGGGATTCTTTCTTGACCACGTCATACCTGAACACGGAGAATACCATCTGAAATTGAAATGGTTGTAAGGGATGTTATATATTGTACATATGTAGCAGCGTCGGATAGATATACGAAAACTTGTTGTTCGACCAAGCACGATGAAAGAGATGTCACTTCTCTCTATATATGTTCATGACGATCTTGTGTAATTAATGGTTTCCTTTATTTGCTTACTAGCTAGCGTCGAGTTCTCTCTATATGTGTAGTAGCTAGCGTCGACCAAGCACGGAAAAAGAGAGGTCACTTCTCTCTATTAGCTCGCTAACACAATATGAAACCCCTAAATTAACCCTCCAAAACCCCAAAACCCTCCCTTCCAAAAAAAAACAAAACCCCCAGCGGCTGCGAGCTGCTGACGCTTGGCTGCCCTTTGGTCCCGGTTGGTGTTACCAACCGGGACTAAAGGTCCTCCTGCCTGGGCTCCCGCAGCGGCCACGTGGAGCCCCTTTGGTCCCGGTTCGTAAGCGAACCGGGACTAAAGGTTTTGGGCTTTAGTCCTGACCCTTTAGTCCCGGTTCCAGAACCGGGACAAATGGGCCTCTGGAACCGGGACAAATGGGCCGTTTTCTACTAGTGGGACCATCACCGCATCTTCTTCGACAAGTATCGATTCACTCGGTATGAGGTATTTCCACAAGCATCATCCGGTCTCTAAGACTCCCGCCGGCTGCTTCAATCGACGACAGTCTCGGGGACTACACCCAATGGGTGCGCTCAGCGTGTCCCCACTGGAGAGTAACAGGTTCTACACCCCGACGGTCAACGTCGAGAGGCTCTGGTCCATTGGCCATCACCGCATCCTCTTCAACAAGTACAACTACACTTATTTCTACAAGAATCATTCGGGCTCTAAGACTCCTGCCGACTGCTTCAGTCGACGACAGTCTCAAGGACTACACCTAGTGGGTGCGCTCAGCGCGCCCCCACCGGAACCAGATAACACCCAGTGGGTGTGCCCCCGACGCAAACCCACTCAGGACCCAAAGAAACTGCATAGACCCAAAGATACTGCATAGGCCCAAAGAAACTGCATACAGAAAAAATTTCCGTCTGAAGATGGTACTTACAAGGATACTTACTCGGACATTCTTCTCCAGCGCCTCACTAGCGTCGTAGGCCTCTTTCAGCATGTCGTTCATCAGCTTCAGCTGGATCAGTACCTCTTTACTCGCCCCCACCAGGTCCTCTAGGACGTGGTGCAGTGTGAAGATGTTAGCCACAGGAGGAGTTGGTAAGGTATATCCGAGTGCGGTCCCAGACCCCGAAGAGTTCCTCGAGCTAGTGCTAATGCCTTAGCGGGCGAAGCATCCCGCATCGAGACGTTCGCGTTGGCAGGAGGGTTCGGTGGGACGGCCTTGTCATCCTCGCCAATTTCTATCACTTCGTGCGGCTCTGCAAACACTCGAAGATCATTCGGGAGTAAGCACAAAGGAAAAACACAGAGTCCAAAAATCACATCCGAGTGAGTTCAAAGGTTACCTTCTGAAGACGCGACCTCAACATCATCCTTGTCCTTCTCTAGTGAAGCAGTTGAAGTGTCGGCTCTGCAAGGAAACCATTCGGAAAGTCACATCACTTGGTCAAATAATGAAAATGTCAATCGGTGCAAAGATGCTTACGCTGAGGCCACCGGCACATTCACGTTGATTTCTGGCAGGGCAGCCTTCTGGGGTTTGTTGGCGGCAACTTTCGGTTGCTTGGCCGACTTCTCGGGTGACGGTGCAAGCTCCCCACGTCCGCGCTTCGAACTCTGAGTGGGAAGGACAAGCGCAGAAGGCTTACCGGCACTCACTAGTAGAAAAAGGCCCATTTGTCCCGGTTCCAGAGGCCCATTTGTCCCGGTTCTGGAACCGGGACTAAAGGGTCGGGACTAAAGCCCAAAACCTTTAGTCCCGGTTTGCTTACAAACCGGGACCAAAGGCCCACCACGTGGCCGCTGCGGGGAGCCCAGGCAGGAGGACCTTTAGTCCCGGTTGGTAACACCAACCGGGACCAAAAGGCATCCATGCGTCAGCATCCGGCAGGAGCTGGGGTTTTTGTTTTTTTAAAGGGGGTGGGGGGGGGGTTTAGGGGTTTTTTAGGGTTAATTTAGGGGTTTCATATTGTGTTAGCTAGCTAATAGAGAGAAGTGTCCTCTCTTTCTCCGTGCTTGGTCGACGCTAGCTACTATAGAGAGAACTCGACACGCTAGCTAGTAAGCAAATGAAGGAACCATTAAGTACATAAGATCGTCATGAACATATACAAAGAGAAGTGATCGACCTCTCTTTCTCCGAGAGATTGGTCGAACAACAAGTTTTCGTATATCTATCCGACGGTACTACATATATACAATATAACATCTTTTACAATCCCTAACATCATCTACCTAAGATCCAATCACAAATCCGCATGGTATTCTCCGTCTTTAGGTATGACGTGGTCAAGAAAGAATCCCGCCAATTCCTCTTGAATTGCTCATATGCGATCATGTGGTAGGAGTTCATCCCGCATCCGCCAGATCTAATTTAAAAAAGGGGGTCAATACATGCATATATATGAATAAAACTCAACACAATTGATGGTAATATATAAAATAAAATTGTGAATATTATTTACGTACTTCAAATTGTTTGTCAGAGAAGCCCCGCTCAGAGGTCGAGTGGCGAATGAACTCGCATACATAGTATGCACATAAAGAAGTCCCTTCTTTCTGGTACAAGCACTTTACGAGAATAGAGTTCAATCAAACTGATAAGCAAGCATGGTAATGATATATTGATGAAAATTTGAATCAATTAGAGATGCACGGAACTAGCTAGTACTACTTACTTTGGGGTGCGTAAATCGCAACTCTTTGTTTAGACCGGGAACCTTTCGGGTGAACTTCTTCCAAACCCTGCCAGGCAAAGAAAATGATTACTTGATATCAGGAAATTAACGAAAGTTGCATGCCGATATGGTCCCGGTATTGACTGAACTTACTTCTTGAGCATTGCAGTCATGTCCGCATAATTCTCGGGATCTTTACGTCTCGAGTCTAAGACAGTTACTAATGCCCCGTCAAGCTTAATGGATAGCAGAATAAAGTGGAAACTGCGACCGCATATATAACTCATCAATTACATTACTTAACCTCGAGTAAGCGAAACCGAGTATATAGAAAAGACAACAACACTCACTTGAAGTTGTAAGGAAAGAGTATTTCCCTTTTGTTTTGATGTATAAGGAACAACTTTAGCAAGTTCTCCTCGGTCTCTTTGATTGAGTTTCGTACTGTCCATTCATTTACGGCATCTGGGCTAATGAACCCAACGTCGAAGATTCCTAGTTTTTTGCATTCGACGATCTTCAATCTGCATAATATAGTGAGGATAATTATATATACATGCAATGAACGAGCTGAGCTAGAGACTTAACTATAGAAGTAATACTTACAGACAGTAGGCAGTCATGAGTTGTTTGTCGAGGGCTCGTTGATTGAATAACTGAAATAACTCCACAAATTCAACAGGCATCACGGTAAGTCCAATGAATTCGTGCTCTGGTTTCACTGCCATATACATAGTGTCTCTCCCAGACTCCCTGCAGGTTTTCATGTACCACTCATGCAATTTGTACATCATCGTTGTTAGAGGAGGATGATCAGGTTTGACAAGAGGCTTCCCGTGCATGTATTCATATTTTTCTTTTGTTACCTCAGCCGTTTGAAAAATTACATCATCCCCCAAGTAATCACCAGGATTGGTACCGGGCACCATCCCCGGATGATTTGCGATGATATCGCTAGACACCTTGAGCGGGGGGCACGATTGCTTCTCCTGTTCGCCGAGCTGGGGAATTGTTTTACCACTTCTTCGTTCTGCTAACCTTGCATCACTAGAAGTACTTCCCGACCGCCGCGCTTCTTCATATGTCTTTTTAATAATGCGGACATAGTTGGAATCCGGCGGAGGCGGTGGTGGTCGCTTCAGGGCATTGATAGTGCGCATCACTTTCACCGGATCTAGCTTCTCCTTCGGAGGTGGAGTTTTCTTTGCAAAATGGGCCGTCAATTCGGCCTGACATATCTCCTCGTTTTCAGACTCGGTCCTCTCATATGGTAACTTTTCCAGAGGCTTGAGAGATGGACCGTATCTGTATTCCCTCCCGCCTGTGCTTGTACTGCTAGCCGCCGGAGCGGCGGCGTCTAGCTTCCGTCGTTGCTTACGAGGCGGAGAAGGAGGCGGAGTGCTCCGACGCGCCGGAGGAGCCGGAG
The DNA here is from genome assembly GCA_039707655.1 of Elymus sibiricus. NCBI lineage: Eukaryota > Viridiplantae > Streptophyta > Magnoliopsida > Poales > Poaceae > Elymus > Elymus sibiricus. The sequence continues at coordinate 391,379,119 of CM077671.1, forward strand.
CGGCGGCGTTTGTCTTCCGCCATTGCTGACGAGGCTGAGGAGGAGGCGTACTGCTCCGACGTGTCGGAGTAGGCGAAGGAGGAGGCGGAGTGCCCTCACGCATCGGAGGAGCCGGAGAAGGAGGCGGGGTCCCCTGATAACTCGCCGGAGGAGGAGGAGGAGGAGGAGGCGGAGAGCCCTGATTCGCCTGAGGAGGAGGAGGAGGCGGAGGCGTCCAGTTTGGAAGCTTGATGTACTCCTTTTGCCATAGACATGTACTCCTCAGAGCACGAGCCAACTTATTCTCTCCTTCACATGTAGACCGGTCAAGCTCGAGCTCCTCAAATCCCTCCATTACTTCATCCACCATCACAACAGCATAGCCATGTGGAATCAGTGAGCAGTGAAAAGTTCCGTTGGGTTGAGGAGGTGCAACAAAGCCGACAGCCGCCTTGAAAGTGAGGTTCCGGCATTTCGTCATGAGCTCGCAATGTTGAGCTTCCGTGATAGTATCCACGGGGTAGATAGGAGCCGTGAAGTCAGGCTGAACGAGCTCCATGGAAGCGACGCTGCTTCTCCGCTGAGATGGCGGGGTAGCTTCTGGGGTAGCTTCGTGCCGCTGAGATGGTTGGCCGGCAGCTCGCTGGCTCTCAGCTTCCTCTAGCTTTTGTAGTCTTGCATTCAGCTTCTGAATTTCGCTCAGCTCCGCTTTCCTCTTTCTCTCCCGGCTTCTGTAACCGCCTGCGTCGGGAAACCCAACCTTCCACGGAACGGAGCCTGGTGTGCCTCGTGTTCGTCCAAGGTGCTCAGCATTCCCTAGGGCCTCAGTCAGCTCGTCCTTCTCTCTGTCAGGAATGAACGTCCCTTCCTGCGCTGCGGTGATATACTCCTGAAGCTTGTTCATGGGTATCGCAAGTTGCTCGTTCGTCCAACGGCACTTCCCTGTTTCAGGGTCCAAAGTTCCCCCAACCCCGAAGAACCAAGTCCTTGAACGGTCTGGCCAGTTCAATGTCTGTGGTATGACGTTTTTAGCAATCAGGTCATTCTCAGCTTTGTCCCACAACGGCCGGGCTTTGAGGTAGCCACCTGACCCCGTGTGATGGTGATACTGCTTCTTTGCAGCATTGATCTTGTTTGTCTCTGACATTTTCTTACTCTGGTCCGATGTCTTGTAGGCCACAAATGCGGGCCAGTGATCATGTATCTTCTCAAATCGGCCGGTGAATTCTGGAGTCTCCCCTTTGTCGACAAACTTTGATTTCAACTCATTCTTCCACCTCCTGAATAGATCTGCCATCTTCTTAAGAGCACACGCCTTGACCAGTGGCTCTATAACTGGCTTATTCGGATCCTCCTCTGGCGGTAGGGTGAAATTTGCCTTCAGCGCGGTCCAAAGATCATCTTTCTGTCTATCGGTGACATAATCACCATCAGGGGCGCCGTCCTTAGGCTTATTCCATTGCTTGATGCTGATCGAGATGTAGTCCCTAACAATAGCTCCGCACTGAGCAGAAAATGCGTCCTTGGTCCGCTTGGGTTCAATCGGATGGCCATCGTGCGCGAGTGCTGCGATCGTGAACCTTTCTTCCTTGCACAACCTCTTCTTCGGGCCTCGTCTCGTTACCGAAGTTTGGCTCGATCCGGAGGGCTATAAAAGAAGAAAGAAGAGTTAATTAATATATGTACATACCAAAACAATTAATGCATCAATTAGCTAGTCAGCACGGGCTTAATTAATATATATACCTCGCCGGACTTTGCAACAGCTCCCTCCTCCGTTCGGTCACCGGAGCCGTCATCATGGTCTCCTTCCTCCGGCATTAGGTCACCGGAGCCATCATGATCATGTCCTTCCTCCTCCATTGTTCGATCACCGGAGCCATCAACCACTCCTTCCAGACCATCGGTGTCGTTGAGATACGACAAGATATCACGTCCGTCGTGGATTATGTCCCCCAACAACTGTTCTTTTTCCAAGTCTCTTGGATCCATAGTTTCTGCAAATATTACAACATGGCAATTAATATACAAACATGAATGTACGACGTCCGGACCGCCTCTCTCATGAATGTACGACGCCCGGTTTGGGGTGGCCTCGACAACACTTGTATATCGGGGAGGGGGTATATCGACCCCCCCTCATGTCGAAGTTATCGGGGAGGGGGTATATCGACCCCCCCCCCCATGTCGAAGTTATCGGGGAGGGGGTATATCGACAACGACATACACACATGAAAAAAAAATGCTATCCATCTTTACATACATAGCCACATACATATATTATATATTTTCATTAACTCATGACATATTTTCATTATATTTTTCTTTCTTTAACTCAACGACAACGACATACATACATGGAAAAAAATGTATATCGACCCCCCCCCGCTCATGTCGAAGTTATCGGGGAGGGGGCGATCTCTTTCTCGTTATTTTTCTTGTGTCCGTGTCGCCATATCCGTGTCCGTGTCCGTGTCGCCGTATCCGTGTCCGTGTCGCCGTATCCGTGGCCGTGTCTGTGTCCGTGTCGCCGTATCCGTGTCCGTGTCGCCGTATCCGTGTCCGTGTCCGTGTCGCCGTATCCGTATCCGTGTCCGTGTCCGTGTCGCCGTATCCGAGCAGGGACCATGGGAAAGGGGGGCTCACTGGGGGGCGGCGACGGGGAGGCGACGGGGACGGGGCGGCGACGGGGCGGCTCGGGGCGGCGCGCGGCGACGGGGACGACGACGGCGACGGGGATGGGGACGGGGCGGCGCGGCGATGGGGACGGCGCGGCGACGGGGAGGCGACGGGCCCGGGGCGGCGACGGGGCGGCTCGGGGCGGCGCGCGGCGACGGGGACGGGGCGGCGACGGGGACGGGGCGGCGCGGCGACGGGGACGGGGCGGCGACGGCGACGGGGACGGGGCGGTGACGGCGACGGCGACCTCGGGGCGGCTCGGGGCGGCGCGCGACGGGGACGACGACGGCACGGCGACGGGGAGGCGACGGGGACGGGGCGGCGACGGGGCGGCTCGGGGCGGCGCATGGCGACGGCGACGAGGATCGGGCGGCAACGGCGACGAGGAGCGGCGCGGCGACGGGGACGGGGCGGCGACGGGCTCGGGGCGGCGACGGGCTCGGGGCGGCGACGGGGAATGGCAGATGAAACTGAAATTTTCTAAGTGTTTACTTATATACAAGAAGCATTGGTCCCGGTTGGTGGCACCAACCGGGACCAATGCCCACCTTTAGTCCCGGTTGGTGCCACCAACCGGGACCAAAGGTCTCTTTTCAGCAGCCCAAAGGGCGGGAAGCAGAGACCTTTGGTCCCGGTTGGTGGTACCAACCGGGACCAAAGGTGGGCATTGGTCCCGGTTGGTGCCACCAACCGGGACCAAAGGTGGGCATTGGTCCCGGTTGGTGGCACCAACCGGGACAAAAGCCCTGTTCCTGGCACGGTGGGAGTTTAGTCCCACCTCGCCGAGCGAGGAGCAGTCGTACTGGTTTATAAGCGCGGCTGCACCCACCGTCTCGAGCTCCTCTCTACCGCAGGCTTACGGGCCTAACAGCTTTGCAACTGCCTGTGGGCCTATTGGGCCTTCTGCGGGCTTGAATGCCGTGGTGGCCTAGTAGGCGGCATTTTTTTTATTTTTTTCGGTATTTTTGTTTTGTTTTTTGCTTTATTTATTTTTTTAATTTTTTTCCAATAATTTTCTACTGTTATTTTAGTTCATTCTTTTTAACAAATAAATACTTTGATAATTTTAGTTGCATAAGTTCCATTATTTTTTTTTGTTTTTTGCTTGATTTATTTTTGTTTTATTTTTTGCTTTATTTATTTCCAGTGTGTTTTATCATTATATTCTTTTTGCTATTAATGTTTTGAACAAAAAATACTTGGATAATTTTAGTTGCATAATTTCCATTATTTTTGTTTTGTTTTTTGCTTTATTTATTTTTGTTTTATTTTTTGCTTTATTTATTTCCAGTGTGTTTTATCATTATATTCTTTTTGCTATTAATGTTTTGAACAAAAAATACTTTGATAATTTTAGTTGCATAATTTTTATATAATTATAGTTTCAAAAATACTAGAGGTTTATAAAAGCTTTTTAGTTGATTCTTTTTTGAACTCCACTCCCACGATATTTTGATAGAAATTAAAAAGCACTTCAAATGAACTCTGAAAAGGTTGAAACTTGGCATGGTATCATCATTTCACCCACATCGCATGTGCTAAAAAGTTGAGTGGGTTACGGCAAAAACTGGATGCACTTCGTGTACAAAATGGATAATCTCTTTCGAAGTATCACGGTTTCGGACGGAAACTCATCTGTTACAAAGGGATTTCATTTTTTTTTGAACTTATTTGAACTCCATACTTTTTGTGTGTTCAAAATGCACCATTCAAAGCTACATCATCAATTTTCAACCCTTTCTGACTTCATTTGGTAATTTTCATGCATTTACTGATTTTTTTGAGCTAAATGACCCTGAAATTGAAAAGCACTACAAATGAACTCTGAAAAGGTTGAAAGTTGGCATGGTATCATCATTTCACCCACATAGCATGTTATAAAAAGTTGAGAGGGTTACGGCAAAAACTGGATGCACTTCGTGTACAAAACGGACAATTGAGCATCATCCTTTCTATTTGTCTTTTGTTTGTTTCTAAGTGTGTCTGTAAAAATGGAGTTGGAAAAATGAAATATACCGTCAGAAAATGAAAGGATTTCTAGATAGATCAACAAAACACACGGTTTCCCCTGCATACAGCCCGACGGTGGCTCATGAGTGCCCGCATATGAAATGCACCGTCGGACCGTATGCAGGGAATCCGAATGATTTGTATTCGGTCGATGAACTAAAGGATTTCTAGATAGATCAACAAAACACACGGTTTCCCCTGCATACAGCTCGACGGTGGCTCGTGAGTGCCTGCATATGAAATGCACCGTCGGACCGTATGCAGGGAATCCGAATGATTTGTATTCGGTCGATGAACTAAAGGATTTCTAGATAGATCAACAAAACACACGGTTTCCCCTGCATACAGCCCAACGGTGGAAATATGAAATGCACCGTTGGACCGTATGCAGGGAATCCGAATGATTTGAATCCGAATGAGTACACACACTAAGTGTCGAACATGTCCGAGAGGTGGGTTATATATAGGGTCGTGTGCCTCTTTAGTCCCGGTTGCTAGCACGAACCGGGACTAGTCATTATAGTGCTGATCCAACAGCTCACAAGCGCTTGAAAGAAACACACAATCTGTGTGCTTCTTCCTGATTGGTACGACCTTCACCGCCCAAGGTTATAAAGAGTTGAGAGGGTTACGGCAAAAACTGAATGCACTTCGTGTACAAAACGGACAATCTCTTTCGAAGTATTAGGGTTTCATACGAAAACTCATCTGTTACAAAAGGCATTTCATTTCTTCACATGTAACTGCAATGATATAGTTGTGGAGAGAAAGTCTTCACTTTTTCTTCGCTTGTGTCCTTTGCTTATTGCGCCGTAACCATGGCTAATCTTCATCGTTTAAGAGGGTGCTTGGGTCAGCCTTGACTTTGAAGGGAGGAATTTCATGAAACTTTTCATAATCTTCAGACATGTCTGTCTTGCCCTCCAATCCCACGATGTCTCTTTTTCCTGAAAGAACTATGTGGCGCTTTGGCTCATCATATGATGTATTCTCTTCCATATCTTTTCTTTTTCTCGGTTTGGTAGACATGTCCTTCACATAGAAAACCTGCGCCACATCATTGGCTAGGACGAATGGTTCGTCTGTGTACCCAAGATTGTTCAGATCCACTGTTGTCATTCCGTACTGTGGGTCTTCCTGTACCCCGCCTCCTGACAGATTGACCCATTTGCACTGAAACAAAGGGACCTTGAAATCATGTCCATAGTCAAGTTCCCATATGTCCACTATGTAACCATAATATGTGTCCTTTCCCCTATTGGTTGCTGCATCAAAGCGGACACCGCTGTTTTGGTTGGTGCTGTTTTGATCTTGGGCGATCGTGTAAAATGTATTCCCATTTGTCTCGTACCCTTTGTAAGTCAATACAGTCGAAGATGGTCCCCTGGCCAACGAGTACAACTCATCAGAAACAGTGTTGTCACCCATGAGACGTGTTTGCAACCAACTGCCGAAAGTCCTGATGTGTTCATATGTAATCCAGTCGTCACATTGCTCCGAGTGTTTGGAGCGCAGAATATTCTTGTGTTCATCGACATACGGGGTCACCAAGGTAGAATTCTGTAGAACTGTGTAGTGTGCTTGAGACCAAGAATGCCCGTCCCTACATATTATTGAGTCCGCTCCTAGCGTGCCTTTTCCAGTCAGTCTCCCCTCATACCGTGATTGAGGGAGACCAATCTTCTTAAGGTCAGGAATGAAGTCAACACAAAACCCAATGACATCCTCTGTTTGATGGCCCATGGAGATGCTTGCTTCTGGCCTAGCGCGGTTACGAACATATTTCTTTAAGACTCCCATGAACCTCTCAAAGGGGAACATATTGTGTAGAAATACAGGGCCCAGAACGACAATCTCGTCGACTAGATGAACTAGGACGTGCGTCATGATATTGAAGAAGGACGGTGGGAACACCAGCTCGAAACTAACAAGACATTGCACCAAATCACTCCTTAACCTTGGCAGGATTTCTGGATCGATCACCTTCTGAGAGATTGCATTGAGGAATGCACATAGCTTCACAATGGCTAATCGAACGTTTTCAGGTAGAAGCTCCCTCAATGCAACCGGAAGCAGTTGCGTCATAATCACGTGGCAGTCATGAGACTTTAGGTTCTGGAACTTTTTCTCTGCCATATTTATTATTCCCTTTATATTCGATGAGAGGCCAGACGGGACCTTCATACTGAGCAGGCATTCAAAGAAGATTTCCTTCTCTTCTTTGGTAAGAGCGTAGCTGGCAGGACCTTCATACTGCTTTGGATGCATGCCGTCTTTTTCATGCACACGTTGCTGTTCCTCCCGTGCCTCCGGTGTATCTTTTGTCTTCCCATACACTCCCAAGAAGCCTAGCAGGTTCATGCAAAGATTCTTCGTCACGTGCATCACGTCGATTGCAGAGCGGACCTCTAGGTCTTTCCAATAGGGTAGGTCCCAAAATATAGATTTCTTCTTCCACATGGGTGCGCGTCCCGCATCGTTAGTAGGAACAGATAGTCCGCCAGGACCCTTTCCAAATATTACTTGTAAATCATTGACCATATCAAGTATGTGATCACCAGTACGGAGGGCGGGCTTCTTCCGGTGATCTGCCTCACCTTTGAAATGCTTTCCTTTCTTTCGACATTGATGGTTGGTCGGAAGAAATCGACGATGCCCCAGGTACACATTCTTCCTGCATTTGTCCAAATATATACTGTCGGTGTCATCTAAACAGTGTGTGCATGCGTGGTATCCCTTGTTTGTCTGTCCTGAAAGGTTACTGAGAGCAGGCCAATCGTTGATGGTTACAAACAGCAACGCTCGTAGGTCAAATTCCTCTTGTGCATGCTCATCCCACACACGTACACCTCTTCCATGCCATAGCTATAAAAGTTCATCAACTAATGGCCTTAGGTATACATCAATGTCATTGCCGGGTTGCTTAGGGCCTTGGATGAGCACTGGCATCATAATGAACTTACGCTTCATGCACAACCAAGGAGGAAGGTTATACATACATAGAGTCATAGGCCATGTGCTATGCTGGCTGCTCTGCTCCCCAAAAGGATTAACGCCATCTGCACTTAAACCAAACCATACGTTCCTCGGGTCACCTGTAAAGTCGCTCCACTTTCTCTCGATCTTTCTCCACTGCGACCCGTCAGCGGGTGCTCTCAACTTCCCGACTTTCTTACGGTTTTTTTTGTGCCATTGCATCAACTCGGCATGCTTTTTGTTTCTGAACAGACGTTTCAACCGTGGCATTATAGGAGCATACCACATCACCTTGGCAGGAACCCTCTTCCCGGTGCGCTGGCCCTCAACATCACCAGGGTCATCTCTTCTGATCTTATACCGCAAGGCACCGCATACCGAGCATGCGTTCAAATCCTCGTACGCACCGCGGTAGAGGATGCAGTCATTAGGGCATGCATGTATCTTCTGCACCTCCAATCCTAGAGGGCATAGAACCTTCTTTGCTTCGTACGTACTGCCGGGCAATTCGTTATCCTTTGGAAGCTTATTCTTCATTATTTTCAGAAGCGAACTAAATCCCTTGTCAGATACATAATTGTCTGCCTTCCATTGCAGCAATTCCAGTGTGGTACCGAGCTTTCTGTTGTCATCTTCGCAATTTGGGTACAACCCTTTTTTGTGATCCTCTAACATGCGATCGAACTTCAACTTCTCCCTTTCACTTTCGCATTCTCTCTGTGCATCAACAATGACCCGGCGAAGATCATCATCGGGCACATCGTCTGGTTCCTCTTGATCTTCAGCTTCCCCCATTGCAGCATCACGGTATTCAGGGGGCGGGTAGTTGTCGTCATCCTCTTCTTCTTCGTTGTCTTCCATCATAACCCCTCTTTCTCCGTGCTTGGTCCAAACATTATAGTGTGGCATAAAACCCTTCTGAAGCAGGTGGAAGTGAAGGGTTTTATAGTAGGAGAAAGCCTTCGTATTCTCACAGACAGTACATGGACAATGCATAAAACCATTCTGCTTGTTTGCCTCAGCCGCTTCGAGAAAATTATGCAGGCCCTCAATATACTCGGAGGTGCGTCGGTCACCGTACATCCATTGCCGGTTCATCTGTGTGCATATCATGAATAGAGAAGTGACCAAATTAATAGAAATTCATCATCACATTAAAGCCAAAGTACAGTAGTGAACAAAATAAATACATAACGTTCATATATAGTTCTCATTATTGAACAACATATAGCTCTCTAGAGCATCTAATTAAAACATACATTGAAACTAGAAAATTTAAATGCAACAGCAAATGCGATCATAACCGCAACTAAGGTACCAATTGATCCAATGGCATAATGATACCAAGCCTCAGTATGAATGGCATATTTTCTAATCTTTCTAATCTTCAAGCGCATTGCATCCATCTTGATCTTGCGATCATCGACGACATCGGCAACATGCAACTCCAACTTCATCTTCTCCTCTTCAACTCTTTGTAATTTTTCTTTCAAGTAATTGTTTTCTTTTTCAACCAAATTTAACTTCTCGACAAGAATTTCTATGTCGGTTGGAATTTCCGGTTCACATACCTCCTAGATTAAAAAATCTATGTCACGTTGGTCGGCATAATTGTCATAAACACTAAAAAAAATAGTTATAAAAGATAATATATACCACATCCGAATCATAGACCGGACGAGGGCCGACGTGGGCGGATACCATGACCATGGCACTATATAATAACAAACAATAATAAAAGTAAGAAAATTACACAAGTATCTATCTAAATGATACAAGTAAGAACTTTTTTCTTTTAGAAAGAAGATAAGAAGAAGAGGCTAACCACAGTGGTGCCGGCGCCGAGATGGACGCGGGCGATCGACGGCGGTGAGGACGGGGACGGGACAGGACGGACTGCCAAACCTAAACAAATCTTGAGAAAAATGGAGATTGGACAAGGAGCTTCGAGAGGAGAAAGCTTAAGTGTGGCTCGGGCATTTCATCGAACACCTCATGTGCATAGGAGGTGAGCTAGAGCACCACAAAGCTCTCCCCTCGCCGGCCAGAAAAACAGAGCAATGTGGAGTGCTCTGCTCGCTCGCGGGGGGTATATATAGGCATCTCATTGGTCCCGGTTCGTGGCTGGAACCGGGACTAAAGGACCCCCCCTTTGGTCCCGGTTCCAGTCACGAACTGGGACCAATGGTTGTGGGCCAGGAGCGAGGCACACTAGTCCCGGTTCGTGTCTGGAACCGGGACCAAAGGGTCCAGACGAACCGGGACCAATGCCCCACGAGGCCCGGCCGGCCCCCTGGCCTCATGAACCGGGACCGTTGCCCCCATTGGTCCCGGTTCGTGACTGAACCGGGACTAATGGGCTGGCCCGGCCTGGACCAATGCCCCGTTCTCCACTAGTGCACTCGGACCCTTGGTGTAGCCTCCACGGACTCCAGGGTCTTGGCGTGCCTTGGAGCGGGTCTCGGTCAGGACCTCCTCTGACGGAGAAGATTCCACCTCGTCCCCTGAGTCCGAGTCTTCTTCGCCGTCCGAGCCCTCTTGGCACTCGTTGTCACTCATCACGTCAACAGGGGCATGGTTGACGGCGAGTATCAGGCTCACCATACCCATGAAGGCCTGCCGAGTGAGGATTATGACAGTCAAGATTTTAGTTAGTAGACACTACAATCATTCGGTGGATTTTTAGCTGAGAATGGGTTCACCAGCCTCGTCCCCCTGGGGTTGTCCAGAGCTGGAGTGATCTCTTTGAGCTTGTTCTCCACGGCTTCAGCGCAGAGCTCCTCCAGGTGCGTGCGCGTGGGATCACTCTGCCCTGAGTACAGCCACATGGGGCGGGCTCACGCCAACGCTCGATGAAGACCCGCACGACACCTTCTTCACCCTCTCGGCCTTCGCGTTCGCCCCCTTCGTCATCTCCAGCAGATTGGGGGAGCAGGTCGGAGGTGGTCTGGCGGGGGGAACCTCTCGGCGGAGCGACGGGGAGATTGAGGAGGGAGAAGTGGGAATGCCTCTCTCTCCCCCCTCTACGTCAACTTTAATACTCCAGCGCGGCATGATCCTGACCATCGATCCATGGGCGACGCGATATCTACGGGCGGCGCGAGAGCCGCTGGATCTTTGGTGCAACATTCCGGGGACGCGTGGCGTTAATCGCGGCGCTGCATCAACTTTCCCCACTAACGCAGCGCAATAGCCCACGCGCGCGCACGCGCACGATTCCGACGATTTCAAAATCGACGAAGTTTTCGCCACAGCATGATCCGAGTAGGCTCCGTGCCTATGGATGCGTTCTGATGAAGCTCGGCACTCCGAGTGTGCGAGGCATATCCGTCGAGCACCCGGGCAATTTTCTGATCGCTGCGAGAATTCCACAAGGAATCTTAATAGGTCAGCCCCTTTTCTTGTGTCACCCTTAGGAAAGCCTTAATGGATACACACCCGATCCGTCAGATCATTTCTCTCGAGTGGTGATCCGAAGCCAACCGAATGGCTTGCGTGGTCAAGCTATTCAATCATTCGGAAAGTACGCGACCTGAATCCGTCGCGGTCACATGCCGAGCAAGAGACAACCCGGGTCGTTTCCGGACGCCTCCGAGGCGCCGACGACGTTCCCGTGCATCGTCCACTCGTCTCCCAAACCTCAACTGATTCGGGGGCTACTGATTAGGTCACCTACCACGGGTAGGGTCATAGACCTGACATCTAGGACCCACCTGGGAAGTGTCCACCCAAAGAAAGACATCGACTGGTTGTGTAGATAATTTTATCTTGTTCTATCGTAGAAAAACTCTAGTGCGGCAGGAATGTTGATTTTTTTATGATCATAGAGTTTATTTCATGAAAAAAGTGTTTTATATAAATGTCAATTTTTTTAATGCGATTTAGATGGAGAATCTGAAACGCCTTGTTAGGACTCCTACAGTTGTAGGCTTCGTCTCGAGGGTGGCCGAGTACATGGAGATTGTGCTCTCCTATGCCGAGAGCGCTTGAGCAGGCACCGAGAGCGCTCGAGAATACTATGAGAGCGATGTAGCATCTTCCGAGAGCGCGAGAGCGGCCGCCGAGAGCACTAGAGCAGCCGCCGAAGATGTGAAGACCGCACTAGCCGAGACCACGAAGCTGTTTGGATGCGAGGAGAGCTCCTGACAGAGCTGAGCTTTTGCTTATGAACTACTGTTAGGATACGAGAACAATTGCTTTAAAGGATTTAAGACTAAAAATAAACAGAGAATCGTTACTCCAACTTTGTCCTCATACAGAAAATCAACCAAATCAACCATGAAGTATGCAAGACCATATGAACGAGTGGACGACTAAAGAATTTAATAATATTTTTCCAATTCATTGTCATTATGGTGTTATTATTATCATTACGTTGTATATGTATGTAAGAGCATCTACAGTCGGACCCCCTATATGCTCCTCAAACGCCCGGAACGCCCTCCCGGTCACTGACCGGTCACAAAAATGCGACCCAACCGGACCCCTCATATCCGTCTCAAACGCCCATACTGACCGGCACCCCTCATATCCATCTCAAATATGGGGACGATATGAGGGCTCGCGGACGCGCCCGGACACGCCCGGTCAGTCCACCACGTAGGACGCGACCCCACTCCGGACCACGTTTTCTCTTTTCTTATTCATTATTTTCTTTCTCTCTCTTGTTCTCCACCAATCACGTGCAAGTGACCGGACATATGAGAAGAAAAATGAGAAGTGTGGCTGCGCGGACCAAATTATAGGGGCTCAAAACGGACACGCCCGGTCACTGACCGGGCGCGTCCGCGGGCGTTTAAGGGGTCAGATTTGCTAGGTCCGGCTGTAGATGCTCTAACATGTAACATGTAGGAGGCTTCGTTGACTAGGCTATGTGTACTTAGTTACGATGTTGTTATGTGAATTATACTATCATGCATACATCTATTGCAATGCATTTCAATTATCATTATGCTAAAACATGACGCTGGTAATCTAGATATATCTATTGTAATGCATACAGCTTTTATAATGGTTGATATTGTACTAGTGGCGGGCACCTAAGACTGCCGCCAAGTGTTAGGCGATATAATTGTGGCTGGTGCATAGCAAGGCCCGCCACTGCAACAACCTTTTCTAGTGGTGGGCGGCTAGAGCTACCCGCTACTACAATGTTACTACCAGTGACGGGAATGCGCCATTGATGTCATGTTAGCAGCGTCCGAAGGTCAGTGGCCGGCGCCCCTGGAGTCCAGCCCCTCACTGCTATGTTTTTGGTGCCCATCACTGATATACAATCTTGCAGTAGTGGCGATGAGCAACTGAAATTTGGACCAGTCGACCGACGCATAGCACTGCCCTTTTGGGAACCTTCCTTGTGTTTTTTCTTCTGGTTTTTCCATTTTGTGTTATGTGTAAGTTTCAATTGAATTTCTTTTATTCTTTTTTTCTGTTTCCTTTTTCTTTTCATTTTCGAAATACATGTTATTTTGTTTTCTAAATACACCTCGAACAATTTTGTATACTTGTTGAATAATCTTTAAATACATGATGAACATTTTTATGAATTATGATTTTTTTAAAGATTTTGACATATCCACAAGTTCAAAAAAGAAGTTCATGTACATAACAAAATTGGAAATAAAAAAAAAGGACCCCAATAAATTCCGAACATTTGGATTTTTGTCATCCCGAACCTTTTTTCATGACAACTTTAATTGACGCGCGGTAACAACTTTAGTTGTTAAAACATGGCAACTTTGTCGCAGTTTGATTTTTTTGCAAAAAATTGCCATGGTTGGCAATCTCGTGTGAATTAAAGTTGCCATGAAAAACATTTGGATTGCCATGCTTAAAATCCGAGCGTTCGGGATTTATCAATTCCGAAAATTTAAACAACGAAGTTGATGTACTGTTATGAGACAGCAGACATAACTGGTTATTAGCATCAGGTACGGCAGGACGGAGATGGATTATCTTGTCCCTAGAGTTAGCTGATTTCAGTATTGCTATATTTTAGTATGGGGTTCCATCACTTGACAACGTCAAAGCATTTTTGGCGCGAGGGAGAAAACAAAAACTCTACTAAACTCCAGTCAAAGTCAGTTGTTGAGTTTGCCTAACATCTCTTGCCAAATGGCGGTCGATTACTTGAGGTGTTCTGTCATTATTTATTCCTTCGCTTTCATTACATCAGTGTGGATTACCTAAAGATATAAAATTAGATGAAGTATCTCTAAATATTTTATGCTATTTAACAATTTGCATGGAATTCCATACTGAATCGACGAGCAGGTCAAGAGAACAGTGTGACCGTAATTAGTCAATACATGTTATTCGCAAGGACAGATGATACAAATAAATCCATCGAAACAAAGAGAGTGCTACATTATTATTTAATAATTTTTAATAAAACTACCGAGGATACCTTGAGGATAGCAAGAACTCTTCTTCCATAGTCTGCTTGATTCTTTTATATTAGAATTTTTTAATAAAACTACCGAGGATACCTTGATGATAGCAAGAACTCTTCTTCCATACTATATTGTCTGCTTGATTCTTTTATATTCGAAAGACCTGCAGTAATTGGGCCACTCATTGCAGTACCATCCTCCTCAGATATCTCGCCCAACCGATTATCCAAAACATTCCTCTTGGATGCTTGAATACCTTCTAGTGTCAACTCCACTTGTCTCATGGTTGGACGATCCTCTCCTGTTAATTTTATGCATGCTACCGCAACTGCAGCCACTTCTTCAATTTCTTTGCCTCCCTCTTTTGTAACTTGTGGGTCTAATATCTGTGACAATTTGCCTTGTGAAAACAAGGTAGAAAAGTGTGCAACAAGACCCCCACCTTCGGGAGAAAGATATAAAAATGGCCTTTCTCTTGTTAATAGCTCGACAAGCATGACCCCGAACCCATAGACATCACTTTTCTCAGTGAGCCTCCCTGTGTAAAAGTACATAGGATCCATATATCCTATTGTACCTTGAACCATTGTTGTCACCCCTGTTTTAGCCGTAGGAACATACCTTGAAGCTCCAAAATCTGCTACCTTTGCTGTTAGAGCATCATCCAAAAGTATGTTAACAGATTTTATATCCCTATGAATTATAGGTATTGAAGCAGTTGAGTGAAGATAGGCTATGGATTTTGCCGTTTCGACCGCTATTCGCAACCTATCATCCCATGGCAATGAGCTTGGTCCATCGACATGAAGATGATCATGAAGAGTACCATTGGATATGAACTCATACACCAACATCGGGACTTCAGTTTCAAGGCAGCAACCATAGAGCTTTACCACATTTTTGTGATTGATTTGTGATAGTATGGCAACCTCATTGATAAACTCATCAATCTCTTTTTGAACCACTTTCTTTGGTTTCTTGATGGCTACAACATGAAGATCCGACAAAATTCCTTTGTAGACTGTACCATGACCTCCACCACCAAGCTCACGAGTTTTATCAAAATTGTTGGTTGCCTTTTCTAGCTCTTCCAAGGATATTATCATTCTTTCCGCGATATCAGCTCTTTGAGACACTAGTTGTTGCAATAGTTGTCCACGGTTGTGCTCAAAGAACTTCCTCCTGATTATTTGAGCCCTTCGGTGTTTTAATTTCTTATAAATGAGGAATGCAACGAGAACAAAAATTATGAGGCTAGCCCCACTGGCAGCTCCTACTCCAATAATTGCGGCCATACCTGAAAGAATTCACTTGTTATTACGTACTCAGGGAGATTTTCCGTGAGAAACTGTGCCCAAATTTTGTTAGGTATATAATTTTCGGCAGACGCCTCTCCCAGTGTCTGATATAATGAAATGCATGAATGAATTTATTTCTTACATACCTTTAAAGAATTTGTGGCCACCACCTAGAGAGGAAAAAAATAAATTAATTTAATAAGTTACACATTATAGTTATAAAGGGAAAAATTAACTGGGTGGTTGCATAATATTTCACAAATTAACTTAAATTGTAGCTACCTTTGCATCCATTGATGAGGTAAGGGTTGCCATTGTAACCGTTGATGCACTGGCATGAGTAACCTTTGATCCTTGTTTTGCAAAGGCTATTCCTGCTCTTGCAGAGACCGCTGGCTATCTCCACAGAACAATCGCGATGCTGCAAACCGGAGCTATTAGGTCCTGGTAAGCCGTCATATTTCAGGACCTCCCAATCTAGAACCATGGGAACCTCCAGCACAAACGTTGTTGATTGGCGCTCTAGAAATTGCTCGTTGAGCTGGCTCTTATCAAACCACCCCTCCTCTGCGATTAACGCAACTGCGAGCACCGGAACTTTGTTCTTGTCAGTCCGGCTAAGAATTAATTCTGTAGGGATGCCGTCAGTTGACATGGAGATGCGTGATTGGCAACAACCCAGGCCGTAGCAGTACTGATCATTGACGCTGTTACCACCTCCTCCTGGCCCTATTGTGTCATTCTGGTCTGAAGGGCAAAAGGAGGAGCAGCCACTGAGAATGGTCGAATTACCACCGGTCATCCCAAACAGGACAGCCTGAATGTTGCATCCCATGAGGATTAGCTCATTACGGGTCGAGAATGAGTAGGACGCCTCTCCACCGGCCGTCAAGAGACGACGGTATATAAGGGATATGCTTTCGCTGACGTGGAAACTAGCATCGCTGGTTGTGATGACACGTACGGTATTGTTGCGGAGAGAGATGTCGACGACTTGGTAGAAGCTCCCATTACCGAGCATCAGTCTTGGGGGATGTTGACTTGTGTCACAGCTGAGGTTAAACCCCGGCAAATAGCACTTATCCGGGCCTATGCCGAATGGGTACGGTACACTCACATTGCCACACCAAGTGCTGCAGTTATCTGGTCGATCAAAAAGGAGATACCTTGTTGTTAAAATGCCATCTACAAACAAGCAAATTTACTTCTTATATGTAGTTATTTATTTCGTTAGTCAGGTTGAAACCTTTTAGTCACCAGTTGTATTCATCTAATCAATTCATTCAAGCATTTGGTAAATTAACAAGTTTCAGAAATTAAGCACATTTTGCGCATCTATAATTAGGAAGCATCCATGCACATAGATATGTTGCAGAGCTACCGGCCCAGAGTACTACTCTAGAAGGGTCTGGATCTTATAAATTCCACTGATACTATCACACATGACAATAGAAAGACTATCATAGGGTTATGATGACAATAGAGCTAGATAACTAAACACCTATCTAGAAGAGTGAAATAGGGTTGCTACCGTCTATCAGATGGCTTTTGGTTGATTCTTGTATTTATTTTGTTAGACTCTGTTGTATTTATTCTTGTATTTATCTGGTCGAGCAAAATGGGAAACCTTGTTACGGAAATGCTCTCTACAAACAAGCAAATTCACTTCTTATATGTAGTTATTCATTTGTTTAGTTAGGTTGAAACCTTTTAGTCAGTAGTTTATCATATCTATTCTTCATAGCGATTGTGGGTTATATCTCGCAATGGGTAAGGCGGGCTGGAAAACTGTAACGGCACGTGGTTTATCATATCTATTCATCAGTAGCAATTGAATTCCAAATCGCATATCTTACCCACCACAATCGCATCAGAGTGCCGTCCTGGATGAATAGCGGGACGAGGGTCGATGTTTTCTTTTTGTTACCCGGAAGGTTTCTAGGTTTCTTGTTTGTTCTTCGGTTACCGGCTTTTGTTGGTTTTGGTATTTTTCTTATTTTGGTTTTTCTTTCCTTTTTATTTTATCCTTATTTTTATAATTTGTTTATTTTAATACACTAAAAATATATTTGGATTACATGATGAATACTTTATGAAACACATCACAAACATTTTTTAATTAATTTTTGGATTAGACGATAATTTTTTTAGATACATGATGATCATGTATAAATATACGATATTATTTTGTGAAATTCATGACGAATATTTATTAGGCACACAACGAACAATTTTCAGTAAAGAACAAACATTCTTAATACATGATGAACACTATTTGAAATACACATACAACATTTTTAATTTTTTTAATACACGAACATTTTGAAAAATATCTGATAAGAGCTAAACTATATTAACACTTTCTAAAGTCTTAATAAATGATGACCATTTTAGAAAATACTCCTTCTATCCCATAATATAAGATCATATTACATCCAATATGCTCAGATATTGGATGTAATTATATCTTATATTATGGAACGGAAAGAGTACTGATAAGAACTAAATTATATGAACATTTTTAAAATAGGTGAACGTTTTATGAAACTATGAATATATTCTTTAAAGTAGGTAAACACTTTATAAAAGCACTCAGAAATTTAAGATCTTCTGAAGAAAACTAATGTATATAAAAGTAGGTAAACACTTTTTTGTAGGGAGTTCATTTTTAAAATATGCGACGTTGGGCCCGGCGCGTGTGCCAGCGCTCCGGCCGACTAAGTGCTATTTGCCGGGGTTTAACCTCAGTTGTGGTTTGTTAGACCATGCTTTTGCCGGAGAATTTCATCTCAAAGGTGCAATTTCGTATTTCAGTGGTATTTACAATTACATCATATCTAGCAGATCCACTAAAAGCTATATTTGAGGAACAAAATGTTCGTTTAGGGATTTGACCACGAACTCTATACCTAGATTCTTTACGATTATAATTTTTCATCCTTTATGCTACCCTTTGGACTATGCGTCCTCCACAAAACCCATCCCTCAACATAACTCGGCGACGCCAACACAACCCACATCACTGCTGTCGCCGCCCACCTTGCCGCCGGCTGCCCTAGGGCACCCAGCTGCCCGTGGCGATTGCCCTAATCCCAATTTATATGATGTGCTGCTAGACGCATGCGAGAAGAAAGCCAGAATCAACGAGAAGCAAGAACAAAACAACAAGAAGCAAGCTCAAATCAATAACATACAACCTCAAATCAGTGAGATGCAAGAGCAGAGAAGAAAATTTAAGCTTCGCCTTGCTCTCACAACTGCTATAATGATTTGGTTCTTACTCCCTTGATCATCTGCATCTCTTCTTTTGGTGGGAGCCATTGCACTTATGACGTTCTTAGTTTAGGCCACGACGAGTAGAGCTATGTAGTATGTATGGACTGTTTAATTATGGTATGTAAGATGTTAATGTCATACCATTGTAGAACTATACAATTAAGTAGTTTAAATATGTGTTCCAAATGAATTTGTGTGAAAAAAATTATGTTCATTTTTTCCCTAAGAGATTCAGTTTTAGGGGGTCTGCTACATAAGCAAATGTAGTTTTCCTTTTTTTTAGGAAAATGGGATAGGAAGAATATATTGTTCTTTTATGACAGAAGATCTGTTAGAGATGCTCTTAGTGTCTAGAGCAAAAAAAAAAAATTTGGTGCTGCTAGCATATTCTGTATACCTAAATAGTTAATCCTCACTAACTCAATTATCTTGACATGCAACTATGCCAACTCATCATGCCATTATGCATGCCACACCAAATTTAATCTTCTTCACATGCAACTATGCCAACTCATTATGCCACTATGCATGGAAAAATAGCCATCTTAATATGCATCATGCTTCATGCATGTATATTAAATAAATTCCTACAGGTGCTCCCTCCGTTTCTAAATATAAGTCTTTTTAGAAATTTTAACAGACTACATACGGAGAAAAATCACACTCTAAAGTATGTCTATATACATCCGTATGTAGTCCGTAGTGAAATCTCTAAAAAGACTTACATTTAGGAACGAGGGGAGTATATAACAAACAAATATATATTGAATTGTATGTGTTTGAGTTTCAATTCTCATATTGCTAATCAGAATACTAGTTTTGTACCGCCATTACCGCATCCAATTCCTGCTGCAACGCGCGGGTATCATTTCTCTTTTTGTAAATGACAATTAGGATGTTTAACGATATGCCCAAGTGTACAATATTGTGTTATCTATTCTGAATGAGTCAGGTTATCACATTCTCGGAGGTTCATGCTATTTAGCAAGTCACTTCTAAACCTATAATGCTATTCTTCTTTCTTAGGCAAGAAAGGAGCCGATATATTAAAATAGTTCACCAGAAGTATGAAGCACTCAAAGATAATAAAAATTACATTATGGTCGTTGGACTACCAAGCGATACCACCGCCAGGACGAGTCACTATTCTTAATCAGTAAAATCCGTAGGTAGACCAACAATGTCATTTCCGCTATTGAAACATGACCGTTATCACTTTATGACGTTTGTAAATTGGTTTGTTGCAGTATTTCGAGTCAAACAGTTTGAACCAACTTAACGTTAGTAACTCAACAAACAATTTCAGTTCCGGGGCATTATAGACAGCAGCTAATGCATACAACAATCTCATATTACTACAACCAGCAAGACCTGGACTGCAAATTCTCAGGGATTCTGCAAACATCCCATTCCATGGGCAGTTTGTCCTAACCTGATTCTGCAGAATCTACATCCCAAAAGAACTAGCCCTTGGTATGCGGGTTTTTAGTTGTAGATAGATTTAAGAATAATAAATATTGTATATCCACTATTAGAATCGTCATTATTGCCGAGTTCCAAATAAACTCGGCAAAGTCCATATTAAACTCGTGTCAAGCTATCATTATTGTCGATTCCTAATGCAACAAGAGATTGGCTTACCATCGTCAACCGACGCGGCTATTTAAGCTGGTCGGCGCGTCTCTCACGCGACGAGGTGGCACTAAACACAAGTCATGGGTTATAACTTCGCCAAGTTCATTCTATTGGAAACTCGGCAAAGATTGAATCGTTGGAATTGTAATTTAAAAATATGAAAAATTGAAAATGTTTACCAAGATTCCGTTAGACGAAACTCGGCAAACAAATACCGCCGTCATGGCTCTGACAATCGGGCCAGGTTTGGTCAGGTCAACCTCAACCAAACCCATGTCCGAATAACAATCGGGTGCATCTACGGCCCACGATCCTACCCATGGGTCTGAGGTTAGATCCATGCCCGAACCCACCGGGTCACCTGACCTGATCGGGCACCCATCGGGTCAGTGCAACAAGATTTATTTTTCCTGGCGTTTGTTCCAAAAGGAGACACGCATGCAACTACTTCACTCCCCTATTGTAATTTATGAACCAAGGTAGTACATAATATCACCGTGTCACCCACATGTCACATTAATCGGGTTGCTCATCGGGTAACCCATGAGTATGGACTTGTACCCATACCCTACCCACCAATAAGTGGGTTGCCCATGGGTCGTACCCATGGGCGCACATGAAGACCCATACCCTATCCATTCGGGTCGGGTGCCCTTGGGCGCACATACCCATGGGTCGAATTGCCAAGTTGAGCTGCAAGGCGTGGCCAACATGTCAGACTTTCTTGAGTTCCTTCCGTCAGGAACTTGGCGAACTTGATATTTTACGAAGTTTTTTTTTTCACCGATTCGTTTTTCATTAGAATCTAGAGCAAAGGCAGAGCTCTACCGAGTTGCTTAGCACTGCCGATTCTAATTTTGGATCAAACTCGGCAGACAAAAGTTTATCGAGCACTCAATAGAATGAACTCGGCCAAGTATTGAAACTCGGGACAAAATACGATTCTAGTAGTGATCTATCATGATAAATGATATATGTGAATGCTATGCATATATTCTATAAAAAGGAAGTCGAATCGTGATGCAAACATCTTCCTCACACTACTATTCAAATAAAAAAAAACACATAATGTATATTTTAAAGCGGACGGAGTAATTTGCAGACAAAGCTCACCTGCGAGGGGACGGAAGCAGCCACCAGGTGCATGAGGATCGCCACGAGTTCCCAGCGGACAGCGGCAAGCGAACGACCCCGCGGTATTGGTGCAGTCACCATAGCATATTCCCGGGTCCTTGCACTCGTCGAAATCTGCACATGCACAGCCAACCAACGCATGTAATATATATAAGCATTGTTAAGAACTAGTAATAAACAGCTCCAAGAGCAACAACCAAAAAAACTTAACTAGGAATAATGTCCAAACAAGTAACAAGAGAGAGAATATGGAACCTTGGCATCCATGAGGAATGTAAGGATTGCCGTCGTAACCCTCCTTGCAGCGGCACGTGTAGCCGCCTCTGTCACCCTTATCACAGTAGCTGTGTTTACTCCTGCAGACCTTGCCGGCTGCGTCCCTTGGGCACTCGGGGGAACTTGCGTTTACGTCGGGCATTGCTGCAGCCAGGATGATCTCCCAGTCCAGAAAAATGGGAACTTGTGTCTGTATTGGTCCTCCTTGCGATGGTTTGTGCAAGTCAAACCACCCCCGCTCGGCGACGAACACACTCGCGGGCCACTTCTGATTAACGGTATGATTCCACCCCAAATGGTCGAGCTCCACGTCGTAGGACGTGATGCCAACAAGCTTGTTTCCGGCCACCACCTCACGGTTGATGACGACGTCCGCCTGGCAGCAGCCTTCGCCGGAGCAGCTCCACGGATCCAACGGGTCAACGCCGCTTACGCACAGCGAGGTGCAGCTGGCCATGGTGACGTTGCCGTTCTTGAGCGTCACCCGCACGTTGCAACCCGTCAGGGTGAGCTCGTTCAAGTAGCGTTTCAGCGAGAAGGGCCCGTCATCCCCGAGCCCACCCCAAAGCGAGCCTCTTCCGTCGGCGTCGACCTTTATGTCGCCTGGGGTGCGTACAGCAATTTGTGCCGAATGAGCCAAATAAACAGGAGGTATGTAGACAACCTCAAGTGTGCCGTCGCCGAGGAGGAGGCGTGGGGATTCTCTGCTTGTCGACCGGTCGCAGGTGAGGTTGAACCCCGGCCAGTAGCACCTTGCCGGGCCCATGCCGAACGGGTACGGCACATCCATGTCGCCGCAGGTGGTCTCGCAGCCCGGCATCCCTAGTATGGGCGCCGGAGCAGCTGCCCCGGCGGAAAGCAGCGGCGGCAGCAGGAGGAGCGTCAGAGCCGCTGCTGGTATGATCACTATGGTTGTGTAGTGGTGCGTCATTTTGAATTCATGGATTTGGAGCGAGGCTGCACGGTAGGCTGGATATGTAGCTGGCTGGGCATTCTATTGTTGATCCGTCCATAATTGCCGCCCAGCTGCTAGTATAAAATTAACAAGTTGAGCTACTTGCAGTGGCGACCAACAATAAGTTAGTCGATAGCTTGCGTACTCCCCTGCCTAACCAAACACGAGCATACCCTCTACGTTTTTCAATACCGGCCTGTACCTGCTCCCACCACCCCACCTTGCTAATTTTAACGACTTAGTATTGTACAGCGTTTGAATGAGCGGATTGCTAAGAAAAGCACTATTCTCGCGTGGGAGCGGTATCTAGGTCTTACATGCGTCTGAACATCTACCTTTCATATCCGTCTCAAACGCTCGGGCAAGCTGCCCGATCAGTGACCCGTCATGAAATTTCGATCCAACCGGACGCCCTCAATAGGTCTCAAACTACCGGGCTAACCGGCACCCCTCATATCCAGCCCAAATATGAGGCTGGTATGCCGGAGCCCGGGCACGTCCGCCACGTCAGCCTGACCCGCGCTGGCCTGCATCGGCCCCACATATATTCGTCCCCATCCGCTTGCCGGACCAAACCCTAGTCATTTCACTCCACTCCTCTCCACTCCCATCCGCCACCCAAGCTCACCTCCGGTGATCTCCGGCCTTCTCTGGCATGGCGGGAAGCGGATCCGAGTTCTTCATCTCCAGATCCGTCGACCACGAGCTCATCCCATGCGTCCCCGAGGAGGAGATGGTCGTTCGGGTTGCACCCCGCCGCTGTCAGGAGGTGGCCGCCTTCCGGCAGCACTCGGACTCGCAGCGTCGGGAATCCATTGCGTTTGTCTGGCGTCCGAACGTCATGGCGGACGCGCAACCACTCCATTGGCGCGTCGAGGACACACCATGGGCATCCTCGGACGCTAACATGGCGTGACATGCCCGTCGTGCGAGGCAGCGGGCGCGGGAGGCGGTGGAGGCCCTCGCGGCGGCGGTGGACGTTGGAGAGACGGAGTCACACTCTCCGGTGCCCCGTATAATGCATGGGTGCGGGCGCCGCAACCGCGTCATGGTGGACATTATCCCCTCCTAGGAAGGATCCGTTATCGAGCCGACGTCCACCGGCACCACTACAAGAAATATGTTAATTTGCGACCCTCCATATTGGTCCCTAAAAGGTCGTTGTGTTTCATTTTTGACCTTTTTATCACCAAAAATAGTTGGTCAAAAGCTGACCGTCTTTAATGAAACTTAACAACCTTGTTTGTGAAATTGTCGTAGAAGGTTACGACCAAAATAAAAAGTCGTAGATTTTACGACCAATTGTTTTGGTCACTAGCAGCCTGCCCAGGCCACGTCGGATCCAACATGGCAAGCTGACGTGGCAAAATTGCGACCAATTGAATTGGTCGTTGATAAGAATCAGCCCGGTCCAGTTCTATGCACTACATTGGCCAAGCCCAACAATTCAGCCCATTAATATTATTTTTCCTGTTAACTTTGGTTAGTCACTTGGGCCAAGGCCAACATTTCGGCCTTTTTAGTTTCTGGGCCGTGGCCTTTTTGAATCAATTTTTTTGTTTTTCCTTTTTCCTAAAAGAAGGGTCCACTAGTCAAGTGGGTCCTAGTTGCCAGGTTTTATTAAGTGGGGCCCTTTTGTCAGCATCATATTCTTCAGACAATAATTTGATAGTAAATAAATAACCAATCTTTAAATCCGGACTGACAAAAAATATAATACTTCAAATAACAGCAGCCAGAATCAGCCTGTTACATCATATAACACCAGTTACAAGCTCTACAAGTGCAATAACTACTTAATGGCCTCCTGCTCGTGCCATATGACACGGTTACAAGCTCTACTAGTGTAATAACATAGATACAAATACAATCACAGTTACGCATATATAGTGACAATCACAACGACAATCAGCCCAACAGGACTCACTAGGCGACCATAGTCGACTAGGCCGTGACCTTCGCTACACTAGGCTAACAGAACGACAATGTGAACTATCATCATGTCTTACATGGTCATCCTGTTACATGAATCAAACAGAGAAGAATCAAAAAAACTGGAGCCAATATATTATGAACAGACCATTCAAAAAAGGACATTCTTCAGAATGATAACACAAATTCAACTAGTACAATGATTTTTGTTCTCCAGTTAGTTCAAATGAGATACTCATTCATACAGGAAACAGAGACAAGATATGAATATGCATGGCACAAGTGCAGGTCGTGCAAAAAAGCTCACTGCAGCATACTGCGCCTAAAACAAAATACCATTATACTATCATGACCATCCATTCAACGACAAGATCTAACAATACTAGTCAACGCATGCATACTAACATCACAAAGGCATGAGAGAATAACGGCAACCAAGAGAGATACATATTGTGAACAATATCAGCACCATGGCAGTAACAATTAACATTAGTAGGAAATCAATGGGGCACAACTTAGTTAGGTACTAATGTTCACCAAATACAAAGATTTACTGTTCTAGCTAACAAAAATATAATACCATGCTTAGGAACTTGGAGCAAGAAAAAGTATGTGTCGCTTAAGAGCCACCAAAGTTGATACTGATCAAGGATAAAAACAAGTAGATATCATATAATTATCATTACGATCATACATTGAAGTCATTAAAGGCTACATATTCATTCCTTAGACATAGAATTGGAAAATCACAAGAATGATAGTTTAACCAATGTGTCCAGGCAACACCAGGAGGTCACCATCACATAGCAAAGGAAGAGGGTGGGACAGACTGATGACTTACGCTGTGGACAGATCAAAGATGCTCCCACTTCCTCGATGGAAAGATCAAAGAACTAAAAAATGTAGACCATACACAAGGATCAGTTTTAGCGGAATTGAGATGTATTTGTACAAGGAAATGACAGGTACCAATCCAGTGCAAGATGATAGAGAAAATATGTCAAAATTATTCAGACTAACTAATTTTTTTCTCACACTACAAAAAATCGAGACAAAAAGATGTCTATTGATTCATCATTACAAACTGATTTCTGAAAGCTTTACTCTAGAGATAAGTGAACTGAGCTATGCCTTTTGTTGACTCTAGTACCTATAAAGTTGACACAATGGCACAATAGTAGATGATAAACTGCTGCACCTATGTACATCCATCTAAGAAAGGACCGGTGGCAGTGTGGATCCTTTTCATAAAAAAAGAAGGATTCAAATTTGTTATATGCCCTTGTCTAATGTGTTTCAATCCCCTGCTCTCATCTCTGGATCATAGCTAGCCTACGAATAGTCAAGTCGAATAACACCAGCGAAATGAGGATGTCATAGTTGTATGCACTACGAAATCGACCATCATATGTTGCATCTATTTATCACAAATGCAAGAAAATAAATAGGGGTAAGATCAGACGGCCTCACCTTGAAGCCAACGTCGGCCGTCGCCCGTCATGTTGCCCGCCGACTACGAGCCTGCCACCGTGCACCTTGCCTGTAAGAGATGGTAAAGTGATCCCATATTATTGAATTGCTTGCAGTGTGACAGGAGGCAAAAGTATACTAGTACTGAACTTGTTATTGGACTACTAGCAGAATGGAACCTCACACAACAAGCAGCAGCAATTCAATAAAGCTCACGATTTGAGTCTTTTTGCAACTTATAGCTAACTACATGTGTTAAAATTAAAGCATTGATGTTGGGTTAATAAATAATCAAAGTGTTGCAACAAACAACAATTCTTTGCAATGCACACTCCCAGAATTAATCAATGGTTCCAAGTTGATATATTTTATTACTAGCTTATCATTCAGATTAATGCATGCATGACAGCGACCACATGACAGCCAATAGACCAATCATCTATGCAAAATGACCATATGGTTAACGCGAACGTACTCCACTTAGCTAGCTAGCTAGGGCCGGCGACGGCTCAACAAACATGTACGATTGCGCACACTGCTCCGGCCGCATGCATGTGCATGCACCTTCTCTTCAGGAGATGATGATTGATGGAGCCAAATTAAATTAGCCGGGGCATCCATTGCGCCTTCTTCCAAAAGCATGTCCAAATCACCTTTTGAAAATTCTGGGGAGTGCACATGCGAGATCGATCCATCGGTGCAGCTAGCGGTCGCAAAATAGAGTTAATTAATCAGGTACACACATGCATCTACAGGACACGAAGAGTCACATAATCTCATCATGCATGCATCCAGGGAGCTTGCTAGCTAGCCTTTTCTCCTACCTGTCCTGTTCAAGTAGCCTTGTTGTTTGTTCTGGATGAAGAGGAGGGGGAGAAGGCCTTACCAGCGGGACGCACCTTCAGTGACGTAACTGTACCTGTCTTTGGCTGTATGACAGGTGGGCCAGCCTGTTCGACCCACCTGTCATACACCCAAAGGCAGGTGCAGTAAGTCACTGAAGCTCAGTCCTTACCAACGACCACCTAGGAGCAGAGGAAGACATCGGCGGTGTCGTGACAGTCCTTGTCCACGGGGACGACGAGATACAGTGAGGGTCAGGGCCTCCTCGTCGTCGCACGGGCTGGGGATGGAGAGGACCGTCGGCATCGTGGTGCAACCATCGCCATCGTGGTGGATCCGCGGACCTGTGGCGCCATCGTGATGCAACCGTCGACATCGTGGTCGATCCGTGGCGCCATCATGGTGGATCCGTCTCCATGGTGGTGGATCCGCGGCGCAGGGAGGCAGATCCGTCGTCATGGTGGTGGATCCGTGGCGCAGGGAGGCAGTTCCGTCGCCTGCGGAGCGAAAAGGAAACAGAAAATCAGCGGGAGGAAAAGCACGGGGCGGAGCGGAATGGAGGCGAATCGGGCCTCACCTCGCCATCAAGAAGAAGAAATGGTTGCCCTCAGCGGGGATCCGCCTGCGAGAAGAGAAGAGGAGCAGCCTGGTGGCCCTCAGCGGTTGTCACGAACTAACGCTAACCCTAACAGAGAAGGGGGTGAGGGTGGCCATGGCGGGTGGGAGAAGGAGAGGGAGAGGAGTGGGCATGAGGGAGAGAGGAGGGCACAAGGGATAGATTTGGTGCGGTTGGTTGGATGGACGGATGGATGAATGTGCGGATGGACGGATGTCTGACACGTCATCGATCCATGCCATAACCAATTCCACCAATCAGAATTAAGCTTATATAATTTTGATTTTTTCCTTTTGTTTCTCTTATATTTTACCTCTTATAGTTTGTTAAAATGACCCAAAATTGTCCAAATATGTCTATCTTGGTATGACAAACAATGTTGTGCAAGAGAGTTTACATTTCTTTGCACAAAAAAATCTATTTTTAAAGTGCCACAAATCGGGGTTTTATGAAGAACCTACCAAATCTTTGTCGTAAAATTGTAGCAACCCAATTTTCAGAAATATTAGACCATATCGGGTATGACAAACAATGCTTCCTAAGGAAGTTTTCATTTTCTTTGCACGGAAATTTCATTTTCCATTTTTTTAGTGGCTAAAATGAGTTTTTTTGTGAAGAAACTACCAAATATTTGTCGCAAAATTGGACCAAATCAATTTTTTAAAATATTAGGACATATTTAATGTACAATTGACCAAATGGTTGAGTGTCAAAAGCTTTGATTCACCTCTCGTGAAAAAGACAAATTTCCGCCGATTCAAAGGGAAGCGGATCAAATTTGAACTACAGTTGCCTCATAGTTTGCTCATGATTTTTTTCCAAAAACCATTGCTAAGTATAAAAGTATCTATTTAATTAGAGAAACACCAAAAGTTTTCCAAGATTCAACCCCGAGCTACAAGCGGTCATGCCCGTTGTTTTGACCGCATTTTGAAATGGGCATGGAAAATTCAAAAAAAATCAATAAAATGGAAAACCTTCGCATTGTGTTAATATATGTGACCAAGTAACCATGAAAAATATTAAACTTGTAATACAACAATTATTTTAAAAAAAATGTTCTCAAAAACGAGCTATCATGTATGAAGATCCATGGATTTCAATGCAAATGTCAAATGGTATGGCAACATTCAAGGGATAGTTTGTTCAAATGATATAATATTTTGCACAAGGCTGCATCTTGAAATGGGAAACAATGTTGCCTAAGGAAGTTTTCATTTTGTTTGGACGAAAAATTCATTTTCCATTTTACGAGTGACCAAAAAGAGTTTTTTTGTGAAGGACCTACTATATATTTGTTGCAAAATTGGACCACATCATTTTTCTATAATACTAGGTCATATTTAATGTACAATTAACCAAATGGTTGGGTTTCAAAAGCTCTGATCCTCCTCGCGTGAAAAAGACAAATTTTCGCCTATTCAGGAGGAAGTTGGTCAAGTTTGAACTACATATGCCTCATAGTTTGCTCATGAGTTTTTGAAAAAATAATTTCTAGGTACAAAAGTATCCATTTAATCAAAGAAACATCAAAAAATTCCAAGATTCAACCACTAGCTAGGAACGGTCATGCCCGCGTTTTTGACCACATTTTGAAATGGGCATGAAACAATAAAAAAAATTGGAAAACCTTTGCATTATGTCATTATATGTGACCAAGTTAACAGGAAAAATAATAAACTTGTAAAACGGCAATTATTTTAAAAAGTGTTATCAGAAATGAGCTATCATATGTGAAGATTTATGGCTTTCAAGCCAAATGATCAATCTTATAGCCACATTCATGGCATAGTTTGTTAAAATGATATAATATTGTGAACAAGGCTGCATCTTGGAATGGCAAACAATGTTGCCCCAGGAAGTTTTCATTTTTTTTGGATGAAAAAATCATTTTTCATTTTTCGAGTGCCGAAAATGAGTTTTTTTGTGAAGGACCTACCATATATTTGTTGCAAAATTGGACCAAACCAATTTTCTAAAATACTAGGTCATATTTAATGTACAATTGACAAAATGGTTGCGTGTAAAAAGCTTTGATCCACCTATAGTGAGAAAGACAAATTTCTGCCGATTCAGCTCGAAGCTTGTCAAATTTGAACTGCAGCTGCCTTATAGTTTGCTCTTTATTTTTTCCAAAAATATTTTTTAGGTACATAAGTATCCATTTAATATGAGATACATGATGTGATGATGATACGTCGAGGTTTGGGCGTTGGCCGAGGGCCCCAACTCCAGAGCGCGTAAACTGTCATGCCAGCCGTGTGGTCACCGTGTGACCGTGGCGTTGCTACGCGTTCTCGGCGGCCTAGGCATGTCTGGTGGGTTGGGCACTCCCCCGGTAGGTGTTAGGAAGAAGAATACAACAGAAGAATCTCACGAGGAGACTGAATTAAGCTCAAACATGAATTAGCACCCAAGTGTCTGATTAGTGGTGGGGGAAATGCACATGGCCAATGGGCCTGAGTTTTGGCTGAGGATGATCATCTATACTAAGGAGACTGTATTGAAAAATTTGCATCTCAAATGGAGGAGCCTAGGTGGCACTTGCTTTGCAAAGTACCACACTGGACAGAAATATGGATGTTGAAGCTGGGCTCAAATTAATGAATGTATTGAGCTGAAATTTGGTTGAGGACGGTCATTTGAGCATAGGAAAGCACTGTCAAAATTTTATACCATTTGTACATACCAAAGTGGTACTTCCTTCATAATGCTCTTCTCTAGAAAGAAACTTGGGAAAATTATTTAGAGAAATTGGCTAAATGAAATGATCTCAAATTTTATGGAGGCATGTTATATAGGTAGAATCATGCCCTGGTAAAGTTTCAGAAATAATTAACCAGCATAAAATATAGTTGTTTCACAAACTGAAAATATGACCAGAATAAATGATTGGATGACGAGCTCACATGGATTGTTGGATAGAGCTCAAATTTTGTGGAGAGTGATGATTTGAGCATATGGAAGATTTGATAAAATTTGAGATAATTTTGATAATCCTAGCTAGTACTTCCTTCACAAAGCTTCTGTCTGGATATATAGAAACTTTGGAATTTTCTAGAGGAAGATTTACTATACAAATGGAGCTGAATATTGTTATGTGGCAATGATTTGAGTATTTAAAAGTTCTCAAACAGTCTGAGGGAAATACGAGGGGTCTAGATAGCACTTGCTTTGCAATGTGCCAATTTGGCTAGAAAATAGAAATTGAAGCTGGGTTCACATAGATTATTGGATTTAGCTGTAATTTGGTGGAAGATGATAATTTGGGCATATGAAGGCACTGTAAAAATTTCATACCATTTGGATAAATAAAAATGGTACTTTCTTCACAATGCTCTCCACTGAACAAAAAATTGGGAAAAATATTGAGGAAAGTTGGCTAAATTAAAATGAGTAAACATTCAGTGGAGGGAGGTTCTATGGGCAGAGCCATGTCCTGGTAACTTTTTAGAAACTATAAAGCAATATAAAATGTAGTTGCTTCACAAACTGAAAATATTACGAGAAACAAAGATTGCAAGGTGAGCGCACATGGATTATTATATGGGGATCAAATTTTGTGTAGAGCTATGATTTGGGCATATAGAAGATGTGGATAAAATTCAGCTCATTAGGAGATGCCTAGCTAGTACTTCCTTCACAAAGCTTCTAGCTGTACAGAAACTTTGGAAATTTGCTGAGAAAGATTTAGTAGGTAAATGAAGCTAAATTTTGTCATGGGGCAATGATTTGGATGGTAAAATGTGCCCAAAAAATTTGAGGGCAATCCAAAATATATAAATAGCACTTCCTTCACAAAGTGTTGTTCTGCACACAATAGGAAAATGTATATTCCTGAATTATTTTTTAACTAGGCAAGGAAGGGTTTTGACACCTTTGAGGAAGATATGATCCAAAGAATTTATGAGAATTTTTTGGGAATTTTAAGAATGACAGAAATGTAGGCTCCTTCACAACCTAGGGCAAAAATTGACACAATGACATGACACATATGCAAAACTGATGAGGTGGTGCCTAGTCATGGAAATGCACCACAATTTACAAGGCTATGACCATCTATATTGGTCGTGATCAGCTAGAAATAAGGCAGCGGACAAGTGTTGTCTTCTTTAGGACCATTTCGTGTAAGGAAATTACGACCTTTTTGACCAAAATGGTCGTTATGGTTAAGGGCTTGGAGCCCCCCCCCCCCCCCCCCGAACAGCATATGACCAATTAGTCTCAAATAGTCACAGATTTATGACCATTTTTTCCAGGGTCATTGCCAGAAGGTCACAAGTTGACATATTTCTTGTTGTGCACCGTCCGGGTTACGGGCTCCGACGAGGAAGAGTGGGGCATGGGAGACGGCGGGAGCTCGACTCCCGTGAGCCGACTAATGTCCCATGTCCTACTCTACCTCGCCAGCGACCGGACCGAAACTACGAGGGGCGCAGCTGGCCGCCGGACATGGGCATGGCGGAGCTGGACGAGCTCCGCTTGTATTAGGTTTACGTTGCATGTAATAATATGGATTTGAGGTTTCTAATTTGAGGTGTCCAGTTGAAGAATGCATTATTTTAGGCGTGACTGGTTAGTGTCCGCGGACGCGCCCGGACGCGTCCGCGGGCGTTTGAGGGGTCAGATTTGCTAAGTCCGACTGTAGATGCTCTTACTCTTTACTAGATAGGCACACCATTTTTTTTGAAAAACTTTCGACCTATTCATCTTCAATCATGGCAGTACAACGAACTCAAATAAAATTTATATCCAGATTCCTAGACCACCTAGCGACGACTACACACACTAAAGCGAGCCCAAGATAAGCCGCTGTCATCGCCCCTCCCTCGCTGAAGCCGGGCACAACTAGTTGTAGTAGACAACCGGGAAGTCATCGTACTAAGGCTCCATATGACCAACGCGCTAGAATAGAAACCGCCACCGATGAAGAGAAGCTTTGATCAGAAGGATGCAATTTGAAAACACATGAACAAAGATGAACAAAAACCGGGTCCGAAAACGTATCGACCAAAGACAACCACTAACCAAACACCGCAAGATCCGCCGGAGACACACCTCCACACATCCTCCGATGATGCTAGACACAGGACCAAAATGGAGACTAGGCGGGGAGAACCTTATTGCATCTTTTTTTTGAAACGCGGTCCCTTAGGGCCCGATTCATTAAAAGAGTTAGAATAGAGTTGCCCAGTTAATTAGCGGAAAACCGGGCGAAAACCGTTACAACATGCCCACAACAACGGACACTCGGCCGACCTGGCAACATCAAGACCACCTACGCAGCCAAGAAGAGGAGAAGGCAACTGTACGTTCTTCCCGGGTGCCGAATACAGATGATTAATGTTGACGATGTGATTCACTTGCCTTGTTTTAAAGAACACATGTGCAACACAACAGTGCAAAGCGAATCTCGTGGAAGAGGGAGAATAAGACATATTTGTGAGGTTGAAGGAGCACATGAAAGTATATATCTTGGTGAGGGTGGAAATTAAAATGCATGCTTGGAGAAACATATCTAGAGGAAAGCAAGAGATAGACAAGAACTACTGTGACAACATAGTCATAAGCATGTTATATACACACTGCATATAATGATATTTTTTATATGTTCCCATAGATAAGTTTGTTATTTCATGGCAACACATGCACATTCAACTAGATTTAGCTTCCTTGGAATAGGAATAGATCGGGAAGAAGGTGACGTGGTCGGGTTGTTTTTTAACCTTTCGAGACAACAAAAAACGACATAAAAACTACATGCAGAGTCAAGGGGCAATAGATTGAGAGGATGATGACACATGGACAGAGAAGGTGATGGACGACAAGTTGAGCGAGAAAGACTGGCTAGAGGCTGCATGGTTTTTGTAAGAATAGAGAGAAGATGGTGCTTGCATTTGTGTTGTGGTTGAACATTCCGTGCAATATGCTTGTTCATGGAGGAAAAAATAAGCATTGGTACAAATTTATTTGTTGGCCCGTGACAACGTACGGCCAGTCTACTAGTTATGAAGAAAAGAGTTGCTCCCTTAATTAGAGAAAACCGAGCAAAAACCAGATTGCCTAATTAATTATGAAGAACCGGACGAAAACCATTACAACCACTAAGCAGCAAACATAAGAAACCACGCACACCACTCCAAAGAAGGCCCCGACGAGACAGCACGCAGGCATCATCATCACCACTCCTCCCCTAGAGGCGTCATCGCCATCCCTAAGCTCTGAGCAAGCGACTCCGGCTTCGTCATACGGGATCGTCGACTCAACCCTCAACATAGAGGTTGTGTGAAGGTGCTGGTACTTAGAAACACGTGTGGGTTACTAACAGAATGACAAAGATTCATAGCAACCAAAGTAAACTAACGATACCTCTCAAATCTCAATACAGCAACCGTAGCTGTAGGATTTGTAACCAGACATCAAATGAGAAGAGAGTGGATTTTCAGCTCCCGGGTGCCTAGGCTCCCTCTATGAACAGTAAAATCAAAACAAATAGAAATAAAAATCGAAAAAATATGAAACTTTGCAACATCAAAGATGACCAATGTTTCTAGGTGCTTGCAAGTTTTCATGCCAAAAAAACATTCGAGGAGCTGTACACACAAAAAACATTTCAGTGCTTTAAGTTTTGAGCACTTTTAGCACCGAAATCTGAAACTTGTTTGTACACATTTCTCTACATGATATTTTGACATGAAAACTTGCAAGAACCTATAAAGTTTGACCACCTTTGATGCTGCAAAGTTTCGGATTTTTTTAAAAGGTTTTCCTATTTTTTTTGATTTTACTGTTCCACCTTTCTCCAAATGAGAAGGAAAGCTTATAGCCAAACAAAAAATCAAAAAAAACAAAAACATGGCCAGAATCGAGCCTAACCTGAATCCAACAGAACCATGCCACGACCAGTCCAGCGGAATAGCAACGACCAGTCCAGCACCTGCAAGAACACACCAATGTAACCGATCAAATCAAAGAGCAGCAAAACGTAAATTGAAAAAGACAAAAAAGGAAAAGGCACAAAAAATTGGCCAAACGGCCCAAACCTCTGAATCCTCCTCGGTCTTCTCTGTTGCGTGGAGACGCGGCCGTTGATGGCCATCTCGGCCGGCAGCCAGCCCACCGCTTTTGCTATTCCCCCATCCCACCGCTGCACCTCCGTTTTCCTCCGGTGGAATGCATCAGCGGCACGAGCAGCGGTGAGAGGACTCGATAGTAGCGGCGGCTAAAGAAGGATTCTTCTACCGTTGGGGCTTTTTTACCCAGACGGTGAGAAGGAACATGCGCTGGGAGACCAGGAACTAATTAACGGCCCAGATTCTGACCCCCTGGAAAGTTCCCCGGATCAAACCTTCCCAATCCGTGTCAAGCTTTCTGACCCCTGGAAAGAAACTTTTACATATTCCACTGGTTGCACAGATCATCCTTTTCGTATCCCTGTCTATCTCACCAATTTCGACCCGTCTATTTTGGCTACCCCATGGTGCCTTTAATTTATCAAATTCAACATTTATTCTCCACTAATTACAAGTTTAACTATAACACAATTAGGACACGAATATTCAAGACAATTACACCACAACAGAGAATTCATATGACAGTCCAATTAATATCATGTTGGCAAAGATATGATATAACTAGGATAATGCATGGATAGAACTGTCAAAGAAAATATGACAATCTAAGATCATTTTGGAAAAGAAAAAAGAAGTTCTTGCTCCGAGTCAAATACGAAACAATTATGCCTTCAATACATTATTTTTCGCAATACAGATCTTTATTTAGGTGAAAACACACACGCGCAATCGGTCATGGAGGAGGGCAATCGGGGTTGCAAGAAGGACACTTATTCACGCACTCGTCCCTTGTGGCGAAACACGGGGTGTCTACCCTGTTGAAGCAGCAGTAGCACTCTACTCCCAATGGTGAATCAGGTGAACCACATGTCTCTTGGAGACAAAACTTCACGATAACCTTGCTTTCATTGATATCACCAGCGCTTTTCTTGATATGATAATCTAGATAGGTATTTCTTCCACCCTCGAGACGACCTATTGAATATTGGAGTATATATGGATCAGTTTGCTATTTAATTGAAAAGGTAAATGATTTGTCTTTGCTCAAAATATGAAGGTAATAACAAGAATGGAATAACAGAGGACGATGTTATATACTCACATTCTGCACTCCCTGCAACCCAGCCAATGAACAAGATGGCCATCACACAGACGAAGCGACTCCCCGTCATTTCGATTTTTTTTGTATATATATTGTATAAACGAGAGAAAATGTTGGACAGAACCATGGTGCCGCCGCACCTACGCTCAAAGCTACACACCTGTTGCCCCCCTTCTCCGGGATTTGTGCATGATGGCCATGGTAAAATATGACGGGAATCGTCAGAAGATAGTTAGCAGGCCTACAAGTGCTAATAAAATCTACTGCATGCTACAGTACATGAAATAAAATAACCAACATTGGTCCATAGACATGTACTGTTCACATTCTTTATTTCTTCGTGATGCATATCAAGTCTGGCCCAGACTTGCATGCATGCTGTATATCCAGCTGAATTGTTTTCTGAATGCTTCAATTAGAGCAATTTCTTTGCACTGCAGCAAAGAGAAAAGGCAGCAATAGTCTTTCAGAGAAAATCAAAACTTTATGTGTCGTAGTACAACCATAACTCACAATACTAAGATCACGGTGGATAGATTCTGCTTGACAGACATGTCAGGCCTGCTATTCCACTGCAACAATACTATTCTTCTATTTTCCGTTTACTTTTGTTTATTTTGTTTATTTTTCTTTTTTGTTTGTTTGTTTATTTTTCTTTTTTTTGTTTGTTTATTTTCCGTTTACTTTTGTTTATTTTTCTTTTTTTTGTTTGTTTATTTTTCTTTTTTTTGTTTGTTTATTTTACTGCTGTCAGCCATCATGTTCATTGGAAATCGAGCTCGAGAATGCCTATGAGCAGTCTGACTAAATGATGGGTTAATGTAAAGAGTACTAAATCTAAAAAATTTGAATGCTAATAGGGTGTGGATCCCCATGGACTGTGTACTACATCCAAGGGTGCTGACCGTAGGTTCGGCTGAACCATGGTCCTATAACTCCTCTCTCTATAAACGAGAGAAAGAGGGTTTGAGGGAAACGCCACACTGAGCCGATCAGCTCGTGATTGATTTATATGAAAGCACGTACAGGTGCCTTGTTTACCAAGGACAATTTATGGGTGCCAAAGGATACACTATCATATCAATCTCAACAATCCAAATCAGATCGGGTGGATACGGTAGGGAAAGATTGCCTAATAATCACCTATACAAGGTATGCAATTATAACATTTTTTTTACTGATTGATTGATGATTTTTCACGATCAATCCTCACACCCATATGTACGGTAATGCTTCGCTAATTAAATAGCACGCCAGTTGCATATGCTCATCTCGAGAATCCATTGTTTTTTTGTGTTAACTAGTCCTTTCCACCTCCCTGACAAAGTTTAACACCCAACAGCCATACCAAAAAATAAGAATCGCCAAGGGCGTTTTGTTGCATTGATCATATATGGGCTAATGTAATGCTCGCCATCTAAAAGACCCATACTCCTTCGGTGGCTATGCTATGTAAGGTTAACAGTAAAGAAAAGGCTATGCATCGATGGATCACTCGCGTCCTTCTAGCAGCTAGCTTACCGCCAAGTCCCGCCTGTGTTTACCTCGAATGCATGATTCACATGTCTGTTCTAGAACCCGCAGTTCGAATTTATTTTCATGGTTTTCTTTCGAGATGCAGATTAAGAACATCTGTATCTAGTACTCGGTCAATTATCGTGATTAAATAAATCGATAGTTAGTACTGAAATGCCGTTAAGGATTATATTATTAAAGTTAGGAGAAGTTGCGAGGTGTCGACCACACAATACAGCATGGAAGAAGAGTCTGTATTATCTGCAAGGTATCCTCTGTAAATTTTCTTAAATTAATGCATAGGAGAAGGACACGATTAACTATTGGTGATTTCCATGCATACTAGGTGAACTTGGTTTAAGGAAATGTGCTTAGTTCACTAGTGATTCCTCAGATAGCACCTTTTATAACTATCTTGTTTCATCATCTCCTAGTTTTTTGTTTCGTTTTTGGTTTTAATCCTTGTGCATCCACGTGTGAGTGCCTACATTTTTCAGTTCTTGCGCAGAGTGAGTGCCTACAGGTTTTCTAGTTTTTTAGCAGAGTGAGTGCCTACATGTTTTTTTGAGGGAAGAGTGAGTGCTTACGTATCTTTTCTCTTGACAACAAGAGTGACTGCTTGAGGGTGATAGAAACACCAAATACTTCCAAACCAAAGCGGTATGGAGGGACCGTAAAAATAAAATTAGTGAACTTGTTGATGACGCTGGTATAGCTCATTCTGATATGGCCACCATGAGTACTATGGCTAATGCTTAATTTCAAGCCGTATACTCAGATCCGAACCTCAATTATGCTCCTGTTTTAAACCATTTTGATGCTTTGGTAACTGATGATGATAATGCTAAATTATATGAACCCTTTAGCAATAAGGAGATAGAGGACGCCCAGGTTTCAGATTGGCCCGCTGAAGGCTCAGTTTTTTCACTCTTCAAGACAGCGTTATAAAGTCAGTCAAGGAATTTTTCATTACAGGAGTAATGTCGGAGGGTGTTAACTCAATTTCCATTGTTCTCATTCCCAAAATTGCAAATCTATCAAGGTTGACTGACTTCAGGCCTATAAGCTTATGTAATGTCATCTAGTATAAACTTATTTCTAAGTACTTGGTTTCTCGGTTACGACATACCTGATAGGATTATTTCACCTGAACAAAATGCTTTTATTCCTGGGAGGATGATAACTGATAATGCACTTATTTCCTTTGAGTGCATTCATCATATTACGCAGGAAAAGGATCCTATCAAGAGCTTTTGTGCATACAAATTGGACCTGACAAAAGCATATGATAGAGTTGATTGGGCATTCTTGAAGCAAATAATGCAAAAGTTGGGTTTCTCTCAATGAAGAGTGGACTGGATAATGTCATGTGTCACATCCGTGAGGTATTCAGCTAAATTAAATGAAACACTCTTAGATTCGTTTGCACCGTCACGGGGGCTACGGCAAGGTGACCCATTATCGCTGTATTTGTTCTTATTTATTGTAGACGGTCTATCTATCATTTTGAAGCATGAGGTTAATGCTGCAAATATTTCCCCTATAAAAGATTGCCGAAGAGCGCCACGGATCTCACATCTGTTATTTGCGGATGATACCTTTTTATTCTTTGAAGCTACACATGATCAAGCAATGAAAGCGAGAGGGGTTTTGGACCTTTATGCAAGTGCCACAGGACAAAATCTTAACTTGAGTAAATGCTCAATCATATTTGGTCATGCTTATCCGGTGACTAATCAGGATGATGTACGGGCAGTTTTATATGTTACTAGGCTGGTGTTTGAGGATAAATACTTAGGTCTCCCTACACAAGAAGGTCGTATGTCCAAGGGGCACTTTCAAAATCTGCAAGCTAGTCTTACCAAGAGGCTAATCCAATGGGAGGTGGTTGGCTGGCACAACCTGGCAGAGAGGTATTGATTAAGTCAGATGCACAATCTCTGCCTACATGTCTTTAAACTTCCATTTTCAGTATGTGATGATCTAACTAGGATGGTTAGGAACTTTTATTGGGGTTCTTGAAGTGGTCGTAGGAAAGTGCATTGGAAGGCATGGGATAATTTGCGCCAGCCGAAGTGCAAAGGTGGGCTTGGATTTTAGGGTTACAAACTTTTTAAACAAGACTCCTAGTATGCCAAGCTTGGCGACTTATTGACAGGCCTAATAGGCTATGTGCACGCTTTCTTAAAGCAAGATACTATCCGGAAGGCAAGCTCGAAGACACGGTTTTTCTCTGGGAATGTTTCGCCCTCTTGGCAAGCAATTAGCTATGGTCTTCAGCTTTTCAAAAAAGGTCTTGTGTGGAGGATCGGTAATGGAGCAAGCATAAGAGTGTGGATAGATATCTGGATACCGAGACCCGATTCTTTCAAACCAGTGTCACCAAAAGGACTTTGTCGTATACGATTCGTCTTTGATCTTCTTACTGACAATGGTTCCTGGAATATTGAGCTACTACATAATTATTTCTTGCCTTTTGATGTAGACGAGATCCTCAAAATTGGAGCTTTACCAAGGCATGAGGAGGACAAATTAGCATGGGGACCGGGGTGGTTCGGCCTATTTTCTATGAAAAGTGCTTATGTGTTTGTTTTCGGGGAAGCGAACAGAGAGCATGTCGATCGTCAAGCACTAGCCGAGATGGCCGAAGGACGATGTGGAACATGATCTAGTATACGGATGTTCCTCCAACATTTCATAATTTCGCTTGGCGAGTAGTCTCAGATTCCCTTACTACGTGGATTAATAAACACAAGAGAACCTTGAAGATTATTAATATGTGTCTAGTTTGTGGATTGGAACTTGAGGATAACTTCCACCCCTTGTGCAGATGCCCTAGAGCGTGTGAGTTATGGCGGTGCATGTGGTAGGTATGGAACCTAACGGCTATTGATCAAGTTTAAAACGCAAGGAATGAGTGGTTATTTCATGTACTTGAACCCCTACGGGAAACTAAAAGGTGCATACTGCTTATGACTCTATGGTGCTACCGGTTCATCTGAAATGAGATTGTACACCAAACACCATAAGAAGCCGCCCCCACTTGAAGTTTCAAAGAAGTTTCTGGTTAGCTATCTTGAGTCTCTAATTGTTATAAAGTTGAACTCACATGTTGATATTGAGAAGGGGAAAATGGTTATATCATATGATCGCATGACGAACAAGGCACCAGTTCGAGCTGCGCCCGCGCCCTCATGTTCTCCACCGCCCGATGGGTGGGTTAAACTCAACTCAGATGGATCTTATGCAGAAGGTGGTGCTAGTGTAGGTATGGTGTTGCGTGATGCACATGGTGGCATTATCTTTTTCGCCTGCAAGCCACTATACTCGTGTGGTGAAGCTCTAGAGGAATAGTTGGGTGCTTGCATGGAATGATTGTCATTGACGATTCATAGAAGCAATCTCTCTGTTGTCATCGAGATGGATTTCCTAGTTGCGGTCAAGATGATCCAAGGGCAAGACCAAGATAGATCTATTTATGCTTCTTTAGTTAAAGAGATTAGATATATCTTGCCTCTTCGTGGAAATTGTATTACTCGTATAAGACGTTTACAAAATAAGGTTAGCGATAGTCTAGCGAATTTTGCTCATGTAAAGGGAAGAAGAATGACTTGGATCGGCTCA
The DNA here is from genome assembly GCA_039707655.1 of Elymus sibiricus. Classification (NCBI taxonomy): domain Eukaryota; kingdom Viridiplantae; phylum Streptophyta; class Magnoliopsida; order Poales; family Poaceae; genus Elymus; species Elymus sibiricus. Next base: position 391,419,904 of record CM077671.1, read on the forward strand.
GGTCCCTCTGCTGCTACAGTTGAGCTAGCTTCCTGCTGATTGTAATATCTTTGTGGTTTGAGTAATACAAATTTTCACTCGCATAAAACAGAGTGAGTGCCTACGCGTGCATGTATTAGCCTGCAAGGTAGTTCATCTCGGGAGCTCCTATACGGCACATAAAGGTTCAGTTAACCGGCACTCACTGTCGCGCCTGCTGGGCCAATCCACGAAACACACAGCGCCGTGTATTTTTTTTTCGAAATGACAGTTATCCTGCATTCATTAAGAAGAAAAGAGTTGCTCAGTTAATTAGGGAAAACCGAGCGAAAACCAGATTGCCCAGTTAATTATGGAAAACCGGACGAAAACCGTTACAACCGTTGAGCGGCACACATAAAAAAGCCCACGCACACCACTCCAAAGAGGGTCTCGGCGAGACAGCACGCAGGCGTCATCGTCATCACTCCTCCCCTAAAGGCGTCATCGCCATCCCTACACTCTGAGCAAACGACTCCGACTCCGCCGTAGGCGATCGTTGACTCAACCCGTGTATTCATAGCACGAAAGCAAATAACAAAAAAGATGACCCCGTGAGGAATCAAGCTTACGTCGATTAGCTCTAGCGCACGCTGCCTACGCACTAGAGCAATTAGGCTTTAGTGATTGACTGCCGCTCGAACATATTAAGAACAGCCATGGCCGCGCTATTTATTACAAATACATTCTAATATAAACGTGATATATTTTTGAAAAATATGAATAAAAATTAAAAGTTTGCAGATTTCAGAAAACGTCACGAAATAGAAAAAACAATCATGTACTAAACAAAGTTCATAGATTTCGAACAAAAAAATCATTGATTTTCAAAAAAGTTCTCAATTTCAAAAAAGTTCAACGATTTAAAAAAGGTCATCAATTTAAAAAAAAGTTCACAAATTCGAGAAAAAGTTCATTGATTTAAAAAAAGAGTTCATCAGGGTTCAAAAAAAGTGAAAAAATGGAAAAAAAGGTCATATACTTGGAAAAAATAGTTTGCAATTTTAAAAAATGTTCATCAATTTTCAAAAAATTCAGAAATTCAACAAAAGTTCATCAATTTGGAAAAAGATTAACTGATTATGCAAATGTTCGTGAAATTAAGAAAAAAAAGGAAAAACAAAAAAAGAAAACAAAAAAAGAAAGAAGAAAATAAAGAAAAGGAAGAACGTGACCCGGGTTTACTGTTCTTTACCTAGTTCAGGGAGATCTCGGTTTCGTAGTTCGAACCCACCTGCTCACGTGTTTCATTTTTTGCAGGTTAAAGAAAAAGAAAAAAGAAGAAAAAAACATGGGCCGGCCCAGCTCGCAAAATGACCTATAACGGAGGCCTGAAGTGCTCAATAGGAAGCGCTGAATGGCCTCTCACATCTTCCATATATATTTCATATAGATATGGCCTTTCCGGCGTTCTTTGTAGGGCCTGTTAAAAACTCACTATGCTATAGAGCTTCCTCATAAACTGAAACTGAAAAAGAGAAACGGGCAGGCACCTAGCAGGCGTACTAGCGTTTCTTTGCTGGGTTTTTTAGTTTTTGTTCTTTCTTTCTCGTTCTTTTAGTTCTATGTTTTCTTGTGATTAGATATGTGCAGTTTGGGAGCGAACGTTGCTTCTACCATACGATTTCCTAGCACAAATCTCCGAACAAAGCTACTACCATGTCACTGTTTAGAATCGTTCACGCAGGCCTCACAACCGAACGAACGAACCCACTATCGCTTTCCTCCTTATCCTCTCCATCTCATCACACTCGCTTTGTCATTTTTTGCTCCCCCTTTTATGACTCTGTCTTTTTTGACAAGAAAAATATATTAATATCGTGAAGATACCAATTACAACCAGCCTCTGCAATAACGCAATGTCGTAAAGACATTACGGATGCACACAGTCAAAAGAACAAAAAGAAGAATAAGAAGAAGAAGAAAAGATCCCGCTACAATGATCAATTCCCTGTAGCTGCAGCACGAACCACCACCTAGACAACACCCGAAGTGCAAACTCTTCAAAAACATCGCCTCCAAGAAGGAAACAGTGCACATGCACCGTCATCGCCCGATCCTAGATCTTAGGTTTTCATCCTGGAGAAGATCCGCACTCTCAAAACATTGCCTTCAACAAGGTCACTGCAAGACACAACCAATTAAGGCTAGGCCTTGGGTTTTCACCCTGAAATCTAAGACTTTGTACTCCATATGTGTTGCTGCCCCCACTTGCCGATGCCGCTGCTACGAGTCATGAATCACCAAGCAAAGTCCTCATCGCCATGAAGACTCGATCCACCATTACAAGGCCTCAGACCTCAGCCGGCATGACGTTCTCCGCCATTGTCATCACCATGGAAATCGAAATACCGACGTGTCCCATGATGTCAACAGATGTCGAAGCTTTGCATCACACCCACCTGAAGCCACTCGGGCTGAAATCGGGGCACACACAATCGAATCCCATCCAATCCAGCAATCTACAAGCGTCAAACACCCAATGAACATCTCCGGCGGAGCATTCCGAAACTCGTCCACGGCCAGATCCATGAGGGCCGGCAACTGGCAGAACACCATCTTAGAGCAAAAAGAACCCAAGGACCGTGTCACCCGCCGGTTCCCTACAACAAACTGGAGATCTCAGCGGGCACCGCCGCCACCACCCACATCATGCGGAGATGAGTAGCTGAGCCGTACCTAGCCCCCAGATATAGTCGTCGTGCCGCCCTCGCGGCCACAACGGCAGTCAAGGTCGCTGAAGAAAATCCGGGGCCGCCGACCCGGCGCCCATCTCCGCCGGACGAACCACGCTGTCCAGAGCCGTCATGAAGCTCCGGCCAAATATCCCAAACAAGAGAAACGATGGGGGGCCCGTCGCCATCAGTCGCGCGAGGAGGATGAGGACCCGCTGCCGCCGTCACCCTCGTGTGGCCTTTGACCGGAGGCGTCCTTTCACGGCCGCAGGGGGAGGAAGATTGGAGCAGGAGGGGCGGCGGCTGCGCGGGATCCGCCCGAGTCACGTGCGTTCGGTCTTCGATTTCGTTCAGCTTTTGCGTGGGACAATTGGATGTGCATTCTCAAGTGCTGGCAAAAGTTGGGTAGATTTCATGCATGTATGCATGTACATCATGTGCAACGCACCGGTGTCGTTATGGGCGGAAGGGGTGTTACAATGCGATCTTTTTATTCCCCTTCATCAAACGGACCCAATTTTTTCTACGCTTCCTAATGAACTTCACAAGGAGGCACGACAATTTTTTTTATTTTCTGACAATCCGTGCGTTTTCTGTGAATTTCCATGCAAAAACAGACAAAAACAGATGCCGGACGTGACGCAACGTGCGTTCGGTCTTCGATTTTGTTCAACTTTTGCGTGGGACAATTGGATGTGCATTCTCAAGTGCTGGCAAAAGTTAGGTAGATTTCATACATGTATGCATGTACATCATGTGCAACCTACCGGTGTCGTTATGGGCGGAATGGGTGTTATAATGCGATCTTGTTATTCCCCTTCATAAAACGAACCCAAATTTTTTCCACGATTCCTAATGAACTTCACAAGGACGCACATCAATTTTTTTTATTTTCTGACAATCCGTGCGTTTTCTGTGAATTTCCATGCAAAAATAGGCAAAAACAGATGCCGGACGTGACGCAATGTGCGTTCGGTCTTCGATTTCGTTCAGCTTTTGCGTGGGACAATTGGATGTGCATTCTCAAGTGCTGACAAAAGTTTGGTAGATTTCATGCATGTATGCATGTACATCATGTGCAACACACCTGTGTCGTTATGGGCGGAAGGGGTGTTACAATGCGATCTTGTTATTCTCCTACATCAAACGGACTCAAATTTTTTCCACAGTTCCTAATGAACTTCACAAGGAGGCACGACAATTTTTTTTATTTTCTGACAATCGTGCGTTTTCTGTGAATTTTCATGCAAAAACAGATGCCGGACGCGACGCAACGTGCGTTCGGTCTTCAATTTCGTTCATCTTTTTCATGGGACAATTGGATGTGCATTCTCAAGTGCTGGCAAAAGTTGGGTAGATATCATGCATGTATGCATGTACATCATGTGCAACCCACCGGTGTCGTTATGGGCGGAAGGGGTGTTACAATGTGATCTTGTTACTCCCCTTCATCAAACGGACCCAATTTTTTTCCACGCTTCCTAATGAACTTCACAAGAACGCACGTCAATTTTTTTATTTTCTGACAATCCGTGCGTTTTCTGTGAATTTCTATGCAAAACAGGCAAAAACAAATGCCGGACGTGACGCAACGTGCGTTTGGTCTTCGATTTCGTTTAACTTTTGCGTGGGAATTTTGCGTGTCGGTCAATTAAACGTGCGTTTGGTCTTCAACATCACTACAACAAGTGCCACGCAAAGTCTTTAAAATTATATAGAAATATTCAAGCTGAGACAATATACGTTCAAATTGAAACAGTTTACTTTCAGTACATTCGAAGAAATAATAATAACAACACTTAATTCAAATAACATAAAACATAACCATAGTTCATTCATATTACATTCGAACATAACACGACATTTTTTGATAAACTCAAAGCGAAATTTAATTAAACATTACTAAAACTTTCTAATAAACTTCGCGATTTGTCGCGAATCTAATCGGACTCGTCGAGGTTCACGACGTCCGGCTCCTCCACCGCGCCGTCCCCGTCCGCGCCGTCGTCGTCGTCCGAGCTGACGCCGAGGTTGTCCCAGTCGATCTCGTCGTCGTAGTTGTCGCCGTCATCCTCGACGACCGGCTGCGGATTCCCCCCATGTGTCGCCGCCGCCTGGATTGTCGTCGCGGACTCCGCCGCCTTCCTCGCCGCCGCCTCTGCTTTCGCCGCCGCACCAGTCGCCTGAGATGCGCGCAGGGCGGCGAGGAGCCCCGGAGTATCGTCGGGGTCGCCGTCCTCACGGAGGACGATCTGCTCCGGCGGGAGGTCAACCGCCGGTGGGGCCACCGGCGGGGGCTGGGGGGTTAACGGCCGCCGCCCGCGGCGTCGCTGGCTGCCGCCGGAGTTGACGAGGTTGCCCGCGGCCGGCGACGCGCGCCGGAACTGAGCGATCGCGTCGGCGTAGGACTTGCCGTCCCAAAACGCGTGCCGGCCGTGGATGTTGCACCGGCTGCCACGATGGTTACGACGCTCCTCCGCCGTCGCGCCGGGCCCGAGCGTCGCGTAGCCGTCCTTGTCGATTTTCCACGGCTTCGCGAGCCGGCACCCCGGCGGCACCAGTAACCCGTAGCGGTGGAGCTCCTCCATCGCCGGCCCGTCAAGGCTCGTCTGCAAGATTGTCGGGGTGTCGTCTCCGGCGCCGGAGCTGCTGCCGCCGGCGTAGAACGCCATCGCCGGAGGGCGAGGAGCGATGAGGCGACGGGGGAAGTGGAGAGGAGCGGCGAGGCGACGGGGGAGTGGAGAGGAGCGACAGGTCTGGGCGACGGGCCGAGGCGCCGACTTTATATAGGCCGCCGGGGGGAGGCGAGGGGGCGACGGGCGGTTGGACGGCGTTACTCCCCCGGAGCGCGTCGCCTCGGGAGCCGGCAGGCCTCGGGAGACGGCGGACTGACGGTCAATAGGCGGCGTCGTCAGGCTTCAATGCGACGGGAATGATGGCGCCGGCCTCGGGACGCGAAGGGCGCAGGCGGGATTAATGGCGGCGGCCTCGGGAACCGACGGTCGATCTGAAACCGACGCGACGGGGCCTGGTTTGACCGCGGTCAGGCCGACGCGGACTGACGTGGGGGCGCCACGTCACGCCGGCTGACATGGGGGTACGCGTCGTGCATGTACGACGCGCCCCCCCCCTACATGTACGTCGCCCGACCGTCCGTTGGCGCCGCGGGGGAAAAGACCATCCTGCCCTTTTTTACGAAAGGGTATCGTTCAATCTGAGCCGTCGTTGTGTCCGGGGGAGGAGGGGGGGGGGGTGTACTGAAGAAGAAGTGGCCAGGAAATTACTGATAATATGCTATTTTAATGTCCAGCTCATCTTCAACTATGCAAAACTATCGAGGGTGCTCTGCAGATAATCTGAACTCAAGTTCCATGCTGTGCCGTCTGGTCGACCCCTTAGTGTTGCTTTCAACTTTTGTAGATGGAGATGCATTAGGTGAAGTGTCCTCCATAGACACATGCGTGCCTTCCAGTGTTAACTCCACTTCCCTCATGGTTGGACGACCCTCCCTACGTAACTTTACGCATGCAACCGCGATACTAGCAACTTCTTCAACCTCTTTCCCACCTTCCTCCATAACTTGTTGATCTAACACCTGGAATAATTTCCCTCCTTCAAACAAGGTAACAAAATGTGCAATAAGACTCTCGTCATTTGAGGACAAGTATGAAAATGGTTTCTTCCTAGTTAGCAGTTCCACAAGGACGACCCCAAAGCTGTAAACATCACTTTTCTCAGTTAGTCGACCTGTGTAAAAGTACATAGGATCCCAATATCCTCTCGTACCTTGCGCCCTTGTGGTAACCCCGGATATATCTATTGGAATGTACCTTGAAGCTCCAAAATCTGCTACCTTTGCCGTTAGAGTATCATCCAAAAGTATGTTAGAACACTTGACATCTCTATGGATAATAGGAGTTGAAGCAGCGGAGTGCAGATATGCTAGGGATTTTGCTACCTCGGTAGCTATCCGCAACCTGTCAACCCAGGACAATGATTTTGGTCCTTCTACATGAAGATGCTCGTAAAGGGTCCCATTAGATATGAACTCATAGACCAGCATCGGGACTTCAGTTTCAAGGCAACAACCGTAGAGTTTAACAACATTTCTATGGTTGATTTGTGATAGGATAGCTACCTCATTGATAAACTCGTCGATCTCCTTCTGCACCATGTGCTTGGGTTTCTTGATGGCTACAATATGTTGGTTTGATAAAATTCCTTTGTAAACAATACCATGTCCTCCACCTCCAACCACGAGATCATTATCAAAACAATGTGTTGCCTTGTCTAGCTCTTCCAAAGTTATGATCATCCTTTCTGCAATACCAGAACTTTGGGATACCAATTGTTGCAGTAGTTGTCCGCGATTTTGTTGGAAGAACTTGCGCTTTAACATTTTTGATCTCTCGTGTTTTAGTTTCTTCGTAATTAACAACCCCATGAGAATTAGAAGCAGGACTCCAGCTCCAGAAGCAGCTCCTATAATGGCGCTTGTACCTGAAAGTATACACGGTGTTGTTAGTTGTTATTCTTCTACATGCACCATACATATAGCAAAAACGTTGTTGTCGTGTTGCTCTCATTTAATCTGTTTGCGGCCACCGCCTGGAGGAGACAAGAAAAAAGGGATGAAGTATAAATTAGTTCAAGTTACTTAAATATAGAGTAGTAGAGATAAGCAATAAGAAAATTAACCTAGCTTATGTGCGTGAGGTGCTTCTGTGCTAACCTTTGCATCCATCGGTGATGTAAGGGTTGCCGTCATAACCCTCACCACAATGGCATGAATAACCTCTGATCCTTGGTTTGCAAAGGCTATTCTTGCTCCTGCAGATGCCAGGACACATGGCATGCTGGTGATGCCAACTAACATTGGTTGGCTCCTGTGAGTTAATGGATTGCAACTGCAGGATTTCCCAGTCTAGAACAATTGGAACCTCCAACCTAGGAGCGAAATAGTTTTTTGATAGTGACCATGGAAGCTGGGAGTAGACCCAACGCTTGTTGAACCACCCTTCCTCTGCAATGAGCGCATATGAGTGCGGCAATTCCTCATCCCAGATAGTATTGGAGTCCATCCAATCAATCCAGAATTCCCTGGGCATGCCGTCCCTCGACATGGAGATGCGGGCCTGGCAGCAGCCATTGCCATAGCAGTACTCACCATTGTCATCGATCCTAGGAGATGACCTTGTGTCATAGGCTCTACTCTTGTTTGAGGAGCAGAAGGAAGAGCAACCACTAAGGATGGCCTGGTTATTGCTGGCACTGGACAACACCACCTGCACCCCGCACCCAATGACGATAAGCTCATTGCTAGTTGATAACGAGTAGGGAACCATGCTTCCATGTCCAATCCCCAAATCAATGACATTAACACTGGCTATCCCGCCATAGATTTCATGCACTCGGTTGGTGTTGATGACTCGCACGGTGTTGTTGTGGAGGGATATGTCAACAACTTGAAGAGTGCCAAGCATCAGCCTCGCAGGGTTGTAGCTTGTGTCACATGTGAGGTCGAATCCTGGCAGATAGCACTTGTGCGAACCAATGCCAAATGGGTATGGCACACTCACGCTGCCACATGACCTGCTACAGTCTTCTGCAGGTGCATATGCAAGCAAGCATTAGTTTTTGAGGACTGGCAATATGTTTCCCTACTGTATGTATTTCAAAATTTCAAGGTATTCTACCTGCACAGAGAGGGAAAAAGGAAGGAGAAGGCTAATACAAAGTGTTAAGCCTATCTCGAAAGAAAACAAACTAAATAAAGTCTTCGACCCATGATTGAACTCTAAGGTGGGATTTTCTCTTCACTCTACATTGCCATTTCATCCCTCAATTTCTATGCAAAAATTACTGAAGCATAATTATGAATTTGATCTGACATTTCCAAGTAGCATCCAAGCATCTCAACCAGAGTATATGCATGTACTCTAACTAAAAAGAAATTCAAGAAGAAAGCAGCAAAGGTATATATATAAAATAAAAATACACCCTATACTCAAACAAGATAAGTCATGGCTTGTCAAGGAGTGGGCACACATATTTGTACAAAACGTTTTATAGGGAGAATAATGCATGCACACATATAGTACCACACCAAAGAGAAAGAGACCTGAAGCAATTTGTGGTTGGATGGTTAGATATCCCTAGCCCATCAGAGTTCAAGTCTTAAACTTGACAATGGTGCTAGCATTATTCCTGGGTATATTTCAGGCTTTCAGCGATGTTCGTTCAGTGGAAGGAGACGTTCCCGTCGACTGTGAGACGTCTGTGGTGATTTCGTAAAATCTCAAGATGCTATGCCGGCTCAGTCTCTTAGAGGTGCTCATAGGGGTATGGTGTGGGTGCGTACGTTCATAGGGGTGTGTGTATGTGAGCGACTTTAATTGTATTATATTAGAAAAAAGAGGGAAAGAGACACCAAAGATATATACAACATGACGGGTCGGGAGTGATTACTGTTTGGCAGACTGAATTCCATTTAATTTATAACCTCCCCGTTATCGTTAGACGCAAGTCGTTTCATTCTAAAGCTTGATAATTTTAGTAACATGCACACGACATGGACAATTATTTTGTGAGTCAAGTCACAGCCCGGGACCAACATCGCGATAGGGAGACGTTTAAAAGCTATCTCGTGTAATCCTTTAAATATACACCTATCACCTGTAGAATTTTTATAGGACGCCGATATTCATCATACGTGTGGTACAATGGGCACCCGATCAAATGACTCGTCCGATAGTATCCAGGAGCCAGCCCACACGATCCTGTGTGGGCGAACATTAAAATTCCCCACACGTTTGGGCGCAGCTACGGCGGCCCACACGACCCTGTGTTGCAACCCCACCCCGTGAGCGCGAAAGCATGTGTAATTAACTTTAGTTGCCATGTGTAAATAACTATTATTGCCATGTCTAATTTACTATAGTTGACATGTGTGATTAACTTTAGTTGCCATGTATCATTAAATGTAGTTGCCATGTGTAACTAATTGGAGTTGCCACGTGTGGTCAGATCATAGTTTCCATGTATGGTCAACCATAGTTGCCATGTGTGATTAACTAGTTGACACATATGCACAACGGTAGTTGCCATCTATCGTCGTGCGATCGTCGTGTGGACGAAGAGCAGTTTGACCACATGGCGACGCGAGGAGCGTCCACACGTGTGGCACTAAATGATAACGTCCACACAACATTGGGTGCTTATGTGGCTCTCAACCCAAATGGCAACTACTGTAATATTCGTGCAAATGAATTGAACGACATCGACTACGTTTGGACCATGTTGATAAGTGCCATATGTGTGGGCGTTATCATTTAGGTTTTTCTATCATTGTTTCATATACTAAAGTTATACCACTTCATTACCATAATATATTTGCAGTCATTATTAGTATTGTTTTATCTGGGTAGACAGAGCTAGCTATTTTATTTATCTTGATTAGGCGTTTTCTGTTTATTTTGTATATTTAGAATTATATTATCATACTTATCAGCTACATGTGAGTTTGATTGATGGGAGATTAAAAGTTGTTGTGAAGCACCTCATAGTTATTGATACGAGTTTACTAGTATTCTCCCAAAGCTCTACCTTGGCTAAGTTGGTTGAAATTTTACTAAATCTACTTTGGCTTTGCATCTTTATATAATGACAACTTGCTAGAGGCACATTCGATTTCTAAATTGAAGTAGTGTTTATGTCTAATTTGCAATTTGGGAAATTTTACAATTGATCATGTCCAACAACCAACATATAGTATAACTAATTTCTTTAATAGTTGATCAACGATCAAAGATTTTTAATATACTACTTGAGTTGTCATCTCAAATGGAAAATGTGGAAGAAAGAAAGGGTGCCTACCTGTCAGGAGACTGAAGCAACCGCCAGGCTTGTAGGGATCGCCATGGGTTCCTTGTGGGCACCGGCACTGAAATGCACCAACCGTATTGGTACATTCACCATAGCACCTATTGATTTGGAATTCTGAATACTTGCACTCGTCAATGTCTGCACATTGTACATAAATTACGCTAGTTAGTGCAAAGCACATGTCCAAACTTTAAATTCACGGACCTAAGTACATCACATTTATTTGAATAATCTTTTAGTAATAATAATCACACAAATGTCCCAACAAATCTGATTAACTGTAGATTTGTATTGATAGTAGTTATCTTACGATCGAGAGAGCCACTACAAATAGTAAGTATGTAGCATATAAAAATAGTTGGATAGTATATATAATACTTTTTAGGTAGTATGTATCCTATTTTTGGACATTTCTTCACATGCAATATTTTTTACCGCGACTATGGTGGGCAGAAGCCTGCAAGTTCCAAATTTTGTTATAATTTGAGGGAAAATCTACAAACCATAAAATCAGAAAACAAATACATGCATGTATATAAATGAGTGGAATAAAGGAATACCCCACCTCCCTCATCAAAGGAAAATATTTCGCCAGTGCATCGAGTAGTGAGCAATGATAGTATTCTGCATCGAGCATGGCCATTTTACTTGTCGAGTGATTTGTATATGTATAAATGTGAACGTATTTTAAAATCTACTGAAAACTATTAACTCGATCATAATTTTTTAATGTTGCTTGCTTCGAATTTTATTGGAATAGTATATGAATACATGCAATGTTATAATGCAGTACATCTCATCACATTATAGTATATAAGACTTGTGACTTATTGTTGTTGGTAGTAGGATGTATTTTCCCTATTTGTACGTCGGTGCATTCAATTTTATATGCCATGTAAATTATAAAGAAGATTTCAAGGAAAATGTATACCAATGTAAACAAAATCTTTACATGATATGGAACCATAAAAGTAAAATACAACCTACAAATTGGTGTAATTTTTTTGATTTACATTATTATATCATGTGTTTCTTACGGCGATTTTGCATTATGCATGTTTCAACATGAATGTTATTATTTATATACCAAACATATATTTTCAATGTAATGACATAAACTCTCATACACCAGTTCTCATTAAGCCAAACAACTGACGTAAAATATATTTGTTCTTACGAGCTCCACCACGTGCCATTGAATTATGATATATGTAAATTGTAGTCGAGTTGAATCAATCAAGTTAGTTTGAATCCCTAAAGGAGTACTAATTTTGTCTGGGTTTACTAGGCCCCCTCATGTTTTGGGTCAAAATTTGACCATTTGTATGACTAACAAAACATGAAGTATATGCTACAAAAAGTTTTGTTGTATTTGTATTCGAAAGGAGTATTCCACGGTGTAATTTTTGTGACATATAATTTACTCCCTCCGTCCTAAATTAAGTGACTCAAAAATGACTCAAGTTTGTACTAACTTAGTACAAAGTTGAGTCATTTTTGAGTCACTTATTTTGGGACGGAGGGAGTACATTTTATTAATTAAATCAATGGTCAAACTTGTACCCCAAATAAGAAAGAGCCTAGTAAACTAGTAGTATACCAGGTGTTTGTATTAAGTGTGGGTAACATCGTGTTGGACACAAGTGTGTGTTGAGTTGGACGTAATATAATGCTACATAAACGCAAGAAAGCAACAGAAAAGTTGCAAATTTTAGCTACAAAAATGTGATATATTTCCTCACTTTTGCTATTATTTAGCCATGGATTTTTCTGTTAAATCAATTATTATTTTTCCTTTTCTTTGTGTTGTTTGCTTTTTGTGTGTCCCTTTTATTTCTTTCTAAGCTGTTTTTTCTCTTTGTTTTTGAAATAGCTCATCATTCATGCTGAACGGTATTTTTTTTCCTTTCTATTTGTGTGTATTCGCGTGTACGTGTCTGTTGTGCATGTGGGTTTGTGTGCGTGCGCGCTTCTGCACACGTGTGTACGTGTGTATACACGCCTGTCTGTGCTGTGTGTAGGTTTGTGCGCCAGCTGGTGCTTGTGCATGTGTCACGCACCATAGCAATATGAGATACAATTCATCTTTGGCATTGATTTCAAATAAATAAATAAATAAAAATCATCTTTGACGTGCTCATGTGTGCGCGTCCTTCATATTTCCTACGTGTGGTCGGAATGTAGCACATGGCATATGGACAAATTTTCAGAACCAACAATATATAGTACCCCTTTGTAATAAGCTAATATAAGACATTTTAGGTCACTAAGGTAGATGATGTAGGATCGAATTAACCTTGGCATCCGTTGGTGATGTAGGCATTGCCCTGGTAACCTTGCTTGCAGAAGCACAAGTAGCCACCTCGGTCACCTCTAGCGCAGCGCGTGTGGTTGCTCTTGCAGATTCTACGTCCCGCATCCCTAGGACATTCCTTCGACCTCTGCAGCCGATCTGTGTCGCCGGCCGCGTCGCCATCGATGACCTCCCAGTTGAGCCAAAAGGGAACTTCCATCTCCTCGGCGGCTCGCGTGTCCGACGACCGTTGCTTCGAGAAGCTCCATGTCGTGAACCAGCCTTTCTTGGCGACGAAGACGCGTGCTGGCCACCGCTGGCCGTCGCTGCGGTTCCACCCAAAGGACTCAATCTCCACGTCGTAGGACGTGATGGGGACGAGCTTTCCTCCGGCGGCCATGTAGCGGTTGATGACGATGGGCGCCTGGCAGCAGCCCATGCCGGAGCAGAGCATGCTGCTCTTACCAGACTTCATGTAGGACGTGCGCCCGTCGTGGCAGAAGGAGGAGCAGCTACTCAGGGTAACATTGCCGCTCCTCAGCGTGGCCCGCACGTTGCAGCCCACGAGGACGAGCTGGTTCCCGGCCGGCGGCAGCGCGTACGGCCCACCATCGCGGAGGCCACCGCCGAGCCTGCCCCGCCCGTTGCCGTCGGTCTGAATGTTGCCGGCGTGGACGACAGCTAGCGTAGCATCGCTGGGGTAGCTGATGTCGTCGGCGACCTCGAGAGTGCCGTCGCCGAGGAGGAGCCGCGGTGGGTCGCTTAACCAGTCGCAAGTGAGGTTAAACCCCGGCAGGTAGCAGTAAGACGGGCCCATGCCGAACGGATACGGCACGACCTTGTCGCCGCACCTGGTCTCGCAGCCCGGCATCCCTATCATCGGCGCCGGTGCAGCTGCTGCTCCGGCGGACTGCCGCAGCAGCATCAGCAGCAGCGCTGCTGCCGCCGAGAATATGATGGTCGTGTCGTGTGCCATCGGTTGAAAGCACCGTTAGCCAGCTAGCGTCTATTTGAGTGGTGTAGACGGGATTTTGCAGCCCTCCACATTAATAGCTGAGAGCTATATATCCGTACTATTTGATTGGTTGGAAATGAGAATGAGTCCAGATATTTTGGGAATATGTTTTATGGCGTACTATTCCACTTTACTGGAGGCAGCGCTATCCAAACTATTTGAATGGGTGGAAATGAGACCAAGTCAAGAGATATTTTGAGAGTATGTTTTACACTATTTGAAAAGGTGATAGGTAAACGTGAACGAACTATAGTAGTTCCTAGTCGAGCGTCGTCGTTCTCACGAAGAGTAGCAGCGAAAGAAGACATATTGGTATGGCCGTTTACGCCTCCCCAATACAAAAATCTCACTCCAAATTATGGAGAAGAATCGGACTTGGCAGGTCTCTTCAGGATCCACATGGAGTTTTGACGAGTGAGAAGAAGTGGTCTAAAGGTCTCGACCGTGATTCCAACCTCCTTTTTCTCATGCTAGGCCGGATACACTAGTAGAAAACGGGACATTAGTCCCGGTTTGTAAGTGTCTAGTACTGGTTGAGCAACCGGGACTAAGCAATCGGGATTAAAGACCCTTCTTTTTAGTCCCGATCGTATTACGAACCGGGACTAAAGGGGCTCCACGTGGCCGCTGCGCAGCGTTCAGGCAGGAGGACCTTTAGTCCCGGTTGGTAACACCAACCGGGACTAAAAGGCTGGTGGGGTTTTGGAGGGTTTAGGGGTTTTGGAGGGAGGGGTTTTGGACGGTTTAGGGGTTTCATTTTGTGTTTACTTTTTTTTGTGTTTATCATTCAATTCTTTTTCATTTAGGGTTTTCATTTTTATTTTATATTTTTCATTCAACTCGACGCTACTACATATATATAGCAATGAAAGAACCATTACACAACATCGTGATGAATATAGAGAAGTGACCTCTTTCTTCATGCTTGTTAGTCGAACAACAAGTTTTCGTATATATATTCGACGCTATTACAATAGTACACGTTCATGCATATATACAATATAATATCCCTTACGATCCCTAATATCTAATTACCAAAATGAGCTACCAATTTCCGATGGTATTCTCCGGTTTTAGGTATGACCTCTTCACTAGGTGCCCTATGCACTTGGACCGTGGGAGTAATAGGGATTACTTGCCTATATACATTGCTAATATGCCGTACCATCAGAAATATATAGGGCACCTACCAATTCCCGATAATATGTTAATTTGTATGCACACGTGAAGAAAAAAAAAACTCTTGCTAATATGCCGTGGATACCTGTGCCGGTGCTACAATAGGTAGGCAACCATTGCCTTGCCACGAGAATGCCAGGGGTAGGCGCAGTTAGATAGCTGTGGTCCCTTGACAAGCGTGTACTACTCTCTCGGTTTTAAATAGATATGTTCTAACTTATTTCTGAAATAAATGTATATGAACATGTTTTCGTGTGTTTGTTCACACATTTCAATCCGTATGTAGTCCATATTAAAATTTACAAAAACATCTTTTCGGAATGGTGGTAGCACTACCTATTGTTTGCAGCATTAATGTTTGTGGCCTAGGAGAAGTACATGATTGACAATCTGAATTCAAAAATCTTCCACTCAGTGTGATTGAGAATTTGGTCATAAGTACATGACTTTCTCAGCATTTATGTATCCGGCCTAACAGGAGAAAAAGGTTCGAATCACTCCCAGCCCTTAAGAGGAGGACAAAAGATAATTTGACCCACGATTCTCATTTCTCATTCGTCAAAACTCCGAGTGGATCCGGCAGAGACCCACTAAGTACAAAGTCTTTCCCATATCGCACTGTGAATTATTTGTTTTGGGTAAGCCCAAAAAGCCATGGACATGTATACTAGTCCTTTTCTGATAACGATGACGCTTGACTAGGAAGTACTAGTTTGTTACTCTCTCCGTCCCATAATGTAAAACATTTTTGACAGTACACCGTTTAGTTACCACCTTCTCAGAAAACTATAAAAGATATCGCCAATATATATGAACTTATATTCCTATTTGCAACCAATAAATAATTTGGGTATATAGCCTTAATTAATGCGGAGGGCTGCAAAAGCCATATACCACTCAAACAAACGCCCGCTGGCTAATGGTGATTTGAGCTGGGAATCGAGACCAAATCCACACACAAAAGATCGCTCAACATCATTTGGGTTTTGATTACTTTTTTATTATCATTTGGGTTTAATTTGATGAAGCATCGGAAAATTCACAAAAACAATCTGCATGTAGCTATCAGGAAGACTCATGCATTTGCAAAGTTTTTTAAGAATGACTTACTAAATTTACATTTTACATTGAAAGAACACTAGTAGACGATAAAAAAATAGAACACTAGACGATAAGTTTGGTAATTTTTGCACGTTTGTCTCAAAACATAAATATTTGCACGAAATGTGACACTTCACATAAGACTGAAGTAATTTGATTTCCGTATTTGAAAACAGTTTTAGTTCTCGTAACCAATTTTGAAAGACGGCATCACGCACCTTGACGTTTGCGAGTGGTATAGAGTATAGGCGCGTACCACTAGTCTACTTCCACATATGTAGCGGAAGTACTCTACCCACTGAAATTAGCTAAGTTTGCGACAAGTCAATCCACCTACATTTCTTTCCACCGTGATGCTTAGTAGCCGCTGAGTTTCCACCGCAGTGGTGATGGTCGTCGAGGTTCGCCTCCTTTGCCGTAGTTGGTGCATCTGTTATTGGCTCGCTACAAAAGAGAAAGCCAAGTCCACAGTCAGCAGAGTGTCTCACTGAGCCATCAGACCCCTGATTTCCACACGCAGAGCGCACGCATATGACTAGTAATATGCAGGCCATTAATGAACTCGGGAGAGCGTCGGACATCGTACATCCATTGCCGAGTCATCTTCATTACACAACATTAAAGTGACCAAATTAATACAAGTTAATCACATTAAAACCAAAGTAGATTAGTGACCGAATGTTATTACTGTAAAAATATATACATAAAGTTCATACATACTTCTCATAAAACAACATACAACTATCTAAAGTATCTAAATGCAACAACAAATGCGATCAAAATCGCAACTAAGGTAATAATTGATCCAACATCATAATGATACCAAGCCTCTTTATTAATGACATATTTTCTAATGTTTCTAATCTTCAAGCGCATTGCATCGATCTTGATCTTGTGATTATCGACGACATCAGCAACATACAACTCCAATTTCATCTTCTTTTCTTCAATTCTTTTCAATTTTTCTTTCAAATAATCGTTTTCTTTTTCAACTAAATTTAACTTCTCGACAAGAGAGTCGGTTGCAATTTTTGGTTCACATACCTACTAGATAAAAATATCTGTGTCAACTTGATGGGCATAATTGTCATAAACACGAAATGAAACAAATAGTTATAAAAGATAATATACCACATCCGAATCATAAACCGGACGAGGGCCCACGGGGATGGATATCAAAACCACGGCAGTATATATAACAAACAATCATACTAATATGAAAATTATACAAGTAACTATCTCAATTAGACAAATAATATTTTTTTTACAAAAAGGATAAGAACAAGAGGCTCACAAAGGTGGTGCCGGCGACGGGACGACGCGGGCGATCGACGGCGGTGAGGACGGGGACGGGAAGGCACTAAGTAAACCACACCAACACATATGCAAACTAAGAAGTTAATTTAAGCTCAAATTGCATATAAATCAAATAAACTCCCACATAATTACTCCCAAACTAAAACCCACAAATCACTATACTTATAGAGCATGAAACTAGCTAAACTAACAATGAGTGATGAAAGGATGAAGTTGCTAACCTTTTAGAACCCTTGGATAGATGGGGTGCAGCCAATAATCTTGACGAATCTTGGCAAAAATGGAGGATGAACTCGAGCTTGGGGAAGGAAACATATAGGAGAGAAAGCTTGGACTCGGACTGGACGAAGCAGCTTTATATAGGGAAGACTTTAGTCCTGGTTGGATATACCAACCGGGACTAAAGGTCTATCTTTAGTCCCGGTGGGTGATACCAACCGGAACTAAAGGTCTATCTTTAGTCCCGGTGGGTGATACCAACCGGGACTAAAGGGGCTCGCAGGGGTCCCAGCCTGCCGCAACCCCTTTGGAGCTCCCATTTGAACCGGGACTAATCCTGGCCGTGCCCCCATCCGCTCCTAGTCGTTGGAACCGGGACTAATGCTCACATTAGTCCCGGGCTCAACCCCGGCCGGGACTAGTGCTCCGGATGAAAGGTCAGTTTTAAAGTAGTGATGATGGTCCACTTACTCCAGACTCTGATCCTGACTCCGCCCGTCGAAATGTCGAGTTAGCTAGCTAGTAGGCATGTATGAATGCATGGCATATCCCATGTTGTTACCACCTCCTGTTTAGTTGAACTTGTGTAGTTGTGTTACTTGTTGCCTATTTTTGATTTTTTTTGAATAAATAGATATTGTTGAACTTAGATTCTGATATTTGCATTGTACTGTTTAATTACTGTTCTAAACTTTGATTATGCTGTGATTCTGGTTGGATCGCGCTGTTCTACAGATTTGGTTTAAATCTGAAAATGAATTTGTTGGCGTTGCACTAACATGCAATCCCACTACTGACGTATATTACTGCTGGCGTTGGCACTAGTACAAAACAGGGCATTCGTCACAGGTCACCCAACACATTAGTCCCGGTTGCATTACGAACCGGGACTAATGTGAGCATTAGTCCCAGTTCGAGCAGCTAGGGCGCCGGTCGGGCATTAGTCCCGGTTCAAATGGGACCTTTAGTCCCGGTTGGAGACACCAACCGGGACTAAAGGGTCCGATACCCTTTAGTCCCGGTTGGTGTCTCCAACCGGGACTAAAGGTTAAGCCTTTAGTCCCGGTTGGAGACACCAACCGGGACTAAAAGGGTTCTGAAAGTTTTTTTTTTATGTTTTTACAAGTGGGATCTGTTTTTAGTTTCTGTTTTAAATTGCTTATATCTTTTAGGAAAT
This sequence comes from Elymus sibiricus, assembly GCA_039707655.1. Lineage (NCBI taxonomy): Eukaryota > Viridiplantae > Streptophyta > Magnoliopsida > Poales > Poaceae > Elymus > Elymus sibiricus. Next base: position 391,438,782 of record CM077671.1, read on the forward strand.
TTGATGTTTTTGAGTGATTCTTTTTGCATTAGATTCAAAATTTTGTCTAGTTTCTGTTTGTGCCATTAGTTTGCAAATTTGAATGTTTAAATTTGAATTTGTTTAAATTTGAATTTGTTCAAATTTGCTTCAAACCCTAGATTGTGAATAACTTGAGTTTACAAATAGTTTTTAATTTAATTCTTTTTGCTCCTAGTCACGTGTTAGATTGTTGTCACAGTAAGATTTATTTGGTTATTTTTAGAATAATTTAAAAATGAAATGCCTTTGTAACAGACGAGTTTTCGTCCGAAACCTTGATACATCGAAGGAGATGGTCCAGTTTGTACACGAAGTGCATCCAGTTTTTGCTGTAACCCTCTCAACTTTGTAGCACATGATATGTGGGTGAAATGATGATACCATGCCAAGTTTCAACCTTTTCAGAGTTCATTTGTAGGGCTTTTCAATTTCAGGGTCATTTAGCTCAAAAAATCATTAAATGCATGAAAAATAGCAAATGAAGTTAGAAAAGGTTGAAATTTGAGGATGTGGCTTTGAATGGTGCATATTGAATGCACAAAAAGTCTGGAGTTGAAATAAGTTAAAAAAAATGAAATGCCTTTGTAACAGATGGGTTTTCGTCCGAAACCTTGATACTTCGAAGGAGATGGTCCAGTTTGTACACGAAGTGCATCCAGTTTTTGCCGTAACCCTCTCAACTTTTTAGCACAAGCTATGTGGGTGAAATTATGATACCATGCCAAGTTTCAACCTTTTCAGAGTTCATTTGTAGTGCTTTTCAAATTAAGGGCCATTTAGCTCAAAAAAATCATTAAATGCATGAAAAATAGCAAATGAAGTTAGAAAGGGTTGACTCTGGCTTGGTTAACCTTAGTTGTGACTCTGGCTGGGACGGTGCTAGTAGATGTAGTCGACGTTATGATTGGATGGACACCAACCCGGACTAAAGGGGTTCTGAAATTTTCACACTCCCCCCCCCCCCCCCCCCCCCCCCGTGGACCGCCTTTTTTAGTTTTGTAGAAAATAAACAAAAATGATATAATCTTCAAAAAATAAAATCCTTTGAGATGTAGTTAGGTTTTAGTGTCTAGTTGGTATAGAAATTTTGAAATATGAATTTTGACCGTTTCTGCAATAAAACGAAAAAAAATGTAAAACGGCCATAACTTTTGCATACGACGTCGAAAAAAAAAGTTTAATATATCAAAAAAAACTAGAGAAAAATTGGGACTCGATTTCACCAGGATTTACCCGGTGAAGTTTTCTCAGATTCTCGAAATTCCAAAAGTAAAAAAAGTGCTCAATAGGAAGCGCTGAATGGCCTCTCACATCTTCCATATATATTTCATATAGATATGGCCTTTCCGGCGTTCTTTGTAGGGCCTATTAAAAACTCACTATGCTATAGAGCTTCCTCATAAACTGAAACTGAAAAAGAGAAACGGGCAGGCACCTAGCAGGCGTACTAGCGTTTCTTTGCTGGGTTTTTTAGTTTTTGTTCTTTCTTTCTCGTTCTTTTAGTTCTATGTTTTCTTGTGATTAGATATGTGCAGTTTGGGAGCGAACGTTGCTTCTACCATACGATTTCCTAGCACAAATCTCCGAACAAAGCTACTACCATGTCACTGTTTAGAATCGTTCACGCAGGCCTCACAACCGAACGAACGAACCCACTATCGCTTTCCTCCTTATCCTCTCCATCTCATCACACTCGCTTTGTCATTTTTTGCTCCCCCTTTTATGACTCTGTCTTTTTTGACAAGAAAAATATATTAATATCGTGAAGATACCAATTACAACCAGCCTCTGCAATAACGCAATGTCGTAAAGACATTACGGATGCACATAATAGCAAATGAAGTTAGAAAAATAGCAAATTAAGGGCCATTGCTATTTTTGAATTTTGAATTTGGATCTGGATCTAGATCTGGCTCATTTTTTTGGCTTGTTTTGTTTCTCGTTTTTTTTGCTTGAATTTTTTTCAAATTTCGTTCTCGACCTGGATCTGGTACGTTCTTTGTGCCGGGGGAGCTCCACATGTGGCCGGAAGTAGAGGAGGAGGGAGGAGAGACCGTGAGGAGGAGAGGAGGGAGGAGAGACCGTGAGGAGGAGAGGAGGGAGGAGAGACCGTGAGGAGGAGAGGAGGGAGGAAGAGGTCGCCGGAGAGGAGGAGGAGGACCGTGAGCAGGAGAGGAAGGAGGAGCACCGTGAGGAGGAGAGGAGGGAGGAGGAGGTCACCGGAGGAAGAGCACCGTGAGGAGGAGAGGAGGGAGGAGGAGGTCGCCGGAGGAGGAGCACCGTGAGGAGGAGGTCACCGGAGGAGGAGCACCGTGAGGAGGAGGAGGTCGCCGGAGAGGAGGAGATGGAGTGGAGGAGAGGAGGAGATGGAGTGGAGGAAAGGAGGAGAAGAATGAAGGGGTAAGTGGCTGGCCGGCCGTTTTAAACTTCTGTCCCAACTTAGCAGTGGCGCACCATGCACTGATGCGCCATTGCTATTTTTTTGAATTGTGAAGGCGGGAAAATAGTAGTGGCGCACTATTCACTGATGCGCCATTGCTAATTTTTTTTATTTTTTCGAATTTTTTTGAATTGTGAAGGCGGGAAAATAGTAGTGGCGCATTATTCATAAGGTGCGCCATTGCTAACTTGTTTTTTATTTTTGTATTTTTTTGAATTTTGAAGGCGGGAAAATAGCAGTGGCGCACCATGCACTAGTGCGCCATTGCTAATTTATTTAATTTTTGCATTTTTTTCGAATTTTTTTTCCTCCAGATCTTAAAAGCATCGTAACTTTTTTTCTGTTAGGTTTTTGAGGATTCTAAAAAATCGATAACGGGCGTATGCAAAAGTTACGGCCATTTTACCAAAACACGGCGGCCTTTTGCAAAAAAATTCAAAATTCATGTTTGTTAATTTTCCTAACAACTAGAACACATAACACATGGGCATCTCGAAGGATTTTTAAATTTGAATTTTTTATCATTTTTTTTTATTTTTTTTTAAACTGAAAAGGCGATCCACGGGGGGGGGGGGGGGGGGGGGGTTTGTGTGTGTGTGGTGGTGTGTGTGTTTGTGTGTGTGTGAGATGTTAGTAATGGCGCACCAGGGAGGGTGCGCCATTACTAACCTCACACACACACAAACACACACCCACCAGACATAGCAATGGAGCACCACACCTAGGTTCGCCACTACTATGTAGCATAGCAGTGGCGCACCTAGGTGTGGTGCGCCATTGCTATGTCTGGTGGGGGGGGGGGGTGGATGGACACAAAAAATAGCAATGGCGCACTGCTCAAGTGGTGCGCCATTAGTAAAAAAATAGCAATGGCGCACCTGATTCAGGTGCGCCATTGCTATATAGCAGTGGCGCACCACCATCATGGTGCGCCACTAGTAGAGATATTGGGGATAAGCCTTTTTCTAGTAGTGTATCTTTGGTTCTTCTAACAAATCTTTTAATGATGAGTTCGCCGCACTAATGACCAAAGAGTTTGAGATGTCTATGATGGGAGAGTTGAAGTTCTTCCTTGGATTCGAAGTCAAGCAACGAAGCCAAGGAACCTTCATCAACCAAGCCAAATACACTCAAGACATGCTCAAGAGGTTCAAGTTGGATGAGCTAAATCCTCTGAAGGCGAACACTCCGATGCAACTCAAATGCCAACTTGACAGTGATCCCAATGGTAAAGCTGTGGATCAGAAGCTATATCGCTCCATGATTGGATCTCTGCTTTACCTTTGTGCATCTAGACCGGATATCATGTTGAGTGTGGGAATTTATGCACGATTTTGTTGGAAATATGCCCTAGAGGCAATAATAAATTGGTTATTATTATATTTCCTTGTTAATGATAATCGTTTATTATCCATGCTATAATTGTATTGATTGGAAACTCAAATACATGTGTGGGTACATAGACAACACTGTGTCCCTAGTAAGCCTCTAGTTGACTAGCTCGTTGATCAAAGATGGTTAAGGTTTCCTAGCCATTGACATGAGATGTCATTTGATAACGGGATCACATCATTAGGAGAATGATGTGATGGACAAGACCCAAACTGTAAACGTAGCATTTGATCGTGTCAGTTTATTGCTATTGTTTTCTGCATGTCAAGTATCTGTTCCTTTGACCATGAGATCATGCAACTCACTGACACCGGAGGAATACCTTGTGTGTATCAAACGTCGCAACGTAACTGGGTGACTATAAAGGTGCTCTACAGGTATCTCCGAGGGTGTCTGTTGGGTTGGCATGGATCAAGACTGGGATTTGTTACTCCGTATGACGGAGAGGTATCTCAGGGCCCACTCGGTAATACAACATCACAATGAGCCTTGCAAGCAATGTGACTAAAGTGTTAGCCACGAGATCTTGTATTACGGAACGAGTAAAGAGACTTGCCGGTAACGAGATTGAACTAGGTATAGTGATACCGACGATCGAATCTCGGGCAAGTAACATACCGAAGAACAAAGGGAACAGCATACGGGATTAACTGAATCCTTGACATAGAGGTTCGACCGATAAAGATCTTCGTAGAATATGTAGGAGCCAATATGGGCATCCAGGTCCCGCTATTGGTTATTGGCCGTAGAGGTGTCTCGGTCATGTCTACATAGTTCTCGAACCCGCAGGGTCTACACACTTAACGTTTGGTGACGATTAGTATAATTGAGTTATTATGTTGGTGACCGAAAGTTGTTCGGGGTCCCGGATAAGATCCCGGACATGACGAGGATCTCCGGAATAGTCCGGAGGTAAAGATTGATATATGTGATAATAGTGTTTTGATCTCCGGAAGAGTTCCGAAGTTCACCGGAAGAGGTTCCGGATGTTTACCGAAGTGTTCGGGTGCAGCAACACTTTATATGAGCCAAAGGGATAAAGCCCACAAGGTATTGGAAAGTGCAAAAGTAGTTTTGCTGCCGCGTAAGCGGTACTACCGCTTGGTGAAGCGGTACTACCGCCCGAGCGGTACTACCGCTTGTGTGAAGCGGTACTACCGCTTGTGTGAAGCGGTACTACCGCTTGTGCGCGGCTGTGCACGGTTCGGCAGGGATCCGAGTTGGACTCTTTCCCTGCGGGCCAAACCGACCTTGTGCGGGCAAAGCCGACCCGGAGGAGGCTTTTACTCCAAGTTTAGACCCCAAGGCTCAACATATAAATAGAGGGGCAGGGCTAGCACACGGGACACATCAGGATTTCCCAAGCCGTGTGCCGGCAACCCTAGCCCTCTAGTTCCTCCGTCATAATCTCCGTAGCGCTTGGCGAAGCCCTGCAGAGATTGTTCCTCACCATCATCACCACGCCGTCGTGCTGCTGGAACTCAACCACTACTTCATCATCGCTCGCTGGATCGAGGAGGTGAAGGCGTCATCAAGCCGTACGTGTGTTGAACGCGGAGGTGCCGTCCGTTCGGCACTAGATCGGAAGGATCGTGATTGGATCGCGGGACGCTCGGCGATTTGGATCGCGAAGACGGTCGACTACATCAACCGCGTTTATTAACGCTTCCGCTTAGCGATCTACAAGGGTATGTAGATTCACTCTCCCTCTCGTAGATGCTCATCACCATGGATAGATCTTGCGTGTGCGTAGGAATTTTTTTTTTCCCATGCAACGTTCCCCAACAGTGGCATCATGAGCTAGGTCTATGCGTAGATGAGATCTCGAGTAGAACACAAACGAGTTGTGGGCGTGGGTGTATACATATTGCTTGCCGTTACTAGTTGATATTTGATTCGGCGGTACTGTGAGATGAAGCGGCCCGGACCGACATTACGCGTACACTTACGCGAGACAGGTTCCTTCAACTAACATGTAACTTCGTTGCATAAAGATGGCTAGCGGGTGTCTGTCTCTCTCACTTTAGTTGAATCGATTTCAATGAAGAGGGTTCTTTTAGAAGATCAAAAAGCAATCACTACACCACGTTGTGGTTTTGCGTAGGTAAGAACGGTTCTTGCAAACCCGTAGCAGCCACGTAAAATTTGCAACAACAATTAGAGGACGTCTAACTTGTTTTTGCAGGGTATGATGTGATATGATATGGCCAATTACATGATGAGATATATGTGATGTATGAGATGATCATGTTTTGTATAGAATATCACGACTTGCATGTCGATGAGTACGGCAACTGGCAGGAGCCATAGAGTTGTCTTTAATTATTGTATGACCTGCGTGTCAATCATTAAGCGCTATGTAATGCTTTACTTTATCGCTAAACGTTAGCTATAGTCGTGGAAGCAACAGTCGGCGCGACAACCTTATGGCGACACGTTGATGGAGATCAAGATGATGGAGATCATGGTGTCATGCCGGTGACGATGGAGATCATGCCGGTGCTTTGGAGATGGAGATCAAAAGCACAAGTTCATGGCCATATCATGTCACTTATGATTTGCATGTGATGTTAATCCTTTTATGCATCTTATTTTGCTTAGGACGACGGTAGCATTATAAGGTGATCCCTCACTTAAATTTCAAGATAAATCGTGTTCTCCCCAAGTGTGCACCGTTGCGAAAGTTCGTCGTTTCGAGACACGCCGTGATGATCGGGTGTGATAGACTCTACGTTCGCATACAACGGGTGTAAGCCATGTTGCACGTGCGGAACACTCGGGTTAAACTTGACGAGCCTAGCATGTACAGACATGGCCTCGGAACACAAGAGACCGAAAGGTCGAACATGAGTCATATAGTAGATATGATCAACATGAAGATGTTCACCATTGAAACCACCTCAACTCACGTGATGATCGGACTTGAGTTGGTGGATTTGGATCATGTTACACTCGAATGATCGGAGGGATGTCAATTTGAGTGGGAGTTTTTTTAAATATGATTAACTAAACTCATTATCTAAGAACAATAGTCTAAGTTGTCTTTGCTATATTTATGTTGTAGATCATGGCTCGCGCAGTAGCACCCCTGAATTTTAATACGTTCCTAGAGAAAGCTAAGTTGAAAGATGATGGAAGTAACTTTGTGGACTGGGCCCGTAATCTAAGGATTATCCTTACGGCTTCCCAGAAGGCTTATGTCCTTGATGCACCGCTTGGTGATCCACCCGCTCCAGTTGAGTCTCTAGACGTTGTGAACGCCTGGCAGGCTCGTTCTGATGATTACTCAATAGTTCAATGTGCAATGTTGTATGGCTTAGAACCGGGACTTCAAAGACGTTTTGAACGTCATGGAGCATATGAGATGTTCCAGGAGTTGAAGTTTATCTTTCAGAAGAATGCCCGGATCGAGAGATATGAGATCTCCGATAAGTTCTATGCTTGCAAGATGGAGGAGAACGGGTCTATCAGTGATCACGTGCTCAGAATGTCTGGGTACTCCACCCGTCTGGCTGAGTTAGGGATGCCCCTTCCGCCAGAGGCTATCACTGACAGAGTTCTTCAGTCATTGCCACCTAGCTACAAGAGCTTCGTGTTGAACTATAACATGCACGGGATGAACAAGTCAGTCGCCGAGCTGTTTGCGATGCTGAAAGCCGCTGAGTCTGAAATTCAGAAGGAGCATCAAGTGTTGATGGTCAATAAAACCACTAGTTTCAAGAAAAATGGCAAGGGTAAGAAGGGTAACTCCAAGCAGAGTGGCAAAGCAGTTGCTCCTCTCGTGAAGAAACCCAAGGCTGGACCCAAACCAGAAACTGAGTGTTTTCATTGCAAGGGAACTGGACACTGGAAGCGGAACTGCCCCAAGTATTTGGCTGACAAGAAGGCGGCCAACAACAAACAAGGTATATATGATATACATGTTATTGATGTGTACCTTACCAACTCTCGTTGTAGTGCCTGGGTATTTGATACCGGTGCGGTTGCTCATATTTGCAACTCAAAACAGGAACTGCGGAATAGACGGAGGCTGGCAAAGGACGAAGTGACGATGCGCGTGGGAAATGGTTCCAAGGTTGATGTGATCGCCGTCGGCACGCTCGCTCTTCGATTACCGTCGGGATTAGTGATGAACCTAAATAAGTGTTATTTGGTGCCTGCGTTAAGCATGAACATTATATCTGGATCTTGTTTATTGCGAGACGGTTACTCATTTAAATCAGAGAATAATGGTTGTTCTATTTATATGAGTAATATCTTTTATGGTCATGCACCCAATGTGAGGGGTTTATTCTTATTGAATCTCGATAGTAATGATACACATGTTCATAACATTGATGCCAAAAGATGTAGAATTGATAATGATAATACCACTTTCTTGTGGCACTGCCGTTTAGGTCATATTGGCGTAAAACGCATGAAGAAGCTCCATGCTGATGGACTTTTGGAGTCACTTGATTTTGAATCACTTGACACATGTGAGCCATGCCTCATGGGCAAGATGACTAAAACGCCGTTCTCTGGAACAATGGAACGGGCAAGTGACTTATTGGAAATCATACATACTGATGTGTGCGGTCCGATGAGTATTGAGGCGCGCGGTGGTTATCGTTACTTTCTCACCTTCACTGATGACTTAAGTAGATATGGGTATATTTACTTAATGAAACACAAGTCTGAAACATTTGAAAAGTTCAAACAATTTCAGAGTGAAGTTGAGAATCATCGTAACAAGAAGATTAAATTCCTACGATCTGATCGAGGAGAAGAATATCTGAGTTATGAGTTTGGCAGTCACTTAAGACAGTGTGGAATTGTTTCACAATTAACACCGCCTGGAACACCACAGCGTAATGGTGTGTCCGAACGTCGTAATCGAACCTTATTGGATATGGTGCGATCTATGATGTCTCTTGCCGATTTGCCACTATCGTTTTGGGGTTATGCATTAGAGACAGCTGCATTCACTTTAAATAGGGCACCATCGAAATCCGTTGAGACGACGCCATATGAACTTTGGTTTGGCAAGAAGCCAAAACTGTCGTTTCTTAAAGTTTGGGGATGTGATGCTTATGTCAAAAAGCTTCAGCCTGAAAAGCTGGAACCCAAAGCGGAGAAATGCGTCTTCATAGGATACCCAAAAGAGACAATTGGGTATACCTTCTACCTCAGATCCGAGGGCAAAGTGTTTGTCGCTAAAAACGGAACATTTCTTGAGAAAGAGTTTCTCTCGAAAGAATTGAGTGGGAGGAAGATAGAACTTGATGAGGTTGTTGAACCTTTACTTCAACCTGAGAGTAGCGCAGCGCAGAAAGTTGTTTCTGTGGAGCCTACATTAGCTGAAGAGGAAGTTAATGATGATGATCATGAAGCTTTGGATCAAGTTGCTATCGAACCTCGTAGGTCGACAAGGACGCGTGCTGCTCCCGAGTGGTACGGCAACCCTGTCTTAGAGGTCATGTTGTTAGACAACGATGAACCTACGAGCTATGGAGAAGCGATGATGGGCCCGGATTCCGAGAAGTGGTTAGAGGCCATGAAATCCGAGATGGGATCCATGTATGAAAACAAAGTATGGACTTTGGAAGTATTACCTGAAGGGCGTAAGGCCATTCAGAACAAATGGATCTTTAAGAGGAAGACGGACGCGGACGGTAATGTCACCGTCTATAAAGCTCGACTTGTGGCAAAGGGTTTTTCACAAGTTCAAGGAGTTGACTACGATGAGACCTTCTCACCCGTAGCGATGCTTAAGTCCGTCAGAATCATGTTAGCAATAGCTGCCTTTTTCGATTATGAAATTTGGCAGATGGATGTCAAAACAGCGTTCCTTAACGGTTTCCTTAAGGAAGAGTTGTATATGATGCAACCAGAAGGTTTTGTCGATCCAGAGAATGCTGACAAAGTTTGCAAACTCCAGCGATCCATTTATGGACTGGTGCAAGCATCTCGGAGTTGGAATCTTCGTTTTGATGAGGTGATCAAAGCGTTCGAGTTTATACAAGTTTACGGAGAAGCTTGTATTTACAAGAAAGTGAGTGGGAGCTCTATAGCGTTTCTAATATTATATGTGGATGACATATTGCTGATTGGAAACAATATAGAAATGCTGGAAAGCGTAAAGGAATATTTGAACAAGAGTTTTTCAGTGAAGGACCTAGGAGAAGCTGCTTTCATATTAGGCATCAAGATCTATAGAGATAGATCAAGACGCTTAATAGGACTTTCACAAAGCACATACCTTGATAAGATTTTGAAGAAGTTCAAAATGGATCAGTCCAAGAAGGGGTTCTTGCCTGTTTTGCAAGGTGTGAAGTTGAGTAAGACTCAATGCCCAGTGACTGCAGAAGATAGAGAAAAGATGAGTGTCATCCCCTATGCTTCAGCCATAGGCTCTATCATGTATGCAATGCTGTGCACAAGACCCGATGTCAGCCTTGCCATAAGTATGGTCGGAAGGTTTCAAGGTGATCCAGGAATGGAACACTGGACGGCGGTCAAGAATATCCTGAAGTACCTGAAAAGGACTAAGGACATGTTTCTCGTTTATGGAGGTGATCAAGAGCTCGTCGTAAAGGGTTACGTCGATGCAAGCTTTGACACTGATCCGGATGACTCTAAGTCGCAAACCGGATACGTATTTATTCTTAATGGGGGTGCGGTTAGCTGGTGCAGTTCCAAGCAAAGCGTGGTAGCTGATTCTACATGCGAAGCGGAGTACATCGCAGCCTCGGAGGCGGCGAAGGAAGGTGTCTGGATGAAGGAGTTCATGACAGATCTTGGAGTAGTGCCTAGTGCGCTTAACCCAATGACTCTGTTTTGTGATAATACTGGTGCCATTGCTCTAGCCAAGGAACCAAGATTTCACAAGAGGACCAGACACATAAAGCGACGTTTCAATTCCATCCGCGATTACATCAAGGAGGACGACATAAATATTTGCAAAGTACACACGGATCTAAATGTTGCAGATCCGATGACTAAACCTCTTCCAAAGGCTAAACATGAACAACACCAGAACTGCATGGGTGTTCGATTCATTACAATGTAAATCACATAGTGATGTGAACTAGATTATTGACTCTAGTGCAAGTGGGAGACTGTTGGAAATATGCCCTAGAGGCAATAATAAATTGGTTATTATTATATTTCCTTGTTAATGATAATCGTTTATTATCCATGCTATAATTGTATTGATTGGAAACTCAAATACATGTGTGGGTACATAGACAACACTGTGTCCCTAGTAAGCCTCTAGTTGACTAGCTCGTTGATCAAAGATGGTTAAGGTTTCCTAGCCATTGACATGAGATGTCATTTGATAACGGGATCACATCATTAGGAGAATGATGTGATGGACAAGACCCAAACTGTAAACGTAGCATTTGATCGTGTCAGTTTATTGCTATTGTTTTCTGCATGTCAAGTATCTGTTCCTTTGACCATGAGATCATGCAACTCACTGACACCGGAGGAATACCTTGTGTGTATCAAACGTCGCAACGTAACTGGGTGACTATAAAGGTGCTCTACAGGTATCTCCGAGGGTGTCTGTTGGGTTGGCATGGATCAAGACTGGGATTTGTTACTCCGTATGACGGAGAGGTATCTCAGGGCCCACTCGGTAATACAACATCACAATGAGCCTTGCAAGCAATGTGACTAAAGTGTTAGCCACGAGATCTTGTATTACGGAACGAGTAAAGAGACTTGCCGGTAACGAGATTGAACTAGGTATAGTGATACCGACGATCGAATCTCGGGCAAGTAACATACCGAAGAACAAAGGGAACAGCATACGGGATTAACTGAATCCTTGACATAGAGGTTCGACCGATAAAGATCTTCGTAGAATATGTAGGAGCCAATATGGGCATCCAGGTCCCGCTATTGGTTATTGGCCGTAGAGGTGTCTCGGTCATGTCTACATAGTTCTCGAACCCGCAGGGTCTACACACTTAACGTTTGGTGACGATTAGTATAATTGAGTTATTATGTTGGTGACCGAAAGTTGTTCGGGGTCCCGGATAAGATCCCGGACATGACGAGGATCTCCGGAATAGTCCGGAGGTAAAGATTGATATATGTGATAATAGTGTTTTGATCTCCGGAAGAGTTCCGAAGTTCACCGGAAGAGGTTCCGGATGTTTACCGAAGTGTTCGGGTGCAGCAACACTTTATATGAGCCAAAGGGATAAAGCCCACAAGGTATTGGAAAGTGCAAAAGTAGTTTTGCTGCCGCGTAAGCGGTACTACCGCTTGGTGAAGCGGTACTACCGCCCGAGCGGTACTACCGCTTGTGTGAAGCGGTACTACCGCCCAAGCGGTACTACCGCTTGTGTGAAGCGGTACTACCGCTTGTGCGCGGCTGTGCACGGTTCGGCAGGGATCCGAGTTGGACTCTTTCCCTGCGGGCCAAACCGACCTTGTGCGGGCAAAACCGACCCGGAGGAGGCTTTTACTCCAAGTTTAGACCCCAAGGCTCAACATATAAATAGAGGGGCAGGGCTAGCACACGGGACACATCAGGATTTCCCAAGCCGTGTGCCGGCAACCCTAGCCCTCTAGTTCCTCCGTCATAATCTCCGTAGCGCTTGGCGAAGCCCTGCAGAGATTGTTCCTCACCATCATCACCACGCCGTCGTGCTGCTGGAACTCAACCACTACTTCATCATCGCTCGCTGGATCGAGGAGGTGAAGGCGTCATCAAGCCGTATGTGTGTTGAACGCGGAGGTGCCGTCCGTTCGGCACTAGATCGGAAGGATCGTGATTGGATCGCGGGACGCTCGGCGATTTGGATCGCGAAGACGTTCGACTACATCAACCGCGTTTATTAACGCTTCCGCTTAGCGATCTACAAGGGTATGTAGATTCACTCTCCCTCTCGTAGATGCTCATCACCATGGATAGATCTTGCGTGTGCGTAGGAATTTTTTTTTTCCCATGCAACGTTCCCCAACAGATTTCAATCTGCACCTAAGGAGAGTCACTATGTGGCTGTCAAGCAAATCTTTCGATATTTGGCTCATACCCCAAACTTTGGCTTATGGTACCCCAAAGGAGCTTCATTTATCTCATTGGATATACTGACTCGGATTGGGCGGGAGACCGTGTGGAGAGGAAGTCCACTTCCGGAGGTTGCCAATTTCTTGGTCGCTCTCTGGTAAGTTGGTCTTCCAAGAAACAAAACCGTGTTTCTCTCTCGTCCACCGAGGCCGAGTATGTAGCCGCCGCAAGCTGTTGTGCTCATATTCTTTGGATGAGGCAAACTTTAAAGGATTATGGTGTCAACTGTGACAAAGTGCCTCTTTACTGCGACAATGAAAGCACAATCAAGATCTCCAACAACCCGGTTCAACACTGCAAGACGAAGCATATTGAGATTCGTCATCACTTCATCCGGGATCACATCAAGCATGGAGAAATTGATCTTATTCATCTCTATACCAAAGAACAGCTTGCAGATATTTTCACGAAGCCATTAGATGAAGCAAGATTTCGCGAGTTAATGCATGAGCTAAATATCATCGATTTGAGCAATGTGGCTTGACTTAGTGCACACCCCACCACACTCATCATTATGTCTTGTTTAGATGTAGGCATGGATTTAGGGGGACTCTAGTTCTCTCAATGAATTATCCCTCCTCCTATTATGCATAAACTAATCAAAGTCTTTCACATCCGTCATTTTTGATGGTTTTTGTGCTTCAAAGACGAGTTTTGGTCATGGGCCCAAGGATAATTCTTCGCGGTGCCATACCAATTGACTCAAACATAGGTGGCTCCGGCCACCGCCCTCCCTTCATGAGAGGTAGTGGTTCAATGTTTGGTCCCTGTTTCCCCTCTCTAAATCTTTCTGACCATGTTCATGGTTGAGCTGCTTTTCGTATGTGTCTGTCTTTCATTTTCCTTCAAATTCTTGTGCAAAGGTCTCTCTTCTTTCCAAAATCTGCATTTTGTTGGCATCACGGTACTACCGTGGCTTGCCACGGTACTACCGCTGGAGAGGGGTACTTCTGCGCTCGTGCAGCAGCTGCCTTGGCATGGTACTACCGCATCCAGTGGAGGAGCGGTACTACCGCCCGGTGAGCGGTAGTATTTTTTTTTCTACCGTTGGCCAGGCGGTACTACCGCGATGACATGCGGTACTACCGTGCCGTGAGTACCGCGTGGGGGTTAAGAGCGGGCAGGGGGAGTTCAAACTCCCCCATACCCATTTATCTCTTCCCCTCATGCGTCTCTCTCTCTCTCCTCCCCACGAACGGCGCCGGAGAACCTTGCCGGATCTCCATCCCCGGCCACTCTCCTCTCATTCCAACCGGTGGGATCGTTCCCCACCTTGTCCTCTTGCCATGGACCCTGGTATTTCCCCTTATGCTTCTCTCTTTGCCTCTCTATTTTTGGATCTAGATTTACGGGGAAATATGAATTGGTCTTGTGATTTTTGGCTAAATCTTTGCATGAGGTGTTGGTTGGAGAGTGCTTCTGCGTAGAAGTGTTATTTGGGAGGATACAACATGGTAGTTTTGATCGACGGTAGTACCGATCTATTTTTCCGGTACTTTGTTTCGCTGTTCTTGAGGATTCCGCCCCGTGCGGTACTACCGCACCACCTGGAGCAGTACTACCGCCCGTCGGGCGGATGAATTTTTTTACTTCCGCACTCAGCCCGGTACTACCGCCCCTACCTGGAGCGGTACTACCGCGGTCGGCACGGTAGTAAAAAACTTCTACCGCAAGACCTGCGGTACTACCGCTCGATCCAGAATTCCCCTGTTTTCTCCTACCAACTCTCCCTTCTATGTGGTTTTCTTGTTTGCCTTGGTCTTTGCAATGACCTCTTTCTCTCTTTTTGTGTTTGCGTTGTGTGTCATAGGTGGTGGCTCCGGTTCTGGTTCAAGACGCTCGAATCCCTCTCGTGATACGGGCTCAAAGCGTCTATGCAATCAAGATGCACCTAAGGGGTCCAATACCTCGCCTCGCCACTTCAAAAGAACCGCAACCAAGACCAAGGAGCCTGTTCTCAGCTGGGAAGATATGCCTCTTGCAGAGTTTCAGGTTCGCCGGAAGATCAACCCCTATATCAACCCTAGGGAACAGTTCAAGGGCAATGACGGGTTTTGGACCAAGCAACAAAATCTCATCTATATAGATGTGATCAAGGGAAAGAAGAACTTCTATGTTCCTGCCCAGTGGATTGACATGGCACATCTGAGGAAGAACCTTGCAGCTTTTGGTGAGCCTCTGGATGTGGTGGAGCAGTTTGCTATCGAGGATATCATCTCGTTCCATTGTGACTTTGATCCCGAGATTGTGGCTCAGTTCTTTGCTTCTGTCCACTTCCACACGGATGTGGAACGGAGCTTGACTTGGATGACCAATGGAAAGAGGTTGACTGCTACCTGGAAGGAGTTCATGGATCTGTTGCACGTTCGTGATGAGGGGCTTGATGTGCCCGTTGGTTTGCGCCCGCACTCCAACCAACATGCTGCTAAAAAGGAGAAGCTTCTGTCATACTTTGTTGAGAAGACATTACCCTCTGGTGAGAAATCCTTTGTGCTTAACCCATTTCTCGATGTCATGCACCGGATCTTTTGCAACACTCTCTTTCCTCGCATGGGAGACAAGGACAAGGTGCATTCCTATCTAGTGGATATGCTGCTCCTTTGTGAGCAAGGGCGGCTTCAAATGTTTGAACCACTTGATGTTTCTCACATCATGTGGAGTGAGCTTCAGTCTGCTGTGTTCAACCGTAAGGTCCCCATCTATGGACCCTACTTGTTCTTCTTGATTCAGAAGACTTGGGAGAAGTCCTTTCCGTGTGAAGACTTTCATGCTCCCGACTGGATCCGTCATGAGCCTATTCGGCTGCGTATGAAGGACAAGTGGGCTAACACTACCACTAGGCCTGCTGCTGCACATGTGGATGCTAATGAGGATGAGATTGAAGAGGAGGAGGAGGACAGTTTAGAGATGTATGAGCCACCGTCTTCTGAGCCATCTTGGGCCAAGAAGCTCAAGAACAAGAAGAGGACATTGTTCTGCATGCAGGCCAAGGGACAGTACCAGACTCACGTTGCTCAGAAGGAGAGTCGTCAGCGCGACAAGCGGATTCTGAGGAAGCTTGGCGAGACCATCTCGAGTGGGTCTGAGAAGAACATCACACCTGAGGCTGCTTGGATGAAGAAGAAGAGCTATCAGTGGGTTGATTCAGATGAGGAGTCTATTCCAGTTGCATCAGAGGAGGAAGCTGCATCAGAGGAGGAGCTTGATTGATGATCTTTCTGCAGTAGGAGCTACCACCTGTGTCTTAGGTGTCCTCTCTGCCTTTTTGGCGTCTCGATGCCAAAGGGGGAGAGAGTGTAGGATTTGCAAGTGTTTTTGTTCGTTTTCATCGTCTCCTTGCTTTCGTTGAACCTTCGTCGTTGCTTTGGTTTATGTTTGTTTTGTGTGTGAGACCATGAGACTTCTTCTATCATATGGTGTGAGACATATGCTATCACTCTTATCATATTATTGTCTACTATGATTTGTAGCTTGTGAGGTTATCTGTTTTGTGCCCTTATCTTCATGCTCACATGCTATGCCTTGTTTCCATGCTTAGTGTTTATTCATTCTGTTGCAAGGATTGCCATGTCTATAAAATATAGGGGGAGTGTTGATCCTAGTGTGTGTGCTTTGCAGTCCAAAGCATATCTATAGATTGCACACATCTTGGGGGAGCTTGTCTATATTTTATAGATTTTGGGTTTGCATAGGCTCTTCATATATCTTTATGTGCAAATCCCGTATTGTCATCAATTCACCAAAAAGGGGGAGATTGTAAGGGCATATTTCTCCCTAAGTGGTTTTGGTGATTGATGACAATTCATTTGCGGACTAATCATGTGCATTGAGCATTTCAGATATCTCATGTCTAGGCACAAGACGATTCGGTGCCCCTCGGAGTCTATCGAAGATGGTTGCTTTCTACGCTTCTTTTCGGTGGATTTGAGTCGTAGGAAAGCCGTACTATTAAGAGGGGGTCCGCTTCGGAAAGGTTTGGGTGGAATCAACACGTACACATCTGTTCTATTGCACCACCTTTCCTTCGCTTCAATGGAGCTCCAGTCCGTTTTCCTTCGTCTGTGCAATTAGAAGGCTGCAAGGTGCTTGTGTTCAGTGGCTAGCGGTAGTACCACTCAAGGGAGCGGTAGTACCGCAGGTGCCTGCGGTAGTACCGCTCCAAGGAGCGGTAGTACCGCTGTCCCCAGCCCTGGTGCGTGCTCTTGCGGTAGTAGGCGCGGATGTAATTTTTTACATCCGCCCTCGAGCGGTAGTACCGTAATTTTGTCCGGTACTACCGCGCCGGACTTTTGCACAGCTCCACCCTCAGCGGAGGTAGGTACGGAAGTAATTTTTTTACTTCCATGCATCTCCTGTGCCAGACATTGCCTACCATGCGGTAGTACCGTATGGGCGCGCGGTAGTACCGCTCCGGCGGTTCTACCGCTCGTTGCCCAGTGCAATAGGTCTGCGTCTGGTCACTACCGTGCGAGCGGTAGTACCTCAGCCCACAGCGGTAGTACCGCGGCCTCTTGCGGTAGTACCGTGGGTCTTATGCGGTAGTACCGCAATGCGCGGGCTGAGAGTGGGGATAACGGTTGGATTCTTTCCCCCACTATAAAAAGGAGGTCTTCTTCCCCAAGAAGACCACCTCTTCCTTCCCCAAAACTCCATTGTTGCTCAAAGCTCCATTTTAGCCCGATCTCTCTCCCTAGCCAATCAAACTTGTTGATTCTCTCGGGATTGGTTGAGAAGGCCCCGATCTACACTTCCACCAAGAGATATTTGATTCCCCCCACTAATCCCTTGCGGATCTTGTTACTCTTGGGTGTTTGAGCACCCTAGACGGTTGAGGTCACCTCAGAGCCACATTCCATTGTGGTGAAGCTTCGTGGTGTCGTTGGGAGCCTCCAATTAAGTTGTGGAGATTGCCCCAACCTTGTTTGTAAAGGTTCGGTCGCCGCCTTCAAGGGCACCAATAGTGGAATCATGGCACCTCGCATTGTGTGAGGGCGTGAGGAGAATACGGTGGCCCTAGTGGCTTCTTGGGGAGCATTATGCCTCCACACCGCTCCAACGGAGACATACTTCCCCTTACCGGGAAGGAACTCCGGTAACACATCCTCGTCTCCACCAGCTCCACTTTTGGTTATCTCTTACCTTTACTTCTTGCAAGCTATTATTGTGTTGTATCCCGTGCTTGCTTGTGTGCTTGTTGTGATTATCATCATATAGGTTACTCACCTAGTTGCATATCTAGTCAACCTATTTGTTGCTAAGACTAAATTGTTAAGAAAGGTTAAAAAGTGTTAGTTGCCTATTCACCCCCCCTCTAGTCAACCATATCGATCCTTTCACCTTTGACCATGAGAGTATCGAGTTCCTTCGTACTTGCTTCATGAACTTTGGGGTTTGTTAAACGTCATCCGTAACTGGGTGGCTATTACGGCGGCTTACAGGTTCACGGAAAAGTATGACAAGTAACGAGATAGCTCAAGATTGGGATTTGCTACTCCGACAATGGAGAGATATTCACGGGCCCTCTCGGTGTTACGGTATTCATCATCATCTGGCCAGACACAATGTGATTTGATCACAGGGATGCCGCAACGCGGAAACAAGAAAAGAGAACAAAATCGGTAACGAGGTAACTGGCATAGTGGAAAAGTTGTTGATCCACGGGGATGCAGATAAATCTCACCTCGGGTTTTGTAACATATCATGAAGCAACAGGAATAGCACACGTCAAATTGAGGTTCACTTTAATATTCATTTGTGTGGGTATAGGGGTCAATATGGGTGTCCACGGCTCCGATGTTGATCATTGATCGGAAGGTGTTCCGGTCATGTCTATACTTCACCGAACCTATAGGGTCACACGATTAAGGGTCATCTATCTGCTGAATACTAGACAAGGAGTTTGAGAAATTCACCGAGAAAGTTTCGGAGTCAACGGAAAAGTTCCGGAGAGAGAACACCGGAATAGTTTCGGTATAACCGAAAAGTTGTTTCGGGGTATACCATTAAGTCAAAATGGTTTCGGAACATGCCTGATAATTCTTGGAGGGTGCCAGATGTATTCTGGAAACTTCTGGGAATTTTCCAGGATAAAAACCAGAAATGTTCCGGAGCAGCCGGAACCGCTTTAGTAGCCTTTCGCTGAAGGAAAACAATGTTCCGAAATAGTTTCGGAATGCGTTCAAAATTATTTTAGTTGGTACTGGAATTGTTCTAGGCACACAGAAATAATTTGGGATTTATCGGACGCGGAAAAATGTCTTCGTGAATAGTGAAAAGCACCTTTTGGGCTGGTTTTGGTGGGGTTTCCTTCTAGAAGGAATTCCCTATTTTTGGAGAGAATATAAGGTGGATGGAAAGGTGGTGGGCCCCCCAAGGGGGCAGCCAATTTCGTCCATGGCATGGGGGGGCATGGGGCTTCCTTCCACTATTAGGTGGATAAGATCAACCCATCACTAGTAGAAAACAGACCTTTTGTCCACATCATTAGTCCCGGTCTGGTTTTGAACCGGCACTAATGTGACCATTAGTCGCGGTTCGTGACGGGCATCATTAGTGCCGGTTCGTTCCGGACCTTTAGTCCTGGTTCGTGCCACGAACCGGGACTAAAGGGGTGGTGGCAGGCTGGCGTCAGCTTGGGGCCCCACGATAACCTTTAGTCCCGGTTCGTGCCACGAACCGGGACTATAGGCTAACCTTTAGTCCCGGTTTGTGTCTCGGACCGGGACTAAAGGTCCCCTATATGAACACTTCGGCCAGCCCGAGCTCTCTGTTCTTCCCCTTTCCTCTCCTCTGGTTCTTCCTCTCTTCCCCGAGCTCATCCTCCATTTTTGCCAAAATTTGTCAAGATTTGGAGGCACCCCATCCATCTAAGTGTTCACAAAGGTTAGCAACTTTGTCCTTTCATCTCTCATTGCTAGATTAGCTCTTGCAATGCTCTATAAGTATAGTGATTTGTGGGTTTTAGTTTGGGAGTATTTATATGTGGTAGTTTATTTGATTTATATGCAATTTGAGCTCAAATTAACTTCTTACTTTGCATGTGTAGGTGTGGTTTAGTTAGTGCCTTCCCGTCCCCGTCCTAACCACCGTCGATCGCCCGCACCGTCCCGTCGCCGGCACCACCTTGGTGAGCCTCTTGTTCTTATCCTTTTTATAAAAAAAATCATGTTTGTAAGATTTAGATAGCTACTTGTATTGTTTTCTTACCTATAAGGTTGTTTGTTATACACAGTGGCATGGTTTTGATATCCGTCCCCGTCGGCCCTCGTCCGGTTTATGATTCGGATGTGGTATATACTCTCTTTTATAACTGTTTGTTGCATTTCGTGTTTATGACAATTATGCCCATCAAGTTGACATAGATATTTTTATCTACGAGGTATGTGAACCGGAAATTGCAACCGACATAGATATTCTTGTCAAGAAGTTAAATTTAGTTGAAAAAGAAAACAAGTATTTGAAAGAAAAATTGAAAAGAGTTGAAGAAGAGAAGATGAAACTGGAGTTGTATGTTGCCGATGTCGTCGATGATCACAAGATCAAGGTGGATGCAATGTGCTTGAAGATTAGAAAATTTTAAAAATATGCCATTGATAGTGAGGCTTGGTATCACTATGCTGTTGGATCAATTGTTACCTTAGTTGCGATCTTGATCGCATTTGTTGTTGCATTTAAATGCTTTAGCTAGAGAGTTTGTATGTTGTTTTATGAGAACAAGTGTGTATGAACTTTATGTATGAACTTGTATTAATTTGGTCTTTTCGGTGTTGTGTAATGAAGATGAGCCGGCAATGGATGTACGATGACCGATGCTCTCCCCAGTTCATTAATGGCGTGCATACTTTTCTGGTTGCGGCTGAGGCAAACAAGCGGGCGGATGGTTTTATGCATTGTCCATGTGCTGGCTGTAAGAATGATCGAAATTACTCTAACTCAAGGACCATTCACGTCCACCTGTTTGAGTCTGGTTTCATGTCCGGCTATAACTGTTGGACCAAGCACGGAGAAAGAGGGGTCCTAATGGAAGAGAATGAAGAAGAAGAGGATGACGACAGCTATCCTGGCCATGGGTTCCATGAATACGATGGTACAATAATGGGGGAAGAAGCTGAGCCGGCAATGCGGGAAGGAGCTGAAGAAGAGGCATCAGATGAGCCCGCTGATGATCTTGGTCGGGCCATTGCCGATGCAAAGAGAAACTGTGCAAGTGAAAAGGAGAAGCTGAAGTTGCAGCGCATGTTAGAGGATCACGAGAAATTGTTGTACCCAAATTGCGAAGATGACAAGAAAAAGCTGGGTACCACACTGGAATTACTACAATGGAAGGCATAGAATGGTGTACCTGACAAGGCATTTGAAAAGTTGCTGAAAATAATGAAGAATAAGCTACCAAAGGACAACGAATTGCCCGACAGTACGTACGAAGCAAAGAAGGCCGTCTGCCCTCTAGGATTAGAGGTGCAGAAGATACATGCATGCCCTAATGACTGCATCCTCTACCTCGGTGAGTACGAGGATTTGAATGTATGCTCGGTATGCTGTGCATTGCGCTATAAGATCGGCCACGATGACCCTGGTGATGTTGAGGGCGAGCGCCCCAGGAAGAAGATTCCTGCCAAGGTGATGTGGTATGCTCCTATAATACCACGGTTGAAACGTTTGTTCCAAAACAAAGAGCATGCCAAGTTGATGCGATGGCACAACGAAGACCATAAGAAAGGCGGGAAGTTGAGAGTACCCGCTGACGGATCGCAATGGAGAAAAATCGAGAGAAAGTGGAAGGATTTTGCAAAGGACGCAAGGAACGTATGGTTTGGTTTAAGTGTAGATGTCATTAATCCTTTTGGGGAGCAGAACAGCAATATAGCACATGGCCTGTGACTCTATGTATCTATAACCTTCCTCCTTGGTTGTGCATGAAGCGGAAGTTCATTATGATGCCAGTGCTCATCCAAGGCCCCAAGCAACCCGGCAACGACATTGATGTGTACCTAAGGCCATTAGTTGAAGAACTTTTACAGCTGTGGAATGGAAAAGGTGTATGTGCGTGGGATGCGAAAGAACAGGAGGAATTTGACCTACATGCGTTGCTGTTTGTAACCATCAATGATTGGCCTGCTCTCAGTAACCTTTCAGGACAGACAAACAAGGGATACCACGCATGCACGCACTGTTTAGATGATACCGACAGTATATATTTGGATAAATGTAAGAAGAATGTGTACCTGGGGCATCGTCGATTTCTTCAGAGCAGGCATCCCGTAAGAAAGAAAGGCAAGCATTTCAAAGGTGAGGCAGATCACCGGAAGAAGCCTCGCCACCGTTCTGGTGATGATATACTTGATGTGGTCAAGGATTTAAAAGTAATCTTTGGAAAGGGTCCTGGCGCACAATCTGTTCCGAATGATGCTGAATCGGGCACCCATGTGGAAGAAGAAATCTATATTTTGGGACCTACCCTATTGGAAAGACCTCGAGGTCCGCTCTGCAATCGACGTGATGCACGTGACGAAGAATCTTTGCGTGAACCTGCTAGGCTTCTTGGGCGTGTATGGGAAGACAAAAGATACACCGGAAATCCGGAAAGAAGACTCCAAAATTCACGGGAGCACTGGTGAAGGCAAAAGATCACTGGGACGCTTTCGTGAAGTTCAAGGAATTGGAAGAAGCTCAGGAACGTTCGAGAAAAAACAAGATTAATGCTGCGAAAAAGAAGTGGCACCATCATATGGGGCCAGGTGGCTACCAGGTGGCCCTGCCTAAGTGGGATAAATCTGAGCAAGAGATGATTAGTGCAGGGGTCAGTCCAGTTACATTGACATGCCCCCCCAGGTGCAGGACATGGTTTTATGCGCATGGGGGGAAGTTGGACCCAGAGACAGGGTTGGTTATGGTGAAGGCAAGTCTTAAAGAAGCGACAGACGAAATACTTATTGCAATAGAAGAAGCTCGAACGGGGGTGTTCACGCCCAATAGAGAGAACGACGAGCTTACGCGCGCCCTGAAGAATCGTGAACACCCGGGGAGAACACGAGGCAAAGGCGTTGTTCCGAGGCCTAGAATCAAAGCACCTAGAGTTGGAATGATTTGTCAGGCGGCAGCAGGAGCAGATCGACTCACTCAGCCAGGAAAGGGCGTCTCAGCGGCAGCATGAGCAGATCGATCCAACATTGGATAGCACCGTCCCATCTATGCCGAGAAGCAGCATGGGTTCCGCCCCGACCGATATCGATAATGCACTGCTAGCTAGCTACCCTGTGGATGATATCAAAGACAGGACTAACTGTGAGCTACACATGAAAGTGAAGAACTTATCCATGAAGGTGGCGGACGGCTATGCTTTAGCAAATCCCCTGAAGCAACCTTCCATTGCAATCCCATTCCAGCAGGCTATGCTCGTGTCGGGGTTGATGAAGTGATGTCAGGATATAACGAACTATAACTTGACATTCTTTGAGGTGGCGAGGAGAGAACACTGGGAGAGGCCATACATCGTATCATTCTATGGAAAAAGGATTGCATCGTCTTCCCAAGGCCACCGACTCCTCCTCCTCCAAGTCCGCCGCCGCGTCAGTCGACTCCTCCTCCTCCAAGTCCGGCACTGCGTCAGCCGACTCCTCCTCCAAGTCCGGCACGGCGTCAGCCAACTCCTCCTCCTCCAAGTCCGCCGGCACCGCATCAGCCGACTCCTCCTCCAAGTCCGGCACGGCGTTAGCCTAAGCAACAGCGGAATAGAGAGGCCGCAGCTACGACGGCTAGCGGTACAACAGGCAAGAAATTCAAATATGGTCCAGATCTCAAGCCTCTTCCGAAGTTGTCTTACCACCTGACTCAGGAGGAACTCGATGACGCATGTGATGCCCAATTGAAGGCCCATTTTGCACCGAAACCGCCCGCGCCGCCAAAGGAGAAAGTACCTGAGCATGTCTCACAACACTTTATTGATATGGCTGCACCGGCTGACACTCAGAAGGACTCCGACTATGTGCGGTCTATCAAGAAGTCATATTTGGCAGGGCAAAAGGAGTCGAGCTCGAGCTCGAGCCAAGCAGTTGGCAAAAAAAGCGGGAAAACTGTTCCCCAGCTGGGAGAACAGGCAGTGCAATCGATCCCCCCGCTCATTGTACAAACAACTGTGAGTACCGCCGATCGGCAGGTAATAACCGACGATCTTAGAAGGCAGGCTAAAGAGGCCGGTGTCACTGTTGAACAACTCCTAGGCCTTGAGGGAATCCCCGGGATTACAGAGGAGGAAGTAAAATGGCAATATGTCCGCGGCAAACCTCTGGTCAAGCCTGACGAAGTCAAGCTTCTACCAACGAGAATGTACGATTTGCATACGTGGTACATGCAAAAAATAGCAAATACCAATGAAGAGTCCCTCATGGTGAAACTCAAGAAAAGGCATTACTTCCATAAAAAAGATGTGTGGATTCATTATTCAGAGTTGTTACAGTTATTCAATCAAGACGCACTCGACAAATCTATCGTCAGTTGCTATTCTCTGTAAATGATTTCTTTCTGTAATTTAAGTCTCTAGCTAGCTAGCTGTGCTCTCGTTCATTACCTGTAATTATCCTCACTATATTCTTTTCTGTGGTATTATGCAGAATGAAGATGTATGAAATGAAAAAAGCTGGACGCTATGGCATTGGGTTCATTGACCCAAATACGGTTAATTGGGCGATATGGGAAGATCAATATTCGAGAAAAGACACAGAGAAATCCCTGCTAGAGTTTTTGAAGCAACTAAACACCCAACGAGAAATACTACTTCCTTACAACTTCGGGTGAGTGTTACTATATCTTGTACTACAAATTCTATTTTTTGCTTAATTACTAGATGTTAATAAGTGTAGTTGATGAGTTATGCATGCACGTGCCCGCTTATTTATACAAAACATGTGCGCATGCAGTTACCACTGGATCTTGTTAATCATTGAAGTCGACAATGCAAAATTTGAAGTACTGGACTCACTATATAAGAATCCATCCGAATACGCAACCGTGAGGGGGATGGTCGATAGGTAATTTCAATCATTATCGCACTATGTCGGCCTCTTTACTTCATTTCCTGATATCAACTAGTTAATAACTCCTTTATTCATTTTCTTTGCCGGCGGGCAGGGCTTGGGCCAAGTTTGTCAAACAGGTCCCAGGCAACTGGGAACAAAAGCTGACATGAGTGCGACCCAAGGTAATTAAGTAGTACTAGCTAGCTACGTCTGTGCATCTCTTTAATTCTAGTTTCAATACCATTATCATGCTTGATTAATTATTACCTGATTGAATTTTATTCTCGTAAAGTGCATGAAGCAGGAGCAGGGGAATGCTTTATGCGCATACTATGTTTGCGAGAACATTCGCATGATCGCGTCTGAAAGGAGCAGAAACGAAAGAAATCTTTGGGTACGACGTTTGCCAGAACACTATCCATAATTTTTTTATCATGATCTAGCTAATATATATACACACAACTAATATATTCATCTTGATCTCCTGATTATAGCTGAACGAGATGCGGGGCCAGCTCCTACCAACGGCTCGCGTACGAGCAATTCAAGAGGAAATAGCTGGATTTCTGGTCGACCAGGTCATAGATCCCAAAGGAGAATACCATTACAAGATCAAGAAGAAGTAATGCCCTGCATATATGTAATGATCCGCAAATTGTAGGAGAAATTGTATACACCAAATTTTATATATATATATGTATGTGTGAATGGTCGTCGTACGAGAAATTCGATGATATATATATATGATCGGTTCTACGAGAAATTCTATTTATATATATATGCCCAACGTGTACAGTATGTAGTAGCGTAATATATGTTTGAAATGAAAAATAATTAAATGGAAAACAAAAAATTAAAAGGAAAAATAAACCATAATTAATTCATAAACCCCTGAAGGATTAAAAGGAAAAATAAACCAAAATTAAAAGAATTAAATACTTTTAGTCCCGGTTGGTGTTACCAACCAGGACTAAAGGTCCCCCAGCCCTGGCGCCGGCAGGTGCCACGTGGTGGGCCTTTAGTGCCGGTTGGTGTTACCAACCGGGACTAAAGGTCCCCCAGCCCACGGCGCCGGCAGGTGCCACATGGTGGGCCTTTAGTGTCGGGCCGTGTTGAACCGGGACTAAAGGGGGGGGGGGCTTTAGTCCCCACCCTTTAGTGCCGGTTGGAGAACCGGCACTAAAGGCCCTTACGAACCGGCACTATAGGCCGATTCTGCACTAGTGCATCCTTATGTGGCATGGTGAAATATCCAAGCCCCTTTTGGACTTTTTTCACCCATGGCCTCTACCCCTTGCTCCTCCTATAAATAGAGGTGGAGAGGGCTCTCCAAGATCATCCCTTGCTCTCATACACATGCCATAGACTTGTCTGGTTTCTCTCTCCCTCCCAGCAAAATAGTTTCGTAGAGCCGAAAGGCTGTCTGGGTTCCGGTGGGAACTAGTTCTGGACGGCGAAGCCCTGCCGGATAGCTGACACCGTATGTGTGCAACCCTGTAGAGAGGTCGTAGTTTCGATCTTTTGCCCGAGGGGCTGTTCGAGGGTCCTCCCGGAGGGCTGTCCGAGTTTCCGTTCGAGCTTCGAGGGTCTTCCCGAAGGGCTGTCCGTGACATCTTTCGAGGGACTGTCCGACCGCCTCCCGAAGGGCTGTCCGACGAGGGAGAACATCCTCATGGTTGGGAGGTTGTAAATCCTAGCTGCGGGGATCTGCACCACCGATCTTCATCGACTCTACTTCCGCTGCGCTACGAGTCGGTACGGATGAGATCAAACCTTGTATGCATCTCCATAGTGATCCTGGGCGTGCTCGCAGTACCGAATTTTTTTGTTTTCTGTCGCGTTCCCCAACAGTGGCATCATGAGCCAGGCTATGCGTAGATGCAGGTTACGATCTAGAATACATGAGATGTATGGGTATTGCATAGTATAATGTTGTAGTAGATAAGATCTATTGCTGAAAATTATTTGTGCGGGTAGTACATGAAATCTATTACCCGATATTCTTGTTGCTTCCCGTGAATTTGCATAGTCCTGATTTTGACGGCATGGTGGAATCTAACAAAGTTCTGGCAATCCGCGATCCTTTCATGCTGCTCCTGAGTATGCTGATTGACAAATCAACGAAGTGCTTTAGTGTCTTTGGGTTCCACCATAGTTGAGAAAGATGGATGTTTCGCAGACGAAAGGGCAATGCAGATGTGATCTGCACGGGGGTCATTCGTATGACAAAGTTTAGTATGGGTCTCGATATTTTATTATCTCGTGTTTCATACACCCTAGAAAGTTAATCTAGCAACTTGAATAATCATACTTGATGATGAACGTTGGTAGCTGCGGTTTAAGTCAAAACCTTAGAAGCCACGTAAAATAAATTTTTGCATAAACCGATTAGAGGCGTCTAACTTGGTTTTTGAGGATGTGCATGAGATGTGGTATAGCAATGCTCATATTCAATTTGATTATGTATGAGATAACTATATAATGTAAATTAACATGACCTGCGTGTCATGATTCGGCATGATGGCTGGAGCCATATGATTGTCACTTTAATGACCTGCGTGTCAACCTTGAGTAATGCATTTATTTTATCCGCTATGGAGATAGCAATATTATCTGGTGCATCGACAAGGTGGTGGCAAACTTCGCGAAGGTGAACACCGACGCGAATGCCGAAGACGAATAAATTAATGACTTCTCCGTCAGAAATGGCTATACCATATCATGCTATTGTGAATTGCGTCAGATGTTTATCCCTCTTGATGCACCCTTCTTGATTGCAGTTAGTGTTCTCCCAAGTGTAGCACCGTCACGACACCTATCTCTTCGGGGCATCACATGATCTCCATGGCTGCGAACGATTACAGAAGTGTGAGGCGGGTGAGTTGAGACCTCGCAGCGAGATCACTTGGTTGTCTTGACGTTCCGGAGGATCGTCCTGAGCTCAGAACACGCCCATTGAAAGATGAACAAGAGTCACATAGAGATGTGATTGGCAAGTTGGCCTACTGATTGAAGTTCACGCCATTTGAGTCCATCTCGAACCGTGACGTTGAATTGAAATAGGGGTCTTGTATCACTCACAATCAATTGTGAGAGATATTGATTTGAGTGGGAGCACACTGTAGAATTAACTTGTTTAATTCTCAGTGCAATTAATTATGGACATTATCTTAGTGAAATTTGCATAATAGTTGTAGAATAATGTCTCGCGTTTCCACCTTCCCTATTAAAATTGAATAAGCTGTTATTTATCTGGTTAAAACTTTACGATTGGTAACGTAATGTGAGGATTGTCCTCAAGAATGCCGAGAAGGACTTTGTCCTATCGCATGCTTTCGGTATTCTCCCGCTGATGCTATGGATGATGTGACTCTCGTCCTTCAGTCCAAAAGCTAGAATTCCGTTACGGTCAAGTGCAATACGTTTGCTTCCATAAAACCCGAACTTCAAAAGTTTGGGATAGTTATGTGATACTCATGGAACTGAAAATTATTTCCAGATACAAACAAAGGCTAAAAGATATGAGATATCCAAAGCAATGTTTGTTTGCAAGGTATTAGTAAAGTGTTTACTGGTCATTTGACTGATAAGAGAGGGATCCAGGAGAACGCCTGTCATGTAAATGAAGGTGAATAAAACAAACAACTTAAAGAGAAAGAAAATGTCCAAAGGGTGTTAGTGTGACTTACACACCTAGTAAGTCCGGTGCTAACGCCACTCTTAAGTTGGGTGCTTCTTCTGAGAGTAGGAGAAAGACTGAAAGTAAAACTCTTAGAAGTATAAAGGCAAAAGGAAAGAAGTCTGGAATGTCCAGGTCATGTATGAAAGTCATACAAGTTATTGATGTTTGGAAGGCTGGTCAAAAAGAAATAGTTCTTGGGAATTGTGATTAAACTGCTAGTCACTGATTCTTGGGTATTTTGATTGACTTTTGATCACAGGAATACCCGTTCAATTGCATTCTCTTGCAACTCGATACAAGAACTACTACGGCCTAAAAGACTTGCCAGTAATGAGGTTTAGATACGCGCTGGGAACATAGTAAAAGTTACTATACCTTCCATCCGTGTATTACCGTCTGTATTTATTTTCATAATTCATTTTAGAGTTTTACACACTCTAGCCCATTGCATAAATAATATTGCAAGAAGGTTGTTCATAAGAGAACTTTTGATGTTCTGTGTTATGAATAAAGGCCATACTTTCATTATGAATGAGATGTATGTTATGAATATTCATAATAATACATTACCTCTGTATTTACTTTCATGATTCATTTTAGAGTTTTACACACTCTAACCCATTTGCATAATGTTTTGTTGCAAGAGTGTTAACAATTGTTGTTCAGTATCATGAATAACATAAGGGCCATGCTTCCATCAAGGATGGGATGTATGTTATGAATATTGATGGTAATATGATACATCCGTAACACTGACACTAAATGTCGCAAGACTAACAGAATACCACATATGTGTGACACTGCATTTGGTCACATTGGAGAAACCCGCATGGAGAAATTCCATAATGATGGATTTTGAAGTCGTTTGATTATGAATCATCTGACACTTGCAACTTTCCTCCGAAAAGTGAAGTGACTGAAATACCGTTCACAGTCCATAAGGAACGAGCAAAGAACTTATTGGTGATCATACATCGTGATGTGTGTAGTCCGATAAATGTTGTTGCTAGCAGTGGATTTGTCTATCTTCTGAAATGACTCAAGTAGATATATGGATATTTACTTGATGAGACATAAGTCTGGATCTTTTGAAATCATTCAAAAGTTTTTTCAAAAATGAAGTAGAAATTATTTTAACAAGAAAATTATGTTTCTACAATTAGACTACGGAAAGGAATATTTTGAGTTACAAGTTTAGCGAATGTCTGATGAGTTGTGAAAAGAGTTTCATAACTTACACCTCCCGGAACACCACAATAAGTGGAATGTCCGTGAAGATGTAATCATACCATTTATGACATGGTGAGATCAAAAATGACATAAATCAATTTGCCTTTATCCCTTTTAAGAATAATGCTTTAGAGACTGCGGCTTTTACACTGAAATGAGCTCCATCGGGTCTGTTGAAATGACGCCATGGTATGGTACGCCCAACCATGTTATATCTTTTCTTAACATTTGGAATATGGGGCTTGTGTAAAAGGTTACATACCTATTCCAAATCAGACAAGTGCTACTCTGTAGGTTATCCCCTAATACCGAGGCAAAGGATTTTGCCACAAAACGGTATGCTTTTAAAAAGGAATAATTCTTGCAAAAAGGTGAGTGGGAGGACAGTGCAACTCGATGAGATAATAAGTATCTTCGTCATCAGATCAAAGGAAAGGAACCTTGGAAGTGATTCCAGAGTTTCCTACTACGACTGATACGGAAGCCTCTACATGAGATGTATGGACTTCGGTCGAACTTGCAGCTGAACAACGTAGGCAAAGCTCGTGCAAACCTCTCAGGTGCGCAAACGAGATATTGTTGTTAGACAACCGTATACCTACGATACACAAGCAAGCGTTGATGGGCCCTGACTCCGGAATTGGCTAAATGCCAATACAATCCGAGATAGTTTCCATATAAGTGATTCAAGATAAAAACCTTGATACACCTTTCGGAAGACTTAGAGTCTAACAAATATTTATGAAACTATAAACTGATGTGGATAAAATGTTTTATCCATAAAGCTCGACTTGTTGTAACAAGTTCAAGGAGTTAACTACGATGAGGTTGTTTCACCGTAGCGATGCTTAAAGTTGGTTCGGGTTAAACTAGCAATTAATACATATTTCAATCATGAGATATGAAACATGGATGGTGAAAGAATTTCCATGAAATGGGAATACAAACTAGGATTTGTATGTGATACAGTCCAAAGTATTTTGTCGATCCAAAGGATGCTAGTGAGTATGCAAACTTCAGAGTTCCAGCAATGGACAGAAGAGAGCAAAATGGAGTTGGAATCTTCATTTTGATGAAATGATCACAAGAGTTTGATTTCATCAATGGATAATGAAGGTGCTTGTGGTTTCAAGAAAGTAAGTGGGAGCATAATAATATTTCTAAAAACCTTGTGTGCTTGACACATTGTTAATTGGAAATAAATTTCTTGACACGAATTAGGACTTTATTTGAAAATAGTTTTTCGATGAACTGCTTGGGCTATATAGCCTTGCTATTAGGCATAATGATCTATGGAGATAGATTTGCCTAATGGGGCTAAGCAAAAATACATATTGACAAGATGCTAAAACAATTTAGCACTAAAACCACCAAGGAGTGATTCTTGCCGAAGTCACATGGAAAGAGTTTTGTAAAGACTCGGTGTCCCAAAACACTGATGAGCAAAATACATGATGGAGATTCCACACACTCTTGTGTTTGGATTAATCATGTATTCCATGGTATGTAAAACAACCAGATATGTCTGATACTCCCAAACTGTTGCGAGTATAGATACCAAAGTGATCAAAGTACTGATCATAGGACAACATTGAAAATGTCATTGAGTACTAAAGTAGCACTGATGACATGTTTTCTCGCAAGCAGAGATTATGTAGTGCTCGTTGTAAGTAATTACATTGATATAGTCTTCATCAATGCTCCATGTGATTTTCTTTTTGAGTTAAGGTTTTGTGTAATACACAATACGGTGGCACGGTAAGTTGGAATTGTTCTAAACAGGTTACTGTGGCGAATTCTATAACAAAGGCTAAGTATGTTGACGTTTTGGAACCAACAAAGAAGATGTTGAATCATATAGTTCATTCATGAACTTAGTATGGTTCCAAGATGGCTTTGGTCAATGGGACACAATTGCAGATAGTTGCTCCATAGCTCAGTCTGAGGAATCAAGGTTTGACCTGTGATTCACAAATATACAAAGCCAAGTCCACACAAAATATGAATTTTGTGAAAGCGTGAAAACGCGACGATATGCAAAGATACACACGGAGCTGAAGTTGTCAGATCCGTTGGACATCAGGCTATACCACAAGCGAATCATATTTTACACCAGTATGCCATAGGTGTAAAGTGCATTAGCATTGACTAGATTATTGGCTCTAGTGCAAGTGGGAGTCTGTAGGATATATGCCCTAGAGGCAATAATACATGTTATTATTTATCCCCATGTTCCTAATCAAGTTTATATTCCATGCTATAACTGCTATGGTTCTCGAGTCTACAATTACCACGAGGCTCGGAGGAAGACTCATATGCATGTGTGGAATAATAAACGGTAAAATGTATTCCTAGTCTGGCATCTAAGACTAGCTCAAGTGTTGCATGATGGTTCTATTTTTCTGATCATAGGCATGGCTATGCCGGCAACTTTGAGGGCACAATATTAGAAGAATATTTGTGTTGAATTGACACGAATTGATGTTATGCTATGAGATACATTCGTCACAAGTTAATGGTTAATAACACAGAGAAGTTAATGTTTGCATAATTCCTTTGACCATGAGAGTATCGAGTTCCTTCGTACTTGCTTCGTGAACTTTGGGGTTTGTTAAACGTCATCCGTAACTGGGTGGCTATTACGGCGGCTTACGGGTTCACGGAAAAGTATGACAAGTAACAAGATAGCTCAAGATTGGTATTTGCTACTCCGACAATGGAGAGATATTCTCGGGCCCTCTCAGTGTTATGGTATTCATCATCGTCTGGCCAGACACAATGTGATTTGATCACAGGGATGCCGGAACGCGGAAACAAGAAAAGAGAACAAAATCGGTAACGAGGTAACTGGCATAGTGGACAAGTTGTTGATCCACGGGGATGCAGATAAATCTCACCTCGGGTTTTGTAACATATCGTGAAGCAACAGGAATAGCACACGGCAACTGGAGGTTCACTTGAATATTCATTTGTGTGGGTATAGGGGTCAATATGGGTGTCCACGGCTCCGATGTTGATCATTGATCGGAAGGTGTTCCGGTCATGTCTATACTTCACCGAACCTATAGGGTCACACGCTTAAGGTTCATCTATCTGCTGAATACTAGACAGGGAGTTTGAGAGAAATTCACCGAAAAAGTTTCGGAGTCAACGGAAAAGTTCCGGAGAGAGAACACGGGAATAGTTTCGGTAAAACCGAAAAGTTGTTTCGGTGTATACCATTAAGTCAAAATGCTTTCGGAACATGCCTGATAATTCTTGGAGGGTGCCAGTTATATTCTGGAAACTTCTGGGAATTTTCCAGGATAAAAACCGAAAATGTTCCGGAGCAGCCGGAACCGCTGCAGTAGCTTTTCGCTGAAGAAAAACAATGTTTCGAAATTGTTTTGAAATGCGTTCAAAATTGTTTTAGTGGGTACTGGAATTGTTCTAGGCACACAGAAATAATTTGAGATTTATCGGAAGCAGAAAAATGTCTTCGTGAATAGTATAAAACACTTTTTGGGCTGGTTTTGGTGGGGTTTTCTTCTAGAAGGAATTCCCTATTTTTGGAGAGAAGATAAGGTGGATGGAAAGGTGGTGCCCCCCCCCCCCCCAAGGGGACAGCCAATTTCGTCCATGGCTTGGGGGGGCATGGGGCTTCCTTCCACCATTAGGTGGATAAGATTAACCCATCCTTATGTGGCATGGTGAAATATCCAAGCCCCTTTTGGACTTTTTTCACCCATGGCCTCTACCCCTTGCTCCTCCTATAAATAGAGGTGGAGAGGGCTCTCCAAGATCATCCCTTGCTCTCATACACATGCCATAGACTTGTCTGGCTTCTCTCTCCCTCCCAGCGAAATAGTTTCGCAGAGCCGAAAGGCTGTCTGGGTTCCGGTGGGAACTAGTTCTCGACGGCGAAGCCCTGCCGGATAGCTGACACCGTATGTGTGCAACCCTGTAGAGAGGTCGTAGTTTCAATCTTTTGCCCGAGGGGCTGTTCGAGGGTCCTCCCAGAGGGCTGTCCGAGTTTCCGTTCGAGCTTCGAGGGTCTTCCCGAAGGGCTGTCCGTGACATCGTCCGAGGGACTGTCCGACCGCCTCCCGAAGGGCTGTCCGACGAGGGAGAACATCCTCGCGGTTGGGAGGTTGTAAATCCTAGCTGCGGGGATCTGCACCACCGATCTTCATCGACTCTACTTCCGCTGAGCTACGAGTCGGTACGGATCAGATCAAACCTTGTATGCATCTCCATAGTGATCCTGGATGTGCTCGCAGTATCGATTTTTTTTGTTTTCTGTCGCGTTCCCCAACATCTACCTCTTCACCCTTGCTAGATCAAGAAGGTGTAGACATCACCGAGTTGTAACTGTGTGCATCTCGATGGTACTGCTAGTTCGGTGGTTGGATTGGATTGGATCACGACGCGAGTGCGAGTATGACTACGCCAACAATGATTTTTAGTTCGTTGATGTTTTTGGTTTACAAGGGTTTGTAGACGCTTACTCTCTCGTTGCTAGCATCTTCATAGAATAAATCTTGGGTGATTCGTAGAATATATTTTTATTTTTCATGCAACGTTTCCTAACATCCCTTTTGTGAGCATGTGTTCTTTTTTCGAGATAAATAATTCTTTTAGGGGATCGACACAAATAAATGAGCCTACGCACGTTTGAACGATTTTAGGCATGTTCGGGTGCCCTCCGCTCCGCATCTCCACTCCCGGAGTTGGAGGAGCAGCAGGTAAAAAATGCAGATTGGGGAAAGAGGTACTCCACAGATTCTCAGATTTGATGGAGCTGGAGGCTTGCTGAACAGCTCTTTAATATGGTCCGTTCGTGTAAGCCTGCGAGGGGGGCACTCCTTGAGCGGTGAGGCCGCTGCCGTATGGGCCCGGGTGGGGGTGGACATAGCCTTTTGTGTTTGCCTGTGGTCGTTTTTTTTAGGGTTTGTAGTGAAGAGTTACTTGACGTGTACATGTGTCAAACTGCATAGGTCCTATGTAACGCGCTCTGAGAACAATCACGACCTGACGCACAAACAACACTGCACATTGTAACCTGCAGCGAACGACACACTCTAGCGGTCGAAGAACCTCAGGTACTCTAGAAACCACCCGCTGTAATTGCTGGTTTAATGTAGCGAACACCAACTGTATCTATTAATAAATTTGGTAAATGGGAACATGTTACCAAATTCCGGACAATTTTCTATAACGTGATTTTTTTTTGGAAATTCCTGATTACTTTTCGAAAAGGGAGCATTTTTTGAATGCAAACATTTGTTCAAATTAGAGAATATTTTGTGACAAATACGAACATTTTTAAAAATTTACGAACATTTTTTGAAATTGTAGACTCTCAAAAGTAAAAATAAAACATGAAAAATAAAAGGAGATGAAATAACACAAAAATGAAAGAAAAAACGTAAAGAAACACAAAAGAGTAACCCGGTTCAAAAACCTTCAAGAATGTTCCTAAAACTGAATAGAGACCTTACAGAAGGTTCCCAAACTGGTTCCGGAGCCCGTGAGAAACAGCGAACAGCGGCAATCTGCCGCAGATGGATTTGCCCTCAAATTGTACATCTATGCTCAATGAGTATATGGATATAATCCATTGGAAGAAACAAACTTTAAATTCTAAATGAGTTAAATGGTGTCCTTATTTAAATTCGGTGATTTTAAGAAATGTGCAATGAAGTTGTCCTACTTAAGAATATAATCATCCTAGAGCAGTAAAAGTTCAAGGTACTAGCACTAGTACAGAACCGGCCTTTAGTCCCGGTTGGGAAGGGCCTTTAGTCCCGGTTCCCCAACCGGGACTAATAAAATAGGGACTAAAGGCCCCCCCTCCCCCTTTGGTCTCGGTTGGCCACGAATCGGGATTAAATCCCCGCCACGTGGCCGGCAGCACGCGCCGGGGGCTGGGGACCTTTAGTCCCGGTTGGTGACACCAACCGGGACTAAAGGTTTAGGGGTTTAGGGGTTTAGGCTTTATTGTTAATTTTTCCTTTTCATTTTGTGTTTTTCATTTATTTATTTATTCATTTCAAACATATTTTACGCTACTACATACTGTACACGTTATGCATATATACAATAGAATTCTCGTAGAACCAATCATATATCATAGAATTTCTCTCGTACGACCACGCATACACACACACACACACACACACACACACACATATATATATATATATATATATATATATATATATATATATATAATTAGGTATATACAATTTTCCTACAATTTGCAGATCATTACATGCAGGCATTAGGTGATCACCAAATGGTATTCTCCGCAAGGTAGTCAGAATCCCGACTCGACTCCTAGAGTCCTACGACTTCACGACCCTACGCAAGCATGTCGATCCAAGTCCCACTATGAATCCGGATCTGGTAGAATACATGTTGAGTCGCGATCCAAATTATAGAATCCTATACAAAATTGTAGAATCCCGACTATGCTATGGACTATGTCCGAATCTACTAATTTATCTAAGCCATTTGTTTAGTGTTAGAAGAATAGTATGCCATCATCCAAACCCTTTTTCACATGCCTCATGGCCCTTTATTACCGTCCCAAGCCCAAATGCTCAGGCGCCGACACCTTTGATCTAGCTCTCAGAAACCCTAGATCAAAATTTAGGATCAGGCTTGTCGACAATGGAGTTGGTGTGAGAAGGAGGATGCATCAAGATTGATCGGAGAAGGTGAGCAAGACCCTTCAAGGTTCAACACTACAGGTCAGCTATACAAGTGATCGGCTATTCACATACTCTAAAAAAACCTCCTAAGTAATTTTTGTGTGTTTAAGATTTAAATGTTCTACACATTTCCCTCTCATATATGTTCCATACATGAAAGCTAGATAGTAGGTTAGCAATGAAAATATGTGAAATACAATTAACATTAATGTGTTCGTTTTTCACTCTATATTTCGTGTTAAAATTCTATAGAACACATGCATATTTCTGGCATGGATACAAAATATCTTATTTGAGTAAATCTAGTAGAATCCTCGATTCCACGACTCGATACTACGATTTGATTATGTCCATGGAAAATTGATCCGACTCCGAATCCCGACTCTGACTATCTTGATTCTCCGTCGGGAGATATGACCTGCTCAAGCAAAAATCCCGCAATTTCCTCTTGAATTGCTCGTATGCGGTCTGTTGCTAGGAGCCTATCCCGTATCGACACCATCTTTAAAGAAGGAGATCAATATGAATATATTAGTTGTGTGTACATATATTTGATCATGATAAAAAAATTGTGAATAGTGTTTACGTACCCTAAGATGTCTTGCATCTCCGTTCTTTTCGGTCATAAAGCGAATGTTCTCGCAAACGTAGTATGCACATAAATTAGTCCCCTGTTTCTGTTTCAAACACTTTACGAGAATAAAATCCAATCAGATAATAATCAAGCATGATAATCGTTATTGAAACTAGAATTAAAGAGATGCGCGGACGTAGCTAGTACTACTTAATTATAATTACCATGGACCGTCGCCATCTCAGCTCTGGTTTCCATTCACCGTAAATCTCTTTGGCGAACTTTTTCCAAACCCTGCCCGGCAAAGAAAATGAATAAAGGATCTATTAATTACTTGATATCAAGAAATGAACTAAAGAGGCCGACATAGTGCGATAATGATTGAAATTACCTGTCGAGCATCAAATACATGTTTTTGTATTCCTTAGAGTCTCTACTTAGTGAGTCCAGTACTTCAACCGTTCCCCCGTTAACTCTAATGGTTAGCAGGATCCAGTGGTACCTGCGCACATGTTTGTATAAGCGGGCATGCATTGTGCACTCAACTACACACTTAACATCGAGTAAGCAAAAATAGAATTTGTAGTACAAGACAATAACACTCACCTGAAGTTGTAAGGAAGTAGTATTTCTGGTTTGGTATATAGGCTTTTCAAAAACATTAGCAAGCTTTCCTCTGTGTCTTTTTCGAACGTAGTTAACACCTCTTCATTAACGGTATTTGGGTCAATGAACCCAATGCTATGGACTCCATCTCTATTCAATTCAAAAATCTTCATTCTGCATAATACCACACAAAAGAATATAGTGATGACAATTCATTACAGGCAATGAACAAGCTGAGCTAGAGACTTAAATTACAGAAACAGATCACTTACAGACAATAGCAACTCACGAGAGATTTGTTGAGTGCATCTTGTTTGAAAAACTGAAAAAGTTCTTCATTTTCAATCCACAAATCTTTACCATGGTAGTAATGCTCTGGCTTGACTTTCACCATGAGGCTCTCTCGCCCGACCTTTATTTCTCTCAGGTACCACTCATGCAAGTTGCGCATTTGCGTTGACAGAAGCTTCTCCGCTTCAGGACTGACCAGAGGCTTCCCGGGGACATATTTCCATGCTAGGTCCTTCTCATCCGTCATGGGGATTGCCTCCATGCCTAGGAGTGCTTCAACAGTGATACCGATCTCGCTAGCCTTCTTTCTATCGGCGTCGGTTATCGCCTTATAGGTACTCACCTTGAGCGGGGGGATCGACTGCACTTCCTGTTCTCCGAGGGAACAATTTTCCCGCATTTATTACTACCTGTAGTCTGCGGCTGCTGTTTTTGTTGTTTATGATATGACTTGCTAATACCGCGATCATAGTCTGATTACTTTTTCTCCACAGCCGGTTTAGCACAATCCAAAAAGTGTTGTACAACTTTCTCAGGTATTTTCTCCTTTGGCGGCGGGGGCGGTTTCGGTCCAAAATGGGCCCGTAGTTGGGCAGCCACTTCGAGATCGGTTTCCTGGGGCGCTCGTCCTCAACATCATCAACAGGGTGATCGCCCCTGATCTTATAGCGCAATGCACCGCATACCGGACATGCATTCAAATTCTCGTACTCCTCACCATGGTAGAGAATGCAGTCATTAGGGCATGCATGTATCTTCTGCACCTCTAATCCTAGAGGGCAGACAACCTTCTTTGCTTCATACGTATTGTCGGGCAATTCGTTGTCCTTTGGAAGCTTATTCTTCATTATTTTCAGCAACTTTTCAAATCCCTTGTCAGATACACCATTCTCTGCCTTCCATTGCAGCAATTCCAGTGTGGTACCCAGCTTTTGCTTGTCATCTTCGCAATTTGGGTACAACAATTTGTTGTGATCCTCTAACATGCGCTCCAACTTTAACTTCTCCCTTTCACTTTCGCAGTTCCTCTTTGCATCAGCAATGGCCTGACCAAGATCATCAGCGGGCTCATCTGATGCTTCTTCTTCAGCTTCTTCTTCTTCTTCATTCCCTTCCCCCATTGTAGTACCATCGTATTCAGGGAACCCAGGATAGTTGTCATCATCCTCTTCTTCTTCATTCTCTTTCATTAGAACCCCTCTTTCTCCGTGCTTGGTCCAACAGTTATAGCCGGACATGAAACCGGATGTAAACAGGTGGACGTGAATGACTTTTGAGTTAGAGTAATTCTTATCATTCTTACAGACAGTACATGGACAACACATAAAACCATTCCGCTTGTTTGCCTCAGCAGCATGCAGAAAACTATGCACGCCATTAATGAACTGGGGACAGCGTCGGTCTTCTCACATCCATTACCGACTCATCTTCATTACATAACATCAAAGTGACCAAATTAATACAAGTTCATACATAAAGTTCATACACACTGATTCTCATAAAACAACACACAACTATCTAGTTAAAGCATTTAAATGCAACAACAAATGCGATCAAAACCGTAACTAAGGTAACAATTGATCCAACGGCATAATAATACCAAGCCTCTTTATTAATGACATATTTTCTAATCTTTCTAATCTTCAAGCGCATTGCATCCATCTTGATCTTGTGATCATCGACGACATCAGCAACGTACAACTCCAATTTCATCTTCTCTTCTTCAACTCTTTTCAATTTTTCTTTCAAATAATCGTTTTTTTTTCAACTAAATTTAACTTCTCGACAATAGGGTCGGTTGGAATTTCCGGTTCACATACCTCCTAGGTAAAAATATGTATGTCAAATTGATGATCATAATTTTCATTAACACGAAATGCAACAAATAGTTATAAAAGAGAATATACCACATCCGAATCATAAACTGGACGAGGGCCGACGGGCATGGATACCAAAACCATGGCACTATGTATAACAAACAATCATACAAGTAAGAAAATTATACAAATAACTATCTAAATCATACAAATAAGATTTTTTTTAATAAAAAGGATAAGAACAAGAGGCTCACCAAGGTGGTGCCGGCGACGGGACTGTGCGGGCGATCGACGGTGGTTATTAGGACGGGGACGGGAAGGCACTAAGTAAACTACACCTACACATATGCAAACTAAGAAGTTAATTTGAGATCAAATTGCATATAAATCAAATAAACTCCCACATAATTACTCCCAAACTAAAACCCAAAAATCACTATAATTATAGAGCATTGCACGAGCTAATCTAGCAATGAGAGATGAAAGGACCAAGTTGCTAACCTTTGTGAACATTTGGATGGATGGGGTGCCTAAAATCTTGACAAATCTTGGCAAAAATGAAGGATGAGCTCGAGCAAGGGAAGAGAACAGAGGAGAGAAATGAGAAAACAGAGAGCTTGGGCTCGAGCTGGACGAATCACTATTTATAGTGATACCTTTAGTCCCGGTTGGTGATACAAACCGGGACTAAAGGTGCATCTCTAGTCCTGGTTGGTGATACCAACCAGGACTAAAGGGCCTCGCAGGGGGCCCAGCCTGACGCAACCCTGCCACCACCCCTTTATTCCCGGTTTCTATCACCAACCGGGACTAGAGGTTCCTCATGAACCGGGACTAATGCCTAGCCTCATGGACCGGGACTAGTGGACACATTAGTCCCGGTCCAAAACCAGACCGGGACTAATGCTCCGGTCCAAAGGCCTGTTTTCTACTAGTGTAGGATTTCAATGGACCGTAATGAACGCAAATTACAAACTGCTTGGCAAAAGGTTGGCGTTTGATCTCAGCACCATAGGGGCTTCAACGCAGGCTGGCAATGGAGATTACCCAAGCGGGTATTGCACTCCCATCCCCATCCTCACGACAACCTTCGCAAGCCTGTCCCCGTCCTCGTACCCTTTTACAGGGAGAAAAATATTTCCATCCTCATTCCCATCGGGTATTTTATCCACGTGCAAAAGACCCATACCTACAATCAACAATAACCTTCGATAGCATTTCAATAGACAAATAGCATTTTAGCACAATATATAATATGTTGTTGTCACATTAAGGATTTCTTACGGCTTTTAAGGGGTGGGATGGGTGAAAATTTGGATGGGTAAGGACGGGAATTACATGGGGTCTACTAATTTTAGAGCCGAGATGTAAGGCCTTCACGGGTAAGTCGGATAACGGGCACGGTATTGCTATCCCATTTCCATCCCCGTCTTGCACGCTGGAGAGATTAAGGTATTTGACCCACAAGCCTCCCGTGGGCATTCAAGCTGGTACATGACCGTCCCCTAATAGAATATTACCTATGAGGATGCGGGTTACAGTTAACCATTGTCAGCTTAAGCTTCACCCCACCAACGATGCTTCAAGGACCAAGCTCACCTAAAATCACAGACAAACTGCGCTCTTGTAGCCGGGCGCGACGGAGCGTGCCAGCCCATCTGGTATCTTATTAATCAACAACAACAAAACGACGTGTAGTATCTGCTACCCCAAATAGAATATGTCGCATGGATGTTGTACGAAAATGGGGTCCGTGTGGCCCCTTTTATCGAAAAAAATGGCGTGCCTCGCCAGTACAGAGTAAAGACTCCTGCAAGACCTAGATAGCGTCCCACCCGAGCATATTTGCTTTTGTTAGCATTCCGCTCATTCAAACGTTGTAAACACTATGTGCTCGATGTCACATTTCTGCAAAGCGACCCAACTACACTTCCAATCGAACTTTATTTAGCACCGGGCATACAACGTAATAGATTTGGCATCGTTCAGCTTGGACCCACGAGCATATAAACTAGTAATATACGAATCCAACTTACCGAAGGACCAGCGTCTCAGGTTGTTGCTTTGCGTGAGAAAGGACATCGACTCGCTTAGTTTATTGGCTCCAGGAATATGATATCGCAGCAAATTGATGCATCGATGTCCTGAGTTTTTTGTTTGGCATCGGCTCGGCAACGTAGGGCACCGACGTCAAATGTTAAAAAAAAACAAATTTGGCATCAGTTTTGACCTACATAGTGAAGGGCCGAGCTTTGGTACATCTACGTAAGTTGTTAACGTAAGAACTTACGTACGAGATGATCTGGCGTGTGTTTGTTGGAAGAAACAAAAAGCCCAGGCCCACCCGGTGAAAATCAGGGGAGGGGGATTGGTTGAGTGAGGAAAGAACGTAAGTTTACATTAACAGCTTACGTAGATGTAGCAAAGCTCGTGAAGGGCCTAATAAGTTGTTAAAAAAGCAAGGTGGGGTGGTGGGAGCAGGTACAAGCACAACGAGGAGCGAGCGCAGCATGGAGGGAAGCCTTGGGCCACGGCTGATGGGCGTCGGGAAGCGACGTCGGCGCCTTGCAGGAGGAGAGCTGCGTTGTGGAGTCGTCTGCCTTGGGGCGATCTGAGCTGCGCTGTGGGGCGGCTAGACTTGGGGAGATCGTGAGGAACGTCGGGAGAGGGAGAAGAAAGCGGACCCCCCGCCCCCGTACCCCCCACGTCGCCCTCCCAAGCGGGGCGCCCGGGGCGGCCTCTCCTTGCCCCCACCGCCTAGCTCCCCCTCCCTCTCTTCCTCCCGCCGCTGCCGTCGGCTGGCGCGGCCGGGCGTTTGCCCGTGCGGCGCTGCGCGTGGCCGGCGGTGGCGGACCCTCTCCCTTCCCCGACGTGGACTCCAGCTCGGGTGGTGTGGTCCGGCGGCGGTGTTCCTCGGCGGGCGGCCCTCCGGTGCAGTCCGGGCGGTGGCGTGGCGGCGGCGCAGGCGGCGGCTGGCCGGGATCTGGCTGGCCGCGTTCTGCAAGCCCAGATTTGGGCCGTTTGGGCCCGATCTGGGTCAAGGCGGGCCGGTTGGGCCTCTGGCGCGTCGCCTTCGATTGGTCCGACGAGCTACTGGCGATGGGGGCAGCGGCTACCGTGCTACGTCTGCTGCAACGCGGCGGCGGGAGCTTAGCGGGCCCGATCTCGGTCCCGCTGGGCAGTTGGCCCGGCGTGCTCCTGCCCTGTGTCCGGTCTGCTACCGCCTGAGCCGGTGGAGGTTGTCCCCTCCCACGTGGCTGTGGTACTGCCGGTCCCTGTCTATGGTGGCCTCGTTTCGGTCCGGTCGGCCTCGCAATGTTTGCCGTGGTGAGGTGACGGTGGTGTCGTCGTGACTGTGATGGCGCATGTTGGTGGACGGTTGGCATGGTGGAGCTGAGGGTTGGTTCTGGGCTGTGTGTGTGAGGGGTCGGGAGAAATCTCTGTCAGGTCTGCCCAACACCATCGCGGTGACGCCTGTGGGCGCCGCCATCCTTCTTGAAGGGCGTCGGGGTACCCCTCCCTCACTCCCCTCCGTGTACCGGGAGAAATCCTAGGATTCGTCCGGGCAGCAGCGTCGTCGTCGTCGCAATCCTTCTTGAAGGTGTTGCTTGGTGCCCGGCAACCCGATGGCATTGGAGTGCGGTGGACCTCTCCGGTGGGCGCAACAGTTGCGGGATGCCACGGCTTTCGTTGATCCAGTGTGGCTCGCATTTGTTCTCTTATTTTCTCTTGTTCTTTTCTTTTGGGTATAATTGTGCTGTTTGCCCCAACATGGAACTCGTTGATGCATCGGATGGTTGCTATATCAATATAGCGGGGCGAAAGCCTATTTCGAGAGAGGGAGCAGGTACAAGCCGGTATTGAAAAACGAAGAGGGCATGCTCGTGTTTGGTTGTTTGGCAGGGGAGTACGCAAGCTATATCGACTAACTTATTGTTGGTCGCCACTGCAAGTAGCTCAAGTTGTTAATTTTATACTAGCAGCTGGACGGCAATTATGGACGGATCAATAATAGAATGTCCAGCCAGCTACATATCCAGCCTACCGTGCAACCTCGCTCCAAATCCATGAATACACAATGACGCACCACTACACAACCATAGTGATCATACCAGCAACGGCTCTGACGCTCTTGCTGCTGCGGTGGACACCCAAAGATAAAGAACCATCACGGGATCATAACTCGGGTGAGATCCCTGAAGAATCTGCCAGGTATTGTCGAACCGGGCGTCCAACGCCGCCATGTAGCGACGGACGTGCTCGTCCTCCTCCCTGACACGGCGACGTACCACCTCCGCGGGGACCCGCTCCCTCCGCACCGAAAGTGGCCCGCGTGACCGCCACCACAGAAGCTCCGGGTCGACGACGAGACCTGGATTCCTCACCAACCTCCGAGCCCGGGAAGGTAGCACCTCCCAGTGCCAGCCCGGCGGAGCCCAGTCCCGGATATGGCGCCTATCAAGCAGGCTCTCGCGGACCACTCGACGATGAGGATGCGGGCCGGGCATCGTCGACGTCGAGACAAAT
This sequence comes from Elymus sibiricus, assembly GCA_039707655.1. Taxonomy (NCBI): domain Eukaryota; kingdom Viridiplantae; phylum Streptophyta; class Magnoliopsida; order Poales; family Poaceae; genus Elymus; species Elymus sibiricus. The sequence continues at coordinate 391,483,138 of CM077671.1, forward strand.
TCCTATGAGAACGTTTTCTTATCGTTTAATCACTAATTTTTCATAAAACCAATTTTTTTTCTGTAATCTAACATACACATACTAATTTTTTCCTAAAACTCCTAATAATTAAATAAAACATAAAACAACTAAAACATAAACATTCATCATATAAAAAAATCAACATATATTTAAAAAAAAAACCACAGAGCAGGGGTGGTGGCGGCTCACAGCGGGGGCGGCGACGCGGAGGCGACGGAGCGATGACGGGGACGGGGCGGCGACGGAGAGGCGATGGGGACGGGGCGGCGACGGGGGCGGCGGGGGAGGGCCGGCGGGGGCGGAGACGGGGGCGGGGCGGCGACGGGGCGGCGACGGGGACGGCGGGCTCGGGGCGGCGACGAGGACGGCGGCGACGGGGCGGCGACGGGCTCGGGGCGGCGACGGGGCGGCGACGGGGCGGCGGGCTCGGGGCAAGGGCATATGAAATCTGAAATTTTCCAAGTGTTTACTTATATAGAAGAAGCATTGGTCCCGGTTCGGGGAACCAACCGGGACCAATGCCCACCTTTAGTCCCGGTTGGTGCCACCAACCGGGACCAAAGGTCTCTTTTCAGCAGCCCAAAGGGCGGGAAGCAGAGACCTTTGGTCCCAGTTGGTGGCACCAACCGGGACCAAAGGGGGGCATTGGTCCCGGTTGGTGGCATCAACCGGGACCAAAGGGTGATTCTGCCCGGGGCCAAATTTTTAGTCCCACCTCGCTAGACGAGAGAGCTCGAGAGTGGTTTATAAGCGCTGCTGCACATACCCTCTCGAGCTCCTCTCTACTGCAGGCCTTCGGGCCTAATCTGTCACTGCCTGTGGGCCTATTGGGCCTTCTGCGGGCCTGAATCCTGGCCCAACAAGCTGGTTCGGTTTCAAGTCGTATTCAGGCCGTGGCGGCCCAAAAAATTCCAGTCTTTTGTTTTGTTTTTTGCTTTATTTATTTTATTTTGTTCCTACTTACTGTTTTTTAGTTCATTCTTTTTGCTTTTAGGTCACAAAAATTATAAACTTTCTATTAGTGCCTTTAGTTTTCAAATTTGGATAGTTTAAATTAGAATTTTTTGAAATTTGTGTGAATCACTAGTTTGTGAATAACTTTACTAAAAAAAGAGATTTTTGAGTGATCCTTTTTCTGTTTAAATTTGTGTGAATCACTAGTTTGTGAATCATTATTTTAAATGTCTGTTTTAATCAAAAACAGATTTGGTTATTTTAGTTTGCTATTAAAGTTTCTAACAAAAAATTTCTTTATGAAAATTCTTTTTGCTATTAATGTTTTGAACAAAAAATTCTTTGATAATTTTAGTTGCATAAATTTTATATAATTTTACTCAAAAATACTAGAGGTTTATAAAAGCTTTTTAGTTTATTCCTTTTGCTATTAGAGTTTTATAAAAGCTTTTTAGTTGATTCTTTTTGCTATTGAAGAATATTATTGTTTTGTTTTAGTTGATCATAACAGAATATTTTAATTGGTTATTTTTAGTTCATTCTTTTTGCTATTAGAGTTTCATAAAAGTTTTCTAGTTCATTCTTTTTGCTATTATTTCATTCTTTGAGCTAAATGACCCTGAAATTAAAAAACAGTACAAATGAACTCTGAAAAGGTTGAAAGTTGGCATGGTATCATCATTTCACCCAAATAGCATGTGCTAAAAAGTTGAGAGGGTTACGGCAAAAACTAGATGCACTTCGTGTACAAAACGGACAATCTCTTTCGAAGTGTGAGGGTTTCGGACGAAAACTCATCTGTTACAAAGGTATTTCATTATTTTGAACTTATTTGAACTCCAGACTTTTTGTGTGTTCGAAATGAACCATTCAAAGCCACATCATCAATTTTCAACCCTTTCTGACTTCATTTGGTATTTTTCATGCATTTACTGATTTTTTTGAGCTAAATGACCATGAAATTGAAAATCACTACAAATGAACTCTGAAAAGGTTGAAAGTTGGCATGGTATCATCATTTCACCCAAATAGCATGTGCTAAAAAGTTGAGAGGGTTACGGCAAAAACTAGATGCACTTCGTGTACAAAACGGACAATCTCTTTCGAAGTATCAGGGTTTCATACGAAAACTCATCTGTTACAAAAGGCATTTCATTTCTTCACATGTAACTGCAGTGATATTCTAGATCAAAGGCATCATCATACTAGTTGTGGAGAGAAAGTCTTCACTTTTTCTTCGCTTGTGTCATTTGCTTATTGCGCCGTAACCATGGATAATCTTCATCGTTTAACAGGGTGCTTGGGTCAGCCTTGACTTTGAAGGGAGGAATTTCATGAAACTTTTCATAATCTTCAGACATGTCTGTCTTGCCCTCCAATCCCACGATGTCTCTTTTTCCTGAAAGAACTATGTGGCGCTTTGGCTCATCGTATGATGTATTCTCTTCCTTATCTATTCTTTTTCTCGGTTTGGTAGACATGTCCTTCACATAGAAAACCTGCGCCACATCATTGGCTAGGACGAATGGTTCGTCTGTGTACCCAAGATTGTTCAGATCCACTGTTGTCATTCCGTACTGTGGATCTTTCTGTACCCCGCCTCTTGACAGATTGACCCATTTGCACTGAAACAAAGGGACCTTCAAATCATGTCCATAGTCAAGTTCCCATATGTCCACTATGTAACCATAATATGTGTTCTTTCCCCTCTTGGTTGCTGCATCAAAGTGGACACCACTGTTTTGGTTGGTGCTCTTTTGATCCTGGGCGATCGTGTAAAATGTATTCCCATTTATCTCGTACCCTTTGTAAGTCATTACAGTCGAAGATGGTCCCCTGGCCAACGAGTAGAACTCATCAGAAACAGTGTTGTCACGCATGAGACGTATTTGCAACCAACTGCCGAAAGTTCTGATGTGTTCACATGTAATCCAGTCGTCACACTGCTCCGGGTGTTTGGAGCGCAGAATATTCTTGTGTTCATCAACATACGGGGTCACCAAGGTAGAATTCTGTAGAACTGTGTAGTGTGCTTGAGACCAAGAATGGTCGTCCCTACATATTATTGAGTTCGCTCCTAGCGCGCCTTTTCCAGTCAGTCTCCCCTCATACCGCGATTGAGGGAGACCAATCTTCTTAAGGTCAGGAATGAAGTCAACACAAAACCCAATGACATCCTCTGTTTGATGGCCCATGGAGATGCTTGCTTCTAGCCTAGCGCGGTTACGAACATATTTCTTTAAGACTCCCATGAACCTCTCAAAGGGGAACATATTGTGTAGAAATACAGGGCCCAGAACGACAATCTCGTCGACTAGATGAACTAGGACGTGCGTCATGATATTGAAACAGGACGGTGGGAACACCAGCTCGAAACTAACAAGACATTGCACCAAATCACTCCTTAACCTTGGCAGGATTTCTGGATCGATCACCTTCTGAGATATTGCATTGAGGAATGCACATAGCTTCACAATGGCTAATCGAACGTTTTCCGGTAGAAGCCCCCTCAATGCAACCGGAAGCAGTTGCGTCATAATCACATGGCAGTCATGAGACTTTAGGTTCTGGAACTTTTTCTCTGCCATATTTAGTATTCCCTTTATATTCGATGAGAAGCCAGACGGGACCTTCATACTGAGCAGGCATTCAAAGAAGATTTGCTTCTCTTCTTTGGTAAGAGCGTAGCTGGCTGGACCTTCATACTGCTTTGGATGCATGCCGTCTTTTTCATGCACATGTTGTTGTTCCTCCCGTGCCTCCGGTGTATCTTTTGTCTTCCCATACACTCCCAAGAAGCCTAGCAGGTTCACGCAAAGATTCTTCGTCACGTGCATCACGTCGATTGCAGAGCAGACCTCTAGGTCTTTCCAATAGGGTAGGTCCCAAAATATAGATTTCTTCTTCCACATGGGTGCGCGTCCCGCATCGTCAGTCGGAACAGATAGTCCGCCAGGACCCTTTCCTAATATTACTTGTAAATCATTGACCATATCAAGTATGTGATCACCAGTATGGAGGGCGGGCTTCTTCCGGTGATCTGCCTCACCTTTGAAATGCTTTCCTTTCTTTCGACATTGATGGTTGGTCGGAAGAAATCGACGATGCCCCAGGTACACATTCTTCCTGCATTTGTCCAAATATATACTGTCGGTGTCATCTAAACAGTGTGTGCATGCGTGGTATCCCTTGTTTGTCTGTCCTGAAAAGTTACTGAGAGCAGGCCAATCGTTGATGGTTACAAACAGCAACGCATGTAGGTCAAATTCCTCCTGTTCGTTCTCCACTAGTAGAATGTCGACCAGTAGTCCCGGTCGGGAAGGGCCTTTAGTACCGGTTCCCCAGCCGGTACTAAAGGGTCGGAACTAAAGGTCCAGACCTTTAGTACCGGTTGGACCACGGACCGGTACTAAAGGCCCACCACGTGGCTGCCTGCGTGGGCTGGTGGTGGAAGACCTTTAGTACCGGTTGGTGATACCAACCGGTACTAAGTGTTCTGTTTTTTTTTGTTTTCGCTTTTAATTAGGTTTTAGTTTTCCTCTCTATTTATTGTGTTTTCCATTCGTTTCAAATTTATTTTACGGTGCTACATACTGTAAACATTAATTACACAAGTTGATGCATATATATATATATATGTAATATAATATACAATATCTCATACACAGTATATATACAAATGGAATTACACATCCATATATATTCTGGACTTATAACTTAAGTCCCAAAACACGGCCGGGACTAGCTAGCTAGTGCTCCGGATGAAATCTCAGTTTTCTACTACTGATTTGCTGGCATTATTGAGGCGGCGGTAAGTAATAGTGCTCTCCGTTTACATCAATGACATGTTGAAGAAGAAATGCCGCAAATTCCTCTTGAAGTGCTACAAAGCGTTGCACGGGTGAGAGCTTCGACATCATCTGCCAAACCTGGAGTTGTCTTTCACGTGCTCCTCTGCGGCGTATACGGCCTTCGGTCTGGAGGCGAATGTTCTCGCAGAGGAAGTATCCACATAAATTTGTCCCCTGATCTTGCTTCGCGCACTTTGCAAAAGAATAGAATTCAATAAGATAATTAATAATCAAGCATGATAATGGTATTGAAACTAGAATTAAAGAGATGAGCAGACCTAGTAGTACTACTTAATTACCTGCATCTTTCTCCACTTTAGCTTCGGTTTCCATTGACGACCGTGATGGTTTTTTTCTATCATCTTTTTCCAAACACTACGCGGCAAAGAAAAAGAACGAAAGAGTTATTATAATTACTTTTGATATCAGGAAATAATGAAAGAAAGCGAGGTCGATAAAGATTGAAATTACCGTTCTATCCTAAAATACAAGTCCACGTATGATTGTTCTCGTGTATCTAGTGAGTCGTACACTTGAACAAGTCCATCCGCGAGGATAATATTTAGGAGGATATAGTGGTCTCTGCGTAGAAGTTTATATAATTAAGCAGGCATGCATATAACTCATCAACTACACTTGACAGCGAGCTAGTAAGCAAAAATAGAATTTGTAGTATACAAGAGAGTAAACACTCACCCCATGTTGTAAGGAAATATTATAGTAGATTTGGTATTCATTAGTGCCTCTAGAAAATTTTCCAAGAGATCTTCTGTGTCCTTGGCATAATGTTTTACCACATGACCATTAACGGTATTTGGGTCGATGAACCCAATGTCATCGATTCCCTCTTGTTTCAATTCCCACATCTTCAATCTGCATAATAGCGTAGAAAAGAACATATATAGTGAGGATAAGCCAATGAACAATATCTTAGCTAGAGACTTAAATTATTAACGATATAAATCACTTACAGACAATAGCAACTGATGAGTCTTTTGTCGATAGATTCCATGTGGTATAACTGGAAAAGTTCTGAGAATTCAAGACATATGTCACATGCATTGACGTAATGCTCTTTCCTTACTTTGACCATGACCACCGTCTCCCCTCGCTCTACTTCACGCAGGTACCAATCATGCAACCGTCGCATCGCAGTTGGTAGTTCCTTGTACTGCTCGGGTGTGACAAGTGGTTTCCCTTTGGCATATTGCATTGCGTACTCAGTTGCACCGTACCAGCGGAATTCCTCGGTGCCAAGGATTTGGCCAAGAGTGAGACCTGCAGCCTCTACTTCTTCGAGGTCGATTGGGTTGCCTTGCACGTCGACTGGTAGGATCGATTGCTTGCTTGGATTGGTACTCACCTTTAGCGGAGAGATCGATTGCTTGGATTGTTCTCCGAGCTGGGGAACTGTTTTCCCGGTAGTAGTACCACCTGTCGTTGATGCCGTACTTCCCGACTTCTTCCTTGGGCTAGGCCGACTTCTCTGCTCACTTGCCTTCTGAATCTGTCGCTCATAGTGTGTCGGCATACGCTCGACATATGCCGGGGGTCGATCAATAAAGTGTTCCATAAAGTGCTCTTGGACTTCCTTGGGTATTACCTCCTTTGGCGTCACGGTCTTCTTTGCAAAAAAGGCTTTCACTTGGCGGTCGCATTCAATTTCGTTTTCCTCTGGTGTCATGTCGTAAGGCAGCTTCCTTTTGGCCGGAGGCTCGGGTTTCTTCTTTGCTTTCCTCCGAAGAGGACTGCTGGTGGCCTTCCTCTTTTGGGAGCCCTGCTGGCGGGACCGCTGCCGGGGTGGAGTCAGCTCACGCGGCGGAGATCGATATCGATGATATGGACTCGCGTCGTGCTCCGTCCCGAGGTTGGGAGGACTGCTGGCGAGGTGGGGAGGACTGCTCGCGAGGTGCGACGCCTCTCGAGGTGGGGAGGACTGCTGGGGAGGTGGGGAGGACTCCTGCCGAGGTGGGGAGGACTGCTGGCGAGGTGGGGAGGACTGCTGGCGCTGCGATGCCTCTGGCTGGGATCCCTCGCGCTGGACATCGATACTAGGAGGAGCCGGTGGCCTTAGCTTCGTTTGTGGAAAGACGATGCAGTCCTTACTCCATAGAATGAGACCACGGCCGGCTTCTGCCAGTGTGGACTCCCCCTCACCTCCAGGGATGTCAAGCAATAGTTCATCATATGCTGGCTCTATTGCGTCCACCGCGACACGAGCATACCCAGCTGGAACCGGATTGCAATGCCAGAGAACACCAGGTGTATTTGGTAAAGCATAGCCCGTCGCGACCCGCACGGGTATGTTCTTCATTTTCTGGATTAGCTCACAAGATGTCTTCTCGGTGATATCATCCACGGGGGTGTGACCCAGCGGTGCCCCCGTGGAACCCACGCTGCTTTTCGGCAGTGTAGATGGGACGGGTTCCCCTGCCTCCTGCTGCGGAGTTTCCCTTTGCTGGGTCAGTAACTGTATCTACCTCTGCTGCTGCTCGTACTTCTGTTCCAACTTTGAAAGTCGGTCTGCTTCCACCTTCTTTTTTCTCGAACGGCTTTTATAACTGTCCTTCCATCCCGCAAACCCCTTGTACCACGGAACAACGCCCACGCCTCGTGTTCGTCCTCCGTGTTCGGCATTCCCGAGGGCGAGTGTAAGCTTGTCGTTCTCTCTATCGGGGTGAAACCGTCCTTCTTGGGCAGCTTTTATTGCTTCAATCAACTCATCTGATGCATGCTTCAGACTGGCCAGTGCAATAATCTTCGCTGTTGCTGGGTCCAACTTTCCCCCATGCGCAAAAAACCAATTCCTGCACCTCTTGGGCCACTTGAAGGTTACTGGAGTGATCCCTTCAGCAAGCATCTTATTCTCTAATGCATCCCACTTAGGAATGGCTGAGTTGTATCCACCTGTCCCTAGTTTATGGTGATACTTTTTTTTCTTCGCATTTATCTGATTCTTTGCCGACTTCTCCATAGCAGCTTCCGATGTCTTGTACTCGATAAATGCGTCATAGTGATTCCTTACCTTCTCGTATATTCCTATGAAGTTGGGCGCCTTCTGGCCTCTAGCATTGTACTCGGTCCATAATCTTTTCTTCCAAGTCTGGAACGCGTCGGCCATCTTATGGAGGGCAAACTCCTTGACTTTGTTCCTTTGGCGCTCCGAGAGAGAATCTGGTAGGATGAAATGCTCCATGAGATCTCGCCAAAGGGCATCTTTAATTCTTGTATCGACATAATTCACTCCTGGTTTTGGGTTGTTTGGTTGAATCCATTCTTGCATTGTGATCGGGACTCCATCCCTAACAACCACTCCGCATTGACGCACAAATGTCCTGGCATTGGCATCAGGGTGAGTCGGTGCGCCATTAGGTTTGAAAGCATCAAGATTGAGCTTTACGTTGCCGTCCAATATTTTGGCACCGCCTCGTACCTTTCTACTAGATTGGCTCGATCCGGAGGGCTGATAATTAAAAGAAAAAAGATTTGTTAATATATATATATATAAATCAATTAATACACATGTAATGATCACCAGAAGCTAATATGTGTATATACCTCGCCGGACATTGTTAGTTGTTCCGGATTTTGGAACATAAGTTGTTCTTCCTCGGCCTCACATCCATCACCGTAATCGTTCAGATATTGTGAGCCGTCATCATCATGTGATTCACCCTGAAGGTCCGCTGGCTTTTCGGAGCAGCGTATCATGTCGAAGATGTCGTCTTCATGAGCTCTACCGGTATTGTCCATAGCTTAATAACTAATCCATAATAATATAGATAAAACAAATTAGTATTCAAATTAGCATGCATTCAAGAAGCAAAATAACTGATAGTTAATTAATAATGCATCATCGAATACATATATAGTAGTTCTTAGAAAAGATCTCATCTCATAATCTCGGATAATTGTTAATACATCGGCTAATCCATCGATCTAGCTAATACATCATAATAATACATATATAGTAGCTAATATATCGATCTAGCTAGAACCCTAGCGCCCGGCGGATATCGGGGCGAGCGGTGGACACCCAAAGAGAAGGAACCATCACAGGAACATAGCTCCAGTGAGATCCCTGAAGAATCTGTCAGGTATTGTCGGACCTGGCCTCCAAAGCTGCCATGTAGCGACGGACGTGCTCGTTCTCCTTGCTGACATGGTACTGTACCACCTCCGCGGGGGAATCATGCCTCCGAATCGTCCGTGGCCCATGCGGCCGCCACCACAGAACCTCCGGGTCGACGACGGGCTGGCTCCTCACCAAGCTGCGCCGCCCGGAAGGCAGCACCTCCCAGTACCAGCCCGGCGGAGCCCAGTCCCTGACAGGGCCCCTCGGCTCAAGCAAGGGACCTCCTCCGGTGACTCGACGACGAGGATGCGGGATCGGCATCGTCGACGTCGAGAAGAAACACTTAATTATGAAAACAAATTAAATAAAACTTAGCAAAAATAACACTTAGCATCTAACAAATTAAATAACACTTAACAAATTAAATAACACTTAGCATCTAACAAAATTAACAAAATTAACACATACCCTAATAACCTAAGAACCTAACTAACTAACTAACTAAACTAACCTAACCTAACTAACTAAACTAACCTGATAACCTAACTAACTAACTAACTAACTAACTAAATAGGGGTGCTGTGTCGTGGTCGGGGTCGGGGTGTCGGGGGTTTCGTGTCGGGGTGTCGTTTTCTTCTTCTTCCCCGCTTCTTCTTTTTTTCCTCTTTTTCCTTTTCTTCTTCTTCCTCTTCTTCCTTTTCTTCCTTTTCTTCTTCTTCCTCTTCTTCCTTTTCTTCCTTTTCTTCTTCTTCTTCTTCTTCTTCTTCTTCTTCTTCTTCTTCTTCTTCTTCTTCTCCTCCTCCTCCTGGGGGTGGGGCTGGCTGGCCACGTCAGTAGGCCGCGCCGGAGTTGCTCCGGCGAGCCGCGCCGGAGTTGACTGGATCGGGTGGGCGCGCGGAGGGGCAAGGAGGAGGGGAGAGGCTCACCGAGGGAGCTCGCCGGAGGGGGGAGGACGCGTCGGGGCGGTGAGGTCGGGGCGCCGTGCGACGTCGATCGGGGCGGCGGGGTCGGGGCGACGGGGTCGGGGCGGCGGGCTCGTGCGCGTCGGGCGGCGGCGACGGCAGATTTCGGCAGCCTGACGGCGTCGTTTTGTCCTTGTCCCGGTGCGTGGGTCGGCCCGGGACGAAGGGATAGTATTTATACGTAGGCACCCTTTAGTATCGGTGCGTGTCTCGCACCGGTACTAAATACCCTTTAGTACCGGTGCGAGACACGCACCGGTACTAAAGGTCCTCCCCAAAAAATGCGCGGGGGCGATGGACCTTTAGTACCGGTGCGTGGCTCGCACCAGTACTAAAGGTTTTTTAATTCAAAATTCATTATTATTTTCAGGAAAACCTCTAAACTTTAAAAAATCATAGAAAAAAATCTATGACTCCAATGGAAATAAATAATATATGAAAAAATATCAGAAAAATATGAAGAATCTGTTTATGGCATTTCCATGCTTGTTTGAACAACTTCAACTGCTGTATAAGACAATTTGATTAAATGGCATTTGAAATGTCATATCTCGAGTTAGAAAAGCAGTATAAATGAACTCTGAAAAGGTTGTAACTTGGCATGACATCATAATTTCACCCACATAGCAACTTCTAAAGAGTTGAGAGGGTTACGGCAAAAACTGGATGCACTTCGTGTACAAACTGGACAATATCTTTCGAAGTATAAGGGTTTCGGACGAAAACTCATGTGTTGCAAAGGGATTTCATTTTTTTGAACTTATTTGAACTCCAGACTTTTTGTGTGTTCAAAATGCACCATTCAAATCCACATCATCAATTTTCAACCCTTTCTGAATTCATTTGGTATTTTTCTTGCACTTACTGATTTTTTTGAGCTAAATGACCCTGAAGTTGAAAAGCACTACAAATGGACTCTGAAAAGGTTGAAAGTTGGCATGGTATCATAATTTCACCCACATAGCAACTTCTAAAGAGTTGAGAGGGTTACGGCAAAAACTGGATGCACTTCGTGTACAAACTGGACAATCTCTTTCGAAGTATGAGGGTTTCGGACGAAAACTCATGTGTTACAAAGGGATTTCATTTTTTTGAACTTATTTGAAATCCAGACTTTTTGTGTGTTCAAAATGCACCATTCAAAGCCACATCATCAATTTTCAACCCTTTATGAATTCATTTGGTATTTTTCATGCACTTACTGATTTTTTTGAGCTGAATGACCCTGAAATTGAAAAGCACTACAAATGGACTCTGAAAAGGTTGAAAGTTGGCATGGTATCATAATTTCACCCACATAGCAACTTCTAAAGAGTTGAGAGGGTTACGGCAAAAACTGGATGCACTTCGTGTACAAACTGGACAATCTCTTTCGAAGTATGATGGTTTCGGACGAAAACTCATGTGTTACAAAGGGATTTCAATTTTTTGAACTTATTTGAACTCCAGACTTTTTGTGTGTTCAAAATGCACCATTCAAAGCCACATCATCAATTTTCAACCCTTTCTGAATTCATTTGGTATTTTTCACGCACTTACTGATTTTTTGAGCTAACTAACCCTGAAATTGAAAAGCACTACAAATGAAGTCTGAAAAGGTTGAAACTTGGCATGGTATCATAATTTCACCCACATAGCAAGTGCTAAATAGTTGAGAGGGTTACGACAAAAACTGGATGCACTTCGTGTACAAACTGGACAATCTCTTTCGAAGTATGAGGGTTTCGGACGAAAACTCATGTGTTACAAAGGGATTTCATTTTTTTGAACTTATTTGAACTCCAGACTTTTTGTGTGTTCAAAATGCACCATTCAAAGCCACATCATCAATTTTCAACCCTTTCTGAATTCATTTGGTATTTTTCACGCACTTACTGATTTTTTGAGCTAAATGACCCTGAAATTGAAAAGCACTACAAATGAAGTCTGAAAAGGTTGAAACTTGGCATGGTATCATAATTTCATCCACATAGCAAGTGCTAAAAAGTTGAGAGGGTTACGGCAAAAACTGGATGCACTTCGTGTACAAACTGGACAATCTCTTTCGAAGTATGAGGGTTTCGGACGAAAACTCATGTGTTACAAAGGGATTTCATTTTTTTGAACTTATTTGAGCATCATCCTTTCCCCTGCACAGCCCGACGGTGGCTCGTGAGTGCCCGCATATGAAATGCACCGTCGGACCGTATGCAGGGAATCCGAATGATTTGTATTCGGTCGATGAACTAAAGGATTTCTAGATAGATCAACAAAACACACGGTTTCCCCTGCATACAGCCCGACGGTGGCTCGTGAGTGCCCGCATATGAAATGCACCGTCGGACCGTATGCAGGGAATCCGAATGATTTGTATTCGGTCGATGAACTAAAGGATTTCTAGATAGATCAACAAAACACACGGTTTCCCCTGCATACAGCCCGACGGTGGCTCGTGAGTGCCCGCATATGAAATGCACCGTCGGACCGTATGCAGGGAATCCGAATGATTTGAATTCGGTCGATGAACTAAAGGATTTCTAGATAGATCAACAAAACACACGGTTTCCCCTGCATACAGCCCGACGGTGGCTCGTGAGTGCCCGCATATGAAATGCACCGTCGGACCGTATGCAGGGAATCCGAATGATTTGAATCCGAATGAGTACGCACACTAAGTGTCGAACATGTCCGAGAGGTGGGTTATATATAGGGTCGTGTGCCTCTTTAGTCCCGGTTGCTAGCACGAACCGGGACTAGTTATAGTGCTGATCCAACAGCTCACAAGCGCTTGAAAGAAACACACGATCCGTGTGCTTCTTCCTGATTGGTACGACCTCGGTCCTGGGAGTGGCTAAAATTTAGTCCCACCTCGCCAAGCGAGAGGGACTCGCAGCGGTTTATAAGCCCTGAGTGCAGAGACGATGAAGCGAGAGGCGCAATGCTCACCTGCACGTAGCTTCAGGCCTTGAGGAAATGGTGTAGACTGCACGGAGCTATCTGCAGTTTCTCAAGGCCTGAAGCTAAGCAACGTGTAGGTGAGCATTGCGCCTCTCCATTTTTAATAACTTATTTTAACTCCGGACATCATAATTTGGCATGACATCATAATTTCACATAATTTCACCCACCCACATCCCTGAATTGGTTACTGTTACACTTCGTGTACAAACTGGTTACTGTTACAAACTGTTACACTTCGTGTACAAACTGGTGGATGCACTTCGTGTACAAAATGTTACAAAGATACCATGCTAGAAAATGCATGCATGTCCTTCACATAGAAAGTGATGACGGTGAAGCCGGTCACATCCCAGAGTGGGATCTCGCGGTGTAAGACTTTTTCTGCGTGTTTGTCCCTTGCTTATGATTGCGCCGTAACCATGGAGAATCTTCATCATTTAACAGGATGCTTGGGTCAGTCTTCACTCTGAAGGGAGGGATTTCATGAAACTTTTCATAATCTTCTGACATGTCTGTCTTGTCCTCCACTCCCACAATGTTTCTTTTCCCTGAAAGAACTATGTGGCGCTTTGGCTCATCGTATGATGTATTCGCTTGCTTATCTTTTTTTCTCCTCGGTTTGCTAGACATGTCCTTCACATAGAAAACCTGAGCCACATCATTGGCTAGTACGAATGAGTCGTCTGTGTATCCAAGATTGTTGAGATCCACTGTTGTCATTCCGTACTGTGGGTCTGCTAGCTGTACCCCGCCTCTAGTATATTTGACCCATTTGCACCAAAACAAAGGGACCTTAAGATCAGGTCCATAGTCAAGTTCCCATATCTCCTCTATGTAACCATAATATGTGTCTTGAAAGTTAGTTGCATCATAGCGGACACCACTGTTTTGGTTGGTGCTCTTTTTATCTTGGGCGATCGTGTAAATGTATTCCCATTTATCTCGTACGCTTTGAAAGTTGTTACGGTCGAACTTGGTGTCTTGGCCAACCTGTACAGTTCATCTGGAACATCGTTGTCATTGATGAGCTTTGTTTGCAACCAACCGGCAAAAGTCTCCATGTGTTTACGTTCAATCCAGGGGTCAGACTGCTCCGGGTTCTTGGACCGTACAATATCCTTGTGTTCCTCCATATATGGAGTCACCAAGGTGGAATTTTGTAGAACCGTGTAGTGTGCTTGAGTGAAAGAATGCCCGTCCATATTTATTGCTTCTTTCTTTCCTAATGTGCCTTTTCCACCCAGTCTCCCCTCATGCCGCGATTCAGGAAGACCAATCGGTTTAATGTCAGGAACAAAGTCAACACAAAACTCAATAACCTCCTCTGTTCCATATCCCTTGGCGATGCTTCCTTCTGGCCTAGCACGGTTATGAACATATTTCTTTAAGACTAACATGAACCTCTCGAAGGGGAACATATTGTGTAGAAATACAGGACCCAGAATGTTAATCTCTTCGACTAGGTGAACTAGAACGTGCGTCATAATATTGAAGAAGGATGGAGGGAACACCAACTCAAAACTGACAAGACATTGGACCAGGTCATTCTGTAACCTTGGTAGGATTTCTGGATCGATTACCTTCTGAGAAATTGCATTGAGGAATGCGCATAGCTTCACAATGGCTAATCGAACATTTTCCGGTAGAAGCCCCCTAAGTGCAACCGGAAGTAATTGCGTCATAATCACGTGGCAGACATGAGACTTTAGATTTTGAATTTTTTTCTCTGCCATATTTATTATTCCCTTTATATTCGACGAGAAGCCAGACGGGACCTTGATACTGAGCAGGCATTCAAAAAAGATTTCCTTCTCTTCTTTCGTAAGAGCGTAGCTGGCAGGACCTTGATACTGCTTTGGAGGCATGCCGTCTTTTTCGTTAATTCTTTGCTTGTCCTCCCGTGCCTCCGGTGTATCTTTTGTCTTTCCATACACGCCCAAGAAGCCTAGCAGGTTCACACAAAGATTCTTCGTCACGTGCATCACGTCGATTGCATTGCGGACCTCTAGGACTTTCCAATATTCAAGTTCCCAAAATATAGATTTCTTCTTCCACATGGGTGCGTGTCCATTGGCGTCATTCGGAACAGATTGTCCGCCAGGACCCTTTCCAAAGATTACCTGTAAATCCTTGACCATATCAAATATATATTCACCAGTACGGAGGCCAGGCTTCTTCCGGTTATCTGGCTCACCTTTGAAATGGTTGCCTGCCTTTCTTAAGATATGCTTGATCGGTAGAAATCGACGATGTCCCAGGTACACATTCTTCTTACATTTATCCAAATATATACTTTCAGTATCATCTAAACAGTGCGTGCATGCATTGTATCCCTTGTTTGTATGTCCTGAAAGGTTACTAAGAGCAGGCCAATCATTGATGGTTACAAACAGCAACGCTCGTAGGTCAATTTCCTTTTGTGTGTGCGCATCCCACACACGTACACCTGGTTTTTTCCACAACTGTAGAAGTTCATCAACTAGTGGCCTTAGGTATACATCAATGTCGTTGCCGGGTTGCTTAGGGCCTTGGATGAGCACTGGCATCATAATGAACTTCCGCTTCATGCACAACCAAGGAGGAAGGTTGTAGATACATAGAGTCACGGGCCAGGTGCTGTGACTGGAGCTCTGCTCCCCAAAAGGATTCATGCCATCTGTACGAAGACCAAACCATAAGTTCGTTGCGTCAGCTGCAAAGTCCTCGAACTCCGTCTCAATTTTTCTCCACTGCGACCCATCAGCGGGTGGTCTCAACATCCCGTCTTTCTTACGTTCTTCTTTGTGCCATCGCAACAACTTGGCATGCTCTTTGTTTTGGAACAAACGTTTCAATCGTGGTATTATAGGAGCATACCACATCACCTTGGCAGGAACCCTCTTCCTGTGGCATTCGCCCTCCACATCACCAGGGTCATCGCGGGGGATCTTATAGCGCAGTGCACCGCATACCGGGCATGCATCCAAATTCTCGTACTCCTCACCGCGATAGAGGATGCAGTCATTAGGGCATGCATGTATCTTCTGCACCTCTAATCCTAGAGGGCAGACAACCTTCTTTGCTTCGTACGTACTTTCAGGCAATTCGTTATCCTTTGGAAGCATCTTCTGTATCATTATCAACAATTCTTGAAATCCCTTGTCAGTTACACCATTCTTCGCCTTCCATTGCAGCAATTCCAGCGTGGTACCCAGCTTTTTCTGGTCATCTTCACAATTTGGATACAATAATTTCTTTTGATCCTCTAACATGCGTTTGAACTTCAACCTCTCCTTGTCACTTTCGCAGTTTCTCTTTGCATCAGCAATGACCCGACCCAAATCATCAGCAGGCTCATCTGATGCCTCTTCTTCAGCTTCCCCCATTGATGCCTCTTCTTCAGCTTCCCCCATTGTTGTATCGGCGAAAGGATAGTTGTCATCATCCTCTTCTTCTTCATTGTCTTCCATTATAACCCCTCTTTCTCCATGCTTGGTCCAAACATTATAGTGTGGCATGAAACCCTTCTCAAGCAGGTGGACGTGAAGTGTTTTTGAGTTAGAGTAATTCCTATCATTCTTACAGTCAAGACATGGACAACACATGAAACCATTCTGCTTGTTTGCCTCAGCCACACGAAGAAAATCATGCATGCCATTAAGAAACCCTGGACTTAGTCGGTCATCGTACATCCATTGCCGGCTCATGTTCACTACACAACATGGAAGTGACCAAATTAATACAACTTCATCATCACATTACAACCAAAAGTAGAGCTAGCAGTGACCAAATGTTACTGCAAATAATAGATACTTATAGTTCATACATACATCTCATAAAACAACATACAACTATCTAAAACATGTAAATGCAACAACAAATGCGATCATAATCGCAACTAAAGTAACAATTGAGCCAACGGCATAATGATACCAAGCCTCTTTATCAATGGCATAT
Organism: Elymus sibiricus; assembly: GCA_039707655.1. Classification (NCBI taxonomy): domain Eukaryota; kingdom Viridiplantae; phylum Streptophyta; class Magnoliopsida; order Poales; family Poaceae; genus Elymus; species Elymus sibiricus. The sequence continues at coordinate 391,499,877 of CM077671.1, forward strand.
TTTCTAATCTTTCTAAGCTTCAAGCGCATTCCAGCCATCTTGTTCTTGTGATCATCGACGATATCGGCAACATGCAACTCCAATCCCATCTTCTCATCTTCAGTTCTTTTCAATTTTTATTTTAAATGATCAATTTCTTTTTGAGCTTGTGTTAATTTCTCGAGCAGAATTGCATAGTCGGTTGGAATTTCTGGTTCAACTACTTCCTATAGATAAAAACATCTACGTCAATTTGGTGGCATAATTAATTGTCATAGACATTAGATGATGTGTGAAATAGTTATAAAAGATAACGACATACCACATCTGAATCATAGACTGGACGAGGGCCGACGTGGGCTGATACCATAACCATGACACTATAGAATAACTAACAATAATACAAGTAAGTAAATCGTACACGCAGCTATCTAAATCATACAAGTAATTTTTTTTAACAAAAAGGTTTTAAGAAGAACAAGAGGCTCACCAAGGTGGCCGGTGCCGCGACGAGACGGTGCGGACGATCGACGGTGGTTAGGACGGGGATGGGAAGGCACCAAATAAACGACACCTACACATATGCAACCTAACAAGTTAATTTGAGCTCAAATTGCATATAAATCAAATAAACTCCCACATAATGACCACTCCTCCAAAACATAGCTAAAACCCACAAATCACATATCTTTGAGCATACCACAAGCTAATCTAGCAATGAGAGATGAAGGAGCAAAGTTGCTAACCTTTATGAACACTTGGATAGATGGGGTGCCTTTAAATCTTGACAAATCCTTGGCAAAATGGAGGATGAGCTTCGAGCAGGAAGAAGAACAGGGGAGAAAACAGAGAAATGAGAGCCCCTTCGATATGGCTGCGGACGAAGCGTATATGTAGGAAGTCTTTAGTACCGGCTGGTGACAGCAACCGGTACTAAAGGTTTCCCTTTAGTACCGGTTGGTGTCACCAGCCGGTACTAAAGGTGCAAGCGGGGCCCAAGTCTGACCAACAGCCTGCCACGCCCCCTTTAGTACCGGCTCGTGACACGAACCGGTACTAAAGATCGCTCACGAGCCGGTACTAAAGGTCGCCCTGCTCCTAGCCGTTGGAGCCGGCACGAACCGGGACTAATACCATCTTTAGTACCGGCTCGTGACCAGACCGGGACTAATGCTCGGGACGAAAGGTCTGTTTTCTACTAGTGCTCATCCCACACACGTACACCTCTTCCATTCCATAGCTATAAAAGTTCATCAACTAATGGCCTTAGGTACACATCAATGTCATTGCCGGGTTGCTTAGGGCCTTGGATGAGCACTGGCATCATAATGAACTTCCGCTTCATGCACAACCAAGGAGGAAGCTTATACATACATAGAGTCACATGCCATGTGCTATGCTTGCTGCTCTGCTCCCCAAAAGGATTAACGCCATCTGCACTTAAACCAAAACATACGTTCCTCGGGTCACCTGTAAAGTCGCTCCACTTTCTCTCGATCTTTCTCCACTGCGACCTGTTAGCGGGTCCTCTCAACTTCACGTCTTTCTTACGGTCTTTTTTGTGCCATTGCATCAACTCGGCATGCTTTTTGTTTCTGAACAGACGTTTCAACCGTGGTATTATAGGAGCATACCACATCACCTTGGCAGGAACCCTCTTCCCGGTGCGCTGGCCCTCAACATCACCAGGGTCATCTCTTCTGATCTTATACCGCAAGGCACCGCATACCGAGCATGCGTTCAAATCCTCGTACGCACCGCGGTAGAGGATGCAGTCTTTAGGGCATGCATGTATCTTCTGCACCTCCAATCCTAGAGGGCATAGAACCTTCTTTGCTTCGTACGTACTGCCGGGCAATTCGTTATCCTTTGGAAGCTTCTTTTTCATTATTTTCAGTAGCGAACTAAATCCCTTGTCAGACACACCATTGTCTGCCTTCCATTGCAGCAATTCCAGTGCGGTACCGAGCTTTCTGTTGTCATCTTCGCAATTTGGGTACAACCCTTTTTTGTGATCCTCTAACATGCGATCGAACTTTAACTTCTCCCTTTCACTTTCGCACTCTCTCTGTGCATCAACAATGACCCGGCGAAGATCATCATCGGGCACATCGTCTGGTTCCTCTTGATCTTCAGCTTCCCCCATTGTAGCATCACCGTATTCAGGGGGCGGGTAGTTGTCGTCATCCTCTTCTTCTTCGTTGTCTTCCATCATAACCCCTCTTTCTCTGTGCTTGGTCCAAACATTATAGTGTGGCATAAAACCCTTCTCAAGCAGGTGGAAGTGAAGGGTTTTAGAGTTGGAGAAAGCCTTCGTATTCTCACAGACAGTGCATGTACAATGTATAAAACCATTCTGCTTGTTTGCCTCAGCCGCTTCGAGAAAATTATGCAGGCCCTCAATATACTCGGAGGTGCGTCGGTCACCGTACATCCATTGCCGGTTCATCTGCGTGCATATCATGCATAGAGAAGTGATCAAATTAATAGAAATTCATCATCACATTAAACCAAAGTACAGTAGTGACCAAAATAAATATAATAACAAACAATAATAAAAGTAAGAAAATTACACAAGTATCTATCTAAATGATACAAGTAAGAACTTTTTTCTTTTAGACAAGGAGCTTCGAGAGGAGAAAGCTTAAGTGTGGCTCGGGCATTTCATCGAACACCTCATGTGCATAGGAGGTGAGTTAGAGCAACACAAAGCTCTCCCCTCGCCGGCCAGAAAAACAGAGCAATGTGGAGTGCTCTGCTCGCTCGCGGGGGGTATATATAGGCATCTCATTGGTCCCGGTTCGTGGCTGGAACCGGGACTAAAGGACCCCCTTTGGTCCCGGTTCCAGCCATGAACCGGGACCAATGGTTGTGGGCCAGGAGCGAGGCACACTGGTCCCGGTTCGTATCTGGAACCGGGACCAAAGGGTCCAAACGAACTGGGACCAATGCCCCACGAGGCCCGACCGGCCCCCTGGCCTCACGAACCGGGACCGTTGCCCCCATTGGTCCCGGTTCGTGACTGAACCGGGACTAATGGGCTGGCCCGGCCTGGACCAATGCCCTGTTATGTACTAGTGTAGTGAAGAGGTCATACCTAAAACCGGAGAATACCATCGGAAATTGGTAGCTCATTTTGGTAATTAGATATTAGGGATCGTAAGGGATATTATATTGTATATATGCATGAACGTGTACTATTGTAATAGCGTCGAATATATATACAAAAACTTGTTGTTCGACTAACAAGCACGAAGAAAGAGGTCACTTCTCTATATTCATCACGATGTTGTGTAATGGTTCTTTCATTACTAGATATATATAGTAGCGTCGAGTTGAATGGAAACATAAAATAAAAATGAAAACCCTAAATCAAAAAGAATTGAATGATAAACACACAAAAAAGTAAACACAAAATGAAACCCCTAAACCCTCCAAAACCCCTCCCTCCAAAACCCCAAAATCCTCCAAAACCCCACCAGCCTTTTAGTCCCGGTTGGTGTTATCAACCGGGACTAAAGGTCCTCCTGCCTGAACGCTGCGCAGCGGCCACGTGGAGCCCCTTTAGTCCCGGTTCGTAATACGACCGGGACTAAAAATGAGGGCCTTTAATCCAGATTGATTAGTCCCGGTTGCTCAACCGGTACTAAAGACACTTACAAACCGGGACTAATGTCCCGTTTTCTACTAGTGTATCCGGCCTAGCATGAGAAAAAGGAGGTTGGAATCACGGTCGAGACCTTTAGACCACTTCTTCTCACTCGTCAAAACTCCATGTGGATCCTGAAGAGACCTGCCAAGTCCGATTCTTCTCCATAATTTGGAGTGAGATTTTTGTATTGGGGAGGCGTAAACGGCCATACCAATATGTCTTCTTTCGCTGCTACTCTTCGTGAGAACCTCGACCGCCACACCATCACCACTGCGGTGGAAACTCAGTGGCTACTAAGCATCACGGTGGAAAGAAATGTAGGTGGATTGACTTGTCGCAAACTTAGCTAATTTCAGTGGGTAGAGTACTTCCGCTACATATGTGGAAGTAGACTAGTGGTACGCGCCTATACTCTATACCACTCGCAAACGTCAAGGTGCTTGATGCCGTCTTTCAAAATTGGTTACGAGAACTAAAACTGTTTTCAAATACGGAAATCAAATTACTTCAGTCTTATGTGAAGTGTCACGTTTCGTGCAAATATTTATGTTTTGAGACAAACGTGCAAAAATTACCAAACTTATCGTCTAGTGTTCTATTTTTTTATCGTCTACTAGTGTTTTTTCAATGTAAAATGTAAATTTAGTAAGTCATTCTTAAAAAACTTTGCAAATGCATGAGTCTTCCTGATAGCTACATGCAGATTGTTTTTGTGAATTTTCCGATGCTTCATCAAATTAAACCCAAATGATAATAAAAAAGTAATCAAAACCCAAATGGTGTTGAGCGATCTTTTGTGTGTGGATTTGGTCTCGATTCCCAGCTCAAATCACCATTAGCCAGCGGGCGTTTGTTTGAGTGGTATATGGCTTTTGCAGCCCTCCGCATTAATTAAGGCTATATACCCAAATTATTTATTGGTTGAAAATAGGAATATAAGTCCATATATATTGGCGATATCTTTTATAGTTTTCTGAGAAGGTGATAACTAAACGGTGTACTGTCAAAAATGTTTTACATTATGGACGGAGAGAGTAACAAACTAGTACTTCCTAGTCAAGCGTCATCGTTATCAGAAAAGGACTAGTATACATGTCCATGGCTTTTTGGGCTTACCCAAAACAAATAATTCACAGTGCGATATGGGAAAGACTTTGTACTTAGTGGGTCTCTGCCGGATCCACACGGAGTTTTGACGAATGAGAAATGAGAATCGTGGGTCAAATTATCTTTTGTCCTCCTCTTAAGGGCTGGGAGTGATTCGAACCTTTTTCTCCTGTTAGGCCGGACACATAAATGCTGAGAAAGTCATGTACTTATGACCAAATTCTCAATCACACTGAGTGGAAGATTTTTGAATTCAGATTGTCAATCATGTACTTCTCCTAGGCCACAAACATTAATGGTGCAAACAATAGGTAGTGCTACCACCATTCCGAAAAGATGTTTTTGTAAATTTTAATATGGACTACATACGGATTGAAATGTGTGAACAAACACACGAAAACATGTTCATATACATTTATTTCAGAAATAAGTTAGAACATATCTATTTAAAACCGAGAGAGTAGTACACGCTTGTCAAGGGACCACAGCTATCTAACTGCGCCTACCCCTGGCATTCTCGTGGCAAGGCAATGGTTGCCTACCTATTGTAGCACCGGCACAGGTATCCACGGCATATTAGCAAGAGCTTTTTTTTCTTCACGTGTGCATATAAATTAACATATTATCGGAAACTGGTACACTAGTACGTAACAGGGCTTTGGTCCAGCCCTGAGAAGCCCATTAATCCCGGTTCACTCACGAACCGGGTCCTGGTTCGTGAGGCCAGGGCGCCGGCCGAGCCTCGTGGGCCATTGGTCCCGGTTCGTCTGACCCCTTTGGTCCCGGTTCCAGACACGAACCGGGACCAATGGGCCTGGCTCCTGGCCCACAACCATTGGTCCCGGTTTGTGACTGGAACCGGGACCAAATGGACCAATGGTCGGCCTATATATACCCCCTGCCCGCGAGCAGAGCAATGCACTGCTCAATTTTTTTTAGCCGGCCGTGGGAGAGCTTTGTGGTGCTCTAGCTCACCTCCTATGCACATGAGGTATTCGATGAAATGCCCGAACCACACTTAAGCTTTCTCCTCTCGAAGCTCCTTGTCCAAGCTCCATTTTCCTCAAGATTTGTTTAAGTTTGGCGGTCCGTCCTGTCCCGTCCCCGTCCTCACCGCCGTCGATCGCCCGCGCCTATCTCGGCGCCGGCACCACCGTGGTTAGCCTCTTCTTCTTATCTTCTTTCTAAAAGAAAAAAGTTCTTACTGGTATCATTTAGATAGATACTTGTGTAACACTACTAGGAAAAGGGCTGCTAGTGGCGCACCTGTTTTCGCTACTAATGGCGCACTACAGGTGCGCCACTAGCACCACGCCATTAGAATTTTTTACTAATGGCGCACCACTGGTGCGCCATTAGTATCTGGTATACTAATGGCGCACCATGCAGTGCGCCATTAGTATAGCCCACGGTGCGCCATTAGTATGCCTCCCAGGGGCCATATTTACCCATGTGCTTTGGCATACTAATGGCGCACTGGTGGATGATGCGCCATTAGTGTGCTCTGGCTTACTAATGGCGCACTATGTGGTGGTGCACCACTAGTATGAATATTAGGGATTTTTTTTTTGTTTCTGATATTTTCACAGGTTACAAAATATATTATTTGACAGAATATAGCTAGCACCACACAGCAACAGCAGATTCATCGAATACAATAGAAGATTAGTGTCCGAATACAATTCATCATATTAGTCTCCGAATTTAAAATACCGAACAAAGTTAGAACATTACAAGTCTCGAAACCGCGAGTAGCGAGTTTGTCTTCACATTACAAGTCGATATCGATCATCTAAACTACCATCACATAGAAGAGAGCTGCGGTCATCACGATGAGCATAATCGCGATGAAACTGGTCTTCATCCGGTTCCTCCAACGCTCCCTCCTCTCTCCCACTAGATAGCGCGCATATCTAGATTCCGCCTCCGCCCTAGTGGTGTACCCTTTGTAACTGTTACCGTTGAAACGGTGAACCTGTGTCCGACACTCCTCCCAGTCGTCGTAGACTCCGGGAACCCTACCCTTGTACACGACATACGACGGCATCTCTATGCACTAGCCAAACAAAACGTTAGTACCAATTCACAGACAATACATAAGCAATATATAAGTATGCAACAAAAGGATCGGAAGAGAAAAGCAAGACATTAATAGCATCGATTACATCTAAGTTGAACGACTGTCCAAACCAAAGAGATATACAAGTTCATCAAAGTTTAATTACAACATGAGCCAATCGATGTTTCAAAACTAGACATAGCATCACTACTTTTGACTCGACTCAAGGGACCGGAGCGTGGATGAAGCCGCCGTCTATCGTGATGGTCATGAAATTGCGGGCGTTGTCAGCCTGCATTTGTAGCGTTGTGTCTATCTCACTGTTGGACGGTTCATTTCTGAGGTAGAACTACCCCGAGGTACGAAGGACATCTTGATGGATGATTTCCGCAAACTCCGACTGGATGCGAAAGAATTCTTGTCTGATGTCCGTGTCCTGGATTGCCGACAAGCTTGCGGCCCAAGCTTTGAGATTATTTGGTAGCAGAAGGTGATTATGGTCCCGTACGATCGCCCGCATGTGATGGAGGGCGTAGTAGGCATCCTTCTGGCCGCCAGGCGGCTGCTTGACGCAGGGGAACGTCGTATTGTGGGCGAACACGTGCTTGCCGTACTTACGAACTGGCCTGGTGAAGGTGCCTCCAGATTTGGCGTAGCCGGGGAGAACATCATCAAGAACTTTCTTGACATTTGTGTAGTCTTTCTTCGACTGACGGTCCGAGTCGAAATACGTGGCCATGGAATATTTCGGGCTTAAGAGGATGAGTGTGCAATGTGTGTCACTGCACAAAACACGGAATGTTAAAAAAAACGATCGAAATCTAAGAAATCATATGTTACGGGGCGGTTGAGGGGATGACTTACTCGGGAAAGTAAGGCACGAGGAAGTTATCCTTATCTGGGTTTGCCAGAATGACGCCTTCGAGGTAAGAACTCGCGACTTGCCGGTCCCCAGCGCTGCCCAAGATCTTGGCACGCGTGTAGAAGGGGTCGACTATCACGATGTCCGGGGTCTTGTCTCTAATGATCCGCATCTCCATACTCAGCGAAAATAGCCGAACAAAGGTGTAGTGCAGCGGATGAAGGTTAAACATAGCGAAGATGTCATCAAACCGCAGGACGATCGTACCCCCGATGGAGCTATCCACAAAGCCCTTGCCCTCTGGCACCTTGGCCACGAAAACCGGGTATGCCACGTCATTCTCTCGGAGACGCCGCTTCTCCAAAGAAAGAACACTATCATGCAGACTCCGCATAGCACCGGTTGCAGCATTGAGCATATTAGTCGGTAGCATCGGCCTACCCGCCACATGCACCCTCCTCGAGATATCCTTAGGTGAAGGTGGCCCGTCCTGAGCACGGGTCGTACTCGGTGTACTCTTTCTTTTCCGTCCCTTCTTCTTCTGTTGTAATGGGACCGAGTTCTGCTCACAGACCGCCTTCTTGAGTGTGCTGGGGCTGATAATATTTCACACCTCGGCTATCTGAGGCTCGGTGAAGTCGGCAGCTGGAGGCGTCTCCTGAGAACTGAACGCCAGACGACGCCTATTGCAATTGGGTTTCTCCGCGGTACCAGCTAGATCGCGATCGTCTTTTGCAGGGTTGGGTTCTTGAGAAGGAGGCCCCATGAATTCGTCATCGCACCCATGTTCGTTGAAGTACTTATTGACGTTGGTAAATGTACCGTCGTCGTTGTCGTCGTCGTCTGGATCCTGTGCCATATGCATGCCCGGATCCTGTGCCATATGCATGTCCGGCATGTCCGGTAGCGTTGCGGCGGTCTTGCCATGGCTTGGCGCCGGCACGACTGGCGGTGTTGTCTTTGGGGTGGTGTCCCCCGCCCCCAAACGAATCTGGCTCTTCGGCCGAAGCAGGGGCCAGCTTAGGCTGGCGCTGAGGGTCATCACATCATCTTCGTCGGCCCCGGCGGGTCGAATCGGAGGTAACAACTCGTCGCAGCCTGGCAGCACCCGAACCAGTTGAACCCTATACACGGTGGGTGGCATTGGATTACCGTGGAACACGGGGTTGCCCGGTTGAACGATTTTGCCCTTGGCGACATCGACCAACTCGTTGTTCACGAAGTGCAGGAGAGTGCACGGAACGTCGGCGGCGCCCTGCGAAAACATGTAGGGCGTCAGGGATGCCCAGGCAAAGGCAAGGAGATGAAGACCTCGGCCGAGAGGCTTAATTAGTTACCATGATGATGGCGTCGAGCTCGGCTAATGTCGAGGCACCGCCAACGGCGGGCGTGCAATTGATGGAGGGGCCGCTTGCTGCCGAGGTGCCGGCCGGCGTACACCCGGGTGCATTAAGCTCCAATGCCCGTGCCGGCGTCGGAGACACCAATACCAGCTCCGCCGGAGACACCAATGGCGCCGCCTGCGCGTTGTGCGAGTTGCTGGCCGTGAAGCTGGGAATCGGGGGCGGCCCCTGTTGGCCGCTCGCAATCCACGTCGTCAGCCCATGAATCAAGGTAGGCATAATGCCGGTGAGCGTCGATCCCAGTTGTTGTTGCACTTGCTCTTGGACAATCTCCGGAATCCGCGCCACTTGTGCCTTGAGTTCTTGAACCTCGCGCGACTGGCTTTCCGAGCTGGTCTTTCTCTCCTTTCGCCCACCAGCGTTATAGTATGACGACCATTTTGCGGACAAGCCTTTGCCGGCCACACGACCAGCTGACGACGGCTTACTGAGCTTATCCTTGTTTTTCATTACGTTCAACGCCCTATTTAGAGTGCTGTCCCAAGGGATGCTCTGAGACGACCCCGCGCTACTGCTTTCAGTCTCCTGCGCCAGAACAAGCTCAAGCGCCCTGGTCTTCGGATCCGTGGTAAGCTCCTTTGTTACCGGGTCCTCCTTGTACCGGGCCCTGACATAGTTCCTGGTCTGTTGTCACGGTATTTCTCGAAGCGGGGCGGTAGGCCTTGCTCGGCACGCTCCGCGTCCTCCTTGTCCCATATAGGCTCCGCCACTCTGTAACCGCCGGGACCGAGTTTGTGTTCCCCTAAGTTCAACTCCCGCATTTCTTTCCCCCACTGACTTGATTCGGAGGTTGCGCTGCTCTCGCACTTGATCTTGAACTCCTTGTAGTCATCTTCGCTGATCGAAGGATTTTTCGCCTTGATCTTCTCATAACTATCACCTTTCTCAATCATTCTTTTCACCGCGCTTCTCCAAGTAGACAGGGCCGTGCTCATCCTCGTGAGGGCGGCACTGTTCACTTTATTCCCTGAGAGGCGTGTGTTTTCAAATTCAGCGGGGAACTTGTATCGTTCGTGCAGCTTCGTGAAGAGGAGGTTGCGCAAATTCCCTCGGTCCTTATGCCTTAGGTTCTTGGTGTTGATCGAGACGGTGCTCCGGAGAATGCACCCGAGCTGAACCGAGTACCCCTTGACTATTTGTTTGGGCTCCGTTGGATGCCCGTCGGAGTCCACTTGAGTAAATTCCTCCTTGACGGTGCGGAGCACGTTCGGGCGCCGGTCCATCCGTTGCCTCTTCGGTTGGCTGCCATCTATGTGTGCGCTGCCATCATCAGTGGTGGCATCCTCGGCGGCACCATCAGTGGTGGCATCCTCGGCGGCACCATCAGTGGTGTCATCCCCGACGCCACTAGGGGTTGTGTAGTCAGGATCGGTGTCTTCCGCGGCGTCCTCATAGCGGTGAGGTTGTTCCTCCATCTCCTGGGATAGCTCACAGAATTGCTTGCCGCCCGAACCACCGACCTCATCGTTGTGGGCCATGTTTCGCTCTAAATAGGAAAAAAGTTTGGTCAAAAAGTTGGTTATTGTCAAGGAACAAGATCATGGTCTCATCATTTAGGGTTTGTCGACACCGAGGCATCCTAAAAGCTAAGCTTTTATCATTTAGGGTTTGTCGACGCCGAGGCACCCTAAAAGCCTAAGCTTTCATCATTTAGGTTCTTATCGACACCGAGGCACCCTAAAAGCTACTTAATTAAGTACTAAGATACCCCGGCCCATGCATTAGTAGCAAGTACCCCATATGTCCGATTTTTAGCAAAGTCATGCTAAAATTCACGGAAAATTTCAGCATGACCTTTGCTGAAAATAGGACATATGGAGTACCCGAATTTGCCGGAACGGAAGTTAATCGACATTCCGGCAAACTCAAGGGCCTCTCGGGGTACCTGCAAAATCATCACGACACGATGGTCGGAGACAAAACCCAGCAAACTAGCACCACAATGTGCCTCTACTTTCATATGGATGAAAAGGCCACAGACCGTATGGTCCTCTGCTTTCATATGGACAAAAATCAGCTCAACTTATGTGAGCTTCCATTCCAGATCTAATAGGTCACCCAACAAAAAATCATCAATAGTTTAGCAAGTCTGTACCCTCAAGAATGAACATATAGCAATATCTGTTGTCCCCCCATAACATACGGAAATCAAAATCAGCTCAACTTAGATGAAAATTGCCTTTGCTGCATGGAATAGAACATTGTTAGCTTAATCAGCCTACGAACCAAGACCAACTTCAGCAAGTAGGAACCATGGATTGATTATAGTCCTGCACATTTTCTACAAGAGATTTCCATGACATGTACGAGTGTTTACCATGCCAAGCGGAATGAAGGACTGGAGATATTATTTTTTTTAACCAAGCTTTCTAAATATCAAATAAAATTATTTTTAACCTGCATCATGTGCAAGCCCTTTTCTTTGCACCCAGTCCATTTTAATTCTGGGCTGTTCTCTACTCACCATGAAAAAGGAGAGAAAGAAATACAAGAACTTGCAGAGGAGGAGGGCAGAGGAAGGAGGAAGGAGGAGAGGTACCTGGGCGGGCGCGGCCGGTCGCCGGAGGGGTCGGGGTCGGGGTCGGGGTCGGCGGCGGCGGCTGCGTCGAAGGGATGGCTCGAGGGCGTCCGAGCTCGTCCAGGTCCTCGTAGTCGAAGAAGAAGACGGCAGCGGTCCTCCTGGGCGCCTCGGTTGGTCGTGGGGAGGCCGACGGCCACGTGCTTCGCGGGTCGGCGGCGGTCGTCGTCCTGCACCCCGTGCCCGGACTGAGGTAGAGGCGGCGCAGGGCAGGGGCCGACGCGGAGAGGCTGTCGGCGACGGCGAGGTCGCGGAGGCGTCGGCGATGGCGGAGCTGCAGTGGTGGGGGGCGCGAGGGCGGCGGCGTCGTGGGTCGGGGCAGCGCGCGGGGGGGAAGTGGATCTGGCGAGAGGGAGGGACGAAGGGGTCGGGCGAGTTAGAGCTAGGGGGAAGCTTACTAATGGCGCACCCCCGAGCGGTGCGCCATTAGAAATCTTTTTTTTATAACAATGGCGCACTCCTTAGAGGTGCGCCATTAGAAAGCTTTTTTTTAGATAGCAATGGCGCACTACCCGAGCGGTGCGCCATTAGTATGTTTTTTTATTATTATTTTTTGTTGCTATTTTTTAATATTTTTTTATAAAAACAGTAATAATTTTTTATAAAAACAGTAATAATTTTTTTATTAATATGAAAAAATATCATCAAATTTGTTATTTGAAAATATCATCAAATGGGGGTGCTCGGCGGCGGCGGTGGAGCGGGGGAGGGTGCGGTGGGTCGTCGGCGCCGGTGGAGCGGGGGAGGGTGCGGGGGGTGCTCGGCGGCGGTGGAGCGGGCCGGGGAGGGTGCGGGGGGTCGGCGGCGGCGGTGGAGCGGGGGAGGGTGCGGTGGGTCGTCGGCGGCGGTGGAGCTAGCGGGGGAGGGTGCGGGGGTTATCGAGATCGAGATGGAGGGGGATAGCGATCGAGATGGAGGGGGATCGAGATCGAGTGTCCTCATGAATATTCAATATTTTTTCATATTGAATATGAAAAAATATCATGAAATTTGAAAAAATATTCATGAATTCAAAAAGTGCCCATGAAATTTAAAAATATTCATGAGTTCAAAAAGTGCCCATGAAATACAATCGAGAAATGAAGACTACGATTTAAATACAATCGATCTTAGCTAGCTATCTGTTCACAATCTTCTTGCCCTTCTTTTTCACAAATGGAGTTCTTCTGTGGAACGGACGTCCTTTAGGTAGGGTGGTCCTGCTTCTTCTTGTGGTGTATGCTGCTACTTCATCGTCGTCGTCATGTTCCATCTTCGGGTCGCCGTACTTGTCGAAGTCTTGCTCATTGGCGACTCCATCCATTCCGATGATCTTCCTTTTGCCTCTCCTCACGACAACACGACTGGGCTTTGACGGGTCGGTAATGAAGAAGCATTGGTCCACTTGGGAAGCCAGTACCCATGGCTCATTTTTCGCGGTGACGTTTGCGCCCGTGGTCTTGGATTTGGCTTCGGGTATAACCATGGTGGTGAAATACCGGTCTTCTTTTAGGACGCTCTTGGCCCATCTGACACGGAACATCGGGACCTTCTCTCCAGCGTAGCTCAGCTCCCAGATCTCCTCGATCCTTCCGTAGTATCTGTCCTTGTCGTTACCGGTGTAGGATTCCATCGTTACCCCGGAGTTCTGATAACCATCGCTCTTCATGTCCTTGTCCTCGGTGTAGAATGTGTAGCCATTGATATAATACGCCTCATAGGTCATCAGGTTGTGCTCGGTGCCCTGTGACAAGGCGAATATGAGTTGTTCTTCCGCGGAAGAATCCTCATGTAAAGGGTACGACAGAAGCTTCTGCTTGAACCAACGCGTGAAACATGAGTTGTGCTCTTTGATTATATCTCCGTCCGTCCTCTGTTGGCCTCGGTCATTGTACGTCTTCTCAATAAAGGTTTTGTGCTCTACCACCCAAGGATCGACCACGTCTATGTGTTGTAGCGCGACTAGGTTTGCTCTTTCAAAGTCGGCGAGTCGACCCTCGAAGTCGACATGCATTTCGCGGCGACCCTCGCGGTGACCCCATCCAGCGAGCCTGCCGAGGTGCCTGTTGACGGGCAGACCAACGGGGTTCTCGATGCCTAGATAACTCGTGCAGTAGGAGATGCACTCTTCGGTCAGAAAGCCCCTGGCTATGCTTCCCTCTGGACGTGACATGTTGCGAACGTATCCTTTGATGACACCATTCATCCTTTCGAACGGCATCATGCTGTGCAGGAACGTCGGCCCGAGTTGGATGATATCCTCCACGATATGGACCAGCAGATGCACCATAACGTCGAAGAATGCGGGCAGGAAGTACATCTCAAGCTCGCATAGTATCACCACGATCTCTTCCTGTAGCCTTCTGAGTTGCCTCACGCCAACCGACTTCCGAGAGATGACGTCGAAAAAGTTGCATAGGCCAAATAGCGTTTCACGGACGTGCGCGTCCATGATCCCACGGATTGCAACTGGAAGTATCTGCGTCATCAGCACGTGACAGTCGTGAGACTTCATCCCGCTGAACTTCTGCTTCGCTGGGTCTAGGTATCTGCTTATCTTCCCCGCGTAACCGTAAGGAAGTTTTACTCCTACGAGGCAGGTGAAAAACTGCTCGATCTCCTCCTGACTTAGAGTGAAGCACGCGGGAGGGTAGTCATTTCCGGTCTTCTTGGCCTTTTTGCCTTTGCGACGACTTTCTGTGTCCTGCTTCGCCTCATCATCATCATCATTAGCGTGAAGCTCCTCCCTGATGCCCATTGATTTCAAGTCTGCCCTTGCTTTCGGCCCATCTTTGGTCCTCTTTGGCATGTTGAGCAGGGTACCAAGCAGACTCTCGCACACGTTCTTCGTGATATGCATGACATCAAGGCTGTGAGGCACACGGTGGATCTTCCAGTACGGCAAGTCCCAGAAAACAGACCTCGTTTTCCATAGCTTCAGCAGCGGCTCTGGCGCCTTTCGCTTCTTTCCCGGCTCTGGCGCCTTTTGCTTCTTTCCCGGCAGTGGGCAATCTTTCCAATTTTTCAACAGCTCGTCTATTTCCTCGCCGCTCCTCGTACGCGGGCGTCTTCGGGGTTCGGTTTCACCATCGAACAGATCCTTGCGTTTTCTCCACGGGTCATCGTCCCGAAGCCACCTTCGATGTCCCATGAACACGGTTTTCGAAGACCCAGGATCTCTATCTAGCTGGCGATACGTTGTGTCATCCATGCACCTGACGCATCCAGAAAATCCGTGGACCACCTGCCCCGCGAGATATCCGTAACCGAGATAGTCGTGCACCGTCGTGAGCAGTGCGGCTCTCATAGGGAAATATTCTTTCTCTGCGGCGTCCCACGTATTGGCTGGCGTTTTCCACAGCGTGTCTAGCTCCTCTTTCAGCATCCCCAGATACAGATTGATGTCGTTCCCTGGTTGTTTCGGCCCTTCAGTTAGCATACTCATGTGAATGTACTTCCTCTTCATGCACAACCAGGGGGGAAGGTTGTACATCCACACAAACACAGGCCAGGTGCTATGTGTGCTTCTCTGGCTGCCAAACGGATTGACTCCATCGGTGCTCGCGCCCAGCACGATGTTCCTTGGATCATTCCCAAATTCTGGGTCTTCGAAGTTCAACGCTTGCCACTGGCTCGCATCCTTAGGGTGACTCAGCATCTTGTCTTTTTTATTTATCTCCGGATCATTTCCGTCATCTTCTCGCTTCTTCTCCTCCCTATCCGCGTGCCAACGCAGGAGCTTTGCTACCTTAGGGTCCGCGAAATACCGCTGCAGACGAGGAGTGATCGGAAAGTACCACACCACTTTTCGAGGAGCTTTCTTCCTCTTCTTGTATCGAGTGACGCCGCACACCGGACATATGGTAGACTCCGCGTGCTCGTCCCGATAAATGATGCAATTGTTCATGCACACATGGTATTTCACGTGCGGTAAATCCAGAGGACACACGATTTTCTTCGCCTCCTCGAAACTGGTCGGGCACTTGTTCCCCTTGGGAAGACGTTCGTGCCAGAATGACATGTTCTCGTCGAAGCATGCGTCGGTCATTTTGTGTTTTACCTTCATCTCCAAAGCCATGAGCGTTACTTTCAGGCGGGTATCCTCGGGCCTGCATCCTTCATACAATGGAGTAACCGCGTCTATCTCCAGTTGATCCAGCTTGGCTTTCTCTCGGGCGGCAGCTCTTGCGTTATCCGTCTGCTTGAGAAGCAGCTCTTGAATATGAGGGTCCTGCACCCAGCCTCCATCGTCGTCTGCTCCGGCATCTTCATCATCATGATCATGCCCTTCGTCTTGATCTTCCTCATCATCATGTCCGGCATCTTCTACATGATGACTGTGTACAGCATCACCGTCGTGATCATGTCCTGGAGATTCTTCGTCTTCTCGACCGCCCTCGCCGCGGTGGTTGTCTTGCTGCCCTTCCTCATTTCTTGCCCGGCCCCCATGGACGACTTCATAGTCATCTTCATCACCTTGCCACCGATAGCCATCCATGAAACCACGCAAGAGCAGGTGGTCCCGCACCTGCCCGGAATCCGGGTCCGCAATAAGGCTCTTCAGCTTGCATCTTCGACACGGACATCTTATCTCCGTCTCGTTCTTTTGAAGCATCTCGGCCTTCGCGGAGCTCAAAAACCTATTCACGATGCCTTCGGTCATCGTGCGGACCATGGTCGCCTGCGGGGTAGAGCAAAATGATATTTTAGAACCAAGAAAAAATTTGGCATGACTTTCCCTAAAAATATATAGGACCAAAAAGAATGCATAGTGCCAAAATTCTCGCCGAAACGGAAATGAATCAACATTCCGGCAAAATATTGGCAACTATCGCATTTCAAATACCGGTACCTGCAAACACAAACATATATGCAACACCACAAACATATGCAACACCACAAACATACATAGATCTAGCAAGGCCATAAAAAGTGCATGTGTACGTTGTTGGAGCGAGGGAGAGAAAAAAAGTAGATCTACAACATAAAGATAGCTTTCCCCTTACTTACCTATCAAAAAAAGGTAATTTAACCACCTAATTTTGATGAATCTATGGTGCAAATGAGCTGAGGAGGAGGAGGCAGCCGACACAATCTTGGAGGAGGAGGTGGAGAGAATGAAGTGGGGAAAATGAGTGTGTAGGTGTGGCTGTCCAAAATATCTAGCTGGTCCCAGGTTACTAATGGCGCACCACCCATATATGCGCCATTAGTAACCCTGGTTACTAATGGCGCACCAGCTTGAGGTGCGCCATTAGTAGTTTTGCAAAAAAAAAATAAAAAAATAGTAGTGGCGCACTGTGTTGGACGTGCGCCATTACTAGTTAAACTAGTAATGGCGCACTCTTCCCTGGTGCGCCATTAGTATTTTTTGAAAAATGAAAAAAAAACATTTGTCACTAATGGCGCACCGTGGGTCTGGTGCGCCATTAGTGTCTACCACACTAATGGCGCACCAACTCATGGTGCGCCATTACTATATAGTAGTGGCGCACCACATCTCTGGTGCGCCATTAGTAGCCATATCATCTATAGCCCTTTTCCTAGTAGTGTAATTTTCTTACTTTTATTATTTTTTGTTATTATATAGTGCCATGGTCATGGTATCCGCCCACGTCGGCCCTCGTCCGGTCTATGATTCGGATGTGGTATATATTATTTTTTATAACTATTTGTTTTATTTAGTGTTTATGACAATTATGCCGACCAACGTGACATAGATTTTTTAATCTAGGAGGTATGTGAACCGGAAATTCCAACCGACATAGAAATTCTTGTCGAGAAGTTAAATTTGGTTGAAAAAGAAAACAATTACTTGAAAGAAAAATTACAAAGAGTCGAAGAGGAGAAGATGAAGTTGGAGTTGCATGTTGCCGATGTCGTCGACAATCACAAGATCAAGATGGATGCAATGCGCTTGAAGATTAGAAAGATTAGAAAATATGACATTCATACTGAGGCTTGGTATCATTATGCCGTTGGATCAATTGGTACCTTAGTTGTGGTTATGATCGCATTTGTTGTTGCATTTAAATTTTATAGTTTCAATGTATGTTTTAATTAGATGCTTTAGAGAGATATATGTTGTTCAATAATGAGAACTATGCATGAACGTTATGTATTTATTTTGGTCACTACTGTACTTTGGCTTTAATGTGATGATGAATTTCTATTAATTTGGTCACTTCTCTATTCATGATATGCGCGCAGATGAACCGGCAATGGATGTATGGTGACCGACGCACCTCCGAGTATATTAAAGGCCTGCATAATTTTCTCGAAGCGGCTGAGGCAAACAAGCAGAATGGTTTTATGCATTGTCCATGTACTGTCTGTGAGAATACGAAGGCTTTCTCCAACTATAAAACCCTTCACTTCCACCTGCTTGAGAAGGGTTTTATGCCACACTATCATGTTTGGACCAAGCACGGAGAAAGAGGGGTTATGATGGAAGACAACGAAGAAGAAGAGGATGACGACAACTACCCGCCCCCTGAATACGGTGATGCTGCAATGGGGGAAGCTGAAGATCAAGAGGAACCAGACAATGTGCCCGATGATGATCTTCGCCGGGTCATTGTTGATGCACAGAGAGAATGCGAAAGTCAAAGGGAGAAGTTGAAGTTTGATCGCATGTTAGAGGATCACAAAAAAGGGTTGTACCCAAATTGCGAAGATGACAACAGAAAGCTGGGTACCACACTGGAATTGCTGCAATGGAAGGCAGACAATGGTGTATCTGACAAGGGATTTAGTTCGCTACTGAAAATAATGAAGAAGAAGCTTCCAAAGGATAACGAATTGCCCGGCAGTACGTATGAAGCAAAGAAGGTTCTATGCCCTCTAGGATTGGAGGTGCAGAAGATACATGCATGCCCTAATGATAGCATCCTCTACCGCGGTGCGTACGAGGATTTGAACGCATGCCCGGTATGCGATGCATTGCGGTATAAGATCAGAAGAGATGACCCTGGTGATGTTGAGGGCCAGCGCACCGGGAAGAGGGTTCCTGCCAAGGTGATGTGGTATGCTCCTATAATACCACGGTTGAAACGTCTGTTTAGAAACAAAAAGCATACCGAGTTCATGCAATGGCACAAAAAAGACCGTAAGAAAGACAGGAAGTTGAGAGCACCCGCTGACGGGTCGCAGTGGAGAAAGATCGAGAGAAAGTGGAGCGACTTTACAGGTGACCCGAGGAACGTATGGTTTGGTTTAAGTGCAGATGGCGTTAATCCTTTTGGGGAGCAGAGCAGCAAGCATAGCACATGGCCTGTGACTCTATGTATGTATAACCTTCCTCCTTGGTTGTGCATGAAGCGGAAGAACATTATGATGCCACTGCTCATCCAAGGCCCTAAGCAACCCGGCAATGACATTGATGTGTACCTAAGGCCATTAGTTGATGAACTTTTACAGCTATGGAATGGAAGAGGTGTACGTGTGTGGGATGAGAATGAACATGAGGAATTTGACCTACATGCGTTGCTGTTTGTAACCATCAACGATTGGCCTGCTCTCAGTAACCTTTCAGGACAGACAAACAAGGGATACCACGCATGCACACACTGTTTAGATGACACCGACAGTATATATTTGGACAAATGCAGGAAGAATGTGTACCTGGGGCATCGTCGATTTCTTCCGACCAACCATCAATGTCGAAAGAAAGGAAAGCATTTCAAAGGTGAGGCAGATCACCGGAAGAAGCCCGCCCTCCGTACTGGTGATCACATACTTGATATGGTCAATGATTTACAAGTAATATTTGGAAAGGGTCCTGGCGGACTATCTGTTCCGACTGACGATGCGGGACGCGCACCCATGTGGAAGAAGAAATCTATATTTTGGGACCTACCCTATTGGAAAGACCTAGAGGTCCGCTCTGCAATCGACGTGATGCACGTGACGAAGAATCTTTGCGTGAACCTGCTAGGCTTCTTAGGAGTGTATGGGAAGACAAAAGATACACCGGAGGCATGGGAGGAACAGCAACGTGTGCATGAAAAAGACGGCATGCATCCAAAGCAGTATGAAGGTCCTGCCAGCTACGCTCTTACCAAAGAAGAGAAGGAAATCTTCTTTGAATGCCTGCTCAGTATGAAGGTCCCGTCTGGCTTCTCGTTGAATATAAAGGGAATAATAAATATGGCAGAGAAAAAGTTCCAGAACCTAAAGTCTCATGACTGCCACGTGATTATGACGCAACTGCTTCCGGTTGCATTGAGGGGGCTTCTACCGGAAAATGTTCGATTAGCCATTGTGAAGCTATGTGCATTCCTCAATGCAATCTCTCAGAAGGTGATCGATCCAGAAATCCTGCCAAGGTTAAGGAGTGATTTGGTGCAATGTCTTGTTAGTTTCGAGCTGGTGTTCCCACCGTCCTTCTTCAATATCATGACGCACATCCTAGTTCATCTAGTCGACGAGATAGTCGTTCTGGGCCCTGTATTTCTACACAATATGTTCCTCTTTGAGAGGTTCATGGGAGTCTTAAAGAAATATGTTCGTAACCGCGCTAGGCCAGAAGCAAGCATCTCCATGGGCCATCAGACAGAGGATGTCATTGGGTTTTGTGTTGACTTCATTCCTGACCTTAAGATTGGTCTCCCTCAATCGCGGTATGAGGGGAGACTGACTGGAAAAGGCACGCTAGGAGAGGACTCAATAATATGTAGGTATGGCCATTCTTGGTCTCAAGCACACTACACAGTTTTACAGAATTCTACCTTGGTGACCCCATATGTCGATGAACACAAGAATATTCTGCGCTCCAAACACCCGGAGCAGTGTGACGACTAGATTACATGTTAACACATCAGGACTTTCGGCAGTTGGTTGCAAACACGTCTCATGCGCGACAACACTGTTTCTGATGAGTTGTACTCGTTGGCCAGGGGACCATCTTCGACTGTAATGACTTACAAAGGGTACGAGATAAATGGGAATACATTTTACACGATCGCCCAGGATCAAAAGAGCACCAACCAAAACAGTTGTGTCCGCTTTGATGCAGCAACCAAGAGGGGAAAGGACACATATTATGGTTACATAGTGGACATATGGGAACTTGACTATGGACATGATTTCAAGGTCCCTTTGTTTCTGTGCAAATGGGCCAATCTGTCAAGAGGCGGGGTACAGGAAGATCCACAGTACGGAATGACAACAGTGGATCTGAACAATCTTGGGTACACAGACGAACCATTCGTCCTAGCCAATGATGTGGCGCAGGTTTTCTATGTGAAGGACATGTCTACCAAACCGAGAAAAAGAATAGATAAGGAAGCGAATACGTCATACGATGAGCCAAAGCGCCACATAGTTCTTTCAGGAAAAAGAGACATCGTGGGATTGGAGGGCAAGACAGACATGTCTGAAGATTATGAAAAGTTTCATGAAATTCCTCCCTTCAAAGTCAAGGCTGACCCAAGCACCCTGTTAAACGATGAAGATTATCCATGGTTACGGCGCAATAAGCAAAGGACACAAGCGAAGAAAAAGTAAAGACTTTCTCTCCACAACTATATCATTGCAGTTACATGTGAAGAAATGAAATGCCTTTTGTAACACATGAGTTTTCGTCCGAAACCCTGATACTTCGAAACAGATTGTCCGTTTTGTACACGAAGTGCATCCAGTTTTTGCCATAACCCTCTCAACTTTTTATAACATGCTATGTGGGTGAAATGATGATACCATGCCAACTTTCAACCTTTTCAGAGTTCATTTGAAGTGCTTTTCAATTTCAGGGTTATTTAGCTCAAAAAAATCAGTAAGTGCATGAAAAATACCAAATGAAGTCAGAAAGGGTTGAAAATTGATGATGTGGCTTTGAATGGTGCATTTTGAACACACAAAAAGTATGGAGTTCAAATAAGTTCAAAAAAATGAAATGCCTTTGTAACAGACGAGTTTTCGTCCGAAAGCCTGATACTTCGAAAGAGATTGTCCATTTTGTACACGAAGTGCATCCAGTTTTTGCCGTAACCCTCTCCACTTTTTAGCACATGCTATGTGGGTGAAGGTCGTACCAATCAGGAAGAAGCACACAGATCGTGTGTTTCTTTCAAGCGCTTGTGAGCTATTAGATCAGCACTATAACGACTAGTCCCGGTTCGTGCTAGCAACCGGGACTAAAGAGGCACACGACCCTATATATAGCCCACCTCTCGGACATGTTCGACACTTAGTGTGTGTACTCATTCGGATTCAAATCATTTGGATTCCCTGCATACGGTCCAACGGTGCATTTCATATTTCCACCGTTGGGCTGTATGCAGGGGAAACCGTGTGTTTTGTTGATCTATCTAGAAATCCTTTAGTTCATCGACCGAATACAAATCAGTCAGATTCCCTGCATACGGTCTGACGGTGCATTTCATATGCGGGCACTCACGAGCCACCGTCGGGCTGTATGCAGGGGACACTACTAGGAAAAGACCTGTTAGTGGCGCACATGTTTTGGCCATTAATGGCGCACTATAGGTGCGCCACTATCATCACGCCACTAGTAACAATTACTAATGGCGCACCCCTGGTGCGCCATTAGTATACCAGACAATAGTGGCGCACCTGGCAGTGCGCCATTACTATGTCCCCTGGTGCGCCATTACTATGCCTCCCAGGGGGCCATATTTACCTTGTGCTCTGGGTTACTAATGGCGCACTTCTAAATAATGCGCCACTAGTGTGTTTATTGAAGTGCGCCACTAAAGAGCAGTGTGGTGCGCCACTAGTATGAATATTAGGAATTTTTTTTTCTTTTCTGATATTTGCACAGGTTACAAAATATATTAGTTCACAGAATATAGACAGCACAACATATAAACAGCAGATTTATCGAATACAATAGAAGATTAGTCTCCGAATACAATTCATCATATTAGTCTCCGAATTCAAAATACCGAATAGAGTTAGAACATTACAAGTATCGAGACCGCGAGTAGCGAGTTTGTCTTCACATTACAAGTCGATATCGATCATCTAAACTACCATCACATAGAAGAGAGAAGCGGTCATCACGATGAGCATCATCGCGATGAAACTGGTCTTCATCCGGTTCCTCCAACGCTCCCTCCTCTCTCCCGCTAGATAGCGCACGTATCTAGCTTCCGCCTCCGCCCTAGTGGTGTACCCTTTGTAACTGTTACCGCTGAAACGGTGAACCTGTTTCCGACACTCCTCCTAGTCGTCGTAGACTCCGGGAACCTTACCCTTGTACACGACATACCACAGCATCTCTATGCACTAGACAAACAAAACATTAGTAGCAATTCACAGATTATACATAAGCAATATATAAGTATGCAACAAAAGGATCGGAAGAGAAAAGCAACACATTAATAGCACGATTCATGGTCCTACTAATAAATAGCATCGATTACATATAAGTTGAACGACTGTCCAAACTAAAGAGACATACAAGTTCATTAAAGTTTAATTACAACATGAGCTAATCGATATTTCAGAACTACATAGCATCACTACTTTCGACTCGACTCAGGGACCGGAGCGTTGATGAAGCCGCCGTCTATCGTGATGGTCATGAAATCGCGGTCGTTGTCAGCCTGCATTTGTAGCGTTGTTTCTATCTCACTGTTGGACGGTTGATATCTAAGGTAGAACTGCCCCGAGGTACGAAGGACATCTTGATGGATGATTTCCGCAAACTCCGACTGGATGCGAAAGAATTCTTGTCTGATGTCCGCGTCCTGGATTGCCGACAAGCGTGTGGCCCAATCTTTGAGATTATTTGGTAGCATAAGGTGATTATGGTCCCGCACGATCGCCCGCATGTGATGGAGGGCGTAGTAGGCATCCTTCTGACCGCCAGGCGGCTGCTTGACGTAGGGGAACGTCGTATTGTGGGTGAACACGTGCTTGCCGTACCTACAAATTGGCCTCTTGAAGGTGCCTCCAGATCTGGCATAGCCAGGGAGAGCTTC
Organism: Elymus sibiricus; assembly: GCA_039707655.1. Classification (NCBI taxonomy): domain Eukaryota; kingdom Viridiplantae; phylum Streptophyta; class Magnoliopsida; order Poales; family Poaceae; genus Elymus; species Elymus sibiricus. The sequence continues at coordinate 391,523,444 of CM077671.1, forward strand.
ATCAAGAACTTTCTTGATATTTGTGTAGTCTTTCTTCGACTGACGGTGCGAGTCGAAATACGTGGCCATGGAATATTTCGGGCTGAAGAGGATGAGTGTGCAATGTGTGTCACTGCACAAAACATGGAATGTTAGAAAAAAAAGAACGATCGAAATCTAAGAAATCATATGTTACGGGGCGGTGAGGGGATGACTTACTCGGGAAAGTAAGGCACGAGGAAGTTATCCTTATCTGGGTTCGCCAGAATGACGCCTTCGAGGTATGAACTCGCGACTTGCCGGTCCCCAGCGCTGCCCAAGATCTTGGCACGCATGTAGAAGGGGTCGACTATCACGATGTCTAGGGTCTTGTCTCTAATGATCCGCATCTCCATACTGAGCGAAAATAGACGAATGAAGGTGTAGTGCAGCTGATGAAGGTTAAACATAGCGAAGATGTCATCAAACCGCAGGACGATCATACCCCCGATAGTGCTATCGACAAAGCCCTTGCCCTCTGGCACCTTGGCCACGAAAACCGGGTATGCCACATCATTCTCGGAGAGACGCCACTTCTCCAAAGAAAGAACACTATCATGCAGACTCCGCATAGCACCGGTTGCAGCATTGAGCATATTAGTCGATAGCATCGGCCTACCCGCCACATGCACCCTCCTCGAGATATCCTTAGGTGAAGGTGGCCCGTCCTGAGCACGGATCGTACTCGGTGCCGGCTGGCTCGCACCCTTAATCTTTCTTTTCCGTCCCTTCTTCTTCTGTTGTAATGGGATCGAGTTCTGCTGAGAGACCGCCTTCTTGAGTGTGTTGGGGCTAATAATATTTCGCACCTCGGCTATCTGAGGCTCGGTGAAGGCGGCAGCTGGAGGCATCTCCTGAGAACTGAACGCCAGACGACGCCTGTTGCAATTGGGTTTCTCCGCGGTACCAGGTAGATCGCGATCGTCTTTTGCAGGGTTGGGTTCTTGAGAAGGAGGCCCCAAGAATTCGTCACCGTACCCATGTTTGTTGAAGTACTTATCGACTTTGGTAAATGTACCATCGTCGTCGTCGTCGTCGTCCGGATCCTGTGCCATATGCATGTCCGGATCCTGTGCCATATGCATGTCCGGCATGTCCGGTAGCGTTGCGGCGGTCTTGCCATGGCTTGGCGCCGGCACGACTGGCGGTGTTGTCTGTGGGGTGGTGTCCCCCGCCCCCAAACGAATCTGGCTCTTCGGCCAAAGCAGGGGCCAGCTTAAGCAGGCGCTGAGGGTCATCACATCATCTTCGTCGGCCCCAGTGGGTCGAAACGGAGGTAACAAGTCGTCGCAGCCCGGCAGCACCCGAACCAGTTGAACCCTATACACGGTGGGTGGCATCGGATTACCGTGGAACACGGGGTTGCCCGGTTGAATGATTCTGGCCTTGGCGACATCGATCAACTCGCCGCCCACGAAGTGCAGGAGAGTGCATGGAACGTCGGCGGCGCCCTGCGAAAACATGTAGGGCGTCAGGGATGCCCAGTCAAAGGCAAGGAGATGAAGTCATCGGCCGAGAGGCTTAGTTACCGTGATGGCGTCGAGCTAGGCTAATGTCGAGGCACCGCCAACGGCGGGCGTGCAAGTGACGGAGGGGCCGCTTGCTGCCGAGGTGCCGGCCGGCGTATTCTTCCCACACCCGGGTGCATTAAGCTCCAATGCCCGCGCCGGCGCCGGAGACACTAATACCGCCTTCGCCGGAGACACCAATGGCGCCGCCGGCGCGTTGTGCGAGTTGCTGCCCATGAAGCTGGGAATCGGGGGCGGCCCCTGTTGGCCGCCCGCAATCCACGCCTGCAGCCCCTCAATCAAGGTAGGCACAATGGCGGTGATCGTCGCTCCCAGTTGGTCTCGCACTTGCTCTTGGACCATCTCCGGAATCCGCGCCACTTGTGCCTTGAGTTCTTGAACCTCGCGCTGCTGGCTTTCCGAGCTGGTCTTTCTCTCCTTTCGCCCAGCGTTATAGTATTCCGACCATTTCGTGGACAAGCCTTTGCCGGCCACACGACCAGCTGACGACGGCTTACTGAACTTATCCTTGTCTTTCATTACGTTCAACGCCCTATTTAAAGTGGTGTCCCAAGGGGAGCTCTGAGACGACCCCGCGCTACTGCTTTCAGTGTCCTGCGGAAGGAACGTGAACCATTTAGCAATTTGGCTTCATTAATTAGAATGCAACCATATGGAGCTAATTACGCGGGGGTGTATTCCTTACCAGAACAAGCTCAAGCGCCTTGGTCTTCGGATCCGTGGTAAGCTCCTTTGTTACCGGGTCCACCTTGTACCGGGCCCTGACATAGTTCCTGGTCTGCTTGTCACGGTATTTATCGAAGAGGGGCGGTAGGCCTTGCTCGGCACGCTCCGCGTCCTCCTTGTCCCATATAGGTTCCGCCACTCTGTAACCGCCGGGACCGAGTTTGTGGACCCCTAAGTTCAAGTCCCGCATATCTTTTCCCCACTGACTTGATTCCGCGGACCCCGAGGACTCGCACTTGGCCTTGAACTTGAGGTAGTCAGCTTCGCTGATCGAAGGATTTGTCTCCTTGATCTTCTCATAACTATCACCTCTTACAATCCTTCTCCTCACCGCGGCTCTCCAAGTAGCCAGGGCCGTGCTCATCTTCGTGAGGGCGGCACTATTCACTTTATTCCCTGAGAGGCGTGTGTTTGCGACGTCACCGGGGAACTTGTATCGTTCGTGCAACTTCGTGAAGAGGAGGTTGCGCAAATTCCCTCGGTCACGATGCCTTAGGTTCTCGGTGTTGATAAAGATGGTGCTCCGGAGAATGCACCCGAGTTGTCCCGAGTACCCACTGACTAATTCTTTGGGCGCCGTTGGATGCCCACTGGAGGACACTTCAGTAAATTCCTGCTTGACGGTGCCGAGCAAGTTCGGGCGCCGGTCCTTCCGTTGCCTCTTCGGTTGGCTGCCATCTGTGCGTGCGCTGCCATCATCAGTGGTGGCATCCTCGGCGGCACCATCAGTGGTGTCATCCCCGACGCCACAAGGGGTTGTGTAGTCGGGATCGGTGTCTTCCGCGGCGTCCTCATAGCGGTGAGGTTCTTCCTCCATCTCCTGGGACAGCTCCCAGAATTGCTTGCCCGAACCGCCGGCATTGTTGTGGGCCATGTTCGCTCTAAATAGGAAAAAAGTTTGGTCAAAAAGTTGGTTATTGTCAAGGAACAAGATCTCTAAGTTGACCAAATAACCTAATTCTCGAGGAATGTCGCCAAAAAGTTGGTTATTGTCAAGGAACAATTGAGAGATGTTTGTGATATTGCCTAGGTGTTTTGGGATGGAACCTGTTAGTGTGTTGTTGCTAAGGTCCAAGTCCCTTCCTAACCCCCTTCTTCTTGTCTCCTCTCACTATCTCTCTCACACACATGGCAAGCAACCTTTCACGGAAATGGCAAGTTACTAAGATACCCCGGCCCATGCATTAGTCGCAAGTACCCCATATGTCCTATTTTTAGCAAAGTCATGCTAAAATTCACGAAAAATTTCAGCATGACCTTTGCTGAAAATAGGACATATGGAGTACCCGAATTTGCCGGAACGGAAGTTAATCGACATTCCGGCAAACTCAAGGGCCTCTCGGGGTACCTGCAAAATCATTATCCCACCCCCGCCCCGCTGCAACCCCACAACACCCCACAATATCATCACGACACGATGGTCGGAGACAAAACCCCCCAATATCATCACGACACGATGGCACAAAAATGGCATGCTATATAGCCTTAATGCTACAGAACATATGAAATACATGCCAGCAATATATATGATATAAACTCCAATAATTTTTGAATAAAAACAGTAGCTAAAAACAGTAGCAAGCAAAAAATTCATTTGACAATGGTGGATCAGATACAAAAATAATGTGAGAAAATGCAGACAAATACTAACAGATTGAAAAGCAAGGGATTATGCAAGGAATATATTTCTGTAGATGTCAGGTTCAGTACTTCTATCATGACAACTAGGAACTAAAGGAAGAATGGAGTGGAGGTAGGAGGTGTTCCCTATGGCCATGTACATCTAGGCACACACTACCCACATCAGCTCATCCTGGTACCCACTGGAGTTGTACAGGAGGGCCACCGGCTTCTCAGAGGAGCCGCGGTATCACCCAGGCTGCTGCGTAATTCACTGGTACAGTTACTCAGCGTCGTGGAGGAGCACGTCGGAGTATCTGGTGTCGCTGTCATCATCATCATCCATGATGAACTGAGAGATCATGTCTACTATGCCCTAGCCAAGATCTTTGGCTCCCCAACCAAAAACTATGGAGCATCAACCTCGTTGACATTGCTAGCATTATGAAATAGACTCCTATTATTCATTCAAACTAGCGGCGAGGGATCTTCTTTGCTGGATGCTAAAACCTACAAGAAAAATTCAGATCCAAAAGTGCATAGACTTTGTTTTTCGCAGGTAAATGCAGGAAGAGGGAGAGCCCTACCTAGCCCAGACCTCTCTCTACAGGTTCAAAAGAGCTGTTTGGAAAGCAAAAGATATATAGTTGCTATAGTTCAAACCTTTGCATGGAGGCTGGTAAGGAAATTGCTTCCAACAGGTAGGAGAGCAGGCAAATGTACTATTCACATAAGCAAATCTTGTTCAATCTGTGGTCTAAAGATAGATGAAATCTGTGGTCTAAAGATAGATGAGATGCATATTCCTTTTCGCTGTCCCTTCACACGAGCTGCTTGGTTTGCTTATCCTTGGTACATTAAAGAATATATACTTGTGCAAAACTTTGATTCCAGTACAAGTATCATTCTTCGCCTTGCTAGCTCAAATCACCCACATGTCACTCTAAGCAATATCTTACATTCATGTGATGGTGCCTTTGGGAATCCAGGAATGAAAAGTTGTTTCAAAGGAGAATAAATAAATAAATACTACTATATACATGTCTTTTATGCAGTAATTGCTTTTCTCTGGAGGAGAAAACTACTATCAGGGAGCAAACTCAAGGGGACGCCGAAAGTCAAAATAAATGCAAGGCACAAATTGTGTCATGCAGATGCAGGGACCAACAATGGACATATTCAAGCTGCCTACGATAAACATGATATTCAAAGATGCTACACTACAAGGAAGAAACAAGACTCCTCATCCAGCCAGTAATGGAAACACAAAAGCAGGCCTAGGAAGATATGAGAGAGAGAGGATGAGACAGAGAGGGGCGGAGGACCTTACCAGCAGCGGCTCGGCTGGCTTGGCCGAAGACGCACCTCCTGCAGGGCGGCGGCCAATGGGACGGAGAGGCTGACGGGAGGGGCGGGGGCGGACGGGGCGGCGGCGGACGGGCCTGGGGCGGCGGGGTCGGGGTCGCCAGGTGGCGGCTCGAACCCTAGCTCCACGGGATCGAGCTCCCTGGTCTGGTAGAGAATGAGAGAGGATGAGACAGGATCGAGCTCCCCGGTCGTATTCTGTGTATGTAGGTGGGGGGGGAGGGTTAACTATGGCGCACCTCGGAGGGGTGCGCCATACATACATATAGCAATGGCGCACCTATGCCTGGTGCGCCATAAATATACATATAGCAATGGCGCACCTCTGCCTGGTGCGCCATAAATATACATATAGCAATGGCGCACCTTCCCCTGGTGCGCCATTACTAACTTTTTTTTTAATTATTTTTAGTTGGATCTAATAATTTTTTAGAAAATGACGATCAAATTTGAAAACATTTATGAATATGAAAAAATATCATCAAATTTGTTATTTGAAAATATTTATGAATATGAAAAATATCATCAAATTTGTTATTTGAAAATATTTATGAATATGAAAAAATATCATCAAATTTGTTATTTGAAAATATCATCAAATTTGTTATTTGAAAATATCATCAAATATCATCAAATTTGTTTTTTTTGGATTTTTAATTGCATTCATTTGTGAATTGGTAAAACATTTATGAATATGAAAAAATATCATCAAATTTGAAAAAATATTCATGAATTGAAAACGTGCCCATGAAATTTAAAAATATTCATGAGTTCAAAAAATTTCATCAAATAAAAATTGGTATACCAGAATAAACATAAATACCAGAATAAACATAAATAAATATTCATGAGGACTAGAACAGAAGAAATATCATTTCCATATGTCGAAATACAATCGAGAAATGAAGACTACAATTTAAATACAATCGATCTTAGCTAGCTATCTTTTCACAATCTTCTTGCCCTTCTTTTTCGCAAATGGAGTTCTTCTCTTGAACGGACGTCCTTTAGGTAGGGTGGTCCTGCTTCTTCTTGTGGTGTATGGCACTTCATCGTCGTCGTCATGTTCCATCTTCGGGTCGCCGTACTTGTCGAAGTCTTGCTCATTGGCGACTCCATCCATTCCGATGATCTTCCTTTTGCCTCTCCTCACGACAACACGACTGGGCTTTGACGGGTCGGTAATGAAGAAGCATTGGTTCACTTGGGAAGCCAGTACCCATGGCTCATTTTTCGCGGTGACATTTGCGCCCGCGGTCTTGGATTTGGCTTCGGGTATAACCATGGTGGTGAAATACCGGTCTTCTTTTAGGACGCTCTTGGCCCATCTGACACGGAACATCGGGACCTTCTCTCCAGCGTAGCTCAGCTCCCAGATCTCCTCGATCCTTCCGTAGTATCTGTCCTTGTCGTTACCGGTGTAGGATTCCATCGTTACCCCGGAGTTCTGATAACCATCGCTCTTCATGTCCTTTCCCTCGGTGTAGAATGTGTAGCCGTTGATATCGTACGCCTCATACATCATCAGGTTGTGCTCGGCGCCCTGTGACAAGGCGAATATGAGTTGTTCTTCCGCGGAAGAATCCTCATGTAAAGGGTACGACAGACGCTTCTCCTTGAACCAACGCGTGAAACATGAGTTGTGCTCTTTGATTATATCTCCGTCCGTCCTCTGTTGGCCTCGGTCATTGTACGTCTTCTCAATAAAGGTTTTGTGCTCTACCACCCAAGGATCGACCACGTCTATGTGTTGTAGCGCGACTAGGTTTGCTCTTTCAAAGTCGGCGAGTCGACCCTCGAAGTCGACATGCATTTCGCGGCGACCCTCGCGGTGACCCCATCCAGCGAGCCTGCCGAGGTGCCTGTTGACGGGCAGACCAACGGGGTTCTCGATGCCTAGATAACTCGTGCAGTAGGAGATGCACTCTTCGGTCAGAAAGCCCCTGGCTATGCTTCCCTCTGGACGTGACATGTTGCGAACGTATCCTTTGATGACACCATTCATCCTTTCGAACGGCATCATGCTGTGCAGGAACGTCGGCCCGAGTTGGATGATATCCTCCACGATATGGACCAGCAGATGCACCATAATGTCGAAGAATGCGGGCGGGAAGTACATCTCAAGCTCGCATAGTATCACCACAATCTCTTCCTGTAGCCTTTTGAGTTGCCTCACGCCAACCGACTTTCGAGAGATGACGTCGAAAAAGTTGCATAGGCCAAATAGCGTTTCACGGACGTGCGCGTCCATGATCCCACGGATTGCAACTGGAAGTATCTGCGTCATCAGCACGTGACAGTCGTGAGACTTCTTCCCGCTGAACTTCTGCTTCGCTGAGTCTAGGTATCTGCTTATCTTCCCCGCGTAACCGTAAGGAAGTTTTACTCCTACGAGGCAGGTGAAAAACTGCTCGATCTCCTCCTGACTTAGAGTGAAGCACGCGGGAGGGAAGTCATTTCCGATCTTCTTGGCCTTTTTGCCTTTGCGACGACTTTCCGTGTCCTTCGCCTCATCATCATCATCATCATCATCATCATTAGCGTGAAGCTCCTCCCTGATGCCCATTGATTTCAAGTCTGCCCTTGCTTTCGGCCCATCTTTGGTCCTCTCTGGCATGTTGAGCAGGGTACCAAGAAGACTCTCGCACACGTTCTTCGTGATATGCATGACATCAAGGCTGTGAGGCACACGGAGGATCTTACAGTACGGCAAGTCCCAGAAAACAGACCTCGTTTTCCATACCTTCAGCAGCGGCTCTGGCGCCTTTCGCTTCTTTCCCGGCTCTGGCGCCTTTCCCGGCGGTGGGCACTCTTTCCAATTTTCCAACAGCTCGTCTATTTCCTCGCCGCTCCTCGTACGCGGGCGTCTTCGGGGTTCGGTTTCACCGTCGAACAGATCCTTGCCTTTTCTCCATGAGTCATCGTCGCGAAGCCACCATCGATGTCCCATGAACACGGTTTTCGAAGACCCGGGATCTCTATCTAGCTGGCGATACGTTGTGTCATCCATGCACCTGACGCATCCAGAAAATCCGTGGACCACCTGCCCCGCGACATATCCGTAACCGAGATAGTCATGCACCGTCGTGAGCAGTGCGGCTCTCATAGGGAAATATTCTTTCTCTGCAGCGTCCCACGTATTGGCTGGCGTTGTCCACAGCGTGTCTAGCTCCTCTTTCAGCAGCTCCAGATACAGATTGATGTCGTTCCCTGGTTGTTTCGGCCCTTCAATTAGCATACTCATGTGAATGTACTTCCTCTTCATGCACAACCAGGGGGGAAGGTTGTACATCCACACAAACACAGGCCAGGTGCTATGTGTGCTTCTCTGGCTGCCAAACGGATTGACTCCATCGGTGCTCGCGCCCAGCACGATGTTCCTTGGATCGTCCCCAAATTCTGGGTGTTCGAAGTTCAACGCTTGCCACTGGCTCGCATCCTTAGGGTGACTCAGCATCTTGTCTTTTTTATTTATCTCCGGATCATTTCCGTCATCTTCTCGCTTCTTCTCCTCCCTATCCGCGTGCCAACGCAGGAGCTTTGCTACCTTAGGGTCCGCGAAATACCGCTGCAGACGAGGAGTGATCGGAAAGTACCACACCACTTTTCGAGGAGCTTTCTTCCTCTTCTTGTATCGAGTGACGCCGCACACCGGACATATGGTAGACTCCGCGTGCTCGTCCCGATAAATGATGCAATTGTTCATGCACACATGGTATTTCACGTGCGGTAAATCCAGAGGACACACGATTTTCTTCGCCTCCTCGAAACTGGTCGGGCACTTGTTCCCCTTGGGAAGACGTTCGGGCCAGAATGACATGTTCTCGTCGAAGCATGCGTCGGTCATTTTGTGTTTTACCTTCATCTCCAGAGCCATGAGCGTTACTTTCAGGCGGGTATCCTCGGGCCTGCATCCTTCATACAATTGAGTAACTGCGTCTATCTCCAGTTGATCCAGCTTGGCTTTCTCTCGGGCGGCAGCTCTTGCGTTATCCGTCTGCTTGAGAAGCAGCTCTTGAATATGAGGGTCCTGCACCCAGCCCATCGATGGTCCATCGTCGTCTGCTCCGGCATCTTCATCTTCATGATCATGCCCTTCGTCTGCTCCGGCATCTTCCTCATCATCATGTCCGGCATCTTCTACATGATGACTGTGTACTACTGCATCTACTTCGTGATCATGTCCTGGAGATTCTTCGTCTTCTCGCCCGCCCTCGCCGCGGTTGTCTTGCTGCCCTTCCTCATTTCTTGCCCGACCCCCATGGACGACTTCATAATCATCTTCATCACCTTGCCACCGATAGCCATCCATGAAACCACGCAAGAGCAGGTGGTCCCGCACCTATACGGAATCCGGGTCCATAAGGTTCTTCAGCTTGCATCTTCGACACGGACATCTTATCTCTGTCTCGTTCTTTTGAAGCATCTCGGCCTTCGCGGAGCTCAAAAACCTATTCACGATGCCTTCGGTCATCGTGCGGACCATGGTCGCCTGAGGGGTAGAGCAAAACGATATTTTAGAACCAAAAAAAAATTTGGCATGACTTTGCCTAAAAATAGGACCAAAAAGAATGCATAGTGCCAAATTCTCGCCGAAACGGAAATGAATCAACATTCCGGCAAAATATTGGCAACTATCGCATTTCAAATACCGGTACCTGCAAACACAAACATATGCAACACCACAAACATATGCAACACCACAAACATACGTAGATCTAGGCCATAAAGAGTGCATGTGCACGTTGTTGGAGGGAGAAAAAAGTAGATCTACAACATAAAGAAAGCTTTCCCCTTACTTACCTATCAAAAAAAGGAAATTTAACCACTTAATTTGGGTGAATCTATGGTGTAAATGAGGTGAGGAGGAGGAGGGACCGAGACAAGCTTGGAGGAGGAGGTGGAGAGAATGAAGTGGGGAAAGTGAGTCTGGTAGGTGGCTGTCCAAAATATCTAGCTGCTCTCAGGTTACCAATGGCGCACCACCTTAAAATGCGGCATTAGTAACCCTGGTTACTAATGGCGCACCTTTCATGTGGTGCGGCATTACTAGTTTTGCAAAAAAAAATAAAAAAAAAATTCTTAGTAGTGGCGCACCGTGGTTGGGGTGCGCCATTACTAGTTTGAACTAGTAATGGCGCACTATACCCTGGTGCGCCATTACTAGTTTTGAAAAAAAAAGTAAAAAAAAATTGTCAGTAGTGGCGCACAGAGTGTGTGGTGCGCCATTACTAGTTAAAACTAGTAATGGCGCACTAGACCCTGGTGCGCCATTACTAGTTTTGGAAGAAAAAAATTTGTTAGTAGTGGCGCACCGTTGGTGTGGTGCGCCATTACTGATATGGACACTAATGGCGTACCTACACATGGTGCGCCACTGCTATATAGCAGTGGCGCACCACATATGTGGTGCGCCATTAATGTCCATATTAGCTATAGCCCTTTTCCTAGTAGTGGGAAACCGTGTGTTTTGTTGATCTATCTAGAAATCCTTTAGTTCATCGACCGAATACAAATCATTCGGATTCCCTGCATACTGTCCGACGGTGCATTTCATATGCGGGCACTCACGAGCCACCGTCGGGCTGTAACACATGAGTTTTCGTCCGAAACCCTGATACTTCGAAAGAGATTGTCCGTTTTGTACACGAAGTGCATCCAGTTTTTGCCGTAACCCTCTCAACTTTTTAGCACATGCTATGTGGGTGAAATGATGATACCATGCCAACTTTCAACCTTTCCAGAGTTCATTTGAAGTTCTTTTCAATTTCAGGGTTATTTAGCTCAAAAAAATCAGTAAGTGCATGAAAAATACCAAATGAAGTCAGAAACGGTTGAAAATTGATGATGTGGCTTTGAATGGTGCATTTTGAACACACAAAAAGTATGGAGTTCAAATAAGTTCAAAAAAATGAAATCCTTTTATAACACATGAGTTTTCGTCCGAAACCCTGATACTTCGAAAGAGATTGTCCGTTTTGTACACGAAGTGCATCCAGTTTTTGCCGTAACCCTCTCAACTTTTTAGCACATGCTATGTGGGTGAAATGATGATACCATGCCAACTTTCAACCTTTTTAGAGTTCATTTGAAGTGCTTTTCAATTTCAGGGTTATTTAGAGCAAAAAAATCAGTAAGTGCATGAAAAATACCAAATGAAGTCAGAAAGGGTTGAAAATTGATGATGTGGCTTTGAATGGTGCATTTTGAACACACAAAAAGTATGGAGTTCAAATATGTTCAAAAAAATGAAATCCCTTTGTAACAGATGAGTTTTTGTCTGAAACCGTCATACTTCGAAAGAGATTGTCCATTTTGTACACGAAGTGCATCCAGTTTTTGCCGTAACCCACTCAACTTTTTAGCACATGCTATGTGGGTGAAATGATGATACCATGCCAACTTTCAACCTTTTCAGAGTTCATTTGAAGTGCTTTTTAATTTCTTTCAAAACATCGTGGGAGTGGAGTTCAAAAAAGAATCAACTAAAAAGCTTTTATAAACCTCTAGTATTTTTGAAACTATAATTATATAAAAATTATGCAACTAAAATTATCAAAGTATTTTTTGTTCAAAACATTAATAGCAAAAAGAATTTTCATAAAGAAATTTTTTGTTAGAAACTTTAATAGCAAACTAAAATAACCAAATCTGTTTTTGATTAAAACAGACATTTAAAATAACCTAAAACTTACCAAATTGAATATAATGATAAAACACAGTAATATTAAAATAGCAAGAAAAAGATTCACTCAAAAATCTATTTTTTTAGTAAAGTTATTCACAAACTAGTGATTCACACAAATTTCAAAAAATTCTAATTTAAACTATTCAAATTTGAAAACTAAAGGCACTAACAGAAAGTTTATAATTTTTGTGACCTAAAAGCAAAAAGAATCATTGAAAAACTGTAAGTATTTAGTTGTAAGTAGAAATAAAAAAATAAAGCAAAAAAAAACAAAAAGACAGAAAAAAATGCCACCTACTGGAACACCACGGCCTGAATACGACTAGGAACCCAGCTAGTTGGGCCAGGATTCAGGCCCGCAACAGGCCCAGTAGGCCAACAGGCATAGCAGTGTGAGATTAGGCCCGCAGGCCTGCAGTTCAGAGGAGTTCGAGAGAGATGGCGCAGCCGCGCTTATAAACAAGTGCCGAAGCCTCTCAGCTAGCGAGGTGGGACTAAACATCCAACCGCACCGCGGCTGTGCCAGGCACAGGCCATTGGTCCCGGTTGGTGCAACCAACCGGGACCAATGCCTACCTTTGGTCCCGGTTGGTGCCACCAACCGGGACCAATGCCCTCTTTGGTCCCGGTTGGTGCCACCAACCGGGACCAAAGGTCCCTGTTTCCCGCCCTTTGGGCTGACGAAAAGAGACCTTTGGTCCTGGTTGGTGGCACCAACCGGGACCAAAGGGAGGCATTGGTCCCGGTTGGTGCCACCAACCGGGACTAAAGGTGTGTGTATATAAGCAACACTTGTGAAATTTCTCCAAAATCGATCCCTTTCTTCTCCGCCCGATGCCCCCTGCTCCTCGTCGCCGTCGCCGCCGAGCCCTGCCCCGACGCCGTCAGGCTGGTCCACCTCGCCGTCGCCGCCGCCGCCGCCGCCGACGCCGCCAGGCTGTTCAACGTCGCCGTCGCCGCCGCCGCCGCCGACGCCGTCGATGCCCTCTGCCCCGACGCCCCCGCCGCTCCCCGCGCCCCTGGCCGGCCCGCCGCCGCCCGCCGTGCCCCGCCGCCCCCTGTGAGCACCTGCCCTGCTCCCGCGCCCCTGCCCTGCTCCCGCGCCCCTGCCCTGCCCCGCCGGCGCCGCCGCCGCCGTGCCCCTCTGCCCCTTGCTTCCTTTATTTTTTTTGTTATATATATATATATGCTATTTTTAGATGTTTTTACATGTTTTTAGATGTTCTTATATGCTGTTTTTAGATGTTTTTAGATGTTCATAAAAAAAATTTAGATGTATGTATGTATGTGTGAGGGATGATATATGTATTTTTTTAGATGTATTTTTTGTATGTATGTATGTATGAGGGATCATAGATGTATTTTTTTCATAAATTTTCAGATGTTTTCAGATGTTTTGTATGTATTTTTTCAGATTTTCTATCGTGATTAGACCGATTTTAGAACACAGGAGCACCCCCCGTTAGCATTTTAGAGCGGCTCCTACCCCCTCCCGCCCCTACCCGATAAACTCTCGAGGCCACCCAAACCCTAGAAGAAAGAGCGTTGTCGATCTCCTACCCCCTCCCGTCCCTACCCAATAAACTCTCGAGGCCACCCAAACCCTATAAGAAAGAGCGTTGTCGATCTCCTACCCCCTCCCGTCCCTACCCGATAAACTCTTGAGGCCACCCAAACCCTAGAAGAAAGAGCGTTGTCGAGGCCACCCCAAACCCTAGAAGTGTTGTAGAGGCCACCCCAAACCGGACGTCGGACATTCATGAGAGAGGCGGTCCGGACGTCGGACGACATTAATGTTTGTATATTAATTGCCATGTTGCAATATTTGCAGAAACTATGGATCCAAGAGACTTGGAACAAGAACAGTTGTTGGGGGACATAATCCACGGCGGACGTGATATCTAGTCGTTTCTCAACGACACCGATGGTCTGGAAGGAGAGGATGACGGCTCCGGTGATCGAACAATGGAGGAGGAAGGACATGATCATGATGGCTCCGGTGACCGAATGCCGGAGGAAGAAGGAGACCATGATGACGGCTTCGGTGACCGAACGGAGGAGGGAGCTGTTGCAAAGTCCGGCGAGGTATATATATTAATTAAGCCTGTGCTGACTAGCTAATTGATGCATTAATTGTTTTGGTATGTGCATATATTAATTAACTCTTCTTTCTTCTTTTATAGCCCTCCGGATCGAGCCAAACTTTGGTAACGAGACGAGGCCCGAAGAAGAGGTTGCGCAAGGATGAAAGGTTCACGATCACAGCACTCGCGCACGATGGCCATCCGATTGAACCCAAGCGGACCAAGGACGCATTTTCTGCTCAGTGCGGAGCTATTGTTAGGGACTACATCCCGATCAGCATCAAGCAATGGAATAAGCCTAAGGACGGCGCCCCTGATGGTGATTATGTCACCGATAGACAGAAAGATGATATTTGGACCGCACTGAAGGCAAATTTCACCCTACCGCCAGAGGAGGATCCGAATAAGCCAGTTATAGAGGCACTGGTCAAGGCGTGTGCTCTTAAGAAGATGGCAGATCTATTCAGGAGGTGGAAGAATGAGTTGAAATCAAAGTTTGTCGACAAAGGGAAGACTCCAAAATTCACCGGCCGATTTGAGAAGATAAGAGATCACTGGCCCGCATTTGTGGCCTACAAGACATCGGACAAGGGTAAGAAAATGTCAGAGACAAACAAGATCAATGCTGCAAAGAAGCAGTATCACCATCACACGGGGTCAGATGGCTACCTCAAAGCCCGGCCGTTGTGGGACAAAGCTGAGAATGACCTGATTGCTAAAAACGTCGTACCACAGACATTGAACTGGCCAGACCGTTCAAGGACTTGGTTCTTCGGGGTTGGGGGAACTTTGGACCCTGAAACAGGGAAGTGCCGCTGGACGAACGAGCAACTTGCAATACCCATGAACAAGCTTCAGGAGTATATCACCGCAGCGCAGGAAGGGACGTTCATTCCCGACAGAGAGAAGGACGAGCTGACTGAGGCCCTAGGGAATGCTGAGCACCCTGGACGAACACGAGGCACACCAGGCTCCGTTCCGTGAAAGGTTGGGTTTCCCGACGCAGGCGGTTACAGAAGCCGGGAGAGAAAGAGGAAAGCGGAGCTGAGCGAAATTCAGAAGCTCAATGACAGACTACAAAAGCTAGAGGAAGCTGAGAGCCAGCGAGCTGCCGGCCAACCATCTCAGCGGCACGAAGCTACCCCAGAAGCTACCCCGCCAACTCAGCGGAAAAGCAGTGTCGTTTCCACGGAGCCCGTTCAACCTGACTTCACGTCTCCTAGCTACCCCGTGGATACTATCACGGAGGCTCAACATTGCGAGCTTATGACGAAATGCCGGAACCTCACTTTATTGGCGGCTGTCGGCTCTGTTGCACCTCCTCAACCCAACGGAACTTTTCACTACCGTACGATTCCACATGGCTATGATGTTGTGATAGTGGATGAAGTCATGGAGGGATTTGCGGAGCTCGAGCTTGACCACTCTACAGGTGAAGGGGAGAATCGGCTGGGTCGTGCCCTGAGGAGTACATGTCTATGGCAGAAGGAGTACATCAAGCTTCCAAACTGGACGCCTCCGCCTCCTCCTCCTCGTCTGGCGAGTCAGGGCACTCCGCCTCCTCCTCCTCCGGTGAGTGATCAGGGGACCCCGCCTCCTTCTCCGGCTCCTCCGACGCGTGAGGGCACTCTGCCTCCTCCTTCGCCTACTCCGGCACGTCGGAGCAGTACGCCTCCTCCTCAGCCTCGTCGGCAACGGCGGAAGACAGACGCCGCCGCCCCAGCTCCTCCGGCGCGTCGGAGCACTCCGCCTCCTTCTCCGCCTCGTAAGCAACGACGGAAGAGAGACGCCGCCGCTCCGGCGGCTAGCAGTACAAGCAGAGGCGGGAGGGAATACATATACGGCCCATCTCTCAAGCCTCTGGAAAAGTTACCATATGAGAGGACCGAGTCTGAAAACGAGGAGATATGTCAGGACCAATTGAGGGCCCATTTTGCAAAGAAAACTCCACCTCCGAAGGAGAAGCTACATCCGGTGAAAGTGAAGCGCACTATCGATGCCCTGAAGCGACCACCACCGCCTCCGCCGGATTCCAACTATGTCCGGATTATTAAAAAGACATATGAAGAAGCGTGGCGGTCGGGAAGTACTTCTAGTGATGCAAGGTTAGCAGAACGAAGAAGTGGGAAAACAATTCCCCAGCTCGGCGAACAGGAGAAGCAATCGTGCCCCCCGCTCAAGGTGTTTAGCGATATCGTCGCAAATCATCCGGGGATGGTGCCCGGTACCAATCCTGGTGATTACTTGGGGGATGATGTAATTTTTCAAACGACTGAGGTAACAAAAGAAAAATATGAATACATGCACGGGAAGCCTCTCGTCAAACCTGATCATCCTCCTCTAACAACGATGATGTACAAATTGCATGAGTGGTACATGAAAACCTGCAGGGAGTCTGGGAGAGACACTATGTATATGGCAGTGAAACCAGAGCACGAATTCATTGGACTTCCCGTGATGCCTGTTGAATTTGTGGAGTTATTTCAGTTATACAATCAACTGGCCCTCGACAAACAACTCATGACTGCCTACTGTCTGTAAGTATTACTTCTATAGTTAAGTCTCTAGCTCAGCTCGTTCATTGCATGTATATATAATTATCCTCACTATATTATGCAGATTGAAGATTGTCGAATGCAAAAAACTAGGAATCTTCGACGTTGGGTTCATTAGCCCAGATGCCGTAAATGAATGGACGGTACGAAACTCAATCAAAGAGACCGAGGAGAACTTGCTAAAGTCGTTCCTTATACATCAAAACAAAAGGGAAATACTCTTTCCTTAGAACTTCAAGTGAGTGTTGTTGTCTTCTCTGTATACTCGGTTTCGCTTACTCCAGGTTAAGTAATGTAATTGATGAGTTATATATGCGTGCGCAGTTTCCACTTTATTCTGCTATCCATTAAGCTTGACGGGGCATTAGTAACTGTCTTAGACTCGAGACGTAAAGATCCCGAGGATTATGCGGACATGACTGCAATGCTCAAGAAGTAAGTTCAGTCAATACCGGGACCATATCGGCATGCAACTTTCGTTAATTTCCTGATATCAAGTAATCATTTTCTTTGCCTGGCAGGGTTTGGAAGAAGTTCACCCGAAAGGTTCCCGGTCTAAACAAAGAGTTGCGATTTACGCACCCCAAAGTAAGTAGTACTAGCTAGTTCCGCGCATCTCTAATTGATTCAAATTTTCATCAATATATCATTACCATGCTTGCTTATCAGTTTGATTGAACTCTATTCTCGTAAAGTGCTTGTACCAGAAAGAAGGGACTTCTTTATGTGCATACTACGTATGCGAGTTCATTCGCCACTCGACCTCTGAGCGGGGCTTCTCTGACAAACAATTTGAAGTACGTAAATAATATTCACAATTTTATTTTATATATTACCATCAATTATGTTGAGTTTTATTCATATATATGCATGTATTGACCCCCTTCTTTAAATTAGATCTGGCAGATGTGGGATGAACTCCTACCACATGATCGCATACGAGCAATTCAAGAGGAATTGGCGGGATTCTTTTCTTGACCACGTCATACCTAAAGACGGAGAATACCATGAGGATTTGTGATTGGATCTTAGGTAGATCATGTTAGGGATTGTAAAAGATGTTATATTGTATATATGTAGTAGCGTCGGATAGATATACGAAAACTTGTTGTTCGACCAATCTCTCGGAGAAAGAGAGGTCGATCACTTCTCTCTGTATATGTTCATGACGATCTTCTGTACTTAATGGTTCCTTCATTTGCTTACTAGCTAGCGTCACTACAAGAATACCCCCTATAAAGCAACATAAATTCTACAACGTTTTGACTATATGTTGGAAAATTCATATATGCATATATGCGTATATGCATATATGCGTTGCAGCACTTGCGTTGCAGAGTTGCTGATGGAGACCATATTCTAGTACATGATTGCAACAGATCATATATGTTGCCCTATATGTGTCGTTATAAGATTGGAAACATACATAATAATAAAAAAAAATCGACACACCCGTACACATAAGGAATTTAGCCTCAAAATTTGTGCTAAGTTTTCGAGCAAAACCAAATCCCGTGAAGTCCCTCTATTTTATTCTTGGATTCAGATTGATATGAGATCGATCTAGTTCTTTTTTATGGTAGATCGATCTAGGTCCCTCTCACTACAACAAAAATCAATCGTGGAATCTCCCCTCGTTTTTTATTTTTTGAGAAACACTGGAATCTCCTCTCGTTTTTTTTTTTTGAGATAATAGAATCCTCTCGTTAAGCAGCAACAGCGGAGCTGGGCGCAGGCAGCCTAGGACATTGCTTGGGCGTGAGAAGAAGTCCCAGCCTGCTGTATAAAAAACAAAATTTTGACCTGGGGCACAGCCCGCTCCTAACCTCTAGCTGGGCCTCACATCTCA
The DNA here is from genome assembly GCA_039707655.1 of Elymus sibiricus. Classification (NCBI taxonomy): domain Eukaryota; kingdom Viridiplantae; phylum Streptophyta; class Magnoliopsida; order Poales; family Poaceae; genus Elymus; species Elymus sibiricus. Next base: position 391,541,878 of record CM077671.1, read on the forward strand.
GCCCAATACTACACTACCGATCGAGGAAAGAACGCAGTCGAGTTGAAGCTGACGAGAAAGAACCCTACCCCTGGCCGCCGCTGCCGAACCCTTCCGCCCGCTTCCGTGCCCCGTCCGGCCGTCCTGTTTGGACGTTCGGCGTCTTCCCTGCCTAGCCGGCCAGCCCCCTGCGGCAGCAGGCAATCCTTCCCTTCCATCTCCTTTTCATTGCTTCCCCTGCAACTCCGACGCGACGACCGCGTTCAGGTCTCGAGGAGGAGCAACCCCAACGACCAGCGCCTTTCGGAATTCCGCCTCAGCAGCAGCGGGGACGCGGACGGACGGAGGAGCGGCGGGTAGGCGGCGACGGATAGGGGAGCGGCGGCTTTGGAGGCAGCGTAGAAGGGAGAAGCAGCAAGGATGTGGTAGGAAGGCTGCAACTTGTCTGTCTAGAAAAATTTGCTAGCGTCCCATTCTGGGAGTCCGTTCTAGGTTGTGAAGTTCCTGAGGTGGAGTTCTTCCATGGTTTTACTTTTCTGGATTTGTGATTCTTGCTATTGTATGGTGCTTCCAGTTTGGGGTCATTGAGATTGCTTGTCCATTAAAAAGTGAATATTCAAGTGTTATGTATACTTCTAGTTTGGAGCCCTGACATATAATTATTCATGTATGCTTGTCCCTTCACGTACTGGCATAGACACAACTTTTTGTCGGTACTCACGTGTGTAACTCTTCAAAGGTTTGATCAGGCTAATTCAACGCAAACACTGTTTATTTCTTTCAGACTGGTATAGTGGTATATGAACTTCAATATGCATAGTAGAGTGACCTTACTAGCCTTTTTTACAATGTTAGAAGAAATTTTGCCTGCGTATTTTGCAAAGACTGGGACGATGGTCCTTGCATTATCAAAAAATGATATGATTGTGAATTTCTATTGCACGATGATAGGAACTTAAATTGGAAATCGGATATTTACGAGCTAAGGTTTGCAATTATTTCATGGTTACAAATGCAGTAATATTTATTACTTTTATGCAGTGTGCAATTTTTATAGAATCCACCAAATTACTATTGCGATTTCCTAGAGAAAAATACACAGTACTCATGCTAGTATTGAGATGTAGATGCTCCTAAAGTGACAAGTGATGACACGGTACCTCAATAAAGGTCAGCTTCCAATTTGAATCTGTTAATTACATTGGTAGTATCATTGCTGCAAGTGGGTGATGTAACTCTGGACATGAAACTTACAATTGTATTGCTTTTGCATGCAGGTTTGATGGATAATGAAAAATTCACCGATCTGTAAATGTGGAGCCTGGTTGAAGTGACGAACTCATTAGTGTTATTTGTAGTTCTTTTTCTTTTATGTCCATGTAATTTATAATTCAAACAAGAAGATTTGTAGGTGTGGCTGGCCTAAAGTGTCAATACTCATCCCAAATATGTAGTTATTGATTATCTCTTAAACAGCATAGAAGTGTTAAATAGGCTTTCAAAATGTACTCTTTTTTAATTTTTAGAAAAACTAAAACACTATTTTTGTTCATAAAAAGCTTCAATTTCAATTCACATTTAGTAACAGTATGCTTTTATGAATCAGAGCTCCAAAAGTGAAGACGATATGGCTATCCAACTAGTGATCTCCTTATTTGGTTATCCATGGTATTTGCTTGATTCGAAACAAACTACAACTTTAGGGCATCTTCAACAAGGATCCTCAAAACGCGTGCAAGATTCCGGACTCAGTGTCCGGGTGTAGTTTGTCATCCAACGTGGTACGTCATTGGTTTGTGCATGCCTCCGATTGTCTAAAATCTCGTAAACCAGGATACACATCAATGCCAGTCATAGCGACGCAAATGGACGACCGGGTGGCGCCACTTCAGTGCCGACGCAGTGGCCGTGAAGACTAGGCCGGTGTGTCGTACTGAAGTCGTACCCGACTTCGCTTGGCCGCGGCTACTTAAGCACGACTATGGTGCCGTCCACACCACACCTCACTTCCTTTCCTCTCTGCCATGTCCCGATGCACTTGTCTCTGTCTCTGTCTCTGCTCACTGTCCTCCACAATAACGAAGTTGTGGTGCTCTGCTCCACCAGGTGGGAACAGTGGATCTCCTTCCAGATTCGACGGATCGTGGCGTCTCCACAGTCGATGTCCACGGGCCGGCTCATGCCGGTGGAAGGCTTTTTGGGTTTAGTCATTCTACACAGAATGAATAAGTCCCTAAGGACACACCAAAAGGGTTGTCGTCCAATGGGTACACGAAAGTGACAAAGTTGCTTTGACAACACGTGCCTCCTCGTGGGGGTGGCAACGACGGACGAGGAGTATTGATGACACATGACGATCCTCCTCGAGCGGTCGATCGCCACATCACGGCCTTGCCATCGCACCAAGACACAGCCGACATCGCCACCTCTCCGGCGCGTGAAGTAGGAGTCTCCCATCGATGCAATTGAGAAGTCTAAATCGGATGCCACAAGAAGGAGGAGCCGACGTCCTTGTCGCTCTGGTACACCCGCATCGCCTGGCTGATGTCATCGTCTGGCGTGATAAGGTCGGGAGGGAGGAGGTTCCCCTGGCAATCACGAAGGCGCGTGGGCGCCTCCTCCACTACCTTGGTGGCGGTGTCGGCCCCTACTAATCACGCAACAACGTCATGGATGAGGAGACGGCAGCCAAGCAAGCGCCTAGTGGGAGTGGCGCAATGCGGCGTGCCACTCAAGATTCGCGGAGTCTGATGCGACACCGTCCTGGGTCCTAGCTGAACCCAACCTCGCTTAGGCCTGGGCTAGCAACTTGTCGGTGACCACCACATAGTCTTTTGTGAGGCAGTTGTGCCGCCTCGACTAGGAGCTCAAAAAGATCGACAAGGAGTGGTCGCTCAATGACACAGCTGCCGCCGCATGCAGGGGAAGCCCGGGCACCCGAGGCAGGGTCGTCATGGGCCGAGGCGGTCGTCCGCACGTTGTAGAAGGAAGCGAAGTGGCGCCTCCGCAAGCGCTAGCTGGCGGCCGTGCAGGGCTCTCGTGCGTTCCCCCCGACCCTTCCACCACTAGAAGGACCGCTCCGACGACGACAACACAGACAGGGACGAAGGTGCTGCCAATGCCCGCCCCGCCCGCCCGGGAGATCAGTGTCCACAAAAATATAATTTTGGCATTTTACTTTTAGTTGAATGGACGAAATATCGTTCCGTTTATGTAAATTATATTGGACGTATATCCATTTGAATGAGTTGCGTCAAGTTTGCACGAATTATGTCTGAATTTGTTTGTATTGTGGGCGGACGTTTGGGACAAGCGTTTGGTCGCGGCTTCCATATCATTATGTCCGTAGACAAATATGTTGTCCGCCTTAGACCGCATATAGTGTGTGTGCAAACTTTCAAAAATGTTGCTTTAGCCTTCATGTCGATGAGAAATAGCTAGTGATCTTTGATGGACAACTAGTGATCTTGATTTGTACAAACCCAGAAGAAGCACGTTCCGTTTGAAACAAAAATGTATGTAAAGTGCCTGTCACGGGCAAGATTGTAATGACAAAATTTGTAATTTGTTTCGCTCCAAATTTTTAGACTCCCTCGTAGTTTTATTTTGGTTTCGTTCCAATTTTTACTTTCCCTCCATTCTCTCCCATCATTAGCGAGTAATCTTGTAAAAAAATGTAAATATGCGCGCTTCATTACCATGGCCCCACCCGTCATAGGACTGAGACTAACATAAAACAGATCGCGATGAGGTAATTGCGCCACCAATATCGGAAACCTTCCCCTCCATAATGAGACGGTTCCCTTCCATATCTCATCTCCAATCTCCACCGAATCCACTCGTCGCCGCGGCCAGCTCCTCGCTGCCGCCGCCTATCTCCCATATCTAGTGCCCCCATGAATCCTGTGCCAGCAGAGCTTTTGCGCTACCTAGTTCAATGGCACACCCGGTGTTCCGCCTGCACGCCATGGTGCCGCCGGTGCCGGATGCGGGGCAGTGAGCTGGCACCGCCGCAAGTCGAAGACCCATAGCCAGGGTTCGTTGCATGTTGCAGCCCCGGAACAATAGCCGTCAGCGAGGCCGTCGTCCAGGGAACGCCGCTTACGAAGCCCGAAGATCATGGGGCCGCCAGCGAGGCCATAGTCCAGGGAACGCCGATGCCGAAGCCCGAAGGTCATGGCGCTGCCAGCGAGGCCGTCGTCCAGGGAACGCGGTTGCCGAATCCCGAAGGTCACGGTTCCCTTCCTCGTCTCTTACTGGACTCATTGCACTCCCGGCGACCGGTGAGGAAGGCATCATCACAAGCTAAACAAGGTTAGTTGCCGATCTACTCTCCCACAGTTCATCCTCTCCTGCTCCCTACTCTACCGATATCAATATGTGCTCTTGATCAATTCTGTCATGTTCTGTTGTACCGATCTGTGCATCTGTTTTGTTCTTGCCGCGGGAGTCGATTCATCTAATCAATGGTCAAGTTCCGCGTGTACCTGTATATTCATGGTCAAGTTCACGTGTACCTGTATGTTCAGGGTCAAGTTCACGTGTACCTGTATATACGTGTGCTGGTGCTACTTGGAGATCAATCCAGGTGCGTTTCTGCTAGCTTCGTAAGCTAGCTTGCATGCAACATAGCTTCTGGTGGCTTTGATCTAGCAGGTTTAAAACAAACAGATTACCCCTTCTCATGGATTCCATCCAAATTCTTATGTTCGGTGTCTTTCCCATATTGAATTTTTAGTTTTTCCAAACCTCTGTGTGCTATATATTGTAGTTTACGAACAACCTATATTGTATTTTACATAATTCACTAGCAAACATGCCCGTGCGTTGCAACGGGAGAAAAAATTATCCCTCAAACACATTAGACAAAATTAAAAATATCTTGAATTTTTTCATGATGCTATACAACAAGTAACTTGGTAAGTGGTGTTGTACAAAAAAATATAAGGTAAGATGGTTTTTGAAGTGTACTCAAGGTGTTTACAATTCATTATACAACATACATATCGACCTAGTTGCCGGTATATGTTTACGCCTTTGTTGTCCTTTCTCCTCAGTGATGCCTAACAGATATTTCATTGTAATGAAAATAGCAACTGTATTTTAGTATTCAATGATAGCATGTGCATAAGAGCATTATTTTTATCTTATTGATATATGCGTTTGCAACTATAATCCAAGTCAAGACTTAATTTGGTTGCAAACATATTAGACCTCTTCACCGAAAACAATTTATCTATAAGGACATGCATGCCAAATGTTCAAGGTTACGTATCAACATCGATATTTCTAAAAAATAAAGTATGGGAATAATTTCAAACAATATGGAAATTAACGTTAAGCCATTTATTTATATAAAGCTTGTATCAGTAGTTTTGTGTACATCATCGTATATGGGATGATTATTGTGCACTGTGTGAAATAAAGATGATGATTATGTACGTATTGATATGGTTTCTGATAGGAATCGACGTCTCATATAGTGCCAATAATAACTTTTGTGAGAACATGAAATAATCTTATTTACTCCATTTAAATGAGTTGGAAACATATATAATAGACATTTCCAAAATACCACATATAAAAAAGTATTACAATATTAATTAAGGTTGCACCCAAATCGTAAATTTTAAAATGATTAACATGCAAGATAATGTCATATTTGAATCTACATATTTTTATGTGGCATTTCCATATATAATATGTTAGATTTGAAATTAGGGTTAAAAAGACATTAATATTTTAAAAAGCATTTTGAATCTGCGAGAAAAAACGAAAATAAAAAGTAAAATAGAGTAGCTGGGCTAAAAAGCGCAGCACATCATTCATGCCACATTTGGACGTGGCAGGTGTATCTTACGCCCATAAAAAAATCAGAGATAAAAAAGGGGACGTGTGGGAGTCGAACCCAAGTCGGCTAGCTAGAGGAGCGACGGTCCGACCAGCTGGATACCTATCTAGATTTGAAATATTGAAGGACTACTGCTATTCAACCGAGATAAGTAGGCGATGCGAAAAAACGAACCGTTTTCTCACTTACCGGTGGCATGGTGGGTAATTATTTGCAATTTAGGGGGCAATCATATGACGTGCGACCAGAAGCACTATTTGCTTTATTATTAGGTAGAGATTTAAACTTTTGGTCATTGGCATGTTGCAGCAGATATGTAACGGACAAGAATTAACGTTGTTGAATCCAATGGAGAAGATATGACGGAAGAACCTTTCGAACATCACAATTCTGGTGAAAAAGATGTCGTATCATCTGATGTCCAAGAAATAACTAATAATGATGAAGAAGGTAAGTCTGTTGCTCATTCATTGCTAATTGCGATATAAGATTATTCATCATCGTAACATAATTCATGGCTCTATATATTCAGCTGAAAATTCAAAAACAAAAGAGCATAAGAAGAGGAAGCTGAATTGGAACCTTCCAGAACTGGTTCGCCGAGTTGGTTGGGTGCCACCTGTAAGAGTGCTCGAATTCATTTCATATGATTCCTTTGTTTTGTCTTTGTTTTGTCATGGGTGATGAGGATGAATCTGCCAATGGTTACTTTGATTTTCTCTAACATGCAGGAACAAAAGTATTCTTGAAGAGCCTGGAAAATCATGACATGGACGTAGCTCTTCTACAATTGTAAGTTGCGTCCCTAAATTTAAATTTGATTGTGTTGAATTTACGAATGAATTTTGAGCAGTGCATGTCGATATGGCACTTGTGAAAATTAAAGATTTCGTACGGAGTTGCAAAAACTATAATACTGATGCAGAAAAAATAAATATTGCATGGCCTTGAACCTTTGGACATGACTAATATCCTTCCTCTGTCACTACTTCCATCAGGTCAATGCATTATGTGTTAATAGTTCATTTTGTTTGCAGATTCAAAAGATAAATGGATGATTATGTGCGTGCATGGCAAGTATACTCCCACGATGATGATGATGATGTTCTGTTTCAGGATGATGATGATGGATACTTTTGGTTTTATCTTAGCTGTAGGAATGATGTTCTTGAGTCAAGTTTTAGTTAAGTTGTAGGGACATAGATGGATGTTTCAGTTTAAATTTAGATGTCAAGAAAAAATAGATTATGCCTCACATTTGGATGATATTCCCCATGTAATATCCACTATTGTAACCTACCAGTTTTATCGAATATATACTATTTCTTCCTCATGTGTATATTCTCTTGTTTTTTCTTCACTTGGAATACATAATTATCACCATTTGGTGGAGCATGGTTGGCAATATACATATAAAATAATATTATGGACATTATATATGTACCAACACTTGAAGCGTTGCTAATTCTCCATCGCCAAGCAATAGGATATTGAATCCTATACATTAAGCACCAACATATAAAAGTGTTGTAGAAGTCTGTTTTATGTGTTGTCATGTTGCAACGGTTCCTTTTACCAACGGTAGTGTAAGCGTTGCGTTATGCTCTAGCAACACTGGATAAGGCAACGCATCCCAAACCGTTGGTAAAGTCATTTGCAACGCATATATGAACTTTTAGATACGGAAAAAAGCGTTGCTATAGGGGGGGGGGGTCTTGTTGTACTGCGTGTCGAGTTCTCTCTATGGTAGCTAGCGTCGACTAAGCACGGAGAAAGAGAGGACACTTCTCTCTATTAGCTAGCTAACACAATATGAAACCCCTAAATTAACCCTACAAAACCCCCTAACCCCCCCCCCCACCCCCTTTAAAAAAAAACCCCAGCTCCTGCCAGATGCTGATACGTGGATGCCTTTTGGTCCCGGTTGGTGTTACCAACCGGGACTAAAGGTCCTCCTGCCTGGGCTCCCCGCAGCGGCCACGTGGAGGGCCTTTGGTCCCGGTTCGTAAGCAAACCGGGACTAAAGGTTTTGGGCTTTAGTCCTGACCCTTTAGTCCCGGTTCCAGAACCGGGACAAATGGGCCTCTGGAATCGGGACAAATGGGCCTTTTTCTACTAGTGGTAGGTGCCCTATATATCTTTGATGGTATGGCATATTAGCAATGTATAGGCAAGTAATCCCTATTACTCCCACGGTCCAAGTGCATAGGGCACCTAGTGAAGAGGTCATACCTAAAACCGGAGAATACCATCGGAAATTGGTAGCTCATTTTGGTAATTAGATATTAGGGATCGTAAGGGATATTATATTGTATATATGCATGAACGTGTACTATTGTAATAGCGTCGAATATATATATACGAAAACTTGTTGTTCGACTAACAAGCACGAAGAAAGAGGTCACTTCTCTATATTCATCACGATGTTGTGTAATGGTTCTTTCATTGCTATATATATGTAGTAGCGTCGAGTTGAATGGAAAACATAAAATAAAAATGAAAACCCTAAATGAAAAGGAATTGAATGATAAACACAAAAAAAGTAAACACAAAATGAAACCCCTAAACCCTCCAAAACCCCTCCCTCCAAAACCCCTAAACCCTCCAAAACCCCACCAGCCTTTTAGTCCCGGTTGGTGACCAACCGGGACTAAAGGTCCTCCTGCCTGAACGCTGCGCAGCGGCCACGTGGAGCCCCTTTAGTACCGGTTCGTAATACGACCGGGACTAAAAAGGAGGGCCTTTAATCCCGATTGCTTAGTCCCGGTTGCTCAACCGGTACTAAAGACACTTACAAACCGGGACTAATGTCCCGTTTTCTACTAGTGTATCCGGCCTAGCATGAGAAAAAGGAGGTTGGAATCACGGTCGAGACCTTTAGACCACTTCTTCTCACTCGTCAAAACTCCATGTGGATCCTGAAGAGACCTGCCAAGTCCGATTCTTCTCCATAATTTGGAGTGGGATTTTTGTATTGGGGAGGCGTAAACGGCCATACCAATATGTCTTCTTTCGCTGCTACTCTTCGTGAGAACCTCGACCGCCACACCATCACCACTGCGATGGAAACTCAGCGGCTACTAAGCATCACGGTGGAAAGAAATGTAGGTGGATTGACTTGTCGCAAACTTAGCTAATTTCAGTGGGTAGAGTACTTCCGCTACATATGTGGAAGTAGACTAGTGGTACGCACCTATACTCTATACCACTCGCAAACGTCAAGGTGCGTGATGCCGTCTTTCAAAATTGGTTACGAGAACTAAAACTGTTTTCAAATACGGAAATCAAATTACTTCAGTCTTATGTGAAGTGTCACGTTTCGTGCAAATATTTATGTTTTGAGACCAACGTGCAAAAATTACCAAACTTATCGTCTAGTGTTCTATTTTTTTTATCGTCTACTAGTGTTCTTTCAATGTAAAATGTAAATTTAGTAAGTCATTCTTAAAAAACTTTGCAAATGCATGAGTCTTCCTGATAGCTACATGCAGATTGTTTTTGTGAATTTTCCGATGCTTCATCAAATTAAACCCAAATGATAATAAAAAAGTAATCAAAACCCAAATGATGTTGAGCGATCTTTTGTGTGTGGATTTGGTCTCGATTCCCAGCTCAAATCACCATTAGCCAGCAGGCGTTAGTTTGAGTGGTATATGGCTTTTGCAGCCCTCCGCATTAATTAAGGCTATATACCCAAATTATTTATTGGTTGCAAATAGGAATATAAGTCCATATATATTGGCGATATCTTTTATAGTTTTCTGAGAAGGTGGTAACTAAACGGTGTCCTGTCAAAAATGTTTTACATTATGGGACGGAGAGAGTAACAAACTAGTACTTCCTAGTCAAGCGTCATCGTTATCAGAAAAGGACTAGTATACATGTCCATGGCTTTTTTGGGCTTACCCAAAACAAATAATTCACAGTGCGATATGGGAAAGACTTTGTACTTAGTGGGTCTCTGCCGGATCCACACGGAGTTTTGACGAATGAGAAATGAGAATCGTGGGTCAAATTATCTTTTGTCCTCCTCTTAAGGGCTGGGAGTGATTCGAACCTTTTTCTCCTGTTAGGCCGGACACATAAATGCTGAGAAAGTCATGTACTTATGACCAAATTCTCAGTCACACTGAGTGGAAGATTTTTGAATTCAGATTGTCAATCATGTACTTCTCCTAGGCCACAAACATTAATGCTGCAAACAATAGGCAGTGCTACCACCATTCCGAAAAGATGTTTTTGTTAATTTTAATATGGAATACATACGGATTGAAATGTGTGAACAAACACACGAAAACATGTTCATATACATTTACTTCAGAAATAAGTTAGAACATATCTATTTAAAACCGAGAGAGTAGTACACGCTTGTCAAGGTACCACAGCTATCTAACTGCGCCTACCCCTGGCATTCTCGTGGCAAGGCAATGGTTGCCTACCTATTGTAGCACCGGCACAGGTATCCACTGCGGCAGTTTGTCAAAGACACCACGGTACGGTCTCAGGTCGCTACGGGCGTGCTCCTCGCCGCGTCCTTGGACGGAGACCAACATCACCACACCCGGCAGCACTATCGGCATCGAGTCCACCGCGAACTCGAGAGCCACATGATCGCCATGTAGTTCCCCGGTGACTGATCGATCCATCGGGATATTTCTCTACATGGTTTACATTTCAGTTTTTTAGAGGGAAATGCTCTTTTTGATGGAGGCATATATGCCCCTTTTCTACAAGGAATGTTTCATGTTTTTAGTGGATTTTTTTACATGTAAGTATGGACTTTCGTTCCTTGTTTAACTGGCCAAAATTGGAGACCTCTGTTGGGTTTAGCCGGGCTTAGTGCCATCTCACTGAACTGAGTAAAAGCATCTTCCCGTACTATCCTTTACTTTCAAATTCTGATGAGCGCGTGCAGTTCTATGTTACATCAAAAGATGGACCATCAATGCGACCTTGATCAAACCAAACAAACGACCAATGTCGATGCCTATCCGATCAGAGGAGAGCTCGCTAACGTGTGTCGATAGTTGATGACGGGCACATGTCTTGGAAGCGTTAAGGAGAGGCTGTGATAGCTATTTCCCAAGAAAAACATGGTATATACTATATTGTGTCTTACCTCAAGTAGATAAACAAACAATGAAGCGAATGAGAATAAATGAGGGCTACATCTTTTCATTTATTTCTTCTGTAGTGAGTGTTTCAGAACAAAAGCTAGTATACTACTATATTAAAGCTGCTAAGCTAGGAGCTCTCATGTGCGTTTGACATTGTGGGCATGAGCTTCTAGCTGATTGCCACGTTTTCCTATTATGTGGTTGACACGTGTTAGAGGCTAAGGCAACATTTTTTTTTGCTACTTTTTGCTGTCCGTTGATATCTATTGCTTGAGGACGTGAAAATATTATATTAACATATATTAAAACTGCTAAGCTATGGCTGCTCTCATGCGTTTGAACTACTGGGTCTGAGTGCATACCAAGGTGACACGTGTTAGTTTTTATTTAGTTCATCACTGGATTTTTTCTTCGGTGTCTGCTACCGTATATTAAAACTGCTAAGCTATGGCTGCTCTCATGCGTTAGAATTACTGGGTGTGAGTGCATGCCAAGGTGACACGTATTAGTTTTTATTTAGTTCATCAATGGATTTTTTCTTTGGTCTGCTACTGTTATTTAACACAGTATAAAACAGATACTCACATATATGCACATACATTCATCTCTAAGAACGCAAACACGTGCGTCCTATCCGAAAATCTTCGAGATACTGTACCGGTATAATATTTTAATATTGACGACACGTGTTGGTATTTTATTTAGGTCACTACTAGGTTATGTTTTTTGGTGTTCGCTACCATTATTTAACAAATACATAGCAGAAGCTCACATATACGCACATACATACATACACTCATCCCTAAGAACGCATACACGTGCGACCTACCCGAAAATCGTAACAGACGCCTTCGTAGTCGACATGAACGGCTCCTGCTGTTGAACGAATATCACCAGAGAGTCTGAAATAAATTCAGAAATATGCGAGCATCAATGCCAACACAGTACAACACATATGGTCAGTTTCACAAACCAATATGAACTGACACGTGTTGTTTTTTATAGACGCCTTCGTAGTTGACATGAACAGTCTCCTGCCATTGAACGAATATCATCAAAGAGTCTGAAATAAATTTAAAAATATGCGAGCATCAATGCCAACACAGTACAACACATATGCTTAGTTTCACAAACCTATATGAGCTGACACGCGTTGTTCTTTTATTTAGGTCACTACTAGGTTTTTCCTATGTTTGTTATTTGTCAAGTACAACGCAAATGCTCACGTATAAACATAAACACACACTCATCCCTAAGAGCGCATATAGGTACGCCCTACCCGAAAACCTTCAAGATACTGAGCCGGTTTTACCGTTATTTAACACAATACAACGCATATGCTCACATATATGCACATACACTCATCCCTAAGAACCCATACACGTGCGACCTATCCGAAACCTTCGAGATACTGAGCCGGTTTTACTGTTATTTAACACAGTGCAACGCAGATGCTCACATATATGCACATACACTCATCCCTAAGAACGCATACACGTGCGACCTACCCGAAAACCTTCCAGATATTGAGCCGGTACAATATCTTAAGATTGACGAAGTCACAACAAACGTCTTCGTAGTCGACAATAACGTCTCCTGCCACTGAACAAATATCACTGCAGTCTAAAACAAATTCAGAAACATGTAAACGTCTCCTGCCACTGAACGAATATCACTAGAGTCTGAAATAAATTCAAAAAAATACGAGCACCAGAACCAACATAGTGCACCATATATGCCCAGTTCCACAAACCCATATGAACGTACGTACACATACCCTATACCTATGACCCTGTGAGTAGTACAAAGCATTTTTTTTTTGCTAATTCCAGCTTCCATATAAAGTTAGGTTAATTATGATGTGATACGTAGCAACTTTTTTTGCAGGACACCATAGGATAAGACAACGAAAGAAAATTATGTGCCAGGTTAGTACCATTTAGACCGTGAGAATTAGGCTTGATTTTTATTGATAATGACTCTATTTTCATTGCTCATGCATGCTATTTTTGATGACTAAGGGTTACATGATAAATCCACGAAAGGTAGATCAGTTTTGGCACCTCCACCCGCCTAGCTGTAGAATTCATGTCAGATCCATCTGCGGCGTTCCCATGGCAGTGACGAGTGCGAGAAGTCGTCGAAGGGTCATCACACGCCGAACGAAGAGGAGATGGCGGCTCCGGGACCTTGGATCTAGACATTGATGGGTTGTAGGCACCAATTAAGGCGAGGCAGCACACGTCCTTGCCGACACTGTCTGCCGCGAGGCTTAGCCCCGCGGCCTCCTCCGAAGCCGACGAGGGAGGGAGTAGCAGAGACGAAGGCTAAGAGCGACTGTGACCTCCGGAGTGGCTATGTGTTTGTAACCATGGGTGTACTAATTTTTGGTATCCTTCGGTATTTATCTAATTTAGTTAAATTGGCTTGCACATTATCAACTGTCAGGTCGCTTACCCACTGACCTTTTTTCTTTTACAAAAGAACAACACAACTACGCATGGGCTTCACGACGGCCGCGGCGTGCCGCCGCGCCTCCGCCTGCTAGTTTATACTAGGCAGGCTAAACAACAACAAATTAAATTTGTCGCCGGAGCAAATCTTGGTGTAGTCACCTAAATGGTACGATATCACTGATAATATGCTATTTTAATGTGTCCAACTCATCTTCAACTATGCAAAACTATCGAGGGTGATCTGCAGATAATCTGAACTCAAGTTCCATGTTGTGCCGTCTGGTCGACCCCTTAGTGTTGCTTTCAACTTTTGTAGATGGAGATGCATTATCTGAAGTGTCCTCCCTAGACACATGTGTGCCTTCCAGTCTTAAGTCTTAACTCCACTTCCCTCATGGTCGGACGATCCTCTCTACTTAACTTTACGCATGCAACCGCGATACTAGCAACTTCTTCGACCTATTTCCCACCCTCCTCCATAACTTGTGGATCTAACACTTGGAATAATTTCCCTCCTTCAAACAAAGTAACAAAATGTGCAACAAGACTCTCGTCATTTGAGGACAAGTATGAAAATGGTTTCTTCCTAGTTAGCAGTTCCACAAGGACGATCCCAAAGCTGTAAACATCACTTTTCTCAGTTAGTCGACCTGTGTAAAAGTACATAGGATCCCAATATCCTCTTGTACCTTGCGCCCTTGTGGTAACCCCGGATATATCTATCGGAATGTACCTTGAAGCTCCAAAATCTGCTACCTTTGCTGTCAGAGTATCATCCAAGAGTATGTTAGAACACTTGACATCTCTATGGATAATAGGAGTTGAAGCAGCGGAGTGAAGATATGCTAGGGATTTTGCTACCTCAATAGCTATCCGCAACCTGTCATCCCAGGACAATGATTTTGGTACTTCTACATGAAGATGCTCGTAAAGGGTCCCATTAGATATGAACTCATAGACCAGCATTGCACTAGTAGAAAACAGGGTACTAGTCCCGGTTCCAGAGGGCCTTTAGTTCCGGTTCTGGAACCGGGACAAAACAAGCGGGACTAATACCCAAAACCTTTAGTCCCAGTTTGCTTACGAACCGGGACCAAAGGGCTCCACGTGGCCGCTGCGGGGCGCCCAGGCAGGGGGACTAAAAGTCCCGGTTGGTAACACCAACCGGGACCAAAAGGCAGCCACGCGTCAGCAGCTCGCAGGGGCTGGGGGTTTTTTTTTGGAAGGGGGGGGGGGTTAGGGGTTTTGGAGGGTTAATTTAGGGGTTTCATATTGTGTTAGCTAGCTAATAGAGAGAAGTGACCTCTCTTTCTCCGTGCTTGGTCGACGCTAGCTACTATACATATAGAGAGAACTCGACGCTAGCTAGTAAGCAAATGAAGGAAACCATTAATTACACAAGATCGTCATGAACATATATAGAGAGAAGTGACATCTCTTTCTCCGTGCTTGGTCGAACAAGAAGTTTTCGTATATCTATCCGACGCTACTACATATGTACAATATAACATCCCTTACAACCATTGCAATTCCACATGGTATTCTCCGTGTTCAGGTATGACGTGGTCAAGAAAGAATCCCGCCAATTCCTCTTGAATTGCTCGTATGCGATCATGTAGTAGGAGTTCATCCGACATCTGCCAGATCTAATTTAAAGAAGGGGGTCAATACATATATATGAATGAAACTCAACACAATTGATGGTAATATATAAAATAAAATTGTGAATATTGTTTACGTACTTCAAATTGTTTCTCAGAGAAGCCCCGCTCAGAGGTATAGTGGCGAATGAAATCGCATACGTAGTATCCACATAAATGAGTCCCGGGTGCCTGGTACAAGCACTTTACGAGAATAGAGTTCAATCAAACTGATAAGCAAGCATGATAATGGTATTGATGAAACTAGAATCAATGAGAGATGCGCGGAACTAGCTAGTACTACTTACTTTGCTGTGTGTAAATCGCAGCTCCTTCTTCAGACCCGGAACCATAGTGGTAAACTTTTATCAAACCTTGGTGATGTCTACTACGCAACCTTATTCTTGTAGACTCATGTTGGGCCTCCAAGCGCAGAGTTTTGTAGGACAGTAGCAAATTTCCCTCAAGTGGATGACCTAAGGTTTATCAATCCGTGGGAGGTGTAGGATGAAGATGGTCTCTCTCAAACGACCCTGCAACCAAATAACAAAGAGTCTCTTGTGTCCCCAACACACCCAATACAATGGTAAATTGTATAGGTGCACTAGTTCGGCAAAGAGATGGTGATACAAGTGTAATATGGATAGTAGATATAGATTTTTGTAATCTGAAAATATAAAAACAGCAAGGTAACTAATGATGAAAGTGAGCACAAACGGTATTGCAATGCTTAGAAACAAGGCCTAGGGTTCATACTTTCACTAGTGCAAGTTCTCTCAACAATACTGGCATAGTTGAATCATATGTAAATCCCTCACGTGCGACAAAGAGTTCACTCCAAAGTCACAAATAGCGGAGAACAAACGAAGAAATTATTGTAGGGTACGAAACCACCTCAAAGTTATCTTTTCCGATCAATCTTATGAGCTATCCCTATAAGTGTCACGAACAGCCCTAGAGTTCGTACTAAAATAACACCTTAAGATACACATCAACCAAAACCCTAATGTCACATAGATACTCCAATGTCACCATGAGTACCCATGGGCTTGATTATACGATATGCATCACACAATTTCAGATTCATCATGTTCAATCCAACACAAAGAACTTCAAAGAGTGCCCCAAAGTTTGTACTGGAGAGTCAAGACGAAAACATGTGCCAACCCCTATGCATAGATTCCCAAGGTCACGGAACCGGCAAGTTGATCACCAAAACATACATCAAGTGGATCAATAGAACATCCCATTGTCACCACGGATATCCCATCGCAAGACATACATCAAGTGTTCTCAAATCCTTTAAAGACTCAATCCGATAAGAAAAGTTCAAAGGGAAAACTCAATTCATCACAAGAGGATAGAGAGGGGAAAAGATCGTGCCATCTCAAGAACACGAGAGAGAGAGAGAGAGAGATCAAACACATAGCTACTGGTACATACCCTCAGCCCCGAGGGTGAACTACTCCCTCCTCGTCATGGAGACCGCCGGGATGATGAAGATGGCCTCCGGTGATGGTTTCCCCCTCCGGCAAGGTGCCGGAACGGGCTCCCGATTGGTTTTTCGTGGCTACAGAGGCTTGCGGTGGCGAAACTACCGATCTAGGTTTCTTTCTGGGGGTTTTGGTATTTATAGGAATACTTGGCGTTGGAATCAAGTCAAGGGGACTCCCAAGGGACCCACAAGCCAGGGGGGCGCGCCCTAGGGGGGGCGCCCCCTAGGCTTGTGACTGCCTCGGGACTCCTCTCCGGTATCTTTTTGCTTTAGTATTTTTTATATTTCCCAAAAATATTCTCCGTAAATTTTCAGCCCATTCCGAGAACTTTTATTTCTGCACAAAAAAAACGACACCATGGTAGTTCTGCTGAAAACAGCATCAGTCCGGGTTAGTTCTAATAAAATCATACCAAAATCATATAGAATTATTGTAAACATGGCATGAATACTTCATGAATTATAGATACATTGGAGACGTATCAGCATCCCCAAGCTTAATTCCTGCTCGTCCTCGAGGAGGTAAATGATAAAAGAAATAATTTATGAAGTGTGAATGCTAGCAAGTGCACAAGTTTGATCAATGATAATTCAAATCACCTTTTCTAGCATCAATATAAACCATAAACAGTAGATTATCTCATAAAACTTCTCATGATCAAGTTACAAGCTATTCACATGTTAAAGTATAGACCAGAAAGTTTCTTGAAAACTAACAAACCATATTCCTAGTCATCGAACAATTGCAATTCATCTTATTTTTAGGAAGGGTCTATGTAAGAGCTTTGATTTAGCAAATTCCACATACTCAACTATCATATAGTCTTCCATGATTATTGTCACTCAAAGCATATTTTTAGAACAAATAGCATCCAGCGGACACAGAGAAAGATAGGGGCTTAATGTTTCGCCTCCCAACTTATTTATCATATAGATAATTGTCAACAATAATAATTCATGATCAAATATATTTGTGTGGATATATATGTCTAGATCATTCCCCAACACATGACGCTTGCCAAGAGAAAAAGGCGAAATATAGGAAGTGGTGAAGATCACCATGACTCTTGCATAAAGGTAAGTACTAGAAAGTAAAAGATAGGCCCTTCGCAGAGGGAAGCATTGATTTGCAAAGGTGCAAGAGCTCGAGCTTTTAAAACAGAGATGAATAATAATTTTGAGCGGTATGCTTTCATTGTCAACATAACAACCGGGAGATCTCGGTATCTTCCATGCTAGATACATTATAGGCGATTCCCAAACAGAATGGTAAAGTATTTACTCCCCCTCCACCAATCAATCACACTCCACGGCGAGCCGAATCCACGGGTACCGTCCATACAAACAACAATCTTGGGGGAGTTTTGTTTCATTATATTTTGATTTGATTTTTGAGCATGGAACCGGGCATCCCGAATACCAGCCACTTTCTCGTGAATGATAGTGAATCAACACATATCGTGAGAATAACCCACCTAGCATGGAAGATACTGGCAGCCCCTAGTCACTATATGAGCGATTCGGGCATACAAAACAGAATATTATTTGAAGGTTTAGAGTTTGGCACATGCAAATTTACTTGGAACGGCAGGTAAATACCGCATATAGGTAGGTATGGTGGACTCATATGGAACAACTTTGGGTTTAAGGGTGTTTGGATGCACAAGTAGTATTTCTACTTGGTGCGGAAGTTTTGGCTAGTATGAGGTGGAAGCAAGCACCACATGTTGGAGGATCCATAACAATATAACTTCTATACAAATATACCCAAACATAACTCATTAAGTTGTCTTCCTTGTCCAATTTTAACTAATTTTCTCGAGTTTGAAAATAATTAATGAGCTCACAATCATAGAATATGTCCAAGATAGTATATTTATATGTGGAATCTCTCTTCCTTCAATATTCTTTCATGAATTGTTCAAGTGACCGATGCGGTGTTTGCTAACTTTCAATAAATTTTACCACCTAAACTTATTATGTGTGAAGTCATTACTCCCCATGGGATAAGTATATGAAGCATATTTAATTTCAGATTTATGATATTCAATTCATTCAACCATTTACTCATAGGATATAAGTGGAGCACGAGAGTGAATGACAAACTACTCCAAAAAGATATAAGTGAAGATCAATGAGTAGCCAACAATTAAATAACTATGTGAAGACTCTCTAATCTAAGAATTTCAGATCTTAAGTATTTTATTAAACAGCAAGCAAAAGAAAAATATCACTCCAAGAATAGCACGCATCATGTGAACGAATAAAAATTTAGGCTCAACATAGGCTAACCGATAATTGTTGATGAAGAGAGGTGGGATGTGTATCATCCCCAAGCTTAGATGCTTGAGACTTCTTGAAATATTTACTTGGGGTGCCTTGGGCATCCCCAAGCTTGAGATTTTGTATCTCGTTCAATCCTCTCATATCATGGTTTCACCTATTCTCAAAAACATCTTCTACATAAAACTTGAAAAGAACTCGTGAGATAGGTTAGTACACATAAGAACAAATCAATACTTCATGTACTGCCAAGACATGTTGCACAATAATTTTCAAACATCATTTACTGTTTACTATCGTTTTCACAATTTGTATCTACCAATATAGGCTATGAAAACCATAGGATAAGTAGATAACAAAACTATGATAGCAATCTGTCCAAACAGAACAGTCTGTAGCAATCTATTAAACCAGTGTACTTATGTAACTAAACAAATTATGAAAATTTAGGACATGCTATAAAATTTATATGAAAATAATGTGTAAAAATTTCAGAAACTTTCCACGTTCCAGTAAAATATGAAAATTCAAACACTACAGCAAAAGTTTCTGTTTATACACAACACACATCAAAATGCAATTCGAGCATCCTAAAAAGCAATTCTTGGAACTTTTTAGTGAAAAGAAGATTATAAATAACACCTAGCAGAAAACAAGAAAATAAAATGATGCTCCAAAAAAAACTCATATTATGTGACGAATAAAAATATAGCTCCAAGTAAGATATACCGATAGTGTTGAAGATGAAAGAGGGGATGCCTTCCGGGGCATCCCCAAGCTTAGGCGCTTGAGTCTTCCTTGGATATTACCTTGGGGGTGACTTGGGCATCCCCAATATTAGGTTCTTTTCACTCCTGATTCTCCTCATATCGGTGTCTCACCCAAAACTTGAAAACTTCAATCACACAAAACTTAACGGAACTTCGTGACAAGGGTTAGTGTAGTAAAGATAAATCATTCACTTAGGTACTATCAAGACAAGATTCATAATTGTTCCCACGTCATACCTATTGTATTCTATCATTCCCATAATTTATATCACTCAATATAAGCTATAGAAACACTAAAACAAGTAAACTATGCATGCAAAACAGAATCTGTCAAAAACAGAACTGTCTGTGAAGATCTGTAGCGTAACCATACTTCGTTGTCTCTAAAAATTCTTAAAATTAGGACAATCTAGGCAATTTTTATATCAATCATGTGTAAAAAATTAAAATCAAAATCACGTTCTAGTGAATTTACAAAATTCCTGGACTGAGAGCAAAAGTTTCTGTTTTTGCACAGAATCAAGTCAACTATCATCCACACTATCCCAAAGGCTTTACTTGGCACTTTATTGAAACAAAAGCTATAAAACATGATTATACAGTAGCTTAATCATGTGGACACACAAAAACAATAGGTATAAATATTGGGTTGTCTCCCAACAAGCGCTTTTTCTTTAATGCCTTTTTAGCTAGGCATGATGATTTCAATGATGCTCACAAAAAAGATAAGAATTGAAACACAAAGAGAGCATCATGAAGCATATGAATAGCACATTTAAGCCTAACCCACTTCCTATGCATAGGTATTTTGTGAGCAAACAACTTATGGGAACAAGAATCAACTAGCATAGGAAGGTAAAACAAGCAAAACTTCAAGATTTTCAACACATAGAGAGGAAACTTGATATTATTGCAATTCCTACAAGCATATACTCCTCCCTCATAATAATTTTCAGTAGCATCATGAATGAATTCAACAATATAACTATCACATAAAGCATTTTTTTCATGATTCATAAGCATAGAAATTTTACTACTCACCACATAAGCAAATTTATTCTCATCAATAGTAGTGGGAGCAAACTCAACAAAATAACTATCATGTGAAGCATAATCCAATTGAAAATTAAAATCATGATGACAAGTTTCATGGTTATCAATATTATTTATAGCATACATGTCATCACAATAATCATCATAAATAGGAGGCATGCTTTCATCATAATAAATTTGCTCATCAAAACTTGGGGGACTGAACATATCATCTTCACCAAACTTAGCATCCCCAAGCTTGTAGCTTTGCATATCATTAGCATCATGAATATTCAAGGAATTCATACTAAGAACATTGCAATCATGCTCATCATACAAAGATTTAGTGCCAAACATTTTATTGACTTCTTCTTCTAACACTTTGGCACAATTTTCCTTTCCATCATTTTCACGAAAGACATTATAATGATGAAATATATGAGGCAACCTCAATTCCATTTTTTATAGTTTTCTTTTATAGACTAAACTAGTGATAAAACAAGAAACTAAAATATTCAATTGCAAGATCTAAATATATACCTTCAAGCACTCACCTCCCCGGCAACGGCGCCAGAAAATAGCTTGATGTCTACTACGCAACCTTCTTCTTGTAGACTCGTGTTGGGCCTCCAAGCGCAGAGTTTTGTAGGACAGTAGCAAATTTCCCTCAAGTGGATGAACTAAGGTTAATCAATCCGTGGGAGGCGTAGGATGAAGATGGTCTCTCTCAAAAACCCTGCAACCAAATAACAAAGAGTCTCTTGTGTCCCCAACACACCCAATACAATGGTAAATTGTATAGGTGCACTAGTTCGGCGAAGAGATGGTGATACAAGTGTAATATGGATAGTAGATATAGATTTTTGTAATCTGAAAATATAAAAACAGCAAGGTAACTAATGATGAAAGTGAGCACAAACGGTATTGCAATGCTTAGAAACAAGGCCTAGGGTTCATACTTTCACTAGTGCAAGTTCTCTCAACAATACTAACATAGTTGAATCATATGTAAATCCCTCACGTGCGACAAAGAGTTCACTCCAAAATCACAAATAGCGGAGAACAAACGAAGAAATTATTGTAGGGTACGAAACCACCTCAAAGTTATCTTTTCCGATCAATCTTATGAGCTATCCCTATAAGTGTCACGAACAGCCCTAGAGTTCGTACTAAAATAACACCTTAAGATACACATCAACCAAAACCCTAATGTCACCTAGATACTCCAATTTCACCACGAGTACCCATGGGCTTGATTATATGATATGCATCACACAATTTCAGATTCATCATGTTCAATCCAACACAAAGAACTTCAAAGAGTGCCCCAAAGTTTCTACCGGAGAGACAAGATGAAAACGTGTGCCAACCCCTATGCATAGATTCCCAAGGTCACGAAACCCGCAAGTTGATCACCAAAACATACATCAAGTGGATCAATAGAACATCCCATTGTCACCATGGATATCCAATCGCAAGACATACATCAAGTGTTCTCAAATCCTTTAAAGACTCAATCCGATAAGAAAACTTCAAAGGGAAAACTCAATTCATCACAAGAGGATAGAGAAGGGAAAACTCCATATGATTTATCTATATTAATAAAGCTCGCGGTACATCAAGATCGTGCCATCTCAAGAACAGGAGAGAGAGAGAGAGAGAGAGAGAGAGAGAGAGATCAAACACATAGCTACTGGTACATACTCTCAGCCCCGAGAGTGAACTACTCCCTCCTCATCATGGAGACCGCCGGGATGATGAAGATGGCCTCCGGTGATGGTTTCCCCCTCCGGCAGGGTGCCGGAACGGGCTCCCGATTGGTTTTTCGTGGCAACAGAGGCTTGCGGCGGCGGAACTCCCGATTTAATTTTCTTTCTGGGTGTTTTGGTATTTATAGGAATACTTGGCGTTGGAATCAAGTCAGGGGGACTCCCGAGGGACCCACAAGCCAGGGGGCGCCCCCTAGGCTTGTGACTGCCTCGGGACTCCTCTCCGTTATCGTTTTGCTCCAGTATTTTTTATATTTTCCAAAAATATTCTCCGTAAATTTTCGGCCCATTCCGAGAACTTTTATTTGTGCACAAAAAAACGACAACATGGTAGTTCTGCTGAAAACAGCGTCAGTCCGGGTTAGTTCTAATAAAATCATACCAAAATCATATAGAATTATTGTAAACATGGCATGAATACTTCATAAATTATAGATACGTTGGAGACGTATTACTTGGCAGGCAAAGAAAATGATTACTTGACATAAGGAAATGAACGAAAGTTGCCGATATGGTCCCGGTGTTGATTGAACTTACTTCTGGAGCATTGCAATCATGTCCGCATAATACTTGGGATCTTTACGGAACGAGTCTAAGACAGCTACTAATGCCCCGTCAAGGTTAATGGATTGCAGAATATACTGGAAGATGCGCACGCATAACTCATCAATTACATTACTTAACCTCGAGTAAGCGAAACCGAATATGCACAAGACAGTAACACTCACTTGAAGTTGTAAGGAAAGAGTATTTCCCTTTTGTTTTGATGTCTAAGGAATGCTTCTAGCAAGTTGTCCTCGGTATCTTTGGCCTCGTTTTGTACCGACCATTCATTTACGGTATTTGGGCTAATGAACCCAATGTCATAGATTTGTTCTTTTTTGCATTCGACCATCTTCAATCTGCATTATATAGTGAGGATAATTATATATACATGCAATGAACGAGCTGAGCTAGAGACTTAATTATAGAAGTAATAGTTACAGACAGTAGCAAGTCATGAGTTGTTTGTTGAGGGCCTCTTGATTGTATAACTGAAATAACTCCACAAATTCAACAGGCAGCAGGTCGACTCCAGGGAAGTCGTGCTCTTTTTTAATTCTGATCATCAAACTGTCTTTCCCAGACTTCCTGCAGGTTTCCATGTACCACTCATGCAATTTTTGCATCATCGTTGTTAGATGAGGATGATCAGGTTTGACGAGAGGCTTCCCGTGCTCGTATCTAAAGACGTCCTCTGGTGCTACTACCTCAGCCATTTCAAACTGTACATCATCGCCCATGTAATCACCAAGGGTGTTACCGGGCAATAGCACCGGATGATTAGCGATATCGCTAGACACCTTGAGCGGGGGGCACGATTGCTTCTCCTGTTCGCCGAGCTGGGGAATTGTTTTCTCACTTCTTCGTTTTTTGTCTCTTGCAGCACTGGAAGTACTTCCCGACCGCAGCGCTTCATCATCTGTCTTTGTAATTATGCGGTCATAGTTGGATAGCCGAGGCGGTGGTGGTCGCTTTAGGGCATGCAGAGTGCGCTTCGCTTTCACCGGATCTACCGTTTCCTTCGGAGGTGGATCTTTCCGTGCAAAATGGGCCTTCACTTCGGCTGCACTGATTTCAGCGCGTTCCTCATCAGTCCTCTCATATGGTAACTTTGGAAGAGGCTTGAGGCTTGGACCAAATTTGAATTTCTTCCCTCCTATTGTACTGCTAGCCGCCGGAGCGGCGGCGGCGACTCTCTTCCGCTGTTGCTGACGCGCCGGAGGAGGCGTAGTGCCCTGACGCGCCGGAGGAGGAGGAGGAGGCGGAGTGCCCTGACGCGCCGGAGGAGGAGAAGGAGGAGGCGGAGTGCCCTGACGCGCCGGAGGAGGAGGAGGAGGCGGAGTGCCCTGACGCACCGGAGGAGGCTGAGTCTGCTGAGGCGTCCAGTTTGGAAGCTTGATGTACTCCTTTCTCCATAGACAGGTACTCGTCAAAGCATTTTCCAGAAGAATAATATCCGCTTCACCTGTAGGGTTGTCAAGCTCCAGCCCCTCAAATCCATCCAGTATTTCATCCACCGTCACAACAGTATAGCCATGTGGAATCGGACGACAATGGAAAGTTCCCTCAGCTCGAGGAGGTACAACAGAGCCGACCGCCGCCTTGAAGGTCAGATTCTGACATTTCGTCATCCACGGGGTAGCGAGGAGCCGTGAAATCAGGTTGAACGAGCTCCGTGGAAGCCACGCTGCTTCTCCGCTGAGATGCTGGGGTAGCTTCTGGGGAAGCGTCGAAGGAAGGATCTTGGTGCCGCTCAGATGGTTGGCCGGTAGCTCGCTGGCTCCCAAGTTCCTCTAGTTTTGCTCATCTTGCACCGAGCTTCTGCATTTTGCTTGCTTCCTGTTTCCTCTTTCTCTCTCGGCTTCTATAACCACCGCTGTCGGGAAACCCATGCTTCCACGGAACGGAGCTTGGGGTGCCTCGTGTTCGTCCAGGGTGTTCAGGATTCCCAAGGGCCTCTGTCAGCTCGTCCTTCTCTCTGTTGGGAATGAACGTCCCTTCCTACACTGCCTTGATTGCTGCCTGAAGCTTCCGGAAGGGTATTGCAAGTTGCTCGTCCGTCCAAACACACTCCCCTGTTTCTGGGTCCAAAGTTCCCCCAACCCCGAAGAACCAAGTCCTTGAACGATCTGGCCAGTGCAATGTGGCTGGTAGGACATTCTTAGCAAGCAGGTCTTGCTCAGCTTTGTCCCACAACTGTCGGGCTTTGTAGTAGCCACCTGACCCCGTATGATGGTGATACTTCTTCTTTGCAGCATTTTTCTTGTTTGTCAGTGACCATTTCTTACCCTTCTCCGATTTCTTGTAGGCCACAAATTCGGGCCATTGATCTCTTATCTTCTCATATCGACCGATGAATTTCGGAGTCTCCTCTTTCTCGACAAACTTTGTGTTCAACTCTTTCTTCCAGTTCCTGAATAGTTCTGCCATCTTCTTAAGAGCAAACGCTTTGACCTTTCGCTCTATAACTGGGTTATTCGGATCCTCCTCTCGCGGTAGGCTGAAATTTGTCACCAGCTCGGTCCAAAGATCATCTTTCAGTCTATGATGGACATAAGAAACTTCAGGGTCCTTATTATTCTTATTCCATTGCTGGGTGTTGATCGAGACATAGTCCATAACAACAACTCCACACTGATGTACAAATGTGTCCTTGGTCCGCTTGGGAGCAATCGGTTGGCCATCTTTCGCGACTTTTGTGATCGTGAACCTTTCATCCGGGCGCAACCTTTTCTTCGGGCTTTGCCTCGTCGGACTTTGCAACAGTTGAGGCTCCCTCCTCCGTTCGGTCACCGGAGCCATGATCAAGATCTCCTTCCTCCGCCATTCGGTCACCGGAGCCGTCATGAACTCCTTCCTTCTCCATTGTTGGATCACCAGAGCCGTCATCCTCTCCTTCCTGACCCTCGGTGTCGTTGAGATACGACAAGGGATCACCTTCGGCTCGGATTATATCCCCCAACAACTATTCTTTTTCTAAGTCTCTGTGATCCATAGTTTCTGCAAATATTACAACATGGCAATATACAAACATGAGATATGCAAATCAATACAAGGCAATGCAACAATACGATCATATAATATCACTAATACATCATCGAATAGTATCGCTAATACATCATCGAATATTATCATTAATACATCTCGAATATTATTATACAATATCACTAATACAGATATAGTTGACGTCTCGCGGCGCAGGCGGTGGACACCCAAAGATAAGGAACTATGACAGGATCATAGCTCGGGTGAGATCCCTGAAGAACCTGCCAGGTATTGGAGAACCTGGCGTCCAACGCAGCCATGTAGCGTCGGACGTGCTCGTCCTCCTCCGTGACACGACGACGTACCACCTCCGCGGGGGCCGGCTCCCTCTGCACCGACAGTGGTCCACGCAACCGCCACCAAAGAACCTCCGGGTCAACGACGGGACCCTGATTCCTCACCAAGCTGGGCGCCCTGGAAGGCAGCACCTCCCAGTGCCAGCCCGGCGGAGCCCAGTCCCGGACATGGCGTCTCTCAAGCAGGTGGTCGCCGGCGCCGAGTCGACGACGAGGATGCGGGCCGGGCATTGTCGACTCAACACGCTATGCAACTAAACATTTAAACATCTAATTAAACATCATATCATGTCACCGACGATCGTCGGGCACTCTCCCTCACCGACGATCGTCGGGGGGTACTCTCCCTCACCGACGATCGTCGGGGACTCCTCGATATCGCGTCACCGACGACCGACGATAAAAGAACTAAACATCTAAACAATAAAAACAACTAAAAACAACTAAACATTAAAAACAACTAAAACAACTAAATTAACCAAACAACTAAATTAACTAAATCAACTAAAACAACTAAAATTAACTAAACAACTAAATTAACTAAATCAACTAAATCAACTAAAATCGTCGGGCGCGGGCGGCGCTGCGGGCTCGCCGGAGACACGTGCGGGGCCAGCGACGGTGCTGCGGTGGGCGGAGGCGGGGCCGGTGGCGGTGTTGCGCGCGGTGGGCGGGGGCGAGCGGCGGTGATGTATTAGTGATCGGGCCCATATGTCAGTGACCCAGGGGTTTTATAATTAACATAACTATCAAATTAACAGGGTCGGGCCCATATGTCAGTGACCCAGGGGTTAATTAACAGGGTGATTAGCATTAAGCTAATCACCTGACGGTCGGGGCCCACCTGTAGGTGACATAGGCGGCGATGCTCGTCACCGGCGACCTCTGGACGCGGCGGTGCCCACGCTAGGGACCACAGGAGCGGCGCATGAGGCCACTAGGGCATAGCCCGTGCTCGACCGCATCTAAAGGGGGTCACGGAAGCTCTAGCCACGGCGGCGAGACGACCGGCGGCGAGGAGCTCACGGGCAAGGCGGCTAGCGGGGTTAGGAGAGGAGATCGGCGACGGCGCTAGGGGTAAAAGAACCGGGGCCTCACCGCTGTTGCGAAGGCGTCGACGGCGCGGCCGGGGAGGTCCTCGTTGCTGCGAATCGACCGGAGAAGGCCGACGGTGCCGAGGGCGAAGGCGGGGGGGGGGGGGGGCAGGGCGTGGCGACGGCGATGGCGACGACGACGTAGGGGCGGGGCGCGGCGATGGCGACGGCGATGGCGACGTCAGGGCAGGGGAGCGGGGGACGGCAAAATCCGGTAGCCTGGCGGCGTCGAGGTGGTCGTCGGCGCCGTCGGGGAAGAGAAGAAACTGCAGATGGGATTGGAAATTTTCCCAACTCCCGCTTATATACAGAGAACTTTAGTCCCGGTTGGTGGCTCCAACCGGGACCAATGCCACCCTTTCGTCCCGGTTGGAGCCACCAATCGGGACTAAATGTCAATTTCAGCAGCCCAAAGGGCGGGAAGCAGAGACCTTTGGTCCCGGTTGGTGGCTCCAACCGGGACTAAAGGGTGGCATTAGTCCTGGTTGGTGGCACCAACCGGGACGAAAGGTTGGAATTGGTCCTGGTTGGAGCCACCAACCGGGACTAAAGGGTTGGTCCTGGCTGTGGTGGGAGTTTAGTCCCACCTCGCCAAGCGAGAGGCGCTCGCACCGGTTTATAAGCCCGCCCCTCTCTGCCTTGTTGAGTTCCTCTCAAAGTGAAAAGAGATGCCCTTATACGGGAAATTCAACATGAAATCAAAGTGTGCATCACTTTGATTTCAGGTCGAATTTTCCCTATAAGCGCATCTATGTTCACTTTTGCTATTTTTTTATGTTATTTTTTTGCATATTAAAAGTTCTTAACAAAAAATACTTTATGAATATTCTTTTTGCTATTAAAGTTTTTAACAAAAATAACTTTGATAATTTTAGTTGCAGAAATTTTATATAATATTAAGTTAAATAACTTTGATCGGACGAAAACACGTCTATTACAAAGGGATTTTGATTTTTTAAACATATTTTAACTCAAGACTTTTTCTGCATTCAATATGCATCATTCAAAGCCACATCATCTGTTTTCAACCCTTTTCTGACTTCATTTACTATTTTTCATGCATTTCATGATTTATTTTGAGCTAAAATGACCCTGAATTGAAAAGCACTACAAATGAACTCTGAAATGGTTGAAAGTTGGCATGGTATCATCATTTTACCCACATAGCATGTGCTAAAAAGTTAAGAGGGTTACGGCAAAACCTGGATGCACTTCGTGTACAAAATGAACAATCTCTTTCGAAGTGTCAGGGTTTCACACGAAAACTCATCTGTTACAAAAGGATTTCATTTTTTAAAACATATTTGAACTCAAGACTTTTTATGCATTCAATATGCACCATTCAAACCCACATCATCACTTTTCAAACCTTTTCTGACTTCATTTGCTATTTTTCATGCATTTCATGATTTATTTTGAGCTAAGATAACCTTGAATTGAAAAGCACTACAAATGAACTCTGAAATGGTTGAAAGTTGGCATGGTATCATCATTTCACCCACATAGCATGTGCTAAAAAGTTGAGAGGGTTACGGCAAAAACTAGATGCACTTCGTGTACAAAACGGACAATCTCTTTCGAAGTATCAGGGTTTCATACGAAAACTCATCTGTTACAAAAGGCATTTCATTTCTTCACATGTAACTGCAGTGATATTCTAGATCAAAGGCATCATCATACTAGTTGTGGAGAGAAAGTCTTCACTTTTTCTTCGCTTGTGTCCTTTGCTTATTGCGCCGTAACCATGGATAATCTCCATCGTTTAACAGGGTGCTTGGGTCAGTTTTGACTTTGAAGGGAGGAATTTCATGAAACTTTTCATAATCTTCAGACATGTCTGTCTTGCCCTCCACTCCCACGATGTCTCTTTTCCCTGAAAGAACTATGTGGCGTTTTGGCTCATCGTATGATGTATTCGCTTCCTTATCTTTTCTTTTTCGCGGTTTGGTAGACATCACTAGTACATAACAGGGCTTTGGTCCAGCCCTGAGAAGCCCATTAGTCCCGGTTCACTCACGAACCGGGACCAATGGGGGCATTGGTCCCGGTTCGTGAGGCCAGGGCGCCGGCCGGGCCTCGTGGGCCATTGGTCCCGGTTCGTCTGACCCCTTTGGTCCCGGTTCCAGACACGAACCGGGACCAATGGGCCTGGGTCCTGTCCCACAACCATTGGTCCCAATTTGTGGCTGGAACCGGGACCAAATGATGTGCTTTAGTCCCGGTTCCAGCCAGAAACCGGGACCAATGGTCGGCCTATATATACCCCCTGCCCGCGAGCAGAGCAGTGCACACTGCTCTGTTTTTTTGGCCGGCCGTTGGGAGAGCTTTGTGGTGCTCTAGCTCACCTCCTATGCACATGAGGTGTTCGATGAAATGCCCGAACCACACTTAAGCTTTCTCCTCTCGAAGCTCCTTGTCCAAGCTCCATTTTCCTCAAGATTTGTTTAGGTTTGGCGGTCCGTCCTGTCCCGTCCCCGTCCTCACCGCCGTCGATCGCCCGCGCCCATCTCGGCGCCGGCACCACCGTGGTTAGCCTCTTCTTCTTATCTTCTTTCTAAAAGAAAAAAGTTCTTACTTGTATCATTTAGATAGATACTTGTGTAATTTTCTTACTTTTATTATTGTTTGTTATTATATAGTGCTATGGTTATGGTATCCGCCCACGTCGGCCCTCGTCCGGTCTATGATTCAGATGTGGTATATATTATCTTTTATAACTATTTGTTTTATTTAGTGTTTATGACAATTATGCCGACCAACGTGACATAGATTTTTTAATCTAGGAGGTATGTGAACCGGAAATTCCAACCGACATAGAAATTCTTGTCGAGAAGTTAAATTTGGTTGAAAAAGAAAACAATTACTTGAAAGAAAAATTACAAAGAGTTGAAGACGAGAAGATGAAGTTGGAGTTGCATGTTGCCGATGTCGTCGACGATCACAAGATCAAGATGGATGCAATGCGCTTGAAGAGTAGAAAGATTAGAAAATATGCCATTCATACTGAGGCTTGGTATCATTATGCCGTGGGATCAATTGGTACCTTAGTTGCGGTTATGATCGCATTTGTTGTTGCATTTAAATTTTATAGTTTCAATGTATGTTTTAATTAGATGCTCTAGAGAGCTATATGTTGTTCAATAATGAGAACTATGTATGAACGTTATGTATTTATTTTGGTCACTACTATACTTTGGCTTTAATGTGATGATGAATTTCTATTAATTTGGTCACTTCTCTATTCATGATATGCACGCAGATGAACCGGCAATAGATGTACGGTGACCGACGCACCTCCGAGTATATTAAGGGCCTGCATAATTTTCTCGAAGCGGCTGAGGCAAACAAGCAGAATGGTTTTATGCATTGTCCATGTACTGTCTGTGAGAAAACGAAGGCTTTCTCCAACTATAAAACCCTTCACTTCCACCTGCTTCAGAAGGGTTTTATGCCACACTATAATGTTTGGACCAAGCACGATGAAAGAGGGGTTATGATGGAAGACAACGAAGAAGAAGAGGATGACGACAACTACCCGCCCCCTGAATACGGTGATGCTGCAATGGGGGAAGCTGAAGATCAAGAGGAACAAGACGATGTGCCCGATGATGATCTTCGCCGGGTCATTGTTGATGCACAGAGAGAATGCGAAAGTGAAAGGGAGAAGTTGAAGTTCGATAGCATGTTAGAGGATCACAAAAAAGGGTTGTACCCCAATTGCGAAGATGACAACAGAAAGCTCGGTACGACACTGGAATTGCTGCAATGGAAGGCAGACAATGGTGTATCTGACAAGGGATTTAGTTCGCTACTGAAAATAATGAAAAAGAAGCTTCCAAAGGATAACGAATTGCCAGGCAGTACGTACGAAGCAAAGAAGGTTCTATGCCCTCTAGGATTTGAGGTGCAGAAGATACATGCATGCCCTAATGACTGCATCCTCTACCGCGGTGTGTACGAGGATTTGAACGCATGCCCAGTATGCGGTGCATTGCGGTATAAGATCAGAAGAGATGAGCCTGGTGATGTTGAGGGCCAGCGCACCGGGAAGAGGGTTCCTGCCAAGGTGATGTGGTATGCTCCTATAATACCACGGTTGAAACGTCTGTTCAGAAACAAAAAGCATGCTGAGTTGATGCAATGGCACAAAAAAGACCGTAAGAAAGACGGGAAGTTGAGAGCACCCGCTGACGGGTCACAGTGGAGAAAGATCGAGAGAAAGTGGAGCGACTTTACAGGTGACCCGAGGAACGTATGGTTTGGTGTAAGTGCAGATGGCGTTAATCCTTTTGGGGAGCAGAGCAGCAAGCATAGCACATGGCATGTGACTCTATGAATGTATAACCTTCCTCCTTGGTTGTGCATGAAGCGGAAGTTCATTATGATGCCAGTGCTCATCCAAGGCCCTAAGCAACCCGGCAATGACATTGATGTGTACCTACGGCCATTAGTTGATGAACTTTTACAGCTATATAATGGAAGAGGTGTACGTGTGTGGGATGAGAATGAACAGGAGAAATTTGACCTACATGCGTTGCTGTTTGTAACCATCAACGATTGGCCTGCTCTCAGTAACCTTTCAGGACAGACAAATAAGGGATACCACGCATGCACACACTATTTAGATGACACCGACAGTATATATTTGGACAAATGCAGGAAGAATGTGTACCTGGGGCATCGTCGATTTCTTCCGACCAACCATCAATGTCGAAAGAAAGGAAAGCATTTCAAAGGTGAGGCAGATCACCGGAAGAAGCCGGCCCTCCGTACTGGTGATCACATACTTGATATGGTCAATGATTTACAAGTAATATTTGGAAAAGGTCCTGGCGGACTATCTGTTCCGACTGACGATGCGGGACACGCACCCATGTGGAAGAAGAAATCTATATTTTGGGACCCATCCTATTGGAAAGACCTAGAGGTCCGCTCTGCAATCGACGTGATGCACGTGACGAAGAATCTTTGCGTGAACCTGCTAGGCTTCTTGGGAGTGTATGGGAAGACAAAAGATACACTGGAGGCACAGGAGGAATAGCAACGTGTGCATGAAAAAAACGGCATGCATCCAAAGCAGTATGAAGGTCATGCCAGCTACGCTCTTACCAAAGAAGAGAAGGAAATCTTCTTTGAATGCCTGCTCAGTATGAAGGTCTCGTCTGGCTTCTCGTCGAATATAAAGGGAATAATAAATATGGCAGAGAAAAAGTTCCAGAACCTAAAGTCTCATGACTGCCACGTGATTATGACGCAACTGCTTCCGGTTGCATTGAGGGGGCTTCTACCGGAAAACATTCGATTAGCCATTGTGAAGCTATGTGCATTCCTCAATGCAATCTCTCAGAAGGTGATCGATCCAGAAATCCTGCCAAGGTTAAGGAGTGATTTGGTGCAATGTCTTGTTAGTTTCGAGCTGGTGTTCGCACCGTCCTTCTTCAATATCATGATGCACGTCCTAGTTTATCTAGTCGACGAGATTGTCGTTCTGGGCCCAGTATTTCTACACAATATGTTCCCCTTTGAGAGGTTCATGGGAGTCTTAAAGAAATATGTTCGTAACCGCGCTAGGCCAGAAGCAAGCATCTCCATGGGCCATCAAACAGAGGATGTCATTGGGTTTTGTGTTGACTTCATTCCTGACCTTAAGAAGATTGGTCTCCCTCAATCGCGGTATGAGGGGAGACTGACTGGAAAAGGCACGCTAGGAGCGGACTCAATAATATGTAGGGACGGGCATTCTTGGTCTCAAGCACACTACACAGTTCTACAGAATTCTACCTTGGTGACCCCGTATGTCGATGAACACAAGAATATTCTGCGCTCCAAACACCCGGAGCAGTGTGACGACTGGATTACATATGAACACATCAGGACTTTCGGCAGTTGGTTGCAAACACGTCTCATGGGTGACAACACTGTTTCTGATGAGTTCTACTCGTTGGCCAGGGGACCATCTTTGACTGTATTGACTTACAAAGGGTACGAGATAAATGGGAATACATTTTACACGATCGCCCAAGATCAAAAGAGCACCAACCAAAACAGCGGTATCCGCTTTGATGCATCAACCAATAGGGGAAAGGACACATATTATGGTTACATAGTGGACATATGGGAACTTGACTATGGACATGATTTCAAGGTCCCTTTGTTTCAGTGCAAATGGGTCAATCTGTCAGGAGGCGGGGTACAGGAAGACCCACAGTACGGAATGACAATAGTGGATCTGAACAATCTTGGGTACACAGACGAACCATTCGTCCTAGCCAATGATGTGGCGCGGGTTTTCTATGTGAAGGACATGTCTACCAAACCGAGAAAAAGAAAAGATAAGGAAGCGAATACATCATATGATGAGCCAAAGCGCCACATAGTTCTTTCAGGAAAAGGAGACATCGTGGGATTGGAGGGCAAGACAGACATGTCTGAAGATTATAAAAAGTTTCATGAAATTCCTCCCTTCAAAGTCAAGGCTGACCCAAGCACCCTCTTAAACGATGTAGATTATCCATGGTTACGGCGCAATAAGCAAAGGACACAAGCGAAGAAAAAGTGAAGACTTTCTCTCCACAACTATATCATTGCAGTTACATGTGAAGAAATGAAATGCCTTTCGTAACAGATGAGTTTTCGTATGAAACCCTAATTCTTCGAAAGAGATTGTCCATTTTGTACACGAAGTGCATCCAGTTTTTGCCGTAACCCTCTCAACTCTTTATAACCTTGGGCGGTGAAGGTCGTACCAATCAGGAAGAAGCACACGGATCGTGTGTTTCTTTCAAGCGCTTGTGAGCTGTTGGATCAGCACTATAACGACTAGTCCCGGTTTGTGCTAGCAACCGGGACTAAAGAGGCACACGACCCTATATATAACCCACCTCTCGAACATGTTCGACACTTAGTGTGTGTACTCATTCGGATTCAAATCATTCGGATTCCCTGCATACGGTCCAACGGTGCATTTCATATTTCCACCGTTGGGTTGTATGCAGGGGAAACCGTGTGTTTTGTTGATCTATCTAGAAATCCTTTAGTTCATCGACCGAATACAAATCATTCGGATTCCCTGCATACGGTCCGACGGTGCATTTCATATGCGGGCACTCACGAGCCACCGTCGGGCTGTATGCAGGGGAAACCGTGTGTTTTGTTGATCTATCTAGAAATCCTTTAGTTCATCGACCGAATACAAATCATTCGGATTCCCTGCATACGGTCCGACGGTGCATTTCATATGCGGGCACTCACGAGCCACCGTCGGGCTATGTGTAGGGGAAAGGATGATGCTCAATTGTCCGTTTTGTACACGAAGTGCATCCAGTTTTTGCCGTAACCCTCTCAACTTTTTATAACATGCTATGTGGGTGAAATGATGATACCATGCCAACTTTCAACCTTTTCAGAGTTCATTTGTAGTGCTTTTCAATTTCAGGGTCATTTAGCTCAAAAAAATCAGTAAGTGCATGAAAAATACCAAATGAATTCAGAAAGGGTTGAAAATTGATGATGTAGCTTTGAATGGTTCATTTTGAACACACAAAAAGTCGGGAGTTCAAATAAGTTCAAAAAAATGAAATCCCTTTGTAACACATGAGTTTTCGTCCGAAACCCTCATACTTCGAAAGAGATTGCCCAGTTTGTACACGAAGTGCATCTAGTTTTTGCTGTAACCCTCTCAACTTTTTAACACTTGCTATGTGGGTGAAACTATGATACCATACCAAGTTTCAACCTTTTCAGACTTCATTTGTAGTGCTTTTCAATTTCAGGGTCATTTAGCTCAAAAAAATCAGTAAGTGCATGAAAAATACCAAATGAATTCAGAAAGGGTTGGAAATTGATGATGTGGCTTTGAATGGTGCATTTTGAATACACAAAAAGTCTGGAGTTCAAATAAGTTCAAAAAAATGAAATCCCTTTGTAACACATGAGTTTTCGTCCGAACCCTGATACTTCGAAAGAGATTGTCCAGATTGTACACGAAGTGTATCCAGTTTTTGCCGTAACCCGCTCAACTTTTTAGCACTTGCTATGTGGGTGAAATTATGATACCATGCCAAGTTTCAACCTTTTCGGACTTCATTTGTAGTGCTTTTCAATTTCAGGGTCATTTAGCTCAAAACAAATCATTAAATGCATGAAAAATAGCAAATGAAGGCAGAAAAGGGTTGAACATTGATGATGTGCCTATGAATGGTGCATAATGAACACACAAAATGTCCGGAGTTAAAATAAGTTATTAAAAATGAAGGAGAGGCGCAATGGTCACCTGCACATTGCTTAGCTTCAGGCCTTGAGAAACTCCAGATAGCTCCGTGCAGTCTACACAGTTTCCACAAGGCCTGAAGGTAAGCAACGTGCAGGTGAGCATTGCGCCTCTCCTTCATCGTTCTTCGTCTCTGCACTCAGGGCTTATAAACCGCTGCGAGTCCCTCTCGCTTGGCGAGGTGGGACTAAATTTTAGCCACTCCCAGGACAAGGCCTTTAGTCCCGGTTGGTGGATGAATTAAAATATTTTGTTATGATCAAGTAAAACAAAACTATATTATTCTTCAATAGCAAAAAGAATCAACTAAAAATCTTTTATAAACTTAAAATTATTTAAAATTTATGCAACAAAAAATATATAAAACACCCATTTAAAATAACCTAAAACTTACCAAATTGAATATAATGCTAAAACACAGTAATATTAAATAGCAGGAAAAAGAATCACTCAAAAATCTCTTTTTTTAGTAAAGTTATCAAATTATTAACTAAAAGTATCAAATTATTAACTAAAATTATCAAATTATTTATTTGTTAAAAAGAATGAACTAAAATATTAACTAAAATTATCAAAGAATTTATTTGTTAAAAAGAATGAACTAAAAAGAATCAACTAAAATATTAACTAAAATTATCAAAGTATTTATTTGTTAAAAAGAATGAACTAAAATAACAGAAGAAAAATACTGGAAAAAAAATAAATACTTTGGTCCCGGTTGGTGGCACCAACCGGGACCAATACCCACCTTTCGTCCCGGTTGGTGGAACGAACCGGGACCAATACCCACCTTTGGTTCCGGTTGGTGCCACCAACCGGGACCAAAGGTCTCTGCTTCCCGCCCTTTGGGCTACTGAAAAGAGACCTTTGGTCCCGGTTGGTGGCACCAACCGGGACCAAAGGTGGGTATTGGTCCCGGTTGGTGCTACCAACCGGGACCAAAGGCTCTGGTTATATAAGCCCACCCTTAGCGTTTTCCATTCCTAGTTCATCTTCCCCCCCCCCCCCGACGCCGCGCCGAACTACACGACGCCGCCAGGCTGCCGGACCGCGCCCTCGTCGACGCGCTCTCGCCGAGCCCGCCGTCCTCGTCCCCGTCGCCGCGCGCCGCCCCGAGCCCGCCGTCGTCGTCCCCGTCCCCGTCGCCGCCCACGTCGCCGCCCCGTCCCCGTCGCCGTGCCTCCCCGTCACCGCGCCGCCCCGTCGCCGCGTCGTCGCCTCCCCGTCGCCGCCCCCGTCGCCTCCCCGTCGCCGCGCCACCCCGTCGCCGCCCCATCACCTCCCCGTCGCCGCCCCGTCGTCGCCCCGTCGCCGCCCCATCGCCGCCCCTTTCCCATGGTCCCCTGCTCGGATACGGCGACACGGACACGACGACACGGGATATGGCATTTTCCAAAAACAGCCCATCGGGGACACGGCAAGTATATATAAAGATAAATGAAAATATGTCAGTTAAAGAAAGAAAAATAACGAGAAAGAGATCGCCCCCTCCCCGATAACTTCGACATGAGGGGGGGGGTCGATAAACATTTTTTTCCATGTATGTATGTCGTTGTCGTTGAGTTAAAGAAAGAAAAATAATGAAAATATGTCATGAGTTAATGAAAATATATAATATATGTATGTGGCTATGTATGTAAAGATGGATAGCATTTTTTTCCATGTATGTATGTCGTTGTTGATATACCCCCTCCCTGATAATTAACTTCGTCATGAGGGGGGGGGTCGATATACCCCCTCCCCGATAACTTCGACATGAGGGGTGGGTTGATATACCCCCCTCCCCGATAACTTCGACATGAGGGGGGGGGTCGATATACCCCCCTCCCCGATAACTTCGACATGAGGGGGGGGGTTCGATATACCCCCTCCCCGATAACATTTTTTTCTAAGTTACTTAGGTAAAATGTTCACCCCCCTCTCGATATACCGGGCGAGATGAAGCCGTGGTTTTCTTGAATCCTTTGACACTAGACAATGTGACATATAGAAGGGTAGATGAGATCTGGAAAAATATGGACCATTTTCTGCACATCCAGAATGGCGCCATTTTGTTAAATCCCTAAAAGGTTAAGAGAATCCCGGCCCTCTCGCCCTACCCAATAAACTCTCGAGGCCACCCAAACCTTAGAAGAAAGAGCGTTGTCGATCTCCTACCCCCTCCCGTCCCTACCCGATAAACTCTCGAGGCCACCCAAACCCTAGAAGAAAGAGCGTTGTCGAGGCCACCCCAAACCCTAGAAGTGTTGTCGAGGCCACCCCAAACCGGACGTCGGAGGACATTCATGAGAGAGGCGGTCCGGACGTCGAACGACATTCATGTTTGTATATTAATTGCCATGTTGTAATATTTGCAGAAACTATGGATCCAAGAGACTTGGAACAAGAACAGTTGTTGGGGGACATAATCCATGACGGACGTGATATCTTGTCGTTTCTCAACGACACCGATGGTCTGGAAGGAGAGGATGATGGCTGCGGTGATCGAACAATGGAGGAGGAAGGACATGATCATGATGGCTCCGGTGACCGAATGCCGGAGGAAGAAGGAGACCATGATGACGGCTCCGGTGATCGAACGGAGGAGGGAGCTGTTGCAAAGTCCGGCGAGGTATATATATTAATTAAGCCTGTGCTGACTAGCTAATTGATGCATTAATTGTTTTGGTATGTACATATATTAATTAACTCTTCTTTCTTCTTTTATAGCCGTCTGGATCGAGCCAAACTTCGGTAATGAGACGAGGCCCGAAGAAGAGGTTGCGCAAGGATGAAAGGTTTACGATCACAGCACTCGCGCACGATGGCCATCCGATTGAACCCAAGCGGACCAAGGACACATTTTCTGCTCAGTGCGGAGCTATTCTGAGGGACTACATCCCGATCAGCATCAAGCAATGGAATAAGCCTAAGGATGGCGCCCCTGATGGTGATTATGTCACCGATAGACAGAAAGATGATCTTTGGACCGCGCTGAAGGCAAATTTCACCCTACCGCCAGAGGAGGATCCGAATAAGCCAGTTATAGAGCCACTGGTCAAGGCGTGTGCTCTTAAGAAGATGGCAGATCTATTCAGGAGGTGGAAGAATGAGTTGAAATCAAATTTGTCGACAAAGAGAAGACTCCAGAATTCACCGGCCGATTTGAGAAGATAGGAGATCAATGGCCCACATTTGTGGCCTACAAGACATCGGACAAGAGTAAGAAAATGTCAGAGACAAACAAGATCAATGCTGCAAAGAAGCAGTTTCACCATCACACGGGGTCAGGTGGCTACCTCAAAGCCTGGCCTTTGTGGGACAAAGCTGAGAATGACCTGATTGCTAAAAACGTCATACCACATACATTGAACTGGCCAGACCATTCAAGGACTTGGTTCTTTGGGGTTGTGGGAACTTTGGACCCTGAAACAGGGAAGTGCCGCTGGACGAACGAGCAACTTGCAATACCCATGAACAAGCTTCAGGAGTATATCACCGCAGCGCAGGAAGGGACGTTCATTCCCGACAGAGAGAAGGACGAGCTGACTGAGGCCCAAGGGAATGCTGAGCACCCTGGACGAACACGAGGCACACCAGGCTCCGTTCCGTGGAAGGTTGGGTTTCCCGACGCAGGCGGTTACAGAAGGCGGGAGAGAAAGAGGAAAGCGGAGCTGAGCGAAATTCAGAAGCTCAATGCAAGACTACAAAAGCTAGAGGAAGCTGAGAGCCAGCGAGCTGCCGGCCAACCATCTCAGCGGCACGAAGCTACCCCAGAAGCTACCCCGCCATCTCAGCGGGGAAGTAACGTCGCTTCCACAGAGCCCGTTCAGCCTGACTTAACGTCTCCTAGCTACCCCGTGGATACTATCACGGAGGCTTAACATTGCGAGCTTATGACGAAATGCCGGAACCTCACTTTATTGGCGGCTGTCGGCTCTGTTGCACCTCCTCAACCCAACGGAACTTTTCACTGCCGTCCGATTCCACATGGCTATGCTGTTGTGATGGTGGATGAAGTAGTGGAGGGATTTGCGGAGCTCGAGCTTGACCACTCTTCATGTGAAGGGGAGAATCGGCTGGGTCGTGCCCTGAGGAGTACATGTCTATGGCAGAAGGAGTACATCAAGCTTCCAAACTGGACGCCTCCGCCTCCTCCTCCTCCTCCGGCGAGTTAGGGCACTCCGCCTCCTCCTCCTCCTCCTCCTCCTCCTCCGGTGAGTGATCAGGGGACCCCGCCTCCTTCTCCGGCTCCTCCGACGCGTGAGGGCACTCCGCCTCCTCCTTCGCCTACTTCGGCACGTCGGAGCAGTACGCCTCGTCCTCCGCCTCGTCGGCAACGGCGGAAGACAGACACCGCCGCTCCGGCTCCTCCGGCGCGTCGGAGCACTCCGCCTCCTTCTCCGCCTCGTAAGCAACGACGGAAGAGAGACGCCGCCGCTCCGGCGGCTAGTAGTACAAGCAGAGGCGGGAGGGAATACAGATACGGTCCATCTCTCAAGCCTCTGGAAAAGTTACCATATGAGAGGACCAAGTCTGAAAACGAGGAGATATGTCAGGAGCAATTGAGGGCCCATTTTGCAAAGAAAACTCCAACTCCGAAGGAGAAGCTAGATCCGGTGAAAGCGAAGCGCACTATCGATGCCCTGAAGCGACCACCACCGCCTCCGCCGGATTCCAACTATGTCCGGATTATTAAAAAGACATATGAAGAAGCGTGGCGGTCGGGAAGTACTTCTAGTGATGCAAGGTTAGCAGAATGAAGAAGTGGGAAAATAATTCCCCAGCACGGCGAACAGGAGAAGCAACAGTGCCCCCCGCTCAAGGTGTCTAGCGATATCGTCGCAAATCATCCGGGGATGGTGCCCGGTACCAATCCTGGTGATTACTTGGGGGATGATGTACTTTTTCAAACGGTTGAGGTAACAAAAGAAAAATATGAATACATGCACGGGAAGCCTCTCGTCAAACCTGATCATCCTCCTCTAACAACGATGATGTACAAATTGCATGAGTGGTACATGAAAACCTGCAGGGAGCCTGGGAGAGACACTATGTATATAGCAGTACTTCCAAAGCACGAATTCATTGGACTTACCGTGATGCCTGTTGAATTTGTGGAGTTATTTCAGTTATACAATCAACTGGCCCCATAATAGTAAAAAAAGGGCAGAGAAGAGGATTGAGGGACAGAAGGCGACAAACAACTCATGGCTGCCTACTGTCTGTAAGTATTACTTCTATAGTTAAGTCTCTAGCTCAGCTCGTTCATTGCATGTATATATAATTATCCTCACTATATTATGCAGATTGAAGATCGTCGAATGCAAAAAACTAGGAATCTTCGACGTTGGGTTCATTAGCCCAGATGCCGTAAATGAATGGACGGTACGAAACTCAATCAAAGAGACCGAGGAGAACTTGCTAAAGTCGTTCCTTATACATCAAAACAAAAGGGAAATACTCTTTCCTTACAACTTCAAGTGAGTGTTGTTGTCTTCTCTGTATACTCGGTTTCTCTTACTCTAGGTTAAGTAATGTAATTGATGAGTTATATATGCGTGCGCAGTTTCCACTTTATTCTGCTATCCATTAAGCTTGACGGGGCATTAGTAACTGTCTTAGACTCGAGACGTAAAGATCCCGAGGATTATGCGGACATGACTGCAACGCTCAAGAAGTAAGTTCAGTCAATACCGGGACCATATCGGCATGCAACTTTCATTAATTTCCTGATATCAAGTAATCATTTTCTTTGCCTGGCAGGGTTTGGAAGAAGTTCACCCGAAAGGTTCCCGGTCTAAACAAAGAGTTGCGATTTACGCACCCCAAAGTAAGTAGTACTAGCTAGTTCCGCGCATCTCTAATTGATTCAAATTTTCATCAATATATCATTACCATGCTTGCTTATCAGTTTGATTGAACTCTATTCTCGTAAAGTGCTTGAACCAGAAAGAAGGGACTTCTTTATGTGCATACTACGTATGCGAGTTCATTCGCCAATCGACCTCTGAGCGGGGCTTCTCTGACAAACAATTTGAAGTACGTAAATAATATTCACAATTTAATTTTATATATTACCATCAATTGTGTTGAGTTTTATTCATATATATGCATGTATTGACCCCCTTCTTTAAATTAGATCTGGCAGATGCGGGATGAACTCCTACCACATGATCGCATACGAGCAATTCAAGAGGAATTGGCGGGATTCTTTCTTGACCACGTCATACCTAAAGACGGAGAATACCATTCGAATTTGTGATTGGATCTTAGGTACATGATGTTAGGGATTGTAAAAGATGTTATATTGTATATATGTAGTAGCGTCGGATAGATATACGAAAACTTGTTGTTCGACCAATCTCTCGGAGAAAGAGAGGTCGATCACTTCTCTCTGTATATGTTCATGACGATCTTATGTACTTAATGGTTCCTTCATTTGCTTACTAGCTAGCGTGTCGAGTTCTCTCTATGGTAGCTAGCGTCGACCAAGCACGGAGAAAGAGAGGACACTTCTCTCTATTAGCTAGCTAACACAATATGAAACCCCTAAATTAACCCTACAAAACCACCTAACCCCCCCCCCCTTTAAAAAAAACAAAAACCCCAGCTCCTGCCAGATGCTGACGCGTGGATGCCTTTTGGTCCCGGTTGGTGTTACCAACCGGGACTAAAGGTCCTCCTGCCTGGGCTCCCCGCAGCGGCCACGTGGAGGGCCTTTGGTCCCGGTTCGTAAGCAAACCGGAACTAAAGGTTTTGGGCTTTAGTCCCGACCCTTTAGTCCCCGTTCCAGAACCGGGACAAATGGGCCTCTGGAACCGGGACAAATGGGCCTTTTTCTACTAGTGCATGTCCTTCACATAGAAAACCTGCGCCACATCATTAGCTAGGACGAATGGTTCATCTGTGTACCCAAGATTGTTCAAATCCACTGTTGTCATTCCGTACTGCGGGTCTACCTGTACCCCGCCTCCTGACAGATTGACCCATTTGCACCGAAACAAAGGTACCTTAAAATAATGTCCATAGTCAAGTTCCC
The DNA here is from genome assembly GCA_039707655.1 of Elymus sibiricus. Classification (NCBI taxonomy): domain Eukaryota; kingdom Viridiplantae; phylum Streptophyta; class Magnoliopsida; order Poales; family Poaceae; genus Elymus; species Elymus sibiricus. The sequence continues at coordinate 391,584,538 of CM077671.1, forward strand.
ATATGTCCACTATGTAACCATAATATGTGTCATTTGCCCTGTTGGTTGCTGCATCAAAGTGGACACCACTGTTTTGGTTGGTGCTCTTTTGATCTTGGGCGATCGTGTAAAATGTATTCCCATTTATCTCGTACCCTTTGTAAGTCAATATAGTCGAAGATGGTCCCCTGGCCAACGAGTACAGCTCATCTGCAACAGTGGTGTTACCCATGAGATGTGTTTGCAACCAACTGCCGAAAGTCCTGATGTGTTCACATGTAATCCAGTCGTCACACTGCTCCGGGTGTTTGGAGCACAGAATATTCTTGTGTTCATTGACATACGGGGTCACCAAGGTAGAATTCTGTAGAACAGTGCAGTGTGCTTGAGACCAAGAATGCCCGTCCCTACATATTATTGAATTCGCTCCTAGCGTGCCTTTTCCAGTCAGTCTCCCCTCATACCGTGATTGAGGGAGACCAATCGGCTTAAGGTCAGGAATAAAGTCAACACAAAACCCAATGGTTTCCTCTGTTTGATGGCCCATGGAGATGCTTCCTTCTGGCCTAGCACGGTTACGAACATATTTCTTTAAGACTCCCATGAACCTCTCAAAGGGGACCTTGTTGTGTAGAAATACAGGGCCCAGAATGCCAATCTCGTCGACTAGATGAACTAGGACTAGATGAACACCAGCTCGAAACTGACAAGACATTGCACCAAATCACTCTTTAACCTTGGTAGGATTTCTGGATCGATTACCTTCTGAGAGATTGCATTGAGGAATGCACATAGCTTCACAATGGCTAATCGAACGTTTTCCGGTAGAAGCCCCATCAATGCAACCGGAAGCAGTTGCGTCATAATCACGTGGCAGTCATGAGACTTTATGTTCTGGAACTTTTTCTCTGCCATATTTATTATTCCCTTTATATTCGACGAGAAGCCAGACGGGACCTTCATACTGAGCAGGCATTCAAAGAAGATTTCCTTCTCTTCTTTGGTAAGAGCGTAGCTGGCAGGACCTTCATACTGCTTTGGATGCATGCCGTCTTTTTCGTGCACACGTTGCTGGTCCTCCCATGCCTCCGGTGTATCTTTTGTCTTCCCATACACTCCCAAGAAGCCTAGCAGGTTGACGCAAAGATTCTTCGTCACGTGCATCACGTTGATTGCAGAGCGTACCTCTAGGTCTTTCCAATAGGGTAGGTCCCAAAATATAGATTTCTTCTTCCACATGGGTGCGCGTCCCTCAGCGTCATTCGGAACAGATAGTCCGCCAGGACCCTTTCCAAAGATTACTTGTAAATCATTGACCATATCAAGTATGTGATCACCAGTACGGAGGGCGGGCTTCTTCCGATGATCTGCCTCACCTTTGAAATGCTTTCCTTTCTTTCGACATTGATGGTTGGTCGGAAGAAATCGACGATGCCCCAGGTACACATTCTTCCTGCATTTGTCCAAATATATACTATCGGTGTCATCTAAACAGTGCGTGCATGTGTGGTATCCCTTGTTTGTTTGTCCTGAAAGGTTACTGAGAGCAGGCCAATCATTGATGGTTACAAACAGCAACGCTCGTAGGTCAAATTCCTCCTGTTTGTTCTCATCCCACACACGTACACCTTTTCTATTCCACAGTTGTAAAAGTTCATCAACTAATGGCCTTAGGTACACATCAATGTCATTGCCGGGTTGCTTAGGGCCTTGGATGAGCACTGGCATCATAATGAACTTCCGCTTCATGCACAACCAAGGAGGAAGGTTATACATACATAGAGTCACATGCCATGTGCTATGCTTGCTGCTCTGCTCCCCAAAAGGATTAACGCCATCTGCACTTAAACCAAACCATACATTCCTTGGGTCATCTGTAAAGTCCCCCCACTTTCTCTCGATCTTTCTCCACTGCGACCCATCACCGGGTGCTCTCAACTTCCCGTCTTTCTTACTGTCTTCCTTGTGCCATCGCATCAACTTGGCATGCTCTTTGTTTCTGAACAAACGTTTCAACCGTGGTATTATAGGAGCATACCACATCACCTTCGCAGGAACCCTCTTCCCGGTGCGTTGGCCCTCAACATCACCCGGGTCATCCCGTCTGATCTTATACCGCAATGCACAACATACCGGGCATGCGTTCAAATCCTCGTACGCACCGCGGTAGAGGATGCAGTCATTAGGGCATGCATGTATCTTCTGCACCTCCAATCCTAGAGGGCGGACAACCTTCTTTGCTTCGTATGTACTGTCGGGCAATTCGTTGTCCTTTGGAAGCTTATTCTTCATTATTTTCAGCACCTTTTCAAATGCCTTGTCAGATACACCATTATCTGCCTTCCATTGCAGCAATTCCAGTGTGGTACCGAGTTTTGTGTTGTCATCTTCGCAATTTGGGTACAACCTTTTTTTCTGATCCTCTAACATGCGATCGAACTTCAACTTCTCCCTTTCACTTTGGCATTGTCTCTTTGCATCAACAATGACCCGGCGAAGATCATCATCGGGCATATCATCTGGTTCTTCCTCTTGATCTTCAGCTTCCCCCATTGCAGCATCACCGTATTCAGGGGGCAGATAGTTGTCATCATCCTCTTCTTCTTTGTTGTCTTCCATCATAACCCCTCTTTCTCCGTGCTTGGTCCAAACATTATAGTATGGCACGAAACCCTTCTCAAGCAGGTGGACGTGTAGGGTTCTCGAGTTAGAGTCATCCTTCGTATTCCCACAGATAGTACATGGACAATACATAAAACGATTCTGCTTGGTTGCCTCAGCCACTTCGAGAAAATTATTCAGGCCCTTAATGTACTCGGAGGTGCGTCGGTCACCGTACATCCATTGCCGGTTCATCTGCGTGCATTATATAATTAAGTGTATCAAAAACCATTACAAAACATCATGAATAGAGAAGTTACCAAATTAATAGAAGTTCATCATCACATTAAAACCAAAGTACAGTAGTGACCAAAATAAATACATAAAGTTCATACATAGTTCTTTTTGAACAACATATAGCTCTCTAGAGTATCTAATTAAAACATACATTGAAACTATGTAAAACATTTAAATGCAACAACAAATGTGATCATAACCGCAACTAAGGTACCAATTGATCCAACGGCATAATGATACCAAGCCTCAGTATGAATGGCATATTTTCTAATCTTTCTAATCTTCAAGCGCATTGCATCCATCTTGATCTTGTGATCTTCGACGACATCGGCAACATGCAACTCCAATTCCATCTTCTCCTCCTCAATTCTTTTCAATTTTTTCTTCAAGTAATTGTTTTCTTTTTCAACTAAATTTAACCTCTCGACAAGAGGGTCGGTTTGAATTTCCGGTTCACATAACTCCTAGATAAAAACATCTATGTCACGTTGGTCGGCATAATTGTCATAAACACTAAATGAAACAAATAGTTATAAAAGATAATATACCACATCCGAATCATAGACAGGACGAGGGCCAACGGGGGCGGATACCAAAACCATGGCACTATATAATAACAAACAGTAATAAAAGTAAGAAAATTGTACAAATATCTATCTAAATCATACAAGTAAGAATTTTTTTCTTTTAGAAAGAAGATAAGAACAAGAGGCTCACCACGGTGGTGCCGGCGACGAGATCGGCGCGGGCGATCGACGGCGGTGAGGACGGGGACGGGGACGGCACCCTACACATGTGCAGACTCTAAGAAGTTAATTTCAGCTCTAATTGTGTGTCTAAATCAAAAGAACTCCCACATACACTCCTGCACTAAAACGATGAAGTCGTTAACCTTTTAGAACACTTGTATCGTTGGTGCACCGCCAAACCTAAACAAATCTTAGGGAAAATGTAGCTTCGAGGTCGAGCTTGGAGAGGAGAAAACTTAAGTGTGGCTCCGGCATTTCATCGAACACCTCATGTGCATAGGAGGTGAGAACAGAGAGCAACACACCTCCCAAACGCCGGCCGGCCAAAAAACAGAGGAGTGAGCGGGCAGGGGCGAGCATTTATATAGGCGTTGTATAAGTCTCGGTTGGTGGCTAGCACCGGGACTAAAGGTGCCTCTTTAGTACCGGTTCTAGCCACCAACCAGGACTAAAGGGGCTCGGCCAGGAGTGAGGCCCTTTAGTCCCGGTTCGTGTCTGGAACCGGGACTAAAGGGGTCATACGAACCGGGACTGGTTCCCGCCGAGGCCCGGCCGGCGCCCTGGCCTCACGAACCGGGACTGATGCACCCATTAGTCCCGGTTCGTAACACGACCGGGACTAATGCAATATTCTGGCCCGTTTCAAAGCCCTATTTTCTACTAGTGTTGGGACTTCAGTTTCTAGGCAACAACCATGGAGTTTAACAACATTTCTATGGTTTTGTGATAGGATAGCTACCTCATTGATAAACTCGTCGATCTCCTTCTGCACCATGTGTTTGGGTTTCTTGATGGCTACAATATGTTGGTTCGGTAAAATTCCTTTGTAAACAATACCATGTCCTCCACCTCCAACCACGAGATCATTATCAAAACAATGTGTTTCCTTGTCTAGCTCTTCCAAAGTTATGATCATCCTTTCTGCAATACCAGAACTTTGGGATACCAATTGTTGCAGTAGTTGTCCGCGATTTTGTTGGAAGTACTTGTGCGTTAACATTTTTGATCTCTCGTGTTTTAGTTTCTTCGTAATTAACAACCCAATGAGAATTAGAAGCACGACTCCAGATCCAGAAGCAGCTCCTATAATGGCGCTTGTACCTGAAAGTATACACGATATTGTTACCTATTATTCTCCAATAATGGCGCTTGTAGCAAAAACGTTGTTGTCGTGTTGCTCACATTTAAACTGTTTGCGGCCACCCCTGGAGGAGAAAAGAAAAAAAGGGATGGAGTATAAATTAGTCCAGTTTACTTAAATATATAGTAGTAGAGATAAGCAATAATAAAATTAACCTCGCTTATGTGCGTGAGGTGCTTCTGTGCTAACCTTTGCATCCATCCGCGATGTAAGGGTTGCCGTCGTAACCCTCGCCACAATGGCATGAATAACCTCTTATCATTGGTTTGCAAAGGCTATTTTTGCCCCTGCAGATGCCGGGACACATGGCATACTGGTGATGCCAGCTCACATTGGCTGGCTCCCACGAGTTAATGGATTGCAACTGCAAGATTTCCCAGTCTAGAACAATTGGAACCTCCAACCTAGGAGCGAAATAGTTTGTTGATAGTGACCATGGAAGCTGGGAGTAGACCCAATGCTTGTTGAACCACCCTTCCTCTGCAATGAGAGCATATGAGTGCGGCAATTCCTCATCCCATACACTATTAGAGTCCATCCAATCAATCCAGAATTCACTGGGCATGCCGTCCCTCGACATGGAGATGCGGGCCTGGCAACAGCCATTGCCAATATTGCAGTACTCACCATTGTCGTCGATCCTAGTAGATGACCTTGTGTCATAGGCTCTACTCTTGTTTGAGGAGCAGAAGGAGGAGCAACCACTAAGGATGGCCTGGTTATTGCTGGCACTGGACAACACTGCCTGCACCCCGCACCCAATGACGATAAGCTCATTGCTAGTTGATAACGAGTAGGGACCCATGTTTCCATGTCCAATCCCAAAATCAATGAAATTAACACTGGCTATCCCTCCATAAATTTCATGCACTCGGTTGGTGTTGATGACTCGCACGGTGTTGTTGTGGAGGGAGATGTCAACAACTTGAAGAGTGCCAAGCATCAGCCTCGCAGGGTTGTAGCTTGTGTCACATGTGAGGTTGAATCCTGGCAGATAGCACTTGTGCGAACCAATGCCAAATGGGTATGGCACACTCACGCTGCCACATGACCTGCTACAGTCTTCTGCAGGTGCATATGCAAGCAAGCATTAGTTTTTGAGGACTGGCAATATGTTTCCCTGCTGTATGTATTTCGAAATTTCAAGGTATTCTACCTGCACAGAGAGGGAAAAAGGAAGGAGAAGGCTAATACAAAGTGTTAAGCCTATCTCGAAAGAAAACAAACTAAATAAAGTCTTCGACCCATGATTGAACACTAATAAGGTGGGATTTTCCCTTCACTCTACATTGCCATTTCATCCCTCAATTTTTTTGCAAAAATTACTGAACCATAATTATGAATTTTAAGGTAGGATTTTCTCTTCACTCCGTACCAAGCATCTCAACCAGAGTATATATATGCATGTACTCTACCTAAAAAGAAATTCAAGAAGAAAGCAGCAAAGGTATATATATAAAATAAAAATACACCCTATACTCAAACAAGATAAATCATGGCTTGTCAAGGAGTGGGCACACATATTTGTACAAAACATTTTATAGGAAGAATAATGCATGCACACATATAGTACCACACCAAAGAGAAAGAGACCTGAAGCAATTTGTGGTTGTATGGTTAGATATCCCTAGCCCATCAGAGTTCAAGTCTTAAACTTGACATTGGTGCTAGCATTATTCCTGGGTATATTTCAGGCTTTCAGCAATGTTCGTTCAGTGGAAGGAGACGTTCCCGTCGACTGCGAGGCGTCTGTAGTCATTTCGTAAAATCTCAAGATGCTATGCCGGCTCAGTCTCTTAGAGGTGCTCATAGGTGTGGGTGCATACGTTTATAGGGATGAGTGTATGTGAGCGACTTTAATTGTACTATATTAAAAAAAAAAGGGAAAGAGACACCAAAGATATATACAACATGACCGGTCGGGAGTGATTACTGTTTGGCAGACTGAATTCCATTTAATTTATAACTTCCCCGTTATTGTTAGATGCAAGTCGTTTCATTCTAAAGCTTGATAATTTTAGTAACATGCACACAACATGGACAATTATTTTGTGAGTCAAGTCACAGCCCGGGACCAACATCGCGATAGGGAGACGTTTAAAAGCTATCTCGTGTAATCCTTTAAATATACACTTATCACCTGTAGAATTTTTGTAGGACGCCGATATTCACCATACGTGTGGTACAATGGACACCCGACCTAACGATTCGTCCGGTCGTATCCAGGAGCTAGCCCACACGATTCTGTGTGGGCGAACATTAAAATTGCACACATGTTCGGGCGCAGCTACGGCGGCCCACACGACCCTGTGTTGCAACTACTCACCCCCACCCCGTGAGCGCGAAAGCATGTGTAATTAACTTTAGTTTCCATGTGTAAATAACTATTATTGCCATGTCTAATTAACTATAGTTGCCATGTGTGATTAACTTTAGTTGCCATGTATCATTAAATGTAGTTGCCATGTGTAACTAATTGGAGTTGCCACGTGTGTCAGATCATAGTTTCCATGTATGGTCAACCATAGTTGCCGTGTGTGATTAACTAGTTGCCACACATGCATAACTGTAGTTGCCATCTATCGTCGTGCGATCGTCGTGTGGACGCAGAGCAGTTTCACCACATGGTGACGCGAGGAGCGCCCACACGTGTGGCACTAAATGATAACGTCCACACAAGACTGGGTGCTTATGTGGCTCTCGACCCAAATGGCAACTGCTGCAATATTCGTGCAAATGAATCGAACGACATCGACTGCGTTTGGACAATGTTGATAAGTGCCACATGTGTGGGCGTTATCATTTAGGTTTTTCTATCATTGTTTCATATACTAAAGTTATACTACTTCATTACCATAATATATTTGCAGTCATTATTAGTATTGTTTTATCTGGGTAGACATAGAGCTAGCTATTTTATTTGTCTTGATTAGGCATTTTCTGTTTATTTTGTATATTTAGAATTATAGTATCATACTTATCAGCTACATGTGAGTTTGATTGATGAGAGATTAAAAGATGTTGTGAAGCACCTCATAGTTATGGATATGAGTTTACTAGTATTCTTCCAAAGCTCTACCTTGGCTAAGTTGGTTGAACTTTTACTAAATCTACTTTGGCTTTGCATCTTTATTTAATGACAACTTGGTAGAGGCACATTCGATTTCTAAATTGAAGTAGTGTTTATGTCTAATTTGCAATTTGGGAAATTTTACAATTGATCATGTCCAACAACCAACATATAGTATAACTAATTTCATTAATAGTTGATCAAGGATCAAAGATTTTTAATATGCTACTTGAGTTGTCATCTCAAATGGAAAATGTGGAAGAAAGAAAGGGTGCCTACCTGTCAGGAGACTGAAGCAACCGCCAGGCTTGTAGGGGTCGCCATGGGTTCCTTGTGGGCACCGGCCCTGAAATGCACCAACCGTATTGGTACATTCACCGTAGCACCTATTGATTTGGAATTCTGAATACTTACACTCGTCAATGTCTGCACATTGTACATAAATTATGCTAGTTAGTGCAAAGCACATGTCCAAACTCTAAATTCACGGACCTAAGTACATCACATTTATTTGAATAATATTTTAGTAATAATAATCACACAAATGTCCCAACAAATCTGATTAACTGTAGATTTGTATTCATAGTAGTTATCTTACGATCGAGAGAGCAACTACAAATAGTATGTAGTGTATAAAAATAGTTGGATAGTATATATAATACTTTTTAGGTAGTATGTATCCTATTTTTGGACATTCCTTCACATGCAATTTTTTTTACCGCGACTATGGTGGGCGGAAGCCTGCAAGTTCCAAATTTTGTTATAATTCGAGGGAAAATCTTCAAACCATAAAATCAGAAAACAAATACATGCATGTATATAAACGAGAGGAATAAAGGAATACCCCACCCCCCTCATCAAAGGAAAATATTTCGCCGGTGCATCGAGTAGTGAGCAATGATAGTATTCCGCATCGAGCATGGCCGTTTTACTTGTCGAGTGATTTGTATATGTATAAATGTGAACGTATTTTAAAATCTACTGAAAACTATGAACTCGATCATAATTTTTTAATGTAGCTTGCTTCAAATTTTATTGGAATAGTATATGAATATATGCAATGTTATAATGCAGTACATCTCATCACATTATAGTATATAAGACTTGTGACTTATTGTTGTTGGTAGTAGGATGTATTTTCCCTATTTGTACGTCAGTGCATTCAATTTTATATGCCATGTAAATTATAAAGAAGATTTCAAGGAAAATGTATACCAATGTAAACAAAATCTTTACATGATATGGAACCGTAAAAGTAAAATATAACCTACAAATTGGTGTAATTTTTTTGATTTACATTGTTATATCATGTGTTTCTTACGGCGATTTTGCATTATGTTTCAACATGAATGTTATTATTTATATACCAAACATATATTTTCAATGTAATTAATGACATAAACTCTCATACACCAGTTCTCATTAAGCCAAATAGCTGACAGAAAATATATTTGTTCTTACGAGCTCCACCACATGCCACTGAATTATGATATATGTAAATTGTAGTCGAGTTGAATCAATCAAGTTAGTTTGAATTCCTAAAGGAGTACTAATTTTGTCTGGGTTTACTAGGCCCCCTCGTGTTTTGGGTCAAAATTTGACCATTTGTATGACTAACAAAACATGAAGTATATGCTACAAAAAAGTAAATTATTTTATTTGTATTCGAAAGGTGAGTATTCCACATTGTAATTTTTGTGACATATAATTTACATTTCATTAATTAAATCAATGGTCAAACTTGTACCCCAAATAAGAGAGAGCCTAGTAAACTAGTAGTATACCAGGTGTTTGTATTAAGTGTGGGTAACATCGTGTTGGACACAAGTGTGTGTTGAGTTGGACGTAATATAATGCTACATAAACGCAAGAAAGCAACAGAAAAGTTGCAAATTTTAGCTACAAAAATGTGATATATTTCCTCACTTTTGCTATTATTTAGCCGATGGATTTTTCTGTTAAATCAATTACTTTTTTTCCTTTTCTTTGTGTTGTTTGCTTTTTGTGTGTTCCTTTTATTTCTTTCTGAGCTGTTTTTTCTCTTTGTTTTTGAAATAGCTCATCATTCATGCTGAACGGTATTTATTTTCCTTTCTATTTGTGTGTATTCGCGTATACGTGTCTGTTGTGCATGTGGGTTTGTGTGCGTGCGCGCTTCTGCACACGTGTGTACGTGTGTATACACGCCTGTCTGTGCTGTGTGTAGGCTTGTGCGCCAGCTGGTGCGTGTGCATGTGTCACGCACCATAGCAATATGAGATACAATTCATCTTTGACATTGATTTCAAATAAATAAATAAATAAAATCATCTTTGACATGCTCATGTGTGCGCGTCCTTCATATTTTTCTGGTGATTTGGTGGTTGTGCATGCCATTGATTGGCTCGATCCACAACATATGCATGCTATGTTTCTGGTGATTTTGGATCAAACATTGTTTTTGAAGTGATGGCTTTTGGCTGAACTTTGCAGGTTTTTATTTGAAATTTTTGAAAATAAAACTATATGTTATGACAGTTATGTTATGCATATTTTAGATTGAATATTTTCAAGATATATAGTGTGTTGTGTTTGATGTTGATGCGGTTAGCAGGGGCGGAGCTTCATTGGGGCACAACTGGGCCATAGCCCGCCCATGATTTTCATGATATTTTTATATACCTATGCAATCAACCCACTTTACCTCTTGATAAGTGACAACGGTGCCACTGGGTAATTTGTAATTACTTAGGAGTAGTATGTTTTTGTTGTTCATTGGTTGAACTGAGCACAGTTAAAGCATTTTATTACAAATTTACATGTAGAAATAGAAGATAAAGATCTATTTTTCCTTGTGAATTCATACATAATGCTTATTACTTTTTTAGTCGTAATGCTTGTTTTTTTACCTATGTTTTAGTATATGGAGGCCATTGAAACAATTTTGCGTAATAATGTAGAATATGATTATCTTGCCAGTAACTTCTTTGTTGACATGAAGTTCAATGAGAACAAAAGATAAGGTAATTAATGATACCTAAAAATTTTGTGCTCTTTTTTTAACTTGGCCCGCCCAGCTTTTTCTTTGAAGCTCCGCCACTGGCGGTTGGAACACAAAATCTACAAAATTTATTGTTCCTCCACTAACTATAGGGGATCGGGTAGGTGCGCGCATCGTTAGTGAAGTAAATTTTAACTCCACTAACTTTAGTTCGCCGGATCCTTCCATAATATTAGGTTTGGTTAGAAATGACCTTAGGTCGCCACTACTTTCCTGTCAACAACGCTGATCGATTAATTAAGGCCACTCTTTTCCTCCCAGCGTGCTCAGCCGATAATGTTTGCACACTCTAGCTATTTAACAATGAGGATGCCATGCTACTGCAGCTCGCCGATTAATATATTCCACATATAATATCCGTGGTGGGAACATCGGAATAGACAGGGCATCTTACAACAATGAGGGTGTTTCCTCCTACTTACTCGTTTAAAAGCAAAAGTTCAAGAAGTATTCCACGTCTGCTTGAATTCTTTGATGTCGATACAGATACCAGCTAGCTAGCTCAAGTGTGAGATGCTAGCCTTGTTCCATATCGGCGATTATTTCTATCTGGAACTTGTAATAACGAAACGTTGGAAGGTAGTGTGTGCAATCTTGATGGTGAGCTTGGTAAATCTTCTTTAAAATAAAAACAATGCTTCGGCCTCGCATCTCTATGTCAGCCATTCAAGCCACGAGAACAAAGCGAACATTTTTGTTCCCCGTTTACTGCAATCTTGTCACTTTACACTACTATATGAAAATTACAACGATAACTACAACAATGACAAAAACAGAACGACAAAAGAACAAGAAGCAGTATATCCGCTATCGAAGGAAACATATCAGATCCATGTTGGTTAGCTACACATGAATCTACTGAAACTATCTACCGTGGATGCGTTGCTGAGGTCTCAAATGCTTGCTCCATACTATATTGTCGGGCAGATTCCTCGCTACTTCTTCCATCATTAATCCATGGACAGTTCATCGTGGCGCCAACTTTTTCAGATTTTGCCACAACCGCGTGACCAAGATTCTTGGATGACTGAACACTTTCTAGTCTCAGCTCCACCTGTCTCATTGTTGGACGATGCTCTGCGGTTAATTTTATGCATGCTACTGCAAGCGCTGCCACATCTTCAACTTCTTTCCCTCCCTCTTCTGTAACTTGCGGGACTAATATTTGTGATAAATTACCTTCCCCAAACAAGGCAGAGAAATGCGCAACAAGGCCATCACCATCAGGGGACATATATAAAAATGGCTTCTGTCTGGTTAGTAGCTCTACAAGCATGACACCAAAGCCATAAACATCACTTTTTTCGGTGACCCTCCCTGTGTAGAAGTACATAGGATGATAGGATCCATGTATCCTATTGTACCTTGCACCATTGTTGTTACCCCCGATTTATCTATAGGAACATATCTTGAAGCTCCAAAGTCTGCTACCTTGGCAGTTAGCGTGTCATCCAAAAGTATGTTAACTGACTTGATATCTCTATGAATGATAGGTATTGAAGCCGTTGAGTGAAGATATGCAATAGATTTGGATGTTTCAATTGCTATCCTTAACATGTCGTCCCATGGTAGTGATTTGTGTCCTTCCACATGTAGATGATCATGAAGCGTTCCATTGGATACAAACTCATAGACCAAGATTGGGACTTCCGTTTCAAGGCAGCAATGATAGAGTCTTACCACATTTTTGTGGTTGATTTGTGATAGTATAGCAACTTCATTTATGAACTCATCAATCTCCTTTTGAATCACCTTCTTTGGTTTTTTTATGGCAACGACATGGAGGTCTGATAATATTCCTTTGTATACGGTACCATGTCCTCCTCCACCAAGTTCATGGGATTTATCAAAATTGTTGGTTGCCTTCTCTAACTCCTCCAAGGAAATTATCATTCTTTCTACAATATCAGTATTTTGAGATACTAATTGTTGCAGCAATTGTCCACGGTTTTGCTTGAAGAACACATGCTTCATTATTTGTGCCCTCCGTTCTTTCAGTTTCTTCGAAACCAAGAATGCCATGAGAACCAAAAGTATAATGACAACCCCACTGGCAACTCCTATAAAGATACTCATACCTAAGAAAATGTATAGACAATAATTAGTGATAAATAACCCAAGTTTTCGAGTATTGTTTACGTTATTCTTGTGGGAAAACAAGTTGTGAGGCATCTCACCTTTAAAGTGCTTGCGGCCACCTACAAAGAAACAATGAATAACATGAAATTAATCATTGAAACATACATACATGCATATATAATAGAGGAACATTTCATGGATTGCTGCTAACCTTTGCATCCATCGATGTGGTACGGGTTCCCATCGTAACCCTCATTACAATGGCATGAATAGCCTCTGACCCTTGGTTTGCAGAAGCTATTCCTGCTGCTACAAATGCCGGGACATTGGTCATATTTTTGTGACAAGCTAACATTGTCTGGATGCCGGGATTGGATGGTTTGCCGCAATTGCAAGACCTCCCAATCTAGAACTATGGGAACCTCAAACTTTGGGGAAGAGTCGTGTGGTTTTGTAGACTGATGCTGTTGTAGAAGCTTGTCGGAGATTTGGCGCTTATGGAACCACCCCTCTTGTGCAATGAATGCGTATGAGGGTGGTGCTGCCTCGTCCCATTCACCATTAGGGTCCATCCAGTTGATCCACAAATTACTGGGCATTCCATCCCTGGACATTGAGATGCGCGCCTGGCAACAGCCCATGCCATAACAATACTGATCATCATTGTTATTGCTGGTTGTTGATGTGGCATTGTAGGTGCCGTCCTCGTTTGAGGGGCAGAAGGAGGAGCAACCGCTTAGGATGGACGGGTCACCAGCACCGGAAACTCCAGCCTGCACGCCGCATCCCATGAGGATGAGCTCGTTGCTGATCGACAATGAGAAGGGAGACCTGTCTCCACTTCCCATGCTATCAAAACTCTGATATCCTATTCTTTTACCGCTGCTTTTTTTTTTTGGAAAAGGAGGTATCGTGCCCCCGGCCTCTGCATCAATCGATGCATGCAGCCATCTTATTTAGATAAAGTTCGAAACAAAGTCTTAGATCCAACAAGCGCTCAAGCGCTGAACAAAAACAAGGTAGAATAGATAAAAATTGCCACATCCGGCGAAGCTAACAGTAGACTACGACGCCTATAAACCTACCTATTATTAGCATGCCATCCAAACCGGTTGAAGATAACCCGTGCGACCATCTCCCATCAGTTGCACCCAATATCCATAAGCTCCCTGGAATCCGCATGGTTGAGTAATGACCACGTACGGATCCAAGACGTTGCTCTGAAGATGACCTGCAAAAAGTTGTTGAAATTCTTGCCATTAAAAATCATGTCGTTCCTGGTATTCCATATAGCCCAGAATAGAGCACATATTCCAATTCTGATAAGCTTCGATATTGTAACGTCTACTCCATCGAGCCACGTTCCAAATAACGAACTAATACAAGTTGGTGGGTTAACATTAAAAGCTATAGGAATAGTGCGCCATAAGAGTTTTGCAAGAGGACAATCTAGAAAGAGGTGTCTTATTGTTTCATTCTGATCGCAATAACAACAGTTAGGTCTGCCTCCCCAACTTTGTTTTGCCAAGTTATCTTTGGTTAATATCACACCCTTGTGTATAAACCACATGAAAATTTTAATCCTGAGCGGCACTTTAATTTTCCAAATGTGTAAAGATCTTGTGAGTGGTCCAGTGTTTACCAGATCCGTGTACATGGACTTTACTGAGAATACACCATTCGCAACTAAAGTCCAACGCACCCTATCTCGCTGATCAGAAAGTTGCACTTGCATCAGTCTCCTGACCAGATGTAACCATGCATTCCAGCGTGCTCCCACTAAAGCTCGCCTGAATTGCATATTAAGAGGTACCGATTGTAACACCGTGGACACATAATCTTCTTTACGTTGCGCAATATTATAAAGCGAAGGATATTGAAGTGCTAATGGAGTGTCACCAAGCCAAGTGTCTTCCCAAAATCTTGTTGAGGCCCCATCACCCACTACGAATTTCACCCTCTGAAAAAAAAGTCACATTTATCTTCATTAACCCTTTCCAGAAAGGTGAATCATTTGGTCTAGCTGTAACCTGGGCTAACGTTTTGGAATGTAGGTATTTATTCTTCAATATTTGAACCCACATCCCCTCGGTTTCTGTGGATAACCTGTAAAGCCATTTGCTAAGCAGGCATCTGTTCTTTACTTCTAAATTTTCAATGCCGAGACCCCCCTGGTCTTTTGGTCTACAAATAATATCCCATCGTGCCAATCTGTATTTCTTCCTAGCCTCATCACTTTGCCAGAAGAAACGAGATCTGTAAAAGTCTAATCTTTTTCGTACCCCTACCGGTACTTAAAAGAAAGTAGAGGAACATCGGCATGCTTGTTAAAACCGAGTTTATTAATACTAACCTCCCTCCATATGACATAAGCTTGCCCTTCCAGCAACTTAGTTTTTTTTTCAAATCTATCCTCAATACATTTCCATTCCTTATTCGTCAGCCGTCGATGATGAATAGGAATCCCAAGATAACTAAACTGTAGCGATCCCATTTCACATCCAAATAGCTGTCTGTAATCGTCTTGCTCCTCTTTTGCCTTCCCAAAGCAGAATAGTTCGCTTTTGTTAAAATTAATTTTCAGCCTGTTCAAATAAGCACAAAACTAGTTTCATATTCCTTGCTTTTGCCATATCGTGTTCCATGAAAATAATAGTATCATCAGCGTATTGTAGTATGGACACACCCCCCTCTACCAGATGTGGAACGAGTCCTCCTACATGGCCCTTTTCTTTAGCCCTGCCGATGAGTATTGCCAACATATCCGCTACAATGTTGAACAACACCGGGGACATGGAATCCCCTTGCCTCAATCCCTTGTGGGTTTGAAAAAAATGACCTATGTCATCATTAACTTTAACCCCCACACTGCCTTTCTGAATGAAAGAATCCATCTGATCCCTCCAGTGTTCATTGAACCCTTTCATACGTAAGGCCTGTTGAAGAAATGGCCATTTGACTTTATCATATGCTTTCTCGAAATCCACTTTAAAGACCACCCCATCTAGTTTCTTTGTATGGATTTCGTGCAGTGTTTCATGCAGGACAACTACACCCTCTAAGATGTGTCTCCCCGGCATAAACGCCGTCTGCGTCGGTTGGACTACCGAATGAGCTATCTTCGTCAATCTATTCGTGCCAACCTTTGTGAATATTTTGAAGCTGACATTGAGCAGACAGATCGGTCTAAACTGCTCAATGCGTACAGCCTCCGCCTTTTTTGGCAACAACGTGATTGTTCCAAAGTTAAGGTGGAATAGCTGTAACTGGCCGTTAAATAAATCATGGAACATAGGCAAAAGATCCCCCTTAATGATATGCCAGCATTTTTTATAAAATTCCGCCAGAAACCCGTCCGGCCCCGGTGCCTTATTTTGTTTCATTTGTGCTATTGCATCGTACACCTCCTTCTCAGTAAATGGAGCTGATAACACCTCATTCTCATCGGGATTGAGTTGAGGTATATCATGAGTTGTGCTTTCATCCAGAGAGACAAAATTCTCTTCTGGTCTACCAAATAATTTCTTGTAATATTCAGAAATGTACAGCTTTAGGTTCTCGTGTCCTACGATTGTTCCTTCATCTTGCTCAAGTTGAATTATTTTCTTCTTCCGATGTTTGCCATTTGCAATCATATGAAAGAATTGTGTGTTATCGTCCCCATGGACCACCTTCGTGACCTTAGCTCGAAGTGCCCATTTCATTTCCTCCTCTCGCAAAAGTTTTTGCAATTCCTTCTCAGCCTCAATCTTGTTATTCCTATCTGACAGATTAAGAGGAGTAGACTCAGCTTTCACATCCAACTCATCAATCAGACGAATAAGTTTCTCTTTTTGCACTTTATAAATTCCGCTCTGATTCTTCGCCCATCCTCTCAAGAACTGGCGCAAGTGTCGTATTTTATTTTGCCATCTTTCTATATTTGTCGATCCACCAGAATCCCTAGCCCATTCGACAGCTATGAGATCCATGAATCCTTCTCCCTCGAACCAACTTAGTTCAAACGAGAAGAAGTTTCTATTTCCTACATGATTGGCTTCCCCAGAATCAACCATGAGAGGCGTGTGATCAGAGATGGCTCTTTGTAGACCATGAACTGAAACCAGCGGATACTTCTGCTCCCACTCCACACAGGTCAGTACCTGGTCCAACTTCTCATATGTTGGCACCGGTAATGAGTTAGCCCATGTGAATTGTCTACCAGTGAGGTCAATCTCCCTCAAATCGAGACTCTCAATAACCATGTTGAACATAAGTGACCATCTTCCATCGAAGTTGTCATTATTTTTTTCCTCTTGTCTTCTAATGATGTTAAAGTCTCCCCCAACCATAATGGGAAGTCTTTCTTCTCCACATATTCTTACTAGATCGGCGAGAAAATCAGATTTGAGCTCCGGTTGCACCGCCCCATATACGGCCACCAGAGCCCACCTGAAACCATCAACTTTCGACCTCACACGAAATTTGACAGAAACCTCACCATATACCACACTCATGACCTCTAAAGTTTCACACTTAACCCCAAGTAAGATTCCACCAGATCTACCCCTTGGTGGCAAACAGTGCCAATCAAAATCAACTCCTCCTGATAAAGAGTTTAGGAATTGTGGTGTGAAATTATCTCTACCCGTTTCTTGTAACGCCATAAAGTCAAGCTTATATTCTAACGATGCCTCTCGAAGAAATCTCCTTTTAGCCAAGTCTGCTAGACCTCTGCTATTCCAAAAGATTCCTTTCATATTTCATCATGAAATTTTTTCTTCTGCTTCACTCTCACACTTCTCGTTACCACTGATACAGGATAAACCTTCCTTTTCCAAGGCCTCTTTGGTTTATCGTGCATCATTTCTGTGTTACTCTGTGGTGGTATTTCACGAAGATGACAAACGTCAATCGAAGAGGCCATATACCCCTCCGATCCCATGTCATCCACACCCTCCTGAACACCCTCTAAGTGTAATAAATCCTCACATAAATTTTGTAATTATGTTCCTCCTAAATCATTAATATCCGACTCATTCATCGGTCTTACCGCTGCTAGATTTTGAATGAACTGTATGGCTCTGTCTGCTTCTAAATCTAACATATCATTAATTGATTTAGCTAATTGTTTGCCAGAAGTACCAAAAGAAATGCCTATGTCGCTAGCATTTTGTATAATCTCTGAATCCGAAAAATGAAGAATTGAACCACTAGTATTGACCGACATACCTGTAGATGCCTCGACATCTCGAAGCTTGGCGGCCCTCATAGCCCGCCCTAACAGCATGTCATCAGCGTCCGGCTGCTCCTGGATGCGATGACTAAATCGTCGATCGCCAGACGTAGGATCCGGTATCCCTCCGTACGAGATCACATCATCCGTGGATACCACTGTAGAATTTTGGCCTCCTGCCTCAATCCCAGAAGTAACTGAAGGAAGTACCAGAGAAGCAGCCGCAGCCCGAGCTACTGCTTCCCCAGTGCGCAACTGTTGTCTCTCCTCTGTCATGCAGGTGTCGGGTGGAGCGCAAGGAGAAGGACGGGCATCCTGCCCGATGCCCTGAGCTCCCACTCGTGTAGAAGACAGAGGCGAGGGTGAAATCTGGTCCGGTTGTCGGACCTCCCGCTCACAGGGCTTGTCCGGCGTGCAGCCATCGTGCCTGCCGCTGTCCGGGATCGCCAAGAGGGGCGGCCTCTCCATCCCGCGCTGGGCCGGTCGAGAAAAGCCCTTCCCAGCAGGGTCGGTCGGGAGCTTGCCGACATCATGGCCGCCACTGTGCGGTGACACCTGAAGATCCGGACTACGCACCTCTGTCTTGCTGAGCTGAGCCGGCTTGTCCGTCGAATACAAGTCATGACGTGCCAAAAGTCCCGCCCGCACAACCAACGAGCAAGGGGACTCATGCCCATAGCCGCTAGCAGTACCTCCCTCTGTCCCACACACATCGAAAGGCTGCTCAAAATCCTCATTCTCCAAGCAATTCCCCCATAGGCGACTCGGCGCCGACATCGCCGTAAACGATCCAAAACGGAGAGTGGCCATGGGTGACGTGGTAGGTGCAGCCCCATTATTAGGCGATTTATCTGTCGCAGAAGATGACGAAAGAGTACGGCCCTCCTTGGACCGATCAGCATGCTCCTCAGGATTAGCATCTCCCTGGTTCCCATCGCGATCACCGCCATCAACCATGTCAACATCACCATCATGTGTCTGTGGTTGGGTTTCCTCCTCAACCTCCACATCGAGATCATAATGCACACCGTCATAAAACCAAGGTGCGTAATCAGGTATGTACTCCACATCCAGCACCGTCACTAATAGTCTAGCGACACCACGTTTGCGCGTGAATGGCATGTCTACTTTTTCTGTCTTACCCACCAATGAGCCAAGGCTCCAGACAATAAAGAAATCGTTTAGTAGAATCTCTGGAATTCCGGAAAATCTAATCCAAACTCTCTTCAACTGTGTACCCAATGGTTCCGGTTTTTGGCATTCCTCAAACTCTAACAGGCATTTGCTCCCACTCACCTTGCTGACCCCGAAGGTCAACAAACGTTGAAGATCCTCTCTTCTAGGGAACTCCACTCGATATATCTGCTCATCCACTCTAACCGGAGCCCATTGGAAAGACTCAGACACAAGTCTCCTCAGCTGCTGAGAAACTTGCTCAACTGTCGGTGTACCATTTGTGACCTTTACCAATCCCGTCCTTGAACTCTCCAGACGTGGAGGTACAATGGCTGCTGTAGACCTGTCTTTTACCGCTGCTGAGATCAAGGATTCGATCAGTGTTGATGACGCGCACAGTGTTATTGAGGAGGGAGATGTCTACAACTTGGAGATTGCCAAGCATTAGTCTCGGAGAATGATGGCTCGTGTGACAAGTAAGATCAAACCCTGGTAACTAACAGTTGGCCGGGCCTATGCCAAATGGGTAGGGCTCGCTCATGTTTCCGCAGGATGGGGTGCAATTACCTACAGGTGCATTCATAAATCTCCATAGTTATTCATCTGGTCCATCTAATGCCAATGAAAATTAAAGTGTATGATCAATCTCGATATGAACATATGCATGCATGTACTCTGCAGATATAATAGCTCCAGAGAAATAATTAATAAGAAAGCAACATCAGGATATAAACATGGACAATGCTAACTTCCGACTGTTCGGAAGTTAAGCAATAGATCCGAACAACTTTCCCCTAATTGCTCTTTAATCACGCATGCAGTCACACAACTTCTTCGGCCGCATGCAAACTTCCCGTGCTTGGACAATAGCTGCATGCAGAAAAAACAAAAAAGCTGATGTCAGCAAAGATTTCATCTACGGATAATATTTAAAATGTTTTGTAGCTTAAACCGTTGCTCCGATTGAAAAAACGTTTTCACATAAAAGATTCGTCGCGACGAGACCTTCGAAACTAGATCCTATGTTGATATGTTCCGACGACTTTAATTTTTAGGTAAAAGTTACCATACATATGCAACGTAAGTTATCACAGCTGTGGTACATAAGTTATCATGTTATTTACACAGAAAATTATCGGGCATGAAAATGGTTCATTTAACCTTCTCTTCACATGCACATGCGTGCATGCATTAGAGGGAGATAAAATATCTGATATCATCCTAGATTCTCCCCTATTTCGAAACTTCAAAATGTTTTATAGCTCAAACCGTCGATCCGATCAAAAAATCGTTGTCACATAAAAAATCCGTCGTGATGAGACCTACGAAACTAGATCCCATGTTGATATATTCTGATGACATTTTTTGTGTGCAAATCGTTACCGGTCTAGGCTAAGTAAGTTATCAGCTTCGATGTGTATATATTATCCTATTATTTACACATGAGTTATCGTGGTATGTTTTCAACAACTTCTCTTACCGGGATAAAGTTACCGCGGTGTTTGTGCGTGAGTTATCATGCCCCTGGTTCGTATATTACCACGTTATTTACACATAGTTTATCGAGGGTATGTTTTCAAACAACTTCATCCCCCCGCGGTCAAAAGTTATCACGGTGTTTGTTTATACGTGAGTTATCAAGTCTATGGTGTGTATATCACCTTGCTATTTACACGTAAGTTAACTGGAGAGGGTATGCTTTCAAATAACTTCCTCACCTCCCCCACCCCGGGTCAAAGTTACCGCGGTGTTACTTCAAGCGTTATCATGTATACACCATGCTATATACACAGAAGTTATCGGGGTAGGTTTTCAAACAACCCACCCGGGTCATAGTTATCATAGTGTTTGTATGTGAGTTATCTGCTCTCTTATGCGTATGTTATCATGCATTTATACAGAATTTACCATGCTAATTTTCAACAACTTTTCCCCCTAAAGTCAAAAATAGTTACCATGTCTGATCTAAGTAAGTTATCAACACTGTTGTGCATATATTACCATGCTAGTACACATGAGTTACCGGGGGGAAGGGAGGGGACGGGGTTCAACAACTTTTTTCCGAGTCAAAAAATTACCACGCTTCAGCTAAGTAAGTTATCAGCTCTGTTGTGCGTATATTACCATGTTATTTTTTCATATAAGTTACCTGTGTATGTTTGTCAACAACTTTTTCTCTTGGGTCAAATAAGTTATCACGATGTATGTGTGTGAGTTATCAGCCATGCTGTGCGTGTATTACCATGTATTTACATGGAAGTTACCGAGGTATATTCTCAACAACTCACCCACCCCGGGATATGTTTTCAAAACAACATTACCTGGTCAAAGTTACCGTGTTGTTTGTACTTAATTTATCAGGTATACGATGTGTATTTATCTTGCTATTTATGCAGAAGTTATCGGGGTATATTTTTTAACAACTTTTTTTTCTAGGTCACTTTTTTTGGTGTTGGTACATAAGATAACACGTTTGCAATGCTTATATTACCATGTATCCACATGGAGGTTGCCGGGTTGTGAACTTTTTTGCCTTGGGCTAAAGTTATGATGATTATGGTACATAAGTTATCATGTTCACGATCATAAATTATCATTTCATTCACACAAAAATTACCAGGTTATATCTCAAACAACTTGTTTGTGCCTCCATAAAAATCTTCTCGCAACAAACAGAAGAAATAATCCCTCTTGTTGGTCATTCACAAAAAAATCCCTCCATTCACACAAAAATCTGTTGGCATTCAGGAAATGGAGACAGATTCTAGCATCTCTGATGTTTGGTCCTGGACACCTGGGACGGGTAATTATTCTGAGAGAGATTCAGGCCTTAATTTTCTCGAAAATATCACTCTAGGGCAGCGGCACCTCAATCCATATTGAATGGTAGCAGAATCCGCCTTTACAAATGTACAAAATCAACTTAACTAGTAATCAACTACAACAACTAGTGTGACCAGATGGTTACTATATTGCGACCTTACTCGGGAGGTCGAGGGATCGAGTCCCACTTCTGTTACTTTTTTGGCTAGAGCACGCAGAATAAAAATGACGTGAGTGGTACCCAAGCGAACCGGGCCATGGAACGTGGGCCTGCTGGGAGGAAAAATCGGAAGGGAATGTGGGCGCAGAGAGAAGCGAGAGATCTGCATCGAACGGTAGACGAGTCGTTCGGATCTATTCCTATATGACGAACGTTCGGAAGTTAGCTTTTTCGTTTAACTTTATGGTCTTTCATTTATTTTTGCGTACGAGAGGTCTGTAGACTCTGTACTTAGTTCTTCCTAGTACTTGTTTCATGTTTGCAGTTTAGTTTCACTTAATCGCAGAATGGGAAAGAAATGAGAGCCATTGGATCGGAGTGGATGGTAGATATTTAAAGCTAGAGTACCAGTACAGTAGTAACGTTACTGCAGAGGAGCCGAAC
The DNA here is from genome assembly GCA_039707655.1 of Elymus sibiricus. Taxonomy (NCBI): domain Eukaryota; kingdom Viridiplantae; phylum Streptophyta; class Magnoliopsida; order Poales; family Poaceae; genus Elymus; species Elymus sibiricus. The sequence goes on from CM077671.1 coordinate 391,607,312, forward strand.
CCACTACAAGCACATGGGTTACTAAGTACTAACAGAATGAGAAAGATTTAGTGCAACCAAAGTTAACTAACGATACCTCTCAAATCTCAATACAGCAACTGTAGTTGTAGGATATGTAACCACTAACGACACATCAAATGAGAAGGAAAGCTTATGGCTCACCTATCGAGTAGACCGATTATTGGAACCAACATGGTCAGAATCGAGCCTAACCCGAACCCAACAGAACATCCAAAGGCTATAGCAACGACCAGTCCAGCACCTGCAAGAACGCACCAATGTAACAGATCAAATCAAAGCGCAGCAAAACAAAAATTGAAAAGGAAAAAGCACAAAAACTGGCCAAACCTCAGAATCCTCCTCGGTCTTCTCTGCTGCGTGGGGACGTGGCCGTTGATGGCCATCTAGGCGGAGGACAATGGCCACAGCGCCGCGCTCCTACTAGCCAGTGCAGTGGCGGAGGGAGAGTCAATGAGGAGGAAGGGGATGAGGGCAACGGGCAGCGCGTTGGATGGTCTGCTCCGGTGGACTGCAGCAGCGGCACGAGCAGCGGTGAGGGGACGCGTGATTAGCGGCGGCTAAAGAAGGCTTCTTCTACCATTGGGGCACTGTTACCCAGACAGTGAGAAGAAACATGCGCTGGGAAATCAGGAACTAAGAGCATCTCCAACAGCCTTTCCATAATGAATTGCTAAAAACTGGATATAGCAAGAGGAGAGAGAAGGTTTAGCAATCCAAACCAAGTTGTGCTTTGGCAGCCTTTGTATAATAGGATTTGTATAACTAGAGTGGCACCATATGAGCTCAAACGTGTATGTATGCAAATGTAGTCCGAATCACTCAAATAAATTTAAATATGGTAACATAAAGTCTGAAAAAAAATAGGAAACAAGTAGTACATATTTATTACAACAGAATGTTCATCGATAAAACACAATTCCAATGAAGCAAATCACAAAGTTTATGGAAAACCGAAATACAAGACATGCCAACTCAAGTATTTTGATGACCACTCCATTTCCACCACTCCTCAATGAGATCTTCTTTGAGTCGTTGATAAGTATTCGAATCTCGAATCTCATGGTGAATTTGAAGGAAGTGCTTGATGCGATCTTCTCTCCGACGAGGTTGCACCACCCTTCCAATGAAACTATAACGGTGGTCGAAGTCCTCGTTATGCCGCTCATGGTCGATGATCATATTGTGCAATATAACACAAGCCATCATGATCCTCCCCAACGTTTTTTGATCCCAAAACCGAGCTGGACCACGAACAATAGCAAATTGGGATTGCAAAATCCCAAAAGCCCTCTCCACATCCTTCCTAGCCACAGCTTGAGCACTATGAAAACGAGTTTGTTTGTTACCTTTGGGTTCGACAATTGGCTTGACAAATGTTGCCCATTGTGGGTATATCCCATCGGCAAGATAGTAGCCCTTGTTGTACTTGTGTCCATTGAGCTCAAACTCCACCTCTAGTGATTCCCCCATGGCCAAGCTTGCAAAAAGAGGAGACCGGTTGAGCACATTTAAATCATTGCAAGCTCCAGGCATACCGAAATATGCATGCCAAATCCATGTCTCCTGATCTGCAACGGCCTCAAGTATGATGGTTGGATCCTTGTTATGGCCAGTGAATTGTCCATGCCATGCCGCGGGACAGTTCTTCCACCTCCGGTGCATACAATCAATCGAGCCGAGCATCCCAGGAAACCCTCTTGCGGCGTTGATGTCCAACAACCTCTGAGTGTCTTCAGCATTGGGTGCTCTCAAGTACCGTTCGCCAAAGCACTTAATAATTACCTTTACAAATCGCCTCAAACATAAGATGGCCGTGCTCTCCGCCATTGCAATGTTGTCATCCACCAAATCAGCTGGGATTCCATAGGCCATGATGCGCAAAGCCGCGGTCATCTTCTGCAATGTGCTATGACCAAGCAAGCCCGTGCAATTCCTTTTTTGCTCGAAGAAGGTATCTTTCTCTTTGATCACGTTGGAAATGTAGATGAATAAATCCGTGCCCATACGAAACCGCCGGCGAAAATAATGTTCAGGAAACACCCGACGGAAACCTGGCACTCCGAAGTAATCCAACATAAGCCGGTGGTGGCTTTCTTGCCTCCTTCTCCGAATGTTCTCTCGGCCAATAACGGAACCTCCATGTTTCGTCTTCTTGTTGCTCTCCATCTCCATCGTCATATGAATGACAAGCTCCTCATCTTCATCCCATTCATCCTCCTCCTCGGACGATGAATCTGTATCATACCAATTCATCTACAATTTGTATTACCACAATCTAATTAGACTACACCTACATGCTACCGTGCAAACAAAGGATCCAAAAAAATTAATCAAATTTACCTTATGGGAAAATTGTCAAACACCTTACAGGCGGGTGGGAGACAATGGCTGGCCGTGGCCGAACTCGACGTCGCGAGCTCGTCAGTCGGCGCGGATGCGTTCGGGTGCGTGTGAGGACACGGGGAGACGACGCGAGCTCGTACCAGAGGCGCCAGTGGCCGACGGCGGGCCCGAGTGAGCTCGTGGCGGTGGCCCAGGTCGCCGCGGTGGCGCAGGTCGCGGCAGGGGCGAGGGGGTGCGGGCGGGGCGGGAACGACGGCCGGGCGCACCTGGGGGCCGCGACGCGGCTTCTCCCGCACCGGCGACGACGTCCACCGAGCTGAATCGGCCGGCAGCTCCGCGAGCAGGGCGGGCCTCGATTCGGCGGCGTCGGAGGTCGCCGCGGTGGGGAAAGGTGGGGCAGGGCGGCGGGGATGCTTGGGGCACGCGGGGGAGGCGGCGCCAGGGGCGAGCGGCGGCAGGGGAGGTGGCGGGGCGGTGGCCGGCGCGGGTGTCTTGCGGGGTGAGCTTTCCGCGCGGGGGCGGTTGGCTCTCCCGCGTGAGTTCTGGCCGTTTTGTAATCCGGCTCTGGACTTTGCAAATATGCAAAGCGAGGGTGCAGTTTTAGCAAGCCGGCTAAAAAATTTGGTGTGGGGACCAGTTATACAAATGCTGCTGGAGCTAGTTTTTTTGACACAATTTGTAAAAAAGCAGTTTTTAGCAATTCTGGTGAATTATAGAAAGGCTGTTGGAGAGGCTCTTAGGAAAAGGTTTGGAGACGGCGCGCCGGCGCAGTCTTCGGCCGGTCCCCTTGTTCGCTAACGTGTTTGTGTCCTCCCGCATGCAAGCCACGTAGCTTTGGGCCCCCACGCACACTGCTTTATCTCTTCTATCCCTCATCTTATCCCTCACCGACGCAGCACAGCCATTCATTTGCCGTCGCTCTCTCTCCTCCCAATCTTTTCACGTCTGAATCCCAGCCATGGTCAGCCCAGGCACCGCAACTTTTCCGGCGAGCTGCTCCCCGACGCGGTGCTCGTGCGGCTCCTGCCTCCCAACGACTGTGGCGCTCGCGTGACTCCTCCCTCTCCCATGGATATGGCAGGGTAGTCTAGTGGGATGGTGCTGCAATGGGGACGAGGGAGGCCATGGATGAGGCTTTTTGGCGACTAGCAGCTACTGGGTGATGGAGACAACGCCTTCGGTGCTTCAACCGGTTAGTTTTTTTGCTGGAACCGGCTGGTCAAAAAGTTGCAACCACCTGCTGCCGGCGGTGGAGACGGCAGCCTCTGATGCTTCAACCGATATTTGCTTTTGCTGGAACCACATCTGATTTTTGCTGGAACCCGTTTTTTGATTTTCTGCAACAGGAAAGGGGTGGCCAAGGCGGCGGGCGCCATGATTTCTGCTGCACAAGTTTTTTTTCTGGAACCAGCTTTTTGACTTGCTGCAACCGGCGAGGATGGTGATGGGGCGGCTACGGCGGCAATGCCATTATTTGTTTTGCTGCATTGTTTTTTTGCTGCAACCACATTATTGTTTTGCTGGAACCGTATCAATTTTTTGCTGCAACCATGTCAATGTTTAGCTGGAAACATATCATTTTTTGCTGCAACCACATTATTGTTTTGCTTGAACCGTATCAATTTTTTGCTGCAATCATGTGTTTTTGCTTTCAAACCGTAGTCGCCCCACTCTTTGCTACAACTGGTCACTGGCATGAGACGGCAAGCCAGCCGGCTATAGGAGGAAGCGAGATGGGGGGACGGCCACAACGGCAGCCTCTTTGCACGGGGGGAGGAGGTTGCTAGGGACGCGGCCCGTGAACGATGCGATTTGGACGGGACAGAGGTCAGCGCGTGAAAAGGTCGAAGGGTGAGCCTACGTTTTCTTGCGCGTTGACCAGTCCATGAGGATCTAACGGTCTGAAGCGATCTTATCGAACGCGGCAGCCGACCGGCCCAAATTTGGGCCGGCGCGCGGGCGCGTAGCATTGGCCAACTAATTAACGGCCTAGATTCTGACCCCCGGAAAGTTCCCCGGATCAAACCTTACCGATCCGTGTCAAGCCTTCTGACCCCTGGAAAGAAACTTTTACATATTCCACTGGTTGCACAGATCATCGTTTTCGTATCCGTGTCTAGCTCACCAATTTTGATCCGTCTAATTTGGCTACCCCATGGTGCCTTTAATTTATCAAATTCAACATTTATTATCCACTAATTAAAAGTTTAACTATAACACAATTAGGGCACGAATATTCAAGACAATTACACCACAATAGAGAATTCATATAACAGTCTAATTAATATCATGTTGGCAAAGATATGATATAACTAGTGTTGAGTATCGTGATTGTTTAGGAAACATAGATAGACTAGGATTGTTCCTGCCTTAACTTGTACTCTAAGATGATCATGTACTCCTATATATATGCCCACGAGGCTCAAGCAATACATCAACTATTCCACCAATCCCTCTCTCCCTTCCAACATGGTATCTGCCGCAAGTTCCTAGCCCTAGCCGCCCCCCGCCGCTTCCGCATCGCGCGCCGCCCCCGGATCGGTCAGTCTCCATGACCGCCGCCGGGGGCCGCGCCGCCCGTACCTAGGGTTCGCCCGCCGGTCGTGTTGACAGGCTGCCCTAGAGAGTCTTTTCCCCGATCTCTTCATCCGGGGTTTTCTCTCTTCCGCCGGTCACTTTGATCGGCGTTTTCTTTTTAGTTTTCCGATCTAAGATCGGTTTGCGTCGCTCGCCGCCGTCGTCGACCACCGCGCCACTACTCCGACACCGGCGTCGACTCTACACCGGTCACTTCGTCATCAACCGCGCGGCAAGGCTGGACGCGCCGCCCAAGGGACGCCTTCGTGCGTCACTGCCGGCCGCTCGCCCGCGTGGTCTCCATTGCCGGTCCGTCTTCGTCGTCATCGCCCGGGACACCACCGACAACGTCGCCATCAACTCCGATCTGCGCGTCGTCCCCGCCATGGCGAGTACTGATCAACCGATCTCGCGCCTGTCTTTGCCAAGCCCATCCCCGAGCACGCGCCTACCACCGATCGAGCCACAGGTTGCCGTCACATCGTCCCCTCGGATCGCTGCGTCGCCGCCCCGAGGTCCTCCCGCCGGCTGCTCCGACCCGCGTGCCGCACCTGCCGACGCCCCTCCGGGACGTCGCCCTGCGCAACGCGGTCCACGCCACCGCCCTAGGATCCTCCCGCCGGCTACATCCGTAGCCGCCGCCGCCTTTGCGTCGCCCCCTCGGGCTGTCGCACCGCGAAACGCGGTACACGTAGTTTCCCATCGGACCATCGCCACCGGCTAGTGGTTCTCCCCACGGCTGCCCCGATCCGCGCGCTACCGCTGCGTCGCCCCTTCGGGCTGTAGTGTCGCAGCCCGCGGTCTACTGCCGCCCCGAGGCCGTCCTCTCCATGTCGTCCCCGTGGCCGCACCAACCCTCGCGCTGCCGCTCCATCACCCCATCGGGCCGTAGCGAGCGTGGCACGCGGTCTCGGCCGCCGCCCGAGGCCGTCCCCGTGGCTGCACCGACTGGCCCGCCTGTTGCCGTGTCGCCCCTTCAGGCCATCGCGCCGCGGCACGCGGTCCACGCCGCCGCTCCGAGGTCTTTCCGCCGTCGCCCCGACCTGCGCACTGCTGCTTCGTCGCCCCTTCGGATCGTAGCGCCGCGGCACGCGGTCCACTCCGCCGTCCCCGCGCGTCGACTTCCTCTGGTATGCGCCGCGCCGCCTTCCTCGGCGCGGGAATGCCATCATCCGCGCCGGTCTTCGTCACGCTGTCGGGTTCTTCCGCGCCTACTTCGAGCATTGCCGCCGCGCTCCTCGCCGGCCGCCGCCGCCGCCGCGCTCCAGTTGCAAGGAGATCCTATCTCCCCTTACCTGTTTTTGTTGGCAGGAGAGGGCCTTTCGTGCCTCCTTAACTCCAGAGTTCAGTTATCTCAGATTGGTGGAATCCAAGTACCACCATCGGCGCCTCATGTTAACCACCTTTTGTTTGCAGATGATAGCCTGCTGGTTTTCAAAGCGAATGGTTTGGGGCGACTGAGGTGTCAAACATGTTGGATAGTTATTGCAGAGCGTCTGGTCAGCGTATCAATGCTAGCAAGTCTTCTATATTTTTCAGTAAAGGCTGCCAAGCTACTATCAAGGAAGAGATTAAGGGGGTGTTGCATGTTCCTAATGAAACTCTGAATGACAGGTATTTGGGGATGCCCTCAGATGTAGGCTCCTCTGCAACTGGAGCCTTGAAATATTTAAAAGACAGGCTTTGGAATAAGGTTAATGGATGGATGACAAAATTATTTTCTTCAGCTGGTAAGGAAGTTTTGATCAAATCAGTGGCTCAAGCGGTGTCGGTCTATTCTATGTCATGTTTCAAACTTCCAAGGGGACTTTGTGAGCACCTGAATAAACTCATATGTCAATTTTGGCGGGGAAGTAAGGATAGTCACCGGAAGCTTGTGTGGGTTTCCTCGAAGGACATGACGCAACCAAAGTTCATGGGAGGCTTGGGATTCGGAGACTTTGAACTTTCCAATTTAGCTTTATTAGCTAAACAGGCATGGCAGAATCTACAGTCCCCGGACGCCTTGTGTGCTAGGCTTCTCAAAGCTGTTTACTTCCCCTCTAGAACAATCTTGACGGCGGGACTTGGTAACCATCCATAAAAAATCTGGAGAGCAATTATGGTGGGAAGAGATATCTTATGCCAAGGTTTGATTAGGAGGATTGCACTAGTAGAAAACAGGGCTTTGAAACGGGCCAGAATATTGCATTAGTCCCGGTCTTGTTACGAACCGGGACTAATGGGTGCATCAGTCCCGGTTCATGAGGCCAGGGCACCGGCCGGGCCTCGGCAGGAACCAGTCCCGGTTCGTCTGACCCCTTTAGTCCCGGTTCCAGACATGAACCGGGACTAAAGGGCCTCGCTCCTGGCCCAGCCCTTTTAGTCCCGGTTGGTGGCTGGAACCGGGACTAAAGATATTCCTATATATATGCTTGCCCCTGCCCGCTCACTCTGTTTTTTTGGCCGGCCAGCGCGTGTGAGGTGTGTGCTGCTCTGCTCTCACCTCCTATGCACACGAGGTGTTCGATGAAATGCCAGAGCCATGCTTAAGCTTTCTCCTCTCCAAGCTCGACCTCCAAGCTCCATTTTCCGCAAGATTTGTCTAGGTTTGGCGGTCCGTCACGTCCCATCCCCGTCCTCACCGTCGTCGATCGCCCCGCGCCGATCTCGTCGCCGGCACCACCGTGGTGAGCCTCTTGTTCTTATCTTCTTTTTAAAAGAAAAAAGTTCTTATTTGTATGATTTACATAGATACTTGTATAAATTTCTTACTTTTATTATTGTTTGTTATTATATAGGTCCATGGTTATGGTATCCACCCACGTCGGCCCTCGTCCGGTCTACGATTCGGATGTGGTATATTATCTTTTCTAACTATTTGTTTCATTTAGTGTTTATGACAATTATGCCGACCAACGTGACATAGATGTGTTTATTCTAGGAGGTATGTGAACCGGAAATTCCAACCGACCCTCTTGTCGAGAGGTTAATTTTAGTTGAAAAATAAAACGAGGATTTGAAAGAAAAATTGAAAAGAATTGAGGAGGAGAAGATGAAATTGGAGTTGCATGTTGCCGATGTCGTCCATGACCACAAGATGAAGATGGATGCAATGCGCTTGAAAATTAGAAAGATAAGAAAATATGCCATTGATAATGAGGCTTGGTATCATTATGTTGTTGGATCAATTGCTACCTTAGTTGCGATTATGATCGCATTTGTTGTTGTATTTAAATGTTTTACATAGTTGTATGTTAGTTTCAATTTATGTTTTAATTAGATGCGCTAGAGAGCTATATGTTGTTCTATGAGAACTATGTATGAACTTTATGTATTTATTTTTTCCTCTATAACTTTTGATCACTACTATATTTTGGTTTTAATGTGATGATGAACTTGTATTAATTTGGTCACTTCTCTATTCATGATGTTCTGTAATGGTTTTTGATACATTAGCACATGCTATGTGGGTGAAATTATGATACCATGCCAATTTTCAACCATTTCAGAGTTCATTTGTAGTGCTTTTCAATTTCAGGGTCATCTTAGCTCAAAATAAATCATGAAATGCATGAAAAATAGCAAATGAAGTCAGAAAAGGGTTGAAAAGTGATGATGTGGTTTTGAATGGTGCATATTGAATGCAGAAAAAGTCTTGAGTTAAAATATGTTTAAAAATATGTAATCCCTTTGTAATAGACGAGTTTTCGTCCGAAACCCTGATACTTCGAAAGAGATTGTCCAGTTTGTACACGAAGTGCATCCAGTTTTTCCCGTAACCCTCACAACTTTTTAGCACATGCTATGTGGGTGAAACTATGATACCATGCCAATTTTCAACCATTTCAGAGTTCATTTGCAGTGCTATTCTATTTCAGGGTCATCTTAGCTAAAACTAAATCATGAAATGCATGAAAAATAGCAAATGAAGTCAGAAAAGGGTTGAAAATGATGATGTGGCTTTGAATGGTGCATATTGAATTCAAAAAAAGTCTTGAGTTAAAATATGTTTAAAAAAATGAAATCCCTTTGTAATAGACGAGTTTTCGTCCGAAACCCTAATACTTCGAAGGAGATTGTCCAGTTTGTACACGAAGTGCATTCAGTTTTTCCCGTAACCCTGTCAACTTTTTAGCACATGCTATGTGGGTGAAATTATGATACCATGCCAATTTTCAACCATTTCAGAGTTCATTTGCAGTGCTTTTCAATTTCAGGGTCATCTTAGCTCAAAATAAATCATGAAATGCATGAAAAATAGCAAATGAAGTCAGAAAAGGGTTGAAAATGATGATGTGGCTTTGAATGGTGCATATTGAATGCAGAAAAAGTCTTGAGTTAAAATGTGTTTACAAAAATTAAATCCCTTTGTAATAGACGAGTTTTCGTCCGAAACCCTGATACTTTGAAGGAGATTGTCCAGTTTGTACACGAAGTGCATCCAGTTTTTCCCGTAACCCTCTTAACTTTTTAGCACATGCTATGTGGGTGAAATTATGATACCATGCCAATTTTCAACCATTTCAGAATTCATTTGCAGTGCTTTTCAATTTTAGGGTCATCTTAGCTCAAAATAAATCATGAAATGCATGAAAAATAGCAAATGAAGTCAGAAAAGGGTTGAAAAGTGATGATGTGGCTTTGAATGGTGCATATTGAATGCAGAAAAATCTTGAGTTAAAGTATGTTTAAAAAAATGCAGAAAAGGTCTTCTATAAAACTGTAATAGCACAAAGAATGAACTAAAGAGAATGAATTAAATATAATATTCTTCATTAGCAAAAAGAATAAAAATAATATTAACTAAAATTATCAAAGTATTTATTTGTTAAAAACTTTAATAGTAAAATGAATTTTCATAAAGTATATTTTGTTACAAGCTTTAATAGAAACTAAAAAGCTTTTATAAAACTCTAATAGCAAAAGGAATCAACTAAAAAGAATCAATAAAAAATAAAACTTATGCAACTAAAATTATATAACTAAAAATAACATATGCAAAAAATAACATTAAAAATCATAATATATGCAAAAAAAGGCCCGCCTACTAGGCACGACGGCCTGCATACGACTAGAAACCCTACAAATGGGCCAGGATGCAGGCCCGCAGTGCTAGCAGGCCCAACAGGGCATCAAATAGGCATGTACTGCCTGCATTAGAGAGGAGCTCGAGAGGGCAGCGGCAGCAGCGCTTATAAACCACTCCGAGCCCCTCTCGACTAGCGAGGTGGGACTAAACTTTTGGTACGGGAAGCACAGCCCTTTAGTCCCGGTTGGTGGCTCCAACCGGGACTAATGCCCCCCTTTAGTCCCGGTTGGCGCCACCAACCGGGACTAAAGATCTTTGCTTCCCGCCCTTTGGGCTGCTAGAAATTGACCTTTAGTCCCGGTTGGTGGCTCCAACCGGGACTAAAGGGAGGCATTAGTCCCGGTTGGAGCCACCAACCGGGACTAAAGGTCTCTGTATATAAGCGGGAGTTGGGAAAATTTGCCAAAAGACATCTGCAGTTCCCCCGACGACGCCGGCGACCACCTCGACGTCGCCAGGCTGCCCGAGCTCGCCGTCGCCTCCGAGCCCGCTCCTCGTCGCCAGACCTCCTCGCCCTCCGCCCCGAACCTGCTCCTCGTCGCCGCCCCCGACACCGTCCCCGAGCCCTGCCCGACGCCGTCGCCTCACCGTCGCCCCCGACGCCGTCCTCCTCCCAACGCCTCGCCGTCGCCCCCGACGCCGTCGACTCGTCGCCGCCCCCGACGCCGTCCCCGAGCCCTGCCCGATGTCGTCGCCTCGCCGTCGCCCCAGACGCCGTCCTCCTCCCGACTCCTCGCCGTCGCCTCGTCGCCGCCCCCGATGCCGTCCCCGAGCCCTGCCCGACGCCGTCGCCTCGCCGTCGCCCCCGACGCCGTGGATACTGTCAAAAGAATTGGGGACAATATAGCTCCTTTTTGCAAATCAAAGAACATTTTTTTTGCATTAGAGTTCATTTTGTCTTTGCTATGTTTCTGCCATGCCCTGCTATGTTTGTTGCATCAAATATGTATGAGATGTTAGATGGATAGATATATATGTTTAGATGGATGGATGATCATTTTGACTTTAGAGTTTATTTAGAGTTCATTTTGATGTTCATTGAAGAACTTTTTGTTGTGGCAAAGTTATGAAATTTAGAGCTTTTGACCTTAATTATATGGCAAAGTTGTGGCAAACTTTAGGAATGTTGTGGCATATACTCTACTCTGCTCAAGATCGATGGATGAATGGATGTATATATATAGAAAATGTTGATATGATGATTTTTTTTTGTTCATAGAATTTTTTTGTCCATGTATGTATGTATGTATGTATGTATAGATGGATGGATTGATGTATGTAGAAAATGTTGTAATTAAGTCTATGTTTGCCACTAATCCATCTCTCATGGTTGTATATTGCCACATTGTAATATTTGCAGAAACTATGGACAGAGACTTAGAAAAAGAAGAGCTGTTGGGGGATATAATCCGCGACGGAGGTGATATCGATCTCAACTACTTGTCGTTTCTCAACGAGACTGATGGTGAGGAAAGAGAGGATGGCGGCTCCGGTGAGGAGGAAGGAGATCATGACGGCTCCGCTGATCGAATTGAGGACGAAGGAGATCATGACGGCTCCGGTGATCGAATGGAGAAGGGAGCCATAACTGCTTCAAAGTCCGGCGAGGTATATATTAATTAATCCTCTGCTGACTAGATGCATTAATTTATGTACATATATTAACGCTTCTTTCTTCTTTTAATTAGCCATCCGGATCGAGTTCCACTTTGGTAAGGAGACGAGGCCCGATAAGAAGGTTGGACCCGGAAGAAAGGTTCACGATCGAAGAAGTCTCTCTAGAAGGCCAACCGATTGCTCCCTACCGGACCAAGAACAAATTTATACATCAGTGCGGAGTTATTGTTAGGGACATCGTCCCGATCAGCTTCCAAGAATGGAATAAGAAGAAGGACCCTCAAGTTCCTTATGTCAACGATAGACTGAAAGATGATCTTTGGACCAATCTGATGAGAAATTTCAGCCTACCGCCAGAGGAGGATCCGAATAACCCAGTTATACAGCGAAAGGTCAAGGCGTTTGCTCTTAAGAAGATGGCAGAACTATTCAAGAACTGGAAGAAAGAATTGAATAGGAAGTTTGTCAAGAAAGACAAGACTCCAGAATTCAAAGGTCAATATGAGAAGATGAAAGATCACTGGCCCGCATTTGTGGCCTACAAGAAATCGTAGAAGGCTAAGAACAGGTCACTTACAAATAAGAAAAATGCTGCAAGGAAGGAGTATCACCATGTTATGGGGTCAGGTGGCTACAACAAAGCCCGGACTACGTGGGACAAAGCTGAGCAAGACCTTCTTGCTAAAGATCTCCAACCAACGACATTGCACTGGCCAGATCGGGCAAGGACTTGGTTCTTCGGGGTTGGGGGAACTTTGGACCCAGAAACAGGGAAGTGTGTCTGGACGAAAGCTCAACTTGAAATACCCATCACAAAGCTTGAGGAAGCAATCAAGGAAGCGCTGGAAGGGAAGTTCATTCCCGACAGAGAGAAGGACGAGCTGTCAAAGGCCCTCAGGAATCCTGAACACCCTAGACGAACACGAGGCACATCAGGCTCCGTTCCGTGGAAGGTTGGGTTTCCCGATAGCACTGGTTACAGAAGCCGACAGAGAAAGAAGAAAGAGGAAGCAAGCGAAATGCAGAAGATGAATGAAAGATTAGCGAAACTAGATGCACTTGAGAGCCAGCGAGCTACCGGCCAACCATCTCAGCGGCACGAAGATCCTTCATTTGAGACTACCCACGATGCTACCCCACCATCTCAGCGGAGAAGCAGCGTGGCTTCCACTGAGCTCGTTCATCCTGATAGCATGGCTCCTCGCTACCCCGTGGATGGTGTCACGAATAATGAACATTATGTGCTAATGGCGAAATGTCATAACCTGACCATGAAGGCAGCGGTCGGCTATGTCTTACCTCCTCGACCTGATGCAACTTTCCATTGCACTCCGGGTCCAGCTGGCTTTGCTATTGTCGGGGTGGATAAAATAATGGACGGATTTGATGGGCTGGAGCTTGAGTACGCTACAGGTGAAGGGGAGCTTCTTCTTCGATATGCCTTAAGGACTACATGTCTATGGAGAAAGGAACACATCGTGCTTCCATACTGGACGCCGCCTCAGCAGACTCAGGCGGAGGAGGCCCCGGTGCCTGAGTCGTCTCCAGTGCATCAGCCGTCTCCGGTGCGTCAACCGTCTCCGGTGCGTCAGCCGTCTCCGCTGCCCGAGTCGTCTCCGGCGAGTCAGCTGTCTCCAGCGCGTCAGCCGTCTCTGCCGCCTCAGCGGACTCCGACGGAGGAGGCCCCTCAGCAGAATCCTCCTCCGCCTCAACTGTCTCCGCCGCGTCATCGGACTCCGCCTCCTCCGCCGCCTCAGCAACATCGGAAGAGAGCCGCCGCCGCTCCGGCGGCTAGCAGCAGTACAAAACAGAGGAGATTCAGATCAGACCCAAGCCTCAAGGCTCCTCCCAAGTTACCCTACGAGAGGTCTGAGGAGGAACTCAACGAGATCGTGGATGCCGAAGTGAAATGTCAGCTTGCACCGAAACGCCCACCTCAAGAGGAGAAAATAGATCCGGTGAAAGCGAAGCGAACTCTGGAGGCCCTTATGCGACCACCACCGCCTCCGCCGCAATCAAACTATGACCGATGTATTCAAAAGACACATGATCAAGCGAGGCGGTCGGGAAGCTTAGGTAGCAGTGGCGCAAGAACTGGGAAAACAATTCCCCAGCTCAGCGAACAAGGACTGCAATCGTGCCCTCCGCTCAAGGTGGTTACCGATATCGCTAATGATCCAGAGAAAGCGGCCACTGGTCTTGCTATCACTGATGCTGATTACTTACCTGACTCAGTATAGTTTGAAAAGGCTGAGGTAGTACAAACTTAAAATACGCGAACGGGAAGCCTCTCGTCACACGTGAGGAGCTCGACCGTCTACCAACGATGATGCGACAATTGCATGAATGGTACTTGAAAGCCTGCAAGGACGGGACCGACAATATCTTCGTGGGAATTAAAGATGAGCACTTCTTCAATGGAGAGCAGGTGTTGTTCGTTGAAATTGAAGAAATATTTTAGTTATACAATCAAAAGGAACTCGACAAAACTATCGTTAGTTCCTATTGTCTGTAAGTATTTTTTTCTATAATTAAGTCTCTAGCTCAGCTCGTTCATTGCATGTATTAATTATCCTCACACTATATTATGCAGATTGAAGATCCTCAAATGCAAACAACAACAAATCTATGACATTGGGTTCATTGACCCAAATTTCATAAATGAACATACGTTAAAAGAATTTCCCGCCGATACAGAGAAAAACTTGCTAAAGGCGTTACTTGGACAACAAACCAGAAAGGAAATACTATTTCCTTACAACTTCAAGTGAGTGTTACTATCTTGTGCACATTCTATTTCGCTTACTCGAGGTTAAGTGCAATTAACGAGTTATGCGTGCGCAGTTTTCACTTTATTCTGCTAGACATTCAGCTTGAAGAGGGAAAAGTAACTGTCTTGGACTCGAGACGTAAATACCCTAAGAAGTGGACGAACATGAGGCAAATGCTTCAGAAGTAAGTTCAATCATTATCGCACCATATCGGCAACTTTCGTTCATTTTCTGATATCAAGTAATCATTTTCTTTGCCGGGCAGGGTTTGGAAAAAGTTCACCAAAAAGGTTAAGGGTGTCAGCTGGAAACTGGAGCTGCAATTTGTACACCCCAAAGTAAGTACTACTCTAGTACCGCGCATCTCTCATTGATGCTAGTTTCAATACCATTATCATGCTTGGTTATCATTTTGATTGAACTCTATTCTCGTAAAGTGCTTGTTGCGGGCACCCGGGACTAATTTATGTGCATACTACGTTTGCGAGTTCATTCGCCACTCGACCTCTGAGCGGGGCCGGGGCATATCTTTACAACAATTTGAAGTACGTAAACAATATTCACATTTTTATTTTATTACCATCAATTGTGTTGAGTTTCATTCATATATTGACCCCCTTCTTTAAATTAGATCTGGCAGAAGCGGGACGAACTCCTACCAACTGATCGCATACGAGCAATTCAAGAGGAATTAGTGGGATTCTTTGTTGATCATGTCATACCTAAACATGGAGAATACCATCGGGAGATGATATGCGATGTTGGCAATTAGATATTAAGATCGTAAGAGATGTTATATTGTATATATTATATGTAATAGCGTCGAATAGATTTACGAAAACTTGTTGCATTGTTCGACTAAGCACGGAGAAAGAGAGGTCACTTCTTCTCTCTATATATTGATCATGACGATGTTGTGTAATGGCGTTCTTTCATTTCTATATGTAGTAGCTAGCGTCGAGTTGAATGAAAAGCATAAAATAAAAATGGTAAACACAAAAATAAAAGGGGGAAACACAATATGAAACCCCCTAAACCCTCCAAAACCCCTAAATCCCTCCTTTAAAAAAACAAAAACCCTAGCGCCAGGCAGCTGCTGACGCGTGGCTGCCTTTTAGTCCCTGTCGGTGTTACCAACCGGGACAAAAGGTCCTCCTGCCAGGCGCCCCACGGCGGCCACGTGGAGCTCCTTTAGTCCTGGTTCGTAGGCCAACCGGGACTAAAAGTGACGGGCATTAGTCCCGATCGTTTTGTCCCGGTTGTAGAACCGGGACTAAAGGCCCTCTGGAACCGGGACTGTTGCCCTGTTTTCTACTAGTGTTGGTGACGGTTCATCCCCCAACATATGGCTAGATAATTGGATTCCTAGAGATGAAAATATGAGGCCAATAGTCTGCTTGTCGGTTGCCCGGCCCACTTTTGTTTCCGAGCTCATTGACCACACAGAAACTTCATGGAACCGGGAACTGCTACAACAACTATTCTTACCGGCAGATGTTGATACTATCATGATCATACAACTTTCTACTAGACAGGAGAGAAACTTCTGGAGTTGGCATTTTGAGAGGAACGGACATTTCTTTGTGAAGTCGGCATATCGGATGCTTGCAAGCACGAAACGGAGGCGTGAAGCATGGCTAGAGGGCCGTGCGAGCGCTTCCAACAGGGCAGCAGAAGAAGGAGGATGGAAGAAGCTTTGGCATGTTGATGTCCTGGGAAAGATTCGTAATTTTCTTTGGAGGTTAGCAAAACAATCAATCCCTACCGAAGATGTCCAAAAACGCAGGAAAATGTCAGACTCTCATAATTGTGAGTTATGTGGCGCTAGAGACTCTTGGTATCATTCTTTGCTTGAGTGCTCGTCTTCGAGATGTATATGGGCTTTGACCGATGGGGATCTCGCAGAACACCTCATTGCCACAACCGAATCATCGGTGAAGCAGTGGCTTTTTGCAATGATTGAGGCACTCACACGGTAAATTTGTGTTGCTGACAGTTACTCTTTGGGCTACATGGACTGCCAGGCGAAAGGCGATCCATGAATCAAACTTCCAGAGTCCCCATGCCACTCATCTCTTTGTGCAGCAGTTCATATTGGAATTGGAGGTAATCAAAAAAGCTCCAAATAGCTCCGCAAGCGTGCCGCCAACTAGGCGCCCCCAGAGGTGGAAACCTCCAGCAGCAGGTATGGTCAAAATCAATGTCGATGGAGGGCTATCCCGTGATGGCGCCACTAGTGCGTCTGCCGTTGTTTGCAGGGACAACGAAGGCCGGTTCCTAGGATCCGCGTCAATGTTGTTTCCTGGAGTTACAGACCCTGCCTGTTCGGAGGCCTTAGCATGTCGAGAAGCTCAAGCACTCGCCTTGGATTTGAATCTAAGCAAAGTCATTATTTCATGTGACAGCAAAGGGGTAGTGGAGGACATACAAAATGATGCTCGTGGCATGAATATCACTATCATTTGTGAGATCAGGAAGAACCAAATGCTTTTTCAGGATTGTGATATTATATTCGAAGGAAGAGACACGAACAAACAAGATCATAGTTTGGTAAAATTTTCAGTTTCGCTTAGTAGGGGTCGTCATTTGTGGCTAGGGTACCCGCACGACCATATTTGTATTCCTTTGAACTTTTCCTTTGATCAATAAAGTGTTTTCTTACCGCTCAAAAAAAACTGAGACTGAAAAAGATAAATGGGCAGGCACCTAGCAGGCGTACTAGCGTTTCTTTGCTGGGTTTTTTAGTTTCTTTCAGTTTCTTTTAGTTTTTGTTCTTTCTTTCTCGTTCTTTTAATTCTATGTTTTGTCGTTATTTTTTCTTTTTCAAAATCCTTACAAATTCTGATATTAGATATGTGCAGTTTGGGAGCGAACGCTGCTTCTACCATACGATTTCCTAGCACAAATATCCGAACAAAGCTACTACCCTGGCACTATTTAGAATCGTTCATGCAGGCCTCACAACCGAACGAACGAACCCCACTATCGCTTTCCTCCTTATCCTCTCCATCTCATCACACTCGCTCTGTCATTTTTTTTCCTCCCCTTGCTTACACTCTTTCTTTTTTGACAAGAAGAATATATTAATATCGCGGACATATTAATTACACTCAGTCTTTACAACAACGCAATGTCGTAAAGACGTTACGGATGCACACAACGAAAAGAACAAAAAGAAGAAGAGAAAAAAGGAAAGATCTTGCCACAGTGATCAATTCCTTGTAGCTGCAGCACGGCAGCACGAACCACCACCTAGACAACACCCGAAGTCCAAAACTCTCGAAAACCGACGTCTCCAAGAAGGAAACAGCGCACAAACACCATCATCGTCCGATCCTAGATCTTAGGTTTTCACTCTGGAGAAGATCCGCACTCTCAAAACAATGCCTTGAACAAGGTCACTGCCAGGCACGACTAATTAAGGCCAGGCCTTGGGTTTTCACCCTGAAAGCTAAGACTCTATTATCCGCCTGTTTTGCTGACCCCACTTGCCGATGCCGCTGCTACGAGTCATGAATCACCAACCAAAGTCCTCATCGGCACGAAGACTCGATCTTCCATTACAAGGCCTCAGACCTCAGCTGCCATGACGTTCTCCGCCATTTTCATGACCATGGAAATTGAAATATCGACGTGTCCCATAATGTCAACAGATACGAAGATTTGCGTCACACCCTCCTGGAGCGACTTGGGCTGAAATACGGGTGCACACGGCCGAATCCCATCCGATCCAGCAATCTACATGCGTCAAGCACCCAATGAACATCTCTTGCGGAGCATTCCGGGACTCGTCAACGGCCAGATCCATGAGGGCCGACAACTGGCAGAACACCATCTTAGAGCAAAAAGAACCCAACGACCGCGTCACCCGCCGATTCCCTACAACCGGCCAGAGATCTTAGTGAGCACCGCCGCCACCACCCACATCATGCAGAGATGAGTAGTTGACTCGTACCGTGCCCCCAGATCCAGTCGTCGTGCTGCCCTCGCAGCCACAGCGGTAGTCGAAGTCACCAAAGAAATCCGGGACCGCCGCGCTGGCGCCCATCTCTGCCGGACGAACCACGCCGTCCAGAGCTGCCATGAAGCTCCGTCCGAACATACCGCAACGCGAGAAATGATGGGGCACCCGCCGCCATCAATCTCACGAGGTGGATGAGGACCCGCCGCCGGCGTCAGCCATGCGGCCTTTGACCGGAGGCGTCCTTTGACGGTGGCAGGGGAAGCAAGATCGAAGGAGGAAGGGGCGACAAGTGCGCGGGATTCACCCGAGTCGCCCCTCCTAGGGGCGACGTGGGGGCGTTCTCCCGATCCTAAAAAAGTGGAGCCACGGCAGCCATGATTTCCCGGTGGGGTGCTGGCATCGTTTGCGAGGCGGTAGGCGTGAGAGTGGGCCCGGTGATGGGGGCATGGCGTAGAACCGTAAGCAATTGCAGCGGGAGGCGTTGAAGCGGGATTGGTCAGGCAAGAGCTGGGGAGATGGCTATGGACAGAGGTCGCGCGATGGGAGCATGTGGCGTGGAGGCAATGATTCGTGGTGGCGCCATGAGTGCGAGGAAGCGGGTGGGGGTGGCAGCGCCGACACCAACGAGGCTTTGGTGGATGTGTGCCATGACACCGTCATCCGCTAGGTCTATTGGTCAGGCGAATCGACAACGGAGATGTAGGTCCCGACGTCTCGGGGTGGTGGTGGTGGTGACCTTGCACAAGGGCGGCTGATACTTGTGATCTGCGTTGGGTTTTTCGTGAAGAGGAACGGGTAATTGCAGCACGAAGTGGGTAAGTATTTCCCTCAGTTATGAAACCAAGGTTTATCGAACCAATAGGAATATCAATCCTCAACCGTCTTCAGCGGCTGCACACAAATGAACAAACGACTTGCACCCAACGCGGGCAAGAGGGTTGTCAATCCCCTTGATCTTGTTATTTGCAAGCAAATGAGTTGTGTAGATAATTGTTAATAAATATAAAGCAAATAAATAAAAAGTAAATAAAGGCAGTGAGGTAATAATAGCGTTTGTAAATATATAAGTGAATAGACCCGGGGGCCATAATTTTTCCTAGCGGCATCTCTCATGTAGGCAGCATACTGTGGGTAAGAAATTACTGTTGGGCAATTGATAGAAAAGCGGATAGTTATGCGATTTTCACGGGAATGATCATGTCTATATAGGCATCACATCCATAAACAAATAGGCCGACTCCTGCCTGCACCTATTACTATTACTCCACTCATCGACTGCTATCCGGCATGCATCTAGAGTATTAAGTAAAACAGAGTAATGCATGAAGAACGATGACATGATGTAGACAAAGTAAACTCAAGCAATATGAATGAACCCCATCGTGTTATCCTTAGTAGCAACAACACAAAGACGCATCTTGTGCCCTACTTTGTCACTGGGATATAGAAACTCGTCAGGTTGAACCTGCCACAATGCACCACTTCCACCGATGAAATATCAATCTACTTGGCCAAAGCACATCAATAGATCGGAGAGCATTATGAAGCTATAATGGTCATGAAATTAAGAGATAATATAATTCAGAGGCAACTCAAATACTTTTCATGAATAATCTGACATAAACCCACAATTCGTCGGATCCCAACAAACACACCACAGAATAGGATTACATCGGATAGATCAAAGCGAAGATGCGATGACCATTGTATTGAAGATCAAGAGATAGAGATATTGCCATCTAGGTACTAGCTATGGACCCGTACGTCTATGGTGAACTACTCACACATCATCATGAGGACAGAAAGGTTGATGAAGAGGCCCTCCGTGTTCGATCCCCCCTCCGGCAGGGTGCCGGAACGGAGCTCTAGATGGCCTCACGACGGAACAGGGAATTGCGGCGGCGGAAAAAGGGTTTCGGGACTGCCTCTAGGTTTTCATGATTTTAGAGAATTTATAGGCCAGAGAGGGGCGTTGGGAGAGCCACGAGGGGGCCACCACATATCAGGGCGCGCCCTGGGGCGCGCCCTGATGTGTGGTGGGGCCCTCATGTGCCTCCTAACCTCCTTCCGAAGCTTGCAGGTCTTCTTATGGCCCAGAAAAAATCATCAAAAAGTTCCGTGGTAATTGGACTTCGTTTGGTAATGTAAACCTGAAAAGTAAAAAACATGCAGAAAACAGCAACTGGCACTGGGCACTGGGTCAATAGGTTAGTGCTCAAAAATATTATAAAGTGGTAAATAATGACCCAAAAAGTATCCTAGAATGATAATATATCAGCATGGAACAATCAAAAATTATAGATACCTTGGAGACGTATCAAGCATCCCCAAGCTTAATTCATGCTCGTCCTCGAGTATGTAAATGATAAAAACTGAATTTTGATGTGACATGCTATCCATTATGTAATCTTATTCAGGTATGCTCATTGAGAAAAGATGAATCAACAAATATTAACACATCAATATTCAAAGTGTAAGAAACAAAATTATTAATCCTTAAAAGTATACGATCCTTAAGAAATGTTTACCCCCACATTCATCTTATTATATTAGCAAGGCATGGCTCCATCTTCACCACATTAATACAAATGTTAAGCACCACGGTGTCCAAGTCAGGCAATTGGATCGTACCTTTTCAATATGCATCAACTTTTTATTCTTCACGCAATACATGAGCGTGAGCCATTGGACATAGCATTTAGGTGGAATAGAGTATTGTGGTAGATATCAAAGGGGTAAAAGGTGGAGAAGATAGTCTCACATCAACTAGGCGTACCATGGGGCTATGGAGATGCCCATCGATAGATATCAATGCGAGGAGTAGGGATTGTCATGCAAATGATGCACTAGAGCTATAATTGTATGAAAGCTCAAATGAAGCTAAGTGGGGTGTGCATCCAACTTGCTTGCTCATGAAGACCTCGGGCATTTGAGGAAACCCGTCATAGGAATATACAAGCCAAGTTTGTAATAATCTCTACTCCTAATGTCTCAGTTGGTAGTCTCGCTTCACCTCCCACCAACCCCTCAACAAACTCTATATTGCGTCTATGAGCGTCTTACAGGCGACCTTTCGCTCAATCACAATCAATTTTGGCTGGCCCATTTGATGCGTGCATTAATTCAATGAAATCAACACTTTCCCAAAACAACGTCACACATTGATTCGTTCAAATCAAATCACTACTTACCAACACAACCACATGAGCATTTTTATTTCCAAATCAAATCACTATTTTTAGATCATTACTTACTAAACCAAATCACTACTTACCAAATCAAATCTCTACTCGGATATTGTTTTTAACAGCTATCTCTGCTCTAAAGGGGAACTTGGTAGATTTCGCAGCACGGTTTTTTTTCTTCACGTTTCACCACCATCTATCTTGTCTGGTTTATTTTCTTCTTACCTCCCACCAACCTCTTCATGTTGGGTTTTTTAACCACCGGTTTATTTTCCTCTTCACTCAACACTTTCCTAACATACAAAAAATCATGGATCTAACTTTCCTAACTTAACCAAATCAACCGATCCCTTTCATCAGTGCAATTTACTTTAGGAAACAAATTATGGATTTTAAGGAAACAAATAACAAATGTTAAGGGAACAAATAACAAATTTTAAGTAAATTAACATGTAAATCATTACACATTGTATAACGTAGAAGAAAATCCTATTATGAAATCAGTTATGTACCAATTTAATTTGTTATGGAAATTCTGTTATGGGATTGGTACGTAGTGGTTTGGTGCTCTCACCCAGCCTTCCCCGATAAAAGGAAATAAGCCCCCATCGACAGAAGGAAATTCCAGCGATTTTTTTGCAGAAAAAGTCCTACCGATTTGTTTCCAAAGTGTGATGATACATTTGGTAGGTCGTCATTCGGTTTCATCGCCTGCTCCTCTTCCCACACGCATGCACGTAAATTAAAACAGGGAAAAAACTCTACTCCTAATGTCTCAGTTGGTAGTCTCGCTTCACCTCCCACCAACCCCTCAACAAACTCTATATTGCGTCTATGAGCGTCTTACAGGCGACCTTTCGCTCAATCACAATCAATTTTGGCTGGCCCATTTGATGCGTGCATTAATTCAATGAAATCAACACTTTCCCAAAACAACGTCACACATTGATTCGTTCAAATCAAATCACTACTTACGAACACAACCACATGAGCATTTTTATTTCCAAATCAAATCACTATTTTTAGATCATTACTTACTAAACCAAATCACTACTTACCAAATCAAATCTCTACTCGGATATTGTTTTTAACAGCTATCTCTGCTCTAAAGGGGAACTTGGTAGATTCCGCAGCACGGTTTTTTTCTTCACGTTTCACCACCATCTATCTTGTCTGGTTTATTTTCTTCTTACCTCCCACCAACCTCTTCATGTTGGTTTTTTTAACCACCGGTTTATTTTCCTCTTCACTCAACACTTTCCTAACATACAAAAAATCACGGATCTAACTTTCCTAACTTAACCAAATCAACCGATCCCTTTCATCGGTGCAATTTACTTTAGGAAACAAATTATGGATTTTAAGGAAACAAATAACAAATGTTAAGGGAACAAATAACAAATTTTAAGGAAATTAACATGTAAATCATTACACATTGTATAACGTAGAAGAAAATCCTATTATGAAATCATTTATGTACCAATTTAATTTGTTATGGAAATTCTGTTATGGGATTGGTACGTAGTGGTTTGGTGCTCTCACCCAGTCTTCCCCGATAAAAGGAAATAAGCCCCCATTGATAGAAGGAAATTCCAGCGATTGTTTTGCAGAAAAAGTCCTACCGATTTGTTTCCAAATTGTGATGATACATTTGGTAGGTCGTCATTCGGTTTCATCGCCTGCTCCTCTTCCCACACGCATGCACGTAAATTAAAATAGGGAAAAAACTAGCGCATGCAATGCCGTCGGCGGTAAAAAAGAAACCAACCCATTTACGCACAAGCACACCCCTCACCCCATGTAGCATGTTAGATTTTTTTATTCCAGAATTTAGTATCGAGTGTCACACAAAATTGAGTCAACATTATGTATTGACAAAAAATATTTTGCTACTTAAATTTCATAGGAAGGATGAGCTTAAGGGAGCAGAAATAACAACAAGCAAGAATACAACTGAGAATAATAATCTCTACTCCTAATGTCTCAGTTGGAAGTCTCGCCTCACCTCCCACCAATCCCTCAGCAAACTCTATATTGCGTCTATGAGCATCTTACAGGCGACCTTTCGCTCAATCACAACCAATTTTGGCTGGCCCATTTGATGCCTGCATTAATTCAATGAAATCAACACTTTCCCAAAACAACGTCACGCATTAATTCGTTCAAATCAAATCACTACTTACCAACAAAACCACATGAGCATTTTTATTTCCAAATCAAATCACTATTTTTAGATCATTACTTACTAAACCAAATCACTACTTACCAAATCAAATCTCTACTCGGATATTGTTTTAACAGCTATCTCTGCTCTAAAGGGGACCTTGGTAGATTCCGCAGCACGGTTTTTTTTCTTCACGTTTCACCACCATCTATCGTGTCTTGTTTATTTTCTTCTTACCTCCCACCAACCTCTTCATGTTGGTTTTTTTAACCACCGGTTTATTTTCCTCTTCACTCAACACTTTCCTAACATACAAAAAATCACGGATCTAACTTTCCTAACTTAACCAAATCAACTGATCCCTTTCATCAGTTCAATTTACTTTAGGAAACAAATTATGGATTTTAAGGAAACAAATAACGAATGTTAAGGGAACAAATAACAAATTTTAAGGAAATTAACATGTAAATCATTACACATTGTATAACGTAGAAGAAAATCCTATTATGAAATAATTTATGTACCAATTTAATTTGTTATGGAAATTCTATTATGGGATTGGTACGTAGTGGTTTGGTGCTCTCACCCAGTCTTCCCCAATAAAAGGAAATAAGCCCCCATCGATAGAAGGAAATTCCAGCGATTTTTTTGCAGAAAAAGTCCTACCGATTTGTTTCAAAATTGTGATGATACATTTGGTAGGTCGTCATTCGGTTTCATCGCCTGCTCCTCTTCCCACACGCATGCACGTAAATTAAAACAGGGAAAAACTAGTGCATGCAATGCCGTCGGCGGTAAAAAAGAAAACCAACCCATTTACGCACAAGCACGCCCCTCACCCCATGTAGCATGTTAGGTTTTTTATTCCAGAATTTAGTATCGAGTGTCACACAAAATTGAGTCAACATTATGTATTGACAAAAAATATTTTGCTACTTAAATTTCATAGGAAGGATGAGCATAAGGGAGCAGAAATAACAACAAGCAAGAATACAACTGAGAATAATAATCTCTACTCCTAATGTCTCAGTTGGTAGTCTCGCCTCACCTCCCACCAACCCCTCAACAAACTCTATATTGCGTCTATGAGCGTCGTACATGCGACCTTTCGCTCAATCACAACCAATTTTGGCTGGCCCATTTGATTCGTGCATTAATTCAATGAAATCAACACTTTCCCAAAACAACGTCACTTATTGATTCGTTCAAATCGAATCACTACTTACCAACAGAACCACATGAGCATTTTTATTTCCAAATCAAATCACTATTTTTAGATCATTACTTACTAAACCAAATCACTACTTACCAAATCAAATCTCTACTTGGATATTGTTTTTAACAGCTATCTCTGCTCTAAAGGGGAACTTGGTAGATTCCGCAACACGGTTTTTTTCTTCATGTTTCACCACCATCTATCTTGTCTGGTTTATTTTCTTCTTACCTTCCACCAACCTCTTCATATTGGTTTTTTTAACCACCGGTTTATTGTCCTCTTCACTCAACACTTTCCTAACATACAAAAAATCACGGATCTAACTTTCCTAACTTAACCAAATCAACCGATCCCTTTAGTCAGTGCAATTTTCTTTAGGAAACAAATTATGGATTTTAAGGAAACGAATAACAAATTTTAAGGGAACAAATAACAAATTTTAAGGAAATTAACATGTAAATCATTACACATTGTATAACGTAGAAGCAAATCCTATTATGAAATCATTTATGTACCAATTTAATTTGTTATGGAAATTCTATTATGGGATTGGTACGTAGTGGTTTGGTGCTCTCACCCAGTCTTCCCCGATAAAAGGAAATAAGCCCCCATCGATAGAAGGAAATTCCAGCGATTTTTTTGCAGAAAAAGTCCTTCCGATTTGTTTCCAAATTGTGATGATACATTTGGTAGGTCGTTATTCGGTTTCATCGCATGCTCCTCTTCCCACAAGCATGCATGTAAATTAAAACAGGGAAAAAACTAGCGCATGCAATGCCGTCGGCGGTAAAAAAGAAACCAACCCATTTACGCACAAGCACGCCCCTCACCACATGTAGCATGTCAGATTTTTTTTATTCCAGAATTTAGTATCGAGTGTCACATAAAATTGAGTCAACATTATGTATTGACAAAAAATATTGTGCTACTTAAATTTCATAGGAAGGATGAGCTTAGAGCAGAAATAACAACAAGCAAGAATACAACTGAGAATAATAATTTACTTAAGATGTGACTGTTACTTAACTCAATTTGTAGGAACTCAACTAAGAAAACATCTACTATGGCTTCACTTATTTTTGAGATTTTGTAAAGCGAGTACTGTCAATCCTTGCTTTTCTATTGGGATCAACCTACCATGAACTGACCTTGATTTATTTTAGCAGCTTGATGCGACACTAGCTCAGAGAGAACAACATTAAGCTCTTGGGGACTTGGATGGAGGAGAGACAAATAGGCTGATATTTTATATATATATAACACAAGACGTTACAATAGTAGGGAGTTGAAGAAAAAACTTGTATGTTTGGCACAACGTAGAACATATCGTAGTTACCAAGTCAACATGAAAATTTAGTAAACAATGCCCTTGACCTAGAGAACATGATTGATGTTAAACTAAAATATGTATCCCCATATCAACGGGCAATTAACATAGTAACGTGGTCGTGAAGGTGCAACATGGGGAGTGGGGGGTCGAGGGAGCAGACACTGGGCGCGGCGACCATCACGATCATGGAGGGAACACCCGAGAACTGGGTGATATTAGTAGCTGGAGGAGGGCGGTAGGGGAGCGACGCTGGTAGGTGAGGAGGCATGGTGGGTTGGTGGATCATGTGGATGTGAATTGGGGTTGGGGTTGGGATTGGGGTTGGTCTGTTCAGTTACGGTTGTCCGAGTGGAATAATTTCCCTACTTTAGAAAATGCGTCAAATTGCATTTCATTAGAGATGGTTTTGCAACAAATTACATGAGCGAGCGATTCATATTTTTTTATTAGTTGTACAATTTTTTCATTCGGATAGAACATAAATGCATCTATTGGTTGCTTGAAGAGTTAATAACGGACACAGTGGTGTATTAGTTTAGTTGCATGCCCAACAATGAACATCATATTTTGTTTCATCGTAATGCATGAGATTCAACTCTATGATACAACATGAAAATGGCTTAGGAGACATCAAATATGACTTCTTTGGTTGGGGGCGTCACGGGTGACGCGTGACTCCTCCCTCTTGATGGTGGTGGGGGATCGACACAAACACATGGGGACGGGTCAGGGCGGAGAATGGGGCGGTAGATGGGGGACTCCTCATTGATGGTCCGTAGGGAAATATGGAGTGAATGAGAGAGCGCTATCACAAATGTGAGGTGATCGTTATCCGGTTTCAAAAGAGATTACTCTACGAGAAATGTCCTGCTATGACAGGAAACCGAGTAGGAAGGGGAGGGTCCGGCAGGAAAAGGGAATGGTGCGTCATGGGCGCGGTTTTTTTTGTGTTGAGCCCGCATACTGGAGATAACATGGTGGATAGTCTGGTACAATCATATTTCTCCCCCCCCCCCACATGGTCTGGATTAGGGGGTGCCCAAGCTTATATTGAATTTTGGGGTGCATGTTGGACACCCGTTTGATGTCTAAACACCCTCGAACATATGGGGGAGAAATGAGCCTCAACCTTGAAGACGATCTTAATCATTTATTTGATCCATTTATATGCATTGTCGTCCGTAGCAACGCACGGGCGTTCTACTAGTGAATAGGTAATTCCCACTAGCATGAAGTGACATATCATGAGACTCTCTACATGAAGAGCATGGTGCCACTTTGAGGCACAAGTGTGGTAAAATATAGTAGCAAAGTCCCTTCTCTCATTTTCTCTCATCATTTTTTTGGATGGTGGGCTCATTTGGCCTCCCCCATCTTTATTTTTCGTCTGGAGTCTCATCTCGACTTGTGGGAGAATCATAGTCTCCATCATGCTTTCCTCACTGGGACAATGCTCTAATAATGATGATCATCACACTTTTATTTTACTTACAACTCAATATGGAGAACTGATATGAAGATATCACTCTGTATGAATCCCTCTGGTAGCGTACCAGGATGTGCAATGATCTAGCGTGACATGTATCAAAAATATGATGAACGGTGGCTTTGCCACAAATACTATGTCAGCTCTATATGATCATGCAAAGCAATATGATGATGAACAAACTAGTCATGTGAAGTGACGATGGAATTTGCATGTCAATATATCTCGGAATGGCTATGGAAATGCCATGATAGGTAGGTATGGTGGCTGTTTTGAGGAAGATATAATAAGGCTTATTTGCAACAGAGCGTATCATGTCATGGGGTTTGGATGCACCGGCGAAAGTTGCACCGATCCTCGAGGTGAGAATGGGCAATGCACGGTACCGAAGAGGCTAGCAATTATGAGAAGGCGAGATTGCGTATGTCCATGGTTTCACATTAGTCATAAAGAACTCATATAATTATTGCAAAGTTTTATTAGTTTTATCATAGATCAAAGTACTACTCGCTTGCCCCGAGGGAAGAGGTTGGTAGGATTGAACCATCGCGCGCTTCCGACCCGAAACAACACTAGGATTTCAACGAGGAATAGAAATGCTCACACATCATCACCATGCCTCTTTAATTTTTAGATGAATAAAAAGGTCAACCTCTCTTAATATCGACAATTCTACGGGTCAACAATTATGAACTCACACCTATTTCATATTACCACATTAATATCATTGACCCACAATTTCTCTATATGTGTTACATTATGGTTTTGTTTATCACTCATTGAATACCTAATATTTTTGGACTAGTCTTATGACCCATGCAAATTACCGTCACTATTTATTAACTCTCAAAAAAATATAAGTGAAGAACGAGATTGAAATCATTTCTATAAAATCTACACGCCACCGTGCTCAAAAGGATATAAGTGAAGTACTAGAGCAACTGCTAAGCTCAAAAGATATAAGTGAAGCACATAGAGTATTCTAACAAATTATGATGAAGGTGTGTCTCTCTTAAGTAGGTGTGTCCAGCAAACAATGATTGTGGTAAACTTAAAGTAAAAGCAAAACAAAAGCAAACGACGCTCCAAGCAAAGCTCATATCATGTGACGAATAAAAATATAGCTTCAAGTGACATACCGATGGATTGAGACGAAAGAGGGGATGCCTTCCGGGACATCCCCAAGCTTAGACGCTTGAGTATCCTTTAAAATATTACCTTTTGGTGCCTTGGGCATCCCCAAGCTTAGGCTCTTGCTACTCCTTATTCCGTAGTCCATCATAATAACACCCAAAACTTGAAAACTTCAATCACACAAAACTCAACAAAACTTCATGAGATCCGTTAGTATAAGAAACATATTGCATACTTTAGGTGCTGTTATAAATTTATTATTATTTCATAATTGCATAATATCTACTGTATTCTAACTTCTCCATGGCTTATACCCCCTTATACAATCCATAGCATAATCAAAATAAGCAACTATGCAAGCAAAAACAGAATCTGTCTAAAACAGAACAGTCTGTAGCAATCTGTAGAGAACCTATACTTATTTTACTCGAAAAATTCTGAAAATTAGTAAACCTCGAAAATTTGTATAGAAACAGTGTATAAAAATTTAAGATCATTATCACGCTCCAGTAAAAAACGAAAATTCCTGTACTGAAGTCAAAAGTTTCTGTTTTGTTTCAGCATCGATTCTACTTATCTTGTGAGTCATCCCAAAGGCTTTACTTGGAAAAAATACTAATTTAAATAGAAAAAACATAATCATTACAAAGGCAATAATCATGTTATCAAAAATAAATAGAAAGTTTAAAGAAAAAAATTAAAGATAACTATTGGGTTGCCTCCCAACAAGCGCTATTGTTTTATGCCCCTAGCTAGGCATAATGCATAGTTTAAAGTATGGTCATCTTTGACCCTAAGAATGTATTGTTCAAGATTGCAATTGAGAGTCTTAATTTCATCCCTTAACATGCTAAGGTCATCAATCTTTTGGTCCATAGTGTCCAATTTCTTATTTTGCATTACCACGTGCCCATTGGTTTTAGTTGACATGTTGTATAACCCCTTGAAATTGGTTTCCATAATGGTCTTAGTTTCTTTTATCAACTCCGTTTGACGGAAGCACCTCAATATGGATGGTTCAATAGTTTCTATTTTGGGTTGTCCAAATATGTTGTTTATCTTATCATAGGTGTCAAAAGCATTGTTCCCAAGGAAATCCTTTTCAAACATAGAATCCAAAACCCGTCTATGGGAAAGAGATAGACCAACATAAAAACTTCTAAGGAGCAATTTAATATGACTCTTGGGACTAGCTTTAGCTTGTATTACAGCAATCTATCCCATGCTTATTTAAGGGACTCATCACCTACTTGCTTAAAATCTATGATTGGGGAGCCTTCTCCCATGTAAGGAGATTGAGGCATGTCCGGAGGGGAGCTAGCCATAACTTCGAACAAGAAAATTGGTAACAAGCAAAGATAAGTATTTTTGTATTTTTGATTTTTATGAGACAAGCTAAATATAACAGAAAATAAAAAGAAGAACAAGTGAATGAAAATTTGTGTGAAGTTACTTGATAGTTGATGATGGTATTCCCCGGCAACGGCGTCAGAAATCCTTCCTGATACTTGTGATCTGCGTTGGGTTTTCCCTGAAGAGGAACGAGTAATTGTAGCACAAAGTGGGTAAGTATTTCCCTCAGTTATGAAACCAAGGTTTATCTAACCAATAGGAATGTCAATCCTCAACCGTCTTCAGTGGCTACACACAAATGAACAATCGACTTGCACCCAACGCGGGCAAGAGGGTTGTCAATCCCCTTGATCTCGTTATTTGCATGACAATGAGTTGTGTGGATAATTATTGATAAATACAAATTGCAAAATAAATAAAAAATAATAAAGGCAGCGAGGTAATAATAGCATTTGTAAATATATAAGTGAATGGACCCGGGGGCCATAGTTTTCCCTAGCGGCATCTCTCATGTAGGCAACATATGGTGGGTAACAAATTATTGTTGGGCAATTGATAGAAAAGCGGATAGTTATGCGATTTTGTCGGCAATGATCATGTGTATATAAGCATCACGTCCATAAACAAATAGGCCGACTCCTGCCTGCACCTATTACTATTACTCCACTCATCGACTGCTATCCGGCATGCATCTAGAGTATTAAGTAAAACAGAGTAATGCATGAAGAACGATGACATGATGTAGACAAAGTAAACTCAAGCAATATGAATGAACCCCATCGTGTTATCCTTAGTAGCAACAACACAAAGACGCATCTTGTGCCCTACTTTGTCACTGGGATATAGAAACTCGTCAGGTTGAACCTGCCACAACGCACCACTTCCACCGATGAAATATCAATCTACTTGGCCAAAGCACATCAATAGATCGGAGAGCATTATGTAGCTATAATGATCATGAAATTAAGAGATAATATAATTCAGAGGCATCTCAAATACTTTTCATGAATAATCTGAACATAAACCCACAATTCATCGGATCCCAACAAACACACCATAGAATAGGATTACATCGGATAGATCAAAGCGAAAATGCGATGACCATTGTATTGAAGATCAAGAGATAGAGATATTGCCATCTAGGTACTAGCTATGGACCCGTAGGTCTGTGGTGAACTACTCACACATCATCATGAGGGCAGAAAGGTTGATGAAGAGGCCCTCCGTGATCGATCCCCCCTCTGGCAGGGTGCCGGAACGGAGCTCTAGATGGCCTCGCGACGGAACAGGGACTTGCGGCGGCGGAAAAAGGGTTTTGGGACTGCTTCTGGAGTTTTTGCAATATTAGAGAATTTATAGGCCATAGAGGGGCGTCGGGAGAGCCACAAAACTATATTCAGCTCTGTTTTTAAACAATGAGCTCTGGCACCTTTGCAAATCCCTGCTTCCCTTTGCGAAGGGACAATCTATTTACTTTCATGTTATTTACTATTCATGATGAGTCAACTTCTTATTCCAACCTCAGTCTATTAGTTGGCAAGCATCATGTGGTGGGGAAAGATCCAAACATATATATCCAGTCAAATATATTTGATCATGATTCATTATTGTTGACAATTATCTTTGTGCTAAGTATGTTGGGAGGCGAAACTTTAAGCCCCTATCTTTCTCTGTGTTCGATGGATGTTGTTTGTTCTAAAAATATGCTTTGAGTAATAGCAATCATAGAAGACTATATGATGATCGCGTATGTGAGGCTCTTACTTAGACTTTGTTAAGAATAAGTTGAATTGTAATTGTTTGGTGACTAAGAACATAGGTTGTTAAGTTTTAAGAGAATTCATTGTTTGAACCATAACATGTGAATTGGTTGCGACTTTATCATGATAGTTTTTACGAGAAAAGTTGTTGTTATGATGCTAGGAAAAGTGTTTGAAATTATCATTGATCAAACTTATGCACTATGCCAGCATTAACACTTCATAAATAAGTTCTTTTATCATTTACCTACTCGAGGACGAGTACGAATTAAGCTTGGGGATGCTGATACGTCTCCAACGTATCGATAATTTATGAAGTATTCATGCCATATTCATCTATGTTTACAATACTTTTATATGGTTTTGATGCACTTTATATGATTTATTCAGAACTAACCCGGACTGACGCTGTTTTCAGCAGAATTACCATGGTGTTGTTTTTGTGCAGAAAATGAAAGTTCTCGGAATCGCCCGAAACTTTTTGGTGATTTTTTCTGGAGCAAATAAGAAATATTGGAGCGAAGAACCACCGGATAAGAGTCACGAGGTGGGCACAACCCACCAGGGCGCGCTAGAGGGCCCAGGCGCGCCCTGGTGTATCATGCCCTTCTCGTGGCCCATCTTGGCGTGAAACCGAAGCCCAAAAATCCTATAAATATAGAAACCATCAGAAATAACCCCAGACTCTCCGCTCCGCCGCCGCAACTCTCTATACCGACGAAAAACCAATCTGGAGACGTTCCAGTACGCTGCCGGAGAGGGGAATCCATCTCCGGTGGCCATCTTCATTAGCCCGGCGGAGGCCATGACGAGGAGGGAGTAGTCCACCCTCGGGGCTGAGGGTATGTACCAGTAGCTATGTGTTCAATCTCTCTCTCGTGTTCTTGAGATGTCACGATCTTGATGTATCACGGACTTTGTTAATATAGTCGGATCATATGATGTTACTCCCTTGCTATCATGTTGTGATGAATTGAATCTTTCCCTTTGAGATATCGTTATGTTGGATTGAATTTTGAATTTGAGAACACTTGATATATGTCTTGCATGTGGATACCCGTGGTGACAATGGGGTGTTCTATTGATTCACTTGATATATGTTTTGGTACTCAACTTGCGGATTACCGTAATGACATTGGGGTAATCTATGCATAGGGGTTGATACACGTTCTTGTCCTACATTCTCCGATAGAAATCTTGGGTGATCCTTGAAGTTCTTTGTGTTGGAATGAGTATTATGAATCTGAAATTGTTTGATGCGTATCGTATAATTAACTCATGGATACTTGTGGTGACATTGGAGTATCTAGGTCACATTAGAGTTGGTTGATGTGTATCATATGGTGTTATTCTAGTACGAACTCTTAGATAGATCGATCGGAAAGGACAACTTGGTGTTATCTTAGTACGAACTCTTGGATAGATCAATCGGAATGAATAACTTTAAGGTGGTTTCATACCCTACAAACAATTTCTTCTTATGTTCTCCGCTAGATAAGAACTTTGGAGTGATTCTTCATTGCACGTTGAGGGATGGTTATGTGATCCAATTATATTAGCATTGTTGGGAGATTGCACTAGCGAAAGTACAGACCCTAGGCCTTGTTTTCAAGCAGTGCAATACCGTTTGTGCTCACTTTTGTTACTTGCTACCTTGCTGTTTTTATATTTTTAGATTACAAAAACCTATATCTACCATCCATATTGCACTTGTATCACCATATCTTCGCCGAACTAGTGCACCTATACAATTTGCCATTGTATTGGGTGTGTTGGGCACACAATAGATTTCTTCTATTTGATTGCAGGGTTGTTTGAGAGAGACCATCTTCATCCTACACCTCCCACGGATTGATAAACCTTAGGTCATCCACTTGAGGGAAAATTGCTACTGTCCTACAAAACTCTGCTCTTGGAGGCCCAACAAAGTCTACAAGAATAAAGTTGCGTAGTAGACATCAAGCTCTTTTCTGGCGCCGTTGCCGGGGAGGTGAGTGCTTGAATGTATATCTTTAGATCTTGCAATTGAATCTTTTAGTTTCTTGTTTTATCACTAGTTTGGTTTTATAAAAGAAAACAACAACAACAAAATGGAGTTTTGGTTGCATCATTTGTTTCGTCTTTATAATGTCTTTCGTGAAAATAAGGATTCAGAAAATTGTGCTCAATTGGTAGAGGAAGAAACTATGAAAATACTTAATGAGCATTCCTTGAATGATGAGCATGATTGCAATGTTGTTAGTATGAATTCTATGAATATCCAAAATACTATTGATGATTGCACTAGTCATGATAAAAATGTTTCCTATAAGCATGTCAATTTTTGTGGAGTGCATACAGTTTGTTAAGAAGTGCCTTATAGGGATGATAGATGTTGCAAGAAGCATAAACATGATAGAACCAATTTTTTGCTCAAGGTGATAGATGAATTTTCTACAAAATTGTGTTCTCTTTGTCCTATTACTTGTGAACTTTGCAATAAAGTTGGTCATCTTAATTTCCAATGCAAAAAATTTCATGATCAAATCATGGCCAAATATTGTAATGACATGATCACCCTTGAACTTTATGATGAGCTTTCTCTATTTTTGGGGAGTGAAGAATTGACACATAAAAATAGTTGGTTTGAAGTATTCATTCTCACGGACGACATTGAAACTAATCTAAAAAATATCTATATGTTTTGCATGGTAAATTGCAATGAGAATGCTTATATTGCCAACTACAGAAAGATGGGAAAACCAATAGAATATAAAAGGAACACTAATGAAAGGGTAAATAATTCCATTTTCCCTCCTATTGTCTCTCATGATGTAATAGGTGATGAGGAGGAGCTCCCTATTCAACCAATCTCATCAATAAGAAGCTCGAAAAAATTAATTAAACCCACACATGATGTGGTGAAGAAGAAGAAAAGAAGAAAGAGTAGAGGTAAAAAGGTATCTCTCCCAAATGATCTTGCTCCTATTATTGTTGTGCCTCACGAGGATGAATCAAAAATAATTGTGGAAGATGATACACTTGATGATGATTTTGTTATGCCTATTGCTTGTTGTGATGACTATGATTAGGAAGATAATGATACTTCTTATAATCTTGAAAATCTTTTTGGCACCAACTTGGTAAGTTATGATGATAGTAATTGTTATACTATTGGTGCTATTCATACTATTAATGATGAGAGTGATTATGCCTATGATATGCCAAGCCACAAGCTTGGGGATGCTATTTGTGATGAGAATGACATGTTTGAGAATTTATTTGCTGCAATTAATGTTTGTCCCAAGCTTGGGGATGTTATGCTTAATGAAGATGATCTTTTTAGTTCCCCTACTTTGAATGATCAAATTTGTTATGATGACTGCATGCCTCCTATTTATGATGATAGCGATATTTATGAAAGTGGGTTTGGAAGAGTGTCAACTTTAGATAATTATTATCCCACTATTTTGGAGGGTGTTGAATTTTATTATAATGAGAAAAGTGGATTTGGAGAGGTCATTACTTTATTTAGTAGTGATTCCACTATTTCGGAAGAGGTTTCACTTGACTATGATGAGGACAAAGTTGCTACTTATGATGATTATTGTGATGATACTTATGTTATAAAAAGTAGTGATAATTATTGTCATGATTTTGGATATACTTTTACTGAACATTACTCTTTTAATGTGGAAACAATTTATAGTATTCGAGTTTCATTTTATGCTCCCACTTTTATGAATGAGAAGAAAATTGCTTATGTCAAGAGTAATAAATTTTCTATGCTTGTAGATCATGAAAAGAATGCTTTATGTGATAGTTATATTGTGGAATTCCTTCATGATTCTACTGAAAACTATTATGAGGGAGGAACATATGCTTGTAGGAATTGCAATAATATCAAGTTTCCTCCCTATGTGTTCAAAGTTTTGAAGTTATGCTTGTTTTGCCTTCCTATGCTAGTTGATTCTTGCTCCCATAAATTGTTTGATCACAAAATCCCTATGCATAGGAAGTGGGTTAGACTTAAATGTGCTTGTCATGAGATTCATGATGCTCTCTTGCATGTTTCATTTACTTTTTATGTGAGCATCATTGAAATCATCATGCCTAGCTAAAAGGCATTAAAGAAAAGCGCTTGTTGGGAGACAACCCAACACTTTTACTTTCTGTTTTTGTGTGTTCACATGATTAAGCTACTGTATTAATCATGTTTTGTGCCTTTTATTTCAATAAAGTGTCAAGTAAAGCCTTTGGGATAGTGTGGATACTTGCTTGTTTGATTCTGTGCAAAAACAGAAAGTTTTGCCTCCAGTAAAGAATTTCTATGATTTTACTGAAGCGTCAAAAAATTCTGAAATTTTTATAAAAAAATTCTATGCCAATTCTTCAGGTTGTCCTAATGTTTTCGAATTTTTAGAGACATGGAATTATGGCTATACTACAGATCTTCACAGACTGTTCTGTTTTTGACAGATTCTGTTTTGCATGCATAGTTTGCTTGTTTTAATGTTCCCATAGCTTATATCCAGTGATATAAATTATGTGAATGGTAGAATACAGTAGGTATTATGTGAGAACAATTATGAATCTTGTCTTGACAGTACATAAGTGAATGATCTTTACTTATTATACTAACCCATCTCACGAAGTTCCGTTAAGTTTTGTGTGATTGAAGTTTTGAAGTTTTGGGTGAGACACCGATATGAGGAGAATAAGGAGTAACAAGAACCTAAGATTGAGGATTCCCGAGGCACCCCCAAGGTAATATCCAAGGAAGACTCAAGTGCCTAAGCTTGGGGATGCCCCGGAAGGCATCCCCTCTTTCGTCTTCAACATTATCGGTATATCTTACTTAGAGCTATATTTTTATTCGTCACATAATATGTGCTTTACTTGGATCGTAATTATATTTTGTTATTTTCTGTTAGGTTTTATTTATAATCTTTTTTTACAATAAAAAGTTCCAAAATTGTCTTAGGATGCTTGCATTGCATGTTTTGATGTGTGCTGTGTAAAAACATAAACTTTTGCTGTAGTGTTTGAATTTTCATATTTTACTGGAATGTGGAAAGTTTCTGAAATTTTTACACAGTGTTGTCATATAAATTATTTAGCATGTACTAAATTTTCATAATTTTGTGAGTTACATAAGTACACTGGTTTAATAGATTGCTACAGACAGTTCTGTTTGGACAGATTGCTCTCATAGTTTTGTTATCTACTTATCCTATAGTTTCCATAGCCTATATTGGTAGGTATAAATTGTGTAAATGATAGTAAACAGTAGATAATGTTTTGAAATTATTATGCAACTTGTCTTGGCAGTACATGAAGTGTTGATTTATTCTTATGTGTACTAACCTATCTCGCGAGTTCTTTTCGAGTTTTGTGTGGATGAAGTTTTTGAGAATAGGTGAAACCGAGATATGAGAGGATTGAACGAGATACAAAAGCTCAAGCTTGGGGATGCCCAAGGCACCCCAAGTAAATATTTCAAGAAGTCTCAAGCATCTAAGCTTGGGGATGCTATGCATCCCACCTCTCTTCGTCAACTATCGGTTAGCCTATGTTGAGCCTAAACTTTTATTCGTTCACATGATGCGTGCTATTCTTGGAGTCAATTTTTATTTAGTTTGCTGTTTGAATAAAATACTCAAATCTGAAAATCTTTATTGAGAGAGAGTCCTCACATATCTACTTAATTGTTTGACTACTCATTCATCTTCACTTGTATCTTTTGAGAGTAGTTTGATGTTTACTCTTGTGCTTCACTTATATCCTAAGAGTTAATTGTGAATGAATGAAATATCATAAATCTGAAATTATTAATGTGCTTTATGCTTAGTAGTAGGTTCACATCTGGTTTATAAAGTAAAATCTATTGAAGTTTGACAATCATCTAATTGGTCATACAAGCAATTCATGAATGATTAGTATAAGGAAGAGAACTTTCACATACAAATATATTATCTTGGACATCTTCTATGATTGTGAATACCCATTAATTATTTTCAAACTTGAGAAAATTAGTTGAAGTTGGACAAGGAAGACAACGTAATGAGTTATGGTTGTGTATATTTGCATAGAAGTTATATTGTTATGGATCCTCCAACATGTGGTGTTTGCTTAGGATCTTTTGCTAGCAAAAAATTCGTACTAAGTAGAGATACTACTTGTGCATCCAAAAACCATTAACCCCAGTTTCTTGCCATGAGAGTCCACTATACCTACCTATATATATATGGTATTTCACTGCAATTCCAAGTAAATTTGCATGTGCCACCTCTAAACATTCAAATAAACATATGTTTTGTGTGCCTGGACCGCTCATGGAGCGACGGGGGGCGGTCAGTATCTTCCATGTTAAGCGGGTTATTCTCATGATGAGTGTTTATTCACTCGTCCTTGCACGAGAGGGGCGGTAATAGGGATTCCCAGTCCCGAAATCAAAAAAATGCAAATAATTAAACAAAACTCCCCCAGGAATTGTTGGTATGGACGGTACCCGTGGATTCGGCTAGCCGTGGAGTGTGTTTGTTGGTGGAGGGGGAGTAAACATTTACTTTTACCGCTTGGGAACCGCCGCTAATGTGTTTAACATGGAAGATATTGATAACTCTTGATCGTAACGTTGACAGGAAGGGTGCACCTCCCAAAACTATATTCATCTCTGTTTTTAAACAATGAGCTCTGGCACCTTTGCAAATCCCTGCTTCCCTTTGCGAAGGGACAATCTATTTACTTTCATGTTAGTTACTATTCATGTTGAGTCAACTTCCTATTCCAACATCAGTCTATTAGTTGGCAAGCATCATGTGGTGGGGAAAGATCCAAACATATATATCCAGTCAAATATATTTGATCATGATTCATTATTGTTGACAATTATCTTTGTGATAAGTATGTTGGGAGGCGAAAATTTAAGTCCCTATCTTTCTCTGTGCTCGATGGATGTTGTTTGTTCTAAAAATATGCTTTGAGTACTAGCAATCATACAAGACTATATGATGATCGAGTATGTGAGGCTCTTACTTAGACTTTGTTAAGAATAAGTTGAATTGTAATTGTTTGGTGACTAAGAACATAGGTTGTTAAGTTTTAAGAGAATTCATTGTTTGAACCATAACATGTGAATTGGTTGCTACTTTATCATCATGGTTTTTACGAGAAAAAGTTGATGTTATGATTCTAGGAAAAGTGTTTGAAATTATCATTGATCAAACTTATGCACTATGCCAGCATTCACACTTCATAAATTAGTTCTTTTATCATTTACCTACTCGAGGACGAGTACGAATTAAGCTTGGGGATGCTGATACGTCTCCAACATATCGATAATTTATGAAGTATTCATGCCATATTCATCTATGTTTACAATACTTTATATGGTTTTGATGCACTTTATATGATTTATTTAGAACTAACCCGGACTGACGCTGTTTTCAGCAGAATTACCGTGGTGTTGTTTTTGTGCAGAAAATGAAAGTTCTCGGAATCGCCCGAAACTTTTTGGTGATTTTTTCTGGACCAAATAAGCAATATTGGAGCGAAGAACCACCGGATAAGAGCCACGAGGTGGGCACAACCCATCAGGGCGCGCCAGAGGGCCCAGGCGCGCCCTGGTGTATCATGCCCTCCTCGTGGCCCATCTTGGCGTGAAACTGACGCCCAAAAATCCTATAAATATAGAAACCATCAGAAATAACCCCAGACTCTCCGCTCCGCCGCCGCAACTCTCTGTACCGACGAAAAACCAATCTGGAGACGTTCCAGTACGCTGCCGGAGAGGGGAATCCATCTCCGGTGGCCATCTTCATTAGCCCGGCGGAGGCCATGACGAGGAGGGAGTAGTCCACCCTCGGGGCTGAGGGTATGTACCAGTAGCTATGTGTTCAATCTCTCTCTCGTGTTCTTGAGATGTCACGATCTTGATGTATCGCGGGCTTTGTTAATATAGTCGGATCATATGATGTTACTGCCTTGCTATCATGTTGTGATGAATTGAATCTTTCCCTTTG
Source organism: Elymus sibiricus (assembly GCA_039707655.1). NCBI lineage: Eukaryota > Viridiplantae > Streptophyta > Magnoliopsida > Poales > Poaceae > Elymus > Elymus sibiricus. Next base: position 391,647,307 of record CM077671.1, read on the forward strand.
AGATATCATTATGTTGGAATGAATATTGGATTTGAGAACACTTGATATATGTCTTGCATGTGGATACCCGTGCTGACAATGGGGTGTTCTTTTGATTCACTTGATATATGTTTTGGTACTCAACTTGCGGATTCCCGCGGTGACATTGGGGTAATCTATGCATAGGGGTTGATACACGTTCTTGTCCTACATTCTCCGAAAGAAATCTTGGGTGATCCTTGAAATTTTTTGTGTTGGATTGAGTATTATGAATTTGAAATTGTTTGATACGTATCGTACAATTAACTCATGGATACTTGTGGTGACATTGTAGTATCTAGGTGACATTATAGTTGGTTGATGCATATCATATGGTGTTATTCTAGTACGAACTCTTAGATAGATCGATCGGATAGGACAACTTGGTGTTATCTTAGTACGAACTCTTGGATAGATCGATCGGAAAGAATAACTTTAAGGTGGTTTCGTACCCTACAAACAATTTCTTCTTATGTTCTCCGCTAGATAAGAACTTTGGAGTGATTCTTCGTTGCACGTTGAGGGATGGTTATGTGATCCAATTATATTAGCATTGTTGAGAGATTGCACTAGCTAAAGTACGGACCCTAGGCCTTGTTTTCAAGCATTGCAATACCGTTTGTGCTCACTTTTGTTACTTGCTACCTTGCTGTTTTTATATTTTCAGATTACAAAAACCTATATCTACCATCCATATTGCACTTGTATCACCATCTCTTCACCGAACTAGTGCACCTATACAATTTGCCATTGTATTGGGTGTGTTGGGGACACAATAGATTTCTTGTACTCCCTCCGTAAACTAATATAAGAGCGTTTAGATCACTACTCTAGTGATCCAAACGCTCTTATATTAGTTTACAGAGGGAGTATTTGATTGCAGGGTTATTTGAGAGAGACCATCTTCATCCTACACCTCCCACAGATTGATAAACATTAGGTCATCCACTTGAGGGAAAATTGCTACTGTCCTACAAAACTCTGCGCTTGGAGGCCCAACAAAGTCTACAATAATAAAGTTGCGTACTACTCCTCCGTCGCCGCCGCCTCGCCATGCCACGCCTCGTCATGACGGGTCGTGGGTTGCGGGATTGAGCCGACCCAAGGTCATACCTACGCGCTTATTTTTGCCGGTCAGGAATGGAGAGTCCGTAACAGACGCGCCATGATTTGAGATGTCGGGTCGTGGGCTGTTATCGACTCGGATCGTGGTCCAGTCCACGTCTCTCCCGCTCGGACGTGTGTATATGAGGTCTCGGCCAACCCTAGCCGCCGTCACAACATATGGTTTCACACCATTCCAGATCATTGCGCCGCCTCCTAAGTCATATCTATCCTTCCTTCTGGAGCAGGCCTCAGGAACTCCCCCTCTTGTGATCCTGTACGGGAGAGGGGCGATCAGATTTTTAGGGAGCGCACTCGCGCGACTGCTGGCAGCAACTCCTTCCCGGACAACGACTTCTTCCCCGAACTCGGCAACCTCTTCATAAACGACATGGCCGACTACACTAACGCTGGCGGTTCTGCTCCCGCTGCACCGTATGCAATCTTGTCCTCTCTGTTTGAGATCATGCCAGAATTTCTATGTCTAGTTTCTGTCGTATATTTAATCTATTCGTCTACTATGCTAGTCTACGTGATTAGTTCAATCTCTCTTATTGCCATCATGATATTTTTACTGTTTATTAAGATTAAATCTTGTAGTAATTTGCTCATATATTCAACAATCCAAAAACCTGATTATAAGCAATTTACTCCAAGTGATTTTGTTATGCATCTGAAGCCGCCCACCTTCAAGGGGGTGCAATATAAGAGGTGGCACACAAGAGAAGTCTACTGGTTTCAAACCATGTACTACTATGACGCCACCAAGGGCAAGCCTGAGGGCGATCTTAATCCTGCACAGTAGGAAGCTTTTGAGAAGATCGATACCCTCTTCAAGGGTGCCCTTCTGAGTGTTCTTGACGATTCCATTGTGGATTCATATATGTCGTTTGACAATGGCAAGGACATGTGGGCTGCGCTCGAGGCCAAGTTTGGGGCCTCGGACGCTGGCAGCGAGTTGTACATCATGGAGCAATTCTATGACTACAAGATGACTGATGGGCGCTCTGTTGTTCAGCAAGCTCATGAGATATCGTCACTCGCAAAGGAGCTTGAGTACTTCAAGTGTGTGTTTCCGGACAAGTTTGTGGCTGGAGGCATTACTGCCAAGCTTCCACCTTCGTGGAACAATTTTTCTACTTCTCTGAAACACAAGAGACATGAGTTTTCCGTTTTGGATCTCATTGGCTCTCTTGATGTTGAAGAGAAGGCGAGAGCAAAAGACACACGTGCTCGAGTTGTTGAGGGAGCTTCTAGTGCCCACATGGTACAGAAGAAGAAATTCCATCTCAACAAGCCCGAAAACAACAAGAACAAATCTTAGGGCAAAGGCAAGTTTGCTGCAAAGAACAAGCCGTCACAATCTACCAACTTCAAGAAGAATTCTGATAAGAAGGGGAAGGGACTATGCCATGTCTGCGGTGATCCTAATCACTAGGCTCCGAGATGTTCTAACCGCTATGAGGAGCGTGAACTTGAGAAGAGCGGCAAGTCCGCTAATGTTGTCAACGGTGATACTGATAAGAAGGAATCTCGATACGGTATTTTTCCTACCATCCTTTCAGTATGTCATTCTCCTAATTGGTTAATTGACACCGGTGCCAATGTACATGTTTGTGCTGATGCCTCCAAGATTTCTTCTTATCAACTCACAGGAACTTCTCCCATGTTGATGGGAAACGGGTCACATGCCATTGTTTGAGGTGTCGGTACAGTCGATCTGAAGTTTACTTCGGGGAAGACCATGCACCTGAAGAACGTTCAACATGTGCCTTCCATCAATAAAAATCTCATCAGCAGTTCCTGTTTGTGTCGAGATGGTTTTAAGTTGGTTTTCGAGTCCAATAAAGTTGTTTTCTAAGTATGGATAATTTGTTGGAAAAGACTATGAGTGCGGAGGCTTGTTCCGCCTGTCTTTGTGAGATATTTACACTAAAGTTATTAATAATGTTTGCCACGATAATGAGTCTAATATTTGGCATTCACAGCTCTGTCATATTAACTTTGATTGCATGTCGCAGCTAGCCAATATGATTTTAATTCCGAAATTCACTACTGTCAAAGGCTCCAAGTGCAAGTGTGTGTGCAAGCTAAGCAACCTCACAAGTCTCATAAGACTGCAGAGGCAAGAGACTTGGCGCCACTAGAGCTTATACATTCTGATCTTTGTGAGATGAATGGCGTGTTGACAAAAGGTGGAAAGAAATACTTTATGACGTTGATTGATGACTCCACTAAATATTGTTATGTGTATCTTCTAAAATCAAAAGATGAGGCTTTAAACTTCTTAAAAAAGTATAAAGCTGAAGCGGAGAACCAACTTGATCGGGAAATTAAACGACTTAGGTCTGATCATGGTGGGGAGTATTTTTTTCAATGAATTTGATTCGTTTTGTGCGGAATATGGTATAATCCATGAGAGGACGCCTCCCTACTCACCTCAGTCAAATGGGGTGGCCGAAAGAAAGAACCGAACTCTAACTGATTTGGTTAACGTCATGTTAGACACATTGGTTCTCTCCAAGGCATGTTGGGGAGGCGCTAATGACTGCATGTCATGTCCTAAACCGTGTTCCCACAAAGCATAAAACTATTACTCCATTTGAGGAATGGGAAAGGAAAAGGCTGAAACTCTCTTAACTACGTACTTGGGGTTGTTTGGCAAAACTCAATATAGCAATTCCCAAGAAGCGCAAGCCTGGACCAAAAAACGTGGATTGTGTTCTTCTCGGCTATGCTTTTCATGGCATTGGCTATAGATTTTTAATAATAAAATCTAAGGTATCCGACATGCATGTTGGTACAATTATGGAGTCGAATGATGAGACATTCTTTGAGGACATATTTCCCATGAAGGATATGCCTATCTCATCAAATCAGGAGATACCTACTCTATCTAGTCAGGAATTATCTGTAATTCCTGAACCCACCATTACGATGGAACACGTTGAGAATCCTGGGGAGGATGACAATGAAACTGCTGTAAGGAGTTGTTGGGGAACGTTGCATGAGAAACAAAAAAATTCCTACGAACACCCAAGATCTATCTATGGAGATGTATAGCTACGAGAGGGGGAGTGTAGTAGATCGCTAAGCAGAAGCGTATATAACGCGGTTGATGTAGTCGTACTCTTCACGATACAATCGCGATCCGATCCGATCTAGCACCGAACGGACGACACCTCCACGTTCAGCACACGTGCGGCTCAATGACGTCTCCTCGTTCTAGATCCAAAAAGAGAGGAAGGATAAGTAGATGGGATCTCAACCAGCACAACGGCATGGTGGAGATGGTGGTGGCGCAATCCCGGCAGGGCTTCGCCAAGCGCTACCGTAGATGCGATCTGAGGAGAAAACGATCTAGGGAGAGAGGTAGGGCTGCCACCGGGGCATGGAATTGTTGCGTCCAGCCCTCCCCCTCTCCTCTACTATATATAGGAGGCAAGGGGCAGGGTTTGGTCACAGCCCTAGGCCCCTCCTCCAAGGAGGGCCGGCGGCTAGGGAGGAAACTTGCCTCCCAAGGCAAGTGGACTCCCTCCCACTTAGGGTTTCCCCTTCCCCTTGCGCATGGGCCTTGTGGGGATGGTGCCCCTGGCCCAATAAGGCTAGGGCGCCCCCCTACAGACCATGCATGCACTAGGGGCTGGAGGGATCCTTCCGGACTCCTCCGGAACCTTCCGGAAGCGTCCCAGTACAATACTGGCAAAACCCAAAACTTTTCAGGTAGCCAAAATATGACTTCCCATATATAAATCTTTACCTCCGGACCATTCCAGAGCTCCTCGTGACGTCCGGGATCTCATCCGGGACTCCGAACAACATTCGGTCACCAACGTACATATCACAATACTACTCTAGCATCACCGAACATTAAGCGTGCGGACCCTACGGGTTCGAGAATCATGTGGACATGACCGAGACACCTTTCCGGTCAATAACCAATAGCGGGACCTGGATGCCCATATTAGTTCCCACATATTCCACAAAGATCTTTATCGATCGAACCACGATGCCAAGGATTCAATCAATCCCGTATGCAGTTCCCTTTGTCCAGCGGTATGTTACTTGCCCGAGATTTGACCGTCGGTATCTCCATACCTAGTTCAATCTCATTACCGGCAAGTCTCTTTACTCATTCCGTAATACAAGATCCCGTGACTAACTCCTTAGCCACATTGCTTGCAAGCTTCTTGTGATGTTGTATTACCGAGTGGGCCCAGAGATACCTCTCCGTCATATGGAGTGACAAATCCCAGTCTCGATCTATGCCAACCCCATAGATACCCTCGAAGACACATGTAGAGCACCATTATAGTCACCCAGTTACGTTGTGACGTTTTATACACACAAGGCATTCCTCCGGTGTCCGGGAGTTGCATGATCTCATGGTCGTAGGAACAGATACTTGACATGGATAAAGCAGTAGCAATAAACTGACACGATCAACTGCTATGCTTACGGTTGGGTCTTTTCCATCACATCATTCTCCTAATGATGTGACCCCGTTATCAAATGACAACTCATGTCTATGGTTAGGAAACCTTAACCATCTTGGATCAACAAGCTAGTCTAGTAGAGGCTCACTAGGGACACGGTGTTGTCTATGTATCCACACATGTATCTAAGTTTCCGATCAATACAATTCTAGCATGGATATTAAACGATTATCATGAACAAGGAAATATGATAATAACCAATTTATTATTGCCTCTAGGGCATATTTCCAACAGTCTCCCACTTGCACTAGAGTCAATAATCTAGTTCACATCACCATGTGATTAACACCCAATGAGTTCTGGGGTTTTATCATGTTTTGCTTGTGAGAGAGGTTTTAGTCAACGGGTCTGCAACATTCAGATCCGTGTGCAAATCTCTATGTCATATTGTAGATGCTGCTACCATGCTCCACTTGGAGCTATTCCAAATGACTGCTCCACTATACGTATCTGGATTGCTACTCAGAGTCATCCGGATTGGTGTCAAAGCTTGCATCGACGTAACACTTTACGACACACTCTTTATCACCTCCATAATCGAGAAACATTTCCTTAGTCCTCGAGTTACTAAGGATAATTTTGACCGCTGTCCAGTGGTCCACTCCTGGATCATTCTTGTACCCCTTGACAGACTCATGGCAAGGCACACACCAGGTGCGGTACATAGCATGGCATACTATACAGAGCCTACGGCTAAGGCATAGGGGACGACCGTCGTCCTTTCTCTTTCTTCTGCCATGGTCGAGCTTTGAGTCTTACTCAAATTCATACCTTACAAATCAGGCAAGAACTCCTTCTTTGGCTGATCCATTTCGAACTCTTTCAAAATCTTGTCAAGGTATGTACTCATTGAAAGTCTTATCAGACGTCTTGATCTATCTCTATAGATCTTTATTCCCAATATTTAAGTAGCTTTATCCAGGTCTTCCTTTGAAAAACTCTTTTCAAACAACCTTGTATGCTTTACAGAAAATTCTACATCATTTCCGATCAACAATATGTCATCCACATATACTTATCAGAAATGCTATAGTGCTCCCACTCACTTTCTTGTAAATACAAGTTTCTTATAAACTTTGTATAAACCCAAAAACTTTGATCACCTTATCAAAGCGTATATTCCAACTCCGAGATGCTTGCCCCAGTCCATAGATGGATCACTGGAGCTTGCATACCTTTTAGCATCCTTAGGACCAACAAAACCTTCTGGTTGTATCACATACAACCTTTCCTCATGGAAACCGTTAAGGAAACTCTGTTTTGACATCCATCTGCCAGATTTCATAATCGAAAAATGCAGCAACTGCTAACACAATTCCAACAGACTTTAGCATCGCTACAGGTGAGAGAGTCTAATCGTAGTCAACTCTTTGAACTTGTCAAAAACCACTTTGCGACAAGTCGAGCTTTATAAATGGTGACAATTACCATCAGCGTATGTCTTCTTCTTAGAGGTACATTTGTACTTAACGGCCTGCCGTTCAACGGGCAAGTCTACCAAAGTCCATACTTGGTTTTCATACACGGATCATATCTCGGATTTCATGGCTCCTAGACATTTTTTGGAATCCGGGCCCACCATCGCTTCTTCATAGCTCGCAGGGTCACTATTGTCTAACAACATGACCTCCAAGACAGGATTTCCGTACCACTCAGGAGCGGTATGATTCCTTGTCGTCCTACGAGGCTCAGTAGTAACTTGATCTGAAGTATCATGATCATCATGATTAACTTCCTCTTCAGTTGGTGTAGGCGCCGCATAAACATCTTTCTGCAATGTGCTATCATCCAACTGAAGTGACGGTTCAATAACCTCATCAAGTTCTACCTTCCTCCCACTCAATTCTTTCGAGAGAAACTCTTTCTCGAGAAAGGACCCGTTTTTAGCAACAAACACTTTGCCCTCGGATCTGAGATAGAAGGTATACCCAACTGTTTCCGTAGGGTATCCTATGAAGACGCATTTGTCCGCTTTGGGTTCGAGCTTATAAGGTTGAAGTCTTTTCACATAAGCATCGCATTCCCAAACTCTAAGAAATGACAGCTTAGGTTTCTGCCAAACCATAATTCACACAGTGTCATCTCAACGGACTTTAGATGGTGCCCTATTTTAAAGTGAATGTATTGTGACACCCTGGTTTTGGCAACTTTTTCTTTTCAAAAATAATTGGATTTTATTTGCAATTTTCAAAATCTCTTCAGTTGAGTTAACTTATGCCTTACAAATTTTTTCTCCAAGCCTTCCAAAACCTTTGTCATCTTGATAAAACCTTTCCATGCCTCTCTTGGATAATTATTCAATATTTAATCTTTTCTATAAAATCATTTTCTCAATTTGGGAATTTAGATCATCACTATGGGTTGTGAAGCAACCTATAGTTTGGATGGTCAATTAATTCCCAAACTTTTTCCTCATCTTCTTGTCATCATGGGATTCCATATTCTTCAAAAATATTTTATTGCCCAATGGGAAATTTTGGCCAGAATAATTATTTTGTTTCTGACCAGAATCTATCCATTGTGAAGCAACCCTATTATTTCTATTCTAGAAAAATCCCAATAAATTCCCCAAGCTTCTAGGGATCTTATCTAGCCCCAATATCCAAAAACATCATCTGGTCCAGTTCAAATTTTGAGCAGCAGGACCCTGTTAAGTTTCTGTTAGTTATGAACCTTTGTGAAGGAAGTACCATCTAGAGGTGCAGAATGAATCTACAAATTTTATGGCAGATGTGTGCCACCAGACAACTCCCTTCCACAAAGTTTCATCACTAGCAGAGCAATTATGTGAGGGCCACAAGCTCATTTGTGTTCGAAAGGAACCCTATCCATTTCTTCTTCAAACCTTCTCAAATTTTGCCAGCTGATAGTCCTTCCAATCCTGATGGTCCTAGACATCTCCTCTGGCTCCATCCCTATCTCTTCTTCTCTCCAGAATCTCCTCAAGATAGCTGGCAGAAGCTGTAGCTGAGGCTACACCTCATGGCAGGGTGAACCTGGTCGAGCCAGTGACCCAGGGAGGCTAAATGGGCAAGGGTCGACCCCATGGACAAGGTGCGCCAGGCAGGCGTGTCCTCCTGGTGGCCACACCGGTGGTGATCACGGGGCTGGCATGCCACAGTGCGCGCTCTGCGCAGCGCCAGAGACGGGTCAGCTCGCCCGAGTCGTCCATCACCGCTCCCTCCTTGTCCTCTGGTGTCGACATCGTTGCAGGTAGACGCGTGGCTCCTCCCGAACCCTCCCGGTCGCCGGAGAAGGCCGCCGTCGCTCCCGGCCAAGCGTCGCCACAGGCAGAACAGTGGGCTTCGGCCACTGTGGTCGTCCGCACGCCATTAATGGCTCCGGACCCGTCCCGCCGTGCCCCTCTGCCCTCTCCCATCCCGTCGACGCTCCCGGCAGCCAGCGCACCGTACGGGCGCCGGCGACGTGGCTAAGCCTCGCCGCTTCGAGAGAGATTGCAGCGCCTCGCCCTCCGCCTATTTAAAGCCCTCCCCGTCCCTCCGAGCTCGTCAGCCATCCCCTCCTCCTCTCAATTGCTTCCCCGAGCAACGAGCCAAGGCCGAGAGGCCCTCTGGGCTCGAACCTCGCCGGAGCTCCGCCATCTGAGGTCCCCTCCTCGCCCTCCCGAGCCCATTTGACTTCTTCGTCGAGCTCAGGGTAGCTCCCTGGTGCTCCTCGACCTCCTGCCCGAGCCTCCCATCGCCGGAATCGCCGTCTTCGATCCCACCCGAGCGCCGCCGCCGCCGGAGACGAAGGGGACGACGCCGTCCGGTCATCTCTTGCCATTTTGCGGGTACGTGCATGCTCACCGTTGAGCGCCCGATACATTCCCGTAGCTCCCCGACCCCATCGCCGGCGACCGTCGCCGGAGCTCCGCCCTCCTCTGTTCCCTTCTCTCCCTCTCTCTTTGAAATGGGCGACCCCACCCGTTAGTGGCTCAGCTGCGCGCGGGCGAAGGGGTAAGTGAAGGCGTACTCTGGAAATACGCCTTCGACGTCAGCCCTCTGGGGAATTTTCTATTTTCTGTTAAATCTATTTTAATTCAGAATTTTGACTAAACTATGACCATCAATAACTTTTTTTCTATAACTCCAATGCTGTTGATTCTTTTTGCATTGTGTTTGTCTTGAGCCCCTTTATTTTCTGGTAAATTTTGATATTTTTCCAATGCTCACAGAATTTCTGTTTAGCAAAATTGCTTTATGTGACATTTCCAATTATGTTTTGAAATAATTCCAGAGGGAGACTTTGGTACTTGTGAAGATCCAGAGTGTTTGAACCACCCAACAGAGCAAGGCAAGCCATGATACCCATTTCATGCATGCATTTCTATAGCATAGCATCTTTTATATGCATTAGGTTACTTTATTTAATAGAGATAATTCATAGTAATGATGAAATAGTTAAGTATTGATTTGAACCACTATAGTTGATAAATAAACTTAGTGGTTGATCTTGAGTCACCTGTCCGGGCATACTCGTGCAACCACATTTGCCGGTATGGGACGGCCCTGACCGGGTCTGGCTGCGCGATCTTTCACCGGTACCTCCAAAGAGGGAGGGTTATGCACGGCGTGCTACCCTGATCAGGTAAGCGGTGATAACCCTGTGAGCCCAGTTGATAGTTGAGTTTGTGCCGGCGTCCCCGTTTGGGACAGTAGGCCCGGTTTGGGTCTACAGAGTTTGGCCACGACGGTGGCAGGTGTCATGAGGACACAGGGGCCACCCAAGGCTGACCTCCGGGGGAGGAAGAGTGCCGGTGGTACGATGAAGGGTCACGGGTCAGGCAGGTTTTGTTGAAGCAATGCTGGTCCACCCGAGTGGTCTCGAGGCCAGGGCCAGGTGCTTCATGGTGTGGGTAAAGTGTGCAACCTCTGCAGAGTGTCAAAGCTATTCGAATAGCCGAGTCCATGGTATTGGACAGCCCGTCCAGACCTCAGTAGATGGTCAACTAGAATAATGATGTTAATGATGGAAGAACTCGTCTTGTGTTCGGAAGTATTCCGTGGGTACGAGTATTCCGAGGGTTGTGGAACAACCCGTAAGAGAGTAAGTTGATGATTGGTAACAGTAAGTAAATTGCTTAACTGCTATTGTGTTGATTGCCATGCTATTGTTTGCTGCATTTCTTGGTTGTCGTGAGCTTGCGAGTACATTCAAAGTACTCACCTGGCGTATCATGCCAGATGCAGGAGAATCCGAGGACGGAGGTCCTGAAGGTGCTGGCTATGCTAACTAGGCTGTGTCCACAGCAGTGTCCCTGTGGATGGAGTTGCACTATGTTCCGCTATGCAATAGAAGTATTAGTATTCCGAGGCCCTGCTATGTGACATAAATAATGTAGATACTGTCATAGCACCGAGGGTGCCTTTGGCCTCGCCACTATGTAAGATATGCGCTTGTACTCGACTCCTATCAATAAAGTTCAGTTCTATTCTGTGCCAAGTTGTTGTGTGTTTCCAGAAGACATGATCTCTGGGTTGGAAACACTGGTAATCCGGTTCTCTGAGCCGGGGTGACACATGTATTTGTCTCTAATGCATAACCCCCGAAATAATAGTGGCAAATCGGTAAGAGACATCATAGTACGTACTATATCCAATAGAGGACGGCTACGACGTACGGACACACCATCACGCTATGGTGTTCCAGGTGGCGTGAGTTGTGAAACAATTTCCACATTGTCTTAAGTTGCATACCAAACTCGTAACTCGGATATTCACCTCCATGATCATATCATAGACATTTTATCTACTTGTCACGATGATCTTCAACTTCACTCTGAAATTCCTTGAACTTTTCAAACGTTTCAGACTTGTGTTTCATTAAGTAAATATACCCATATCTACTCAAATCATCAGTGAAGGTAAGAAAATAACGACATCCACCGCACTCTTCAACACTCATTGGACTGCATACATCAACATGTATCATTTCCAATAAGTCACTTGATCACTCCATCAAACCGGAAAACGGGGTCTTAGTCATCTTGCCCATGAGGCATGGTTCGCATGTCTCAAGCGATTCGAAATCGAGTGAGTCCAAAGATCCATCAGCATGGAGTTTCTTCATGCGCTTTACACCAATATGACCTTAGCGGCAGTGCCACAAGTATGTGGTACTATCATAATTAACTTTGCATCTTTTGGCATCAATACTATGAACATGTGTATCACTACGATCGAGATTCAATAAACCATTCACATTGAGTGTATGACCATTGAAGGTATTATTCATGTAAATAGAATAACTATTATTCTCTGACGTAACTGAACAACCGTATTGCAATAACACGATCTAATCATGTTCATGCTCAACGCAAACACCAAATAACATTTATTTAGGTTCAACACTAATCCCGAAGGTAGAGGGAGCGTGCGATGGTGATCACATCAACCTTGGAAACACTTCCAGCACACGTCGTCACCTCACCCTTAGCTAGTCTCCGTTTATTCCGTAGCTTTCACTTCGAGTTACCAATATTAGCAACTGAACCGGTATCTAATACCCAGGTGCTACTAGGAGTACTAGTAAGGTACACATCAATAACATGTATATCAAATATACTTTTGTTGATGTTGCCAGCCTTCTTATCTACCAAGTATCTGGGGCAGTTCCACTTCAGTGACCGTTCCCCTCATAACAGAAGCACTCAGTCTCGGGTTTGGGTCCAACCTTGGGTTTCTTCACTCGAGCGACAACTGGCTTGCCATTCTCGAAGTTTCCCTTCTTGCCCTTGCCCTTCTTGAAACTAGTGGTCTTACCATCAACACTTGATGCTCCTTCTTGATTTCTACCTTTCGTGGTGTAAAACATCGCGAATAGCTCAGGGATCATCATCTCCATCCCTGGCATGTTATAGTTCATCACGAAGCTCTAGCAGCTTGGTGGCAGTGACTTGGAGAACTATGTCAATCACTATCTTATCTGGAAGATCAACTCCCACTTGATTCAAGCGATTGTAGCGCCCAGACAATCTAAGCACATGCTCACCGATTCAGCTATTCTCCTTCATCTTGTAGGCAATGAATCTTGTTGGAGGTCTCATACCTCTCAACACGGGCACGAGCCTGGAATCCCAATTTCAGCTCTTGGAACATCTCATATGATCCGTGATGTTCAAAACGTCTTTGGAGCCTCAATTCTAAGCCGTAAAGCAAGACACACTGAACTATCAAGTAGTCATCAAAAACGTGCCTGTCTGATGTTCTCAACACCCACAGACGACGCTTGAGGGGTTGGCGCATTGAGCGGCGCTTCGAGGACATAAGCATTCTGTGCGGCAATGAGGACAATCCTCAGATCACGGACCCAGTCCGCATAATTGCTACCGTCATCTTTCAACTTACTTTTTGTCTAGGAACGTATCAAAATACAGGGGAGCTACAGCGCAAGCTATTGATCTACAACATAATTTGCAAAGACATTTTGACTATGTTCATGATAATGAGTTCAACTAATCATATTACTAAAGAACTCCCACTCAAATCAACATCCCTCAAGTTGTCTAAGTGTGACATGATCCAAATCCACCAACCCAAGTCCGATCATCACGTGAGATGAGGTGGTTTCAGTGGTGAACATCTTCATGTTGATCATATCTACTATATGACTCATGGTCGACCTTTCGGTCCCTTGTGTTCCGAGGCCATGTCTGTACATGCTAGGCTCGTCAAGTTTAACCCGAGTGTTCCACATGTGCAAAACTAGCTTGCACCCGTTGTATGAGAACGTAGAGTCTATCACACCCGATCATCACGTGGTGCTTCGAAACGACAAACTTTCGCAACGGTGCACACTTGGGGAGAACACAATTTTATCTTGAAATTTTAGTGAGGGATCACCTTATAATGCTACCGTCGTCCTAAGCAAAATAAGATGCATAAAAGGATTAACATCACATGCAAATCATAAGTGACATGATATGGCCATGAACTTGTGCTTTTGATCTCCATCTCCAAAGCACCGGCATGATCTCCATCGTCACCGGCATGATACCATGATCTCCATCATCATGATCTCCATCATCGTGTTGCCATCGAGGTTGTCACGCCAACCATGCTTCTACTACTATTGCTACCGGTTGGCGATAAAGTAAAGCATTACATAACGCTTAATGAGTGACACGAGGCCACATAATAATTAAAGACAACCCTATGGCTCCTGCCGGTTGCCGTATGCATCAACATGCAAGTCGATATAATCTATACAAAACATGATCATCACATACATCACATATATCACATCATGTCTTTGGCCATATCACATCACAACATGCCCTGCAAAAACAACTTAGACGTCCTCTACTTTGTTGTTGCAAGTTTTACATGGCTGCTATGGGCAACTAGTAAGAATCGTTCTTACCTACGCAAAGCCACAACGGTGATAATCAAGTTGCCTTTTAACCTTCTACAAGGACCGCCTCTATCGAATCTGATTCAACTAAAGTGGGAGAGACAGACACCCGCCAGCCATCTTTATGCAACAAGTTGCATGTTAGTCGATGGAACCGGTCTCTCGTACGTGGACGAGTAAGGTTGGTCCGAGCCGCTTCATCCCACAATACCGCCGAATCAAGATAAGACTAAGGAAGTAAGCAATATGAATATCAACGCCCACAAACTCTTTTGTGTTCTACTCGTGCATATCATCTACGCATATACCTAGCTCATGATGCCACTATTGGGGAACGTTGCATGGGAAACAAAAAATTTCCTACGAACACCCAAGATCTATCTATGGAGATGTATAACTACGAGAGGGGGAGTGTATCTACATACCCTTGTAGATCGCTAAGCGGAAGCGTATATAACGCGGTTGATGTAGTCGTACTCTTCACGATCCAATCGCGATCCAATCCGATCTAGCGCCGAACGGACGGCACCTCCGCGTTCAGCACACGTGCGGCTCGATGACGTCTCCTCCTTCTTGATCCAGCAAGAGAGGAGGAGAAGTAGATGGGATCTCAACCAGCACGACGGCATGGTGGAGATGGTGGTGGCGCAATCCCGGCAGGGCTTCGCTAAGCTCTACCGTAGATGTGATCTGAGGAGAAAACGATCTAGGGAGAGAGGTAGGGCTGCCATCGGGGCGTGGGATTGTTGTGTACAGCCCTCCCCTCTCCTCTACTATATATAGGAGGCAAGGGGCAGGGTTTGGTCGCGGCCCTAGGCCCCTCCTCCAAGGAGGGCCGACGGCTAGGGAGGAAACTTGCCTCCCAAGGCAAGTGGACTCCCTCCCACTTAGGGTTTCCCCTTCCCCTTGTGCATGGGCCTTGTGGGGCTGGTGCCCCTGGCCCAATAAGACTAGGGCACCCCCCTACAGCCCATGCACGCCCTACGGAATGGAGGGATCCTTCCAGACTCCTCCGGAACCTTCCGGAAGCTTCCGGTACAATACCGGCAAAACCCAAAACTTTTCCGGTAGCCAAAATATGACTTCCCATATATAAATCTTTACCTCCAGACCATTCCGGAGCTCCTCGTGACGTCCGGGATCTCATCCGGGACTCCGAACAACATTCGGTCACCAACGTACATATCTCAATACTATTTTAGAGTCACCGAACGTTAAGCGTGCGGACCCTACGGGTTTGAGAATCATGTGGACATGACCGAGACACCTTTCCGGTCAATAACCAATAGCGGGACATGGATGCCCATATTGGTTCCCACATATTCCATGAAGATCTTCATCGGTCGAACCACGATGCCAAGGATTCAATCAATCCCGTATGCAGTTCCCTTTGTCCAGCAGTATGTTACTTGCCCGAGATTCGATCGTCGGTATCTCCATACCTAGTTCAATCTCGTTACTGGCAAGTCTCTCTACTCATTCTGTAATACAAGATCCCATGACTAACTCCTTAGCCACATTGCTTGCAAGCTTCTTGTGATGTTGTATTACCGAGTCGGCCCAGAGATACCTCTCCGTCATACGGAGTAACAAATCCTAGTCTCGATCTATGCCAACCCAATAGATACCCTCAGAGACACCTGTAGAGCACCTTTATAGTCACCCAGTTACGTTGTGACGTTCGATACACATAAGGAATTCCTCCGGTGTCCGGGAGTTGCATGATCTCATGGTCGTAGGAACAGATACTTGACATAGATAAAGCAGTAGCAATAAACTGACACAATCAACTGCTATGCTTACGGTTGGGTCTTTTCCATCACATCATTTTCCTAATGATGTGACCCCGTTATCAAATGACAACTCATGTCTATGGTTAGGAAACCTTAACCATCTTTTATCAACGAGCTAGTCTAGTAGAGGCTCACTAGGGACACAGTGTTGTCTATGTATCCATACATGTATCTGAGTTTCCGATCAATACAATTCTAGCATGGATAATAAACGATTATCATGAACAAGGAAATATGATACTAACCAATTTATTATTGCCTCTAGGGCATATTTCCAACAGGAGTAAGAGAGACGAAGGACTGCAAAGTCTTTTGGTTATGATTTCATTGTGTACCTCGTGGATGAAACACCCAGGACTCTTTCAGAAGCCTATGCGTCTTCTGATGCTGACTACTGGAAGGAAGTTGTCCGTAGCGAAATGGAATCCATCTTAGCTAATGGAACCTGGGAAGTCACTGATCGTCCTTATGGGTGCAAACCCGTGGGATGTAAATGGGTATTCAAGAAAAAGCTTTGACCTCATGGTACAAATGAAAAGTACAAGGCACTGGCCAAGGGTTGCACTCAGAAATAAGGTGGAGACTTCTTTGATACTTACTCGCCTGTGGCTAGACTGACCACTATTCGGCTGTTACTATCATTGGCTGCCTCACATGGTCTTCTTATTCAGCAAATGGACGTTAAGACGGCTTTCCTAATTGCAGAGTTGGATGAGGAAATTTACATGGATCGGCCCAATGGTTTTGTAGTACCTGGTCAGGAAGGAAAGGTGTGCAAGTTATTGAAGTCTTTATATGGCCTTAAACAAGCTCCTAAGCAGTGGTATGAGAAGTTCGAAAGAACATTAACTAATGCAGGCTTTGTTGTAAACGAAGCTGACAAGTGTGTGTATTATCACCAAGGTGGGGGCGAAGGAGTTATTCTCTGTCTATATGTCGATGACATACTGATCTTTGGAACCAAACTTGTTTTAATCAATGAGGTTAAGGATTTCTAATTTCGTTGTTTTGAGATGAAGGATCTAGGAGTTGCTGATGTTATTCTGAACATCAAGCAGCTGAGAGATGAGAATGGTGGGATTACACTGCTCAAATCTCACTATGTGGGAAAGGTCTGGAGTCGCTTTGGGTATAGCGACTGCAAGCCTTCTCCAGCTCCATATGATGCTACTGTGTTGCTTCGAAAGAATCGACGGATTGCTAGAGATCAGTTGAGGTATTCTCGGATCATTGGCTCACTTATGTATTTGGCGAGTGCCACGAGGTCTGACATCTCGTTTGCTGTGAGAGCAAACTAAGCCGGTTTGTATCAAACCCGGGAGATGATCATTGGCATGTGCTTGAGAGAGTTATGTGCTATTTGAAAGGCACTGCGAGCTATGGGATTCACTACATCGGGTATCCGAGGGTACTGGAGGGTTATAGTGACTCAAACTGGATATCTGATGCTGATGAGATTAAGGCCACAAGTGGTTATGTTTTTACACTTGGTGGTGGCGCTGTTTCCTGGAAGTCTTGCAAGCAAACCATCTTAACGAGGTCAACTATGGAAGCAGAACCCACAACATTAGACACGGCCACTGTTGAAGCAGAGTGGCTTCGTCAATTCTTGATGGACTTACCTGTGGTTGAAAAAACAATACCCGCTATCCTGATGAACTGTGATAATCAAACTGTGATCATAAACATAAACAGTTCTAAGGATAATATGAAGTCCTCAAGGCATGTGAAGAGGAGATTGAAATCTGTCAAAAAAATGAAGAACTCCGGAGTTATTGTGTTGGATTATATCCAAACGTCTAAAAACTTGGCATATCCCTTCACAAAGGGTTTATCATGTAATGTGATAGAAAATGCATTTTATTCAGATAACACATGGGCAAATTATTCAGATAAATGTCTATGACATTTAGCCACACATTGCAAAGTCCCATTTTTGTGTCTTCTACCATGCGGATGTTCAATTGGCTATGTCATATGTCACATACTAGTTGTAATGCATGTTTTTCCATGGGGAAGAAAACCCCGTGGCGAATACTCAAGTTAGCTTATAGCATGACAAGTTTTTTTCCATGGCAAATTGTTCAAAAATATTGCCATGGGAAATTCCTGTCCCATGGTAAATATCTAAGTTAGCTTATGGCATATCCATTACTGTTGGCACGACAACTTTTTTTCCACTGCAATTTGTTTACTTTTATTTCCATGGCAACTTTTGTTTAAATTTGTTTACTTTTTAGCACGCCAATTTTTGTCATGCCAAAATATTTAGAAAAATTGCCATGGCAAAATTATGATGTCTTCTTACATATGATGGCAAAAATTTACTTTTAGGGTTCAATGAATTTTATAACATTCTCTTATAGATGGATAATTAGATCTCATGGTAATTCATTTTCATGGATAAGGAAAATTACTTATGTCAACCATGGCAAGTTTACAATCATGGAAAATTTAATTCCTCGTCTATGGCAAATTATGGTAGGTTTATTTTAGGTACAATGGTAATTTTATTATTTTTATGATGGAAAAAAATTAAGTTGGACAATGGCAATTTCAATTTAGGTACCATGGCAAATTTATTGTTTAGATCATCCCAATTTAATTAATTCTACCATGGCAAAACAAATCGACCAGGTTAGCTTAACTTTTGGTGGCATGGAATATGTTTGCTATAGTATGGCAAGTTATTTTAACATAACATGGCAATTCGTTTCATATTTCATATACTTTTAATAAATACCCCATGGAATTTTGAAACTAAGACCATGGTAGTGTCATTGTATGTATTATGACAATCTTCTTACTTTGACCATTACAATTTTATTAGCTAGGCCATGGTGGGTTTTTTGTAGGTAGCATGGAAAAAATATTTATCATGCACCATTCAATTTTTTGACATGCTATGTTAATTATTTTCTTCATATAGTATTATAAGTTATATTTCCTTAACATGGCAATTATTTTTTTATTAGTTGAACCAATATTTTTTATCAATTTCCCCAAAATTTGCCATGTTTTTCTTGAGAGCAAACATGGAAAAATCTAAATTTGTCTTGTTTTATGTTCAAAGATTTTTTTTAAAAAAATAATCAAATATTAGTCCCGTTCCAAGATTTGCCACGTGTCTTACAGAAAACAAAATCTTGTTTACTTGTTTTTTTTTTTTGCCATGACGAAGTTTTAAATGTAGCCATGTTGGCATTTTTTCTGTTTTTCAAATAAAGTCATATTGTTTTTTGGGTTTTGGATAACTTTTTCAGTGCAAAAATAGGCAACCGGGTTGTGTTTAGACTTGTTTTGTTCGGCCCGATTGGATATGTGCCAAATGGACCAGCAAAAATATCGACTAGGGATTTTTATATTTTGAACAGAACCAAAAAAAATTGGGACTGGCTCCCACATCGACCGTTCTTCATTCGATTGATCTGTCGTTCCTAGGGAACGATCCGTTCGATCTGGTGAAAACCCTATTTCACGCATCTTGTGTCAAACAGTCGGCGAATCGCACAGGTGAGACGACCTAGCGAGTGATTTGAGCCGGCCCAACTGTAGCTTAAGTTATGGTTGATGGTTCTGGTTTTGGGAACCTTCTAGAGGATTCCCAGCCGGTTTTTACTGGTTTTGGGAACCTTCTAGAAATTTCTGAACCGGTATTTATTTCCTTATCTATTTTTTGTTTTCCTTTTTCTATCCTTTTTCTTTTTCTATTCTTTCTGTTTCTTTTTTTGCTTTTCCTTTCTTTTCTTTTTTAAATTTTTCTTTCATTTTCCTTTTCATATTTATTTCTTTGTTCAAAAATTTTCTGGAATTTAAAAATATTCATATTTCATAAATTTGTTCATTTTCTCAGATTTTGTTCCTGTTTTAAAATTTCCTTTTCCTTTTCTTTATTTTGTTTTCTGTTTCTTTTCTCCTTATTATATTTCAAGGTTATTTTATCTTTTTTAAACTAAGTTCCTTTTCGAAAATTGTTCTTAAATTTAGAAAAAAATCTTGCTTTCAAAATCTTGTTCTAAATTTCAAAAAAGGTCATTTTTCAAAAATTGTTCATAAATTCAAAAAATGTTCTACATTTACAAAAAATGTTCTTGTTTTTAAAAAAATGTTCCTTGTTTTGTTTTCCTTTTTTTTCCATTCCTTTCGATTTTTTTCCTATTTCTTTTTTTTGACATTTTCAAATTTTTGTTCTGAATTTCAAAAAAATGTTCTCGTTTTCAAAATTTTGTTCAAATTCTTTATTTAAATGTTCATGCTTCAAAAAATAATCAGGAATCGCAAAAAATATTTGTGTTTCAAAAAGTGTCCAGCAATTTCAAAACAAAATTTCTTTTTTAAAATTTGTTCTAATACTATGAGAAATGTTTGTGTTTCAATTTTTTTTATGAATTTCAAAAAATGTTAGCGTTTTCAACATTTTGTTCGAAATTTCAAAAAGTTTCCCCATTTTTCAAAATTTGTGTTCTTTTACGAACAATGTTTTACAAAAGTGTAGAATTGGACGAGATTATAAATTTCAAAATTTGAGTTTCCCAACTAATATCTGCGTTTCGAAAAGTAATTCTTTTTCCAAAAATCGCATTTGAATTTTATAAAAGTTTACATCTACCGCATAGTGAATGGGCCGGCCCAGGCGAGGCGCCCTCTGTGCGAAGCCACGACTCCTTGTCGCAAGAAGCAGCATATAAGAGGTCCCCGATCTGGCACCTCCCATACCGAACTTCATTTCAGTATTGGAGTCTCTAATTTTTTTTAAAAACAAGTTTTCAAAATAGAGACAGATGTTCTATTTTTTTATTTTTATTTTCAGACGGCTGCTTTTGCCTCGATCGTGCAGTTGCATCTGGATACTGACTGGTCAGGTGAAGCCTAACAACATCCTAAAAAGAAGACATGTACTACCTCTAACAGAATTTAAAATCACTAACGCACCCGAGTAAGATTTTTCCTAGATAAGAACGGGCCAATTTGTTATTTACTACAACCGAATTGTCTGAACACTAACACAAAATAAAAGCAAAACTTGTAACTTGTATATAAATTGCTTCAAAAATGGCGATGTCTTTCTAAAAAATACACATGATCTACTGTATCAATACTCAAATTTCAGAACACGCTGAACATAACAAAAATAATGAGAAAAAATCAAGACACGATAAAATATTTTAGATACAATATCTTTAAACTAATTCTAAAAGTCTTAAATATACAATATAAACATTTTAGGAAACATTTTGAATATATTTTTTAAGACAAGCTTAAATTTTTATTAAAATATGAAAACAATTCAAGGTACATGAAGATTTTTTTTAATAAACAGAAAATATTTTTAAAACACAATACATATTTAATAATATTTTTTTAATTAGAGACATGCTGTTTTTGAATGCTCGATGATCATTTTATTAATGCACTGATCTCTTTCTAAATTCCCTGATGCTCGTTCGTTGTCGCTCGCTTCGCTTCATTTTTTTTTTTTTGGTCTTTTTCAGTTTCTTTCTGTCTTCATATGGTTTTTTTTCGTTTCATTGTTTTTCGATGGTTTTTTTCGTTTCATTGGTTTTCGATTTTCTTTGTTTTTTTACTGGTTTTTTTCTTTTTTTTTCTTTTTGTACTTCAGTTTTTTTTGTTTCTTTACCTTTTCTTTGGGTTAGCTATTTGTCTGTGTTATAATTCGGTTTTCTTTTGTTCTTCAACGGTTTTCTTTGTTTTTCGTTTTCTTTCATTTGTTCTTCTTTTTCTTTGGGTTTCTCTTTGTATCTTTCTTGTTTTTCAATACTATCCTTCATTTTCTTTGTATCTTGCTCGGTTTTAATTGATTTTAATTCTTTCTGTGCTGGTTTTGTTTAGTTTTTAGTTGATTTTTTCTGCTAAGTTGCTTTTTTATTTTTTTTATTTTCATTGGTTTATTCATTTTTATTTTGTTTATATGATAATATTTTGATCATGTATTATTAAAGTGTTAAAGATGTATGAGAAATGTTTCATGTACACAAAAAATGTACAACATACAATAAATAAAATTAGACAACAAAATATATATATGTTAAAAAAATGTCATTATGGATTTGAAATTTTTTATACATGTATAACAATGTTTATGGTGTATATGAAAAATATATATTGTGTGTGAATTTTTTTTATTTCCATTAATTAGATATTCAACCTATGATTAATTTTTTTTTATACATGCTTAACAATTTTTTTAATACCAGAAAAACATTTCTTTATAACCATTTACTATTTTTTGAATACATGGCCAACATTCTTTTCAAACACATTGTATATTTTTTGTATAAATTTCCGTAGAGATGGGAAACATTATTTATATATACACTTAACATTTGAAAATGTTTAACCTTTTTAAAATACTTGAATAACATTTTTTAAATGATTTACCAACATTTATAAAATATATGGTCAACTTCTTTCATACACATTGTAGTGAGAAACATTTGTTTCTATACACTTTTAACAAGTTTGAACTGCTTGATTAAAACAATTCCAATACTTGATTAAAAGTTTAATCAAATGCTTGATTAATTT
The DNA here is from genome assembly GCA_039707655.1 of Elymus sibiricus. Classification (NCBI taxonomy): domain Eukaryota; kingdom Viridiplantae; phylum Streptophyta; class Magnoliopsida; order Poales; family Poaceae; genus Elymus; species Elymus sibiricus. Next base: position 391,669,619 of record CM077671.1, read on the forward strand.
TTTTTAAATACATGATCAACTTTTTTCATACACATTTTATATGTTTTGTATGCATGAGAAACATTTTTTCTATATACATTTAACATTTGCAGATGCTTTATTAACATTTCCCAACTGTTTTATGTAAAGTATATTTGTAAGTATAAATAAAAGTAAAAAAAGAAAGCAAAAAAAAAAGAAAACTAAAAACGTGAAAATTAGAACAATAAGTGGTTGTGGCATGTGGCCTCGTGTGCACATGGGCCAGCCCATCTCATGATCGCCTTCAAGCAAGGCTTCCCTACGTCTCGTGTCAAGCGAGATATAGGCGCGCCCAAGAAATTGTCCAAGTCATCCTCGATAATTCCATTATTGGGTTGTCCCACACGGGGTCACTTCTAGGTGATGCGCCCTTAGTCACAATAGGCGAGAAATAGATTTTGTGTAGTCTACAGTGACAAAAGAACTACATGGGTGTTTGTGGCCAGACATGGCCACATGAAAATTGACCTTACATGCTGGGCACTCAGATCCACTAAAATCCAAAAGCTCATACAAAAAATTATCAAAAATGTTGAATCCGTAAAAAAAAATCAAGGTTCGTTCCGTCACCGTAACTTCACACATGTTATTTTTAATGATTTTCATAGGGAGGCTAATAGGGCAGCTCATGAACTTGCTAAACATGTTGCGGGCCTATGTATATATGGACATTCAGACCTTGTTTGGATGACGCAATGGAGTGGCTCGGCATATATTGTTGTTAGGTTTGGGCTATACTCATCTCAGTCACACTGTACGACATGTAGCTTCCAAATTCCAAACAGTTTGCACCAATCAGGCCCATACAAAATTGACTTAACCTATTGGACACTCAAATCCACTAAAATGCCGAGAAGCTCATACAAAAATCATTAAAGTAGGGAATCGACATGAAAAATTCAAGCAATTTCCATGTTTATTATTCACAAATGTTTGAATATACTTCCATTTTTACAAGCACACATGAACTCCCTTACAAGTATTGTACTTGTAACAACAAGTTGACTAAGCTTTGGCCTGCTAGGGAAAGAACAATGAACCAAGCACACCACATATGATCACATCACATGAGCGGGAAAGATGGCCGGATGGCGATGCCGCAGATCCCCTCGGGCTTGTCTACGATGCTCTTCTTCATTCTGAGGTACCCGTTGTCGCCCCACTTCTCACCCCATGAGTTCTTCACGATCCAGTAACTCTCCCCAATCACCTCGTCGTCCCCGTACCCGACCACCGTGACGCCATGGTTCAGCAGTGTCCCGCATGGACCATTGTACACGCCATTCCGGTAGTGTTGGAAGTTGGCTCCGCCAGCCTCGATCGACACCGCCACGGGTTGCATGGCCACCGCGTTTGTCAATGATAGCTCGCTCCTCGTTGCCACACGTTGGAAGCCTGAGATGGAAGCGGCATGGTGTGAAAGCTTTGTGGTGTCACAAGTGTCGTCCTTTGCCGTATATGGATAGTCGTCCTGGGAGGTGATGCCGCCGTTGGAGATGATCCACTGCAGTGCACGATAACTCACTCCACCGTTGCAACCATGGTCCAACTTGTCGCAGTCCACCAGTTCTTGCTCTGAGAGGGAGGCAAGTTTCCCGGTCTTGATTTGGTGGATTCCTTCGATCACCGCTACGGTGGAGAATGCCCAACACGATCCTGTCAAAGATAATGAATTTAGAACATATATAAGAACTAGAGTACAAGATAAAGTTAGCTTGCCGTTTATTTTTCTCCTCAAATCATATGATCGGCCATGACAAGGTTCAAATTTTGACAAAAAAATAGTTGATGGCCATGGTAATATATTTATTTCAAAATCATAAGTATATTTTAAATGAATTCAAATTTTCATTAAAAACACTCAAAGAATGATGATGTTATTCAAATAATTTCCAAATAATAAAAACTGGTCATTTCGTTAAGGTCCAAAACCTTTTTCTTTTTAAAATTTCAAACCCTGGACCACCTACCAGGAAATGCTTTTTTTTCTGCATGTTAGGTGTGAATACATCCACAAGAGACCCTGCAAATTGGCCAACTGTCTAATACTATGATGCTAAGTTGACAATTAACAGTGTGCATGACAGTTAAGTAAGCAATTGTCTAATCCGCAATGATGGAGCAGCTTGATAGGCAGCAGGAGCACATGCAAGCATGTGGATCGCAGACAGCCATGTGTTTACAGGGAGGTCACGATAATTGGAGACCAAGGGAAGAAATGAACGATGGATACGTGGATGGCGACGGCCCACCATCCACGTAGCGTAGCGTAGCGTAGCGTAGCGTAACGTACCGCACTGGCCTTGATTCTTCACCGCCGTGACGGCGCCTCTCTCGCGCCAGTCAACGCTCGCCGGTGCGCCGGCCGACTCGTTCACGTACACCTTCCAGCCTCCACGGGCGGCGGTGACCGGGCCGGCACGGGTGGTGATCATCATCGGCAGATCGTCGTCGGAGAGCGGCGGCGCCCGAGAAGTGTACATGGCCATGAACTCGTCGCTGGTGAGGTCGGTGTAGGCGGTCTCGCCAAGCTCGTAGGTGAGCCCGGCCCCGGCGTCGTCGTTGGTGGCCTCGATGTAGCGCATGTTGCGCGCGTAGACGCGGAGCCGGTGGCGCTCTTCCTCCGGGGTAGCGTAGGTCCGGTTGTGCTCCGCCTTCCACCGCCGGAATCGCTCCGCCATCATCCGGTCGGTGTGCTCGGTGGCCGGGCGGGACGTGGCGGATGAGCCATGGAGGAAGACGGCCAGGAGGAGGAGGAGGCATAAGGAGCGTTTGGAGGAGAAGGAAGCCATGGCCGTGACCACGACCGCATGAATGGTTGGTGGCTGCTTAACTGATGAACGACCCATCACGTTTATATAGAGGTACAACTGCGCAACTGTTCGATGGGTGGGTACAAGAATGTCAGTCGTGACAGTTGTGTGCCGTCAGCGAGTATCTTTTTTTACGCTTTTGTTAAACAAGAGGTACTTGAATTTTTCGCGTGCGTCCATCGATTCCATCGAGGCCAAAGAAGGAGGTGACGCAATGAGCTAAGTTCTGTCATGTGTGTACAAACTGAAAAACAGTTACCCTGAAATATACATCACTCAAATCATCTCTATGTCCATCATAGAAGACAACTATGGCAATTCCTAGTAGGTTCAGAGGTGAATGGATTACTACTAATTAACTCAGATCTATATAAACTACTAGAGAGGATATTAACCCCCGTGTTGGTGCGGGAATTGGTTGATGAAAATTTGGGTTGATAGGATAAGAATCAAAATTAAAAATAGACATGACTTATTACATTTGATTATGCATAGTTGTAATAATATTTATTGTATATAAATAGAATAGATGAATAAAAAGATTTTCGCATGCATGGTTGAATATTGTGGTGGGTCTTTCTCATGCATGGTTGCATTTTAAGTTGGGCCTATCTCATTCGTAATTATATGTTGAGGTGGCATGCTTGTATGTTTAGTAAATAAGTTAATTAGAATGAATATAAAATAACTGTAAACATCATAATCGATGGCATGCTTGTAGTCCCTTCTCATTAAAAAAGATAAATACTGGACAACACGTGGACCACAAGAGGCTAATGAGCTCCAGTGCTCCATATGTGTAACAAAGTTAGATTCAGAAATGCATAGTATGTGGGCCTCCTCATTGAATAGTATGTGGGCCTGCTCATGGCTTGATGGGCCCATGAAAATGAGTTACTACACCCCTTGCATCATTGTTTTGACTGAGACCTTTTTTCAGCTTCTTCTCTAAGACATGGAAGAAGAACGCAGTGCAAAAGGTGAAGATAGAATTGATGGTTTTATAGGTCTTTGATAGTATTTTAGGTTTATCAGGAATCCTTGATGTTTGTGTGTTTTTTTGTTTCTTTGAGCTCATTCATTTTTTCAGACAAATTACTAAAAGTGAGTTTTTTTCCCAAAAATAATGTGAAAGATGATGACACTTTGCAAAAGCAAACAATGGACTCAACACTTTGGCATCAAAACCCATTAGTAAGTATACATTCTAATTTACTTGACAACAAAAATGCTATTTTACCGCATCTGTATAAAATGTATAATGCTGTGGCGCAGAAATTCAAGCATTGGAGCACGATTGTACACCCGATTCTTCTCTACTTTTCTTTCTAAGCTGGCCCGTGATATGTGTAAATTGGTGGGTTTGGTAGATTTCAAACAGTTGGAGGCCAAGTTACGGGTTTTCTTCGTTTTTTTATTATGACTTGTCGTCTTTATGAAATTTATCATTTTTATTTGTATTCTTTCGAAATTAAAATGACATAAATTCTTGACTGGTCATCATTATTCTTATTTCCTTATTTTTTTTCTGTCCCGCCATTTTAATTTTATCATGAACAATTTATTCACTTCATTTTGCCCTATTTAATATTTTTGCCGTTTGTTATGTGTTTCACAAGTACATAACCATCGGTGCAATATTATGAATTTTGTGGCATATTTTTTGTTGTTGCATAATGTATGTAATGTACTTCAGTACTGTTCCTGTCCGGTAGGAAAATATTCGAAACTTGACATAAACTTTCTTCTTGGAAGACAGAACACTTTGAATGAGTTGCAAATGTTTTCTGGAATACATGAACATATCGTGATTGATTGAACATATTTCCAAACAACATTTAGTGTGAATATTTTATTTGAAAACACCGTCAGGCTACCACCACAAGGTCGTGTCCACGGCCATGCCTCTGGTCGTGTTCTGCTAGTCCTGTTTGAGTACGCACTCATATTCTAAAAAAAAAAGGAGAGCACGCACATCTCTACCACGCCGCGTGTACGTGGCCATCTCATCACCAATAACGTGTGCAAATTAATCCGACATTCGAACGATGTGCGTCCGACAGTTTTAACAAAACTGGCTGACGTGTCCAACCGAGAGCATGTAGGAACTTCTTGCCACGGCCGGACACGGTTCTACTGTCCGACACTGAGTCACTGTTGGTTCGTCTACATAAGCTCATAAGTGTATATACCTACCTTCGTCGCCAACGCATCTGATCAATAGCAAGTCTCTTCGAATCAACCGACCAGGGCGTACGTGTAAACGTACGATAGCAACCTCGTCGGCAAATCAATCGACCAGGGCGTAGTGTAAACGTGTGTGGAGATGCTCTTAAGCCCGGGAATGTAGCATTGCTGCAAATTAATCCGACATTCAAACGATGTGCGCCCGCCATTTCTAGCAAAACTGGCTGACGTGTCCAACCGAGAGCATGTAGGAACTCCATGACACGGCCGGACACGGTTCTACTGTCCGACGATGAGCCATTGTTGGTTCGCCTATATAAGCTCATAAGTATATATACCTACCTTCGTCGCCAACGCATCTTCTCAATAGCAAGTCTCTTCGAATCAATCGACCAGTGTGTACGTGCAAACGTACGATGGTAACCTCGCCCGCAAATCAATCGATCAGGGCGTACGTGCAAACGTGTGTGGAGATACTCTTAAGCCCGTGAATGTAGCATTGCTGCAAATTAATCCGACATTCGAATTATGTGCGCCCGCCAGTTAAAGCAAAACTGGCTGACGTGTCCAACCAAGAGCATGTAAGAACTCCTTGGCACGGCCGGACACGGTTCTACTGTCCGACAGTGAGCCATTGTTGGTTCGCCTATATAAGCTCATAAGTATATATACCTACCTTCGTCGCCAACGCATCTGCTCAATAGCAAGTTTCTTCGAATCAATCGACCAGGACGTACGTGCAAAGGTACGCTGGCAACCTCGCCGGCAAATCAATCGACCAGGGCGTACGTGCAAACGTGTGTGGAGATGCTCTTAAGCCCGTGAATGTAGCATAGCTGCAAATTAATCCGACATTCAAATTATGTGCGCCCGCCAGTTAAAGCAAAACTGGCTGACGTGTCCAACCGAGAGCATGTAGGAACTCCTTGGCACGGCCGGACACGGTTCTACTGTCCGACACTGAGCCAATGTTGGTTCGCCTATATAAGCTCATAAGTATATATACCTACCTTCGTCGCCAACGCATCTGCTCAATAGCAAGTCTCTTCGAAACAATCGACCAGGGTGTACGTACAAACGTACGATGGCAACCTCGCCGGAAAATAAATCAATAAGGGCGTACGTGCAAACGTGTGTGGAGATGCTCTTAAGCCCGTGAATGTAGCATTGATGCAAATTAATCCGACATTCGAAGATGTGCGCCCGTCAGTTCTAGCAAAACTGGCTGACGTGTCCAACCGAGAGCATGTAGGAACTTCTTGGCACGGCCGGACACCGTTCTATTGTCCGACACTGGGCCATTGTTGGTTCGCCTATATAAGCTCATAAGTATATATACCTACCGTCGTCGCCAACGCATCTGCTCAATAGCAAGTCTTTTCGAATCAATCGACCGGGGCGTACGTGCAAACGTACGATGGCAACCTCGCCGGCAAATCAATCGACCAGGGCGTACGTGCAAACGTGTGTGGAGATGCTCTTAAGCCCGTGAATGTAGCATTGCTGCAAATTAATCCGACATTCGAACGATGTGCGCCCGCCAGTTCTAGCAAAACTGGCTGACGTGTCCAACCGAGAGCATGTAGAAACTCCTTGGCACGGCCGGACACGGTTCTACTATCCGACACTGAGCCATTGTTGGCTCGCCTATATAAGCTCATAAGTATATATACCTACCTTCGTCGCCAACGCATCTGCTCAATAGCAAGTCTCTTTGAATCAATCGACCAGGGCGTACGTGCAAACGTACGATGGCAACCTCGCCGGCAAATCAATCGACCAGGGTGTACGTGCAAACGTGTGTGGAGATGCTCTTAAGCCCGTGAATGTAGCATTGCTGCAAATTAATCCGACATTCGAACGATGTGCGCCCGCCAGTTCTAGCAAAACTGGCTGACGTGTCCAACCGAGAGCATGTAGGAACTCCTTGGCACGGCCGGACACGGTTCTACTGTCCGACACTGAGCCATTGTTGGCTCGCCTATATAAACTCATAAGTATATATACCTACCTTCGTCGCCAACGCATCTGCTCAATAGCAAGTCTCTTCGAATCAATCGGCCAGGGTGTACGTGCAAACGTACGATGGCAACCTCGCCGGGAAATCAATCGACCAGGGCGTACGTGCAAACGTGTGTGGAGATTCTCTTAAGCCCGTGAATGTAGCATTGCTGCAAATTAATCCAACATTCGAACGATGTGCGGCCGCCAGTTCTAGCAAAACTGGCTGGCGTGTCCAACCGAGAGCATGTAGGAACTCCTTGGCACGGCCGGACACAGTTCTACTATCCGACACTGAGCCATTGTTGGCTCGCCTATATAAGCTCATAAGTATATATACCTACCTTCGTCGCCAACGCATCTGCTTAATAGCAAGTCTCTTCGAATCAATCGACCAGGGCGTACGTGCAAACGTACGATGGCAACCTCGCCTGCAAATCAATCGACTAGGGCGTACGTGCAAACGTGTGTGGAGATGCTCTTAAGCCCGTGAATGTAGCATTGCTGCAAATTAATCCGACATTCGAACGATGTGCGCCCACCAGTTCTAGTAAAACTCGCTGATGTGTCCAATCGAGAGTATGTAGGAACTTGATGTCTACTACGCAACCTTATTCTTGTAGACTCGTGTTGGGCGTCCAAGCGCAGAGTTTTGTAGGAAAGTAGCAAATTTCCCTCAAGTGAATGACCTAAGGTTTATCAATCCGTGGGAGGCGTAGGATGAAGATGGTCTCTCTCAAACAACCATGCAACCAAATAACAAAGAGTCTCTTGTGTCCCCAACACACCCAATACAATGGTAAATTATATAGGTGCACTAGTTCGACGAAGAGATGATGATACAAGTGTAATATGGATGGTAGATATAGGTTTTTGTAAACTAAAAATATAAAAACAGCAAGGTAACTAATGATAAAAGTGAGCACAAACGGTATTGCAATGCTTAGAAACAAGCCCTAGGGTTCATACTTTCACTAGTGTAAGTTCTCTCAACAATACTGACATAGTTGAATCATATGTAAATCCCTCACGTGCGACAAAGAGTTTACTCCAAAGTCACAAATAGCGGAGAACAAACGAAGAAATTATTGTAGGGTACGAAACCAACTCAAAGTTATCTTTTCCGATCAATCTTATGAGCTATCCCTATAAGTGTCACGAACAGCCCTAGCGTACTAAAATAACACCTTAAGATACACATCAGCCAAAACCCTAATGTCACCTAGATACTCCAATGTCACCACGAGTACCCACGGGCTTGATTATACGATATGCATCACACAATTTCAGATTCATCATGTTTAATCCAACACAAAGAACTTCAAAGAGTGCCCCAAAGTTTCTACCGGAGAGTCAAGACGAAAACATGTGCCAACCCCTATGCATAGATTCCCAAGGTCACGGAACCCGCAAGTTGATCACCAAAACATACATCAAGTGGATCAATAAAACATCCAATTGTCACCACGGATATCCCATCGCAAGACATACATCAAGTGTTCTCAAATCCTTAAAGACTCAATCCGATAAGTAAACTTCAAAGGGAAAACTCAATTCATCACAAGAAGATAGAGAGGGGAAAACTCCATATGATTCATCTATATCAATAAAGCTCGCGATACATCAAGATCGTGCCATCTCAAGAACACAAGAGAGAGAGAGAGATCAAACACTTAGAAACTGGTACATACCCTCAGCCCCGAGGGTGAACTACTCCCTCCTCGTCATGGAGACCGCCAGGATGATGAGGATGGCCTCCGGTGATGGTTTCCCCCTCCGACAGGGTGCCGGAACGGGCTCCCGATTGGTTTTTCGTGGCTATAGAGGCCTGCGGCGGCGGAACTCCCGATCTAGGTTTCTTTCTGGAGGTTTCTGTATTTATAAGAAATTTGGGCGTCGGAAACAAGTCAAGGGGGGCCACGAGGCGACGACAAGGCAGGGGGGCACGCCCTAGGGGGGCGCCCCCTAGGCTTGTGGCTGCCTCGTGGCTCTTCTGGCCCAACTCCGATGCCCCGTGGGTCTCTTCTGGTCCATAAAAAAGCATCGTAAGTTTTTATTCCGTTTGGACTCCGTTTGATATTCCTTTTCTGTAAAACTTAAAAACAAGGAAAAAAACAGAAACTGGCACTGGGCTCTAGGTTAGTAGGTTAGTCCCAAAAACAATATAAAATAGCATATACATGCATATAAAACATCCAAGATGGATAATATAATAGCATGGAACAATAAAAAATTATAGATACGTTGGAGACGTATCAAGCATCCCCAAGCTTAATTCATGGTCGTCCTCGAGTAGGTAAATGATAAAAATAGAATTTTTGATGTGGAATGCTACCTAACATATTCATCCATGTAATTTTCTTTATTGTGGCATGAATATTCAGATCCATAAGATTCAAAACAAAAGTTTAATGTTGACATAAAAACAACAATACTTCAAGCATACTAATAAAGCAATCATGTCTTCTCAAAATAACATGGCCAAAGAAAGTTATCCCTACAAAATCATATAGTCTGGCTATGCTCCCTCTTCATCACACAAAGTATTAAAGCATGCACAACCCCGGTTTTAGCCAAGCAATTGTTTCATACTTTAGTGTTCTCAAACTTTTTCAACTCTCACGCAATACATGAGCGTGAGCCATGGACATAGTACTATAGGTGGAATAGAATATGGTGGTTGTGGAGAAGACAAAAAAGAAGGAGATAATCTCACACCAACTAGGCGTATCAACGGGCTATGGAGATGCCCATCAATAGATATCAATGTGAGTGAGTAGGGATTGCCATGCAACGGATGCACTAGAGCTATAAGTGTATGAAAGCTCAAAAAGAAACTAAGTGGGTGTGCATCCAACTCGCTTTCTCACGAAGACCTAGGGCAATTTTGAGGAAGCCCATCATTGGAATATACAAGCCAAGTTCTATAATGAAAAATTCCCACTAGTATATGAAAGTGACAATATAGGAGACTCTCTATCATGAAGATCATGGTGCTACTTTGAAGCACAAGTGTGGAAAAAGGATAGTAGCATTGCCCATTCTCTCTTTTCTCTCATTTTTTATTTCATTTTTTTTCATTTTTTTCTTTTCTTTTGATGGGCATCTTTGGCCTCTTTTTTTATTTGGGCTTCTCTGGCCTCTTTTATTTTTTGTAAAGTCCGGAGACTCATCCCGACTTGTGAGGGAATCATAGTCTCCATCATCCTTTCCTCACATGGGACAATGCTCTATAATGATGATCATCACACTTTTATTTACTTACAACTCAAGAATTACAACTCGATACTTGAACAAGATATGACTCTATATGAATGCCTCCGGCGGTGTACCGGGATGTGCAATGATCTAGCGTAGCCATGAAAACATCATGCTAGCTATCTTACGATCATGCTAAGCAATATGACAATGATGGTGTGTGTCATGATAAACAGAACGGTGGAAGTTGCATGACAATATATCTCGGAATGGCTATGGAAATGCCATAATAGGTAGGTATGGTGGCTGTTTTGAGGAAGGTGGTTTAATGCACCGGCGAAAGTTGCGCGGTACTAGAGAGGCTAGCAAAGGTGGAAGGGTGAGCGTGCGTATAATCCATGGACTCAACATTAGTCATAAAGAACTCACATACTTATTGCAAAAGTCTATTAGTCATCGAAACATAGTACTACACGCATGCTCCTAGGGGAAGGGTTGGTAGGAGTTAACCATCGCGCGATCCCGACCTCCACACAAAGGAAGGCAATCAATAAATAAATCATGCTCTGACTTTGTCACATAACGGTTCACCATACGTGCATGCTACGGGAATCACAAACTTTAACACAAGTATTTCTACCAATCCACAATTACTCACTAGCATGTCTCTAATATCACCATCTTTATATCTCAAAACAATCATAAGGAATCAAACTTCTCATAGTATTCAATGCACTTTATATGAAAGTTTTTATTATATCCCTCTTGGATGCCCATTATATTAGGACTAAATTCATAACCTAAGCAAATTACCATGCTGTTTAGAGACTCTCGAAATAATATAAGTGAAGCACTAGAGTTCAACAATTTCTATAAAATAAAACCACCGCCGTGCTCTAAAAAGATATAAGTGAAGTACTAGAGCAAATTGACAAACTACTCCAAAAAGATATAAGTGAAGATCAATGAGTAGGTAAACTATCAAGTAGCTATGTGAGGGCTCTCTCTCTCAATAAATATTTTCAGATCTGAGTATTTTATTTAAATAGCAAGACAAAATAAAACGACATTCCAAGGATAGCACATATCACGTGAACAAGCAAAAACTTAGGTTCAACCGATACTAACCGATAATTGTTGAAGAAGAAAGGTGGGATGCCAACCGGGGCATCCCCAAGCTTGGATGCTTGAGACTTCTTGAAATATTAATTAGGGATGCCTTGGGCATCCCCAAGCTTGAGCTCTTGTGTCTCCTTAATTCCTCTCATCTCATGGCTTCCCTAATTCTTATAAACTTCATCCACACAAAACTCAACAAGAACTCGTGAGATAGGTTAGTACACATAAGAATAAATCAACACTTCATGTACTGCCAAGACAAGTTGCATAATAATTTTCAAACATCATCTACTGTTTACTATCGTCTCCACAATTTATATCTACCTATATAGGCTATGGAAACTATAGGATGAGTAGATAACGAAACTATGACAGCAATTTGTCCAAACAGAACAGTCTGTAGAAATCTATTAAACCAGTGTACTTATGTAACTCAAACAATTATGAAAATTTAGGACATGCTAAATAATTTATATGAAAATACTGTGTAAAAATTTCAGAAACTTTTCAAATTCCAGTAAAATATGAAAATTCAAACACTACAGCAAAAGTTTCTGTTTTTTACACAGCACACATCAAACATGCAATGCAAGCATCCTAAGGCAATTCTTGGAACTTTTTATTGAAAAACAAGATTATAAATAACAACTAACAGAGAACAACAAAATAAAATGACGCTCCAAGCAAAACTCATATTATGTGACGAATAAAAATATAGCTCCAAGTAAGATATACCGATAGTGTTGAAGACGAAAGAGGGGATGCCTTCCGGGGCATCCCCAAGCTTAGGCGCTTGAGTATTCCTTGAATATTACCTTGGGGGTTCCTTGGGCATCCCCAATCTTAGGTTCTTGTCACTCCTTATTCTCCTCATATCGGTGTCTCACCCAAAACTTGAAAACTTCAATCACACAAAACTTAAAAGGAACTTCGTGAGATGGGTTCGTGTAGTAAAGATAGATCATTCACTTAGGTACTCTCAAGACAAGATTCAGAATTGTTCCCACATGATACCTGATGTATTCCATCATTCCCATAATTTATACCACTAAATATAAGCTATGGAAACACTAAAACAAGCAAACTATGCATGCAAAACAGAATCTGTCAAAAACAGAACAGTCTGTGAAGATATGTAGTGTAACCATATTTACCTGTCTCTAAAAATTCTTAAAAATTAGGAAAACCTGAAGAATTTGTATATCAAGACTGTTTAAAAATTTCAGATCATTATCACTCTCCAGTAAAACATGAAAATTCCTGTACTGGAGTCAAAAGTTTCTGTTTTGGTTCAGCATCAATTATACTCATCTTGTTAGTCATCCCAAAGGCTTTACTTGGCACTTTATTGAAATAAAAGACACAAAACATGATTAATACAGTAGCCTAATCATGTGAACACACAAAAACAGAAAGTAAAAGTGTTGGGTTGTCTCCCAACAAGCGCTTTTCTTGAATGCCTTTTAGCTAGGCATGATGATTTCAATGATGCTCACATAAAAAGTAGTAATTGAAAAATGCAAGAGAGCATCATGAATCTCATGACAAGCACATTTAAGTCTAACCCACTTCCTATGCATAGGGATTTTGTGAGGAAACAATTTATGAGAACAATAATCAACTAGCATAGGAAGGCAAAACAAGCATAACTTCAAAACTTTGAACACATAGAGAGGAAACTTGATATTATTGCAATTCCTACAAGCATATGTTCCTCCCTCATAATAATTTTCAGTAGCATCATGAAGGAATTTCACAACATAACTATCACATAAAGCATTATATTCATGATCCGCAAGCATAGAAAATTTGTCACTCTCCACATAAGCAATTTTCTTATCATTCATAATAGTGGGAGCAAACTCAACAAAATAACTATCATGAGATACTTGATTGACATAACCACTTTGAATATTAAAATCATGATGACAAGTTTCATGGTTAATATCACTCTTTATAGCATACATGTCATCATCATAATCATCATAGATAGTAGGCATGTCATTATCATTACAAATTTGCTCATCAAAACTTGGGGGACTAAAAATATCATCTTCATCAAACATAGCATCCCCAAGCTTGTGGGTTTGCATATCATTAGCATCATGGATATTCAGAGAATTCATACTAGCAATATTGCAATCATGCTCATCATTTAAGGAATTCTCATTAAGTATTTTCATAAATTCTTCCTCTACCAATTGAGCACAATTTTCCAAACCATCATTTTCACGAAAGACATTAAAAAGACGAACCAATTGATGCAACCTAAACTCCATTTTTTTGTAGTTTTCTTTTATAAAACCAAACTAGTGAAAAACAAGAAACTAAAAGATTTAATTGCAAGATCTAAAGATATACCTTCAAGCACTCACCTTCCCGGCAACGGCGCCAGAAAAGAGCTTGATGTCTACTACTCAACCTTCTTCTTGTAGACTCGTGTTGGGCCTCCAAGCGCAGAGTTTTGTAGGAAAGTAGCAAATTTCCCTCAAGTGAATGACCTAAGGTTTATCAATCCGTGGGAGGCGTAGGATGAAGATGGTCTCTCTCAAACAACCCTGCAACCAAATAACAAAGAGTCTCTTGTGTCCCCAACACACCCAATACAATGGTAAATTGTATAGGTGCACTAGTTCGGTGAAGAGATGGTGATACAAGTGTAATATGGATGGTAGATATATGTTTTTGTAAACTGAAAATATAAAAACAGCAAGGTAACTAATGATAAAAGTGAGCACAAACGGTATTGCAATGTTTAGAAACAAGGCCTAGAGTTCATACTTTCACTAGTGCAAGTTCTCTCAACAATACTGACATAGTTGAATCATATGTAAATCCCTCACGTGCGACAAAGAGTTCACTCCAAAGTCACAAATAGCGGAGAACAAACGAAGAAATTATTGTAGGGTACGAAACCACCTCAAAGTTATCTTTTCCGATCAATCTTATGAGCTATCCCTATAAGTGTCACGAACAGCCCTAGAGTTCGTACTAAAATAACACCTTAAGATACTCATCAACCAAAACCCTAATGTCACCTAGATACTCCAATGTCACCACGAGTACCCACGGGCTTGATTATACGATATGCATCACACAATTTCAGATTCATCATGTTCAATCCAACACAAAGAACTTCAAAGAGTGCCCCAAAGTTTCTACCGGAGAGTCAAGACGAAAACATGTGCCAACCCCTATGCATAGATTCCCAAGGTCACGGAACCCGTAAGTTGATCACCAAAACATACATCAAGTAGATCAATAGAACATCCCATTGTCACCACGGATATCCCATCGCAAGACATACATCAAGTGTTCTCAAATCCTTAAAGACTAAATCCGATAAGTAAACTTCAAAGGGAAAACTTAATTCATCACAAGAAGATAGAGAGGGGGAAAATCCATATGATTCATCTATATCAATAAAGCTTACGATACATCAAGATCGTGCCATCTCAAGAACACGAGAGAGAGAGATCAAACACATAGCTACTGGTACATACCCTCAGCCCCGAGGGTGAACTACTCCCTCCTCGTCATGGAGACCGCCGGGATGATGAGGATGGCCTCCGGTGATGGTTTCCCCCTCCGGCAGGGTGCCGGAACGGGCTCCTGATTGGTTTTTCGTGGCTACAGAGGCTTGCGGCGGCGGAACTCCCGATCTAGGTTTCTTTTTGGAGGTTTCTGTATTTATAAGAAATTTGGGCGTCGGAAACAAGTCAAGGGGGGCCACGAGGCGACGACAAGCCAGGGGGGCGCGCCCTAGGGGGGGCGCCCATAGGCTTGTGGCTGCCTCGTAGCTCTTCTGGCCCAACTCCGATGCCCCGTGGGTCTCTTCTGGTCCATAAAAAATCTACGTAAGTTTTTATGTCGTTTGGACTCCGTTTAATATTCCTTTTCTGTAAAACTTAAAAACAAGGAAAAAACAGAAACTGGCACTGGACTCTAGGTTAGTAGGTTAGTCCCAAAAACAATATAAAATAGCATATACATGCATATAAAACATCCAAAATGAATAATATAATAGCATGGAACAATCAAAAATTATAGATACATTGGAGACGTATCAGAACTCCTTGGCACGACCGGACACGGTTCTACTGTCCGACACTGAGACATTGTTGGTTCGCCTATATAAGCTCATAAGTATATATATCTACCTTCGTCGCCAACGCAGCTGCTCAATAGCAAGTCTCTTCAAATCAATCGACCAAGGCGTACGTGCAAACGTACGATGGCAACCTCGCCGGCAAATCAATCAACAAGGGCGTACGTGCAAACGTGTGTGGAGATGCTCTTAAGCCCGTGAATGTAGCATTGCTGCAAATTAATCCGCATTCGAACGATGTACGCTTGTCAGTTCTAGCAAAACTGGCTGACGTGTCCAACCGAGAGCATGTAGGAACTTCTTGGCACGGCCGGACACGGTTCTACTGTCCGACACTGAGCCATTGTTGGTTCTCCTATATAAGCTCATATGTATATATACCTACCGTCATCGCCAATGCATCTGCTCGATAGCAAGTCTCTTCGAATCAATCGACCGGTGCGTACGTGCAAACGTACGATGGCAACCTCGCCGGGAAATCAATCGACCAGGGCGTACGTGCAAACGTGTGTGGAGATGCTCTTAATCCCGTGAATGTAGCATTGCTGCAAATTAATCTGACATTCAAACAATGTGCGCCCGCCAGTTCTAGCAAAACTGGCTGACGTGTCCAACCGAGAGCATGTACAAACTCCTTGGCACGGCCGGACACGGTTCTACTGTCCGACACTGAGCCATTGTTGGCTCGCCTATATAAGCTCATAAGTATATATACCTACCTTCGTCGCCAACGCATCTGCTCAATAGCAAGTCCCTTCGAATCAATCGACCAGGGCGTACGTGCAAACATACGATGGCAACCTCGCCGGCAAATCAATCGACCAGGGCATACGTGCAAACGTGTCTGGAGATGCTCTTAATCCCGTGAATGTAGCATTGCTGCAAATTAATCCGACATTCGAACGATGTGCGCCCGCCAGTTCTAGGAAAACTGGCTGACGTGTCCAACCGAGAGCATGTAGGAACTCCTTGGCACGGCCGGACACGGTTCTACTGTCCGACACTGAGCCATTGTTGGCTCGCCTATATAAGCTCATAAGTATATATACCTACCTTCGTCGCCAACGCATCTGCTCAATAGCAAGTCTCTTCGAATCAATCGACTAGGGCGTACGTGCAAACGTACGATGGCAACCTCGCCGGCAAATCAATCGACCAGGGCGTACGTGCAAACATGTGTGCAGATGCTTTGAAGCCCATGAATGTAGCATTGCTGCAAATTAATTCGACATTCGAACGATGTGCGCCCGCCAGTTCTAGCAAAACTGGCTGACGCGTCCAACCGAGAGCATGTAGGAACTCCTTGGCACGGTCGGACACGGTTCTACTGTCCGACACTGAGCCATTGTTGGCTCGCCTATATAAGCTCATAAGTATATATACATACCTTCGTCGCCAACGCATCTGCTCAATAGCAAGTCTATTCGAATTAATCGAGCAGGGCGTACATGCAAACGTACGATGGCAACCTCGCCGGCAAATCAATCGATGAGGGCGTACGTGCAAACGTGTGTGGAGATGCTCTTAAGCCCGTGAATGTAGCATTGCTGCAAGTTAATCCGACATTCGAACGATGTGCGCCCGCCAGTTCTAGCAAAACTGGCTGACGTGTCCAACCGAGAGCATGTAGGAACTCCTTGGCATGGCCGGACACGGTTCTACTGTCCGACACTGAGACATTGTTGGTTCGCCTATATAAGCTCATAAGTATATATACCTATCTTCGTCGTCAACGCATCTGCTCAATAGCAAGTCTCTTCGAATCAATCGACCAGGGCGTACGTGCAAACGTACAATGGCAACCTCGCCGGCAAATCAATTGGCCAGGGCGTATGTGCAAACGTGTGTGGAGATGCTCTTAAGCCCATGAATGTAGCATCGTTGCAAATTAATTCGACATTCGAACAATGTGCGCCCGCCAGTTCTAGCAAAACTGGCTGACGTGTCCAACCGAGAGCATGTAGGAACTCCTTGGCACGGCCGGACACGGTTCTACTGTGAGACACTGAGCCATTGTTGGTTCGCCTATATAAGCTCATAAGTATATATACCTACCTTCGTCGCCAACGCATCTGCTCAATAGCAAGTCTCTTCGAATCAATCGACCAGGGCGTACGTGCAAACGTACGATGGCAACCTCGCCGGCAAATCAATCGGCCAGGGCGTACGTGCAAACGTGTGTGGAGACGCTCTTAAGCCCGTGAATGTAGCATTGCTGCAAATTAATCCGACATTCGAATGATGTGCGCCCGCCAGTTCTAGCAAAACTGGCTGACGTGTCCAACCGAGAGCATGTAGGAATTCCTTGGCACGGCCGGACACGGTTCTACAGTCCGACATTGACTGATTGATCGTTCGCCTATATAAGCTCATACTACATACCTACCTTCGTCGCCAACACATCGGCTCAATAGCAAGTCTCGCCGCCAAATGTTCAATCGACTAGTCCCTACGTGCAAACGTACGATGACAACCTCGCCGGCAAATTCCAGGAACCGGTCATCGCACGGCGACACACCTCCGCCGCTGAACCAAGAGCTGATCGTCGACGAGATCCTCAAATCAGCTCAAATCAAGTAAAATTGCCCACACATTAAGCTTGGTGGTTGTCCACCGTACCTACAGGCAAGAAGTTGGAACATGTCTTACATGGCTATATGGCAATTGCTAATAAAAAACATAACCGTGCCCATTGCTAGGTTCTAACTATGCATTTTTTGCAGGTTCATTATTAAACAATATAAAAACAAGGTGCACCAACATACCTAGTAATGTTTTTCCACGGGCTTCCCTCTTCACACAAGATGTGGTTCAACGGTTAATAGAGGAGGACACTACCTATGTAGAAGGGTCAAGCAACCGTCTTTTTGGGAAACACCAGGTAATCCACATGGTCATGCATCTCAAGTTTATAAATATGACCTTTGCATATTGTAACAAAACTAATGTCCATAGTTCGAGGAACCAGACCTCGTTTTCTATTCTAGACTGAACAACCACGGATACAATCTTATATAATCGCTGAACAGTAAGAGAAAGAGGGACGCACTGAATGACAATGAATTTCTAGATGAAGAAGAAGCTTTGAGAAGTGCAGGTAGCATATTTTGTTTCGCACTGCATATAATTTATGTAGCTCATTCATTCTATGAAGCATATAGGATTGTAGACATTGTTTACAGCAGGAACTATGTTTGAACTCATGTATAGATGCTTAAATATATATTTTTGATGATTCCTACCATACTGCACTGTCAGGCGCTCGGTAATGGCTATTTTAATTCCAGCAACTACAAAGAGTGGGAAAGTCATGTTAGTTGGACAATTGATACTTAAGACCAAGTACAAGGCGAGCTGCCACAAAACTAGAATTTACAAAGGTGCACTTCCACGAATAAACAATGAATGTTTTTCCTGGTCAAATATCAATGATTTCATAAGCATCATCTGTCGTTAACTCGTTTTGCGGGAAAACAAAAGAGCCGATTATACTCTGAAGGAGAGAATGAAAAGAGTTCCACAATTACAATTTTCTCGGTACCGGAATGCTCTTTGGATTTCGATGCTCACACCGCAAGCCAGATTGTTCTGGATACGAAAGGTAATCAAGGCATATTTGCAAATAAGGAAACTAGTAGTTCACCTGGTACATTGTACTGAAAAGACAATTACATTATGCAAATAAAAATAGATTATTAAGACTGAAGATATAGTTACATGTTTAATATTATGCACACAGACCGTCAAGCAACTGTGAATTCTGCTTTCGATACGGGGGCAGAGCAACCAGGGGTACCGGAGACATCATTGGTGAATTACTCTGCCCAACAGAATACAATGTGTTTCGAAGGTAAATAAAGCTGATAGTTTAAAACAACATGTCATGTTTGAACTAAACTACCAAGGCCAAATAACATGCAGATCATATGCTGTAGCATTGGGAGGTCCCCATTTGAGTTCGACACATCCAACATAGACCACAAGCCATCACACAGCAAGAAATTCTGGAGATGGCTGCACAGACAGAATGAAAACGATTTATCAGCGTATGTATTTCATGCATACATATAAGTATTATGCATAGCATAGTCATAGATATATATCAATAAACTTGTGTTGTTTTTGTAGTATATGGTATTCACACCATTCCCCATCATTGATATACCTTTCTGGGAAGTTCTGAAAGAAAATTCAAAATTGGGCGCAACTTACTCCATGGAATACTGTGATGCAATATTCCGATGGTACACATACCGTGATATGACTTAATTCTTGGAGAACATAAGAAACGTCCCAGACACTTCATGCCAAACAGTTGGTCGGTATGTATGCGAGCACCACATAATTTATGAACAGATGTAAAACTAAAATGAATTACCGTGACACTATTATAGTTCCTATGCTAAATCACGTATATCTCCAATGCTTTTTGCAGGATCTAGTTCTAGGTGACGACGGATCCAATGATCTTAAAAAGCATTCCAAAATTTTCAAATTCAGGTTCTTCAAGTATGAAGTAAAACATTGCACGCAGGTAAAATCATCTGCACAAAATTCTGAAAAGGGAATCATGACATAATGTTGTTCAAATTAACTTACTCCTATCATATATGTGCAGATAATAGTCCCGGTATACCGCTTCAATACGACATAATTGTACATATGGGACATAGCCAAGAAGGAAATCCATCTGGTGGAACCTAACGAAATCGGAGCTCACGACCATGACATTCGCCTTTTGCATTTTGGGACAATCGATGTCTTACACCGCATGATGACAAGGTGCATTCAAACATTTTCTTAGCAATGGAATGGCTAGAAGACACATGGCCTAGAAAGATCATGGATGCGGTATGCAGTAAATGGTGGTATGCTGGACAATGGTAAACATAGAAATTAAACTTGCCATATTTCCTTTGATATGCATCTTGTCATAACAAGTATGTTTCACAGGGAAAATTCTGGTATGTATTCCATGTACATTGCCCTGTACTACAATGGACAGGGAGGACTCGTAACTCCGCTTAACAATGTAATGATTGTTTCAACATAAAAAGATTCCAACAGCGAGCCATCACCCGCAAACAATTTATTAACTGCCATGTTCACTTCTATCATGCAGGTGGCACTCCCAGGAATGAGAGGAAAAGATCTATGGATTATACTGTCAATGGAATCCAATGTCGGAGATCTGCCACCGAAGTACAGGCTCATTTCAGAAGAATATGCAATGTTGATGGTGCCATCCATATCAGTAGCTTGGGAACTTATGCGAGAACTTAATAATTGCTTTTGCGGGTGGATGTAGAAGTATTGCCGAACATTATCATAAGGCGGTTTGCTAAGTATTTGTGTCAGAACTTTCGATTTTGGACGCCAGTATGTATATATGTCTGATTCACCGCACCGATGTTAAAGGATCTTAAGCACGCATATGGAAATGCACCCTAAACTTGTATATTTATGCTTTACCACTGTATTTCTTATTAACTCTTTCAATGCATGATGCGAATCTTAGACAGACTGATTGGTCGAAATATAGCTTGATTTACACAATTCAATTAGGAAATTCACAAGACATAGATATGATAGCGTAGCACCAGCTAACACAGATTGTATATTTTGTAAATGGGCGCACGCATTTATTGCACAAATGTAATAATGATTGTATAATTGATTCCGGTTAGGGGACAATTTAATGTATAGCAAACCCACGTATATTTTGAATGACAGTCCGCGGTGAACAGGGAGTGGTACCTTCAGCTCGTTAGAGATATAACACAATACAGGGGGGTGCACACACGAAGTCAGTAAAAGAACATGAATCTTGCTGAAATCATACTTGTCTCATACTTGAGCAGAACATCAACAAAATAACAATTTTGAAATGAAATCACTATCATACTTAAAAAGCACATTATTCGCGCAAGCCTGTGACAGTAAACAAGAGTAGATCTAGAGGTGAAAAATTGCCCACACATGAGCAGCATGATTAACAGTATGCTAGTTTTGATGACAAATTATAGATTACCTTTGCAAAATGGAAGCGATTGAAACTTGCAGCTGAAAAATGGTAGTACGCCGCCGGATTCGTAAGCAATGGATCGAACTAGGGAAGAGAAATCTGAATTGCAATCTTGCAGAGGCGCTGCACATTTCGATCTAGGTTACAAAGATTCACTGGACACGTAAGAGAAGGGGCCATATGGATGACGCGTGCCTCCAATGTGGGACCAAGCAAGTATTGCTACTGTTTCGGACATGTACGGCCGTACACATTAATTGAGGTTGTGTACTGCTCGACAAAATACGTACAATTTCATTAGTTGACCGGGTATGTTCTGCACGAATCTCCGAATAGGATCGTCCAGTATTAGCGTACCCGGTACAAACCCAAACCGCTAGAAAAACCATTCTCGGCGTGTGGCATGAAATAGCTGTGCCCACACGTGTGGGCACTTCTAATATTCGTCCACACATGACCGTGTGGGCTGCCTCATGAGTATGTCACACATGATGTATGATCGGATGTCTAATATGTCACATGTGTCGTGAATATCGGAACCCTAAAATTTAAATCCAGCATGAGGTCGGATAGGGTTCTACTGTCCGACTTCGACTTGAGACGCTCGTCGCTAAGCTCCTATATACGTACGTCGTTCGTCGCAACATCAGCTCAATAGTAAGTCTCCGATAATATCCATCAGGCCGTACGTGCCAACGATGGCAACAAGCTCGCCGGCAAATTCCAGGATCAGGTCATCGCACGGCGAACCGCCTCCGCCGCTGAACCAAGAGCTGATCGTCGACGAGATCCTCACGCGCCTGCCGGTGGCCGCAGCCGTGCGCTGCAGATCCGTCTGCCGGGCGTGGAGTGCGGCACTCGCCTCCGGCCACTTCGTCGCCGCGCACGCTGCCCGAGAAGCCGCCGCGCGCCACCCCGAGATCGTCTTCTTCCCGCCGACTGAGCGAGGTGTAGCCACGTCCTTCTATGCGTGCTCGCTTCCGGTCGACGGGGGCGCGGCGCCCGCCACCGCCCGTCAGCTCTTCACCGTGGGCAACCTCGCCGGCGAGCACCTGGTGCTGTCCGGGAATAAGCCGTGCCGTGGCCTGACGCTCGTCTTCGACGTCCGGTTGTCCGAGTACCACCTCTTCAACCTCTCCACCGGCGAGCACGTATCCCTGCCGCCGTGCGAGACGGCGGAGGAGATAGCACCGGTGGTTCCAAAGCTGATGCTGCTCAAACGGTTTCCTCTGGAGCTCTCCAGCACCGGCCTCGGATTCGACCCGGCCACCGGACAGCACAAGGTGGTGAGGCTCTTCAGGAACATCTTCGGGCAGCAGAAGTGCGAGGTGTGCTCGCCTACTTAGTCCGGCGAGTGGCGGTGGCGGCGCTGCGCCGGCGGCAACGCGCCGCCAAGATTCGCGTGCTACGTCGACGGCAGGCCTCCCGTGGCCCTCGACGGATCTCTCTACTGGCTGCTGCACCGGCGAAGCTTCGGCGGTGCCAAGGACCCGCAGGACGACGCACCCATCCTGTCGCTCTCCGTCGGCGCCGAGCGGTTCGGGTGGGTGCGCACGCCGCCGCGGCTGGCGTCGCGAATCCGGCACCTCAGCAACCTCGACGGCTCCCTCTGCGCCGTAGTCCACGACCGCCTCGTCGACGACGTGCTGCTGCTGGTCACTTGGAGTCCATCGTCGCCATCGTGGTCTGCGCGCTGCCGCATCGACGTGGGCAGCCTGCCGCGGCCGATCCGGGACGAGCTCAGCGGGGAGCGGGAGATCGTCCCGCTCTGCAGTGTGAAGAAGAAGATCCTGCTGGCGACGAGCCGGCACAAGGTGTACGCCTACGACACGGAGCAAGGCGCCGCCGAGGAGGTGTTTGACATGAATAGCTTTGTCGACGTCCCGCCACACAACAGCGAGTCACGGCTGTTCGTCAACATTAGTCTCCACGAGGAACACATCGGCCCCAAGTTGGCGGGTGACAACTGGCTGCAGGTGAAGCGGGGACGAGACATGGTGCTCGGCAAGCGGCGGGAGGCGTCGCCGGTGTACCAGCTGGAACACCGGGATCGGGACGAGGGTTTTCACAAGACAAGAGAAGTGATCATGCAGCTTGCATTTCCAGCGCAGGGGTCTTCCTGCCATCTATAGCTTACTAAGAAGCAAACGCGCGCTTTGCCGCGCCGTTTTTCTTTCTGATGTTAAAACAATTCTTTTCTCTTTTTTTTTTTTTTTGAGAGGTGTTACCCAGCTTTATTCAGTCGAAATAAAATGTGGCATACAAACTATATCAGGGGTCTGTAGGAGCCACAAGTGGCGCCCCACATTTAGGGTAACAGAAGCTCTTGCCAAGTCATGCGCCTCCCAGTTCTTCGCTCGCATCTCGTGGCCTGCTTCAACTGCTTCAAAATCTCCCATCTGAGCTTTAATTTCTTCAATAACCATAGACTGGATCCCCTGTACGAGCTCTTGAGATGATTAATAGTCGCCATGCAGTCTGTCACTACCTGTACTTTGTGAATGTTTAGATCAGTCGCCAAGGACAGGGCCTCCCTAAAGGCCAAAGCTTCAAGTATTTCTGGATGTACCATATCGCGGATCACCACCGAAGATGCTCCCTGAAAACTTCCAAGTTCATCTCTGCATACCGCAGCAAAGGCAGCTCTATCATTGTTCCGGCTCACAGCTGCATCCACCATGATTTTCAAATACCCCCGGACTGGAGGCTTCCATTTTCTATCTGTTTTTGTGGTTGCTGGAACTCTTTCATGTGTACTAGCCCCTTGCTTCATAGGCCTGCACGTAGCTAGCAACTCCAGATCAGCTAAGTAACTCTGAATGAAGCTAAAAGTGGTCAGAGGTGATTGGAACTCCTGCTCATAAAGCGCTCTCCTGCGAGCCCACCAAATCGACCACAAGGTCACAAGTATTTTCACAAATTCAGCTTCACTTGTAGATTCCATCAGTTCAACAAGCCATATGCGTGCATCAGGAATATTGCATGCTATCAAATGCTCGACCATCTCTTCATCCATCAGTGCCCAAACACATTTCGCAAAATTACAATCTATAAGTGCGTGCCGCCATGTATCTTGAGCCCCATTACAAATCTGACAGACATCATCGTCAGCCATCTTCCTATGATGTCGAACTGCCTCCGTAGGAATTGAGTTTCTGGCCAAACGCCAAGCAAAATTACGAATTTTGGCCGGCACATTTACCTTCCACAGTTTCTTCCAATGAATCTGTGTTGCGCTCGTATCCGATGCCGCTGGCCGGCCCTCTAGCCAGTCCTCCCTCCTCTTCTTTTCTCTTTTGTTATGAGAAGATGCAAGGTAGTCAATCCAATTTAATGGGTACTGCCTCTTGTATTGGGCCTATATTTTCTCTGTTTGGAAGTGCAAAATATCTCAAGAGAACCATATTGGCCAAACAATAGTAGGTAATCCTTAAACTGAAAAATAACAGTGTATCAATTCAATATAAACTGATGTGTTGTATTTCGAATCATGTAGTAAAATATATAGGAGATCAAATAACAAGCGCACTTCTCTCAACAGAAATATTATATCCAACATTTCAATTGCGCAATCTATTTTTTAGGTTCAGATTGTCACAGGCCAATCATCTCCCGTGACTCAGCTCCTGGAGCCAAACCAAATACAATGATACAAAGAGCCACTTGGTGACACTAAACAAAATGGTGAGGGTAATCTGATTTGCTCTCATCCATAAAAGGAAGTGTTCAGATTACATCTTGGCAATAGGATCGAGTCACCATTTATAGCAGAGACACAGGGATGCATCTCTGTCGGGCATACCAGCAGCCACCAGCAGAAAAACCATGAAGGTCAGGCCCGACGTGATGGTTTGTGTAGTGTAGTCTGTCTGCTGGATCTTAAACATCTTGCTTGTGCCTGAATATACAAAAGGTTAGTGCATTTCATCAGCAAATATATGTGTACATGAGCTGAAAACAACATCAATGACTGCAAGAATATATAAAATATGTAACTGGTAGCTACAAAAAATTGACTTGTTTGCTGACTAACAGTTCGCCATTACCAATTTACGCTCTGCAGTTCAGATGCGTCCGGGCTGCCAATGCACCGTTGACTCTTAGTCTTACCGCTAAAAAGGATCACGGTTGCTAGTGGATACCATGGTTGCAGAGACAACAATTAGTTTCTGAAGATTAATCATATAATTCTCCAACTTCTCCACGGTGGAGAAGTCCAATGTTTCGTAAAATGTGGTGAGAAATGACTGCATCCAATCGCCTTCTATATGAAAAATCAATGGTGCATAACAGAGCTAAATTTGTAATGTCCAGATATTAAAAAGATGGCACAACAATAATTGTTTCTAATTTATTTTTCATAATTTCTAGTAAGGAACTGTTACTCTTGTGCACATAAAATGAGTCAAACAGAAGATGATGACTAAGTCATGGACATAAAAACATGCTTGAAAGATAGCATGTCAATGTCATTACGACTCAAGAGTCACCAGCAGGAATTGTCTCAAGGTTCAATCAACATGAGTCGTAAGTGTGTGTCACTCATCTATCAGAGCCAACAAAAAAAAGAGAATAATTGTAAGTCTATCTAGGTAGAAATTAGCATCAAAGTTGATAGCTATGATTTGATGATCTGCAAGCAGTGCCGGAGCATGAGGGGGGTACTGGTAGGATTGAGAAGCTCCGCCACTGCCTGCTGCAAGCTCTCTTCCATTGCTTCTAGATAAAGGAGACAATTCCTGGTAGTTCTCCCACGTATACAACATTCAATCTTTGGCGTCCCTCAGATCCTCGAGTCAATGATAATCACCCAAAGATTCTCAAATTATCACCAAAGCAAATAACTCCTTCAACTAAGGATGGAAAAGAGGAAGCAAATAGTAACCAATAAAACTGACTCCTAGGTTCTCATTGAGCACAAGAGCCTGCATTTTTTGCGGGTTGAAGACTTTTATGGGAATAGAGTTCTAAGACTATAAATAAGCAGTGTTAGAATATTGTATGGTCTCCTTACTCCAAAGCTGAACAGATTGAAACTTTTTTGTAATGGATGAAACATCAAACTGGGATTCAACAATGAAGATTCACACAGGAAGACCACTGTATTTTTAGCTTGTATGAAAAGCACTTTTTCTGTTTCGGCCAGTTCTTTGCATCAAGTAGTATATACACCTTCCAGGCAATTTCAGATTTTTAGTCTCTAACTGAACCAAATAACAAAAGCATATTCTTAAGCATCAACACATCAAAAAAATACAAATAACATCTCGTCTAAAATTATGGAACAATGAGGACATCAAAGGTGAAGAACAGAGCAGAGCAGAACCGTCTAGATTACCGGAAAGCCGACCACCATATCGAAGAGCGGTATGCCAATTCATACAAAATTCATAAAAAATAATTCCCATTATAAACAGGATCAAATAATTCCCATTGTAAACAGAGGCGAAAATCATGAGATTTATAAATTCATATAAAATTCTTAAGAATACCTTCTCTACACTTCCCGTATGCCAATGTTGTTGCTGTCTCCCTCACCAACGACAACCTTTCTCCTTAATTGTAGTCGTGGAGCCAGAATATAGTAATGCCTCTCCATCCCCTCATCCCGCTGATTCTCCCCTCTTCCCCATCATTCAATTTGTGTGTGCAGAACAACGGCTAGCGCTTTGGAGAAGGCGAGGAGAGGAGAACACGACATGGAGCAGGTGGCGGCGGTAGGAGCGGTAGGGAGAACAGGAGGCGGCGCCGGCGCTCAATCCTAGGGTTTGTGGGTCGTCACCTTGATTGGTTCATGGGGGTGGGGGGTGGGGGGGAGACACGTCTAGGAGGTTGCTGGACTCGGATTGGGGCAGCCGCAAGGTGGTGCAGGAGTGGCGGCCAGAGCTGGGCGGGCGGTGGCGGCCGGAGCCTGCGAGCAGCCTTGCAGGATTCGGGTCGGGGATAGTGCTAGGCAGCAATGGTAAAAAAAAAAAGAAACCAACTACCCCAGCGACTCGGGGCCACATGACAGCGGTACACTCGCCACGACGCACGAGAAGCGTGGATTTCGTGGGAGCTTAGTAACTGTACTGACTAGTACTCCCTTCCTTTTCCTTTTAGTATGCATATAAAATCTGTCGAAAATCAAACTCTGTAAAGTTTAATCAACTTTATGAAGAAATATATCAACATTCATGATATGAAATCCATATCAATCGATAAATCATGAAATTAATTTTCATACCATGTAAATTTTTGGGGCCGAGCATCCCCTTTTTTCTTATGCTCGGGTCACCATGTTGCCCCATGCGTTTGTGACATGCGTTGTACCATCAATCTTGTATTCACCAACTCCTTCTATTAATGGAAAGATACGCAATCTTTGCGTATTCGCGAAAAAAAAAAAAAAAAATTTTGTACTACGCATATTGATATTTTTATTTATAAATTTGGTCGAACTTTGCGTAGTTTAACTACAAAAAATCTTATAAGCGAAGTAAAAATAAACGAAGGGAGTACTATAGTACTTGCGTACGACATTTATTCTCAAAGACAGAGTAAATCTTTCCCTAATAATAAAGCACGAATTGACTCCGTGGGTTCACCGTCACAATACGCTTCTTCCCGTGAGTTTACGCCTTCAGTTTGAATTTAAAACATATACACCGTCGCGGTAATTTTACACAAAGCCCCTGACCCTTTTTTTCAGTAAACCCGCGGTCCATCAAGTAAGTTTGTTTAGGCAAAAAAAAAAAACTTTTCGATCCACCGTAGTGGGCCGGCCGTTCCGCGGCAAAAAATAAACCGTGACGTGCGGGAATTGAACTCGCGCCCTGCTTTACAGCCAAGGGGGCGGAGCCAGCTGAGCTGGCTGACCTTGCTATGCATATATGGGTTTGCTTGTACTTATAGTATCACCTCGCTGCTTTAAACAAAATTTCATCAATTTATATAGATCAGCAAGTAGACATCAACAAGCCTCATCGGGAATTAAAGATAAATTTGGCAGAGAGACCCAATAAATAAGGAGGCACGCATCTGGCTGGGAGGGGGTTAGGCGCTTGTCTCCAGATGGAGAGCTCTTCGAGGAGACCCATGGCCGTGCATGAGGAAGAAGATAAGGGCCGGTCACGGCGGCGGTGGAGGACACGGCGGCGATCGGCGGCCCATGCGACCCTGCGTTTGCTGACGGTCGACACTCACGAACCTGGGAGAAAAGCTGCAGCGCGAGGCCGGCGACGGCGAGGACACGGCCGGCGGCGTGGAGCGCGAGCACGAGGAGCTCGACGAGGCCGAGCTGGGGGTCGAACCGGCGAGGTGCGCACGAAACCTAGGAGAAAAGCGCCACACCGGCCACGGCGAGCCCCGCGTCCCTGGCGCCGACGCCGCCCTAAGGCAGAGTCCCGAAAATGTACACCCCGGCGTTGATACACTCCTAGCGCCGGCCCGTACAGCCGCGCCTCCCGAGCCGTCTCCAGCTTCACCATGGCCCCGACCCAACAGGTGCAATAAGCATGTACTTGTCTGATGGGCATGTTCTTGATAGAAAGCGCTTCGACCCAATCTAGATGGAGGAGATGGAGATGCGGCGCATGCCGTCCGGCCGGCCGGCCTGCGCATGCATGAGTATGGTATGAGCGAGCATGCCACAGTCTGAGAGTTTGATAATTTGTATGTGTTTTTATTAGTGTGCTGTGTTGATTCCTTTTTTAGAGCATGCATGCATTCGTGGATATAGATGACATTTTGCAAGCTTAGGATTATTTTTTTACCCGGAAAAAAAAATATGGAAATAGTACCAAAAGATTCTTTTATATAAATAAATTCTTTTTGGCATAATAAGAGAGCAAACTAATTAACTATATATTTGAAAAATCATTAAATTCAGAAATTTCCGTACTATAGAAAAAATATATGTATGTAAAAGAGGAGTATATCTATGCAACATACATGTAAAGGTGTTGTAGTAGAAAGCATATATGAATCGCCATTTAATGGCGACAAAAATATCTAGAAATTACATGATCATCATTTATAAAAAGGAGTGGAAATCCAATCCATTGATCTATCCCGATGAACGCTAATGAAAAAAAAAATAGATAACATACAGAAGGAAAATCAAAAATCTCTCTTCATGTTGTGTGTCCTAGCTATCATACAGTGCATATATTTCAGTGTTCATCATAAAATGAAAGGGCTCCTCCAGTCTTACACGCAGATCACTTTGTTGTTAACAACAAACGTGGGGAGCCCCCAATTCTATTTTATTGCTTTTAGTAAAGTATTTGTACGTAGGTATATACAGAAAAATTTCAAATAGACCACTTCCATTGGATGTGAATGTTCATCCACACTAAGAAGCCCAAAACACTATTAGTTGCCGTGAGGGTATGCTACTTCTCTCTTTCTCTGAATTTTGTGGGCGGTATCTCTGGTGTACTAGCAATTCCGGATGAAAAAATGACTAAACTTTACTGTGTTCCTAACTTTATTTCGTTATATGTTGAGGCAGGTAGAAGTGTTATTAAGATTATCATTTTCTAATTGGATAACTTTGGATCTTGTGAACAGTTTCAATTTTGACTAACTTTTGCATTACCTATGAATGTATTTTTGCACATAAAAATCTAACTGATCTTGAATACAAATTGAATTTTTTTTTGTTCCGTTGCAACGCACGGGCATTTGTGCTAGTGCTACTAAAAAACAGACTTTGGAACTTATAGCACGGAGATGCGGGGCATCGACCCCATTTTTCTTTTGCTTTTTTAATTTTGAATCTTTTTATCTTTTGAATCAAAAGTTGAAATTATGTTTCATTTGTACAATTTTTTTTGTGACGATGGCTTGAAATAAGAGCAGTTTTAAGTACATTTTGATACATTTTAATAACTTCGTCCAATTTCGACTGCTGAAACTTGATACGAATGAGTGACACTATCATCAAGTTTCATTAAAACTTAAAACTTGGGGTGCCCTCATGCGAAATCCAATGACTTTACGGATTGCGAAGCAACCGTTGCTGGGCAGGTGGCTGTCTCTACAAATTTCTCCTCCGATGATAGCACAAGTCAGCCCTATATAATACTCCCTCCGTTCCTAAATATAAGTCTTTTAAGAGATTCTACTAAGGACTACATACGGATGTATATAGACATACTTTAGAGTGTAGACTCATCCATTTTCCTCCGTATGTAGTCGGTAGTGGAATCTCTAAAAAGACTTATATTTAGGAACAGAGGGAGTATAAGTTATCGCATTAATACGGTATGAACACATGCATAAATATGGTATTATTTTGTATAAGCTCATCCCGTAAAGCAAATGGTTTAAGAAGGTTAATAGGACGCAAACATGCCCTAGTTAGCATTTTACTATGACACCTAACATGCATGCAAGTGAGGAGAAAATTGATTATCTTTGTGGAATCATTTGCATTCATTAGTCATCAGTACCAATAACGGAGCAAATATCTCGGTTTTAATAAAATAGCTTGGTTTAAACAAAGGGTGAATGAGTGTAAAAAATATCACTCATCAACTCCCCAAGCTTAAACTTGATCATCCTCGAGCAACATAAAGAGAAATCTGAATCATAAGGAACTCAGTTGTTTAAACCGAATTAATGAGAGTGTTTTGGTTCACTTACGATCGGTACGCCTAGAGAGCCCTCCGGTTCTTGACCTGAAAACTTAGCATAGCTATAGCTGTGACATGGTTTATTATGCAAGTGGTTAGTCAATCAAATATAAGCAACACAAAGTTTTTGATGTACTAGATGAAACAACTTTGCAACACTCAATTCTATTTATTCTAGACAACACTTGCTTGTCGGGAATGCATAGAAAAGTTTTCTTTGATAGAGCCATAAAAACATAGGTTGAGAAGTGAAAGGCATGTAGAAAACACGATGCTTTAGTGCTCATAAGCATACCCACAATTATATCCTATCCAAGACTCTCAAGCACTTCAATTCACTCATTGTTTGCTGGAACTTTGGTTGTCACGTGAAAGGGTTATTCCAAATAAGTGACCAAGTATAGATTTTCTTTGTGCCATAATTTAGGAACTATGGATCTTTGATAAATGTCTGTTTCGAGCTCTTATGATCAGTTCCAGGAACTTACCACATACACACCTATTCAAGAGAAAGTCAAATAATATTTGTTTGTAGTGTTGCCACTACGTATGGTAACAAACTCATAGCCCAAATCCGATCTGTAGCTCTAGTACACGTGCTTATAGTAGTAAGGGCCTTCGAACCAGTGAGAAGTTGTAACACCATGTAAGAGATACAACAACGCTTTTTCGCATAATCTCATTCACCCTTCAACTAAGTTCCACTAGACAATTTAATCCACAAGTGCTATTAATTCTAATAAAATTAACAACATGGGATTGAGCATTTCAAACATTATCTTCTCTATAATTATCTCAACTTCCAAGTATTTGAAGACTTTCTCTTGTGCATGATTATTCTTAGTTAGAATAATTTCATTTAAAAACAGTCCCACGAAAACTCTTGTTTATTTAGACTAAACAGAACAAAGGCTACAAAAATTATTTCATCTACTAGAACAAAACATTTGTTTTAATTATCAAGACTTACCCCCACTAGTAGAAAACAGGGATTTGGTCCAGGCCTGAAATCCCATTAATCCCGGTTCACTCACGAACCAGGACCCATGGGGGCATCGGTCCCGGTTCGTGAGGCCAGGGCGCCGGCCGGGCCTCGTGGGCCATTGGTCCCGGTTCGTCTGACCCCTTTGGTCCCGGTTCCAGACACGAACCGGGACCAATGGGCCTCGCTCCTGGCCCACAACCATTGGTCCGGTTTGTGGATGGAACCGGGACCAAATGGTGTCCTTTAGTCCCGGTTCCAGCCACAAACCGGGACCAATGGTTGGCCTATATATACCCCCTGCCCGCCAGCAGAGCAGTGCATGTTTTTTTGGCCGGCCGTGGGAGAGCTTTGTGGTGCTCTAGCTCACCTCCTATGCACATGAGGTGTTCGATGAAATGCCCGAGCCACACTTAAGCTTTCTCCTCTCGAAGCTCCTTGTCCAAGCTCCATTTTCCTCAAGATTTGTCTAGGTTTGGCGGTCCGTCCTGTCCCGTCCCCGTCCTCACCGCCGTCAATCGCCCGCGCCGATCTCGGCGCCGGCACCACCGTGGTTAGCCTCTTCTTCTTATCTTCTTTCTAAAAGAAAAAAGTTCTTACTTGTATGATTTAGATAGATACTTGTGTAATTTTCTTACTTTTATTATTGTTTGTTATTATATAGTGCGATGGTTTTGGTATCCGCCTCCGTCGGCCCTCGTCCTATCTATGATTCGGATGTGGTATATATTATCTTTTATAACTATTTGTTTTATTTAGTGTTTATGACAATTATGCCGACCAACGTGACATAGATTTTTTAATCTAGGAGGTATGTGAACCGGAAATTCCAACCGACATAGAAATTCTTGTCGAGAAGTTAAATTTGGTTGAAAAAGAAAACAATTACTTGAAAGAAAAATTACAAAGAGTTGAAGAGGAGAAGATGAAGTTGGAGTTGCATGTTGCCGATGTCGTCGACGATCACAAGATCAAGATGGATGCAATGCGCTTGAAGATTAGAAAGATTAGAAAATATGCCATTCATACTGAGGCTTGGTAACATTATGCCGTTGGATCAATTGGTACCTTAGTTGCGGTTATGATCGCATTTGTTGTTGCATTTAAATTTTATAGTTTCAATGTATGTTTTAATTAGATGCTCTAGAGAGATATATGTTGTTCAATAATGAGAACTATGTATGAACGTTATGTATTTATTTTGGTCACTACTGTACTTTGGCTTTAATGTGATGATGAATTTCTATTAATTTGGTCACTTCTCTATTCATCTATAGGGTAACGCAGCAGAAAACAAAAAATTTCGACCTACGCACCAGCCCAGGATCACTATGGAGACTGCATACAAGGTTTGATCTTTTCGTTACCGACTCGTAGCGCAGCGGAAGTAGAGTCAATGACGATCGGCGGTGCAGATCCCCACAGCTAGGATTTTACAACCTCCCAACCGTGAGGATATATACCCTCATCTGCCCCGCGGACAGCCCTCCGGGAGGCGGTCGCACAGTCCCCCGGACGGTGTCGCGGACAGCCCTCCGGGAGGACCTCCGAAACTCGGACTGTCACTCGGACAGCCCTTCGGGAGGACCTCCAAAACTCGGACGGTCACACGGACAGCCCTTCGGGAGGCACTCTCAAACTAAGACCGAAACTACGATCTCTCTACAGAGTTGCACACATACGGTGTCATCTATCCGGCAGGGCTTCGCCGTCCAGAACTAGTTCCCACCGGAACCCAGACAACCTTTCGGCTCTACGAAACTCTTTTCGTGGGAGGGAGAGAAGAAGCCAGATAATGCATGGCATGTGTATGAGAGTTGGAGTGAGGATGGAGAGCTCCTCTCCACCTCCTTATATAGTGGTGGGAGGGGTGAGGGGGGGGCTGAAATTTCAGCCCACTAAACATGCACCCACCAAACAAGGAAGCATGTTCCCACCAAACATGGAGAAAACATGTTCCCTTGTCCATGGTGTTCCCCCATGGGGCCCCACCTTCCTCCCAACACTCTCCACCATTTGTGGGGGCTGCCCCCCACCATGGGGGCCCCACCCAACACTTTGTCCAGCCACAAGGGGGCTGTCCCCTAAAGGGGGCGCCCCCAAAAACAGCCCAAAAACAGCCCCCACGATCCGTGGGATCTTGTCCCCTCTCGCTGGGACAAGATGTTTTCCGAAACTATTTCTTCTGAAAATTCCAGAAGGTCCCAGAACATTTCCGGCACCCTCTAAATTTATCTGGACACGCTCCGGAACATTTCCAGTATGGTGGTTTAATTTAAAACCATCTTCGTTTACACGGTAAACAAGTCCGGCAGCTCCGAAACTTATTTTTCGGTTTTTCTCCAGAAAAATTCCAGAAATTACCAAACCAATCTGGCAACCTCCAAAACATTCCCGGTGCTTGCCGAAACCTTTTTGGATCAATGGTTTTATCCGAAACAACTTTTCGGTTTTACCGAAACTTTTTCGGTGTTCTCTCCGGAACTTTTCCGCTGTCTCCGAAACTATTTCAGTGACTTTCTCTCGGACTCCTTGTCTAGTATTCAGCAGATAGATAACCCTTAAGCGTGTGACCCTATAGGTTCGGTGAAGTATAGACATGACCGGAACACTTTCCAATCAATGATCAGCATCGGAGCCGTGGACACCCATATTGATCCCTATACCCACACGAATGAATATTCGAGTGAACCTCCAGTTGCCGTGTGCTATTCCTGTTGCTTCACGATATGTTACAAATACCTGAGGTGAGACATGTAGGCATCCCCTTGGATCAACAACTTGTCCACAATGCCAGTTACCTCGTTACCGGTATTGTTCTCTTTTCTCGTTCCCGTGTTCCGGCATCCCCGTGATCAAATCACAAAAGTGTCTGGCCAGACGATGATGGATACCGTAACACCGAGAGGGCCCAGAGATATCTCTCCATCGTCGGAGGAGCAAATCCCAATCTTGAGCTATCAAGTTACTTGACATACTTTTCCATGAACCCGTAAGCCGCCGTAATAGCCACCCATTTACGGATGACGTTTAACAAACCCCAAAGTTCATGAAGCAAGCATGAAGAAACTCAATACTCTCATGGTCTAAGGAATTATGCAAACATTAACTTCTCTGTGTTATTAACCATTAACTTATGACGAATGTATCTCATAGCATAACATCAATACGGGTCGATTCAACACAAATGTTCTTCTAACATTGTGCCCTCAAAATTGCCGGCATAGCCATGCCCATGATCAGGAAAACAGGATCATCATGCAATACTTGAGCCAGTCTTAGAGGCCAGACTAGGAATACATTTTATCGTTTATTATCCCACACGTGCATATGAGTCTTCCTCCGAGCCTCGTTTTATTTGTAGACTCGAGAACCATAGCAGTTATAGCATGGAACACAAACCTAATCATGAACATGGAGATAAATAATAGCATTTATTATTGCCTCTAGGGCATATCTCCTACAGACTCCCACTTGCACTAGAGTCAATATCTAGTCAATGCTAATGCACTTTACACCTATGGCATACCGGTGTAAAAAAAATGCTTCGCATGTGGTATAGCCTGATGTCCAACGGATCTGACAGCTTCAGTTCCGTGTGTAACTTTGCATATCCTCGCGTTTTCACGCTTTCACAAAATTCATATTTTGTGTGGACTTGGCTTTGTATGTATGTGAATCATTGGTCGAAACCTGATTCCTCAGACTGAGCTATGGAGCAACAATCTGCAATAGTGTCCCATTGACCAAAGCCATCTTGGAACCATACTAAGTTCATGAATGAACTATATGATTCAACAACTTCTTTGTCTCTTCTAAAGCATCAACATACTTAGCCTTTGTTATAGAATTCGCCACAGTATCTTGTTTGGAACAATTTCCAACTACCGTGCCACCATATTGTGTATTACACAAAACCCTTAACTTAAATCGAAAATCGCATGGAGCATTGATGAAGACTGTATCGATGTAACATTTTACAACGAACTCTTCATAATCTCTGCTTGCGAGAAAACATGTCATCACTACTACTCTAGTACTCAATGACATCTTTCACTGTTGTCCTATGATCAGTACTTTGATCACTTTTGTACCCATACTCGCAACAACTTTGGAGTATCGGACATATCTGGTTGTTTTACATACCATGGAATACATGATTAATCCAAACACAAGAGTGTGTGGAATCTCCATCATGT
Organism: Elymus sibiricus; assembly: GCA_039707655.1. Taxonomy (NCBI): domain Eukaryota; kingdom Viridiplantae; phylum Streptophyta; class Magnoliopsida; order Poales; family Poaceae; genus Elymus; species Elymus sibiricus. The sequence continues at coordinate 391,705,892 of CM077671.1, forward strand.
ATTTCACTCATCAGTGTTTTGGGACACTGAGTCTTGCAAAAACTCTTTCCATGTGACTTCGGCAAGAATCACTCCTTGGCGTTTTAAATGCTAAAAGTTTTAGCATCTTGTCAATATGTATTCATTGCTCAGCCCTATTAGGTAAATCTATCTCCATAGATCATCATGCCTAATATTAAGGCTATTTAGCCCAAGCACTTCATCGAAAAAACCCTTTTCAAATGAAGTCCTAATTCGTGTCAAGAAATTTATTTCCAATTCACAATGTGTCAAGCACACAAGGTTTTTAGAAATATTATTATGCTCCCACTTAATTTCTTGAATTACAAGCATCTTCGTTACCCATTGATGAAGTCAAACCCCTTTGACCATTTCATCAAAATACGAAGATTCCAACTCCATTTTGCTCTCTTCTATCCATCGCTGGTACTCTGAAGTTTGCACCCTTACTAGCATCCTCTGGATTGTCAAAATACCTTGGACTGTATCACATACAAGTCCTAGGTTTCATTTCCATCAGATGGAAATCCTTTTGTCATCCATGTTTCATATCTCATGATTGAGATATGTATTAATTGCTAGTTCAACCCGAACCGACTTCAAGCATCGCTACGGTGAGACAATCTCATCGTAGTCAACTCCTTGAACTTGTTATTGCAACAAGTCGAGCTTTATGGTTAAAACATTTTTATCCGTATCAGTTTTTAGTTCCATAAATATTCGTTAGACTCTAAGTCTTCCGAAAGGTGTATCAAGATCTAAATCTTGAATCACTTATATGGAAACTATCTCGGATTGTATTGGCATTTAGCCAATTCCGGAGTCAGGGCCCATCACCGCTTCCTTGTATATCGTAGGTATACTGTTGTCCAACAACAATATCTCGTTTGCGCACCTGAGAGGTTTGCACGAGCCTTGCCTACGTGGTTCAGCTGCAAGTTCGACTGAAGTCAATACATTTTATTGTAGAGACTTCTGTATCAGTCGCAGTAAGAAACCCTGGAATCACTTCCAAGGTTCCTTTCCTTTGACCTGATGACGAAGATACTGGTTATCTTGTCGAGTTGCACTGTCCTCCCACTGACCTTTTGTGAGAACTATTCTCTTTAAAAGGATACCGTTTTGTGGCAAAACCCTTTGCCTCGGTACAGTGTTGGGGGAATACCCAATGACTTGGGATAACCTACAAAGTAGCACTTGTCTGATTTGGAATAGGTTTGTAACCTTTTACACAAGCCCCATATTCCAAATGTTAAGAAAAGATATAACATGGTTGGGCGCACCATACCATGACGTCATTTCAACAGACCCGATGGAGCTCTTTTCAGTGTAAAAGCCGCAGTCTCTAAAGCATCACTCTTTAAAAGGGATAATGGCAAATCTATTTATGTCATCTTTGACCTTACCATGTCATAAATGGTTTGATTACATCTTCACGAACTTTCCACTTGCAGTGGTGTTCCGGGAGGTGCAAGTTATGAAACTCTTTTCACAACTCATCAGACATTTGCTAAACTTGTAACTCAAATATTCCTTTCCGCAATCAAATCGCAGAAACATAATTTTCTTGTTACAATAACTTCTACTTCATTTTTGAAAATCTTTCGAATGATTTCAAAAGATCCAGACTTACGTCTTATCAAATAAATATCCATATATCTGCTTGAGTCATTTCTGAAGATAGATGAATCCACTACTTGCAACAACATTTATTGGACTACACACATCATAATGTATGATCACCAATATGTTCTTTGCTCGTTCCTTATGGCCTGTGAACGGTATTTCAGTCACTTCACTTTTCGGAGGAAAGTTGCAAGTGTCAGATGATTCAAAATCAAACGACTTCAAAATCCATCATAATGGAATTTTCCATGCGGGTTTCTCCAATGTGACCAAATGCAGTGCCACACTTGTGTGGTATTCTTTTAGTCTTGTGACATTTAGCGTCAGTGTTATAGATGTATCATATTTCCATCAATATTCATAACATACATCCCATCTAGGATGGAAGTATGGCCCTTCATGTTATTCATAATACTGAACAACAATTGTTGTTTTTATGAACAACTCTTTTGCAACAAACATTGTGCAATGGGCTAGAGTGTATGAAACTCTAAAATGAATTATGAAAGTAAATCCAGAGGTAATGTATTATTATCAATATTCATAACATACGTCTCATTCATAATGAAAGTATGGCCCTTATGTTATTCACAACACCGAACATTAAAAGTTCTCTTATGAACAACCTTCTTGCAAGATACCTTATGCAAAGGGCTAGAGTGTATGAAACTCTAAATGAATTATGAAAGTAAATACATAGGGAATACACCGATGGAAGACATAGTAACATTTACTATGTTCCCTGCGTGTATCTAAACCTCATTCCTAGCTAGTCTTTCAGGCCATAGTAGTTCTTACATCGAGTTGCATCAGAATGCAATCGAGCGGGTATCATTATGATTAACTCACAGTACCCAAGAATTAGTGATTAACATGTTTAACCATAATTCCCAAGAATTATATCTTTGACCGGCCTTCTATACATCAAAAACTTGTATGACATTCATACATGAGCTGGATATTCCAGTCTTCTTTCTTATTGCCTTTATACTTCTAACAGTTTAACTTTCAGTATTTCTCCTACTCTCAGAAGAAGCACCCAACTTAAGAGTGGCAATAGCCCCGGACTTCCTAGGCGTGAAAGTTTCACTAACACCCTTCGGACACTTCCTTTCTCTTTAAGTTGTTGTTTTATTCACCATCATCATATGACAGGCGTTCTTCTAGATACCTCTCTTATCAGTCTTATGCATAGTAAACTCTTTTACTAATAGTTTGCAAACAAATATTGCTTTGGATATCTCATATCTTTTAGCCTTTGTCTGTCTCTGAAAATGATTTTCAGATTCCATGAATATCTCATAACTATCCAAACTTTCGAAGTTCGGGTCTCATGGAAGCAAACATATTGCACTTGACTGAAAACAGAATTCTAGCTTTTGGATCGAAGGACGAGAGTCACATGATCCATAGCATTAGCGGGAGAATATCGAAAGTATGCGATAGGACAAAGTCCTTCTCGGCACTATTGAGGACAATCCTCACATTACGTTACCAACCGTAAAGTTTTAACCAGATATTTAATAGCTATTCATTTTTAATAGGGAAGGTGGAAACGCGAGCCATTATTCTACAACTATTTTGCAAATCACACTTAGACAGTGTTCAAAATTAATTGCACTGAGAATTAAAAGAAGTTAATTCAACAGTGCGCTCCCACTCAAATCAATATCTCTCAAAATTGATTATGAGTGATTCAAGACACAAATTTCAATTCAATGCCATTGATGGTTAGCATCACTGATGATGAGAACTTCAATCGTTAGGCAAACTTGCCGATCACATCTCTATGTGACTCTTGTTCATCTTTTGATGCGTGTGTTCCGAGCTCATGACTTTCATGCCTAAACGTCAAGACAACCAAGTGATCTCGCTGCGAGGTCTTAACTCACCCGCCTCACACATCCCTGATCGTTCGTACCCATGTCAGCATGGCGCACCCTGAAAAGTTAGGTGCCGTGACGGTGCTACACTTGGGAGAACACTAACTACTTGATATTTTTAGTGAGAGATCACCCTAATAAAAAGCGACTACCGCGCAATCAAGAAGGGTGCATCAAAGGGATAAACATCTCAGGCAATTCATAATAGCATGATATGGTATAGCCCTTTCTGACGGAGAAGTCTTTCATTTCTTCGTCTTCGGCATTCGCGTCGGTGTTCACCTTCGCGAAGATTGCCACCACCTTGTAGATGCACCACATATATTGCTATCTCTATAGCTAATAAAATAAGTGCATTACATAAGGTTGACACGCAGGTCATTAAAGTGCGATCATATGGCTCCAGCCATCATGCCGAATCATGACACGCAGGTCATGTTAATCAAATTACATCATATAGTCATCTCATACATAATCGAATTAATATGAGACTTGCTATACCACATCACATGCACATGCAAACCATCCTGCAAAACCAAGTTAGACGCCTTTAATCGGTTTATGCAAAAATTTATTTTTTCGTGGCTTCTAAGGTTTCGAAACAAACCGAAGCTACCAACGTCCATCATCAAGCATGATAATCCAAGTCGCTAGATTAACATTCCAGGGTGTATCAAACACGAGATAATAAAATCTCGAGCCCCATACTAAACTTCGTCATACGCGTGACCCCCGTGCAGATCATATCTGCATTGCCCTTTCGTCTGCGAAACATCCATCTTTCTCAACTATGGTGGAACCCAAAGAACTGTTAGCACCGTCACTACTGTACTTTGGCTTTAATGTGATGATGAATTTCTATTAATTTGGTCACTTCTCTATTCATGATATGCACGCAGATGAACCGGCAATGGATGTACGGTGACCGACGCACATCCGAGTATATTAAGGGCCTGCATAATTTTCTCGAAGCGGCTGAGGCAAACAAGCAGAATGGTTTTATGCATTGTCCATGTACTGTCTGTGAGAATACGAAGGCTTTCTCCAACTATAAAACCCTTCACTTCCACCTGCTTCAGAAGGGTTTTATGCCACACTATAATGTTTGGACCAAGCACGGAGAAATAGGGGTTATGATGGAAGACAACGAAGAAGAAGAGGATGACGACAACTACCCGCCCCCTGAATACGGTGATGCTGCAATGGGGGAAGCTGAAGATCAAGAGGAACCAGACGATGTGCCCGATGATGATCTTCGCCGGGTCATTGTTGATGCACAGAGAGAATGCGAAAGTGAAAGGGAGAAGTTGAAGTTCGATCGCATGTTAGAGGATCACAAAAAAGGGTTGTACCCAAATTGCGAAAATGACAACAGAAAGCTCGGTACCACACTGGAATTGCTGCAATGGAAGGCAGACAATGGTGTATCTGACAAGGGATTTAGTTCGCTGCTGAAAATAATGAAGAAGAAGCTTCCAAAGGATAACGAATTGCCCGGCAGTACGTACGAAGCAAAGAAGGTTCTATGCCCTCTAGGATTGGAGGTGCAGAAGATACATGCATGCCCTAATGACTGCATCCTCTACCGCGGTGCGTACGAGGATTTGAACGCATGCCCGGTATGTGGTGCATTGCGGTATAAGATCAGAAGAGATGACCCTGGTGATGTTGAGGGCCAGCGCACCGAGAAGAGGGTTCCTGTCAAGGTGATGTGGTATGCTCCTATAATACCATGGTTGAAACGTCTGTTCAGAAACAAAAAGCATGCCGAGTTGATGCAATGGCACATAAAAGACCGTAAGAAAGACGGGAAGTTGAGAGCACCCGTTGACGGGTCGCAGTGGAGAAAGATCGAGAGAAAGTGGAGCGACTTTACAGGTGACCCAAGGAACGTATGGTTTGGTTTAAGTGCAGATGGCGTTAATCCTTTTGGGGAGCAGAGCAGCAAGCATAGCACATGGCATGTGACTCTATGTATGTATAACCTTCCTCCTTGGTTGTGCAAGAAGCGGAAGTTCATTATGATGCCAGTGCTCATCCAAGGCCCTAAGCAACCCGGCAATGACATTGATGTGTACCTAAGGCCATTAGTTGATGAACTTTTATAGCAATGGAATGGAAGAGGTGTACGTGTGTGGGATGAGAACGAACAGGAGGAATTTGACCTACATGCGTTGCTGTTTGTAACCATCAATGATTGGCCTGCTCTCAGTAACCTTTCAAGACAGACAAACAAGGATACCACGCATGTACACACTGTTTAGATGACACCGACAGTATATATTTGGACAAATGCAGGAAGAATGTGTACCTGGGGCATCGTTGATTTCTTCCGACCAACCATCAATGTCGAAAGAAAGGAAAGCATTTCAAAGGTGAGGCAGATCACCGGAAGAAGCCCGCCCTCCGTACTGGTGATCACATACTTGATATGGTCAATGATTTACAAGTAATCTTTGGAAAGGGTCCTAGCGGACTATCTGTTCCGACTGACGATGCGGGACGCGCACCCATGTGGAAGAAGAGATCTATATTTTGGGACCTACCCTATTGGAAAGTCCTAGAGGTCCGCTCTGCAATCGACGTGATGCACGTGACGAAGAATCTTTGCGTGAACCTGCTAGGCTTCTTGGGAGTGTATGGGAAGACAAAATATACACCGGAGGCACGGGAGGAACAGCAACGTGTGCATGAAAAAGACGGCATGCATCCAAAGCAGTATGAAGGTCCTGCCAGCTATGCTCTTACCAAAGAAGAGAAGGAAATCTTCTTTGAATGCCTGCTCAGTATGAACGTCCCATCTGGCTTCTCATCGAATATAAAGGGAATAATAAATATGGCAGAGAAAAAGTTCCAGAACCTAAAGTCTCATGACTGCCACGTGATTATGACGCAACTGCTTCCGGTTGCATTGAGGGGGCTTCTACCGGAAAATGTTCGATTAGCCATTGTGAAGCTATGTGCATTCCTCAATGCAATCTCTCAGAAGGTGATCGATCCAGAAATCCTGCCAAGGTTAAGGAGTGATTTGGTGCAATGTCTTGTTAGTTTTGAGCTGGTGTTCCCACCATCCTTCTTCAATATCATGATGCACGTCCTAGTTCATCTAGTCGACAAGATTGTCGTTCTGGGCCCTGTATTTCTACACAATATGTTCCACTTTGAGAGGTTCATGGGAGTCTTAAAGAAATATGTTCGTAACCGCGCTAGGCCAGAAGGAAGCATCTCCATGGGCCATCAAACAGAGGATGTCATTGGGTTTTGTGTTGACTTCATTCCTGATAAGAAGATTGGTCTCCCTCAATCGCGGTATGAGGGGAGACTGACTGGAAAAGGCACGCTAGGAGCGGACTCAATAATATGTAGGGACGGGCATTCTTGGTCTCAAGCACACTACACAGTTCTACAGAATTCTACCTTGGTGACCCCGTATGTCGATGAACACAAGAATATTCTGCGCTCCAAACACCTGGAGCAGTGTGACGACTGGATTACATATGAACACATCAGGACTTTCGGCAGTTGGTTGCAAAAACGTCTCATGGGTGACAACACTGTTTATGATGAGCTGTACTCGTTGGCCAGGGGACCATCTTCGACTGTATTGACTTACAAAGGGTACGAGATAAATGGGAATACATTTTACACGATCGCCCAAGATCAAAAGAGCACCAACCAAAACAGCGGTGTCCGCTTTGATGCAGCAACCAAGAGGGGAAAGGACACATATTATGGTTACATAGTGGACATATGGGAACTTGACTATGGACATGATTTCAAGGTCCCTTTGTTTCAGTGCAAATGGGTCAATCTGTCAGGAGGCGGGGTACAGGTAGACCCACAGTACGGAATGACAACAGTGGATCTGAATAATCTTGGGTACACAGACGAACCATTCGTCCTAGCCAATGATGTGGCGCATGTTTTCTATGTGAAGGACATGTCTACCAAACCGAGAAAAAGAAAAGATAAGGAAGCGAATACATCATACGATGAGCCAAAGCGCCACATAGTTCTTTCAGGAAAAAGAGACATCATGGGATTGGAGGGCAAGACAGACATGTCTAAAGATTATGAAAAGTTTCATGAAATTCCTCCCTTCAAAGTCAAGGCTGACCCAAGCACCCTGTTAAACGATGAAGATTATCCATGGTTACGGCGCAATAAGCAAAGGACACAAGCGAAGAAAAAGTGAAGACTTTCTCTCCACAACTATTATGATGATGCCTTTGATCTAGAATATCACTGCAGTAACATGTGAAGAAATGAAATGCCTTTTGATCTAGATTGTCCGTTTTGTACACGAAGTGCATCCAGTCTTTGCCGTAACCCTCTCAACTTTTTATAACATGCTATGTGGGTGAAATGATGATACCATGCCAACTTTCAACCTTTTCAGAGTTCATTTGTAGTGCTTTTCAATTTCAGGGTCATTTAGCTTAAAAAAATCAGTAAATGCATGAAAAATACCAGATGAAGTCAGAAAGGGTTGAAAATTGATGATGTGGCTTTGAATGGTTCATTTTGAACACACAAAAAGTCTGGAGTTCAAATAAGTTCAAAAAAATGAAATCCCTTTGTAACAGATGAGTTTTTGTCCGAAACCCTGATACTTCGAAAGAGATTGTCTGTTTTGTACACGAAGTGCATCCAGTTTTTGCGTAACCCTCTCAACTTTTTAGCACATGCTATGTGGATGAAATGATGATACCATGCCAACTTTCAACCTTTTCAGAGTTCATTTGTAGTGCTTTTCAATTTCAGGGTCATTTAGCTCAAAGAATGAACTAATAGCAAAAAGAATGAACTAGAAAACTTTTATGAAACTCTAATAGCAAAAATAATGAACTAAAAATAATCAATTAAACCTCTAATATTTTTGAAACTAAAATTATATAAAATTTATGCAACTAAAATTATCAAAGTATTTTTTGTTCAAAACATTAATAGCAAAAAGAATTTTTATAAAGAAATTTTTTGTTAGAAACTTTAATAGCAAACTAAAATAACAAAATTTGTTTTTGATTAAAACAGACATTTAAAATAACCTAAAAATTACCAAATTGAATATAATGATAAAACACAGTAATATTAAATAGCAGGAAAAAGAATCACTCAAAAATCTATTTTTTTAGTAAAGTTATTCACAAACTATGATTCACACAAATTTCAAAAAATTCAAATTTAAAAACTAATGGCACTAACAGAAAGTTTATAATTTTTGTGACCTAAAAGCAAAAAGAATCACTGAAAAACAGTAAGTATTTAGCTGTAAGTAGGAACAAAATAAAATAAATAAAGCAAAAAACAAAACAAAAAATAAAACAGTAAGTATTAAGGTCCCTGTTTCTGGGCTGCTGAAAACTGACCTTTGGTCCCGGTTGGAGGCACCAACCGGGACCAATGCACCCCTTTAGTCCCGGTTGGTGCCACCAACCGGGACCAAAGGTCCCTGTTTCCCGCCCTTTGGGCTGCTGAAAACTGACCTTTGTTCCCGGTTGGTGGCGCCAACCGGGACTAAAGGGGTGCATTGGTCCCGGTTGGTGCCACCAACCGGGACCAATGCTCTGGGTATATAAGTAGCACTTAGGAATTTTCAGTTCTCATCTCGCCCCCCGCCCCCGAAGAGGCCGACGAAATCGACGCCGCCCGCCGCCCCCGTCCCAGCCGTCGCCGCCGCCCGCCGCCCCCGTCGTCGCCGTCGCTCGCCGCCCCCGTCGTCGCCCGCCGCCCCCGTAGTCGCTCGCCGCCCGCCGCCCCCGTCGTCGCCCCCCCCCCCCCGTCGCCCCCGCCATCGCCCGCCGCCCGCCGCCCGCCGCCCCCGCCGTCGCCGTTGCCCCCGTCGTCGCTGCCACGTCAATATTTGGTCAATATTTTTTTGTTCATATTTTTTTTGTTCATGAAAACTTGGTCAATATTTTTTTGTTCATACAATATTTTTTTTGTTCATAGAAATTAGTTAAAATGAGGGGGGGCATGAGGGGTGAGCGGCGTTGTCGTCTACCCCCTCCCCGATAACTTCGACATGAGGGGGGACGTCGGACATGACATGAGGGGTGAGCGTCGTTGTCGTCTACCCCCTCCCCGATAACTTCGACATGAGGGGGGACGTCGGACATGACATGAGGGGGGACGTCGGACGTCGGACATGAGGGGTGAGCGTCGTTGTCATCTACCCCCTCCCCGATAACTTCGACATGAGGGGGGACGTCGAACATGACATGAGGGGTGAGCGTCGTTGTCGTCTACCCCCTCCCCGATAACTTCGACATTAGGGGGGGACGTCGGACATGACATGAGGGGGGACGTCGGACATGAGGGGTGAGCGTTTTTGTCGTCTACCCCCTCCCCGATAACTTTGACATGAGGGGGGACGTTGGACATGACATGAGGGGTGAGCGTCGTTGTCGTCTACCCCCTCGCCGATAACTTCGACATGAGGGGGGACGTCGGACATGACATGAGGGGGGACGTCAGACGTCGGACATGAGGGGTGAGCGTCGTTGTCGTCTACCCCCTCCCCGATAACTTCGACATGAGGGGGGACGTCGGACATGACATGAGGGGTGAGCGTCGTTGTCGTCTACCCACTCCCCGATAACTTCGACATGAGGGGGGACGTTGGACATGACATGAGGGGGGACGTCGGACGTCAGACATGAGGGGTGAGCATCGTTGTCGTCTACCCCCTCCCCGATAACTTCGACATGAGGGGGGACGTCGGACATGACATGAGGGGTGAGCGTCGTTGTCGTCTACCCCCTCCCCGATAACTTCGACATGAGGGGGGACGTCGGACATGACATGAGGGGGGACGTCAGACGTCGGACATGAGGGGTGAGCGTCGTTGTCGTCTACCCCCTCCCCGATAACTTCGACATGAGGGGGGACGTCGGACATGACATGAGGGGTGAGCGTCGTTGTCGTCTACCCCCTCCCCGATAACTTCGACATGAGGGGTGGCGTCGGACATGACATGAGGGGGGACGTCGGACGTCGGACATGAGGGGTGAGCGTCGTTGTTGTCTACCCCCTCCCCGATAACTTCGACATGAGGGGGGACGTCGGACATGTCATGTGGATTTTTTTGTTCATATAGAAAACTCCGGTAACATAGATTTATCAAGAATGCCCCCATTATGGATGTGCACAAGTTGATCCAATTTTTTTCTGATCTCATCTATATATATATTCTTCTATATGTCACATTGTCTGTCAAAGTATTGAAGAAATCCATGGCTTCATCATTAGCCGGAAGTAACAGGCTTATGATGCTACGAAGCTCTTCAAAGTTGTTTTGGAACGGAGTTCCGGATATAATAATTTGCTTTTTGGTACGAAATTCAGCAAAGGCCTTCCAAATAGCGATATTAGGAAGGCTCTTGCTGAACTTCGTACCAAAAAGCTAATTAATTATCCTATCCGGGACTCCGTTCCAAAACAATTTGGAGAGCTTCGTACCATTATGCGCCTGTTACTTCCGGCTAATGATGAAGCCTTGGTTACACTAGACAACATGACATATAGAAGGGTAGATGAGATCAGGAAAAATATGGACCATTTTCTGCACATCTAGAATGGCGCCATTTTGTTAAATCCCTTAAAGGTTAAGAGAATCCCTTTTTTGACATTCATGAGAGAGGCGGTCCGGACGTCGGACATTCATGAGAGAGGCGGTCCGGACGTCGGACATTCATGTTTGTATATTAATTGCCATATTGTAATATTCGCAGAAACTATGGATCAAAGAGACTTGGAACAAGAACAGTTGTTGGGGGAGATAATCCTCGCCGGACGTGATGTCTTGTCATTTCTCAACGACACCGATGGTCTGGAAGGAGAGGATGACGGCTCCGGTGATCGAACAATGGAGGAGGAAGGACATGATCATGATGGCTCCGGTGACCTAATGCCGGAGGAAGAAGGAAACCATGATGACGGCTTCGGTGACCGAACAGAGGAGGGAGCTGTTGCAAAGTCCGGCGAGGTATATATATTAATTAAGCCTGTGCTGACTAGCTAATTGATGCATTAATTGTTTTGGTATGTACATATATTAACTCTTCTTTCTTCTTTTATAGCCCTCCGGATCGAGCCAAACTTCGGTAACGAGACGAGGCCCGAAGAGAAGGTTGCGCAAGGATGAAAGGTTCACGATCACAGCACTCGCGGAGAGGATCGAGAAGGAAAACGAGGACATATGTCGTGGCCAAGTGAGGGACCATTTTGCAAAGAAAACTCCACCTCCGAAGGAGAAGCTAGATCCGGTGAAAGTGAAGCGCACTATCGATGCCCTGAAGCGACCACCACCGCCTCCGCCGGATTCCAACTATGTCTGCTGTCTTAAAAAGACATATCAAGATGCGCGGCAGTTGGGAAGTACTTCCAGTGATGCAAGGTTAGCAGAACGAAGAAGTGGGAAAAAAATTCCCCAGCTCGGCGAACAGGTGAACCAATCGTGCCCCCCGCTCAAGGTGTCTAGCGATATCATTGCTAATCATCCGGGGATGGTGCCCGGTACCAATCCTGGTGATTACTTGGGGGATGATGTAATTTTTGAAACGACTGAGGTTACAAAAGAAGAATATAAATACGTGCACGGGAAGCCTCTCGTCAAACCTGATCATCCTCCTCTAACAACGATGATGTACAAATTGCATGAGTGGTACATGAAAACCTGCAGGGAGTCTGGGAAAGACACTATGTATGTGGCAGTGAAACCAGAGCACGAATTCATTGGACTCAGCGTGATGCCTATTGAATTTGTGGAGTTATTTCAGTTATACAATCAACTGGCCCTCGACAAACAACTCATGACTTCCTACTGTCTGTAAGTATTACTTCTATAGTTAAGTCTCTAGCTCAGCTCGTTCATTGCATGTATATATAATTATCCTCACTATATTATGCAGATTGAAGATCGTCGAATGCAAAAAAGCAGGAATCTTCGACGTTGGGTTCATTAGCCCAGATGCCGTAAATGAATGGACGGTACGAAATGAAATCAAAGAGACCGAGGAGAACTTGCTAAAGTCGTTCCTTATACATCAAAACAAAAGGGAAATACTCTTTCCTTATAACTTCAAGTGAGTGTTGCTGTCTTCTCTGTATACTCGGTTTCGCTTACTCGAGGTTAAGTAATGTAATTGATGAGTTATATATGCGTGCGCAGTTTCCACTTTATTCTGCTATCCATTAAGCTTGACGGGGCATTAGTAACTGTCTTAGACTCGAGACGTAAAGATCCCGAGAATTATGCGGACATGACTGCAATGCTCAAGAAGTAAGTTCAGTCAATACCGGGACCATATCGGCATGCAACTTTCGTTAATTTCCTGATATCAAGTAATCATTTTCTTTGCCTGGCAGGGTTTGGAAGAAGTTCACCCAAAAGGTTCCCGGTCTAAACAAAGAGTTGCGATTTACGCACCCCAAAGTAAGTAGTACTAGCTAGTTCCGCGCATCTCTAATTGATTCAAATTTTCATCAATATATCATTACCATGCTTGCTTATCAGTTTGATTGAACTCTATTCTCGTAAAGTGCTTGTACCAGAAAGAAGGGACTGTTTTATGTGCATACTACGTATGCGAGTTCATTCGCCACTCGACCTCTGAGTGGGGCTTCTCTGACAAACAATTTGAAGTATGTAAATAATATTCACAATTTTATTTTATATATTACCATCAATTGTGTTGAGTTTTATTCATATATATGCATGTATTGACCCCCTTCTTTAAATTAGATCTGGCAGATGCGGGATGAACTCCTACCACATGATCGCATACGAGCAATTCAAGAGGAATTGGCAGGATTCTTTCTTGACCACGTCATACCTAAAAACGGAGAATACCATGTGGATTTGTGATTGGATCTTAGGTCGATGATGTTAGGGATTGTAAAAGATGTTATATTGTATATATGTAGTAGCGTCGGATAGATATACGAAAACTTGTTGTTCGACCAAGCACGGAGAAAGAGATGTCACTTCTCTCTATATATGTTCAGCATGACGATCTTGTGTAATTAATGGTTTCCTTCATTTTCTTATTAGCTAGCGTCGAGTTCTCTCTATATGTATAGTAGCTAGCGTCGACCAAGCACGGAGAAAGAGAGGACACTTCTCTCTATTAGCTAGCTAACACAATATGAAACCCCTAAATTAACCCTCCAAACCCCCCCCCCCCCACCCCCCTTCAAAAAAAAACCCCAGCTCCTGCCAGATGCTGACGCGTGGATGCCCTTTGGTCCCGGTTGGTGTGACCAACCGGGACTAAAGGTCCTCCTGCCTGGGCTCCCCGCAGCGGCCACGTGGAGCCCCTTCTGTCCCGGTTTGTAAGCGAACCGGGACTAAAGGTTCTGGGCTTTAGTCCCGACCCTTTAGTCCCGGTTCCAGAACCGGGGCTAATGGGCCTCTGGAACCGGGACAAATGGGCCGTTTTCTACTAGTGCCCCCTTGCACACATCACACATACTACAACTACATCTACTCTAAGTATTTCAAGTGTAAAAGACGGGAGTCATAGGACATACCTTCATGATTGTGAATTTACACACTTCTCTTCCTTATTCTTGCATTCTTCGTTATCCGGGTAGATCAACTCCTCTGAAAACAAAATTCAAACGAACTCCAAGGGATAAAAAGGATAAGAACAAAACAAAGCTTATTATGTTTTTTGGGGTTTTGGAAACTAAGTTGCAAACAAAAAATTGCAAAGGCAAAAAGAAAAAGAAATGCAAATAAAAAGAAAATTATTGGAACAAACCAACACAAGTGTTTTCAAGCTCCTTGAGCTTACGTACAACCTCATTGCATTTTATTCAAATACCGCCACATCTTGATGGAGACGTGGTAGTGACATCCAAACTTAAGCTTTTGCAAGCCCAAATTGGCGGGGTCATTGTGCCGGCAACTCAGGAGCCCATCCTTGGCTCCAGTTGGAGAAGCTCAAACTCATGCAGGCGGACGTGTCTTGAAGGGACTCGGCGAGGTTGCTCATATTGTTGATGGAGCCTTGGAGACTGTAGATATCCACGTAGATGGTGTAGTCTTGTTGTGTCTGCTCTTGGGGTGCTCTTCTTCTTCATCGATGGCGAGTTCTTATTCGTCTACCTGTTCAGGTCCTGGGCCTTCTTGGTTAAAAGCTGCATCTCCATCATGTGGCACATAATGTAGTTGTCCATGTTCTATGGAGAAACGGTTAGGCTTAGGAGTAGGCAACAAGTGTGCCACTTCTACTTCTCGAGCATGCGTTGGTTTCCGTGAAGAGGAACGGGTGATGCAGCAAAGTAGATAAGTATTTCCCTCAGTTGTTGAGAACCAATGTATCAATCCAGTAGGAGATACAAGCAAGTCCCCAATAGATGTACCTACACAAAGAATCAAACACTTGCACCCAACGCTATAAAGGGGTTGTCAATCCCTTCACGGTTACTTGCAAGGATGAGATCTGATAGAGATAGATAGAATAGGTTGCTTGAACGGAAAGTAAAACAAAAGTAAAAATAATGCAGCAAAGTATTTTTGGTATTTTTGGTTTTATATCTGAAAGTATAATATGGAAAATAGACCCGGGGGCCATAGGTTTCACTAGAGGCTTCTCTCATGATGGGAAGTATTACGGTGGGTGAACAAATTACTGTCGAGCAATTGATAGAAAAGCGAATAGTTATGAAGATATCCAAGGCAATGATTATGAATATAGGCATCACGTCCGTGTCAAGTAGACCGAAACGATTCTGCATCTACTACTATTACTCCACACATCGACCGACTCCTGCCTGCATCTAGAGTATTAAGTTCATGAAGAACAGAGTAACGCATTAGGTAAGATGACATGATGTAGAGGGATAAACTCAAGCAATATGATGAAAACCCCATCTTTTTATCCTCGAAGGCAACAATACAATACGTGCCTCGCTACCCCTACTATGTCACTGGGTGAGGACACCGCAAGATTGAACCCAAAACTAAGCACTTCTCCCATTGCAAGAATTACCAATCTAGTTGGCCAAACCAAACCAATAACTCGAAGAGACTTGCAAAGATATGAAATCATGCATATAAGAATTCAGAAAAGACTCAAATAATATTCAAAGATAATCTGAACATAAACCCACAATTCATCGGATCTCGACAAACATACCGCAAAAGAGTATTACATCGGATAGATCTCCATGAAGATCATGAAGAACATGGTATTGAGGAGCAAAGAGAGAGAAGAAGCCATCTAGCTACTAGCTATGGACCCGAAGGTCTGTGGTGAACTACTCACGCATCATCGGAGGGGCAATGGAGTTGATGTAGATGCCCTCCGTGATCGAATCCCCCTCCGGCAGATTACCGAAAAAGGCTCCAAGATTGGATCTCACGGGAACCGAGGCTCCTGGCGGCGGAAAAGTGGTTTCGTAGCTCTTTTTAGTATCCAGGGAATATTTGTGAATTTATAGGCCGAAGAATAGGGTTGGGGGAGTTGCCGTGGGCCCACAAACCAGGGGGCGCGCCCTACCCCCCTGGGCGCGCCCCTGTGGCTTGTGGCCACACGGCGGCTCTCCTGCCTTGGTCTCCAAGCTTGGTAGATGTCTTCTGGTCCAAGAAAAATTATCCCAAAGATTTTATTCCGTTTGGACTCCGTTTAATATTCCTTATCTGCAATACTCAAAAACAAGGAAAAAAACAGAAACTGGCACTAGGCTCTAGATTAATAGGTTAGTCCCAAAAATAATATAAAATAGCATATTAATGCATATAAAACATCCAAAACAGATAACATAATAGCATGGAACAATAAAAAATTATAGATACGTTGGAGACGTATCAAGCATCCCCAAGCTTAATTCCTGCTCGCCCTCGAGTAGGTAAATGATAAAAACAGAATATTTGATGTGGAATGCTTCCTAACATATTTATCCATGTAATATTCTTTATTGTGGCATGAATATTCAGATCCGTAAGATTCAAAACAATAGTCTAATATTGACATAAAAACAGTAATACTTTGAGCACACCAACAAGGCAATCGTGTCCTTTCGAAATAACATGGCCTTAGAAAGTTATCCCTACAAAATCATATGGTCTGGCTATGCTCCATCTTCCCCACACAAAGTATCTAAATCATGCACAACCCTGATGAACAAGCCAAGCAATTGTTTCACACTTTTAATGTTCTCAAACCTTTTCAACTCTCACGCAATACATGAGCGCGAGCCATGGATATAGCACTATAGGTGGAATAGAATATGGTGGAGGTTGCAAGGGAAAGGAAGAAGATGGTCTCACATCAACTAGGCGTATCAACGGGCTATGGAGATGCCCATCAATAGATATCAATGTGAGTGAGTAGGGATTTCCATGCAACGGGTGCACTAGAGCTATAAGTGTATGAAAGCTCAAAAAGAAAACTAAGTGGTCGTGCAAGATGAAATTCCACTAGTTATATGAAAGTGACAAAATAGGAGACTCTCTATCATGAAGATCATGGTGCTACTTTGAAGCACAAGTGTGGAAAAATATAGTAGCAATTGTCCCTTCTCTCTTTCTCTCATTTTTTTCTTCCTTTTTTTTCTTCTTTTTTTTATTTTGGTGGGCATCTTTGGCCTCTTTTTTTTATTTGGGCTTCGCTGGCCTCTTTTATTTTTTGTAAAGTCTGGATACTCATCCCAACTTGTGAGGGAGTCATGGCTTCCATCATCCTTTTCTCACACGGGACAATGCTCTAATAATGAAAATCATCACACTTTTATTTACTTACAACTCAAAAGGAAAATTACAACTCGATACCTATGACAAAATATGACTCAATATGTAATGTGAAAGTGATGGTGCATGTCATGAAAAGCGAAACGGTGGAGGTTGCATGGCAATATATCTCGGAATGGCTATGGAAATGCCATAATAGGTAGGTATGGTGGTTGTTTTGCGGAAAATATATGGTGGCTGTTTTGAGGAAGGTGGGTTGGATGTACCGGCGAAAGTTGCGCGGTACTAGAGAGGCTAGCAAAGGTGGAAGGGTGAGAGTGCGTATAATCCATGGACTCAACATTAGTCATAAAGAACTCACATACTTAGTGCAAAAGTCTATTAGTCATCAAACAAAGCATTAGATGCATGCTCCTAGGGGAGAGGTTGGTAGGAGTTAACCATCGCGCGCTCCCGACCCTCACACAAAGGTCGACAATATATTATACAAATCATGCTCCGACTTTGTTACATAACGGTTCACCATACGTGCATGCTACGGGAATCACAAGCTTCAACACAAGTATCTCTTCCAATTCACAACTACTCACTAGCATGACTCTCATATTACCATCTCCATTATCTCAAAACTATATGCAAGGAATCAAACTTCTCATAGTATCCAATGCACTTAATATGAAAGTTTTTATTATATGCCTCTTGGATGCCTATCATGTTAGGACTAAAATCATAACTTAAACAAATTACCATGCTGTTTTAAGAAACTCTCAAAATAATATAAGTGAGGTACGAGAGTTCAATAATTTCTATAAAATATAACATCACCGTGCTCTAAAAAGATATAAGTGAAGCACTAGAGCAACATTGCCTAGCTCAAAAGATATAAGTGAAGCACATAGAGTATTCTAATAAATTCACAAATCAGTGTGTCTCTCTCAAAAAGGTATGCAGCAAGGATGATTGTGGCAAACTAAAAAGCAAAGACTCATATCATACAAGACGCTCCAAGCAAAACACATATCATGTGGTGAATAAAAATATAGCCTCAAGTAAATTTACCGATGGATTGAAGACGAAAGAGGGGATGCCTTCCGGGGCATCCCCAAGCTTAGGCTTGTTGGTATCCTTTAGTATGGCTCGGGGTGCCTTGGGCATCCCCAAGCTTAGGCTCTTGCCACTCCTTATTCCATAGTCCATCAAATCTTTACCCAAAACTTGAAAACTTCACAACACAAAACTCAACAGAAAACCCATGAGATCCGTTAGTATAAGAAAAATAAATCACCACTTTAGGTACTGTTGCGAACCCATTCTTTATTTATATTGATGTAATATCTACTGTATTCTAACTTCTCCATGGTTCATACCCCCCGATACAACCCATAGATTCATCAAAATAAGCAAACAACACAAAGAAAACAGAATCTGACTAAAACAGAACAGTCTGTAGCAATCTATAGACTTCTAATACCTATGTAACTCCCAAAATTCTGAAAAATTAAGACAATTAGGAAAATTTGTATATCAATCTTGTGTAAAAAATTTAGATTAAAAGCACGTTCCAGTGAATTTACAAAATTCCTGGACTGAGAGAAAAAGTTTCTGTTTTTCAGCAAAATCAAATCAACAAACACCGTAGACCATCCCAAAGGTCTTACTTGGCTCAAACACTAATTTAAAAAAGAAAACACAATTATTACAGAAGTAATAATGTGCAAAACACACCAAAACAGAAGCAAAAAAAACAGAAAGAAAAAAATAAAATTGGGTTGCCTCCCAACAAGCGCTATTGTTTAACACCCCTAGCTAGGCAAAAGGCCGGAAAATTGTTCTTTCATAACAAGATTTAGCAAGGCAGCATTAATTTCATAAGATTCCGCACTTGTGGCGGGAGCAATCGGAGTACTAATAAAATCATTATTATTAGTATTGGAAAATTCACACAACTTGGTATTCTCTTGAGTCATCGTGACAAAGCAAGCAATCTAGCACACAAGCAAACGAAAAGCAAACGAAAAGACGAACGGAAGAAGGGCGAATAAAAAGGCAAATCTTTTTGAAAAATCATTTTAGAAGTGGGGGAGAGGAAAACGAGAGGCAAATGGCAAATAATGTAAATGCAAGAGATGAGTTTGTGATGGGTACTTGGTAGGCTTGATGTAGATCTCCCCGGCAACGGCGACAGAAATCCTTCTTGCTACTTCTCGAGCATGCATTGGTTTCCGTGAAGAGGAACGGGTGATGCAGCAAAGTAGATAAGTATTTCCGTCAGTTGTTGAGAACCAAGGTATCAATCCAGTAGGAGATACAAGCAAGTCCCCAATAGATGTACCTACACAAAGAATCAAACACTTGAACCCAATGCTATAAAGGGGTTGTCAATCCCTTCACGGTTACTTGCAAGGATGAGATCTGATAGAGATAGATAGAATAGATTGCTTGAACGGAAAGTAAAACAAAAGTAAAAATAATGCAGCAAAGTATTTTTGGTATTTTTGGTTTTAGATCTGAAAGTATAATATGGAAAATAGACCCGGGGGCCATAGGTTTCAATAGAGGCTTCTCTCATGATGGCAAGTATTACGGTGGGTGAACAAATTACTGTCGAGCAATTGATAGAAAAGCGAATAGTTATGAAAATATCCAAGGCAATGATTATACATATAGGCATCACGTCCGTGTCAAGTAGACCGAAACGATTCTGCATCTACTACTATTACTCCACACATCGACCGACTCCTGCCTGCATCTAGAGTATTAAGTTCATGAAGAACAGAGTAACGCATTAGGTAAGATGACATGATGTAGAGGGATAAACTCAAGCAATATGATGAAAACCCCATCTTTTTATCCTCGATGGCAACAATACAATACGTGCCTCGCTACCCCTACTATGTCACTCGGTGAGGACACCGCAAGATTGAACCCAAAACTAAACACTTCTCCCATTGCAAGAATTACCAATCTAGTTGGCAAAACCAAACCAATAACTCGAAGAGACTTGCAAAGATATGAAATCATGCATATAATAATTCAGAAAAGACTCAAATAATATTCATAGATAATCTGAACATAAACCCACAATTCATCGGATCTCGACAAACACACCGCAAAAAAGTATTACATCGGATAGATCTCCATGAAGATCATGAAGAACATGGTATTGAGGAGCAAAGAGAGAGAAGAAGCCATCTAGCTACTAGCTATGGACCCGAAGGTCTGTGGTGAACTACTCACGCATCATCGGAGGGGCAATGGAGTTGATGTAGATGCCCTCCGTGATCGAATCCCCCTCCGGCAGATTACTGAAAAAGGCTCCAAGATTGGATCTCACGGAAACCGAGGCTCCTGGTGGCAGAAAAGTGTTTTCGTGGCTCTTTTTGGTATCCAGGGAATATTTGTGAATTTATAGGCCGAAGAATAGGGTTGGGGGAGTTGTCGTGGGCCCACAAGCCAGGGGGGCGCGCCCTACCCCCCTGGGCGCGCCCCTGTGGCTTGTGGCCACACGGCGGCTCTCCTGCCTTGGTCTCCAAGCTTGGTAGATGTCTTCTGGTCCAAGAAAAATTATCCCGAAGATTTTATTCCGTTTGGACTCCGATTAATATTCCTTATCTGCAATACTCAAAAACAAGGAAAAAACAGAAACTGGCACTAGGCTCTAGATTAATAGGTTAGTCCCAAAAATAATATAAAATAGCATATTAATGCATATAAAACATCCAAAACAGATAATATAATAGCATGGAACAATAAAAAATTATAGATACGTTGGAGACGTATCAGCCACTTCAGGAATTTTAATGCAATGACGACCACGGCTAACTACTACCACTCCAGCGCTAGTAAGAACACGAGCATTTACAAGGGTGTTACCGCCAATGGGGCAAAGCCGATTGTAGTTGAGACCAAGGGAGTTGGCCAACATGGTGATCACTCCTCCGCACACGATATCTCCTTGTGCATGATTTGCTTGATGCACGAGGTGTAGAAAAATTATTGCCCCTAAGTTGGGCGAATAACCGATGTCAAGGTTTGTTGCTTTCCCAAAAACTAACATGTTCTCATCATTCACCTTAGAAACTTCTCATCATGCCTGCAACGAGTTAGTGATAACATAATAAAAATAATGTATACCAGGACTTTCAATGCAACTGCCTCTTTGCCTAGAGCCATGGATACTCATATGGTAGAAGGATTGCCTCGGCTGTGGGTTAGTGAAATCATAGACATATCGAAGATCATCATCATTGTTGGGGAAGCCAAAGTGGTTACACCAGTCATCGAGAGTGATGTTGAAGTCTTGGTTCAAGAGATGGAAAGTGATCCGCTCCTCCTCATAGGCATTTGGCACAAGCCCTACATTATGCGAGAGAGTGCTAAGAAACTCAAGCCTCATGCGTTCAAAGGTCTCCCATCCTTGATAGACAAAATGATGCAACCCGACATTATTACAAAGCAAACTGAAATGATTAGTAATACCTAGCTTAACGAGTGTTTGAATCACAAGCCCACTTGATTTTGATATTTCTTCTAGTAAGCCCACTTAGGACGCGAAGGTGAAGGCCTATTCCATCGAGCCGTCCCTCGAGGGTTCTTCGGCGCGGTCACGTGTGCCTTGCCCTAGGAAGACCGACGAGGAGTTGGTTGAAGAATTCCGATGCTAGGTTACGTGGGTCGAATGACTTCAACGATCCGACCATGGGCGCCTCGCGTCAACCAGAGCATGAGATGGGCACGGTAGGTCACATCCTCATTTTTTTTATTTTATTACAAAACACTTCATACAAAACATCTGGAAAAAATGTTAACCAAACGTTTCAAAAAGCGTCGGAACTCTTCAGCCAACTCCTCGTCAGTCTTCCTCAGGCAAGGCATGTGTGACCGCGTTGAGGAAGACTGACGAGGATAGTCCTCTCCTATAAAAAAAACACGTGCGCCACAACCCTGTCAGGCTACCCAGAGAACGGTCGTGCCTCTCCTCGTGTTCTAGCCATCTTTGTGTACACACCCCTCTACACAGCCGCATGTACGTACGTGGTTAATTGGTCATCACCAATATTGTGTGCAAATTAGTCCGATATTTGAACGATGTGCTCCCGCCAGTTCTAGCAAAATTGGCTGACATGTCAAACCGACAGCATGTCAAAGAACTTCTTGACTAACACCTGTTATCCAGTCCTACAATCCGACATTTTGAACTCTTATCTACAATCCTCGGTCAAACGGTTGTTTGTTAAAATTTAAATCCAGCATGCAAGAGGCTGGATAGGGTTCTACCGTCCGACTTCGACTTGAGAGACGCTGATCGCTAAGCTCGTATATATGTACGTTCGTCACCAACACATCGGCTCAATGATAAGTTTAAAATGCGTTTTTGCATGGGGTTTTGGAAGAGGAGGTTTATATGAACAGTCATCTAGGTATGCAGATAAGAAAACACCTCACTATGTGTGTAAGCTTGACAAGGCGCTTTATGGTTTGAAACAAGCACCAAGAGAATGGGAGTTAAAGCACCTTAGCTTTGGGCTTTGTTGCATCTAAAGCTGACACACCAATTTTTATATACAACAAGGCAAACAAACTTATATTTGTGCTGATATATGTTGATGATATTATAGTTGCAAGCTCTTCACAAAATGCTACTAATGCTCTCCTACATGATCTAAGTTCAGAGTTTGCTTTGAAAGATTTCGGTGATCTACACTTCGTCCTATGCATTAAAGTTAAGAAGATTCAAGATGACATAGTAGTGAATCAAGGAAACATATTCTACTAAACTCCTAACTCGTATGTTAATGAAGGACTGTAAGCCTTCACCCACATCATTTTCTTCTTCAGAAAACAATTCAACTTTTGAAGGAGAGCCACTTCAGGAAGAAGAGAGTACGAAATACAGAAGTGTTGTAGGAGCCTTACAGTACTTAACACTGACAAGACCAGATATATCTTTTGCTGTTAATAATGTTTGTCCGTATCTACATGTACCTACTATTGTACATTGGACAGTCGTTAAAAGAATTGTACCATATATAAAACACACTATGAGCTTAGGTCTTCAGTTCAGATGTTCTAGCTTCACTTTTTTTAGTGCCTTTTCTGATGCTGACTGGACAGGATGAAGTGATGACGGAAAGTTGGAGGATTTGCAGTATTCTTTGGTCCTAATCTCATTTCCTGAAGTGCAAGAAAACATGCTACAATGTCGAGGTCAAGTACTAAAGCTGAATATAAGTCATTAGCAAATGTCACAGCTGAAATTATCTGATTGGAGTCACTACATAATGACCTGGGAATCAAGCAATGTCGTGTATCATGTCTATGGTGTGACAACTTGAGAGCTACTTATCTCTCTATTGATCCAGTCTTTCATGGCAGAACCAAACACATTGAAATTGACTTTCACTTTGTTCAAGAAAAAGTAGCAGAGAAGAAGTCGTACATCCGGTTCATTCCCTCTAGAGATCAGGTAGCAGATGGTTTCACAAAAGCTTTACCATTCAAGCCATTTGAGAAGTTCAAGAAAAATCTTAATATAGGATATTCGAGATTAAGGAAGGGCGTTAGACGTATCTTTACCAAATAATAAAGCACAAAATAATTTTGCCCGTTCATCATCATCTAAATTACCCTCGAAGTTGCTAAGAATTACCCACCAATGCAACCCGTAAGTGACAAAAACGATTCGCTTTTTTCCTTTATAAATCATCTGTTCTCGCTGGTTCAATGCGTAGCTATATATGCTTTCATATGGCACAAGTACATGTGCATCCCACCGGCTAGACGCTCGCTCGTTCACCTGGGAAATGCACCAGCTAAGGCCCCTAAATGACCGCTCAGTGATAAAGGAGGTGGGGGTGCAAAGACAGCCAGGAGGTTTGCCTAGAAGCAGCCACCCTTTAAAGAGTGCGTAATAGCTCACTGATCGAGCGCCCTTGCGCTGAAGATGAACGGGGCTAAGCGATCTGCCGAAGCTGTGGGATGTCAAAATGCATCGGTAGAGGAGCGTTCCGCCTTAGAGGGAAGCAACCGCGAAAGGTTTGATCCCACTTTCTCCCCCTTTTTCCTCCCTTTTCTTACTTATTATTGGCAGCTGCCCGATTGGGCCGGCCAGCGCGGCCTTCATATCTCTTTTTGTCCTTTCTTACACTCAGTTTTTCTTTCTTTTTGTTTTATTTCAAAAATACTCTGAATATTTCTATTACAAAAATCACTAATATTTTTTGCAAAATTTGCAAAAATGTTAATCATGCACTAAAGAAATGTTAAACTTCTCTAGAAAAAATGTTTCCATTGTATACAAACAAATGGATAGTGTGTATGGAAAACAAAATTAGGGAAATAATAATGTAGGTTTCTATTTTTTTGAAAACATTTAAGCATGCATTAAAAAATGTTAAATGTGCATAATTGTTTTTTCTGATGTATACAAAAAATATACAATGTGTATAGAACAAAGTAGGTATAAAAAATTATAAGTTTTCAAAAATATTAATCGTGTATTTGGACAATGTTAAATGTGTATATAAAAAATGATCATGAAGTATATAAGAAATGTAGAATGTGTATAGAAAAAGTAGACATAAAAAAATATGTTTAAAAAAAATGTTGACCATGAAATTGGAAAATGTTAAATGTGTATATCTAAATGTTTCTGATGTATACAAAAATGTACAATGTTAATGGAGGATGTAGACATAAAAAATATTTTACCAAATGTTAATTATGTATTTTCAAAATGTTAATCATGTATTTTCCACTTGTTAAACGTGTATATAAATAAATTCTTTCTGGTGTATACGAAATATGTACAATGTTAATTACATATTTGGAAAATCTTAAACGTGTATATAAAAAATATTCTTGGTGTATAACAAAAATGTAGAAAGAAAACAAACAAAAACTTTCAAATTGAGAAAGAAACACAAAAAACAAAGAAAGCAAATAAACGGAAAAACCCGAAAAATGTACCAAAGAAAGAAAGAAAAAATAAGAACGTTAAAAAATGCTATCATTAATTACTAAAATGTACTTTGTTATTTTCATCCTACTGCAAATATTTGTTATGCATCATCGAGGAAGAACAGCAACCGATGCGTAACGAGATACCTCCAACTAGGTAGATGTTTTTGTTATCTAATAAATTAAAAACATCTTGAATACACTTCAAAAATCTTCCCATTTTTATTGTTTCTGCGCAACACCACTTATTATGTTATTTGTCATGTGACATCATAAAAGATTTAAGGGATTTACTGATGTCATGAGATTTAAGGGATGATCTTTTCTCCCCCGTTGCAACACACGGGTATGTTTGCTAGTTAGCTAACTCTTGTAATACTCCATGTAATCTCAACCACCTCTTATATCTCTGTTAGACTCCTAGACATCCTTTTAACGATCGGATCAGGAGATCGATCGATGCCTAATTTGTGGTTGTTAGACATTTGAACTCTTATCTACAATCCCCGGTCAAACGATTGTTCGTTCCGTCCGACTTCTACAGTCCGACTTCGACTTGAGACGCTCGTCGCTAAGCTCATATATACGCTCGTCGCCAACACATCGGCTCAATAGTAAGTCTCCGAATATCTCCATCAGGCCGTACGTGCCAACGATGGCAACCTCGCCGGCAAATTCCAGGATCAGGCCGTCGCACGGCGAACTGCCTCCGCTGCTGAACCAAGAGCTGATCGTCGACGAGATCCTCACGCGCCTGCCGGTGGCCGCAGCCGTGCGCTGCAGATCAGTCTGCCGGGCGTGGAATGCGGCCCTCGCCTCCGGCCACTTCGTCGCCGCGCACGCTGCCCGAGAAGCCGCCGCGCGCCACCCCGAGATCGTCTTCTTCTCGCCGACAGAGAAGGGCGTCGCCACGTCCTTCTACGCGTTCTCTCTTCCCGTGGACGGAGACGCGCCACCCGCCACGGCCCGCAAGCTGCTCAGCGTGGGCAACCTCGCCGGCGAGCACCTGGTGCTGTCCGGCAAGGCGTGCCGCGGCCTGACGCTCGTCTTCGACGTCCGGTTGTCGGAGTACCACGTCTTCAACCTCTCCACCGGCGAGCACGTATCCCTGCCGCCGTGCGAGACGGCGGAGGAGATAACACCGCTGGTTCCGGAGCCGATGCGTCTCAAACGGTTTCCTCTGGAGCTCTCCAGCACCGGCCTCGGATTCGACCCGGCCACGGGCCAGCACAAGGTGGTGAGGCTCTTCAGGAACATCTTCGGCCAGCAGAAGTGCGAGGTGTGCTCCCTTACGGCATCCGGCGAGTGGCAGTGGCGGCGCTGCGCCGCCGGTGACGCGCCGCCCAGATTCGCGTGCCACATCGACGGGATGCCACCGGTGGCCCTCGACGGGTCTCTCTACTGGCTACTGCACTGGCGGAGCTGCGCCGACGACGGCAGCGCTAGGGACCAGCAACAACCCGACGCGCCCATCCTGTCGCTTTCCGTCGGCGCGGAGCGGTTCGGGTGGGTGCGCACGCCGCCGAAGCTGGCGTCACGCATCCGCCACCTCACCAACCTCGACGGCTCCCTCTGCGCCGTCGTCCACGTCGAGTGCCTCATCGACGACGTGCTCCTGCTCTTCACATGGAGCCCGTCGTCGCCGTCGTGGTCGGCACGCTGCAGAGTCGACATGGGCAGCCTG
This sequence comes from Elymus sibiricus, assembly GCA_039707655.1. Lineage (NCBI taxonomy): Eukaryota > Viridiplantae > Streptophyta > Magnoliopsida > Poales > Poaceae > Elymus > Elymus sibiricus. Next base: position 391,732,743 of record CM077671.1, read on the forward strand.
CCCCGACCGATCCGCGACGAGCTCAGGGGGCGGGAGATCGTCCCGCTCTGCAGCGTCAGCGGTGGCCAAAAGATTCTTCTTGCGACGAGCCGGCACAAGGTGTACGCCTACGACACGGAGAGCGGCGACATCGACGAGGTGTTTGACATGAATAGCTACGTCGACATCCCGCCCCACAACAGCGAGGCCCAGCTGTTCGTTAACATTGGCCTCCACGAGGAACACCTCGCCGGCGTCGGGCGGACGTTGGCCGGTGACAATAGATTGCAGGTGAAGCGGGGTGGAGATACAGTGGTCGCCAAGCGGGAGGTGTCGCCGGAGGTGTGCCAACGACATAGGCACAAGGACGAGGATTTTCGCAGCATCAAAGGATTGATCAAGGAGTTTGCATTTTCAATGCAAGGGCGTCTCCAATGCTAGCCTCTAAGAGCAACTCCAACGGGCCGACCCAAACGGACGACGGATTTGTTCGCCCGCGCGGCGTCCGCCCTCTTTAACATTTGGATCGGCTGTGCGCCCAACGCGCGGACCCATATATGCCGACGTGGGCGGCCAGCCGCCCTTTTCGAACACATAGCACAAATTTTGCATTGCTACACACATATTTTGCATTAATCACAAATCAAACATATAGTCCACAACCAAATAAATAGCATGGTTTCAACCAAATAAATAACATAGTTTTACAAGCCGAATAAAAATAAAATAGTCTATTGGTTGCCAACATTAGCCCACATATGCTCAACCAAATCATTTTGCAATTGCATGTGAGTTTTCCAATCACGCATGTCGTGATGAAATTGGGTGAACTGTTCAAACGTTGCCGCTCCTCCATGCTCAGGCACAACATTCTCACCCTGATACTGAAACCCTTGATCGTATAGACGTTTCGGGCGTTCATCTTCTACGATCATATTGTGCATGATCACACAAGCAGTCATCACCTCCCACAGTTTCTTCGTGCTCCAAGTTTTTGTAGGATACCGAACGATGCCCCATCGAGATTGCAAAACACCAAAGGCACGCTCGACGTCTTTCCTAGCACTCTCTTGCTCTTGGGCAAATCTTTTCCTCTTCTCTCCGACAGGATTGGGGATTGTCTTCACAATAGTGGTTCATTGAGGATAGATACCATCACCCAGGTAGTATCCTTTGTCGTAGTTGTGGCCGTTGATGGTAAAATTCATTGGTGGGCTGTTGCCTTCGGCAAGCCTAGCTGTTGAGTAACGTGATTATTAGGAAGTATAGAATAGACTAGGATTTGTTCCTGCCTTGTCTTATACTCCAAGTTGATTATGTACTCCTATATATATGCCCACGAGGCTCAAGCAATATAACAACTATTCCACCAAATCCCTCTCTCCCTTCAACAGCCTATTCTTTTCCTTCAACATGGTATCTGCTGCAAGTTCCTAGACCTAGCGTCACCCGCCGCTTCCGCACCGCGCGCCGCCCCCGGGACGGTCGGTCTCCATGACCGCCGTCGGGGGCCGCGCCGCCCGTACCTAGGGTTCGTCCGCTGGTCGTGTTGACCGGCTGCCCTAGAGAGTATTTTTCCCGATCTCTTGATCCGGGGTTTTCTCTCTTCCGCCGGTCGCAATAATCGGCATTTTCTTTTTTGATTTTCCGATCTAAGATCGGTTTGCGTCGCCCGCCGCCGCCGTCGACCCCGCGCCTCTACTCCGACATCGGCGCGACCCGGCCTCTACACCGACCCGGCGGCCTCGCGTGACACGGTTTGCGTCGGTTTGCGTCGCCCGCGCGTCTGCTCGCCCGTCGCCCGCGCGTCTGCTCGCCCGTCGCCCTACGCCGGCCGTCAGCGCCCTGCTCTCATTGGGACTCCTGCATCGCCCCAACCCGGCGGCTTCGCGCCTTGCGGCGGCCCATCACAGCCATCGTTCGCGCGCCGGCCCGCCCGTCGATCTACGCCGCGCCTGTATGGCCGCCCTGCCGACCGTCGTCGCCGGCTTCATCTCGGACTCCGCCGCCATCTTGCCTCCACCGAGCGGCGTCCCAGATATCGCGCGCGATCGGATTGATCACCCGCCCGCCGCCGCGATCCGCCTCATCTACGCCGTACGACCGACCTGGCCCGTCGGTTGCGCGCGCCTCCGCAGGTCCCGTGAAGATTGTCCCGAGTAAAGCGTGCCCCTCCACAGATCGAGCACCGGGCTGCCGCTGCGTCGCCCCGTCGGGCCGCAGAACCGCCGCCCCGTGGTTCTCCCCGCGGCCGCATCGACCCGCGTGCTGCCGCTGCGTCGCCCCTTCGGGCCGTAGTGTCGCGGCCCCCGGTCCACCGCCGCCCCGAGGCCGTCCGCTCCAGGTCGTCCCCGTGGCTGCACCGACCCTCGCGCCGCCGCTGCGTCACCCCATCGGGCCATAGCGAGCGTGGCACGCAGTCTCCGCCACCGCCCGAGGCCATCCCCGCAGTCGCACCGACCCGCGCTTCGTCGCCGTGCCGCCCCTTCGGGCCATAGTGCCGCGACCCGCGGTCACCGCCGCCGCCCGAGGTCTTCCCGCCGTCGCCCCGTCCCGCCTGCTGCCGCTGCGTCGCCCCTTTGGGTCGTAGCGCCGCGGCCCGCGGTCCACTACGCCGTCCCCGCGCGTTGACTTCCCGTGGTATGCGCCGCGCCGTCTCCCTCGGCGCGGGAACACCACCGTCCGCACCGGTCTTTGTCACGTTGTCGGGTTCCTCGCCTACTTCGAGCATTGCCGCCGCGCTCCTAACCAGCCGCCGCCGCCGCCGCTCTTCTTCGGTGCCGTTGCAGCTCGCTCACCCGAGCCGCGCCACCTGTCCACCCCCTTCATCTCCATCCAGCACCAGCTCATCGCCAGCGTCGCCGTCGTCTACCCCGACCACTTCATCTACTCCGACCACCGCGGGCGACATCGGCCCCCCACCGATTTGCGCCACAACCATCATCGAGTCCTTCTCTGCTAGCCTCCTCGACATGGCGTACAAGTTGTTTGCAGGTCCCCGTCTACGCATACCTGGTGCTGGCAACACCGACGCGTGCCTTCGTTCCTGATGTGTTCCCAGGTCTGGCAAGCATGGAGCGACGCATCGTCAACCTCGACTTCGTCCGTCTACGCATGCCCGGTGCTGGCAACACCGATGCGTGCCTTCGTCCACGACGTGTCCCCGGACCTGGCAATCCCGGCGCGACGCGTCTCAACTACGTCTTCTTTCCAGCGCACCACTACTTCGACACCACTGCGCCCATGACTAACTCGGTGCCTCCTTGCGCCCGCGGCTCCTCGGCGACTTCCTCGACATCGGCTACCCCGACTCGACATTGACCACGACGTTCTTCGCACGGCTACCTCAACCACGGCTACACCACCCTACGCTCTCGGCTACTTTGACATCGGCACAAAGGGCTACCGCCTTGCTTGAGCAACCTCGTCGGTTTCTACTCCAGCCACGACTTCCGCGATGCATCGACCGTTACGACTGTGGGGGGAATGACCGTCGGCTTACCTTCGGATTCTTCTACAGTCTCACCGTCTGCGTCGCTACCGTTGTGACTGCGGGGGGACGTTGAGTAACGTGATTATTAGGAAGTATAGGATAGACTAGGATTTGTTCCTGCCTTGTCTTATACTCCAAGTTGATCATGTACTCCTATATATATGCCCACGAGGCTCAAGCAATACAACAACTATTCCACCAAATCTCTGTCTCCCTTCAACAGCCTATTCTTTTCCTTCAACACTAGCAAACACCGGCGAGCGCTGAAGCACGTTGATATCATTGTGTGATCCGGCCATGCCAAAGAAAGAGTGCCAGATCCAGAGATCTTGAGATGCCACGGCCTCAAGTATGACTGTGCAAGCCCTGACATGGCCCTTATACTGCCCTTGCCAAGCAGAAGGGCAGTTCTTCCACTCCCAGTGCATGCAGTCTATGCTACCAAGCATCCCTGGGAAGCCCCTGCTGGCATTCATCGCCAACAAACGGGCTGTATCTTCAGGAGTCGGCTCTCTCAAGTACTCAGGGCCAAACACAGCAATAACAGCCTTGCAAAACTTATACAGGGAGTCTAGGCAAGTAGACTCGCTCATACGGACGTACTCGTCAATGAGATCACCGGGCACTCCGTATGCAAGCATTAGGATGGCTGCAGTGCATTTCTGATAAGAGGAGAAGCCAATCTTTCCAACGGCATCCTCTTTGCACTCGAAATAGTTATCGTAGCCGACCACTCCCTCTCTAATACGGTTGAAAAGATGCCTACTCATATGGAAACGGCGACGAAATTTCGGATGTTTGAACAACGGGTTCGTTGTGTCAAAGTAGTCTTTCCAAAGAAGGAAATGCCCGCTCTCTCGGTTGCGATGCAACGCCGGAAGGTGCCCCGGAATGGAGCCACGGAACAACGGCCGTTGGCTATTGATGTGGTGATGGAACAACACGGCAGCCAAGATCTCCTCCTCATCATCGGACGAGGAATCGTCGGAGTCACAAAGAAAATTATGAAAGAAGAACTCGTCGGCGGAGTCCATTTTTGTACCTTGGCAAACTGTCAAACAACTTGCGGGCGTCGACGAAGAAGCCGGCCGGCGAAGGGAGTCGCGCCGCCCTCGGACCAGCTAGCTGCCCTGGCGGCGTCAGACGAGTGTGCATGCGTCCGACGAGCGTGCCGGTGTCAAGACAAAGGAACTGGCCGGGGGGCGGCGAGGCGGCTTCTTGGCCGCGGCCTCGGCTGTGCCGGGGGAGTGGGGGCGGGAAGCTTTCGGTTCCCCGGCGGCAAGACGGCGGGGAGCGGGACGACGTGGGAGGTGGCGGCGTTGCAAGTGACGGCACCGGCACCGGAAAAATGGGCGGCGGCGTCGGCGACGAAGGAGGAGGGTTTGCTGTTGGAATGGGAGAGGATGGCCAATGTGCCACCGACCAGCGGGCCAGGGGGGAGTAGGCGGGCGCGCGCGCGCGTCCGTCTCGTGTCCGCGCCGACGCAAATCCGGCTCAAAAATGGGCCGGGAATGGGTCGACAGGCAGACGAAAAGCGGACGCGCGTCCGTTTGGGTCGGTGCGTTGGGGCGACTTTTCTGTCCGCGCCGACCCAAACTGACGCGAGCGGACGAAATGGGTCGCCGCGTTGGAGTTGCTCTAAAACGAAAACCGCAAATGTATTTTTGGACGTTCGATATGTGTCTACGGACAATATGCAGAAGCGTGTCACTCAATGCTAATCTTAAAATTTCCAATATGTGTCCGTTCATGCATTTGATCAAACACGTGACATGCGACGTCAGTGCCTGCACAACAGCCACACACAAGCACGAAAACGCCGACACAGACATGGGGGGCATCTCAGCCCGCTCACTCCCCTCACGCACGAGAGGTGGCAGAACGCCGTGCTGCACGGGCCATATGCAGGTCATTCATTGGCAGGAATCGAAGATCTATGGTTCCAACTTCGAGGAAATCACAGCGGATGCCGATGGAAGGGCCATATGCGAATGGCATCAAAGCAACTTTGAGTGACAAAGATTTACCAGTAGCATCTCCACGTATGGTTAATTAATGCATTTTTTTTTGAAACAAAATAATGCATTATTGTTGTAACTCAATTTTTATTTCATCAGAAACTTTTCTCTCAGTCACCAAGCCAGTTGGGTAGTGGTGATCACCTCACACTCTAACTACCTATTAGTGAGACTCTAAAAAGCCTGAAATTTGGACGCGGATATTTGGGACATATGATGCCACGCGAAGATGAAATCTGGACAGTCCATTCATGCTATGAGATTATCAATTAATATAACGATTGAATGAATACCCAAACGATACATAGTTTAATTCAGCAAAATACATGAGTCGATAGCTAGCCATCTTAAATGGGGCTGGCTACAATCGAATCCGCATGCAAAATACGGTCCTGACCGCTCTGCCATGTTAGTGTGACCAGACCATTTAAAAGATGACCAGATGGGAGGGTCTGTCACTCTTAACAATTCAACTTTTTTTTAGGATCAGAAATACAAGAGCGTTTAGATCACTGTAGAGAATAAGAGCGTTTAGATATTTCTAATAGTGATCCAAACACTTGTATATTTACGCTTTTATATTGGGCAACGCTAGGCGCCGGCGCGCCGGCCCAAACGGTTTGGCCGGTCGAGCCCCAGCCGTCCGATCCAGCGAGCAGCCGTCTGATCCGTGCGTTGACTTCCCCCTCTCCTTCTTCCTCTTCGCGCGCAGCACGGGCACTGCTCCCTGTTGCCTGGACGTCCTCCTGGCCCGCCAGCAACCACCTCCTCTCCTACACCCCCTCTCTCCGCCGCTCCCGCTCTGCTGGATGCCGCACTCGCCGCCAGTCGCCGCCGTCTTCTCTCATGTTTCTCGCCAGATCCACGCATGCAACAAAACTTCGCCCGTGGGTTGCAGCTCCCCCTCACTGGTGATGGTCGCGGCTCCGGCAACACCAGTCGCCGGTAGCAGCTCCGCTGGATGCAGCTCTTGTTGCCGCCGGTTGCAGCACGACGTCAGCCGTCGCCGCTGGCATGCAGCTCCCATGGCCGCCCGTTGCCGCTTTCTATTGCACGGTCGTAGCAAACGGAGACAACCGTTGCAGCAAAAAAGTCAGTCAATGTCGTCGCCGTTGCAGGTAGCAGCCATTGCGTCTAGAAAAAAGAATGGATGTACCAAAAGTCGTTGCCGGATGTAGCAAAAACCTACGACGCTTGCAGCAAAAATTCGTCGTCGCCGTCGCGGGTCGCAACTCGGTCGTGATGGATGTAGCAAAACGTGATGCCGGTTGTAGCAAAAAGCGACGCTAGTTGTAGCAAAACTGCGACGCCGGTTGTGTATTGTAGCAACACGTGACACCGGTTGTAGCAAAATGCTATGCCGGTTGTAGCAAAATGTTATGCCGGTTGAAGCATGTAGCGAAAAACTGCGACGTTAGTTTTTTGCTAGGACCAACGCCGCCCCGTCCTCGCCGTCCAGCGTGTGCCCGTGGTTGCAGGCTTGCAGCTCTGGTAGTTGTGCCTTGATAGACGGTTCCCGTAGCTTCGCCGGCGGCGACTCGAAGCCGTAGTTGGGCGGAGGCCATGGCTGAGATCCGAGGGTTGCAGACGGCCATGGCCGCGGGGAGCTAGCGGGGATACGAATTGAGGAGGAGGATGGGAGAGGGGCCCGCCGGCCATGAAGGAGGGGCGGCGTTGGGCGCCGTCGCACACGAGCACTCGCCGCCGGTGAGAGAGCTTCTGGAGGTTGCGAGCAGCGTGGGGGAGCTATGGAGGAGCGGAGCAGCGATGGGCTGGAGGAGGAAGAAAAGGAGGAAAAGTCACGCGGGACCCACCATATACACGCGTCTCGCGCGGGGTGGTTGTTTCCGTGTCGCGTGAGCCAGCGTGGTGCGCGAGCCGGCGGAAAGTTCGGCCGGCGCACCAGCTCCAAACGTTTACCTTTTATATTTATGGAGGGAGTAGAAAATTAAAAACGAAAAAACTCTCCTTTTATTTAGTTACAACCTCCCTATTAGCGGGCCTTCAGATTTACTCAAACTCGCACCTGGACTAGTTGAGTTCGTTGTTCCCTAAAACCGAGCGTTTCCTTGCGGGGCCGCTGCTCCGGTGGCCCAAGCTGTTAAATGCCATGCTACGCTACCTCTTTAATCTAACCAGGTACCGCTCAAAAAAAAATCTAACCAGGTTTACTCATCGAATTTTCAACAGAGTGGAACGGAAAAATGAAAACCCAGACCTTATTACGATGCCACAATCATACCACCAACATGAAATTTTGTACTACGAACCATTATAAAAAGCAAGTGGCGAGTAAATCTCAGGAAGATATGTTGCTACATCGTATCCGAAATCTGAATACCACACTGACAGTAGTTCCACAAGCTTAAACTACATATAAGGGAACACCAACTACGCTGCTGAAATATATATATCGTCTAATAGTCGTAGTCTCCTTCAGCAAACTTGTTCTCAGGGTAGAACACGGCGACCGTCTCCTTCCCGTCGAACTTCCTCCCATGCATCCCGATCCTCGCCTTGGCCGAGCTCTCCAAATCGGCATACTCCAAAAACACCTGCAATGCAGACCCGGAATCAGAACGGATACATTTTGGTGAGCAAAATCGGTGAAAGATGCTGAATTAATGGCACAGAAGTAAAGGACTCGCCTTGCCAACTCCGGCGACAGGATCACCGCTGGGATGAGGTCGTGGGATCACGGCTTGCACCAGGTTACCTGTCCACGTTAATCAGTAAGAACACACATACACGTGACAAAAAGGAAGAGAAGAAAACATATGATCAGTCAAATCCAAGTTAAAAATATTAGTGTCTTCTGGCCCGTTTGCGAGTTTTGCATGAGGTCGGATAATAAAAGACTCGGCAATGGTACTATGTGGCACTACAAAACAGACACACAGAAACAAAAAAACACAGAAGGAAACCGGTTCAGTAACTGAGCAAAGAGGCAAAAACACGTTGATCAAACAGACTATAAAAGAGTCAGAGAATAATGGCTGCATGCTGTTTACCATATTTGCGTGCTTCTAGCGTCATGTCTTCCAGTATGTCATTGTATTCCTCGTCGTCCTTCAGGTCATCAGCTGAAACAACCTGGGTAAGGCATACCACCTTTGTCGGCAGGGCTCCACCGACTTCGTACACGAGTCTCTGCTCAGAAAGCAAACAGAGTCAGAAAGTGGAAGGCTATACATAAACTAATTCTTCGTTTTATAAGACCGCATCTTTTATAAGAACTATAATAAAGTCATACCTTCATTTGCGCCTCCTGCTGTGCCTGCAGGAGGATGTTTTCTTGCTCTGGCCTAGGTTCTGCTCCTTGGTTTGCTCGCCTGACTGTGAGAGTCCTGTCACCCAACTGGATACCGTTCAGAGCAGCACAGGCAATGTCGGTGACAGTCACATCCTGGTACAAACAGAAGGCATAGCCCTTCGAGTTGCCAGTTTCCTTATCCTTCACAATGTCAAATCCACGAAGAGGTCCAAAAGTTTCAAGCAACTCCCGCACTTGAGCCTCTGTGAAGTAATAGGGTAGACCACCCACAAAAATGCGGTCAGGGCCTTCTAAACCTCCAGCTGCCCCAGGTGTCAAGCCAACAGCAGCAAGATTGAGGTTGGGGCTCGGCTGGCTCGGACCCAATGCAGCTGCCTGGGAAGGATTGTAGTCTGTCGGCCTCCTAACTTTCACTGGTGCTCCCTCGAACATTATACCATCCAAGGCCATTGCATTGCTTGCTTCCTCCACAGACCTCATCTCAACAAAAGCAAATTTCTTGTCGTGGTTTATGTATACATTAACAACTGCAGGACCTAGACCAAATGTGTTTCCTCCGATAGCAGCCATAACTTGATTGAAGAATACAGCAACCGTCTGCAGAAAGAAGAACAAAATATTTAGCACGGACTGCGAACAGAGAAAGTGATGCCAAGAACTAACAAGTTACTCAAGGCAATTACCTGTTCATTAGCGATTGGAGGAAGTCCACCAACATAAACACGTCGAGCATGCCGAGTAGCCTAAGAAAAGAGTGGTCAGATATGATTATGCATCACAGAACAAGATAAATCTGAAGCACACAGAAAAAAAACTCAAACATACCTGTTGTGTCATGGCTAGTGGCTGCATAGCAAGTGGATCGATGCAAAGAGAAGAAAGTATTAGAAAGTAATAACATAATATTTTGAATAATAAAGAAGCATGATAGATCACAGGCAGTTATCCATGATTTGAGTACTAGCTACACTGAATCTTAGAAGGAGCGCAGTTATCACCTGTCCTAGGGCAGGTACATTGAACAAGTTTGGGAGCATGTTCGGAAACATCACAGGATTAGCAGCAGGAGGTTCAGGTAGCTGACCTGCAATGCATCAACAGAGAATTGTTAAGAGACATTCAAACATCAGCAGTGATTATTTATTGTAAGGCATCATACAACATTCTCTGTCACCACATACCTGGGGGAGCGAGTATAGGAATGGCTTCTGATGATCCCTGGTCAAATCCACTCGTGTGTTTGCTGTTTCAATACAGCAAGCCATTAGTAAGCGGTTCAGCAAATAAAGATTGCTGTAAGAAAACTAAAGTCGGCCAATAATATACATATAATAAAGAAAAATCAGGCAAGACCAGACACCTGCGTCAACTAAATGGGGAATTGGCGAATATCATCCACATGGTACAGCAAGAAACCAAGTCGAGGTAGTTCAAATTTGCGAATATCATCCATGGTACATTATGTCAACTTTCCAACAATACAAAAAAAAACTAACCCATACCAAATACATGTCAATTGTCTTACTCAGAGGAAACAAGCAAACTTAATATTGTTGACAGTACAAACTGCCAAAATACAAATAATAAGCTTTGGATGACATCCAGCACATACCTCTGACTCTCCGAACGGGAGCGGGAGCGGGATCGATGCCTTCTGTGGTCATCTCTATCACGGTCTCTTCTGCATTATCAAAACATAGACCAGATTTTTTAAGAGAGTAATATGCATAGGATATTTTTCTGGTTTGCAAAATGTGCTTGAAATCGAGATAGAAATACAGAATTGTTTGCACATCAAAACACTTGAAGGGAAACCTAATTCATTTGCGTCAGAAAAAAGTTAACTAAATGGGGAATTGGCGAATATCATCCACATGGTACAGCAAGAAACCAAGTCGAGGTAGTTCAAATTTGCGAATATCATCCATGGTACATTATGTCAACTTTCCAACAATACAAAAAAAAACTAACCCATACCAAATACATGTCAATTGTCTTACTCAGAGGAAACAAGCAAACTTAATATTGTTGACAGTACAAACTGCCAAAATACAAATAATAAGCTTTGGATGACATCCAGCACATACCTCTGACTCTCCGAACGGGAGCGGGAGCGGGATCGATGCCTTCTGTGGTCATCTCTATCACGGTCTCTTCTGCATTATCAAAACATAGACCAGATTTTTTAAGAGAGTAATATGCATAGGATATTTTTCTGGTTTGCAAAATGTGCTTGAAATCGAGATAGAAATACAGAATTGTTTGCACATCAAAACACTTGAAGGGAAACCTAATTCATTTGCGTCAGAAAAAAGTTAACTAAATGGGGAATTGGCGAATATCATCCACATGGTACAGCAAGAAACCAAGTCGAGGTAGTTCAAATTTGCGAATATCATCCATGGTACATTATGTCAACTTTCCAACAATACAAAAAAAAACTAACCCATACCAAATACATGTCAATTGTCTTACTCAGAGGAAACAAGCAAACTTAATATTGTTGACAGTACAAACTGCCAAAATACAAATAATAAGCTTTGGATGACATCCAGCACATACCTCTGACTCTCCGAACGGGAGCGGGAGCGGGATCGATGCCTTCTGTGGTCATCTCTATCACGGTCTCTTCTGCATTATCAAAACATAGACCAGATTTTTTAAGAGAGTAATATGCATAGGATATTTTTCTGGTTTGCAAAATGTGCTTGAAATCGAGATAGAAATACAGAATTGTTTGCACATCAAAACACTTGAAGGGAAACCTAATTCATTTGCGTCAGAAAAAAGTTAACTAAATGGGGAATTGGCGAATATCATCCACATGGTACAGCAAGAAACCAAGTCGAGGTAGTTCAAATTTGCGAATATCATCCATGGTACATTATGTCAACTTTCCAACAATACAAAAAAAAACTAACCCATACCAAATACATGTCAATTGTCTTACTCAGAGGAAACAAGCAAACTTAATATTGTTGACAGTACAAACTGCCAAAATACAAATAATAAGCTTTGGATGACATCCAGCACATACCTCTGACTCTCCGAACGGGAGCGGGAGCGGGATCGATGCCTTCTGTGGTCATCTCTATCACGGTCTCTTCTGCATTATCAAAACATAGACCAGATTTTTTAAGAGAGTAATATGCATAGGATATTTTTCTGGTTTGCAAAATGTGCTTGAAATCGAGATAGAAATACAGAATTGTTTGCACATCAAAACACTTGAAGGGAAACCTAATTCATTTGCGTCAGAAAAAAGTTAACTAAATGGGGAATTGGCGAATATCATCCACATGGTACAGCAAGAAACCAAGTCGAGGTAGTTCAAATTTGCGAATATCATCCATGGTACATTATGTCAACTTTCCAACAATACAAAAAAAAACTAACCCATACCAAATACATGTCAATTGTCTTACTCAGAGGAAACAAGCAAACTTAATATTGTTGACAGTACAAACTGCCAAAATACAAATAATAAGCTTTGGATGACATCCAGCACATACCTCTGACTCTCCGAACGGGAGCGGGAGCGGGATCGATGCCTTCTGTGGTCATCTCTATCACGGTCTCTTCTGCATTATCAAAACATAGACCAGATTTTTTAAGAGAGTAATATGCATAGGATATTTTTCTGGTTTGCAAAATGTGCTTGAAATCGAGATAGAAATACAGAATTGTTTGCACATCAAAACACTTGAAGGGAAACCTAATTCATTTGCGTCAGAAAAAAGTTAACTAAATGGGGAATTGGCGAATATCATCCACATGGTACAGCAAGAAACCAAGTCGAGGTAGTTCAAATTTGCGAATATCATCCATGGTACATTATGTCAACTTTCCAACAATACAAAAAAAAACTAACCCATACCAAATACATGTCAATTGTCTTACTCAGAGGAAACAAGCAAACTTAATATTGTTGACAGTACAAACTGCCAAAATACAAATAATAAGCTTTGGATGACATCCAGCACATACCTCTGACTCTCCGAACGGGAGCGGGAGCGGGATCGATGCCTTCTGTGGTCATCTCTATCACGGTCTCTTCTGCATTATCAAAACATAGACCAGATTTTTTAAGAGAGTAATATGCATAGGATATTTTTCTGGTTTGCAAAATGTGCTTGAAATCGAGATAGAAATACAGAATTGTTTGCACATCAAAACACTTGAAGGGAAACCTAATTCATTTGCGTCAGAAAAAAGTTAACTAAATGGGGAATTGGCGAATATCATCCACATGGTACAGCAAGAAACCAAGTCGAGGTAGTTCAAATTTGCGAATATCATCCATGGTACATTATGTCAACTTTCCAACAATACAAAAAAAAACTAACCCATACCAAATACATGTCAATTGTCTTACTCAGAGGAAACAAGCAAACTTAATATTGTTGACAGTACAAACTGCCAAAATACAAATAATAAGCTTTGGATGACATCCAGCACATACCTCTGACTCTCCGAACGGGAGCGGGAGCGGGATCGATGCCTTCTGTGGTCATCTCTATCACGGTCTCTTCTGCATTATCAAAACATAGACCAGATTTTTTAAGAGAGTAATATGCATAGGATATTTTTCTGGTTTGCAAAATGTGCTTGAAATCGAGATAGAAATACAGAATTGTTTGCACATCAAAACACTTGAAGGGAAACCTAATTCATTTGCGTCAGAAAAAAGTTAACTAAATGGGGAATTGGCGAATATCATCCACATGGTACAGCAAGAAACCAAGTCGAGGTAGTTCAAATTTGCGAATATCATCCATGGTACATTATGTCAACTTTCCAACAATACAAAAAAAAAACTAACCCATACCAAATACATGTCAATTGTCTTACTCAGAGGAAACAAGCAAACTTAATATTGTTGACAGTACAAACTGCCAAAATACAAATAATAAGCTTTGGATGACATCCAGCACATACCTCTGACTCTCCGAACGGGAGCGGGAGCGGGATCGATGCCTTCTGTGGTCATCTCTATCACGGTCTCTTCTGCATTATCAAAACATAGACCAGATTTTTTAAGAGAGTAATATGCATAGGATATTTTTCTGGTTTGCAAAATGTGCTTGAAATCGAGATAGAAATACAGAATTGTTTGCACATCAAAACACTTGAAGGGAAACCTAATTCATTTGCGTCAGAAAAAAGTTAACTAAATGGGGAATTGGCGAATATCATCCACATGGTACAGCAAGAAACCAAGTCGAGGTAGTTCAAATTTGCGAATATCATCCATGGTACATTATGTCAACTTTCCAACAATACAAAAAAAAACTAACCCATACCAAATACATGTCAATTGTCTTACTCAGAGGAAACAAGCAAACTTAATATTGTTGACAGTACAAACTGCCAAAATACAAATAATAAGCTTTGGATGACATCCAGCACATACCTCTGACTCTCCGAACGGGAGCGGGAGCGGGATCGATGCCTTCTGTGGTCATCTCTATCACGGTCTCTTCTGCATTATCAAAACATAGACCAGATTTTTTAAGAGAGTAATATGCATAGGATATTTTTCTGGTTTGCAAAATGTGCTTGAAATCGAGATAGAAATACAGAATTGTTTGCACATCAAAACACTTGAAGGGAAACCTAATTCATTTGCGTCAGAAAAAAGTTAACTAAATGGGGAATTGGCGAATATCATCCACATGGTACAGCAAGAAACCAAGTCGAGGTAGTTCAAATTTGCGAATATCATCCATGGTACATTATGTCAACTTTCCAACAATACAAAAAAAAACTAACCCATACCAAATACATGTCAATTGTCTTACTCAGAGGAAACAAGCAAACTTAATATTGTTGACAGTACAAACTGCCAAAATACAAATAATAAGCTTTGGATGACATCCAGCACATACCTCTGACTCTCCGAACGGGAGCGGGAGCGGGATCGATGCCTTCTGTGGTCATCTCTATCACGGTCTCTTCTGCATTATCAAAACATAGACCAGATTTTTTAAGAGAGTAATATGCATAGGATATTTTTCTGGTTTGCAAAATGTGCTTGAAATCGAGATAGAAATACAGAATTGTTTGCACATCAAAACACTTGAAGGGAAACCTAATTCATTTGCGTCAGAAAAAAGTTAAGCAGATATTATAATAGTTCATGACTCTTATCACTATTATAATTACTGTTTTGCTCTGCTAAATGAGCATCGCCACTGCATACAGCACCAACCAACTAGAAAATATCTCAGCTACCAGATGGTTATACACCAGCAAAATTGCCTACATGTACCAGTCCTCTAATTCATGAAATGACATGTGGGTGTGTCCATAAACAGTTCATAATTGCTGATAAAATTACAAAACTCAAAAAACATCTACCCTAAAGCAAATGTTACACCTTGCCAATTTTCAGAAAATAAAAACAAGGGGTGAATAGGTTTCAACATATTTAACCAGCAATCAATTAAAAGCTCACAATGCCGGAACCAAGTAATGCAACTAAATGCATAGACACGACACGTCACAGAAATCAAGAACGAGGTACCTTTCAGTGTCACGATCACGGCTCCGTCGGTAGTCACGGTCATCGAAACGGTCGCGGTGCTCCCTTCTTTCACTCCTTTCACGGTGCTCGCGATGGTGGCGCTCACGATCCCTGCTCCCTTGAGCGCGTTCACGGACACTCTCCCTGTCCCGGTACCTCTCTCGATCTTCCCCGCGGCGCCTGTGGCGCTCCCTGTCCTTGTCCTCATCCCGCTCCTTGACCCTGTCTCTGGAACTCGAGGACCTCTCCTTGTGAGGCTGCACATCCTGCTGGAAAAAAAACATGAATTCCATTGTCAGATCGATTTTACAAAAAAAAAAAAAAAAACAGGGCCTACTGGTATGATTTCACACATGACAAAATAAACAAAAACTATATGCTCCTCAACTTGGAATCCCATCACAACCCAATGCGTCTATTGCATCGAAACTAGAACTGAAAACACGATCCAGCACTAATTCGGGGTGCGAAGCTTGAATCCGAACCAGAAACCGAACGCGGCGCGCGCGGGAAGCTAAGAGCCGAGCTATTCCGAACCAACCAACCCTGTCCCAAAAGAAAACCCCAATGCGGCTAGATAATCGAAAAGTAGAATATTATACGCCAGGATTTCTCATTCGGGGGAGCGGAGCTAGAAGCGCAATCCAGGAGTGTAACACCGAATTTTGGGGCGAAGCTAGAATCGGACCAGCCTCGAATCCGCGACAGAACATGACGCGCGCGGCAATCTATCTAGAAACCGAACTGAACTGGTTCGAGCTGGACCTATCCAAACCCCCTGCCCTCCGGCGATTCCCCCAAACCCTAACCGCGAAAAATAAACAGAGACATAAAAGACAGACGCGCCGATCGATCGAGCGGGCGAGGGCTCCTCACCTGGGGAGAGCGGGCGTCGCCGCCGCGCTTGGCCGGCGGGGACCTCGCGGCACCGGTGCTGACCTCGTGGGGCGCGTCGTGCTCAGCCATGGGGTGGGGGTGCGGCGCGTCGGTTCCGGTCGGCGTCGGCGGCGGCGGCTTCGGGTCGGTTCGTGCGTGACGGGCTCTGGTCGATTAACCGGTTGGGCGGGGCGGAGAGGGAGGGGGCGAGGTATATATGGGGCGGGGGTGGCTGACGTGCGGGCCCCGGACTCGCGTCGGTTCCGGAGGCGGTACGCTCGTTGATTTTGACTTTGACTCGTGTCGTCGTACTGCTATCCCAATTCGAACCGACACCGAATTCAAATTCTCTACCCTCATCAAAAAGAACAGAATTCAAATTCTTGACGAGCGAAATTCTAAGAGTGGAGCGCACGCCTAGCTCTCCCCCCCCCCCCCCACCCTATTTCTCACGGTTTCACGGCATCTCGTTGGCATCTCTCCTTTTTCCCTATTTGTTGAGTTTATATGAGTAAAAATATAATTTAAAATGAAATCCATAGACACTAGCAACCAAGACATATTTTTTGTAGAAAACTCCTGCCCGGATGAAGCATCAGACGTTGGGTTCGTCACTGGGACCCTTTGCCACTAGGTGGTCGCCTAGTTGTCAGTATAAAAGTGCAATTTAAATTGCCTGTATGGGGAGGCCAACTAACTCGCCCGCACCCGCGCGTACTTTCTGACATGTTGACTTTTCTTCTGAAAAGTGTGTAGCTGCTGAAGATGTGTTTGACAGGTTGCATCGTTTTTAGGGTATTTTGTATTTGTAGCTGAGTTAAGCTGTCTAAGTGAATACAAGTAAAAAAAAATCATGTTCTACACATAATTTGATAGCCTTCGTTTCACTACCGGACAGTTTGATGCTTGGCGTTTGGTTGGCAGTAGTTATGTGAACGTGTAAACACATGGCGTTCAGTTATACACGGCCTAGGTCGTGATTGTCTCATCTCGCTAGTGATGATCTAACCACATATTGCCCTACGTATGCAGTACGAAATGAATATCGTTTTGTTCTACCTAGTAAATAAATGACAGTTCATCGTCCTAACTACTAAAACAGACAGTACAAACTAAGACTACATATGGCTCATTAAGACAAAGTTCATTAATGTCAAATTAGGGAAAATCCATCCTCGTCTTCTCCCTCGGTTGCTTCTTCTTTTTCTTCAAATCCTTGTGTTATTTATATTTCTTCATATTGCCTTCATCACTCAAATCTTTTGCTCATTCAAATTTCATTGTCATGTGCCTTACATCATGGCCGTGGCCATCAGCATCATCAACCGGCACATCTTACTCCTCCGCCACTAGCTCATCATGACCTCATTCTAGGATCCAGTTATGAAGAATGCAATATGCAAGAACAAGCCTAACTTGGATGAAAAAAGGATGGAATGACTTCTGATCCAGGATCTTAAATATGTTCTTCGGAACTCCAAATGCCCTCTCAACCGTAACTCTAGGGGTAGAGTGTCTAAGATTGAATAAATCTACAGCAGATGGTTTCTAGAATTCGTTCAGATAGTACCTGATAATACTATTTTCTTAGTATTATTTGAGATTACGAAAGTCCTATTCTACTCCCGAGCTCAAATGCTCCCTCGTGAACAGTAAAATCGAAAAAATTAGTACAAAAATTCAAAAAATTCTGAATTTTTTTTGTGATAAACTTTGACAAATGGTTTACATGCGTACTAAAATTCAGCACAAAATAACATTCGCGGAAGTCGCAGCGAAAAAAACAAAATCAAGAGTCCAAAATGTATTCAAAACTAGCATTTTTGGAGCATCGATTTTGTTTTTTTTTTCCACGGCTTCCACAAATGTTATTTCGAGCTGAAATTTTGCAATCATACAAAACATTTGTCAAAGTTTACCACAAAAAAAATTTAGAATTTTTTTTACTATTTTTTCGATTTTACTGTTCATGAGGGAGCATATGAGCTCGGGAGCAAAAACTCTATGTCTAGAGATTATCTATTTTTTTAGGAAGTAGGTTATTGCATGAGGCTAACATGCATATCCAACATCTTATAGGTAGAACTACCATCGGAATATTAATACTATGAGGTCTAGACATACTGTCAGCAAGAATGTTATCATCAGGAGTTGATCCTTCCCAGCCAACTAAGACATATGTGACCTTCAGATCAAAGTCAACAGTTGCAAGCACATCATGGCTTGTGTAGTGCTTTTCTACCCCTGTGTGATGCATCTTGTGACCTCGACACTCTAGCAGACACAGGAGTATCATTTATTCCGCCAATACGTGATGACAAGAAGAAATATATTGTTATGACTATATCAGAATAATACAAGCATGTCATGGCATGAACTACAAGTAGTGCTCACCTTGAATATGAATACAAGGGATATGAATAATCTTGGTAGGAGTTTGCTCAATTGGTATTTTGATCATTTCTCATCTGAGCTCCCCAATAGTATACAATACTTAATTACTTGAAATTCCTGAAAATGGTCTCACTCGATCTCCTGTATGTATTGTAAATAATTCCGAATCTCTGATTATGACCAATAACATGATGGAACAAGCAAACTTGCTCCTCCACATATGTGTGGATGCTATCTTTTAGCAGCCCATTGGTCCTAAACGTCTCCACAAACTTGGCAAAAGGTAATTTTCGTATTCAAAGTATGTTCACGAACTATAATCGTTGTTGTTGTAAATGTAGTTCAGATTCATCATCCTCTTTCTATCTCAGATTAACATTGGACCATAACAGATCACATGCTTATTACTCCGACGAACTGTTCTCTTGTGGTCTAACATGACCCAGGCCTGAATCACAACTATGAGTGTTGATGTCTCAGCAACTAGCTAGCTTCATCCATTTGTCCATACCGACCTAATGGCGAAATTAATGCCGCAATATGTACTAGCGGAATCGACCTTGCACCATACCTGATGACCTAACAAAGAGGGGACTTGTATGGAACTTACCCCCTTTAGAGCCGACAACCCGTCCATGTTGGAGACGAGGATGTCAAGGAAGACGAGACGGACTCCGAGACAAAGGGAAGAAGAACTTCCCGCCGCTGGAGATTGAAGTTGTCGCTGCCACCGCTTATGGATATTTGAGTTGTCGTCGCCATCGGTGCCAAAAACAGAAGGTTGGATTTGTCCTAGCTAGACCAGTGCATGGACAGCCCGGCCCCGGACGCCCGAGCCCAGCATCTGGGCCGGGCTCAGGCTCCATTTTCCGGCCCGAAGCCCGGTCCCGAAAGCCCAAAATGACCATAAATGTACATTTTATTCTAAATATAGGTATATTTTTTATGTTAATACCCTGAATTTTATTATTTTAATTGAGAAATGTAAATGTTTATGTGTTTTGAGCCGGGTCGGCCCCGGCTTGGGATTTTTGCTTCGGGTTTTAACAAGCCCGACCTGAATGAGGCCCGACCCGATGAATGATCAGGTTTAGTCCTAGCGCTAGAGGTGAGCGAGTAAATTATTAGAAAAATCGCCTTACATATCATTCAAATTCAAAGGCACCACCTGTTTTCGAACAAAATGCAAATATTTCGCTGACCCTCAAAATAACCTGAATTTTTTTTAAAGTTTCATCAAAATTTTAGACCTAAACCTTGGTGCAACGCGATGGTAACAAGTTGACTGCAATATGATATGTACTAGAAGGACAATGCGCGCTTTGCCGCGTCGCTTATATTCTTGGGGTTGTACATGTTTTATGTAAAAAAAAAAAGTTGTGAAAAATATTTACATATTAGTTGGTTTGACATGTGTGGATACAATGAAGTGCACTTTTTTTATTAGATATGCTACTCCTACCGACAGAATTTATGAAATCATGCTTACGGATGAATGTGTCAATTTTATGGTTCGAGATTAGGGAAAAAGTGGGCCAACGGTGCAAATCGGGGAAGTGATTGATGGGACAATGTTTGGTATGGCCAATCTGTAGCGAATCGTTGTTGAGTTTATTATCAGTTTTCTTTTTTTTATTGTGGTGTTTGGTTGGATTTTTTTGACCGTCTGATTGGAGGGCGTCTTTTGATTAGTACAAAAATATGAGAAAGTTACTTACGTTGTTGGACACGTGTGTTATGCTGGTGCTAAACGTGTCATGGGCGACACTTTTGTTTTGTCACCCATTCATCAAGAGATCCTACCATGAAGCCAGGGTGAACGACCCAATCAATTATATATCCAATTCAAATTGAAGAGTTGAATGAGGGGCTTTAAAACGGGATAGCTTAACGAAGTTAGAGATTTCATTGCAACAACAAAGGATTGATGGAGTTAAAATCAGGGATTGACGGGAGAAGCTTTAAACTTAGGGAGCATAGTGTATTAAAAAATGAATGAGAGAGCTCATTGTGAAATTGTTGAGTTGGATGAGGGGCATTAAAATGGGATAGTTTAACCAAATTAGAGATTTCATTGCCACAACAAAAGGATTGACGAAGTCAAAATCAAGGATTGACGGAAGAAGCTTTAAAATTAGGGAGCATAGTGTATGTATTAAAAAAATGATTGAGAGAGCTCATTGTGAAATTGTTGACTCGGTCAAAATTGGATGATTCAACTCCAAATTGAGACCTCAATTGATTGTGAGGCATTAAAAAAATAGGGAGCTTAGTGTTATAGATGATTAAAATAATTGAGTGAAAAATTGTTGACCCGGTCAAAATCGGTGACCCAATTCCAAATTGGTGGCATGAGAGGCCTCCAATTCTAGGAGGATTAGTGATATAGTATATTCACATCTTAATTGCATAATTTGATTCAGAGTCGTATCTGAATTTGCACTGCACTAAAATTTGCCCTTTTATTACTAAAATTTACATGTGTCATTTTATTAGTACTAAAATCTACATGTTCCAGATATGTAAAATCAAGTAATCATCATCTCTGTAGAGTTCTCCAGTAAAATAATCTACACACAAACACAGTGATTTACATCCAGTTTAACTACACATAGAACACCTGCCCAACATTCAGCAGGCTCTCATGGGGAACATTGAAGATGGCGCTGTTCTCCCTGCATATCTTCCTCAGGAAGGCGTAGAGGTAGTCGATGGCGAGCTTCTTCAGCGGCCCAGAGTCTCTGCGAGCCCTGATGACGGTGTTCCCGAGGATGTGCACAACCCCGGAGTCTCTGCACGAGTTCAGGAACGCGATCTCGTCGCCCACGGTCTCGAACCCCGGGGTCGCCGTCATAGTCTGCGCCGACGACATGGCCCCTAGGTGGTTCGGGGAGCGCACCGGCACGATGGAGTCACGGGAGGCGTAGCTGAGGTCAGCGGCGGACCTGGCCTCGCTGCTTGCCTCGTCGATCAGCTCCTGCTGGTCCAGGGCGCTGTAGTCGTCGGAGTCCGAGTACTCCTCCATCATGCTCTCCAGCCGGACGAAGAGCAGCAGGCTGCTGAAGAGCATCTTCTCGAAGTCGTCATCCTTCTTGTGGATGTCCTTGTAGCCGTACCGCGCCACGCAGCGGAACATGTGGAAGTTCTTGGGGCCGATCCGCTTCACGAGGAACCGCTCGTCCAGCGGCACGGTGTACACCGGGAGGTACTTGACGCAGACGAACACCAGGGTGGAGTGGATCGCCGGGAGGTTGGTGATGAAGTGCGAGAAGATGTGAGGGACGCCGCTTGCCAGCTCCGTGTACACCAGGCCTATACCGGGCACCCGGACAAGGCCGAGGCTTGGGCCGAGGCCTAGGATCCATGCCATGGACACCTTGCTGTGCATCTCGAACTCGTAACGTTTGAGCGTGCCGTAATGCCACACGTACATGATGAGGAGGATGGCCACGGCGAACACGAGAGGAACCCAGCCGCCCTGGTCAATCTTCTTCATGACGGCGGTCAAGTACGGGATCTCGACGACCAGCGACAGCACCGTGAAGAGCAGGACCAAGGCCCAATGGCTGCGCCATACCAGCAACATTATGGGGATCATGAGAAATGTTGTCACAAGCATAACCATTATAACAGCTGTACCTGTTTATGCAGCATGCAACACTCATGTTAGCAACAGAGCACAAGCGCACATCGCAACCGTGGAAATTTTAGAGAAATACAAGCATTTCATTTTACCATAAGCATTTGCAATCTGGGACTGATTCTTGAACCCAGCCGTGACGGCAATACAGAGAATCATGAGGATCCAATTAATATCGGGGCTGTATATCTGGCCAAGATACTTCTTGGAAGTATGGATGATCTTCACTCTGGGGAAGCATCCCACCGCAAGCGCTTGCTTGATAATTGAGTACGTCGCAGAAATAGTTGCCTGGCTAGAAACTATTGCAGCAGCTGTTGCAACAACAAATGCTGGCCAAAGTATACGCTCTGCACCAAATAATCATGTCACTATGTATTCTAATCGATATGGTAATCACCTAAACAGGGAATTCCATATGTCTAAAATTTACCTGGAAGAGAAAAATAGAAGGAGTGGGAGACTTTGTCTTTGTTTGTAGCTATATATGCAGCTTGACCGGTATATTGCAAAAGAAGACATGGGAACACAACCGTAGTGAAAGCAATCTGCGTTTCGAAATGATAAAGGATGTTAGCAAGCACCAGCAAGCAAACAGACAGATTTCTGTACTCATTCGAAAATTGTATTAGAAATGTAGATCCCCTCTAAAATATTTATGTTGAATGCATGCCTCTAAAAGTGTCGATTAGAATATATATGGCGAACAACAGTCACAAGCAACAAATGTTACCTGAATAGCTTGCACAGGAAAATATGAAAGGTCAGCGAATAGTGCTTCTGTCCCTGCAGCATGAACAAAAATGTCATGTCTGGTTATTAGCCAGTTTACAAAGGACAAGGCAACCTCTAAAACCAGGTAAGGATTTCAGACCTGTTATGCTCAGCATAATTCCTCCTAGAGAAGCCCAGCTAGTCTTCCCTCGCTTAAAATAACGATATACATAAATAGGATTGAACGCCTTGAGGACCGACCTATCATATGTATAGATGTTGACTGCCCCCAGGACTCCAATAAGTATGAACCAAACAAATACTATTGGTGCAAAAAGCCAGCTGACTTTGTCTGTGCCATAGTGCTGCATACTGAACAGTCCAATCAATATCACCACGGAGACTATTACAACCACATCTGTCAAGGGAAAATAATAAAATGAGTCAGTTAACCATAGGTCTAACTCTCGGTATTATTTGTATAACAACATTAATTGTTGCCATTCACACTACTACTACTAAAAAGTTCCAAAGATAAAAGGCAATGCTTCAAATCACAGTTAGCATGTTAAGCTAATCATTCCACAGTTAGCATGTTAAATTAATATCAATTGTAAATTTTGGCATCCTCCTCTTAGAAGCACATGGTAAAGCTAATAAAAGAAGAAAACCCTACAAAATTCAAATTGCACATGTACCATTTCTCATTCTGGGTTCTTCGACCTTTATTCCACCAGTTGCAGAAAGAACTGCAAATTGTAAAGCAGTTGTTAATACCAATTTACTTGGGCTATTGGGTAAAACATAACAGTAGAACTGTGCAATTGCAAGCATCACAACAAGATATGTAGAACAGCTAAAATTGATAGAATTCTGTACAGCAACACTCGTATGTTGTGGACAAAAATAACACAGTTCGTAATCTCAGATGCTCCATGTAAGACTGGAAATGTGCAGTTAAATATATATAGAACAAAACAGAATATTCAGAAGATCCATGGCCGCTTTTCATCTTTGTCATGGGCGTACAGCCCATGGAGGAGCACTCTACAGGAGCTATGTACAAGGATAGTTACCTGTACAGGTTTATCTTTCCCTAGTTTGTTATTTTTATACTAGTATGGTAGTTAAGGACTTATGAGATTGGGATCAAGTAAGTTATGAAAGATAAGATTAGTTTCTTGAGTTAGGAGCAAGCCCTCTTACATAAGAGCTGCCACATCCTCTGGTTGAACTAAGCAAAGAATAAAACAATATTTGCAAAATCTTTCTCCTTTTCACCCTTGAGCGCAGCTGCCTTCGCAGCTCTTGGGGCCATGGTCACTTCAAGCCAGCCCTAGGGCCATTATCGCCATGTCATGTACTGGATACGTGACATTTTATATCATTAAAACTATTTTATGCAGTTGTTTTGGGAATAGCATCTCGTTGTAAAACAGTTGGTGTAATATTTTTTGCCAAATATTTCTGGTAACATAATATAATTCTTAGTAGGCCAAAGATAGGTGCATGTCAGGCTGAGAGCTCCAGGTTCTCCTAACAATATCATTTTTGAGAAATCTGATATTAAGTAAAGATAAAACATGCATGTACTCACCTGATATGGCAGGAGTGAGAATTCCATCTCCAACAGCCATGCAAGTACCAAAGAGGACAAGAATAAGAATGACATTCTTTCTGAATTGGTGCCCCTCTAACCATCTTTTGATCTTTGCAGCAAGAGACTTCTCATCATATGTCTGACGGCTGTATGTTGTTAGGTCTTCGTCGGTTTTATGTTGATTGGGAATAATGCTTATCTTTGCATGCCGGCAAAGCAATGAATAAAGAGCAAAAGTTCCACCTGAAAAGACAAAAAAGCTATTAGAAGATGTGGCTTATTGTCTGTGGCACACTAAGCTGTGTGTCCCTACTTGAGGCAGCTGCACAGACAAAACTTGTGGCAACTTAGCAGAAGGGCATGGGTCCATCTTAGAGTGATAGCTTTATAGTCTATTATCAGCCTTTTCCAATGATAGGATTACTTAAATACTAAACAACTTTTACATGGACAGGATAACTCTTTTTAAGTGTTAAAAGAATCTCTTTATATTGGGCAGTACAAAGTTTATAGCCGAACCAATAAAAGTCCTACATAACTATACTGGCGCAATGACTTTAGGAAGTTCTTGACCAGAATTTCCTCTGTGTGGCCATACACATTAGCTTTTCATTTTCAGGTAATCTTCAGATATTCATATAACATGCTGTATGTATTAATGCATAATCTCGAACAAATAAGACAGAGCACCTATGAACAGATTAATTCTTACCTTGTCCGTTATCGCTTGCCCTCAAGACAATAAAAACATATTTTACGAGTGGAATGAGAGTAAGGGAGTAGATAATAAGCGAGAGTGCCCCAATAATTTGCTCCGTGTCTTCTATCTCATTAGGAAAGATGTTGTAGAAAACATAAAGAGGCGATGTGCCTAAATCTCCAAACACCACACCAAGGCTTTGGAAAGCTAGTTGTAGCATCAAAACTGTTGGGTAGGTCTGCACATACAAGAGGGGAAAACAGGGCAAAAGCAAAATTACTTAACTAGCATACTTTATCTATTCATTTTTCAGAAGTTCAGAGTAAAGACACCAAATAACTCTGCATCTTAGGCAACATCTCAAATCCATGCATATGGACAACTACCAGGGAGAATGCAATGCTGAAAATAATGTGCTACAAAACACAAAATTGTGATGCTCAATGGTAAAGCCATGTTCTTAACACAGCACATTAGTTCTGTATATCCTATTGGCTAAGATTCAGATATAGAAAACTGACAAATACTTGGATGATAGCAGCAATTAATCACCTTTTCTCTGTACATGTTCCTCAGTCTCCCGGCCTCTGCGTCCATGGGCTGATCAAGGCTCTTTTCCAGCTCCCACATCGCCCCCTTGCCGGTGTCCTCATTTGTCGAAACGGTCTCCATGAGGTTCAGACTTCAGACCAGTCAATCAGCAGCAGAAGTGTGTCACAAACTGCAGGCATCAAGAAGTAGAAGCTCAGTGAGTCCAACTGTATCTGTCTCTCCATCTTACAAACTCCAACAAAACAAATAGTGATTGCTGCACAGAGTACTACATGACAACCAACGACAACATATCTCCTTTTCTTCACGAATCTAAACGAGAACATATGGTTCCAAAAGGCCCAGAAACAGTCAAAAGCAACCACAAAAATCCAGGTGCTCGATCAAATTAGTTATCCAGATTTGAATCCGAGCACAAGACTCCAGCTGCATACATACACACACACACACACACACACACACACACACACACACACACACACACAGGAGGGCAAAGCCGGGGCGAAAACCGGAGGGTTCCAAAAGGCACAGAAGCAGTCAAAAGCAACTAGCTAGAAAGGTCCAGATGTTCAAATCTGTTCAGGAGAAAGATTCGGGGGGCCGGGACGGCGAGCACCTGCCACAGGGGACCAGCGACACCTCGTCAACCATGCGTGGCAATGAGCGAGCCCGCAGAGACGCCGCCGCCGCTGACGCCGGTGAGGAGCTCGGCCGGTTCCGGCGGGGATGCGCGCCGCCAGGCGCGGGGAGGGGCGGGGAGGACAATCGGAACTTTGCTTCTTGCGGCGCAGTCTTTCTTTTTCTGTCAGAGTTTTGGATGCGGAGCAGAGAGGAGTGGAGATGATCTGGAAACTGTCGCTGCACGGCTTGTCCTCAATTATTTGAGGAGCATATAAATGGGAGCCATTGATTGGCCGATTGTCATTGCGCTGTCAATTTATTTATTTTTATTTTCAAGGAACCGGCAGGAGCGCTGCCAAATGATACACAATGTCAACGTCAGCGTCTGAGTGTTTGTTAATCCACCCAAACCTTATAGAATAAAAGTCAAAACCGAATTCTTTTTGTGCGATGTCAGTGTCATCGATGTTAGTGAGTATGGGAGTTATGTTATTCTTGAGAAGTTGCCTTAAAAGTTAGTTGTTGTTGGTGATGACGGTTTACCTCGGCATATTATAATAAAATTTAAACTTGTCTATGGCTACTTAGATGGGTAGTTAAGTCATGATGGTACTTTCCTCGCAAAAAAAAAAATGATGATGGTACTTCATTCGCTTGTTCATCATGTAAGACAAGACAACAGACGTTCAGAATAGGATCCAGATGCTAGCGGACACCGTTGTCAGCATCATGGTCCAAATAATTAAAACCACCTCCTCCGAAAACGACTTGGCATGAAATGAATCATGCCACCACATACCACACGCGAGAGAAACCTAATTAAAATTGTTTTCAGAGGCAAGAAGACAACAACAGAAACCTAATGACAGCTTATTTTCCTTTTGCATTTGAAATAATCTAAGTGGGTACACAACTTTTTTTTTTGGAGAAGTTCTGTAAGTGGATCCACATGGCAGCATGCCTCTTCCTTCCGACATGCCCACATGATTAAACAAGGGACTTATGCCAACGTTTGGCCCAACCATGAACCATCCATCTGGCCCATGACACATGACAGGTCCACAAAACTAGAATGTGTGGATTGAGCATAGGGAGCTCTTATTAATGTAAACCTCAAAAAAAAAGTGCCGCTTTAGGGCAGTTACACTTCAAGATTAATATAAATGGGGGTCTTATTTAGCCCGGTCATTAAATTTAGTATATTTTTTCATATATAATTCATATTTTAGATAAAGTTTGTTTATTAGTAAAAAAAATTGTAAAAATGTTTTCTGTTTATCAAACGAAAATTGTGTGTATTTCACAGTAAAAATGTTAAATGTGTTGTCTAAGTGTTATTCCTATATGTGATAAAAAGCGTACTGTGACTTAGGAAAAAAATTCATGATCTGAAAATGAAAATATGCATGTGTTTCAAAATAAATGTTCATGCATAACAAAAAACATTATTCATGTTCATGAATAAAGTATGTTTGTATATACAAAAAAACTAACATATATAAAAATAAAAAGTATATGTTTTGAAAAGGGCATGTATTTATAAAAAGATAGAATTATGGAAATTAAATTAAATTTATAAGTCAATATATTGATGCATTTTTAAAAAATAAGGAAAAGGTAAAAAATAAAAAATAAAAATAAAAAATTTAAAATGGAAAGAAAATATGTAAAAGGAAAATAGAAGGCAGCAAAAAAGGGAAATGCAGAAAATATGAAAAAAAACATTTTTTGTTGAGTTTAATCTTTGAATTTTTGAATAAACAACCATGGAGATGTTTCTTTTTGCCTTTTTAGATCTACGGGTCCAATGTGACTAATACTATTCACATATTGCTAAGAAAATTTCATCATACGATATGGTTTACCTTTCTCATCAAAGAAGAAAGGAAATGGCTCACCAGACCCCTCTTGATTGTATTGTATGAAGCGCGCAGATTCTCTACCTTGTCGTGACAAATGCACCCCCTAACTTTGCCACATGATCAAGAATGAAAGGATGAGATCGTTGTAAGTATTGTTCTGAGCACTGCTCGTACCAATTAGCAAATCACTAGTTGGTCCTGTTGTAGCAAGTACTCCCTCCATAATGTAACATCTTACATTATGAGACGGAGGGAGTATTGTTTGTAGCGCATGCAGCATCCAATCTGGGTCACTGGTTTTCAATCCGATGGATAAAATTGAGCAAAGGCAACAAGTCAGAGAATCCACAATGTATGAAGGGTGTGGGAGCAATAAG
Source organism: Elymus sibiricus (assembly GCA_039707655.1). Lineage (NCBI taxonomy): Eukaryota > Viridiplantae > Streptophyta > Magnoliopsida > Poales > Poaceae > Elymus > Elymus sibiricus. The sequence goes on from CM077671.1 coordinate 391,761,369, forward strand.
TTTGACAATGTGATTTTTTTTTTCAATAGAGACTATTGACGATGCTAGATATGACATAAGAGCAACTTTAGTAGAGTCGTCATAAATTGGATCACCATGTGCCATATGAAAGCAGACTCCATAAGGATTTGAAGGTTGCTAGGCCTATGCACAATCACAAAATCCCCAAACGACAACCTACACAATTGTTCTTTTAGTGGGTTTTTTTTAAAATTTGGTTTAAAGTTTTAGTTTCAAAAAGCAAAATTTAATCCAACCTATATGTTCATAATCATCATCAATCACAATTAGCATAATTATCAACTATTGGCCAAAAATTGTTAAGTTACATATATTTTGCGGCTTGGAATGTCGTTAAGCAACATCACCCCAAGTGGGTCCTCGGGCTAGGACTCGATGGGGATTGGGACGAATGGGAGGAGTAGGGTTGCACGGCGATGATGATGACATCATTGACCGGGATGATGGTGCCCGAGGTGCTAGCTCGACGCCTCCCATCGTGAGTGGAGCCGTCAGCGCCACGAGAAGTGCCAAATCTCTCGCCGCCACCGTCACGGGCGCTAGATCCCCTGCGGCCTTCATCACGAGGAGAGCTCGCACCATCGCCGTGCGATGTCTGGGGCGTGAGGTTTTGCTGGAGGAGATGATGTTGCGCGGTGTCCCTCCGATGGGCCGCCACGAGAAACTGAGGAAGGCACAACGCTAATAATGGGCGGGAGGTTAGCAGTCACGCCCCCCCCTCGCCGGTGATTATCTATGCGTGGTAGTGCGTGTACAGGTCGCATGGAGCTTCAAAACCCGACTATGGCACGAGGAGGGAGAAGATAAAACTATTCTCCCACGAGGAGGGAGAAGATAAGAATCGATCAAGGCCGGCGCATCCGTGAGAGTTGTTCTACAAGGTCGATACTATTGGTTGTTAGGTCAGATGAGAATATTAATCATTTAGATGACTTAGAGCATCTACAGCCGGAACATGCAAATTTGGACCCTCAAACGTCCGGGCAGGCCTCAATTTTTTCATTTTGCAACCGCATACCCCATTTCCAAAACATCAGATACATATAAGGACATGCACGTCGATTATCAAGTCTCTGTTGGGCCAGCGGGACATCGAATAAACATTTTCTCTACTTAAAATTTTCACATTTGTATTGCTTTGACGGGTTTTAGATGTTTTTAGTCCCACCTCGCCGCCTTAGGAGCTAATCGACCGGCTTAAATTGCCCGTTCGCGTCCTCAAGCCATAAGCTTCAGTCATCATTGTACCATTTTGAAGCACAGAGAAGATTCATAGTCACAGTCTATCTCCTTCACAAATGAAACATTAATGTTTGCATGGCTCTTTTTGAATTATAAAATAAAAATCTCTTTCATTGTAGTAGGGCATCAACGTACATGAATGGGATGAACTTGACATTCGATGAACAATCATCAGTTGATGAAATGCAATCTAGTGTCAGGCTATTGTAGGGAAACGTTGCATGGGAAACAAATTTTTTTCCTACGAACACCCAAGATCTATCCATGGAGATGCATAGCTAGGAGGGGGGGGGGATAAGCGGAAGCGTATATAACGCAGTTGATGTAGTCGTACTCTTCACGATCCAATCGCGATCAAATCCGATCTAGCGCCGAACGGACGGCACCTCCGTGTTCAGTACACGTGTGGCTCGATGACGTCTCCTCCTTCTTGATCCAGCAAGAGAGGAAGGAGAAGTAGATGGGATCTCAACCAGCATGACGGCATGGTAGAGATGGTGGTGGAGCAATCCCAGCAGGGCTTCGCCAAGCGCCTTCGGAACTACGAACGAGGAAGAACGGGAGTGAGGGAAGGCCGTAGGGCGTGGGAATTGTTGTGTCCAGCCCTTGCACCTCCTCCCCCCTATATATAGGGGTGTTGGAGGTCGGGGGGCGCAGCCCTAGCCCCTTCTCCAAAGAGGGGAGGCGGCCAAAGGGGGAGGAGTGCCCTCCCCCTTAGGGTTTCCCTTCCCCTAGGCGCATGGGCCTTAGGGGCAGTGGCGGCGCCAGAAAATAAAGGCTGGGTGTTCATCCAAATTTTTTTTGCTCTAAATGTAGTATATGAACCAAACAACACAACACTAGCAATATATGAACAAAAGAACACTAGCATAACGGCAATAGCAATATTTCAATGTATCAGACCATAACGACATGAATACATAAGTACCTTTTGATTGATAAAGTGATGATATCCTTCTTACAATATAACTCTGCGGTCGCCTTTTTGGAAGAGATTGATGACATCTTCATCCTTCACTTGATTGAAAAAATCTCTCTCAACAAATGTAACCAAACAATTGTTCAAATATTCATCACCCATTTTGTTCCTTAGCTTATTCTTCACATAGCTCATTGAAGAGAATACCCTTTCAACACTAGCAGTAGCTACTGACAGAATCAATACCAACTTAAGAAGCTTGTAAACAATATGATATTGTTCATGCTTGTTTGTCTCAACAAGCATAACTGAAAGCTGACACGGATTTTTCAGGTTTTGAAACCTTTCATCTCTACGCACATTAGTAACATACATGTTTAGTTGCCATGGAAGTCTTGCCAGTTCATCACTTGTAAAATCAGAAGCATAAAACTTTGTAGCAAGCCTAACCAACTTCTCTTGGTTATAAGCAGCAAATAGATGAAGTGGACAGAATGCTGCCATGCAAGAAAGTAGCTCCGTGTTTACCTCATCAAATCTGCCATTCAGCTCACTGATTTGCCTATCAATGACACCCACAGACATATCAACCTTGAAGCGGTGGTAATTAATCGCACCATTACATAAACCCCTTCTAGGCCGGCCAACGGGAAAGTAAGGACCCTCCATATCAACAACTTTGATCTTATGCTTTGTACAAAAAGATGTGACCTTTGTGAGAAAATCATCCCATCCAGCATCGGTCCTCAAAGCCTCCAAGTAATACTTTGTGTCACGAACAAGCTCAATAGCATGAACAATATCTTTGTCTTGCTTTTGCAAAGCTCTACACAACTCATCTGTGTATCCAAATATTTCTTGCATCAAGTGTGCCATGAAAACAAACTCAAATGATCGAAATGTTGTCTCTATGGATAGAGCCGCTTGTGCCTCCGCACCATGGTACTCGTCTCTAATCTTGCGAAGGACTCGTCGTAGTGCACCATACATAGAGATGACATGGTTCACAGTTTTGAAGTGAGAGCCCCAACGTGTATCACATGGCCTTCCCAAACCCATTTCCTGATTCAACCCACTCCATGTTTCTACTTCTTCCAATTCCAATGCATCAATGAGTTCTTCAGCCTGAGCTATCTGAAGCATTCTAATCTTTTTACAAGACATGCCAAGAGCATTTAACAAGTGTGCAAGCTGCTGAAAGAACCAAGTACAATCACCACTCTCCTTAGCAACAGCAACAAGAGTTAACTGTAGTTGATGGGCAAAACAATGAACATAGTAGGCAGAATGGGACTCGTCCATAATTAGTTTTTTCAGGCCATTAGCATTACCTCTCATGTTACTAGCTCCATCATATCCTTGCCCACAAACCATTGCAAAGGTCAAATTGTAGTCCATAAGCATTTTCTAAATTGCAGCTTTTAGTGTCAAAGAGGTAGTATCTTCAACATGAGCAAGACCAAGAAATCTTACAACCGCCCTTCCTTTCTTATCAACATAACGCAAGCAAACAACCAACTGTTCATTATGATACACATCACTGGACTCATCTGCAAGTATTGCAAAATGACCACCATCAAGTTCTTCAATGACTAGTTTAGTAGTCTCTTGTGCACAACATTTTATCACCTCTTGTTGTATATCATGGTGAGTCATCTTGCAGTTCCGTGGAGCATTCTTGAGAACAACCTTGTCAACCTCTTCAAAATTTCCAGCTAGCCAATTTAAAAGCTCAAGGAAATTTCCTTTATTTAGTGAGTCTTCACTTTCATCATGTCCTCTAAATGCCAAGCCTTGGCGCAACAGAAATCTCACACACTTGAGTGTCCATGTCAAACGCTATTACAAAGCCTTGTATTGTGAGGTGTTTGAAGCAATAGACTCCCGAATTGATGTTTGTGGTGTAGTGAACCTATCATACTTCTCTTGAGCTTCATCATGAGCACTACAAACCTCACCTTCATGTTTCTTCAATCTCGACTTCATGTTCCAGTTATTAAATCCCTTCTTCACAAAAGCATCTCCACCAGGACATCTTTTTTATCCTTGAACAAATAGCAAACGAAGCAGAAAGCTCTATCATTTTCCACACTATACTCAATCCATGGAAATTATTTAAACCAAACACGGCAAAAGCGACGCTCTTTTCCACTTTTATTTGTAAACTTGAACTTATGATTCTTTGGTTGACATGACCCCATCTCAATATATCTCCGTCTTACTCTATCTTGGTCATTCACAACATACACTGAGATGGGAATCCGCTTTCCAGGATCATGTTCGAGTGCCTCCAAATCTGCTTGCATCGGTTCATCATCTTCATCAATAGATTCATAATCTTCTACATGAGGTGTTGAGGTTTCTCCTCTACTCACCGGTTCTTGCCATAACACCAATTGCAAATTGCTCTCAAAATGAACAGGAGAAGTACAAGTACTAGATGCGGTGTGGATACTTCATCTGTTTTCCTTGCCTTTGAAGCCTTTTCCCACATTGCAAATATGCTACTGCCAACAATTCCACTCTTCTTCATCTACGTTAGGAAACAAGGGGAACGTAAATTTAAATACTTGCATCTGTTAAATAAATTGACTACCTGCATCTAGTAAATTAGAGCAAATCAAGAAATTCCCAGATTGGGGGCGGGGGGCGGACCTACGGAGGTCGTCTCCCCTTCTGTTTCTGTGCCGCGGGGGGCGGGGCGTCGCCGCCAGGGTCGCCCGTTCGGCTGCTGCTCCCTCCGAGCCGAAGAGGAGGGGCGGGCGGGGGGCCGCCGCCAGGGTCGCCCGTCCCGGCTCGGCTGCTGCTCCCTCTGACCAGCGCGGGGGGGGGGGGGGGGGGGGGCGCCTCCGACGGTTGACATTGGCCTTCGCGCGGCGCTGCGTGTCTGCGAGGAGTGCAAGGAGTCGATGCGTCCGTGCGAACCTGGAAGGCTAGAATGAGCGAACGAGATAGGGAGATTTCGTGGGATGGGCCTGCGTTTGCTCCTTTGTGTGCTGGGCTGACATGTACATATTTTTTCCGTCCAAATCTTGGGTATTCCTGTGCATACAGAAGCATACACCAGCCGACGCCCCTGTTTAGGGGGCTGGTGTGCCTAGCCCAATAAGGCTAGGGCGCCCCCCTACAGCTCATGCATGCCCTAGGTGCTGGAGGGACCCTTCCGGAACCCTCCGAAACCTTCTAGAACCTTCCGGAACCTTCCAGAACCTTCTGTAACCTTCCCGGTACAATACCGGTAAAACCCGAAACTTTTTTGGTAGCCAAAATATGACTTCCCATATATAAATCTTTACCTCCAGACCATTCCGAAGCTCCTCGTGACGTCCGGGATCTCATCCGGGACTCCGAACAACATTCAGTCACCAACGTGAATATCCCAATACTACTCTAGCGTCACCGAACGTTAAGCGTGTGGACCCTACGGGTTCGAGAATCATGTGGACATGACCGAGACACCTCTCCGTTCAATAACCAATAGCGGGACCTGGATGCCCATATTGGTTCCCACATATTTCATGAAGATCATTATCGGTTGAACCACGATGTCAAGGATTCAGTCAATCCCGTATTCAGTTCCCTTTGTCCAGCGGTATGCTACTTGCCCGAGATTCGATCGTCGGTATCTCCATACCTAGTTCAATCTCTTTATCGGCAAGTCTTTTTACTCGTTCCGTAATACAAGATCCCGTGACTAACTCCTTAGTCACATTGCTTGCAAGCTTCTTGTGATGTTGTATTACCGAGAGGGCCCAGAGATACCTCTCCGTCATATGGAGTGACAAATCCCAGTCTCGATCCATGCCAACCCAACAGTCACCCTTGGAGATACCTGTAGAGTACCTTTATGATCACCCAATTACAAAGTGACGTTTGATACACACAAGACATTCCTCCGATGCCAGGGAGTTGCATGATCTCATAGTCTTAGGAACAGATACTTGACATGAAGAAAGCAGTAGCAATAAACTAATACGATCAAATGCTATGCTTACGGTTGGGTCTTGTCCATCATATCATTCTCCTAATGATGTGACCCCGTTATGAAATGACAACTCATGTCTATGGTTAAGAAACCTTAACCATCTTTGATCAACGAGCTAGTCTAGTAGAGGCTCACTAGGGACACGATGCTGTCTATGTATCCACACATGTATTTTAGTTTCCGGTCAATACAATTCTAACATCGATAATAAACGATTATCATGAATAAGAAAATATGATAATAACCACTTTATTATTGCCTCTAGGGCATATTTCCAACAGCTACCTCATTTCACACAGCGAGAATTGATCCACCTATGCAATTAACAGAGAAGCTTGTAGCTATTTGACGGCGCAACAATTTAAGCCGGTCGGCCTCCGCCTGGCGCGGCGAGGTGGGACTAAAATTTGGGTCGACGAGCGCGCCGGAGTAGAAGCCCACAAGAACAACTGCTCTTCAGGTGGCTGCAGGTGGGCCCGCTATGATATGGACTGATTTGAGGGGGTGTCGGTCAGTCCGGGTGTATTAGGGACTAAATAAACGGTCCGGTTGGGTCAACTTTTTTTGACCGGTCACTGACCGGGGGGCGTTTCCGCCGTTCAGGGAGGAAGTAGGGGGTCCGGTTGTAGATGCTCTTAGATTACACTTTTATTTGTTTACTTGCCACGCCGTCTTCGTACCTAAACTCACCAAATGGCAACTCAAAACATTATCACATATACAAAAGCCCTCCATAGTCCGGCATTGGTTGACCTAATCATTCCCCCCCAACAAACCATTCCCCCCAAAAGGGGCGTCGTCACAGATCACCGGCGGGCGAGAGCTAGAGAGAGAAACCCCGCATGGAAAGAAAAGCCATGAATGAGAGAGAGAGAGGGAGAGGGATGGCCCACCCACCAGACAGGGGTTTTAATAAATCTTCCCTCCTCATTATTCCTGCACTGAAAAAAACTACCAACCCCCCCTCCGCCCCACCCCAACAGCAGCGGGGACGAGCCGCCGCCTGCCGCCTGCCGCTCGCCGCCGGGGAGGCGATCCGGCCACCGGAGGAGCCGCCATGGCGCGGAAGCACGGCTGGCAGCTCCCGGCCCACACCCTGCAGGTCCGTCCGTCCGTCCGTCCGTCCGCCAGCTCCTCTCCCCGCTTTCCTCCCTCCCTCCCCTTTCCCTTTCCTCCCAAGCTAGCTCGGATCGGCGCAGCAGCTGGGACGGGAGACCGCATGCTCTCTCTGCTCGGCCGATCCCTAGCTCGCGTCTCCGGTAGCCGTAGCAGCAGCTCCTCGCCGCCCCGTGAGCTCCCGCCGGAAGGAAATTCCCGATTTTGAAGATCTGCCGAGGAGGGGGCCAGCTGGGCGGTGGTTGGCTGGCTCTCCCATTACTACTCTGCTTTTCCGCGTGTCTGCGTGGGTGGCGGCGGCTGGATAATGTCATAATGTGAGTTCCCGAGGAGCTGGGCCACCGAATGGCTTGGGAATTTTGTGAATTCTGCCGGCCCGTGCTCGATTTGGTGTGCTTCCTCCAGCTGCTGCCTAGGGTTGTTCGTCCGGCTGGCCACCCCTTTTTCGGTCTAACACAAAGCAGGCTTGATGTGTCTCCTGTCCTGTCTGAGATGGCTGTAGAGTACTGTCTGAGATTATAAGCTGGATTTAGCAGTACTGTCTCAAATGGTTGTTTGGTAATTGTAAGCTGGAAGTAGCAGTACTGTCTGAATAGGTCGTAGTGCTGTCTGAAATGGTAAAACCCTTTATCCTAAATTATGCACTTATGCCCTGGAGTGAGGTCTGGGACCTCTGTGTTTGTTCTATTTCTGTCTGCATCTAGCCAGGTTTCCAAGGGCGTGATTTGACCATGCAAAAGTAACCGATTCAATTGCTATGGAAGAGCTGCGGGTTTTTGGTTGGTTTGTCAGTGAATGGTGGTGCGAAATCACTATGTTTCTGTCTGTTTTCTGGATTCTGTTGGCTTATGGGAGAGTTGGCTCAGTAGCTTGGTTTCTGTCCTAAACTTGTTCTTGAGCCCACAAAGTTGGCTCTTGTCTGGATTTCGGATCGAACTTGATGAACCTCACACGTTTGGCTCTTGTATGGTGGTCTTCCGCAATATCTGGAATTTCTCCATCTAAAGTAGTCAATAGATGTTGTTAAGTGATTGTTTCATGGTTTTGGTTCTGTTTTTAAAAAGGAAAGCCAGTTGTTCAGGTTTCAAGAAAATAATTTCCCAGAACATTACTGCCAAGCCCAAGCTTGTTAATTGGCATGTACATTTCTGTGATATATTGCTAATGTCTGCTCAGATTTGTGCTTGCTATTGTCACTTATCTTTTTTTCTACATCAATAGTCTTTGCGCATCCAAGTTATCAAACTATGTGAACTAGAAAAGGAAATAGAGAGAATTGATCATTACTTTTCTGAACTGTTGCAGAAGCCTCAATAGTTCTTTTAAGTCCGTACATTGAAAGGCTTGTTTCACAAATAATACTGATTCATAATATTGTTTTGACAGATCGTTGCAATTACTGTATTCTTCCTTCTGGTGGTTGCATTTTATGCCTTCTTTGCACCATTTCTGGGGAAGCAAGTCCTTGAGTATGTTGCGATAGGCATTTATACTCCCATGGTAAGTCTTAAAGAAACTAATTGTTTTTATGTCTTTCTTATCATCTGAAGAGAGCTATCTTGTGGTATCATGAAACATCATGTGCACTCTTCGCATCACTTTCAGGCATTGGCTGTCTTCATCCTTTACATCCGGTGCACAAGTATTAATCCTGCTGATCCTGGTATCATGGCAAGATTTGAGGATGGGTTTATTGATGTACCTGCTAACAATGATGGATTGGAAGGCATAAACTTGCCCCAGAAAGCAAACAGCGCTACTGGAACACACTCCCCAACATCTACTTGCAGAAGCTCTCTAGATGGCCATTCTAATCAGAGAGGTTCATCTATAGGGGAAGCAAACATAAATGTGGGCTCACAACTGCCAAAGAAAAGATCAAGCTGTTTCCTCTTTGGTGGGCTCGTGTGTGCTGTATTTGTTAAGGAGGACTGCCGGAAGCCTGATGATTCAGAGCAACAAGCTAGTGGTGAAGAAGCTCTGTTTTGCACATTATGCAATGCTGAGGTATGCTTCTTTAGCTATTGGCTATGCAGCAGGCAGCAGTCTTATTTGAAGCTTATGCTGTTTATTTTTTTTTATAAAATAAATTTGACAGGTTCGCAAATTCAGTAAACACTGCAGAAGCTGTGACAAGTGTGTGGATGGATTTGATCATCATTGTCGGGTGACTTTCTTGAACCGTGTTAGCATGCCGCCTTCTGACATTTGATTGTGCATAGCTGATACGATCATCTTTCGCAGTGGCTGAATAATTGTGTTGGGCGGAAGAACTACTTCACGTTTATTTCTCTGATGGCAATCAGTCTCCTATGGGTATGTAAATATGTAATGTTCACCTATTGTACATATAATTTTTTTGAGAGCATGCAGTAGCATGTCATTTTTGAACCCACTTGGTTGTGTAGAGGTTTGTGTAAAATTATTCCCTTCCCTTTATGGCACTAAATATTTACAGTTTCCTGTGTGACAGCTTGCAATTGAATTTGGAGTGGGCATTGCTGTTCTTGTCATCTGCTTTGTCGATAACAATTCACCAAGAATCCTCCAAGAAAAGCTTGGGAATGGCTTGACTCGCGCTCCATTTGCTGTGATTGTAGTAAGCACCATAATGAATTGTTGAACTTTTTTAATGTATAGGAATCTTCTCTTGGTTATAATATCTGAAGCAGCACCTTTCCACCATTAGCTGATGAGGAATTCCAAAACTTTTTGCCTCTATTTTGCTGCACTACATGCTATGTTGACAAAGTTCTGATGCTATTACTTAAGTTATTGTTTCGTTTATACCATAAATAGAGTATTACAATTGCACAGCCTCTTGTCACAATGCATCGATTCTTAATGTTCTTGGTAGCACATTAATTTTACCTTCTGGAAGTGTAACTATTACTTTAGGATCCATGAATTAACTTCTTAGCTCTTGTGCCTATCATTTGCTTAGCTCTAGTGCTTGCATGTTGTATCTAATGTAGAGTAAGCATCACCCACTGGTTCTTACTTTTTAAAACAAGTTTTGTTAGCCGATAATTATCTGAATTGTAATATTATTATGTCCAGGGTATTTTCACACTTCTGTCATTAGTGGCCTGCGTACCTTTAGGGGAACTTTTCTTCTTCCACATGATATTGATCAGAAAGGTTTGTCTCACACCTCATACTTGAAATGTACTCTCTCTCTTCATAATATAAGAGCGTTTTTGACACTACAAGTGTAAAAAACGCTCTTATATTATGGGATGGAGGGAGTAATACATAATGCAAAGTTTATCTTGCTTTCTCAGCTGGGTTCCATCTCTATTTCTTTATCAGGGGATCTCAACCTATGATTATGTGGTCGCAATGAGAGCTATGAGTGAGGGGATTCCAGAGGACGAGGAAGGAGCAAATATCATCTATTCCCCCTCAAATTCAGCAACAACTGGATTCAGTGTTGGAAGTTCTCTTGGCCTTCACCACAAGGGTGCTTGGTGTACACCTCCAAGAATATTTATTGATCAGGTGAGCTGCTTGTGTAAAATACTAGTACATCTTTGAAAGTTTAATCATGACTCTCGGCTGGAAAAACATTTATATTGTTGGAAACAATCGTAAGACTGTACTGAATTTAGTTGTGCTGAAACTTTCAACCAGGATGAAGTGATTCCTCATTTGGATCCTGGGATGGTTCCTTCAACCGTTGATCCTGATGCTGCTGGATACGCTGAAAGAGCAAACAAAGCCAAGAAGCCAGTCAAGATCAGTGCCCGGAGCCTTGCAAAGCTGGACAGAAACGAGGTGATGAAAGCTGCAGCAAAAGCTCGGGCATCATCCTCTGTTCTCCGACCAATAGATGCTCGCCATGGCCATGAAGCTGATATTAGCTCCAGTGGCAATGCCAGCGTCAGGAGTAGCATGAGTGTTGACTATAGTGCTACAAAGGAATCGAGGAGTGAGATGAGGCTGTCTCCTCTACAGAACTCATATCCGCAGAGCCTTGCAAGCCAGGATGACTATGAGACTGGCACACAGACTGCAAGCAGTCTAAGCAGCCCGGTCCACATCCACAAGCTTGCCCCTCATGCTCAATTTCGTGCAGCACCCCATCCAGCTCCACCTCCTGAAAGGCCTGTGCCAGGGATTACAAGGCCACCTGTCCCTACCACACATATAAGTAACAACCCAATGTTCCAGTCAGCCACATCATATGTCCGGGAGAACCGAAGAGCCTCTGTTGTCTGGGATCAAGAGGCTGGTCGGTACGTGTCAGTGCCCATGCAAACAACAAGAACAGGACCTGCTGCTGAGCTGCCTGCAAGAAACCCAAGTTTCTTGGCGAATCCAAGTGGTGAACCAGGCAACCATGGGAGAAATCTTGCACCTGCGAACACAACATCATCAGCGATTCCTTCGGGCCAGCCGTCTGAGAGATTGACGTACACAGGCCAATCAATATTCTTTGGTGGGCCAATCCTGAGCACCACCGGCATAAATGCAGAAAGGAATGAGGCTGGCACAAGAGTGCGCCCTGAGGGAAGCAGAGATCCCAACTCCCACCAGCGGGACATCCGTGGGGAGAAGGCTCGGACAGGCTCCTTCCCGTTGTTTGAGCCTCGGAATTTCTAGAAGAAACTGCTTTGTTGACAAGTGACTTTGACCGGCTGTTTTACTCTTTTCTATGTCGTCTGCTCAAGTGCCACCATGACAGTGGGAGGTGATGTCGATGCACTGCACCCCGTGCAGAGCCAGGGAACTACTGAAATGGTTGCTCCTCTCAGGTAGAAAAGAATACAAGGAAGATGATGTTCAGAGCTTTTTAGTGAGCGAGGATGGCGCTAACTTTGATCGATGTTTACGAACTGACTGATACCAATTGTTTTTCTCTCACATGTGTTAGGAGTTCAGATGTTTGATGCGCTTGATAGGTCGTAGAGGAGCTGATTAAATGTTCCAGTGTGTAAAACCTTTTGATTTGCAGCTGACTTTCTTTACATTTAAGACTTTGGAGTGTTCGTTGCAAGACTATGTTCTATTATTGTGGTAATTGTAGCCCACTTGTGAATGCATCATCTCCAACTCGCTGAGTGTTTGATTGTTTTCTTTCATCTGTGTTGAGGGAATGGGTTTAACTCAGATGATACTGCTTGCTGCGTAACTGTTGTTCATTTGTCAAATTGAATTAGTGAGACGGCTATGATTACAGTTGAACAATTCTTGTTCTGTACCATGAGTTAATGATTAATTAAACCGTGGCTTCATTAGCGCTAACACACCGCCGTCAGCATGCCCACGGCTTTGAGGAAGTAGCTGCTTTTAAACTACCTATTTGAACATGTCAAGAATATTGGTAGTAGCAGAAGTTAAACATAGTTTCATGCATCCTGAAGGCTGTGGATGTTGTAAGGAAGCATCATCTGTTGCACACTCAGGCTGATTACAACAACATTCAGCCAGGAATCTAGTGTTTAACACTCTTTTCTCTATTGACCGAAGCAACATCTTTCCCAACACCTCGCAATCCGATTAACATTCACCCCACATGGGAAACAAATCTTGAATTCATATACCACGGGAGAAGCGGACGACTAAATCATGCTGATAATGTCAAAAGAGGTCGGGGTAGACCGAACTTGACATGAAAAGAGTCCGTAAAAAGAGATCTGAAGGATTGGAGCATCACCAAAGAACTAGTCATGAATACGGCATGCGTGAAAGCTTGCTATCCATATACCAGAACCATGAGTTGGTCGTGAGATATTATGGATTTCACCTCTAGGCTATCTGTACCAAACGAAGTCCAATTGCCTCGAAACTTTTTTATGATTTTTTCTGGACTAAAAGCTACGAAGCACCGATACTTCAGAAATCTGTGTATCGCCGTTCAGTACTTCGTCGATACTCCGATACGCCAGATACGGCTTCGATACGGGTATCCCCGAAGTATCGCCTTTTTCAATTTAAAAATAAAAGAAAAATGCCGATACGGGTATCCCCGAAGTATCGCCGTTCAGTACTGCTCCTGCCTTGATGTATCGTTGATCCGTTCATGTAGGTAGTGTACGTGTACTGTACTGATGGTAGTTGGATAAAAGTGCTAGCTAAGGATGTTGCTTGTTGGATAAAATTGCTTGTTGATGTTGTTGGCTTGCTGTTTGTTGATATTTGTGGCGTAAAATTACTTGCTGATGCCTCCTATTGCTAGGAAAGAAGATACAAGTATACACCATGACATCTTTTAGCTTTCTTCATCATCATTTAAGCATTATTGACATGTATTGCTTGCTTATTTTAATTATCATCATATTTATAGGTGAGAGTTCCTATTTATATATGAAGATTGTGCTCTTTATATCGTTATCAAGAAAAAACTTCTAAAACGTTGGGAGAAGAGTAGTACCCTCCTCCATTGTTGGCTCACTCGTGCAATTCAAGGTTTGCTCTTTATATATGTTTGTCATTTGTTGATTTTACATTGTCATGTTAATAGGTACTACAATCCAAATTGGATTGGGGCAGTCCGTGGCCATGTTACCACCTTGATGACAGTGAGATTTTTAAAATGAAAAAAAGGAGGCAAGGAAGCAATTAGGTGACCAGTGGGGCAGTATTTTTATCTCATCGCACACATTTTACTTTGTTAGTTTTTATTACATGTCATTTTATTATTATTTATATATGCTTGCCGTATCGCCGTATTGCTGTTTTTAGAAATTGCCGTATCCCGTATCGTCGTACCCGTATTGCTGTATTAGTGTCGCCGTGTCGGTGCTTCGTAGACTAAAAGAAGACTCGGAAACTTTGGGAGAAGACCGGAGGCCGCACAAGGGAGGCACAAGCCAACAAGGCGTGTGATACGTCTCCATCATATCTATAATTTTTGATTGTTTCATGTCAATATTATACAACTTTCACATATTTTTGGCAACATTTTATATGATTTATTGGACTAACCTATTGATCCAGTGCCCAGTGCCAGTTCCTGTTTGTTGCATGTTTTTTGTTTCGCAGAATTACCATATCAAACGAAATCCAAACGCGATAAAAATTTACGGAGAATGTTTTTGGAATATTTTTGAATTTTGAGAAGTGGAATCAACGCAAACGGAGGCCCACAGCCCCCACGATACATCAGGGCGCGGCCAGGGGGCCCAACCGCGGCTTGGTGGGTGCTTCCCACCTCGTACGTCGGTTGGAGCTCTCCTTCGGGCGCAAGGAAGCTAATTTTTGGATAAAAATCCCCTCAAAATTTCAGCCCGATCGGAGTTACGGATCTTCGGGAATATAAGAAACGGTTTTCGGCTAGAAAACAGGAACGTGAAACAGAAGAGAACAGAGAGGGAGATCCAATCTAGGAGGGGCTCCTGCCCCTCTGCCGCCATGGTGGCCATGGACCAGAGGGGGAACTCTCCTCCCATCTAGGGGGGAGGCCAAGGAAGAAGAAGGAGGGGGGCTCTCTCCCCCTCTCTCCCGGTGGCGCCGGAACGCCGCCGGGGCAAGCATCGTGACGGCGGTCTACTCCAACAACTTCGCCACCGTCAACACCAACTCTCTCTCCCTCTATGCAGCGGTGTAACTCCCCTTCTCCCCGCTGTAATCTCTACTTAAACATGGTGCCCAACTCCATATACTATTTACCAATGATATATGGCTATCCTATGATGTTTGAGTAGATCCGCTTTGTCCTATGGGCTAATTGATGATCGTGGTTGGTATGATTGTATATTTTATTATGGTGCTGTCATACGGTGCCCTCCGTCTCGCGCAAACGTGAGGGATCCTCGCTGTAGGGTGTTGCAATGTGTTCATGATTTGCCTATGGTGGGTTGCTTGAGTGACAGAAGCATAAACCCGAGTAGGTGGGTTGTTGCATATGGGAGTAAAGAGGACTTGATACTTAATGCTATGGTTGGGTTTTACCTTAATGATCTTTAGTAGTTGCAGATGCTTGCTAGAGTTCCAATCATAAGTGCATATGATCCAAGTAGAGAAAGTATGTTAGCTCATGCCTCTCCCTCATGTAAAATTGCAAGAATGATTACCGGTCTAGTTATCAATTGCCTAGGGACAAATAACCTTCTTGATTGACAAAAGCTTTCTACTAAATAACTAACTCTTATTATCTTGCTTTTTACTCGTAGTTTTATTTCCCGCAAAGTACTTCTAGTTTTATTCGTGCAAACTATCCTATCACCTACAAAGTAGTTTCATACTTGTTCTAGGTAAAGCAAACGTTAAAGTGTGTGTAGAGTTGTATCGGTGGTCGATAGAACTTGAGGGAATATTTGTTCTACCTTTAGCTCCTCGTTGGGTTCGACACTCTTACTTATCGAAAAAGGCTACAAACGACCCCCTACACTTGTGGGTTATCAAGACCTTTTGCTGGCGCCATTGCGGGGGAGCAATAGCGTGGGGTGAATATTCTCGTGTGTGCTTGTTTGCTTTATCACTAAGTATTTTTATTTTCTGTTATTAGTTGTTTTATATCTTTAGTTATGGATATGGAACACGAAACACCAAAAAAATTAGTGGTACTTGCTACTCATGGAGATGGGGAACCTCCTGAAACCCTCGATGCTAGTTATGTGAAACACGTTAATTACTCCTTCGATAATCTCGAGAAATCCTCAAGGAACTTTATAATGGGATACACATTGGATCAATGTGAGTACTTTAGGGATTATCGCTTATCTCAAAAAGGGAAACACTTATGGGATCAAATTAGAATATTGCAATGGTTTGCTTGGGATGCATGCTCGAGATGTGACTTTACTTGTTGCTCTAAGATAGAGGCTTGACACCTTCCCTTTCAATGTAAATTTAACGATAATGAAACCTTGGCTTCTTATGCTAAAGGTATTTATGATTACTATGATGTGGAACGAATAGAAGAATTTGTTGCTTTTAAAGGTGCTTATGAAATTGCTTCTTTGCTTGAAAAGTATGATGATGATGTTCATTACGAATCTGAAATTATATCCATACTTAAATATTGCTATGAGTATTATGATTGCAATGCTGATATTATTGAATTTATTGAAAGAATGACCGCTGCCTTGGAAGAGACTAATATTTTGCAGGAATCTATGGAAGAAGAAATTGCTGAAACTGTGAGCTCATTAGATGAAAAATATGAGGAGGAGAGTGAAGAACAAACGGAGGAAGAGCGGATTAGCTACTCGTGCCCACCTTCTAATGAGAGTAACTCTTCAACTCATACATTGTTTAATTACCCTTCGCACATACCGAAGGATGAATGCCATGATGAATGCTATGATGATTGCTATGATCCTTTGGATTCATTTGAAATATCCCTTTTTGATGAACTTGATGCTTGCTATGCTTGTGGCCATGATGCCAATATGAATTATGCTTATGAAGATGAAGCTATATTTCCTTATGTTAAGCATGAAATTGTTGCTATTGCACCCACACATGATAGTTCTTTTTGAATTCTCCCAACTACAATATATTGGAGAAGTTTGCTCTTGTTAAGGATTATATTGATGGGTTGCGTTCTACCACTACACATGACGATTTTGATGAATATAATATGGATGTGCTTGCTGCTCCTACTTGCAATTATTATGAGAGAGGAACCAAATCTTCACCTCTCTATGTTTCCAATACTATGAAATTGTAAGAAACTGTTTTATACTATGCATTGGCCTTTACTTAATGTGTATCAATTGTTGTTGTATGACATGCCAATGCATAGGAAGAGGGTTAGACTTCGTTGTCACATGACATATATCACTTTGTGCTCACTACTAAATTACAAATCATTGCTAATTAAAATTGGCTTTGATATACCTTGGGATCCGGGTGGATCCACTACTTGAGCACTTTATGCCTAGCTTAATGGCTTTAAAGAAAGCGCTGCCAGGGAGACAACCCGGAAGTTTTAGAGAGTCATTTATTTCTGTGGTGTGCTTTTATAAAGTTTTAAGAAAAATATATCGGGGGTAACCTAAAACTTCACAAAAGGAAAGGTGAAAGTGAGAGAGATGATGAGCATCGTTGAAGTGGGGGACGTCCTTGAAGTTTTGTTCATGCCCATGGAAACTTTGTGAATCTTGAATCACGAAATTTTTTCCAACAAAAATAATTATCCCCTTGTACAAATCCATTGTATTATAAAAATAATGTGCCAAGATTTGCCTTTAGGATGATTAGATTGCTTGTTGGTATGTGCGGTGTAAAAACAGAAACTTTGGCTGTAGTGTGTGAATTTTCATTTTTTACTGGAACAGTTTCTGAAATTTTTACACAGTATTGATACACAATTTTTTTAATTTTTCCTAATTTTTCAGATTTTTGGAGTTACATAAGTATGGTCAAAGTTCAGATTACTACAGACTGTCCTGTTTAAGACAGATTCTGTTTTTGATGCATTGTTTTGCTTGTTTTGATGAAACTATCGATTTTATCGGTGGTGTAAGCCATAGAAAAGTTATAATATAGCAGGGATAATGCAAATATAAAATATGAATTGGTTTGCAACAGTACTTAAAGTAGTATTTTGCTTTATTATACTAACGGATCTTACCAGTCTTCTGTTAAGTTTTGTGTGGATGAAGTGTTCGAAGATCGAGGAGGTCTCGATATGAGGAGAAGAAGGAGAGGCAAGAGTTCAAGCTTGGGGATGCCCAAGGCACCCCAAGTAAATATCCAAGGAGACTCAAGCGTCTAAGCTTGGGGATGCCCCGGAAGGCATCACATCTTTCTTCAACAAGTATCGGTATGTTTTCGGATTCGTTTCATTCATGTGATATGTGCAAATCTTGGAGCGTCTTTTGTGTTTAGTTTTCACTTTTCTTTTATGCACCATGCTGGTATGAGATAGTCCATGGTTGATTTATAGAATGTTCATTGCACTTCACTTATATCTTTTGAGTATGGCTTTATAGAATGCTTCATGTGCTTCACTTATATCATTTGAAGTTTGGATTGCCTGTTTCTCTTCACATAGAAAACCGTTATTTGTAGAATGCTCTTTTGCTTCACTTATATTTATTAGAGCATGGTCTTTTGTAGAAAGAATTAAACTCTCTTGCTTCACTTATATCTATTTAGAGAGTCAACAGGAATTGGTTATTTGCATGGTTAGTCATAAAATCCTACATAAAACTTAGGGATCACTGAATATGACATGTTTGATTGCTTGCAATAGTTTTGCGATATAGAGATAATAATATGTGGGAGGTACTAGTGGATGATCGTGTTTAGTAAGATATTGGTGTTAAGGTTTGTGATTCCCGAAGCATGCACGTATAGTCTCCCGTTATGCTAGGAAGTTGGAGCACAATTTATCCTTGATTGTCTATCTTTGTGCGAAGGTCGGGGGCGCGCGATGGTTAACTCCTACCAACCTCCCCCCTAGGAGCATGCGTAGTAATACTTTGCTTCGAGAGAGCTAATAAAACTTTTGCAATAAGTATGTGAGTTCTTTATGACTAATGTGAGTCCATGGATTATACGCAGTCTTACCTTTCCGCAATTTGCTAGCCTCTACGGTACCGTGCATTGCCCTTTCTCACCTCGAGAGTCGGTGCAAACTTCGCCGGTGCATCCAAACCCCGTGATATGATACGCTCTATCACACATAAGCCTTATTATATCTTCCTCAAAACAGCCACCATATCTACCTATTATGGCATTTCCATAGCCATTCCGAGATATATTGCCATGCAACTTCCACCGCCTCCGTTTTGATGACTTGAGCATTCATTGTCATATTGCATTACATGATCGTAAGATAGCTAGCATGATGTTTTCATGGCTTGTCCGTTTTTTGATATCTTTGCTACGCTAGATCATTGCATTCATATAGAGTCATACTTTGTTTTAATATCGAGTTGTAAGTAAAAAGAAGTGTGATGATCATCATTATTCATTATTAGAGCATGCCCCAGTGATGAAAGGATGATGGAAACTATGATTCCCCCACAAGTCGGGATGAGGCTCCGGACAAAGAAAGAAAAAAATTAGAAAAATAGAAAAAAAGGAAAAGAAAAAAAAGAAAAGAAAGAAAATAAATGAAAGAAGTAGAAGGGGGCATGCTAATTCCACACTTGTGCTCAAAGTCGCACCATGTTTTTCATATAGAGAGTCTCCTGTGTTGTCACTTTCATATACTAGTGGGAATTTTTCATTATAGAGTTAGATGCATACCCACTTAGTTTTCATATTGAGCTTTCATACACTTATAGCTCTTAGTGCATCCGTTGCATGGCAATCCCTACTCCTCGCATTGATATCTATTGATGGGCATCTCCATAGTCCGTTGATACGCTGAGTTAATGCGAGACTTTCTTCTCCACTTTTACCCCTTTGAAACCTACCACCGCATTCTATTCCACCCATAGCGCTATATCCATGGCTTGCGCTCATGTATTGCATGAGAGTTGAAAATGCTGAAGCGCATTAAAAAGTGTGAATCAATTGCTTGGCTGACACCGGGGTAGTACATGATTTATACTTTGTGTTAAGAAGACAGAGCATGACAAGGCTACATGATTTTGTAGGGATAACGTTCTTTAGCCTTGATATTTTGAAAGACATGATTGTTTGTTGGGATGCCTGAGTATTAAAGTCTTTATGTCAAAACTATACTATTGCTTTGAATCACTTGTGTCTTAATATTCATGCCATGATTAGATATATGATCAAGATTATGCTAGGTAGCATTCCACATCAAAAATTATCTTTTTATCATTTACCTACTCGAGGACGAGCATGAATTAAGCTTGGAGATGCTGATACGTCTCCGTCGTATCTATAATTTTTGATTGTTTCATGCCAATATTATACAACTTTCACATATTTTTGGCAACATTTTATATCATTTATTGTACTAACCTATTGATCCAGTGCCCAGTGCCAGTTCCTGTTTGTTGCATGTTTTTTGTTTCGCAGAATTACCATATCAAACGAAGTCCAAACGCGATAAAAATTTACGGAGATTTTTTTTGGAATATTTGTGAATTTTGAGAAGTGGAATCAACGCAAACGGAGGCCCACAACCCCCACGATACATCAGGGCGCGACCAGGGGGCCCAACCGCGGCCTGGTGGGTGCTGCCAACCTCGTACGTCGGTTGGAGCGCTCCTTCGGGCGCAAGGAAGCTAATTTTTGGATAAAAATCCCCTCAAAATTTCAGCCCGATCGGAGTTACGGATCTCCGGGAATATAAGAAATGGTTTTCGGCCAGAAAACAGGAACGTGAAACAGAAGAGAACAGAGAGGGAGATCCAATCTAGGAGGGGCTCCTGCCCCTCCGCCGCCATGGCGGCCATGGACCAGAGGGGGAACTCTCCTCCCATCTAGGGGGGAGGCCAAGGAAGAAGAAGAAGGAGGGGGGGGGGGGCTCTCTCCCCCTCTCTCCCGGTGGCGCCGGGACGCCGCCGGGGCAAGCATCGTGACGGCGATCTACTCCAACAACTTCGCCGCCGTCAACACCAACTCTCTCTCCCTCTATGCAGCGGTGTAACTCCCCTTCTCCCCGCTGTAATCTTTACTTAAACATGGTGCCCAACTCCATATACTATTTACCAATGATATATGGCTATCCTATGATGTTTGAGTAGATCCGCTTTGTCCTATGGGCTAATTGATGATCATGGTTGGTATGATTGTATATTTTATTATGGTGCTGTCCTACGGTGCCCTCCGTCTCGCGCAAACGTGAGGGATCCTCGCTGTAGGGTGTTGCAATGTGTTCATGATTTGCCTATGGTGGGTTGCTTGAGTGACAGAAGCATAAACCCGAGTAGGTGGGTTGTTGCATATGTGAGTAAAGAGGACTTGATACTTAATGCTATGGTTGGGTTTTACCTTAATGATCTTTAGTAGTTGCAGATGCTTGCTAGAGTTCCAATCATAAGTGCATATGATCTAAGTAGAGAAAATATGTTAGCTCATGCCCCTCCCTCATGTAAATTGCAAGAATGATTATCGGTCTAGTTATCAATTGCCTAGGGACAAATAACCTTCTTGATTAACAAAAGCTTTCTACTAAACAACTAACTCTTATTATCTTGCTTTTTACTCGTAGTTTTATTTCCCGCAAAGTACTTCTAGTTTTATTCGTGCAAACTATCCTATCACCTACAAAGTAGTTTCATACTTGTTCTAGGTAAAGCAAACGTTAAAGTATGCGTAGAGTTGTATCGGTGGTCGATAGAACTTGAGGAAATATTTGTTCTACCTTTAGCTCCTCGTTGGGTTCGACACTCTTACTTATCGAAAAAGGCTACAAACGATCCCCTACACTTGTGGGTTATCAGCGTGCCCAGGGGGGGTCGGCGCGCCCTGATGGCTTGTCCCTCGCTGGTGGCCCTCCTACCCCCGTTCTCTGGCCTATAAATTCACATATATTCCAAAAACCCTAGAGGGCATCCCGAAACATTTTTTTCGCCGCTGCAAGTCTCTGTTCCACCGCAATCCCATCTGGAGCTCCGTTCCGACACACTGCCGGAGGGGGGATCGATCACGGAGGGCCTCTTCATCAACCTTGCTGCCCTTATGATGATGTGTGAGTAGTTCACCACAGACCTACGGGTCCGTAGTTAGTACCATAGTTTTAAATAGCCGGCTATAGCCAGGCTATAGCCCCGCTATAGCCTTTGGCACATGCTGCGGCTAAGTGCATTAGCCCAGCTATGTAGTGTTAGAACTTTTAAATAGCCGGCTATAGCCAGGCTATAGCCAGGCTATAGCTGTTTTCACAGGGTGCGGCTATTTGGCTTAGCCGGCTATTTAAAACTTTGGTTAGTACCTAGATGGCTATCTCTCTCTCTTTTGATCTTCAATACAATGATCATCACATCTTCGCTTTGATCTATCCGATGTAATTCTTTTGTACAGTGCGTTTGTTGGGATCCGATGAATTGTGGGTTTATGTTTCAGATTGTTCATGAAAAGTATTTGAGTCACCTCTGAATATTATGATTCTTATATGCATGATCATTATAGCTTCGTAAATCTCTCCAATCTATTGAAATAGTTTTGCCAACTAGATTGAAATTTCTTCAGTGAGAGGGGTGCGTTGTAGTGGGTTCAATCTGGCGGTGCTCTATATCCCAGTGACAGAATGGGACAAGACACATCTTTGTATTGTTTCCACTAAGGATAAAACGATGGGGTTAGTTCATATTAATTGAATTCTCTTTGTCTACATCATGTCAATGTTCTCCAACCATTACTCTGTTTTTATTTAATACTCTAGATACATGCTGGATAGCGGTCGATGGGTGGAGTAATAGTAATAGGTGCAGGCAGTAGTCGACCTATTTGCTTATGGACGTGATGTTGGGGAACGTTGCATGGGAAACAAAAATTTTCCTACGCACACATAAGATCTATCCATGGTGATGAGCATCTACGAGAGGGAGAGTGAATCTACATACCCTTGTAGATCGCTAAGCGGAAGCGTTAATAAACGCGGTTGATGTAGTCGAACGTCTTCGCGATCCAAATCGCCGAGCGTCCCGCGATCCAATCACGATCCTTCCGATCTAGTGCCGAACGGACGGCACCTCCGCGTTCAACACACGTACGGCTTGATGACGCCTTCACCTCCTCGATCCAGCGAGCGATGGTGAAGTAGTGGTTGAGTTCCAGCAGCACGACGGCGTGGTGATGGTGGTGAGGAACAATCTCTGCAGGGCTTCGCCAAGCACTACGGAGATTATGACGGAGGAACTAGAGGGCTAGGGTTGCCGGCACACGGCTTGGGAAATCCTGATGTGTCCCGTGTGCTAGCCCTGCCCCTCTATTTATATGTTGAGCCTTGGGGTCTAAACTTGGAGTAAAAGCCTCCTCCGGGTCGGTTTTGCCCACACAAGGTCGGTTTGGCCCGCAGGAAAAGAGTCCAATTCGGACCCTGCCGAATCGTGCACAACCGCGCACAAGCGGTAGTACCGCTTCACACAAGCGGTAGTACCGCTTGGGCGGTAGTACCGCTTCACACAAGCGGTAGTACCGCTCGGGCGGTAGTACCGCTTCACCAAGCGGTAGTACCGCTTACGCGGCAGCAAAACTACTTTTGCACTTTCCAATACCTTGTGGGCTTTATCCCTTTGGCTCATATAAAGTGTTGCTGCACCCGAACACTTCGGTAAACATCCGGAACCCCTTCCGGTGAACTTCGGAACTCTTCCGGAGATCAAAACACTATTATCACATATATCAATCTTTACCTCCGGACTATTCCGGAGATCCTCGTCATGTCCGGGATCTTATCCGAGACTTTCGAACAACTTTCGGTCACCAACATAATAACTCAATTATACTAATCGTCACCAAACGTTAAGTGTGTAGACCCTGCGGGTTCGAGAACTATGTAGACATGACCGAGACACCTCTACGGCCAATAACCAATAGCGGGACCTGGATGCCCATATTGGCTCCTACATATTCTACGAAGATCTTTATCGGTCGAACCTCTATGTCAAGGATTCAGTTAATCCCGTATGCTGTTCCCTTTGTTCTTCGGTATGTTACTTGCCCGAGATTCGATCGTCGGTATCACTATACCTAGTTCAATCTCGTTACCGGCAAGTCTCTTTACTCGTTCCGTAATACAAGATCTCGTGGCTAACACTTTAGTCACATTGCTTGCAAGGCTCATTGTGATGTTGTATTACCGAGTGGGCCCTGAGATACCTCTCCGTCATACGGAGTAACAAATCCCAGTCTTGATCCATGCCAACCCAACAGACACCCTCGGAGATACCTGTAGAGCACCTTTATAGTCACCCAGTTACGTTGCGACGTTTGATACACACAAGGTATTCCTCCGGTGTCAGTGAGTTGCATGATCTCATGGTCAAAGGAACAGATACTTGACATGCAGAAAACAATAGCAATAAACTGACACGATCAAATGCTACGTTTACAGTTTGGGTCTTGTCCATCACATCATTCTCCTAATGATGTGATCCCGTTATCAAATGACATCTCATGTCAATGGCTAGGAAACCTTAACCATCTTTGATCAACGAGCTAGTCAACTAGAGGCTTACTAGGGACACAGTGTTGTCTATGTACCCACACATGTATTTGAGTTTCCAATCAATACAATTATAGCATGGATAATAAACGATTATCATGAACAAGGAAATATAATAATAACCAATTTATTATTGCCTCTAGGGCATATTTCCAACAGTCTCCCACTTGCACTAGAGTCAATAATCTAGTTCACATCACTATGTGATTTACATTGTAATGAATCGAACACCCATGCAGTTCTGGTGTTGTTCATGTTTAGCCTTTGGAAGAGGTTTAGTCATCGGATCTGCAACATTTAGATCCGTGTGTACTTTGCAAATATTTATGTCGTCCTCCTTGATGTAATCGCGGATGGAATTGAAACGTCGTTTTATGTGTCTGGTCCTCTTGTGAAATCTTGGTTCCTTGGCTAGAGCAATGGCACCAGTATTATCACAAAACAGAGTCATTGGGTTAAGTGCACTAGGCACTACTCCAAGATCTGTCATGAACTCCTTCATCCAGACACCTTCCTTCGCCGCCTCCGAGGCAGCGATGTACTCCGCTTCGCATGTAGAATCAGCTACCACGCTTTGCTTGGAACTGTACCAGCTAACCGCACCCCCATTAAGAATAAATACGTATCCGGTTTGCGACTTAGAGTCATCCGGATCAGTGTCAAAGCTTGCATCGACGTAACCCTTTACGACGAGCTCTTGATCACCTCCATAAACGAGAAACATGTCCTTAGTCCTTTTCAGGTACTTCAGGATATTCTTGACCGCCGTCCAGTGTTCCATTCCTGGATCACTTTGAAACCTTCCGACCATACTTATGGCAAGGCTGACATCGGGTCTTGTGCACAGCATTGCATACATGATAGAGCCTATGGCCGAAGCATAGGGGATGACACTCATCTTTTCTCTATCTTCTGCAGTCACTGGGCATTGAGTCTTACTCAACTTCACACCTTGCAAAACAGGCAAGAACCCCTTCTTGGACTGATCCATTTTGAACTTCTTCAAAACTTTGTCAAGGTATGTGCTTTGTGAAAGTCCTATTAAGCGTCTCGATCTATCTCTATAGATCTTGATGCCTAATATGAAAGCAGCTTCTCCTAGGTCCTTCATTGAAAAACTCTTGTTCAAATATTCCTTTACGCTTTCCAGCATTTCTATATTGTTTCCAATCAGCAATATGTCATCCACATATAATATTAGAAACGCTATAGAGCTCCCACTCACTTTCTTGTAAATACAAGCTTCTCCGTAAACTTGTATAAACTCGAACGCTTTGATCACCTCATCAAAACGAAGATTCCAACTCCGAGATGCTTGCATGATTCTGACGGACTTAAGCATCGCTACGGGTGAGAAGGTCTCATCGTAGTCAACTCCTTGAACTTGTGAAAAACCCTTTGCCACAAGTCGAGCTTTATAGACGGTGACATTACCGTCCGCGTCCGTCTTCTTCTTAAAGATCCATTTGTTCTGAATGGCCTTACGCCCTTCAGGTAATACTTCCAAAGTCCATACTTTGTTTTCATACATGGATCCCATCTCGGATTTCATGGCCTCTAACCACTTCTCGGAATCCGGGCTCATCATCGCTTCTCCATAGCTCGTAGGTTCATCGTTGTCTAACAACATGATGTCTAAGACAGGGTTGCCGTACCACTCGGGAGCAGTACGCGTCCTTGTCGACCTACGAGGTTCGATAGCAACTTGATCCAAAGCTTCATGATCATCATCATTAACTTCCTCTCCAGCTAATGTAGGCTCCACAGAAACAACTTTCTGCGCTGCGCTACTCTCAGGTTGAAGTAAAGGTTCAACAACCTCATCAAGTTCTATCTTCCTCCCACTCAATTCTTTCGAGAGAAACTCTTTCTCAAGAAATGTTCCGTTTTTAGCGACAAACACTTTGCCTTCGGATCTGAGGTAGAAGGTATACCCAACTGTCTCTTTTGGGTATCCTATGAAGACGCATTTCTCCGCTTTGGGTTCCAGCTTTTCAGGCTGAAGCTTTTTGACATAAGCATCACATCCCCAAACTTTAAGAAACGACAGCTTTGGCTTCTTGCCAAACCAAAGTTCATATGGCGTCGTCTCAACGGATTTCGATGGTGCCCTATTTAAAGTGAATGCAGCTGTCTCTAATGCATAACCCCAAAACGATAGTGGTAAATCGGCAAGAGACATCATAGATCGCACCATATCCAATAAGGTTCGATTACGACGTTCGGACACACCATTACGCTGTGGTGTTCCAGGCGGTGTCAATTGTGAAACAATTCCACACTGTCTTAAGTGACTGCCAAACTCATAACTCAGATATTCTCCTCCTCGATCAGATCGTAGGAATTTAATCTTCTTGTTACGATGATTCTCAACTTCACTCTGAAATTGTTTGAACTTTTCAAATGTTTCAGACTTGTGTTTCATTAAGTAAATATACCCATATCTACTTAAGTCATCAGTGAAGGTGAGAAAGTAACGATAACCACCGCGCGCCTCAATACTCATCGGACCGCACACATCAGTATGTATGATTTCCAATAAGTCACTTGCCCGTTCCATTATTCCAGAGAACGGCGTTTTAGTCATCTTGCCCATGAGGCATGGCTCACATGTGTCAAGTGATTCAAAATCAAGTGACTCCAAAAGTCCATCAGCATGGAGCTTCCTCATGCGTTTTACGCCAATATGACCTAAACGGCAGTGCCACAAGAAAGTGGTATTATCATTATCAATTCTACATCTTTTGGCATCAATGTTATGAACATGTGTATCATTACTATCGAGATTCAATAAGAATAAACCCCTCACATCGGGTGCATGACCATAAAAGATATTACTCATATAAATAGAACAACCATTATTCTCTGATTTAAATGAGTAACCGTCTCGCAATAAACAAGATCCAGATATAATGTTCATGCTTAACGCAGGCACCAAATAACACTTATTTAGGTTCATCACTAATCCCGACGGTAATCGAAGAGCGAGCGTGCCAACGGCGATCACATCAACCTTGGAACCATTTCCCACGCGCATCGTCACTTCGTCCTTTGCCAGCCTCCGTCTATTCCGCAGTTCCTGTTTTGAGTTGCAAATATGAGCAACCGCACCGGTATCAAATACCCAGGCACTACAACGAGAGTTGGTAAGGTACACATCAATAACATGTATATCATATATACCTTGTTTGTTGTTGGCCGCCTTCTTGTCAGCCAAATACTTGGGGCAATTCCGCTTCCAGTGTCCAGTTCCCTTGCAATGAAAACACACAGTTTCTGGTTTGGGTCCAGCCTTGGGTTTCTTCACGAGAGGAGCAACTGCTTTGCCACTCTTCTTGGAGTTACCCTTCTTACCCTTGCCATTTTTCTTGAAACTAGTGGTTTTATTGACCATCAACACTTGATGCTCCTTCTGAATTTCAGACTCAGCGGCTTTCAGCATCGCAAACAGCTCGGCGACTGACTTGTTCATCCCGTGCATGTTATAGTTCAACACGAAGCTCTTGTAGCTAGGTGGCAATGATTGAAGAACTCTGTCAGTGATAGCCTCTGGCGGAAGGGGCATCCCTAACTCAGCCAGACGGGTGGAGTACCCAGACATTCTGAGCACGTGATCACTGATAGACCCGTTCTCCTCCATCTTGCAAGCATAGAACTTATCGGAGATCTCATATCTCTCGATCCGGGCATTCTTCTGAAAGATAAACTTCAACTCCTGGAACATCTCATATGCTCCATGACGTTCAAAACGTCTTTGAAGTCCCGGTTCTAAGCCATACAACATTGCACTTTGAACTATTGAGTAATCATCAGAACGAGCCTGCCAGGCGTTCACAACGTCTAGAGACTCAACTGGAGCGGGTGGATCACCAAGCGGTGCATCAAGGACATAAGCCTTCTGGGAAGCCGTAAGGATAATCCTTAGATTACGGGCCCAGTCCACAAAGTTACTTCCATCATCTTTCAACTTAGCTTTCTCTAGGAACGCATTAAAATTCAGGGGTGCTACTGCGCGAGCCATGATCTACAACATAAATATAGCAAAGACAACTTAGACTATTGTTCTTAGATAATGAGTTTAGTTAATCATATTTTAAAAAACTCCCACTCAAATTGACATCCCTCCGATCATTCGAGTGTAACATGATCCAAATCCACCAACTCAAGTCCGATCATCACGTGAGTTGAGGTGGTTTCAATGGTGAACATCTTCATGTTGATCATATCTACTATATGACTCATGTTCGACCTTTCGGTCTCTTGTGTTCCGAGGCCATGTCTGTACATGCTAGGCTCGTCAAGTTTAACCCGAGTGTTCCGCACGTGCAACATGGCTTACACCCGTTGTATGCGAACGTAGAGTCTATCACACCCGATCATCACGGCGTGTCTCGAAACGACGAACTTTCGCAACGGTGCACACTTGGGGAGAACACAATTTATCTTGAAATTTAAGTGAGGGATCACCTTATAATGCTACCGTCGTCCTAAGCAAAATAAGATGCATAAAAGGATTAACATCACATGCAAATCATAAGTGACATGATATGGCCATGAACTTGTGCTTTTGATCTCCATCTCCAAAGCACCGGCATGATCTCCATCGTCACCGGCATGACACCATGATCTCCATCATCTTGATCTCCATCAACGTGTCGCCATAAGGTTGTCGCGCTGACTGTTGCTTCCACGACTATAGCTAACGTTTAGCGATAAAGTAAAGCATTACATAGCGCTTAATGATTGACACGCAGGTCATACAATAATTAAAGACAACTCTATGGCTCCTGCCAGTTGCCGTACTCATCGACATGCAAGTCGTGATATTCTATACATCACATGATCATCTCATACATCACATATATCTCATCATGTAATTGGCCATATCACATCACAACATACCCTGCAAAAACAAGTCAGACGTCCTCTAATTGTTGTTGCAAATTTTACGTGGCTGCTACGGGTTTGCAAGAACCGTTCTTACCTACGCAAAACCACAACGTGGTGTAGTGATTGCTTTTTGATCTTCTAAAAGAACCCTCTTCATTGAACCGATTCAACTAAAGTGAGAGAGACAGACACCCGCCAGTCACCTTTATGCAACAAGTGCACGCAGCGGTAAAACCAGTCTCGCGTAAGCGTACGCGTAATGTCGGTCCGGGCCGCTTCATCTCACAATGCCGCTGAATCAAGTATCAACTAGTAACGGCAAGCAATATGTATACACCCACGCCCACAACTCGTTTGTGTTCTACTCGAGATCTCATCTACGCATAGACCTAGCTCTGATACCACTGTTGGGGAACGTTGCATGGGAAACAAAAATTTTCCTACGCACACATAAGATCTATCCATGGTGATGAGCATCTACGAGAGGGAGAGTGAATCTACATACCCTTGTAGATCGCTAAGCGGAAGCGTTAATAAACGCGGTTGATGTAGTCGAACGTCTTCGCGATCCAAATCGCCGAGCGTCCCGCGATCCAATCACGATCCTTCCGATCTAGTGCCGAACGGACGGCACCTCCGCGTTCAACACACGTACGGCTTGATGACGCCTTCACCTCCTCGATCCAGCGAGCGATGGTGAAGTAGTGGTTGAGTTCCAGCAGCACGACGGCGTGGTGATGGTGGTGAGGAACAATCTCTGCAGGGCTTCGCCAAGCACTACGGAGATTATGACGGAGGAACTAGAGGGCTAGGGTTGCCGGCACACGGCTTGGGAAATCCTGATGTGTCCCGTGTGCTAGCCCTGCCCCTCTATTTATATGTTGAGCCTTGGGGTCTAAACTTGGAGTAAAAGCCTCCTCCGGGTCGGTTTTGCCCGCACAAGGTCGGTTTGGCCCGCAGGAAAAGAGTCCAATTCGGACCCTGCCGAATCGTGCACAGCCGCGCACAAGCGGTAGTACCGCTTCACACAAGCGGTAGTACCGCTTGGGCGGTAGTACCGCTTCACACAAGCGGTAGTACCGCTCGGGCGGTAGTACCGCTTCACCAAGCGGTAGTACCGCTTACGCGGCAGCAAAACTACTTTTGCACTTTCCAATACCTTGTGGGCTTTATCCCTTTGGCTCATATAAAGTGTTGCTGCACCCGAACACTTCGGTAAACATCCGGAACCCCTTCCGGTGAACTTCGGAACTCTTCCGGAGATCAAAACACTATTATCACATATATCAATCTTTACCTCCGGACTATTCCGGAGATCCTCGTCATGTCCGGGATCTTATCCGAGACTTCCGAACAACTTTCGGTCACCAACATAATAACTCAATTATACTAATCGTCACCAAACGTTAAGTGTGTAGACCCTGCGGGTTCGAGAACTATGTAGACATGACCGAGACACCTCTACGGCCAATAACCAATAGCGGGACCTGGATGCCCATATTGGCTCCTACATATTCTACGAAGATCTTTATCGGTCGAACCTCTATGTCAAGGATTCAGTTAATCCCGTATGCTGTTCCCTTTGTTCTTCGGTATGTTACTTGCCCGAGATTCGATCGTCGGTATCACTATACCTAGTTCAATCTCGTTACCGGCAAGTCTCTTTACTCGTTCCGTAATACAAGATCTCGTGGCTAACACTTTAGTCACATTGCTTGCAAGGCTCATTGTGATGTTGTATTACCGAGTGGGCCCTGAGATACCTCTCCGTCATACGGAGTAACAAATCCCAGTCTTGATCCATGCCAACCCAACAGACACCCTCGGAGATACCTGTAGAGCACCTTTATAGTCACCCAGTTACGTTGCGACGTTTGATACACACAAGGTATTCCTCCGGTGTCAGTGAGTTGCATGATCTCATGGTCAAAGGAACAGATACTTGACATGCAGAAAACAATAGCAATAAACTGACACGATCAAATGCTACGTTTACAGTTTGGGTCTTGTCCATCACATCATTCTCCTAATGATGTGATCCCGTTATCAAATGACATCTCATGTCAATGGCTAGGAAACCTTAACCATCTTTGATCAACGAGCTAGTCAACTAGAGGCTTACTAGGGACACAGTGTTGTCTATGTACCCACACATGTATTTGAGTTTCCAATCAATACAATTATAGCATGGATAATAAACGATTATCATGAACAAGGAAATATAATAATAACCAATTTATTATTGCCTCTAGGGCATATTTCCAACACGTGATGCATATATATACATGACAATTGCCGTGAATATCACATAACTATGCACTTTTCTATCAATTGCCTAACAATAATTTGTTTACCAACCGTATATTGCCTACATGAGAGATGCCGCTAAGGAAAACTATGGCCCCCGGGTTTATTCACTTATATATTTACAAACACTTCCATTACCTTGCTGCCATCATTTATCTTTTATTTTATTTTGCAATTTACAATTATCTACTATTATCTACACACTTCACTTGCTTGCAAATAACGAGATCAAGGGGATTGAGAACACTCTTGCCGCGTTGGGTGCAAGTGTTTGCTATTTTGTGTGCAGCCGCTGAAGACGGTTGTTAATCGATATTCCTATTGGTTCGATAAACCTTGGTTCTTAACTCAAGGAAATATTTATCCGTATTGTCCTGCAATTACCCGTTTCTCTTCACAGAAAACCCAACGCAGATCACAAGTATCATGGAGCGATAGTGAGCGGACGGTACTACCGCTTATAAGCGGTACTAGCGCTCGTACTACCGTTCAACTACCGTGCAACCCGACACGAAAAGTCGAGCCCCTAGACGCAGCGGTAGTACGCGTGGTACTAGGCAGATGTAGTGTTGCTTATAAGCGATACTACCGCTGCCCAAAGCGGTACTACCGCTTGGGGCCTTCCAAGCCAATGCAGAGATAACAAAAGGAGCAACTCCATTGAAGCAGGAAAGGAGCAAGGGTGCAAATGCAAATGTGTGCGTGTTGATTTCTTCCTAACCTTTTCGAAGCAGACCCACTTTTACTAGTACAGTTTCCCTACGACTCAAATCCAGCAAAAAAGAATCGTCTTGTGCCATATAATAGATCATCTGAAATGCTCAATGCACACGATTAGTCCGTAAAATCATTGTCATCAATCACCAAAACCATTAAGGGAGAAGTATGTCATGACAGCTTACCCTACAACAACCCATTTCACACTACTTCCCCATTTTCCTTTTTTTTCCTGGTTTTATCTCTCTTTTCGTGTTACTTTATTTTATCTGATTTTTTATTTTTTCTTTTCCGATCTTTTGTCTTTTCTGTTTTATTTCTTTTCTTAATTTTCCCTTTCTTTTATTTTTTTCTTTTCCTTTTTTCGTGACCATATTTAAATTTTGTGAACATATTTTCTAAAATCGTGAATAATTTTTGAAAATCATGCATATTTTTGAACTAGTGAGCATATTTGAAAATGTGCACATTTTTCAAACGTGCTAACATTTTATAAAAGCGTGAACATATTGTAAATTCACGAACATTTTGAAATTGTGATTATCTTTTCAAATCCACGAACATTGTTTTTGAATCAGTATTCATTTTCTAAAGCGACGAACATTTTTCTGAAAGTGGGGGAGCAATTTTTGTAATTCATGAACATTTTATGCGAATTTTTTTAAAATTCATGAACAATTTTTGAATCAGCAAGCATTTTTGTAATTCATGAACAGTTTTGAAATTGTGTGAACATTTATAAAAATTCATTAACAATTTTTAAGTTGCTAACATGTTTTGAATACACCAACATTTTTGAATATGCGAACATTTTCTGTAAAATCACGAACATTTTTTTGAATCCGTGAACATTTTACGATTTTTTGATTTTTAAAAAATGCACAACTTTTAAAATTTCGAAACTTTTTGAAATAGAAAATTATTTAAAATAGAAATGAACAAAAACGAAATTAAGAAAACTAAGCACGCCATACACGGGCCAACCCAAAAGGGCGTGCCTTATAGGAGGTCCCGTTTTTTAGCGTTGATTTGGAGAAGGAAAAAGAACTAAACTAGGCACGTCGGGTTAGGTGTCCCACTTGGTTAATACATTTGCACTTAACCAGGTGTTCAGGATTTCAAATCACGTTCCTGAATATTTTTTGAGTTTTTAACTGAAAAGAAAAAGAGTAACTGGGCCGGGCCCGGACCGGAGGAGGGGGGGGTGCTGAATAGGACCGGCCAGTACGTACACAACGAGTATAGTGGGTGACGTATTTTCAAAAAAGAGCATCCTACACATTATTATGAAGGGATATGAGATCTCATCCGTTAATATGTTTAGGGGTTGTTCCGAAGCAAAAGTGAAATATCATTTGATTAAGCATATAGCAGCTATGCGATGGCGAGTACAACTTTCACACAGTTGTATACATGTGTTTGATTAACATGGTTGTTCAGTTGTTCCCATGATCCCACCAGGTAGAGAAAGTGGAGAAAATCCCTCAAAAAAAAGTGGAGAAACGGTCAGTGATGATGAGAAGAACCGCAGGCCACGGTGTTGGAGTGTCTACGGACGATGGAGTGGCTACGATAAGGGGAAGGGCAGTGATTAACGGCGTGGTGGTGGCTGGTGGAAGAGGGGATTGACGGGATGAGAGCGGGCGGTGGAGTAGAGACAGCGGCGGTGATCTAGCATGCGGCGCGTCCCGTGCAGGGGTCAGAATCAGGAAAAGAGCTCGTGCGCCTGTGAATAAACGAGCACATGGAGTTTTGGAGCTCGCGTACAGTCATCATCAAACTCATTCTTTGACAAGCAAAATGAGTCCAATCCCGATGTTGTGAGGTTTCACAAGCCTAGGCGAGCCAAGTCATGAGCCGGCCATCAAGGGGATGAACCCTACCTCTGCTCCTGGCCCGGATGGCCTCCCCATGAAGTTCTTTCAGACCTTCTGGGATGTGATTAAGCCGGAGGTGATGGCCCTGTTCGAGGAATTCTATGTGGGCGCCATCGACCTCTCCCGCCTCAATTATGGGCTCATCACCCTCATCCCCAAGGTGGCGGGGGCCTCCGACATCCACCAGTTCCGACCGATCACGGTGATCAACGTGATCTTCCGTATTCTGGCGAAAGGGTACGCCAATAGGGTGACCCTTCTAGCTGACCGTATCACCCATCCTAATCAATCGGCCTTCATCCACGGCCGGTATATTTTGGATGGCGTCCTGGTCTTTCATGAGGTCCTGCACGAGGTGCGCACTAGGTGACAACGTGCAGTCTTCTTGAAGATCGACTTTCACAAGGCCTACGACACCGTCTCCTGGGCCTTCTTGCGGGAAGTACTTCTCCGCAAAGTCTTTGATGACCGATGGGTCACCCGGGTTATGCAGATGGTCTCATCTGGTCGGACCGCAGTTAACATCAACGGGGAGGCCGGCCCTTACTTCCCCACTCTCTGTGGGGTTAGGCAGGGAGACCCCTTCTCCCCCTTCTTGTTCAACATGGTGGTCGACGCCCTTGCCACTATCCTAGATAAGGCTAAGGTGGCGGGTCATATTCGCGGGGTGGTCCCCCATTTGGTGGGAGGGGGAGGGGTCTCCCTCCTACAATATGCCGATGACACCATCATTATGGTGGAAGGCTCTGATGAGGACATATCCAACCTTAAGTTCCTGCTCCTGTGCTTCCAGCAGATGTCTGGGCTTAAAATCAACTTCGACAAGAGTGAAGTTATGATCCTTGGATATTCTCTGGAGGAGTCCCAGCTCATTGCTGACCGCCTCAATTGCCAGCTCGGGTCCTTCCCCACTTCTTACCTGGGGGTTCCCATTAGTGATTCGCGCCTCTCCGTCGCGGAGTTGCGACCTACGGTGTCTAAGCTTCAGCACCGGATCGAGCCGTGGCAGGGCAGATGGCTGTCCAAGGCAGCCAGGACCGTACTCATCAACTCCTCGCTGTCCAGCCTCCTCCTGTTTCTGATGAGCTTCTATAGTCTCCATGAGACCCTTCATCACGAGATTGCCAAGTACCAGTCTAGATTTTACTGGGCTGGCGAGGGCGATAAGAAGAAATATCATATGGTCAGCTGGCCCGATATATGCAAGCCTCGCGACCAGGGGGGGTCTGGGGATCATGTCGTCCAAACGCATAAACATCGCGCTGCTGACCAAATGGCTGTGGAGAATAGCCAATGGAGACGGTGGTCTTTGGCTTGACATCATTAGGAACAAATACCTTCGGGGACAGCCGCTGGCCTTTTGCCAACGCTCCGGAGGATCCCAGTTCTGGCAGTCCGTCATCCAGTTGCTCCCGGTCCTCCGCATTGGCTCTTCCATCTCGATTGGGTCCGGTTCCGCTACGTTATTCTGGTACGATAGATGGGCGGGTGACGCACCCTTTGCTGCCCGCTTCCCGGACCTCTTCTCCATCGCGGTGGAGCCTAGAGTTTCTGTCGAGGTCGCCCTTTCGGATCTAGGGCGCCTCGCATTCCGCCGCCCCTTCGGCCCCCCAGATGTTGCTGCCTGGGATGACATGCTCGAGTGCATCACCCTCCACCTCCCCGACGTTGACAGTGTTTCGGACCGCATATCTTGGCGCCTGGAGCCCTCGGGCCGCTTCTCCACTAAGTCTCTATACCAGGCCATCGCCCCGTCGACGGCCCCAGATGCTATCACGGCTATCTGGGCCATCAAACTGCCGCTCAAGATCAGGATCTTCTTGTGGCAGTGGATTAGGGGTCGGGTACCATATGGGGTGGAGGTGCTCAAACGTAATGGTCCTGGGGATGGGATGTGCCCCTTATGCGACACGGTGGAGGACTCGAACCACATATTCTTTGCGTGTGTCACGGCCCAATTCCTTTGGAGTTGCTTTCGTGAAGCCGTTGGCGGTCATTGGTGCCATACCAACGTCCCCGACCTCTTCGCGGAGATCTAGTCTGCCCCCCCCCCGTCGGCCCACCACATTAGGTGGCTGACCATAGGGGTGCTAGTGTGGACTCTCTGGACGGTCCGCAATAAGCTTGTGATTCAGCGTGTTCCCCTTCGACGTTCCACTGACGCTGTCTTTAAAATGTGTGGTTTCCTGCAGCTCTGGCGGCCGCTTAGCCGCCCCTCCGACCGAGACGCCATCAACACCATCATCGCCGACCTCCGCTCGATGGCGCTTCGTCTGGCACCCCCGCTTCCGGCGCCTCCTCCCGAGCCTGATTAGCCTGTTATGGCTGCCCCACCCTGTGCTGGGTCTGGGCGTGTGTTTTTTTAGGGCTTGTTGAGATGTGCCCTCAGCAGAACCCTTTATTGTTGTCTTGTGCTACTTCTGTGTGTGTGGGTTGAACTTATGTTGGATATTGTGCTCTGGCGGTTTGCTTTATATATAAAGCGGGGCGAAAGCCTTTTTCGGTAAGTCATGAGCCGGCTCGGCTAGGCTTGTTTCCACCTCTAGCAACAGCCTTTAGCCACACAACCAATGTTTAGCTTTTATTTTTCACAAGGATAACGGGTGCAGGTAGCTACATTTTTCCCAATGCCTTCTATTCCGAGTGCCACTCACCTCACGTGGGTAATATATCTTGCATCCATATGGCATATGCCATAGGAGAAGAACAAAGGAGGACGTAGAACATACTGATGGCTAGGGCACTATTGTTCTATGCATTGCAAGGGACGTTGTATCTTGAGGAATATATATATATATATATATATATATATATATATATATATATATATATATATATATATATATATATAGAGAGAGAGAGAGAGAGAGAGAGAGAGAGAGAGAGAGAGAGAGAGAGAGAGAGAGATCTGGGCATGTAATGGGCATGTGGAGACCTAGCTAATTAATATGTAGCGTGCAGGTCCAAACTTGAATGTCCTGGTTTGTACAACTCTCAACCACCCGTAGTCAATTATACAATTGGTTTGTTTCAAAGGACTGAGTGCCCTCACACTAGTGCAGAATGGTGCTATTAAGCCACACCTAACATACAACCTAGCGTCCGAAAATCCCTTTTGGAGGCCGAGCTCCAATGAGGCCGATTTTTAAAAAAAAAAAATCAAAATTCATATTTTTACATTTCAAAAAATTCTGAATTTTTTTTATAGATATACATGGAGGCATAGTGCATAAGTATGTAAATTTTCAGGACGAAATACATTGAGGGCTGTACGAAATAGATAAATCTGAGACTTTTTAACACATGATACTATTCATCCTCACAGGCTATGATTTTTTCTTTTTTTTACAGATCGCATTTAAGGGTATTTCATCCTGAAATTTTACACACATACGCTTAGCATGCTTGTTTACTTGTACAGATTTCTTTTTCAGATTTTTTTGAAACTGGAAAATTTAAAATTTGAATTTTCCAACAAAAACTGCCTCCATGGAGGCCGAGAGCCAAAACTCTTCACTCCCTAGCGTCAAACTAGGTATGTGGAAGGCGTCACATACGTTACAAAAATAAAACCATGTGCCTGCAAATGAAATGTGTGCGATGGCTAGCCCATCACACATAATTTATAAAAGAGACTCGTGTGCGGTAGTGGGAACCCAGTTTGACCGTGCAATGCGTTTGCGATAACTCGCAATAACGCACACAATTATTTTGCGTGAATGGCGTGTGCTACATGGCAAACATGTGGGATAAAGAAAAAGACTCGTGTGCAATGATGGAGAGCGTCGCACACATCACGCACATTTTTTCCTAAGGGTAACTCGTGTGCGATAACTCGTGAAAACACACAGATGTGGATGCGGCCGGAGGAGCGTGGTGCCATATGGAGCATCTGCCCCGTCGACTTGCTCGGCAAAGCGGTATCTTCTCGTGACGCCTCCAGTGTCTCGGCTGCCGATGTCAGTGACAACCAACGGCCCGTCTCCACACGCTACGGCAGCAGCTGGTAGTGACGTCCTCGAGCATCACCATGGAGCAGGCTCGTGGCCACAACGAGGTCTCTTCCTCCTGCGTGGCAAACGACCAGTCATGAATGCAGTCTGTGGCGGACCCAGATATTGAAGGTTGCCGGGGCGGCGGATGACGAAGGAGCTTCATTACACTGCGCCGATGATCGCTCGGCATGGAAGATACCCTGCTCCGTCGCCGAAGAGCCGGGGCGGCTGCCCTAGCTCGCTCCAATGGTGGAACCGCCACTGAATGCAGTCACCCGCCCAGTTGCAGTCACCTGCCTAGTCAACACGGTTAAGACCGGTCTTGCACTTTTGAGGGGCTTAAATAAATGGTTTTGGACCTTGAGGGGTATTTGATACGATTGGGTACATTTGGGGTGGGGCGTGGGTGTGTGTATTGGGGGGAGGGGGAGAACTATACTTTTCTGTAACTCAGATAATGCAAAATAAAAAAAAATAAAAAAAATAATGGTCTGACCGAGCGGACCGCCCCAAACTCCATTTGACGCCTGTAGCGCTAGTTACATATGTTTTCTTGACTGCAGAAATAGTCTCCTTCGCGTTTGATTCTTTTGGGCCGGTCCATTAATCGTTTTTGAAGGATAGCTTCGTTCCTTTTTTATATGGTTTTGTTTCGTTTCCCCCCTTTTTGCCTTTTCTGTCAGGTTTTTTCTCTTTATCTTTTTCCGATTCATCAACTATTTCCAGATTTGTAAACTTTTTAAATTTGTGGACTTTTTTTCAACTTCATGAACTCTTTTCGTATTCCTGAACTTTCTTTGTATTATTCTTTTTTCTTCTTCAAATGAACGAACCATTTTCAGATCCAGGTTTTTCATGTGTGAACCTTTTCAAATTTGCGAACTTGTTTTTCAAACCCCGTCAGCTTTATATAATTTACAATTTTTTTTTCAAACCTCGTGAACTTCTTTTGAACTCGTGAACATTTTTGAATTCGCATTTTTTTAAATGCATGAGCATTTGTTTTAGATTTCCTGTTTTTCTGAAAATTTCTACTTTTTAAAGTCAATGGTCAATGGTTCACTGGTCAACAGTTGACCGACGGACCAGGAAACAAACCGCGCGTTGTGAGCGAGCTCTTCAGCTCGTTGTTGGGCTGACCGACACAAAGTTGGGCGCGTGAGCGCCAGGGAGCCCAAGCGGCGCAATAAGCGACGGGAAGGAGGTCCCGCAAACTGAACCAAAATAGGACTAGACTGGACTTGTTTTTTGGCCTATTTTTACACACCTCACCGACTTTTTTTTTGTCGAGCCTCCCAATTTTGGTCCGATCGAGGACAGTCCATAGGCGAGCTTTTTGGCCCGCTCGATACGTCCAGCCTAACCAACAAGCACACATGTAAGATTAGTTTTGA
Source organism: Elymus sibiricus (assembly GCA_039707655.1). NCBI lineage: Eukaryota > Viridiplantae > Streptophyta > Magnoliopsida > Poales > Poaceae > Elymus > Elymus sibiricus. The sequence continues at coordinate 391,800,822 of CM077671.1, forward strand.
TTTTTGAAGCCGGGGGAATCCCCTCGTGTTAGGGTTTATTTACTATCGTCGACTTCCATGTCGTTGAGATTTTTTTCTCCTCTCCGGCCCCACCCTGGAGTTGATGCGGCGACTGGAGTTACCCAATTTTTGTTCCTCGACTGATTTCGGGGATAGGGTAGAATTTTGGTCGGCTGGAATCTATGGATCGATTTGGAGCACTGTTTGGTCTGAAGGCGCGAATGAAGGAGCTTCTCTCAGAGGCAGTTCCTAATGTTGGGGACAAGGATCCACCGGATGTATGGGCGCCTTAGGGTTTGCTTTCGAGATTCAGACCGTCGAAAGGGGTCCGGACCGTGGTGCAGAGGCTCTCGACGTTTCTGCCGTGAGCGCACCACCACGTTCAGGTGTTCTTGGGCCAGATGGCATTTATGGCTTACATTTTCATCTTTTTCAATGAGTTCCTCTCAAATTAGAGACCAGAAGCACAACAAGATGGATAACAGTATTGAGAACAAGAATGGCAAGAAGAATGAACATTAAAAAAAACAAATGATGTAAGATCGGCGGGCTCGCTCGAGGATTGCCGCCGGGCACAATGAATATCCTTGGTTGGAACTGTCGAGGTGCGGGCAATGTCGCGACAGATCGAGAACTTTGCGATTTAACAAACAAGTTTGTTCCGTTCGTGCATGGTATTATTGAGACTCAAATTTAAAGCGCGGGTTGAAACTTTAGCTTCGTCGCTTGATTTTGATTCTTTTTTTGCTGTTGGTAGTTCTGATCATAATGGGAGCCTCGGTTTGTTCTGGATTAATTCAATAAAGTTACGGATTCTTGGCTATTCCGAGTACCATATAGACGCAAAGATAGTTGATGTGGATCCTGATCCATGGCGTTTTACTCTTGTGTATGGTGAAGTCCAAACCTCGGAGAGGTACAAAACGTGGGAGATGATCAAGGGTATTGCCTCTTATTTGTGATCTTCCTTGGATTATGATCGGTGGTTTTAATGTAGCTAGTTTTAAACCAAGGTGAATATGAAAGTATGACATGCCGCAGCCAGGTTAAGCTGGATGATTTCCATGAAAAAAATTGATGTTTCTGCTTGACAGGACCTGGGATATAGATGCAATTTTTGGACATTTGAAAAGAAGGTAGCCGGGGGCACCTACACCCGTGTCCGCTTGGACAGAGGCCTAGCAACACTGGCATGGAGCATGCTTTTTCCGAACTCAGTCGTCATCCATCGTGTTTCGGCCTGTTCCGACCACTCTATGCTCCAACTCTGCTTGGATGAGAACGATAGAAGATCATTTACTACTCATATGTTCTGTTATGAATCAATGTGGGAGTCCCATGATGAATTTGTTAAAGTTGTGGCTGATGCATGGAACTTTAGGGGACATGGTGAATTTTTCAATGATGTTAGAGAAAGACCTATAAGTTTGGCCGGGGATCTTGGCAGATGGGAGAAGAACTCTTTTGGTAATGTTTGCAAAAGGATCAAAGAGCTCAAGGCTGAGCTTGAGCGTCCTCGTAATCAGCCGGCCCAAGTTGAACCGGATCATTTGGACCTAATAATTACTGAAAATCTTGTTCACTTGTACCATAGGGAGGAATTGATGTGGAAGCAAGAATCTCAGGTCCAATGCCTCTCTGCGGGGGATAAAATACTCATTTTTTTTTCATTAGAGAGCTAACTTGAGGAGATGGAGAAATAGAATTAAGAGACTTATGAATGTGGCTGGAGAATTAATTGATGACCCGTCTTTAATGGAGGCCATGGCGACAAAGTTTTACACCAACTTCTTTACTTAATTTTTTTTAGAAAAGGAGGAAGACCCCCGGCCTCTGCATCTGGGCGATGCATGTAGCCATTTTATTAATTATTCACAAAAGATCTTACAAAGTAATACAACAGTAAGACTGAAGCCACCGTCTAGGCAACATATGTCGCTACTTCTATATAGTTGATGAAGGGATGCTGATAGTCTGGGCCTAATACCAAACAGACCTCGCAGCCAAACCTAACATCTAAGACCTGAGGCCCCAACCAAGCCACCTGCCGGGTATGGGGCACCCACCGGTCCGGCGCACACTCAGAGGGCGCCGCCATCAACTGCCACCAATCCATCTTCAGAACTGTACTGACGCATCAACCTTGCCCGGTCTAGCTGCCGTCGACGCCACCACGACGCCAGACAGCATCGCCCTCCTGCGCGAGTCCATCTTCGCACATCAGACGCCTAATCTCCAGGGCGCCATGCCATCGAGATCCGTCGCCATCAATGTGTAGGATGAAGCACCGCTCCACCGAAGATGTCGTCCACTAGTCCCCCGAGCCCGTGTACACCTCCAAGATGACGCCCCCAAGGGGGAAACGACACAAGCGCGCCGCCGTCTTCTGATCTATCGATCTAGGGTTTCCCCCGGAGGTAGCAGATAGTGGTCTAGAACTTCTCCACGGCGATGCCTTCAAGAAGGGAACGACACCGTAGAGTGTCGCCATCACCGGCCTTGGCATCTAGCCAAGAGCAGTTTTTCACTCAGGTATGTTCGGAGAACTCCATCCAGCTTCTTGTGCACGTGTCGCCGCCTTCTTTGCCGGAGACTAGATCAAAAGGATCCAACCGCCGCCGCCTGACCGGCCGCGACACCACCACGGTGCCAAAGCAGCCAGCTTTGCCAGGCCCACCACGCCAGCCTGCCGTCGCATACCAGATCCGTCAGCCCGCCAAAGCCCATCTGGGCCCGGCGAGATCCGGGATTCCGACCGCCGCTACAGGGGCGCCTCCCCTGCGGGAAGGCCGCGCCGCCATTGTCGCTGCCGCCATGTCCGCCGCCGGGATCCCGGGGCACCGCGCCACCGAGTCACCGAAGTCCATGTCGCCGCCGCCATGGGAGGACGCCACCGCGCGCGAGGGAAGAAGACCCCGCCGCCGCCGTCACAGCCCACAGCCCGGGCTTCGCCGGCGTGAACTCGGGCAGCGGCGGGAGGGAGAGATCGGGGTGAGGTGCCGAGGGCCGGCGGCGCGGTTTCCCGCCGTGTCGCCTAGGGTTGGCGAAGGTTCTAGACATCTTCCCATCCAAAGTGTCACCGGAAATGAATGCACTCCTGTCTGCGCCATATACTCAAGAGGAGATTAAGTGTGCGTTGTTCCAGATGCCCCCTCTTAATGCGCTTGGCCCAGATGGTTTCCCAACAAAAACAAATCCATTGGGACGTGTACGGTTTAGAGGTTACTCATGCAGTGTTGCGGGTAGTGGTGGGTACTGATGGTGGTGAATCTACTATTAACACTATCTTGGTGTTAATCCCAAAGCCAAAGGTATCTGATCCCTCCAGTCTTTCCCAATTCCGTCCTATTAGCATGCGCTATGTATTATATAAGATTGCCTCGAAGTTCTTGGCTACCGGTTAAAGAAAATCCTCCCTGAGATTATCGCTATAGAACTATCATCCTCTGTCCTTGGGCGCTTGATTACGGATAATATTATTTCAGCATAAGAATGTTTACACTTTATGGAGAGGAACAAAGCACAAATTCACAGGTCTTGTGCTCTGAAACTTGTTATGATGAAGGCTTACGACATATTTGAATGGGCTTACCTCAAAGAAATAATGATTAAACTGGGATTTTCTCAGCACTGGACATCAATAGTGATGAACACAATGAGCTTTCTTCCTTCTCGAGTGATGTTTAATCGGAAAAAGCTGAATGAACTTAAATCAACCAGAGGTATCAGCCAACAGGGAGATCCTCTTTCACCTTATTTATTCTTAATAGCTGCAGAGGGTCTTTCATGCCCCCTTAAAACTTATGACCGGTCATCGCATCTTGGTGCTATCATAGTGGCTGTCAGGAACCTTCATGAACCACCTTTTTTGCTGATGACAACCTGCTGTTTTTTAAAGCAAGTAGAGAAGGGGCAGATGAAGCCCCAAACCTATTGGAAACTTATTGTAAGGCTTCACGTCAGAAAATTAACTCAGCAAAGGTTGTCCACAGATCATTAGGGACGAGATAAAAGACACGCTAAATGCGTAGAATGAGTCCTTAAGTGATAAATATATAGGTTTGCCATCTCATGTTGGAAAATAAAAAAAATGGAACTTTCAACTATCCGAAGGGCTAGGGGTGGCTAGAAAAGCTTTTATCTATTGGAGGTAAGGATGTCTTGATTAAGTCTGTGGTGCAGGATATTCCTGTGTACTCCATGGGGTGTTTTAAATTGCCTCATGGTCTTTCTGAACACCTAACTACGATGATCATAAAATTCTAGTGCGGGAGCAAACCTCATGAACGAAAGATGGCATGGGTGTCTTTGGATGTCATGGCCCAACCTAAGTCCATCGTAGGCTTGGGTTTCAGAGACTTAGAGCTTTTTAACTTAGCCCCGCTGCCAGACATGCATGGAGAATCCTTTAAGACTCAAATTCTCTAAGTGCCAGAATTCTTAAAGCAACTTATTTTCCAGATTCTTCGATTTAGAAGCTAACCTTGGGTCGCATCGCTCACAAATCTGGTGATCGATTATTGAAGGTCAGGATATTCTTTTCAGGGCCTAATTTGGAAAATTTGTGATCAAACAAAAACTGAAATTTGGGGCCGAAACTGGCTGCCATGAGAGGGATCGATGAGGCCCATCACTACACCTAATAATGTCAATGTCAATATGGTAAGTGAGGTTATTGAATCTACCTCAACATCATGGACGGAGGACACACTACAAAAAAGACACTTCCGTGACATTATGGCCCGAACGAAAACTTTTTGTCATGGATATGACACTTTCATGATAATAATTGTGAAAAAAACACGTATCATCATAGATATGGTGGGCTCCTATTTCTATGAAAAAAATCATGACATAAAATTGGCTTTTCTTCCTGGGTGGGCAGGAGATGCACTTGCATGACATTTTTTAGGCCGTCCATGACGTAAAATATCGTAGTAGAAGTGAAGGCAAGGAAATTTTCAGGGATTTCCCGATTACGGTGGGCAATCGGTGGGTGTTCGGGGCTGAGCGATGCAATGTGGTTTGCGCGTTTCTCTCGTACGTGTGGGTTTGTGCGAGGCGCTACCTAACTGAACCACATGGGTCACCGCGTCGGTGCCGGCGACCCGACAGAGATTTCTCCCGACCCACACACACCCATAACCCAGGACCAACCGTCGGCTCCACCACGCTTGCTGTCCACCAACATGCGCCAACACAGTCTTGACGTCACCATCGATGTCTCACCATGGCAAATGCTGCGAGGCCGGCTGGACCAAGACAAAGCAACCGCAGAGAGGGACCAGCAGTACTGCAGCCACGTGGGAGGGAACAACCTCCACCAGCTCAAGTAGTTGCAGACCGGACGCAACAGCAGGAGCACACCAGACCAACTGCCCGCCCATGCCCATATAGGGCATGTCGTGCTCTCGCTGCCGTGCTGCAGCAGACGCAGCTCCGTAGCGGCCGTCCCCATCGTGAGATGCTCACCAGTCCAGCAGGAGGCAACCCGCCGGAGTCTAAACCGACCCTTCATGAACCAGATCAGGCTCAAATGGCCCAGATCAGGGCATGCAGGGCGCTGCAGGTCAAATCCCCAAACCAGCTGCCACCAGCACCAAGAATCAGCGCCGCCGCCTCGCCGCCATCCTGGCCTGGGCCAGAGGGCCGCTGACCGAGCAGCAGGAAGCCCTCCCAAGACGCGCGGCCGCGAGGGGATAAGAAGGGGCCGCCACCGCCGGCCGTGCAACGGCGCCGCACGAGCAACGCCCGGCCACACCCGCCAGTGTCGAGAGGGGGGAGGGGACTCTCGGAGACGGGGTCGGGTGGGGGGATGGGGCCATCCCGGTCGTCTTGCTCGGGGAGGCGACACCCGGGGGGGGGGGGGTTGAGTGTGAATGACCTGGTATTTAGCTGCAAGGGCAATTCAAACTATTCAAAAGAAAAAAAAGCTCCAGGAGGGCAATTCTAGCGCTGGGAGTAGCATGAGTGTTGATTAGAGGGTTACAAATGAATCGATTAAGGCATGAGGGACAAGGTGAGCACGGGAGGAAGTTTTCCTAGGCTCGTAGGCGCAGACCGAGTCAAACTCAAGCTTCTACCAAGACAAATCCAAGTCCAACTTTGAAAGGCTTAGATGAGCCTGGCAAAGCCGAACCACGAGCTAGCTGGACTCTGCTTGTTTCAAACCAAGAACAAGAAACACAATGTTGCCTGTCATTTTCATTAAGGAGAATATAGTTTACATACAAGAATTTGAGATGAAATCATATACCATTATCAATGCACCCCCTCCCCCCCTCCCTCCCAACCCTAGCCACCCCCCGGCCTCACCCCCTCCCCCTCCCTTCCTCGCTGCCGCCCGAGGCAGCTGCCGGGCAAGCCCGGGGCGCCAAGGATGGTGGCGGCGGGGCCTCGGCTGCCCTGCCTCTGCGTGGGGAGCCCCGGATCTGGAGCGGCGGCTCCATTGGTGAGGCACGGCAGGCTAGCAGCCGTGCGGGCGGTGGATCTGGCGTCCCGGCCGCGCGGGCGGCAGGATCCGGTGGTCGTTGGCGGCCGGCGGCGGCTTCTGCGATGGCCGGTGCGCGCGATCTGGCGCCTCCCCTCCTCCCCTGTTCGGCGTGCGGGCTAGCCTGGTCGGGCCGCGCTTCCTTGGGTCGCCGGTTCTGTACAGGAGGCGCTGCTGGTGGCGGGGATCTAGTTTGGACGAAATCCCTGGCCGGCCATGGCCGGCCGCGTCGACGGCGACGCCTGAGGGCGCCGTTCCCCTCCTTGGAGGCGTCGGTATGGACTGATCCCCTCACTTCCCCTTCCCCTAGGTCTCCTGGGCGAAAGCCCTAACTTTGTTGGGCGGCGGCGGCGCTCACGGCGTCGTTCCCTTCTTGAAGGCGCCGCTTTGGGAACTTTAGGGCTGGGTGGCGCTTGTGGGTGGTGGGCGACGGCAGTGGTGCGGCCCTATCCTAGCATGGATCTGTGTCCGTTGCTTGGAGATGAACTCGCGTAGGTGGAGGTCGTCGTTTGGCGTCATGGTGGCGTCGATGGCGGAGGCACCTGCCAAGGCTGGCACCTCAATCTGCTCTGAAGATGAACCAGTGGAAGATGGCGACGGCGACACATGTGAGTGCGTCCGACCGGTTTGTGCCCCGGACCCGGTATGTGGCTCGGTCGGGGCCTCCGGCTTTAGATGTTAGGCTTAGGTGAGAGGTCTGGGTATTTGGCCCAGCTTGCACCCCTTCATCATATGGATAGGAGTAGCGGCAGATGTTGCCAAGATGGCGGATTGAGTCATATTGTTGTACTACTTTGTAAGGTTCTCGAGAATAATCAATAAAATGGCCGCATGCATCTCCCAGATGCAGAGGCCGGGGGTCATCCTCCTTTTCTAAAAAAAAAATACAAGAATTTGAGATAGGAGAAACAACAAGAACTAATTCTTGTCACCTCAAGACATCACCAACTTCTAGAACTACTCTTCCCTAATCTGTAATCTCCTGCACCGGCGCACGAGCAACACAAGCACTCGAGGCAGACAGTGTTTAACTTCCTTTTTTCACACTGTGGGCTAGTGACGGTAGCTACATTTTTTCCAGGGCCTCTCAATCCAATTACCATTCACCTCGCGGGAAATAGATCTTCAATTCATTTGGTATAGGAAGAACAAAGAAGGATGTAGATCATACCGTGGTGGCCAGGGTGCTTATTGTTTCATGTATTGCAAGAGAAGTTGTATCTTGGGGGCTATATATATATATATATATAGGGAGAGATCTGAGCATGTAATTGCCATGTGAAGACCTAGCAAAATACTACCTCCGTTCCTAAATGTAAGTCTTTTTAGATATTTCACTAGGAGACTACATACGAAACAAAATGAATGAATCTACACTCTAAAACATGTCTATATACATTTGTATGTAGTCTTTTAGTGGAACCTCTAAAAAGACTTATATTTAGGAACGGAGGGAGTATTATGTAACCTACAGGTATAAACTTCGTGAGAGATGTTCTTTCAGCCCCCGCGTCGTCCCCGTGTCGGGCGACTCGGGTGGCGCCCCAAACCAGCTGCCGGGGGCGCATCTTCCTCATCCCCTCCCTCCTCCGCCGCCGGGGGACGCCGCCGGTCTAAGCCCGGGGGCCGACGGCGGTGGCGGAGGACATTGCCTCTCTCCCGCAGATCAGGGGTTGCGCGGGGCCCCGATTCATGTGGAGGCGCGACCGATCTAGTCGGCAACGGCGATGGCTGTGGCGTGGCGGCGGCGGAGGCGGCGTGTGCTGCGGGCGCGGTGGCCAGCCCTTCGGGCCACGGCGGCGGCGCTGCGACCGGCGGCGGCGGCGTGGAGGACATGGTGGTCTCGTCGGCGGCACCTTCGGTCAGATCTGACCGGTGCAGTCGGCGGTGGTGGTCATCTTTTCCGTCAGAGGTGGTCGGCCTGCGGCTGGGTGGTCGGATCTCGAGATTCGACATCTAGTCCCGGCCACGAGTCGGGGAGACATAGTTGCCGGTGAAAACCGGGCCGTTGGCGGGCGATGGCGGCGTTTTGCGCCGTTACCTTGATGAAGGCATCGTCGTGCAACTGCTGTCGACCCACTCGTGCTGCTCCGGGGGAAACCCTAAGATCTGGTCTTCCAGATCGGACGATGGCGGTACTATGGTGCCGTTTCTTTCTTGGGAGCATCGTTTGTGAAGCAGCGCTGGAAGACAGAGGCATGAGGTGGACCGGCTTCGTCTTGCACGAAGCTTCGGTGGAGCTGTCAAGTCATGCCTGACCGACAGGTGCTACGCTGAGTCATGCCTGGTTGGCAGGTGCTACGCACGACAGATCTTCCAGAGTCTTCGCGTCTGGGCAGATGAGCGCAGGACGGTGGCGCCGTTGGGCGCCATGGTGGTGTCGACGGATGTTCGGTCTGGCAAGGATGATGCGGATATCTCTCCTGAAGATGGGTCAATGGTCCGATGATAAGGGCGGCTTTAGGTAGGCTGCACCGGTTGTTGGTCCCGATACGTTATGTGGATGGATTGGCGACGACACTGGTTTTAGATATGAGGAGTGAGAGCACTCCACATTATCGAGTTTGTAGGTGTGAGTGATGGCTTCGGCTGAATTGATGTATGTTCTTATCAGACCTTTGTGGAATAATTAATAAAGATGGCTGCATGCATCGATTGATGCAGAGGCCGGGGGTTCAACCTCCTTTTCTAGAAAAAAAAGGTACAAACTTCGCTCGTACATGTCTCAACCACTCGCAGCCAATGATACCAGTTCATTTACAAGCATTAGGATGCCGACACACAAACACACACCAGATGCATCATATTGTGAGGATGCTTCCTTGGGCGACAAAGTTGGTAAGTCATCCTAAAACTGGTATAAAAAATAGGATGATTCTTGAGTTCCCTGGTCAGGCGGCGGCCGTCGCCTCCATGGCCGGAGGGTCCATGTCAATTGGTCTCCGACGTGCTGTTAGGCGATGGTTGGCGCGGCTGCCGTGGATATATATGATCACCGTTCAGATTCTTTGTGGTGTGGCCCTTGGCCGTCCGGTGGCGCGTTGAGGGGTCGGTGAGGGGTGGCTGGAGGTCCTCTGTCGGCGTTCATGCAGTTGCACGCGTCTTCATGGTGCGGCTCCGTGGATCCAGTCAGCTTCAGAGTCAGGGTCACATGAATGCCAGTAAAAAATCATCCTGACTTTAGTCACGGACGATGACTGCGTCTTTGATGTCGTTTTTGAGACATTGTCATTGCGGCCTGCGCCACCTCGCTCGGGATGCTCCGGGGGAAACCCCAGATCTGGGTCTCCCGGGTCGGAGGCACCTTTGGTGTTGTTTTCCTTCCCGGGGGCATCGTTTTTCAGAAGGTGCTGGCTGGAGGGGCCAAGTAGTGAAGCGGTGTTGCATCTGCCGCATCGACGACGACGGGTATCGACTGGAGTCTCAGCGATGTACGCATGTGGATGGACGTGCAAATGGTGGTGGCAACGTCTAACGTCGTGATGGCAATAATTGGGCCAGGCAATGTCAATGTGTGGGTATCTACTTGAAGATGCGATGGCAAAAGATGGCAGCGGTAGATTCTACAATGTGTGCATGACGTGCACACTGAGGGTTGATCTGTTACACCGATTAATGCTCTCGGCTCGCCGTAGGATAGCTAGCTACAGAGGTCGTCGGAAATGCGACTTTGGGTTGATCCATGCATTTGTTTTGCCAGGCTATGTTGAATATTAATACAATAAAGATGGTTGTGTGCATCCTTGGATGCCTTTCAACCTCCTTTTCAAAGATGTTTCCGTATGGGCGCTCTACCTCCCTCTCTCTCTGTTATACAACTTTTAGAGACTAAGCCCATTTGACAAACTCAAAATTGATACCGGTTATTGGCTTGTTCATGGCGTATTTTCCTAATCTTGGCATGCACATGATGTCAAAACAAAAATTGCTCATGGGCAGAGCCGGGGCAGCGGCCCTGCAGGTGGTTGCGCGGTGCTCATGGGCAGAGCCCGTGTCTTGGTGCTACCCGGTGGCCATGGTCGTGTGGGCGGCATGGTAGCCGGGGTCTGACGATCCGTGACGATGAGTGTTGGTCGGGGTGTAAACCTATTCTATCTTCGGACGGACCGGCGGTGGCGAAGCTCGTTCCCTTTTTGAAGGCGTCGTCGCGGCTCTCACCGCCCTCGTGTTGCTCCAGGGGAAATTCTGATCCTCGGATCTAGCGGTGGCAGCGCTCCGGTGTCGTTTCCTTCCTGAAGGCGCCATCTTGGAGCCCACGGTTCGTCGTATGCGGCTTTATTTCTTCGCGGTGGCATGTTCCCGGTCAAGCACCGGCTGCTCTTGGGTGTGTTGTTGCGATAAGCGCCTATGTATCCTGCCTTGGGTGTGTGCGTGTGTTGGGGTGGCGTGCGTTTGTACCGGGTTATTGTTGATCGTTGCTTTATATATAAAGCGGGGCGAAAGCCTTTTTCGGTAAACAAAAATTGCTTCCCTGGTCATCTTGTCCTTTAAACTTCATTATTTTACTGAGATGTTTATGAAACAGATGGCTACCAGTACTAAACAGAAACCTTACCTTTTTGCATCCATAAAAAAATCATTTGATTAAGCATAGAGAAATTATGATACAGTGGGTACTACTTCCAGAGAGTCCTCCAAATGATGGTGCCTAGGCATAGGATACGTACCCTGGACATACACTGAAGCACTGGAAAAATTAGTAAGGTGCAGTGTAAAAACGTATTAGCTAGGCCACAGCTGAGGCGGAAGGAGTGGAAGCAGTCAGCGGAGACGCAACAGTCGGTGGAGGAGCAGATGAATAGGCGAAGGCGACGGGGTGGTGGATTGATGGAAATTGGCGGTGGCTCTAGCATGCGGCACATCGCGTCTTGGGGTTGAGATCCGAACACGAGCTCGTACCACGGTGCAAGAGAGATGGACGAGCCGCGCAGATGAGGGACTGGCTATGCTCGCAATTCGTGTGAGCAGAACTCAAGCTTTGACTAAGCCGAGTCCTAGCCAATGAAAAAAATAGCACGCTATTTCGACGTTATAGCGTCGCTATAGCGTATCTGGAAGGGCCACGTTACATTTTAGCAATTTTGCTCGCTATGACGCTATTCGCGCTATAGCACGCTATTTCGACGCTAAACGAAATAGCGTTGTAGCATTTTAGCATGTATCACACAGCAACCCATCAGGCAACGGCAACGCCGCATCACATCGGCCCAACTCACTCACACTCTCTCTCCCCATCCCTCTCTCTCCCATTGATGCAACACATACAACATAACCTCGCCCACTTGTCACCAAGTTCCCATGATCTCGTAATTGAGGACGGCGGCAACATTCTTGAGTCGTGTGCGAAGTGGCGGCGGTGGTTCATGAGCGACAGACGGCAGCAGCTTCTCTTCCTCCCCTCTCCAAGTAGTGATGTCGGACACACCTCCAACTCCAACAAAACAACGCCGGTGTAAACCACACCGACGGTGCCGGCAAGTCAGCAACCGATGCTTCTCTGTTTAATTAGTAGTGTTTCCTTTCCTTGCAAAGTAGGAGTGTACATGCCTTGAGCCTAACTCTCGTATGTTTCTTTGTCTAGTTAGGAGTGTTTCCTTTCCTTGCAAACTGTGGAAGCCTTAATTTTTGTGATATAATTGACACTTTTATGCAAAACGTTATTTTTAAATATAGCACGCTATTAGCACGCTATAACTTCTATAGCATTTCAAGAAGGGCGACGCTAAATCTTATAGCACGCTATTTTTTTCATTGGTCCTAGCCCAGTTTTGTGAGCTTTGAGGAGCCTGGACGAGCCAAGCCACGCGCCTTGTCCGCCAGCCATGTTTCCCGAGCAAGTGTTTAGCTTTCATTTTTCACAATGTGTGAAAGTGATACTAGCTACATTTTCCCGGATGCCTCCCAATCTTGAACTCATATGCCCTAGGAGAAGAACAAATGAGCATGTAGACCATACCGTGGTGGCTAGGGTATGAATGGTAACATCCATGCATTTCATGAGATGTTGTATCTCGAGGATTATATAGAGAGAGCTCATGTGCTACCTACAAATCTTGTACCCTTCTGTTTAAAGCTTTAATTTCCTGGCTTTTAGAGCTCTCAACGTGTTAATGACGCAATCGACTCGCTTACAAGCATTGGGGTGCCCTCACAAGAAAAAAAACATGAGGTGCAAGACACTGATGATGCTTCCTTACAACCCCACGACAAGCATGCATGGTTAGCCATCTCAAAACTGATGTATTGTCTTCCTTACAAACTGATGAGTATCTATCTGTACAACAGCCTTTTTAATCCTCTTAACTCCATTATTGCAGCACTGTCAAACTAATTTCGTGGAAAAATTCAAAAAAATTTGTGTGAGGGAATTTATGCACTTTTTCAGTTAAGAAAACATTTATACTTGTTGAGAGAAAGAATCTGATTAAAGATGAAACGGACATCGGATAACTTTATGAGCTTTGATTAATACTAGTATAAACGTATGAGTATCCTAATCAAAGATGAAACTCACGGGCGCGCGATTGATGCAGGATTGATCACGGGCGCGCGATCAATACATGTTCTTCATTGGACGATTTATTTAGCTGGGAAGAGAGCAAGGTGCTGATTGATGCAGTAAGTAAATGTTCATGCTTGCAGTGAATGTACCATACACATCTTCTCCAATGAGCAGGATGTTTACTATATTGTTATCAGTGGATTGGTTGAATATATGTCCACAATACACCTTAACTTCTTCACTTGGATGCTGTAGACTTGTATGGTGACGACAGAATTCAATACCGTTGAGTTGCAAATTTAGACTGGCATGTTGACATTTACGGCTAAGCTAGCGGCAATCAATCCGCCCTTGCCAGCGAATCCAAGCTCGTTGTCTTTTTGATAATACTTTGTTCACCTTGATTTCTTCCTCGAGCTAGTGGTATTGTGGCATGAAGATTTTGCTGCTTTTCTTTTGTTGGACATTTTAGGTCCTCGACAGACAATGCACCGCTGCATGATTCTTGACGAGCAAGAATGATTCTTGCTGTAGTTAGGTTATTCCCAATACCTCACAATCCTGTATTATCATACGCGTGTACGTGACCAATGTTAATTAGATTTTTTGCAAAAATAAAATAAGGCCAAGGTTAATCTCCCTGTTTGCAAGGAGACTCAAGCGTCTAAGCTTGGGGATGCCCCGGAAGGCATCACATCTTTCTTCAACAAGTATCGGTATGTTTTCGGATTCGTTTCATTCATGTGATATGTGCAAATCTTGGAGCGTCTTTTGTGTTTAGTTTTCACTTTTCTTTTATGCACCATGCTGGTATGAGATAGTCCATGGTTGATTTATAGAATGTTCATTGCACTTCACTTATATCTTTTGAGTATGGCTTTATAGAATGCTTCATGTGCTTCACTTATATCATTTGAAGTTTGGATTGCCTGTTTCTCTTCACATAGAAAACCGTTATTTGTAGAATGCTTTTTTGCTTCACTTATATTTATTAGAGCATGGTCTTTTGTAGAAAGAATTAAACTCTCTTGCTTCACTTATATCTATTTAGAGAGTCAACAGGAATTGGTTATTTGCATGGTTAGTCATAAAATCCTACATAAAACTTAGGGATCACTGAATATGACATGTTTGATTGCTTGCAATAGTTTTGCGATATAGAGATAATAATATGTGGGAGGTACTAGTGGATGATCGTGTTTAGTAAGATATTGGTGTTAAGGTTTGTGATTCCTGAAGCATGCACGTATAGTCTCCCGTTATGCTAGGAAGTTGGAGCACAATTTATCCTTGATTGCCTATCTTTGTGCGAAGGTCGGGGGCGCGCGATGGTTAACTCCTACCAACCTCCCCCCTAGGAGCATGCGTAGTAATACTTTGCTTCGAGAGAGCTAATAAAACTTTTGCAATAAGTATGTGAGTTCTTTATGACTAATGTGAGTCCATGGATTATACGCAGTCTTACCTTTCCGCAATTTGCTAGCCTCTACGGTACCGTGCATTGCCCTTTCTCACCTCGAGAGTCGGTGCAAACTTCGTCGGTGCATCCAAACCCCGTGATATGATACGCTCTATCACACATAAGCCTTATTATATCTTCCTCAAAACAGCCACCATATCTACCTATTATGGCATTTCCATAGCCATTCCGAGATATATTGCCATGCAACTTCCACCGCCTCCGTTTTGATGACTTGAGCATTCATTGTCATATTGCATTACATGATCGTAAGATAGCTAGCATGATGTTTTCATGGCTTGTCCGTTTTTTGATATCTTTGCTACGCTAGATCATTGCATTCATATAGAGTCATACTTTGTTTTAATATTGAGTTGTAAGTAAAAAGAAGTGTGATGATCATCATTATTCATTATTAGAGCATGCCCCAATGATGAAAGGATGATGGAAACTATGATTCCCCCACAAGTCGGGATGAGGCTCCGGACAAAGAAAGAAAAAAAAAATAGAAAAATAGAAAAAAAGGAAAAGAAAAAAAGAAAAGAAAGAAAATAAATGAAAGAAGTAGAAGGGGGCATGCTAATTCCACACTTGTGCTCAAAGTCGCACCATGTTTTTCATATAGAGAGTCTCCTGTGTTGTCACTTTCATATACTAGTGGGAATTTTTCATTATAGAGTTAGATGCATACCCACTTAGTTTTCATATTGAGCTTTCATACACTTATAGCTCTTAGTGCATCCGTTGCATGGCAATCCCTACTCCTCGCATTGATATCTATTGATGGGCATCTCCATAGTCCGTTGATACGCTGAGTTAATGCGAGACTTTCTTCTCCACTTTTACCCCTTTGAAACCTACCACCGCATTCTATTCCACCCATAGCGCTATATCCATGGCTTGCGCTCATGTATTGCATGAGAGTTGAAAATGCTGAAGCGCATTAAAAAGTGTGAATCAATTGCTTGGCTGACACCGGGGTAGTACATGATTTATACTTTGTGTTAAGAAGACAGAGCATGACAAGGCTACATGATTTTGTAGGGATAACGTTCTTTAGCCTTGATATTTTGAAAGACATGATTGTTTGTTGGGATGCCTGAGTATTAAAGTCTTTATGTCAAAACTATACTATTGCTTTGAATCACTTGTGTCTTAATATTCATGCCATGATTAGATATATGATCAAGATTATGCTAGGTAGCATTCCACATCAAAAATTATCTTTTTATCATTTACCTACTCGAGGACGAGCATGAATTAAGCTTGGAGATGCTGATACGTCTCCGTCGTATCTATAATTTTTGATTGTTTCATGCCAATATTATACAACTTTCACATATTTTTGGCAACATTTTATATCATTTATTGTACTAACCTATTGATCCAGTGCCCAGTGCCAGTTCCTGTTTGTTGCATGTTTTTTGTTTCGCAGAATTACCATATCAAACGAAGTCCAAACGCGATAAAAATTTACGAAGATTTTTTTTGGAATATTTGTGAATTTTGAGAAGTGGAATCAACGCAAACGGAGGCCCACAACCCCCACGATACATCAGGGCGCGGCCAGGGGGCCCAACCGCGGCCTGGTGGGTGCTGCCAACCTCGTACGTCGGTTGGAGCGCTCCTTCGGGCGCAAGGAAACTAATTTTTGGATAAAAATCCCCTCAAAATTTCAGCCCGATCGGAGTTACGGATCTCCGGGAATATAAGAAATGGTTTTCGGCCAGAAAACAGGAACGTGAAACAGAAGAGAACAGAGAGGGAGATCCAATCTAGGAGGGGCTCCTGCCCCTCCGCCGCCATGGCGGCCATGGACCAGAGGGGGAACTCTCCTCCCATCTAGGGGGGAGGCCAAGGAAGAAGAAGAAGGAGGGGGGGGGGGGGGCTCTCTCCCCCTCTCTCCCGGTGGCGCCGGGACGCCGCCGGGGCAAGCATCGTGACAGCGATCTACTCCAACAACTTCGCCGCCGTCAACACCAACTCTCTCTCCCTCTATGCAGCGGTGTAACTCCCCTTCTCCCCGCTGTAATCTTTACTTAAACATGGTGCCCAACTCCATATACTATTTACCAATGATATATGGCTATCCTATGATGTTTGAGTAGATCCGCTTTGTCCTATGGACTAATTGATGATCATGGTAGGTATGATTGTATATTTTATTATGGTGCTGTCCTACGGTGCCCTCCGTCTCGCGCAAACGTGAGGGATCCTCGCTGTAGGGTGTTGCAATGTGTTCATGATTTGCCTATGGTGGGTTGCTTGAGTGACAGAAGCATAAACCCGAGTAGGTGGGTTGTTGCATATGTGAGTAAAGAGGACTTGATACTTAATGCTATGGTTGGGTTTTACCTTAATGATCTTTACTAGTTGCGGATGCTTGCTAGAGTTCCAATCATAAGTGCATATGATCTAAGTAGAGAAAATATGTTAGCTCATGCCCCTCCCTCATGTAAATTGCAAGAATGATTATCGGTCTAGTTATCAATTGCCTAGGGACAAATAACCTTCTTGATTAACAAAAGCTTTCTACTAAACAACTAACTCTTATTATCTTGATTTTTACTCGTAGTTTTATTTCCCGCAAAGTACTTCTAGTTTTATTCGTGCAAACTATCCTATCACCTACAAAGTAGTTTCATACTTGTTCTAGGTAAAGCAAACGTTAAAGTATGCGTAGAGTTGTATCGGTGGTCGATAGAACTTGAGGAAATATTTGTTCTACCTTTAGCTCCTCGTTGGGTTCGACACTCTTACTTATCGTTGGGTTCGACACTCTTACTTATCGAAAAAGGCTACAAACGATCCCCTACACTTGTGGGTTATCAGCGTGCCCAGGGGGGGTCGGCGCGCCCTGATGGCTTGTCCCTCGCTGGTGGCCCTCCTACCCCCGTTCTCTGGCCTATAAATTCACATATATTCCAAAAACCCTAGAGGGCATCCCGAAACATTTTTTTCGCCGCTGCAAGTCTCTGTTCCACCGCAATCCCATCTGGAGCTCCGTTCCGACACACTGCCGGAGGGGGGATCGATCACGGAGGGCCTCTTCATCAACCTTGCTGCCCTTATGATGATGTGTGAGTAGTTCACCACAGACCTACGGGTCCGTAGTTAGTACCATAGTTTTAAATAGCCGGCTATAGCCAGGCTATAGCCCCGCTATAGCAGCCTTTGGCACATGCTGCGGCTAAGTGCATTAGCCCAGCTATGTAGTGTTAGAACTTTTAAATAGCCGGCTATAGCCAGGCTATAGCCAGGCTATAGCTGTTTTCACAGGGTGCGGCTATTTGGCTTAGCCGGCTATTTAAAACTTTGGTTAGTACCTAGATGGCTATCTCTCTCTCTTTTGATCTTCAATACAATGATCATCACATCTTCGCTTTGATCTATCCGATGTAATTCTTTTGTACAGTGCGTTTGTTGGGATCCGATGAATTGTGGGTTTATGTTTCAGATTGTTCATGAAAAGTATTTGAGTCACCTCTGAATATTATGATTCTTATATGCATGATCATTATAGCTTCGTAAATCTCTCCAATCTATTGAAATAGTTTTGCCAACTAGATTGAAATTTCTTCAGTGAGAGGGGTGCGTTGTAGTGGGTTCAATCTGGCGGTGCTCTATATCCCAGTGACAGAATGGGACAAGACACATCTTTGTATTGTTTCCACTAAGGATAAAACGATGGGGTTAGTTCATATTAATTGAATTCTCTTTGTCTACATCATGTCAATGTTCTCCAACCATTACTCTGTTTTTATTTAATACTCTAGATACATGCTGGATAGCGGTCGATGGGTGGAGTAATAGTAATAGGTGCAGGCAGTAGTCGACCTATTTGCTTATGGACGTGATGCATATATATACATGACCATTGCCGTGAATATCACATAACTATGCACTTTTCTATCAATTGCCTAACAATAATTTGTTTACCAACCGTATATTGCCTACATGAGAGATGCCGCTAAGGAAAACTATGGCCCCCGGGTTTATTCACTTATATATTTACAAACACTTCCATTACCTTGCTGCCATCATTTATCTTTTATTTTATTTTGCAATTTACAATTATCTACTATTATCTACACACTTCACTTGCTTGCAAATAACGAGATCAAGGGGATTGAGAACACTCTTGCCGCGTTGGGTGCAAGTGTTTGCTATTTTGTGTGCAGCCGCTGAAGACGGTTGTTAATCGATATTCCTATTGGTTCGATAAACCTTGATTCTTAACTCAAGGAAATACTTATCCGTATTGTCCTGCAATTACCCGTTTCTCTTCACAGAAAACCCAACGCAGATCACAAGTATCATGGAGCGATAGTGAGCGGACGGTACTACCGCTTATAAGCGGTACTAGCGCTCGTACTACCGTTCAACTACCGTGCAACCCGACACGAAAAGTCGAGCCCCTAGACGCAGCGGTAGTACGCGTGGTACTAGGCAGATGTAGTGTTGCTTATAAGCGATACTACCGCTGCCCAAAGCGGTACTACCGCTTGGGGCCTTCCAAGCCAATGCAGAGATAACAAAAGGAGCAACTCCATTGAAGCAGGAAAGGAGCAAGGGTGCAAATGCAAATGTGTGCGTGTTGATTTCATCCTAACCTTTTCGAAGCAGACCCACTTTTACTAGTACAGTTTCCCTACGACTCAAATCCAGCAAAAAAGAATCGTCTTGTGCCATATAATAGATCATCTGAAATGCTCAATGCACACGATTAGTCCGTAAAATCATTGTCATCAATCACCAAAACCATTAAGGGAGAAGTATGTCATGACAGCTTACCCTACAACAACCCATTTCACACTACTTCCCCATTTTCCTTTTTTTTCCTGGTTTTATCTCTCTTTTCGTGTTACTTTATTTTATCTGATTTTTTATTTTTTCTTTTCCGATCTTTTGTCTTTTCTGTTTTATTTCTTTTCTTAATTTTCCCTTTCTTTTATTTTTTTCTTTTCCTTTTTTCGTGACCATATTTAAATTTTGTGAACATATTTTCTAAAATCGTGAATAATTTTTGAAAATCATGCATATTTTTGAACTAGTGAGCATATTTGAAAATGTGCACATTTTTCAAACGTGCTAACATTTTATAAAACCGTGAACATATTGTAAATTCACGAACATTATGAAATTGTGATTATCTTTTCAAATCCACGAACATTGTTTTTGAATCAGTATTCATTTTCTAAAGCGACGAACATTTTTCTGAAAGTGGGGGAGCAATTTTTGTAATTCATGAACATTTTATGCGATTTTTTTTAAAATTCATGAACAATTTTTGAATCAGCAAGCATTTTTGTAATTCATGAACAGTTTTGAAATTGTGTGAACATTTATAAAAATTCATTAACAATTTTTAAGTTGCTAACATGTTTTGAATACACCAACATTTTTGAATATGCGAACATTTTCTGTAAAATCACGAACATTTTTTTGAATCCGTGAACATTTTACGATTTTTTGATTTTTAAAAATGCACAACTTTTAAAATTTCGAAACTTTTTGAAATAGAAAATTATTTAAAATAGAAATGAACAAAAACGAAATTAAGAAAACCAAGCACGCCATACACGGGCCAACCCAAAAGGGCGTGCCGTATAGGAGGTCCCGTTTTTTAGCGTTGATTTGGAGAAGGAAAAAGAACTAAACTAGGCACGTCGGGTTAGGTGTCCCACTTGGTTAATACATTTGCACTTAACCAGGTGTTCAGGATTTCAAATCACGAGATGGAATATTTTTTGAGTTTTTAACTGAAAAGAAAAAGAGTAACTGGGCCGGGCCCAGACCGGAGGAGGGGGGGGGTGCTGAATAGGACCGGCCAGTACGTACACAATGAGTATAGTGGGTGACGTATTTTCAAAAAAGAGCATCCTACACATTATTATGAAGGGATATGAGATCTCATCCGTTAATATGTTTAGGGGTTGTTCCGAAGCAAAAGTGAAATATCATTTGATTAAGCATATAGCAGCTATGCGATGGCGAGTACAACTTTCACACAGTTGTATACATGTGTTTGATTAACATGGTTGTTCAGTTGTTCCCATGATCCCACCAGGTAGAGAAAGTGGAGAAAATCCCTCAAAAAAAAGTGGAGAAACGGTCAGTGATGATGAGAAGAACCGCAGGCCACGGTGTTGGAGTGTCTACGGATGATGGAGTGGCTACGATAAGGGGAAGGGCAGTGATTAACGGCGTGGTGGTGGCTGGTGGAAGAGGGGATTGACGGGATGAGAGCGGGCGGTGGAGTAGAGACAGCGGCGGTGATCTAGCATGCGGCGCGTCCCGTGCAGGGGTCAGAATCAGGAAAAGAGCTCGTGCGCCTGTGAATAAACGAGCACATGGAGTTTTGGAGCTCGCGTACAGTCATCATCAAACTCATTCTTTGACAAGCAAAATGAGTCCAATCCCGATGTTGTGAGGTTTCACAAGCCTAGGCGAGCCAAGTCATGAGCCGGCCATCAAGGGGATGAACCCTACCTCTGCTCCTGGCCCGGATGGCCTCCCCATGAAGTTCTTTCAGACCTTCTGGGATGTGATTAAGCCGGAGGTGATGGCCCTGTTCGAGGAATTCTATGTGGGCGCCATCGACCTCTCCCGCCTCAATTATGGGCTCATCACCCTCATCCCCAAGGTGGCGGGGGCCTCCGACATCCACCAGTTCCGACCGATCACGGTGATCAACGTGATCTTCCGTATTCTGGCGAAAGGGTACGCCAATAGGGTGACCCTTCTAGCTGACCGTATCACCCATCCTAATCAATCGGCCTTCATCCACGGCCGGTATATTTTGGATGGCGTCCTGGTCTTTCATGAGGTCCTGCACGAGGTGCGCACTAGGTGACAACGTGCAGTCTTCTTGAAGATCGACTTTCACAAGGCCTACGACACCGTCTCCTGGGCCTTCTTGCGGGAAGTACTTCTCCGCAAAGTCTTTGATGACCGATGGGTCACCCGGGTTATGCAGATGGTCTCATCTGGTCGGACCGCAGTTAACATCAATGGGGAGGCCGGCCCTTACTTCCCCACTCTCTGTGGGGTTAGGCAGGGAGACCCCTTCTCCCCCTTCTTGTTCAACATGGTGGTCGACGCCCTTGCCACTATCCTAGATAAGGCTAAGGTGGCGGGTCATATTCGCGGGGTGGTCCCCCATTTGGTGGGAGGGGGAGGGGTCTCCCTCCTACAATATGCCGATGACACCATCATTATGGTGGAAGGCTCTGATGAGGACATATCCAACCTTAAGTTCCTGCTCCTGTGCTTCCAGCAGATGTCTGGGCTTAAAATCAACTTCGACAAGAGTGAAGTTATGATCCTTGGATATTCTCTGGAGGAGTCCCAGCTCATTGCTGACCGCCTCAATTGCCAGCTCGGGTCCTTCCCCACTTCTTACCTGGGGGTTCCCATTAGTGATTCGCGCCTCTCCGTCGCGGAGTTGCGACCTACGGTGTCTAAGCTTCAGCACCGGATCGAGCCGTGGCAGGGCAGATGGCTGTCCAAGGCAGCCAGGACCGTACTCATCAACTCCTCGCTGTCCAGCCTCCTCCTGTTTCTGATGAGCTTCTATAGTCTCCATGAGACCCTTCATCACGAGATTGCCAAGTACCAGTCTAGATTTTACTGGGCTGGCGAGGGCGATAAGAAGAAATATCATATGGTCAGCTGGCCCGATATATGCAAGCCTCGCGACCAGGGGGGGTCTGGGGATCATGTCGTCCAAACGCATAAACATCGCGCTGCTGACCAAATGGCTGTGGAGAATAGCCAATGGAGACGGTGGTCTTTGGCTTGACATCATTAGGAACAAATACCTTCGGGGACAGCCGCTGGCCTTTTGCCAACGCTCCGGAGGATCCCAGTTCTGGCAGTCCGTCATCCAGTTGCTCCCGGTCCTCCGCATTGGCTCTTCCATCTCGATTGGGTCCGGTTCCGCTACGTTATTCTGGTACGATAGATGGGCGGGTGACGCACCCTTTGCTGCCCGCTTCCCGGACCTCTTCTCCATCGCGGTGGAGCCTAGAGTTTCTGTCGAGGTCGCCCTTTCGGATCTAGGGCGCCTCGCATTCCGCCGCCCCTTCGGCCCCCCAGATGTTGCTGCCTGGGATGACATGCTCGAGTGCATCACCCTCCACCTCCCCGACGTTGACAGTGTTTCGGACCGCATATCTTGGCGCCTGGAGCCCTCGGGCCGCTTCTCCACTAAGTCTCTATACCAGGCCATCGCCCCGTCGACGGCCCCAGATGCTATCACGGCTATCTGGGCCATCAAACTGCCGCTGAAGATCAGGATCTTCTTGTGGCAGTGGATTAGGGGTCGGGTACCATATGGGGTGGAGGTGCTCAAACGTAATGGTCCTGGGGATGGGATGTGCCCCTTATGCGACACGGTGGAGGACTCGAACCACATATTCTTTGCGTGTGTCACTGCCCAATTCCTTTGGAGTTGCTTTCGTGAAGCCGTTGGCGGTCATTGGTGCCATACCAACGTCCCCGACCTCTTCGCGGAGATCTAGTCTGCCCCCCCCCCCCCCCCCCCGTCGGCCCACCACATTAGGTGGCTGACCATAGGGGTGCTAGTGTGGACTCTCTGGACGGTCCGCAATAAGCTTGTGATTCAGCGTGTTCCCCTTCGACGTTCCACTGACGCTGTCTTTAAAATGTGTGGTTTCCTGCAGCTCTGGCGGCCGCTTAGCCGCCCCTCCGACCGAGACGCCATCAACACCATCATCGCCGACCTCCGCTCGATGGCGCTTCGTCTGGCACCCCCGCTTCCGCCGCCTCCTCCCGAGCCTGATTAGCCTGTTATGGCTGCCCCACCCTGTGCTGGGTCTGGGCGTGTGTGTTTTTAGGGCTTGTTGAGATGTGCCCTCAGCAGAACCCTTTATTGTTGTCTTGTGCTACTTCTGTGTGTGTGTGGGTTGAACTTATGTTGGATATTGTGCTCTGGCGGTTTGCTTTATATATAAAGCGAGGCGAAAGCCTTTTTCGGTAAGTCATGAGCCGGCTCGGCTAGGCTTGTTTCCACCTCTAGCAACAGCCTTTAGCCACACAACCAATGTTTAGCTTTTATTTTTCACAAGGATAACGGGTGCAGGTAGCTACATTTTTCCCAATGCCTTCTATTCCGAGTGCCACTCACCTCACGTGGGTAATATATCTTGCATCCATATGGCATATGCCATAGGAGAAGAACAAAGGAGGACGTAGAACATACTGATGGCTAGGGCACTATTGTTCTATGCATTGCAAGGGACGTTGTATCTTGAGGAATATATATATATATATATATATATATATATATATATATATATATATATATATATATATATAGAGAGAGAGAGAGAGAGAGAGAGAGAGAGATCTGGGCATGTAATGGGCATGTGGAGACCTAGCTAATTAATATGTAGCGTGCAGGTCCAAACTGGAATGTCCTGGTTTGTACAACTCTCAACCACCCGTAGTCAATTATACAATTGGTTTGTTTCAAAGGACTGAGTGCCCTCACACTAGTGCAGAATGGTGCTATTAAGCCACACCTAACATACAACCTAGCGTCCGAAAATCCCTTTTGGAGGCCAAGCTCCAATGAGGCCGATTTTTTTAAAAAAAATCAAAATTCATATTTTTACATTTCAAAAAATTCTGAATTTTTTTTATAGATATACATGGAGGCATAGTGCATAAGTATGTAAATTTTCAGGACGAAATACATTGAGGGCTGTACGAAATAGATAAATCTGAGACTTTTTAACACATGATACTATTCATCCTCACAGGCTATGATTTTTTCTTTTTTTTACAGATCGCATTTCAAGGTATTTCATCCTGAAATTTTACACACATACGCTTATCATGCTTGTTTACTTGTACAGATTTCTTTTTCAGATTTTTTTGAAACTGGAAAATTTAAAATTTGAATTTTCCAACAAAAACTGCCTCCATGGAGGCCGAGAGCCAAAACTCTTCACTCCCTAGCGTCAAACTATGTATGTGGAAGGCGTCACATACGTTACAAAAATAAAACCATGTGCCTGCAAATGAAATGTGTGCGATGGCTAGCCCATCACACATAATTTATAAAAGAGACACGTGTGCGGTAGTGGGAACCCAGTTTGACCGTGCAATGCGTTTGCGATAACTCGCAATAACGCACACAATTATTTTGCGTGAATGGCGTGTGCTACATGGCAAACATGTGGGATAAAGAAAAAGACTCGTGTGCAATGATGGAGAGCGTCGCACACATCACACACACTTTTTCCTAAGGGTAACTCGTGTGCGATAACTCGTGAAAACACACAGATGTGGATGCGGCCGGAGGAGCGTGGTGCCATATGGAGCATCTGCCCCGTTGACTTGCTCGGCAAAGCGGTATCTTCTCGTGACGCCTCCAGTGTCTCGGCTGCTGATGTCAGTGACAACCAACGGCCCGTCTCCACACGCTACGGCAGCAGCTGGTAGTGACGTCCTCGAGCATCACCATGGAGCAGGCTCGTGGCCACAACGAGGTCTCTTCCTCCTGCGTGGCAAACGACCAGTCATGAATGCAGTCTGTGGCGGACCCAGATATTGAAGGTTGCCGGGGCGGCGGATGACGAAGGAGCTTCATTACACTGCGCCGATGATCGCTCGGCATGGAAGATACCCTGCTCCGTCGCCGAAGAGCCGGGGCGGCCGCCCTAGCTCGCTCCAATGGTGGAACCGCCACTGAATGCAGTCACCCGCCCAGTTGCAGTCACCTGCCTAGTCAACACGGTTAAGACCGGTCTTGCACTTTTGAGGGGCTTAAATAAATGGTTTTGGACCTTGAGGGGTATTTGATACGATTGGGTACATTTGGGGTGGGGCGTGGGTGTGTGTATTGGGGGGAGGGGGAGAACTATACTTTTCTGTAACTCAGATAATGCAAAATAAAATAAAATAAAAAAATAATGGTCTGACCGAGCGGACCGCCCCAAACTCCATTTGACGCCTGTAGCGCTAGTTACATATGTTTTCTTGACTGCAGAAATAGTCTCCTTCGCGTTTGATTCTTTTGGGCCGGTCCATTAATCGTTTTTGAAGGATAGCTTCGTTCCTTTTTTATATGGTTTTGTTTCGTTTCCCCCCTTTTTGCCTTTTCTGTCAGGTTTTTTCTCTTTATCTTTTTCCGATTCATCAACTATTTCCAGATTTGTAAACTTTTTAAATTTGTGGACTTTTTTTCAACTTCATGAACTCTTTTCGTATTCCTGAACTTTCTTTGTATTATTCTTTTTTCTTCTTCAAATGAACGAACCATTTTCAGATCCAGGTTTTTCATGTGTGAACCTTTTCAAATTTGCAAACTTGTTTTTCAAACCCCGTCAGCTTTATATAATTTACAAATTTTTTTTTTCAAACCTCGTGAACTTCTTTTGAACTCGTGAACATTTTTGAATTCGCATTTTTTTAAATGCATGAGCATTTGTTTTAGATTTCCTGTTTTTCTGAAAATTTCTACTTTTTAAAGTCAATGGTCAATGGTTCACTGGTCAACAGTTGACCGACGGACCAGGAAACAAACCGCGCGTTGTGAGCGAGCTCTTCAGCTCGTTGTTGGGCTGACCGACACAAAGTTGGGCGCGTGAGCGCCAGGGAGCCCAAGCGGCGCAATAAGCGACGGGAAGGAGGTCCCGCAAACTGAACCAAAATAGGACTAGACTGGACTTGTTTTTTGGCCTATTTTTACACACCTCACCGACTTTTTTTTTGTCGAGCCTCCCAATTTTGGTCCGATCGAGGACAGTCCATAGGCGAGCTTTTTGGCCCGCTCGATACGTCCAGCCTAACCAACAAGCACACATGTAAGATTAGTTTTGATTTTTGAAGCCGGGGGAATCCCCTCGTGTTAGGGTTTATTTACTATCGTCGACTTCCATGTCGTTGAGATTTTTTTCTCCTCTCCGGCCCCACCCTGGAGTTGATGCGGCGACTGGAGTTACCCAATTTTTGTTCCTCGACTGATTTCGGGGATAGGGTAGAATTTTGGTCGGCTGGAATCTATGGATCGATTTGGAGCACTGTTTGGTCTGAAGGCGCGAATGAAGGAGCTTCTCTCAGAGGCAGTTCCTAATGTTGGGGACAAGGATCCACCGGATGTATGGGCGCCTTAGGGTTTGCTTTCGAGATTCAGACCGTCGAAAGGGGTCCGGACCGTGGTGCAGAGGCTCTCGACGTTTCTGCCGTGAGCGCACCACCACGTTCAGGTGTTCTTGGGCCAGATGGCATTTATGGCTTACATTTTCACCTTTTTCAATGAGTTCCTCTCAAATTAGAGACCAGAAGAACAACAAGATGGATAACAGTATTGAGAACAAGAATGGCAAGAAGAATGAACATTAAAAAAAACAAATGATGTAAGATCGGCGGGCTCGCTCGAGGATTGCCGCCGGGCACAATGAATATCCTTGGTTGGAACTGTCGAGGTGCGGGCAATGTCGCGACAGATCGAGAACTTTGCGATTTAACAAACAAGTTTGTTCCGTTCGTGCATGGTATTATTGAGACTCAAATTTAAAGCGCGGGTTGAAACTTTAGCTCCGTCGCTTGATTTTGATTCTTTTTTTGCTGTTGGTAGTTCTGATCATAATGGGAGCCTCGGTTTGTTCTGGATTAATTCAATAAAGTTACGGATTCTTGGCTATTCCGAGTACCATATAGACGCAAAGATAGTTGATGTGGATCCTGATCCATGGCGTTTTACTCTTGTGTATGGTGAAGTCCAAACCTCGGAGAGGTACAAAACGTGGGAGATGATCAAGGGTATTGCCTCTTATTTGTGATCTTCCTTGGATTATGATCGGTGGTTTTAATGTAGCTAGTTTTAAACCAAGGTGAATATGAAAGTATGACATGCCGCAGCCAGGTTAAGCTGGATGATTTCCATGAAAAAAATTGATGTTTCTGCTTGACAGGACCTGGGATATAGATGCAATTTTTGGACATTTGAAAAGAAGGTAGCCGGGGGCACCTACACCCGTGTCCGCTTGGACAGAGGCCTAGCAACACTGGCATGGAGCATGCTTTTTCCGAACTCAGTCGTCATCCATCGTGTTTCGGCCTGTTCCGACCACTCTATGCTCCAACTCTGCTTGGATGAGAACGATAGAAGATCATTTACTACTCATATGTTCTGTTATGAATCAATGTGGGAGTCCCATGATGAATTTGTTAAAGTTGTGGCTGATGCATGGAACTTTAGGGGACATGGTGAATTTTTCAATGATGTTAGAGAAAGACCTATAAGTTTGGCCGGGGATCTTGGCAGATGGGAGAAGAACTCTTTTGGTAATGTTTGCAAAAGGATCAAAGAGCTCAAGGCTGAGCTTGAGCGTCCTCGTAATCAGCCGGCCCAAGTTGAACCGGATCATTTGGACCTAATAATTACTGAAAATCTTGTTCACTTGTACCATAGGGAGGAATTGATGTGGAAGCAAGAATCTCAGGTCCAATGCCTCTCTGCGGGGGATAAAATACTCATTTTTTTTTCATTAGAGAGCTAACTTGAGGAGATGGAGAAATAGAATTAAGAGACTTATGAATGTGGCTGGAGAATTAATTGATGACCCGTCTTTAATGGAGGCCATGGCGACAAAGTTTTACACCAACTTCTTTACTTAATTTTTTTTAGAAAAGGAGGAAGACCCCCGGCCTCTGCATCTGGGCGATGCATGTAGCCATTTTATTAATTATTCACAAAAGATCTTACAAAGTAATACAACAGTAAGACTGAAGCCACCGTCTAGGCAACATATGTCGCTACTTCTATATAGTTGATGAAGGGATGCTGATAGTCTGGGCCTAATACCAAACAGACCTCGCAGCCAAACCTAACATCTAAGACCTGAGGCCCCAACCAAGCCACCTGCCGGGTATGGGGCACCCACCGGTCCGGCGCACACTCAGAGGGC
Organism: Elymus sibiricus; assembly: GCA_039707655.1. Taxonomy (NCBI): domain Eukaryota; kingdom Viridiplantae; phylum Streptophyta; class Magnoliopsida; order Poales; family Poaceae; genus Elymus; species Elymus sibiricus. The sequence goes on from CM077671.1 coordinate 391,829,216, forward strand.
GCCGCCATCAACTGCCACCAATCCATCTTCAGAACTGTACTGACGCATCAACCTTGCCCGGTCTAGCTGCCGTCGACGCCACCACGACGCCAGACAGCATCGCCCTCCTGCGCGAGTCCATCTTCGCACATCAGACGCCTAATCTCCAGGGCGCCATGCCATCGAGATCCGTCGCCATGAATGTGTAGGATGAAGCACCGCTCCACCGAAGATGTCGTCCACTAGTCCCCCGAGCCCGTGTACACCTCCAAGATGACGCCCCCAAGGGGGAAACGACACAAGCGCGCCGCCGTCTTCTGATCTATCGATCTAGGGTTTCCCCCGGAGGTAGCAGATAGTGGTCTAGAACTTCTCCACGGCGATGCCTTCAAGAAGGGAACGACACCGTAGAGTGTCGCCATCGCCGGCCTTGGCATCTAGCCAAGAGCAGTTTTTCACTCAGGTATGTTCGGAGAACTCCATCCAGCTTCTTGTGCACGTGTCGCCGCCTTCTTTGCCGGAGACTAGATCAAAAGGATCCAACCGCCGCCGCCTGACCGGCCGCGACACCACCACGGTGCCAAAGCAGCCAGCTTTGCCAGGCCCACCACGCCAGCCTGCCGCCGCATACCAGATCCGTCAGCCCGCCAAAGCCCATCTGGGCCCGGCGAGATCCGGGATTCCGACCGCCGCTACAGGGGCGCCTCCCCTGCGGGAAGGCCGCGCCGCCATTGTCGCTGCCGCCATGTCCGCCGCCGGGATCCCGGGGCACCGCGCCACCGAGTCACCGAAGTCCATGTCGCCGCCGCCATGGGAGGACGCCACCGCGCGCGAGGGAAGAAGACCCCGCCGCCGCCGTCACAGCCCACAGCCCGGGCTTCGCCGGCGTGAACTCGGGCAGCGGCGGGAGGGAGAGATCGGCGTGAGGTGCCGAGGGCCGGCGGCGCGGTTTCCCGCCGTGTCGCCTAGGGTTGGCGAAGGTTCTAGACATCTTCCCATCCAAAGTGTCACCGGAAATGAATGCACTCCTGTCTGCGCCATATACTCAAGAGGAGATTAAGTGTGCGTTGTTCCAGATGCCCCCTCTTAATGCGCTTGGCCCAGATGGTTTCCCAACAAAAACAAATCCATTGGGACGTGTACGGTTTAGAGGTTACTCATGCAGTGTTGCGGGTAGTGGTGGGTACTGATGGTGGTGAATCTACTATTAACACTATCTTGGTGTTAATCCCAAAGCCAAAGGTATCTGATCCCTCCAGTCTTTCCCAATTCCGTCCTATTAGCATGCGCTATGTATTATATAAGATTGCCTCGAAGTTCTTGGCTACCGGTTAAAGAAAATCCTCCCTGAGATTATCGCTATAGAACTATCATCCTCTGTCCTTGGGCGCTTGATTACGGATAATATTATTTCAGCATAAGAATGTTTACACTTTATGGAGAGGAACAAAGCACAAATTCACAGGTCTTGTGCTCTGAAACTTGTTATGATGAAGGCTTACGACATATTTGAATGGGCTTACCTCAAAGAAATAATGATTAAACTGGGATTTTCTCAGCACTGGACATCAATAGTGATGAACACAGTGAGCTTTCTTCCTTCTCGAGTGATGTTTAATCGGAAAAAGCTGAATGAACTTAAATCAACCAGAGGTATCAGCCAACAGGGAGATCCTCTTTCACCTTATTTATTCTTAATAGCTGCAGAGGGTCTTTCATGCCCCCTTAAAACTTATGACCGGTCATCGCATCTTGGTGCTATCATAGTGGCTGTCAGGAACCTTCATGAACCACCTTTTTTGCTGATGACAACCTGCTGTTTTTTAAAGCAAGTAGAGAAGGGGCAGATGAAGCCCCAAACCTATTGGAAACTTATTGTAAGGCTTCACGTCAGAAAATTAACTCAGCAAAGGTTGTCCACAGATCATTAGGGACGAGATAAAAGACACGCTAAATGCGTAGAATGAGTCCTTAAGTGATAAATATATAGGTTTGCCATCTCATGTTGGAAAATAAAAAAAATGGAACTTTCAACTATCCGAAGGGCTAGGGGTGGCTAGAAAAGCTTTTATCTATTGGAGGTAAGGATGTCTTGATTAAGTCTGTGGTGCAGGATATTCCTGTGTACTCCATGGGGTGTTTTAAATTGCCTCATGGTCTTTCTGAACACCTAACTACGATGATCATAAAATTCTAGTGCGGGAGCAAACCTCATGAACGAAAGATGGCATGGGTGTCTTTGGATGTCATGGCCCAACCTAAGTCCATCGTAGGCTTGGGTTTCAGAGACTTAGAGCTTTTTAACTTAGCCCCGCTGCCAGACATGCATGGAGAATCCTTTAAGACTCAAATTCTCTAAGTGCCAGAATTCTTAAAGCAACTTATTTTCCAGATTCTTCGATTTAGAAGCTAACCTTGGGTCGCATCGCTCACAAATCTGGTGATCGATTATTGAAGGTCAGGATATTCTTTTCAGGGCCTAATTTGGAAAATTTGTGATCAAACAAAAACTGAAATTTGGGGCCGAAACTGGCTGCCATGAGAGGGATCGATGAGGCCCATCACTACACCTAATAATGTCAATGTCAATATGGTAAGTGAGGTTATTGAATCTACCTCAACATCATGGACGGAGGACACACTACAAAAAAGACACTTCCGTGACATTATGGCCCGAACGAAAACTTTTTGTCATGGATATGACACTTTCATGATAATAATTGTGAAAAAAACACGTATCATCATAGATATGGTGGGCTCCTATTTCTATGAAAAAAATCAAGACATAAAATTGGCTTTTCTTCCTGGGTGGGCAGGAGATGCACTTGCATGACATTTTTTAGGCCGTCCATGACGTAAAATATCGTAGTAGAAGTGAAGGCAAGGAAATTTTCAGGGATTTCCCGATTACGGTGGGCAATCGGTGGGTGTTCGGGGCTGAGCGATGCAATGTGGTTTGCGCGTTTCTCTCGTACGTGTGGGTTTGTGCGAGGCGCTACCTAACTGAACCACATGGGTCACCGCGTCGGTGCCGACGACCCGACAGAGATTTCTCCCGACCCACACACACCCATAACCCAGGACCAACCGTCGGCTCCACCACGCTTGCTGTCCACCAACATGCGCCAACACAGTCTTGACGTCACCATCGATGTCTCACCATGGCAAATGCTGCGAGGCCGGCTGGACCAAGACAAAGCAACCGCAGAGAGGGACCAGCAGTACTGCAGCCACGTGGGAGGGAACAACCTCCACCAGCTCAAGTAGTTGCAGACCGGACGCAACAGCAGGAGCACACCAGACCAACTGCCCGCCCATGCCCATATAGGGCATGTCGTGCTCTCGCTGCCGTGCTGCAGCAGACGCAGCTCCGTAGCGGCCGTCCCCATCGTGAGATGCTCACCAGTCCAGCAGGAGGCAACCCGCCGGAGTCTAAACCGACCCTTCATGAACCAGATCAGGCTCAAATGGCCCAGATCAGGGCATGCAGGGCGCTGCAGGTCAAATCCCCAAACCAGCTGCCACCAGCACCAAGAATCAGCGCCGCCGCCTCGCCGCCATCCTGGCCTGGGCCAGAGGGCCGCTGACCGAGCAGCAGGAAGCCCTCCCAAGACGCGCGGCCGCGAGGGGATAAGAAGGGGCCGCCACCGCCGGCCGTGCAACGGCGCCGCACGAGCAACGCCCGGCCACACCCGCCAGTGTCGAGAGGGGGGAGGGGACTCTCGGAGACGGGGTCGGGTGGGGGGATGGGGCCATCCCGGTCGTCTTGCTCGGGGAGGCGACACCCGGGGGGGGGGGGGTTGAGTGTGAATGACCTGGTATTTAGCTGCAAGGGCAATTCAAACTATTCAAAAGAAAAAAAAGCTCCAGGAGGGCAATTCTAGCGCTGGGAGTAGCATGAGTGTTGATTAGAGGGTTACAAATGAATCGATTAAGGCATGAGGGACAAGGTGAGCACGGGAGGAAGTTTTCCTAGGCTCGTAGGCGCAGACCGAGTCAAACTCAAGCTTCTACCAAGACAAATCCAAGTCCAACTTTGAAAGGCTTAGATGAGCCTGGCAAAGCCGAACCACGAGCTAGCTGGACTCTGCTTGTTTCAAACCAAGAACAAGAAACACAATGTTGCCTGTCATTTTCATTAAGGAGAATATAGTTTACATACAAGAATTTGAGATGAAATCATATACCATTATCAATGCACCCCCTCCCCCCTCCCTCCCAACCCTAGCCACCCCCCGGCCTCACCCCCTCCCCCTCCCTTCCTCGCTGCCGCCCGAGGCAGCTGCCGGGCAAGCCCGGGGCGCCAAGGATGGTGGCGGCGGGGCCTCGGCTGCCCTGCCTCTGCGTGGGGAGCCCCGGATCTGGAGCGGCGGCTCCATTGGTGAGGCACGGCAGGCTAGCAGCCGTGCGGGCGGTGGATCTGGCGTCCCGGCCGCGCGGGCGGCAGGATCCGGTGGTCGTTGGCGGCCGGCGGCGGCTTCTGCGATGGCCGGTGCGTGCGATCTGGCGCCTCCCCTCCTCCCCTGTTCGGCGTGCGGGCTAGCCTGGTCGGGCCGCGCTTCCTTGGGTCGCCGGTTCTGTACAAGAGGCGCTGCTGGTGGCGGGGATCTAGTTTGGGCGAAATCCCTGGCCGGCCATGGCCGGCCGCGTCGACGGCGACGCCTGAGGGCGCCGTTCCCCTCCTTGGAGGCGTCGGTATGGACTGATCCCCTCACTTCCCCTTCCCCTAGGTCTCCTGGGCGAAAGCCCTAACTTTGTTGGGCGGCGGCGGCGCTCACGGCGTCGTTCCCTTCTTGAAGGCGCCGCTTTGGGAACTTTGGGGCTGGGTGGCGCTTGTGGGTGGTGGGCGACGGCAGTGGTGCGGCCCTATCCTAGCATGGATCTGTGTCCGTTGCTTGGAGATGGACTCGCGTAGGTGGAGGTCGTCGTTTGGCGTCATGGTGGCGTCGATGGCGGAGGCACCTGCCAAGGCTGGCACCTCAATCTGCTCTGAAGATGAACCAGTGGAAGATGGCGACGGCGACACATGTGAGTGCGTCCGACCGGTTTGTGCCCCGGACCCGGTATGTGGCTCGGTCGGGGCCTCCGGCTTTAGATGTTAGGCTTAGGTGAGAGGTCTGGGTATTTGGCCCAGCTTGCACCCCTTCATCATATGGATAGGAGTAGCGGCAGATGTTGCCAAGATGGTGGATTGAGTCATATTGTTGTACTACTTTGTAAGGTCCTCGAGAATAATCAATAAAATGGCCGCATGCATCTCCCAGATGCAGAGGCCGGGGGTCATCCTCCTTTTCTAAAAAAAAAATACAAGAATTTGAGATAGGAGAAACAACAAGAACTAATTCTTGTCACCTCAAGACATCACCAACTTCTAGAACTACTCTTCCCTAATCTGTAATCTCCTGCACCGGCGCACGAGCAACACAAGCACTCGAGGCAGACAGTGTTTAACTTCCTTTTTTCACACTGTGGGCTAGTGACGGTAGCTACATTTTTTCCAGGGCCTCTCAATCCAATTACCATTCACCTCGCGGGAAATAGATCTTCAATTCATTTGGTATAGGAAGAACAAAGAAGGATGTAGATCATACCGTGGTGGCCAGGGTGCTTATTGTTTCATGTATTGCAAGAGAAGTTGTATCTTGGGGGCTATATATATATATATAGGGAGAGATCTGAGCATGTAATTGCCATGTGAAGACCTAGCAAAATACTACCTCCGTTCCTAAATGTAAGTCTTTTTAGATATTTCACTAGGAGACTACATACGAAACAAAATGAATGAATCTACACTCTAAAACATGTCTATATACATTTGTATGTAGTCTTTTAGTGGAACCTCTAAAAAGACTTATATTTAGGAACGGAGGGAGTATTATGTAACCTACAGGTATAAACTTCGTGAGAGATGTTCTTTCAGCCCCCGCGTCGTCCCCGTGTCGGGCGACTCGGGTGGCGCCCCAAACCAGCCGCCGGGGGCGCATCTTCCTCATCCCCTCCCTCCTCCGCCGCCGGGGGACGCCGCCGGTCTAAGCCCGGGGGCCGACGGCGGTGGCGGAGGACATTGCCTCTCTCCCGCAGATCAGGGGTTGCGCGGGGCCCCGATTCATGTGGAGGCGCGACCGATCTAGTCGGCAACGGCGATGGCTGTGGCGTGGCGGCGGCGGAGGCGGCGTGTGCTGCGGGCGCGGTGGCCAGCCCTTCGGGCCACGGCGGCGGCGCTGCGACCGGCGGCGGCGGCGTGGAGGACATGGTGGTCTCGTCGGCGGCACCTTCGGTCAGATCTGACCGGTGCAGTCGGCGGTGGTGGTCATCTTTTCCGTCAGAGGTGGTCGGCCTGCGGCTGGGTGGTCGGATCTCGAGATTCGACATCTAGTCCCGGCCACGAGTCGGGAAGACATAGTTGCCGGTGAAAACCGGGCCGTTGGCGGCGTTTTGCGCCGTTACCTTGATGTAGGCATCGTCGTGCAACTGCTGTCGACCCACTCGTGCTGCTCCGGGGGAAACCCTAAGATCTGGTCTTCCAGATCGGACGATGGCGGTACTATGGTGCCGTTTCTTTCTTGGGAGCATCGTTTGTGAAGCAGCGCTGGAAGACAGAGGTAGGAGGTGGACCGGCTTCGTCTTGCACGAAGCTTCGGTGGAGCTGTCAAGTCATGCCTGACCGACAGGTGCTACGCTGAGTCATGCCTGGTTGGCAGGTGCTACGCACGACAGATCTTCCAGAGTCTTCGCGTCTGGGCAGATGAGCGCAGGACGGTGGCGCCGTTGGGCGCCGTGGTGGTGTCGACGGATGTTCGGTCTGGCAAGGATGATGCGGATATCTCTCCTGAAGATGGGTCAATGGTCCGATGATAAGGGCGGCTTTAGGTAGGCTGCACCTGTTGTTGGTCCCGATACGTTACGTGGATGGATTGGCGACGACACTGGTTTTAGATATGAGGAGTGAGAGCACTCCACATTATCGAGTTTGTAGGTGTGAGTGGTGGCTTCGGCTGAATTGATGTATGTTCTTATCAGACCTTTGTGGAATAATTAATAAAGATGGCTGCATGCATCGATTGATGCAGAGGCCGGGGGTTCAACCTCCTTTTCTAGAAAAAAAAGGTACAAACTTCGCTCGTACATGTCTCAACCACTCGCAGCCAATGATACCAGTTCATTTACAAGCATTAGGATGCCGACACACAAACACACACCAGATGCATCATATTGTGAGGATGCTTCCTTGGGCGACAAAGTTGGTAAGTCATCCTAAAACTGGTATAAAAAATAGGATGATTCTTGAGTTCCCTGGTCAGGCGGCGGCCGTCGCCTCCATGGCCGGAGGGTCCATGTCAATTGGTCTCCGATGTGCTGTTAGGCGATGGTTGGCGCGGCTGCCGTGGATATATATGATCACCGTTCAGATTCTTTGTGGTGTGGCCCTTGGCCGTCCGGTGGCGCGTTGAGGGGTCGGTGAGGGGTGGCTGGAGGTCCTCTGTCGGCGTTCATGCAGTTGCACGCGTCTTCATGGTGCGGCTCCGTGGATCCAGTCAGCTTCAGAGTCAGGGTCACATGAATGCCATTAAAAAATCATCCCGACTTTAGTCACGGACGATGACTGCGTCTTTGATGTCGTTTTCGAGACATTGTCATTGCGGCCTGCGCCACCTCGCTCGGGATGCTCCGGGGGAAACCCCAGATCTGGGTCTCCCGGGTCGGAGGCACCTTTGGTGTTGTTTTCCTTCCCGGGGGCATCGTTTTTCAGAAGGTGCTGGCTGGAGGGGCCAAGTAGTGAAGCGGTGTTGCATCTGCCGCATCGACGACGACGGGTATCGACTGGAGTCTCAGCGATGTACGCATGTGGATGGACGTGCAAATGGTGGTGGCAACGTCTAACGTCGTGATGGCAATAATTGGGCCAGGCAATGTCAATGTGTGGGTATCTACTTGAAGATGCGATGGCAAAAGATGGCAGCGGTAGATTCTACAATGTGTGCATGACGTGCACACTGAGGGTTGATCTGTTACACCGATTAATGCTCTCGGCTCGCCGTAGGATAGCTAGCTACAGAGGTCGTCGGAAATGCGACTTTGGGTTGATCCATGCATTTGTTTTGCCAGGCTATGTTGAATATTAATACAATAAAGATGGTTGTGTGCATCCTTGGATGCCTTTCAACCTCCTTTTCAAAGATGTTTCCGTATGGGCGCTCTACCTCCCTCTCTCTCTGTTATACAACTTTTAGAGACTAAGCCCATTTGACAAACTCAAAATTGATACCGGTTATTGGCTTGTTCATGGCGTATTTTCCTAATCTTGGCATGCACATGATGTCAAAACAAAAATTGCTCATGGGCAGAGCCGGGGCAGCGGCCCTGCAGGTGGTTGCGCGGTGCTCATGGGCAGAGCCCGTGTCTTGGTGCTACCCGGTGGCCATGGCCGTGTGGGCGGCATGGTAGCCGGGGTCTGACGATCCGTGACGATGAGTGTTGGTCGGGGTGTAAACCTATTCTATCTTCGGACGGACCGGCGGTGGCGAAGCTCGTTCCCTTTTTGAAGGCGTCGTCGCGGCTCTCACCGCCCTCGTGTTGCTCCAGGGGAAATTCTGATCCTCGGATCTGGCGGTGGCAGCGCTCCGGTGTCGTTTCCTTCCTGAAGGCGCCATCTTGGAGCCCACGGTTCGTCGTATGCGGCTTTATTTCTTCGCGGTGGCATGTTCCCGGTCAAGCACCGGCTGCTCTTGGGTGTGTTGTTGCGATAAGCGCCTATGTATCCTGCCTTGGGTGTGTGCGTGTGTTGGGGTGGCATGCGTTTGTACCGGGTTATTGTTGATCGTTGCTTTATATATAAAGCGGGGCGAAAGCCTTTTTCGGTAAACAAAAATTGCTTCCCTGGTCATCTTGTCCTTTAAACTTCATTATTTTACTGAGATGTTTATGAAACAGATGGCTACCAGTACTAAACAGAAACCTTACCTTTTTGCATCCATAAAAAAATCATTTGATTAAGCATAGAGAAATTATGATACAGTGGGTACTAGTTCCAGAGAGTCCTCCAAATGATGGTGCCTAGGCATAGGATACGTACCCTGGACATACACTGAAGCACTGGAAAAATTAGTAAGGTGCAGTGTAAAAACGTATTAGCTAGGCCACAGCTGAGGCGGAAGGAGTGGAAGCAGTCAGCGGAGACGCAACAGTCGGTGGAGGAGCAGATGAATAGGCGAAGGCGACGGGGTGGTGGATTGATGGAAATTGGCGGTGGCTCTAGCATGCGGCACATCGCGTCTTGGGGTTGAGATCCGAACACGAGCTCGTACCACGGTGCAAGAGAGATGGACGAGCCGCGCAGATGAGGGACTGGCTATGCTCGCAATTCGTGTGAGCAGAACTCAAGCTTTGACTAAGCCGAGTCCTAGCCCAGTTTTGTGAGCTTTGAGGAGCCTGGACGAGCCAAGCCACGCGCCTTGTCCGCCAGCCATGTTTCCCGAGCAAGTGTTTAGCTTTCATTTTTCACAATGTGTGAAAGTGATACTAGCTACATTTTCCCGGATGCCTCCCAATCTTGAACTCATATGCCCTAGGAGAAGAACAAATGAGCATGTAGACCATACCGTGGTGGCTAGGGTATGAATGGTAACATCCATGCATTTCATGAGATGTTGTATCTCGAGGATTATATAGAGAGAGCTCATGTGCTACCTACAAATCTTGTACCCTTCTGTTTAAAGCTTTAATTTCCTGGCTTTTAGAGCTCTCAACGTGTTAATGACGCAATCGACTCGCTTACAAGCATTGGGGTGCCCTCACAAGAAAAAAAACATGAGGTGCAAGACACTGATGATGCTTCCTTACAACCCCACGACAAGCATGCATGGTTAGCCATCTCAAAACTGATGTATTGTCTTCCTTACAAACTGATGAGTATCTATCTGTACAACAGCCTTTTTAATCCTCTTAACTCCATTATTGCAGCACTGTCAAACTAATTTCGTGGAAAAATTCAAAAAAATTTGTGTGAGGGAATTTATGCACTTTTTCAGTTAAGAAAACATTTATACTTGTTGAGAGAAAGAATCTGATTAAAGATGAAACGGACATCGGATAACTTTATGAGCTTTGATTAATACTAGTATAAACGTATGAGTATCCTAATCAAAGATGAAACTCACGGGCGCGCGATTGATGCAGGATTGATCACGGGCGCGCGATCAATACGTGTTCTTCATTGGACGATTTATTTAGCTGGGAAGAGAGCAAGGTGCTGATTGATGCAGTAAGTAAATGTTCATGCTTGCAGTGAATGTACCATACACATCTTCTCCAATGAGCAGGATGTTTACTATATTGTTATCAGTGGATTGGTTGAATATATGTCCACAATACACCTTAACTTCTTCACTTGGATGCTGTAGACTTGTATGGTGACGACAGAATTCAATACCGTTGAGTTGCAAATTTAGACTGGCATGTTGACATTTACGGCTAAGCTAGCGGCAATCAATCCGCCCTTGCCAGCGAATCCAAGCTCGTTGTCTTTTTGATAATACTTTGTTCACCTTGATTTCTTCCTCGAGCTAGTGGTATTGTGGCATGAAGATTTTGCTGCTTTTCTTTTGTTGGACATTTTAGGTCCTCGACAGACAATGCACCGCTGCATGATTCTTGACGAGCAAGAATGATTCTTGCTGTAGTTAGGTTATTCCCAATACCTCACAATCCTGTATTATCATACGCGTGTACGTGACCAATGTTAATTAGATTTTTTGCAAAAATAAAATAAGGCCAAGGTTAATCTCCCTGTTTGCAAGGAGACTCAAGCGTCTAAGCTTGGGGATGCCCCGGAAGGCATCACATCTTTCTTCAACAAATATCGGTATGTTTTCGGATTGGTTTCATTCATGTGATATGTGCAAATCTTGGAGCGTCTTTTGTGTTTAGTTTTCACTTTTCTTTTATGCACCATGCTGGTATGAGATAGTCCATGGTTGATTTATAGAATGTTCATTGCACTTCACTTATATCTTTTGAGTATGGCTTTATAGAATGCTTCATGTGCTTCACTTATATCATTTGAAGTTTGGATTGCCTGTTTCTCTTCACATAGAAAACCGTTATTTGTAGAATGCTCTTTTGCTTCACTTATATTTATTAGAGCATGGTCTTTTGTAGAAAAAATTAAACTCTCTTGCTTCACTTATATCTATTTAGAGAGTCAACAGGAATTGGTTATTTGCATGGTTAGTCATAAAATCCTACATAAAACTTAGGGATCACTGAATATGACATGTTTGATTGCTTGCAATAGTTTTGCGATATAGAGATAATAATATGTGGGAGGTACTAGTGGATGATCGTGTTTAGTAAGATATTGGTGTTAAGGTTTGTGATTCCCGAAGCATGCACGTATAGTCTCCCGTTATGCTAGGAAGTTGGAGCACAATTTATCCTTGATTGTCTATCTTTGTGCGAAGGTCGGGGGCGCGCGATGGTTAACTCCTACCAACCTCCCCCCTAGGAGCATGCGTAGTAATACTTTGCTTCGAGAGAGCTAATAAAACTTTTGCAATAAGTATGTGAGTTCTTTATGACTAATGTGAGTCCATGGATTATACGCAGTCTTACCTTTCCGCAATTTGCTAGCCTCTACGGTACCGTGCATTGCCCTTTCTCACCTCGAGAGTCGGTGCAAACTTCGCCGGTGCATCCAAACCCCGTGATATGATACGCTCTATCACACATAAGTCTTATTATATCTTCCTCAAAACAGCCACCATATCTACCTATTATGGCATTTCCATAGCCATTCCGAGATATATTGCCATGCAACTTCCACCGCCTCCGTTTTGATGACTTGAGCATTCATTGTCATATTGCATTACATGATCGTAAGATAGCTAGCATGATGTTTTCATGGCTTGTCCGTTTTTTGATATCTTTGCTACGCTAGATCATTGCATTCATATAGAGTCATACTTTGTTTTAATATTGAGTTGTAAGTAAAAAGAAGTGTGATGATCATCATTATTCATTATTAGAGCATGCCCCAATGATGAAAGGATGATGGAAACTATGATTCCCCCACAAGTCGGGATGAGGCTCCGGACAAAGAAAGAAAAAAAAAATAGAAAAATAGAAAAAAAGGAAAAGAAAAAAAGAAAAGAAAGAAAATAAATGAAAGAAGTAGAAGGGGGCATGCTAATTCCACACTTGTGCTCAAAGTCGCACCATGTTTTTCATATAGAGAGTCTCCTGTGTTGTCACTTTCATATACTAGTGGGAATTTTTCATTATAGAGTTAGATGCATACCCACTTAGTTTTCATATTGAGCTTTCATACACTTATAGCTCTTAGTGCATCCGTTGCATGGCAATCCCTACTCCTCGCATTGATATCTATTGATGGGCATCTCCATAGTCCGTTGATACGCTGAGTTAATGCGAGACTTTCTTCTCCACTTTTACCCCTTTGAAACCTACCACCGCATTCTATTCCACCCATAGCGCTATATCCATGGCTTGCGCTCATGTATTGCATGAGAGTTGAAAATGCTGAAGCGCATTAAAAAGTGTGAATCAATTGCTTGGCTGACACCGGGGTAGTACATGATTTATACTTTGTGTTAAGAAGACAGAGCATGACAAGGCTACATGATTTTGTAGGGATAACGTTCTTTAGCCTTGATATTTTGAAAGACATGATTGTTTGTTGGGATGCCTGAGTATTAAAGTCTTTATGTCAAAACTATACTATTGCTTTGAATCACTTGTGTCTTAATATTCATGCCATGATTAGATATATGATCAAGATTATGCTAGGTAGCATTCCACATCAAAAATTATCTTTTTATCATTTACCTACTCGAGGACGAGCATGAATTAAGCTTGGAGATGCTGATACGTCTCCGTCGTATCTATAATTTTTGATTGTTTCATGCCAATATTATACAACTTTCACATATTTTTGGCAACATTTTATATCATTTATTGTACTAACCTATTGATCCAGTGCCCAGTGCCAGTTCCTGTTTGTTGCATGTTTTTTGTTTCGCAGAATTACCATATCAAACGAAGTCCAAACGCGATAAAAATTTACGGAGATTTTTTTTGGAATATTTGTGAATTTTGAGAAGTGGAATCAACGCAAACGGAGGCCCACAACCCCCACGATACATCAGGGCGCGGCCAGGGGGCCCAACCGCGGCCTGGTGGGTGCTGCCAACCTCGTACGTCGGTTGGAGCGCTCCTTCGGGCGCAAGGAAACTAATTTTTGGATAAAAATCCCCTCAAAATTTCAGCCCGATCGGAGTTACGGATCTCCGGGAATATAAGAAATGGTTTTCGGCCAGAAAACAGGAACGTGAAACAGAAGAGAACAGAGAGGGAGATCCAATCTAGGAGGGGCTCCTGCCCCTCCGCCGCCATGGCGGCCATGGACCAGAGGGGGAACTCTCCTCCCATCTAGGGGGGAGGCCAAGGAAGAAGAAGAAGGAGGGGGGGGGCTCTCTCCCCCTCTCTCCCGGTGGCGCCGGGACGCCGCCGGGGCAAGCATCGTGACGGCGATCTACTCCAACAACTTCGCCGCCGTCAACACCAACTCTCTCTCCCTCTATGCAGCGGTGTAACTCCCCTTCTCCCCGCTGTAATCTTTACTTAAACATGGTGCCCAACTCCATATACTATTTACCAATGATATATGGCTATCCTATGATGTTTGAGTAGATCCGCTTTGTCCTATGGACTAATTGATGATCATGGTTGGTATGATTGTATATTTTATTATGGTGCTGTCCTACGGTGCCCTCCGTCTCGCGCAAACGTGAGGGATCCTCGCTGTAGGGTGTTGCAATGTGTTCATTATTTGCCTATGGTGGGTTGCTTGAGTGACAGAAGCATAAACCCGAGTAGGTGGGTTGTTGCATATGTGAGTAAAGAGGACTTGATACTTAATGCTATGGTTGGGTTTTACCTTAATGATCTTTACTAGTTGCGGATGCTTGCTAGAGTTCCAATCATAAGTGCATATGATCTAAGTAGAGAAAATATGTTAGCTCATGCCCCTCCCTCATGTAAATTGCAAGAATGATTATCGGTCTAGTTATCAATTGCCTAGGGACAAATAACCTTCTTGATTAACAAAAGCTTTCTACTAAACAACTAACTCTTATTATCTTGCTTTTTTACTCGTAGTTTTATTTCCCGCAAAGTACTTCTAGTTTTATTCGTGCAAACTATCCTATCACCTACAAAGTAGTTTCATACTTGTTCTAGGTAAAGCAAACGTTAAAGTATGCGTAGAGTTGTATCGGTGGTCGATAGAACTTGAGGAAATATTTGTTCTACCTTTAGCTCCTCGTTGGGTTCGACACTCTTACTTATCGAAAAAGGCTACAAACGATCCCCTACACTTGTGGGTTATCAGCGTGCCCAGGGGGGGTCGGCGCGCCCTGATGGCTTGTCCCTCGCTGGTGGCCCTCCTACCCCCGTTCTCTGGCCTATAAATTCACATATATTCCAAAAACCCTAGAGGGCATCCCGAAACATTTTTTTCGCCGCTACAAGTCTCTGTTCCACCGCAATCCCATCTGGAGCTCCGTTCCGACACACTGCCGGAGGGGGGATCGATCACGGAGGGCCTCTTCATCAATCTTGCTGCCCTTATGATGATGTGTGAGTAGTTCACCACAGACCTACGGGTCCGTAGTTAGTACCATAGTTTTAAATAGCCGGCTATAGCCAGGCTATAGCCCCGCTATAGCAGCCTTTGGCACATGCTGCGGCTAAGTGCATTAGCCCAGCTATATAGTGTTAGAACTTTTAAATAGCCGGCTATAGCCAGGCTATAGCCAGGCTATAGCTCACAGGGTGCGGCTATTTGGCTTAGCCGGTTATTTAAAACTTTGGTTAGTACCTAGATGGCTATCTCTCTCTCTTTTGATCTTCAATACAATGATCATCACATCTTCGCTTTGATCTATCCGATGTAATTCTTTTGTACAGTGCGTTTGTTGGGATCCGATGAATTGTGGGTTTATGTTTCAGATTGTTCATGAAAAGTATTTGAGTCACCTCTGAATATTATGATTCTTATATGCATGATCATTATAGCTTCGTAAATCTCTCCAATCTATTGAAATAGTTTTGCCAACTAGATTGAAATTTCTTCAGTGAGAGGGGTGCGTTGTAGTGGGTTCAATCTGGCGGTGCTCTATATCCCAGTGACAGAATGGGACAAGACACATCTTTGTATTGTTTCCACTAAGGATAAAACGATGGGGTTAGTTCATATTAATTGAATTCTCTTTGTCTACATCATGTCAATGTTCTCCAACCATTACTCTGTTTTTATTTAATACTCTAGATACATGCTGGATAGCGGTCGATGGGTGGAGTAATAGTAATAGGTGCAGGCAGTAGTCGACCTATTTGCTTATGGACGTGATGCATATATATACATGACCATTGCCGTGAATATCACATAACTATGCACTTTTCTATCAATTGCCTAACAATAATTTGTTTACCAACCGTATATTGCCTACATGAGAGATGCCGCTAAGGAAAACTATGGCCCCCGGGTTTATTCACTTATATATTTACAAACACTTCCATTACCTTGCTGCCATCATTTATCTTTTATTTTATTTTGCAATTTATAATTATCTACTATTATCTACACACTTCACTTGCTTGCAAATAACGAGATCAAGGGGATTGAGAACACTCTTGCCGCGTTGGGTGCAAGTGTTTGCTATTTTGTGTGCAGCCGCTGAAGACGGTTGTTAATCGATATTCCTATTGGTTCGATAAACCTTGGTTCTTAACTCAAGGAAATACTTATCCGTATTGTCCTGCAATTACCCGTTTCTCTTCACAGAAAACCCAACGCAGATCACAAGTATCATGGAGCGATAGTGAGCGGACGGTACTACCGCTTATAAGCGGTACTAGCGCTCGTACTACCGTTCAACTACCGTGCAACCCGACACGAAAAGTCGAGCCCCTAGACGCAGCGGTAGTACGCGTGGTACTAGGCAGATGTAGTGTTGCTTATAAGCGATATTACCGCTGCCCAAAGCGGTACTACCGCTTGGGGCCTTCCAAGCCAATGCAGAGATAACAAAAGGAGCAACTCCATTGAAGCAGGAAAGGAGCAAGGGTGCAAATGCAAATGTGTGCGTGTTGATTTCATCCTAACCATTTCGAAGCAGACCCACTTTTACTAGTACAGTTTCCCTACGACTCAAATCCAGCAAAAAAGAATCGTCTTGTGCCATATAATAGATCATCTGAAATGCTCAATGCACACGATTAGTCCGTAAAATCATTGTCATCAATCACCAAAACCATTAAGGGAGAAGTATGTCATGACAGCTTACCCTACAACAACCCATTTCACACTACTTCCCCATTTTCCTTTTTTTTCCTGGTTTTATCTCTCTTTTCGTGTTACTTTATTTTATCTGATTTTTTATTTTTTCTTTTCCGATCTTTTGTCTTTTCTGTTTTATTTCTTTTCTTAATTTTCCCTTTCTTTTATTTTTTTCTTTTCCTTTTTTCGTGACCATATTTAAATTTTGTGAACATATTTTCTAAAATCGTGAATCATTTTTGAAAATCATGCATATTTTTGAACTAGTGAGCATATTTGAAAATGTGCACATTTTTCAAACGTGCTAACATTTTATAAAACCGTGAAAATATTGTAAATTCACGAACATTTTGAAATTGTGATTATCTTTTCAAATCCACGAACATTGTTTTTGAATCAGTATTCATTTTCTAAAGCGACGAACATTTTTCTGAAAGTGGGGGAGCAATTTTTGTAATTCATGAACATTTTATGCGATTTTTTTTAAAATTCATGAACAATTTTTGAATCAGCAAGCATTTTTGTAATTCATGAACAGTTTTGAAATTGTGTGAACATTTATAAAAATTCATTAACAATTTTTAAGTTGCTAACATGTTTTGAGTACACCAACATTTTTGAATATGCGAACATTTTCTGTAAAATCACGAACATTTTTTTGAATCCGTGAACATTTTACGATTTTTTGATTTTTAAAAATGCACAACTTTTAAAATTTCGAAACTTTTTGAAATAGAAAATTATTTAAAATAGAAATGAACAAAAACGAAATTAAGAAAACCAAGCACGCCATACACGGGCCAACCCAAAAGGGCGTGCCGTATAGGAGGTCCCGTTTTTTAGCGTTGATTTGGAGAAGGAAAAAGAACTAAACTAGGCACGTCGGGTTAGGTGTCCCACTTGGTTAATACATTTGCACTTAACCAGGTGTTCAGGATTTCAAATCACGAGATGGAATATTTTTTGAGTTTTTAACTGAAAAGAAAAAGAGTAACTGGGCCGGGCCCAGACCGGAGGAGGGGGGGGGGGTGCTGAATAGGACCGGCCAGTACGTACACAATGAGTATAGTGGGTGACGTATTTTCAAAAAAGAGCATCCTACACATTATTATGAAGGGATATGAGATCTCATCCGTTAATATGTTTAGGGGTTGTTCCGAAGCAAAAGTGAAATATCATTTGATTAAGCATATAGCAGCTATGCGATGGCGAGTACAACTTTCACACAGTTGTATACATGTGTTTGATTAACATGGTTGTTCAGTTGTTCCCATGATCCCACCAGGTAGAGAAAGTGGAGAAAATCCCTCAAAAAAAAGTGGAGAAACGGTCAGTGATGATGAGAAGAACCGCAGGCCACGGTGTTGGAGTGTCTACGGACGATGGAGTGGCTACGATAAGGAGAAGGGCAGTGATTAACGGCGTGGTGGTGGCTGGTGGAAGAGGGGATTGACGGGATGAGAGCGGGCGGTGGAGTAGAGACAGCGGCGGTGATCTAGCATGCGGCGCGTCCCGTGCAGGGGTCAGAATCAGGAAAAGAGCTCGTGCGCCTGTGAATAAACGAGCACATGGAGTTTTGGAGCTCGCGTACAGTCATCATCAAACTCATTCTTTGACAAGCAAAATGAGTCCAATCCCGATGTTGTGAGGTTTCACAAGCCTAGGCGAGCCAAGTCATGAGCCGGCCATCAAGGGGATGAACCCTACCTCTGCTCCTGGCCTGGATGGCCTCCCCATGAAGTTCTTTCAGACCTTCTGGGATGTGATTAAGCCGGAGGTGATGGCCCTGTTCGAGGAATTCTATGTGGGCGCCATCGACCTCTCCCGCCTCAATTATGGGCTCATCACCCTCATCCCCAAGGTGGCGGGGGCCTCCGACATCCACCAGTTCCGACCGATCACGGTGATCA
The DNA here is from genome assembly GCA_039707655.1 of Elymus sibiricus. Classification (NCBI taxonomy): domain Eukaryota; kingdom Viridiplantae; phylum Streptophyta; class Magnoliopsida; order Poales; family Poaceae; genus Elymus; species Elymus sibiricus. Next base: position 391,847,462 of record CM077671.1, read on the forward strand.
ACGTGATCTTCCGTATTCTGGCGAAAGGGTACGCCAATAGGGTGACCCTTCTAGCTGACCGTATCACCCATCCTAATCAATCGGCCTTCATCCACGGCCGGTATATTTTGGATGGCGTCCTGGTCTTTCATGAGGTCCTGCACGAGGTGCGCACTAGGTGACAACGTGCAGTCTTCTTGAAGATCGACTTTCACAAGGCCTACGACACCGTCTCCTGGGCCTTCTTGCGGGAAGTACTTCTCCGCAAAGTCTTTGATGACCGATGGGTCACCCGGGTTATGCAGATGGTCTCATCTGGTCGGACCGCAGTTAACATCAACGGGGAGGCCGGCCCTTACTTCCCCACTCTCTGTGGGGTTAGGCAGGGAGACCCCTTCTCCCCCTTCTTGTTCAACATGGTGGTCGACGCCCTTGCCACTATCCTAGATAAGGCTAAGGTGGCGGGTCATATTCGCGGGGTGGTCCCCCATTTGGTGGGAGGGGGAGGGGTCTCCCTCCTACAATATGCCGATGACACCATCATTATGGTGGAAGGCTCTGATGAGGACATATCCAACCTTAAGTTCCTGCTCCTGTGCTTCCAGCAGATGTCTGGGCTTAAAATCAACTTCGACAAGAGTGAAGTTATGATCCTTGGATATTCTCTGGAGGAGTCCCAGCTCATTGCTGACCGCCTCAATTGCCAGCTCGGGTCCTTCCCCACTTCTTACCTGGGGGTTCCCATTAGTGATTCGAGCCTCTCCGTCGCGGAGTTGCGACCTACGGTGTCTAAGCTTCAGCACCGGATCGAGCCGTGGCAGGGCAGATGGCTGTCCAAGGCAGCCAGGACCGTACTCATCAACTCCTCGCTGTCCAGCCTCCTCCTGTTTCTGATGAGCTTCTATAGTCTCCATGAGACCCTTCACCACGAGATTGCCAAGTACCAGTCTAGATTTTACTGGGCTGGCGAGGGCGATAAGAAGAAATATCATATGGTCAGCTGGCCCGATATATGCAAGCCTCGCGACCAGGGGGGGTCTGGGGATCATGTCGTCCAAACGCATAAACATCGCGCTGCTGACCAAATGGCTATGGAGAATAGCCAATGGAGACGGTGGTCTTTGGCTTGACATCATTAGGAACAAATATCTTCGGGGACAGCCGCTGGCCTTTTGCCAACGCTCCGGAGGATCCCAGTTCTGGCAGTCCGTCATCCAGTTGCTCCCGGTCCTCCGCATTGGCTCTTCCATCTCGATTGGGTCCGGTTCCGCTACGTTATTCTGGTACGATAGATGGGCGGGTGACGCACCCTTTGCTGCCCGCTTCCCGGACCTCTTCTCCATCGCGGTGGAGCCTAGGGTTTCTGTCGAGGTCGCCCTTTCGGATCTAGGGCGCCTCGCATTCCGCTGCCCCTTCGGCCCCCCAGATGTTGCTGCCTGGGATGACATGCTCGAGTGCATCACCCTCCACCTCCCCGACGTTGACAGTGTTTCGGACCGCATATCTTGGCGCCTGGAGCCCTCGGGCCGCTTCTCCACTAAGTCTCTATACCAGGCCATCGCCCCGTCGACGGCCCCAGATGCTATCACGGCTATCTGGGCCATCAAACTGCCGCTCAAGATCAGGATCTTCTTGTGGCAGTGGATTAGGGGTCGGGTACCATATGGGGTGGAGGTGCTCAAACGTAATGGTCCTGGGGATGGGATGTGCCCCTTATGCGACACGGTGGAGGACTCGAACCACATATTCTTTGCGTGTGTCACGGCCCAATTCCTTTGGAGTTGCTTTCGTGAAGCCGTTGGCGGTCATTGGTGCCATACCAACGTCCCCGACCTCTTCGCGGAGATCTAGTCTGCCCCCCCCGTCGGCCCACCACATTAGGTGGCTGACCATAGGGGTGCTAGTGTGGACTCTCTGGACGGTCCGCAATAAGCTTGTGATTCAGCGTGTTCCCCTTCGACGTTCCACTGACGCTGTCTTTAAAATGTGTGGTTTCCTGCAGCTCTGGCGGCCGCTTAGCCGCCCCTCCGACCGAGACGCCATCAACACCATCATCGCCGACCTCCGCTCGATGGCGCTTCGTCTGGCACCCCCGCTTCCGCCGCCTCCTCCCGAGCCTGATTAGCCTGTTATGGCTGCCCCACCCTGTGCTGGGTCTGGGCGTGTGTGTTTTTAGGGCTTGTTGAGATGTGCCCTCAGCAGAACCCTTTATTGTTGTCTTGTGCTACTTCTGTGTGTGTGTGGGTTGAACTTATGTTAGATATTGTGCTCTGGCGGTTTGCTTTATATATAAAGCGGGGCGAAAGCCTTTTTCGGTAAGTCATGAGCCGGCTCGGCTAGGCTTGTTTCCACCTCTAGCAACAGCCTTTAGCCACACAACCAATGTTTAGCTTTTATTTTTCACAAGGATAACGGGTGCAGGTAGCTACATTTTTCCCAATGCCTTCTATTCCGAGTGCCACTCACCTCACGTGGGTAATATATCTTGCATCCATATGGCATATGCCATAGGAGAAGAACAAAGGAGGACGTAGAACATACTGATGGCTAGGGCACTATTGTTCTATGCATTGCAAGGGACGTTGTATCTTGAGGAATATATATATATATATATATATATAGAGAGAGAGAGAGAGAGAGATCTGGGCATGTAATGGGCATGTGGAGACCTAGCTAATTAATATGTAGCGTGCAGGTCCAAACTTGAATGTCCTGGTTTGTACAACTCTCAACCACCCGTAGTCAATTATACAATTGGTTTGTTTCAAAGGACTGAGTGCCCTCACACTAGTGCAGAATGGTGCTATTAAGCCACACCTAACATACAACCTAGCGTCCGAAAATCCCTTTTGGAGGCCGAGCTCCAATGAGGCCGATTTTTTTAAAAAAAATCAAAATTCATATTTTTACATTTCAAAAAATTCTGAATTTTTTTTATAGATATACATGGAGGCATAGTGCATAAGTATGTAAATTTTCAGGACGAAATACATTGAGGGCTGTACGAAATAGATAAATCTGAGACTTTTTAACACATGATACTATTCATCCTCACAGGCTATGATTTTTTCTTTTTTTTACAGATCGCATTTCAAGGTATTTCATCCTGAAATTTTACACACATACGCTTAGCATGCTTGTTTACTTGTACAGATTTCTTTTTCAGATTTTTTTGAAACTGGAAAATTTAAAATTTGAATTTTCCAACAAAAACTGCCTCCATGGAGGCCGAGAGCCAAAACTCTTCACTCCCTAGCGTCAAACTATGTATGTGGAAGGCGTCACATACGTTACAAAAATAAAACCATGTGCCTGCAAATGAAATGTGTGCGATGGCTAGCCCATCACACATAATTTATAAAAGAGACTCGTGTGCGGTAGTGGGAACCCAGTTTGACCGTGCAATGCGTTTGCGATAACTCGCAATAACGCACACAATTATTTTGCGTGAATGGCGTGTGCTACATGGCAAACATGTGGGATAAAGAAAAAGACTCGTGTGCAATGATGGAGAGCGTCGCACACATCACGCACACTTTTTCCTAAGGGTAACTCGTGTGCGATAACTCGTGAAAACACACAGATGTGGATGCGGCCGGAGGAGCGTGGTGCCATATGGAGCATCTGCCCCGTCGACTTGCTTGGCAAAGCGGTATCTTCTCGTGACGCCTCCAGTGTCTCGGCTGCCGATGTCAGTGACAACCAACGGCCCGTCTCCACACGCTACGGCAGCAGCTGGTAGTGACGTCCTCGAGCATCACCATGGAGCAGGCTCGTGGCCACAACGAGGTCTCTTCCTCCTGCGTGGCAAACGACCAGTCATGAATGCAGTCTGTGGCGGACCCAGATATTGAAGGTTGCCGGGGCGGCGGATGACGAAGGAGCTTCATTACACTGCGCCGATGATCGCTCGGCATGGAAGATACCCTGCTCCGTCGCCGAAGAGCCGGGGCGGCCGCCCTAGCTCGCTCCAATGGTGGAACCGCCACTGAATGCAGTCACCCGCCCAGTTGCAGTCACCTGCCTAGTCAACACGGTTAAGACCGGTCTTGCACTTTTGAGGGGCTTAAATAAATGGTTTTGGACCTTGAGGGGTATTTGATACGATTGGGTACATTTGGGGTGGGGCGTGGGTGTGTGTATTGGGGGGAGGGGGAGAACTATACTTTTCTGTAACTCAGATAATGCAAAATAAAATAAAATAAAATAAATAATGGTCTGACCGAGCGGACCGCCCCAAACTCCATTTGACGCCTGTAGCGCTAGTTACATATGTTTTCTTGACTGCAGAAATAGTCTCCTTCGCGTTTGATTCTTTTGGGCCGGTCCATTAATCGTTTTTGAAGGATAGCTTCGTTCCTTTTTTATATGGTTTTGTTTCGTTTCCCCCCTTTTTGCCTTTTCTGTCAGGTTTTTTCTCTTTATCTTTTTCCGATTCATCAACTATTTCCAGATTTGTAAACTTTTTAAATTTGTGGACTTTTTTTCAACTTCATGAACTCTTTTCGTATTCCTGAACTTTCTTTGTATTATTCTTTTTTCTTCTTCAAATGAACGAACCATTTTCAGATCCAGGTTTTTCATGTGTGAACCTTTTCAAATTTGCGAACTTGTTTTTCAAACCCCGTCAGCTTTATATAATTTACAATTTTTTTTTTCAAACCTCGTGAACTTCTTTTGAACTCGTGAACATTTTTGAATTCGCATTTTTTTAAATGCATGAGCATTTGTTTTAGATTTCCTGTTTTTCTGAAAATTTCTACTTTTTAAAGTCAATGGTCAATGGTTCACTGGTCAACAGTTGACCGACGGACCAGGAAACAAACCGCGCGTTGTGAGCGAGCTCTTCAGCTCGTTGTTGGGCTGACCGACACAAAGTTGGGCGCGTGAGCGCCAGGGAGCCCAAGCGGCGCAATAAGCGACGGGAAGGAGGTCCCGCAAACTGAACCAAAATAGGACTAGACTGGACTTGTTTTTTGGCCTATTTTTACACACCTCACCGACTTTTTTTTTGTCGAGCCTCCCAATTTTGGTCCGATCGAGGACAGTCCATAGGCGAGCTTTTTGGCCCGCTCGATACGTCCAGCCTAACCAACAAGCACACATGTAAGATTAGTTTTGATTTTTGAAGCCGGGGGAATCCCCTCGTGTTAGGGTTTATTTACTATCGTCGACTTCCATGTCGTTGAGATTTTTTTCTCCTCTCCGGCCCCACCCTGGAGTTGATGCGGCGACTGGAGTTACCCAATTTTTGTTCCTCGACTGATTTCGGGGATAGGGTAGAATTTTGGTCGGCTGGAATCTATGGATCGATTTGGAGCACTGTTTGGTCTGAAGGCGCGAATGAAGGAGCTTCTCTCAGAGGCAGTTCCTAATGTTGGGGACAAGGATCCACCGGATGTATGGGCGCCTTAGGGTTTGCTTTCGAGATTCAGACCGTCGAAAGGGGTCCGGACCGTGGTGCAGAGGCTCTCGACGTTTCTGCCGTGAGCGCACCACCACGTTCAGGTGTTCTTGGGCCAGATGGCATTTATGGCTTACATTTTCACCTTTTTCAATGAGTTCCTCTCAAATTAGAGACCAGAAGAACAACAAGATGGATAACAGTATTGAGAACAAGAATGGCAAGAAGAATGAACATTAAAAAAAACAAATGATGTAAGATCGGCGGGCTCGCTCGAGGATTGCCGCCGGGCACAATGAATATCCTTGGTTGGAACTGTCGAGGTGCGGGCAATGTCGCGACAGATCGAGAACTTTGCGATTTAACAAACAAGTTTGTTCCGTTCGTGCATGGTATTATTGAGACTCAAATTTAAAGCGCGGGTTGAAACTTTAGCTTCGTCGCTTGATTTTGATTCTTTTTTTGCTGTTGGTAGTTCTGATCATAATGGGAGCCTCGGTTTGTTCTGGATTAATTCAATAAAGTTACGGATTCTTGGCTATTCCGAGTACCATATAGACGCAAAGATAGTTGATGTGGATCCTGATCCATGGCGTTTTACTCTTGTGTATGGTGAAGTCCAAACCTCGGAGAGGTACAAAACGTGGGAGATGATCAAGGGTATTGCCTCTTATTTGTGATCTTCCTTGGATTATGATCGGTGGTTTTAATGTAGCTAGTTTTAAACCAAGGTGAATATGAAAGTATGACATGCCGCAGCCAGGTTAAGCTGGATGATTTCCATGAAAAAAATTGATGTTTCTGCTTGACAGGACCTGGGATATAGATGCAATTTTTGGACATTTGAAAAGAAGGTAGCCGGGGGCACCTACACCCGTGTCCGCTTGGACAGAGGCCTAGCAACACTGGCATGGAGCATGCTTTTTCCGAACTCAGTCGTCATCCATCGTGTTTCGGCCTGTTCCGACCACTCTATGCTCCAACTCTGCTTGGATGAGAACGATAGAAGATCATTTACTACTCATATGTTCTGTTATGAATCAATGTGGGAGTCCCATGATGAATTTGTTAAAGTTGTGGCTGATGCATGGAACTTTAGGGGACATGGTGAATTTTTCAATGATGTTAGAGAAAGACCTATAAGTTTGGCCGGGGATCTTGGCAGATGGGAGAAGAACTCTTTTGGTAATGTTTGCAAAAGGATCAAAGAGCTCAAGGCTGAGCTTGAGCGTCCTCGTAATCAGCCGGCCCAAGTTGAACCGGATCATTTGGACCTAATAATTACTGAAAATCTTGTTCACTTGTACCATAGGGAGGAATTGATGTGGAAGCAAGAATCTCAGGTCCAATGCCTCTCTGCGGGGGATAAAATACTCATTTTTTTTTCATTAGAGAGCTAACTTGAGGAGATGGAGAAATAGAATTAAGAGACTTATGAATGTGGCTGGAGAATTAATTGATGACCCGTCTTTAATGGAGGCCATGGCGACAAAGTTTTACACCAACTTCTTTACTTAATTTTTTTTAGAAAAGGAGGAAGACCCCCGGCCTCTGCATCTGGGCGATGCATGTAGCCATTTTATTAATTATTCACAAAAGATCTTACAAAGTAATACAACAGTAAGACTGAAGCCACCGTCTAGGCAACATATGTCGCTACTTCTATATAGTTGATGAAGGGATGCTGATAGTCTGGGCCTAATACCAAACAGACCTCGCAGCCAAACCTAACATCTAAGACCTGAGGCCCCAACCAAGCCACCTGCCGGGTATGGGGCACCCACCGGTCCGGCGCACACTCAGAGGGCGCCGCCATCAACTGCCACCAATCCATCTTCAGAACTGTACTGACGCATCAACCTTGCCCGGTCTAGCTGCCGTCGACGCCACCACGACGCCAGACAGCATCGCCCTCCTGCGCGAGTCCATCTTCGCACATCAGACGCCTAATCTCCAGGGCGCCATGCCATCGAGATCCGTCGCCATCAATGTGTAGGATGAAGCACCGCTCCACCGAAGATGTCGTCCACTAGTCCCCCGAGCCCGTGTACACCTCCAAGATGACGCCCCCAAGGGGGAAACGACACAAGCGCGCCGCCGTCTTCTGATCTATTGATCTAGGGTTTCCCCCGGAGGTAGCAGATAGTGGTCTAGAACTTCTCCACGGCGATGCCTTCAAGAAGGGAACGACACCGTAGAGTGTCGCCATCGCCGGCCTTGGCATCTAGCCAAGAGCAGTTTTTCACTCAGGTATGTTCGGAGAACTCCATCCAGCTTCTTGTGCACGTGTCGCCGCCTTCTTTGCCGGAGACTAGATCAAAAGGATCCAACCGCCGCCGCCTGACCGGCCGCGACACCACCACGGTGCCAAAGCAGCCAGCTTTGCCAGGCCCACCACGCCAGCCTGCCGCCGCATACCAGATCCGTCAGCCCGCCAAAGCCCATCTGGGCCCGGCGAGATCCGGGATTCCGACCGCCGCTACAGGGGCGCCTCCCCTGCGGGAAGGCCGCGCCGCCATTGTCGCTGCCGCCATGTCCGCCGCCGGGATCCCGGGGCACCGCGCCACCGAGTCACCGAAGTCCATGTCGCCGCCGCCATGGGAGGACGCCACCGCGCGCGAGGGAAGAAGACCCCGCCGCCGCCGTCACAGCCCACAGCCCGGGCTTCGCCGGCGTGAACTCGGGCAGCGGCGGGAGGGAGAGATCGGGGTGAGGTGCCGAGGGCCGGCGGCGCGGTTTCCCGCCGTGTCGCCTAGGGTTGGCGAAGGTTCTAGACATCTTCCCATCCAAAGTGTCACCGGAAATGAATGCACTCCTGTCTGCGCCATATACTCAAGAGGAGATTAAGTGTGCGTTGTTCTAGATGCCCCCTCTTAATGCGCTTGGCCCAGATGGTTTCCCAACAAAAACAAATCCATTGGGACGTGTACGGTTTAGAGGTTACTCATGCAGTGTTGCGGGTAGTGGTGGGTACTGATGGTGGTGAATCTACTATTAACACTATCTTGGTGTTAATCCCAAAGCCAAAGGTATCTGATCCCTCCAGTCTTTCCCAATTCCGTCCTATTAGCATGCGCTATGTATTATATAAGATTGCCTCGAAGTTCTTGGCTACCGGTTAAAGAAAATCTTCCCTGAGATTATCGCTATAGAACTATCATCCTCTGTCCTTGGGCGCTTGATTACGGATAATATTATTTCAGCATAAGAATGTTTACACTTTATGGAGAGGAACAAAGCACAAATTCACAGGTCTTGTGCTCTGAAACTTGTTATGATGAAGGCTTACGACATATTTGAATGGGCTTACCTCAAAGAAATAATGATTAAACTGGGATTTTCTCAGCACTGGACATCAATAGTGATGAACACAGTGAGCTTTCTTCCTTCTCGAGTGATGTTTAATCGGAAAAAGCTGAATGAACTTAAATCAACCAGAGGTATCAGCCAACAGGGAGATCCTCTTTCACCTTATTTATTCTTAATAGCTGCAGAGGGTCTTTCATGCCCCCTTAAAACTTATGACCGGTCATCGCATCTTGGTGCTATCATAGTGGCTGTCAGGAACCTTCATGAACCACCTTTTTTGCTGATGACAACCTGCTGTTTTTTAAAGCAAGTAGAGAAGGGGCGGATGAAGCTCCAAACCTATTGGAAACTTATTGTAAGGCTTCACGTCAGAAAATTAACTCAGCAAAGGTTGTCCACAGATCATTAGGGACGAGATAAAAGACACGCTAAATGCGTAGAATGAGTCCTTAAGTGATAAATATATAGGTTTGCCATCTCATGTTGGAAAATAAAAAAAATGGAACTTTCAACTATCCGAAGGGCTAGGGGTGGCTAGAAAAGCTTTTATCTATTGGAGGTAAGGATGTCTTGATTAAGTCTGTGGTGCAGGATATTCCTGTGTACTCCATGGGGTGTTTTAAATTGCCTCATGGTCTTTCTGAACACCTAACTACGATGATCATAAAATTCTAGTGCGGGAGCAAACCTCATGAACGAAAGATGGCATGGGTGTCTTTGGATGTCATGGCCCAACCTAAGTCCATCGTAGGCTTGGGTTTCAGAGACTTAGAGCTTTTTAACTTAGCCCCGCTACCAGACATGCATGGAGAATCCTTTAAGACTCAAATTCTCTAAGTGCCAGAATTCTTAAAGCAACTTATTTTCCAGATTCTTCGATTTAGAAGCTAACCTTGGGTCGCATCGCTCACAAATCTGGTGATCGATTATTGAAGGTCAGGATATTCTTTTCAGGGCCTAATTTGGAAAATTTGTGATCAAACAAAAACTGAAATTTGGGGCCGAAACTGGCTGCCATGAGAGGGATCGATGAGGCCCATCACTACACCTAATAATGTCAATGTCAATATGGTAAGTGAGGTTATTGAATCTACCTCAACATCATGGACGGAGGACACACTACAAAAAAGACACTTCCGTGACATTATGGCCCGAACGAAAACTTTTTGTCATGGATATGACACTTTCATGATAATAATTGTGAAAAAAACACGTATCATCATAGATATGGTGGGCTCCTATTTCTATGAAAAAAATCATGACATAAAATTGGCTTTTCTTCCTGGGTAGGCAGGAGATGCACTTGCATGACATTTTTTAGGCCGTCCATGACGTAAAATATCGTAGTAGAAGTGAAGGCAAGGAAATTTTCAGGGATTTCCCGATTACGGTGGGCAATCGGTGGGTGTTCGGGGCTGAGCGATGCAATGTGGTTTGCGCGTTTCTCTCGTACGTGTGGGTTTGTGCGAGGCGCTACCTAACTGAACCACATGGGTCACCGCGTCGGTGCCGGCGACCCGACAGAGATTTCTCCCGACCCACACACACCCATAACCCAGGACCAACCGTCGGCTCCACCACGCTTGCTGTCCACCAACATGCGCCAACACAGTCTTGACGTCACCATCGATGTCTCACCATGGCAAATGCTGCGAGGCCGGCTGGACCAAGACAAAGCAACCGCAGAGAGGGACCAGCAGTACTGCAGCCACGTGGGAGGGAACAACCTCCACCAGCTCAAGTAGTTGCAGACCGGACGCAACAGCAGGAGCACACCAGACCAACTGCCCGCCCATGCCCATATAGGGCATGTCGTGCTCTCGCTGCCGTGCTGCAGCAGACGCGGCTCCGTAGCGGCCGTCCCCATCGTGAGATGCTCACCAGTCCAGCAGGAGGCAACCCGCCGGAGTCTAAACCGACCCTTCATGAACCAGATCAGGCTCAAATGGCCCAGATCAGGGCATGCAGGGCGCTGCAGGTCAACTCCCCAAACTAGCTGCCACCAGCACCAAGAATCAGCGCCGCCGCCTCGCCGCCATCCTGGCCTGGGCCAGAGGGCCGCTGACCGAGCAGCAGGAAGCCCTCCCAAGACGCGCGGCCGCGAGGGGATAAGAAGGGGCCGCCACCGCCGGCCGTGCAATGGCGCCGCACGAGCAACGCCCGGCCACACCCGCCAGTGTCGAGAGGGGGGAGGGGACTCTCGGAGACGGGGTCGGGTGGGGGGATGGGGCCATCCCGGTCGTCTTGCTCGGGGAGGCGACACCCGGGGGGGGGGGGTTGAGTGTGAATGACCTGGTATTTAGCTGCAAGGGCAATTCAAACTATTCAAAAGAAAAAAAGCTCCAGGAGGGCAATTCTAGCGCTGGGAGTAGCATGAGTGTTGATTAGAGGGTTACAAATGAATCGATTAAGGCATGAGGGACAAGGTGAGCACGGGAGGAAGTTTTCCTAGGCTCGTAGGCGCAGACCGAGTCAAACTCAAGCTTCTACCAAGACAAATCCAAGTCCAACTTTGAAAGGCTTAGATGAGCCTGGCAAAGCCGAACCACGAGCTAGCTGGACTCTGCTTGTTTCAAACCAAGAACAAGAAACACAATGTTGCCTGTCATTTTCATTAAGGAGAATATAGTTTACATACAAGAATTTGAGATGAAATCATATACCATTATCAATGCACCCCCTCCCCCCCTCCCTCCCAACCCTAGCCACCCCCCGGCCTCACCCCCTCCCCCTCCCTTCCTCGCTGCCGCCCGAGGCAGCTGCCGGGCAAGCCCGGGGCGCCAAGGATGGTGGCGGCGGGGCCTCGGCTGCCCTGCCTCTGCGTGGGGAGCCCCGGATCTGGAGCGGCGGCTCCATTGGTGAGGCACGGCAGGCTAGCAGCCGTGCGGGCGGTGGATCTGGCGTCCCGGCCGCGCGGGCGGCAGGATCCGGTGGTCGTTGGCGGCCGGCGGCGGCTTCTGCGATGGCCGGTGCGCGCGATCTGGCGCCTCCCCTCCTCCCCTGTTCGGCGTGCGGGCTAGCCTGGTCGGGCCGCGCTTCCTTGGGTCGCCGGTTCTGTACAGGAGGCGCTGCTGGTGGCAGGGATCTAGTTCGGGCGAAATCCCTGGCCGGCCATGGCCGGCCGCGTCGACGGCGACGCCTGAGGGCGCCGTTCCCCTCCTTGGAGGCGTCGGTATGGACTGATCCCCTCACTTCCCCTTCCCCTAGGTCTCCCGGGTGAAAGCCCTAACTTTGTTGGGCGGCGGCGGCGCTCACGGCGTCGTTCCCTTCTTGAAGGCGCCGCTTTGGGAACTTTGGGGCTGGGTGGCGCTTGTGGGTGGTGGGCGACGGCAGTGGTGCGGCCCTATCCTAGCATGGATCTGTGTCCGTTGCTTGGAGATGGACTCGCGTAGGTGGAGGTCGTCGTTTGGCGTCATGGTGGCGTCGATGGCGGAGGCACCTGCCAAGGCTGGCACCTCAATCTGCTCTGAAGATGAACCAGTGGAAGATGGCGACGGCGACACATGTGAGTGCGTCCGACCGGTTTGTGCCCCGGACCCGGTATGTGGCTCGGTCGGGGCCTCCGGCTTTAGATGTTAGGCTTAGGTGAGAGGTCTGGGTATTTGGCCCAGCTTGCACCCCTTCATCATATGGATAGGAGTAGCGGCAGATGTTGCCAAGATGGCGGATTGAGTCATATTGTTGTACTACTTTGTAAGGTCCTCGAGAATAATCAATAAAATGGCCGCATGCATCTCCCAGATGCAGAGGCCGGGGGTCATCCTCCTTTTCTAAAAAAAAAATACAAGAATTGAGATAGGAGAAACAACAAGAACTAATTCTTGTCACCTCAAGACATCACCAACTTCTAGAACTACTCTTCCCTAATCTGTAATCTCCTGCACCGGCGCACGAGCAACACAAGCACTCGAGGCAGACAGTGTTTAACTTCCTTTTTTCACACTGTGGGCTAGTGACGGTAGCTACATTTTTTCCAGGGCCTCTCAATCCAATTACCATTCACCTCGCGGGAAATAGATCTTCAATTCATTTGGTATAGGAAGAACAAAGAAGGATGTAGATCATACCGTGGTGGCCAGGGTGCTTATTGTTTCATGTATTGCAAGAGAAGTTGTATCTTGGGGGCTATATATATATATATAGGGAGAGATCTGAGCATGTAATTGCCATGTGAAGACCTAGCAAAATACTACCTCCGTTCCTAAATGTAAGTCTTTTTAGATATTTCACTAGGAGACTACATACGAAACAAAATGAATGAATCTACACTCTAAAACATGTCTATATACATTTGTATGTAGTCTTTTAGTGGAACCTCTAAAAAGACTTATATTTAGGAACGGAGGGAGTATTATGTAACCTACAGGTATAAACTTCGTGAGAGATGTTCTTTCAGCCCCCGCGTCGTCCCCGTGTCGGGCGACTCGGGTGGCGCCCCAAACCAGCCGCCGGGGGCGCATCTTCCTCATCCCCTCCCTCCTCCGCCGCCGGGGGACGCCGCCGGTCTAAGCCCGGGGGCCGACGGCGGTGGCGGAGGACATTGCCTCTCTCCCGCAGATCAGGGGTTGCGCGGGGCCCCGATTCATGTGGAGGCGCGACCGATCTAGTCGGCAACGGCGATGGCTGTGGCATGGCGGCGGCGGAGGCGGCGCGGGCTGCGGGCGCGGTGGCCAGCCCTTCGGGCCACGGCGGCGGCGCTGCGACCGGCGGCGGCGGCGTGGAGGACATGGTGGTCTCGTCGGTGGCACCTTCGGTCAGATCTGACCGGTGCAGTCGGCGGTGGTGGTCATCTTTTCCGTCAGAGGTGGTCGGCCTGCGGCTGGGTGGTCGGATCTCGAGATTCGACATCTAGTCCCGGCCACGAGTCGGGAAGACATAGTTGCCGGTGAAAACCGGGCCGTTGGCGGGCGATGGCGGCGTTTTGCGCCGTTACCTTGATGAAGGCATCGTCGTGCAACTGCTGTCGACCCACTCGTGCTGCTCCGGGGGAAACCCTAAGATCTGGTCTTCCAGATCGGACGATGGCGGTACTATGGTGCCGTTTCTTTCTTGGGAGCATCGTTTGTGAAGCAGCGCTGGAAGACAGAGGCAGGAGGTGGACCGGCTTCGTCTTGCACGAAGCTTCGGTGGAGCTGTCAAGTCATGCTTGACCGACAGGTGCTACGCTGAGTCATGCCTGGTTGGCAGGTGCTACGCACGACAGATCTTCCAGAGTCTTCGCGTCTGGGCAGATGAGCGCAGGACGGTGGCGCCGTTGGGCGCCGTGGTGGTGTCGACGGATGTTCGGTCTGGCAAGGATGATGCGGATATCTCTCCTGAAGATGGGTCAATGGTCCGATGATAAGGGCGGCTTTAGGTAGGCTACACCGGTTGTTGGTCCCGATACGTTATGTGGATGGATTGGCGACGACACTGGTTTTAGATATGAGGAGTGAGAGCACTCCACATTATCGAGTTTGTAGGTGTGAGTGGTGGCTTCGGCTGAGTTGATGTATGTTCTTATCAGACCTTTGTGGAATAATTAATAAAGATGGCTGCATGCATCGATTGATGCAGAGGCCGGGGGTTCAACCTCCTTTTCTAGAAAAAAAAGGTACAAACTTCGCTCGTACATGTCTCAACCACTCGCAGCCAATGATACCAGTTCATTTACAAGCATTAGGATGCCGACACACAAACACACACCAGATGCATCATATTGTGAGGATGCTTCCTTGGGCGACAAAGTTGGTAAGTCATCCTAAAACTGGTATAAAAAATAGGATGATTCTTGAGTTCCCTGGTCAGGCGGCGGCCGTCGCCTCCATGGCCGGAGGGTCCATGTCAATTGGTCTCCGACGTGCTGTTAGGCGATGGTTGGCGCGGCTGCCGTGGATATATATGATCACCGTTCAGATTCTTTGTGGTGTGGCCCTTGGCCGTCCGGTGGCGCGTTGAGGGGTCGGTGAGGGGTGGCTGGAGGTCCTCTGTCGGCGTTCATGCAGTTGCACGCGTCTTCATGGTGCGGCTCCGTGGATCCAGTCAGCTTCAGAGTCAGGGTCACATGAATGCCAGTAAAAAATCATCCTGACTTTAGTCACGGACGATGACTGCGTCTTTGATGTCGTTTTCGAGACATTGTCATTGCGGCCTGCGCCACCTCGCTCGGGATGCTCCGGGGGAAACCCCAGATCTGGGTCTCCCGGGTCGGAGGCACCTTTGGTGTTGTTTTCCTTCCCGGGGGCATCATTTTTCAGAAGGTGCTGGCTGGAGGGGCCAAGTAGTGAAGCGGTGTTGCATCTGCCGCATCGACGACGACGGGTATCGACTGGAGTCTCAGCGATGTACGCATGTGGATGGACGTGCAAATGGTGGTGGCAACGTCTAACGTCGTGATGGCAATAATTGGGCCAGGCAATGTCAATGTGTGGGTATCTACTTGAAGATGCGATGGCAAAAGATGGCAGCGGTAGATTCTACAATGTGTGCATGACGTGCACACTGAGGGTTGATCTGTTACACCGATTAATGCTCTCGGCTCGCCGTAGGATAGCTAGCTACAGAGGTCGTCGGAAATGCGACTTTTTGGGTTGATCCATGCATTTGTTTTGCCAGGCTATGTTGAATATTAATACAATAAAGATGGTTGTGTGCATCCTTGGATGCCTTTCAACCTCCTTTTCAAAGATGTTTCCGTATGGGCGCTCTACCTCCCTCTCTCTCTGTTATACAACTTTTAGAGACTAAGCCCATTTGACAAACTCAAAATTGATACCGGTTATTGGCTTGTTCATGGCGTATTTTCCTAATCTTGGCATGCACATGATGTCAAAACAAAAATTGCTCATGGGCAGAGCCGGGGCAGCGGCCCTGCAGGTGGTTGCGCGGTGCTCATGGGCAGAGCCCGTGTCTTGGTGCTACCCGGTGGCCATGGCCGTGTGGGCGGCATGGTAGCCGGGGTCTGACGATCCGTGACGATGAGTGTTGGTCGGGGTGTAAACCTATTCTATCTTCGGACGGACCGGCGGTGGCGAAGCTCGTTCCCTTTTTGAAGGCGTCGTCGCGGCTCTCACCGCCCTCGTGTTGCTCCAGGGGAAATTCTGATCCTCGGATCTGGCGGTGGCAGCGCTCCGGTGTCGTTTCCTTCCTGAAGGCGCCATCTTGGAGCCCACGGTTCGTCGTATGCGGCTTTATTTCTTCGCGGTGGCATGTTCCCGGTCAAGCACCGGCTGCTCTTGGGTGTGTTGTTGCGATAAGCGCCTATGTATCCTGCCTTGGGTGTGTGCGTGTGTTGGGGTGGCGTGCGTTTGTACCGGGTTATTGTTGATCGTTGCTTTATATATAAAGCGGGGCGAAAGCCTTTTTCGGTAAACAAAAATTGCTTCCCTGGTCATCTTGTCCTTTAAACTTCATTATTTTACTGAGATGTTTATGAAACAGATGGCTACCAGTACTAAACAGAAACCTTACCTTTTTGCATCCATAAAAAAATCATTTGATTAAGCATAGAGAAATTATGATACAGTGGGTACTACTTCCAGAGAGTCCTCCAAATGATGGTGCCTAGGCATAGGATACGTACCCTGGACATACACTGAAGCACTGGAAAAATTAGTAAGGTGCAGTGTAAAAACGTATTAGCTAGGCCACAGCTGAGGCGGAAGGAGTGGAAGCAGTCAGCGGAGACGCAACAGTCGGTGGAGGAGCAGATGAATAGGCGAAGGCGACGGGGTGGTGGATTGATGGAAATTGGCGGTGGCTCTAGCATGCGGCACATCGCGTCTTGGGGTTGAGATCCGAACACGAGCTCGTACCACGGTGCAAGAGAGATGGACGAGCCGCGCAGATGAGGGACTGGCTATGCTCGCAATTCGTGTGAGCAGAACTCAAGCTTTGACTAAGCCGAGTCCTAGCCAATGAAAAAAATAGCACGCTATTTCGACGTTATAGCGTCGCTATAGCGTATCTGGAAGGGCCACGTTACATTTTAGCAATTTTGCTCGCTATGACGCTATTCGCGCTATAGCACGCTATTTCGACGCTAAACGAAATAGCGTTGTAGCATTTTAGCATGTATCACACAGCAACCCATCAGGCAACGGCAACGCCGCATCACATCGGCCCAACTCACTCACACTCTCTCTCCCCATCCCTCTCTCTCCCATTGATGCAACACATACAACATAACCTCGCCCACTTGTCACCAAGTTCCCATGATCTCGTAATTGAGGACGGCGGCAACATTCTTGAGTCGTGTGCGAAGTGGCGGCGGTGGTTCATGAGCGACAGACGGCAGCAGCTTCTCTTCCTCCCCTCTCCAAGTAGTGATGTCGGACACACCTCCAACTCCAACAAAACAACGCCGGTGTAAACCACACCGACGGTGCCGGCAAGTCAGCAACCGATGCTTCTCTGTTTAATTAGTAGTGTTTCCTTTCCTTGCAAAGTAGGAGTGTACATGCCTTGAGCCTAACTCTCGTATGTTTCTTTGTCTAGTTAGGAGTGTTTCCTTTCCTTGCAAACTGTGGAAGCCTTAATTTTTGTGATATAATTGACACTTTTATGCAAAACGTTATTTTTAAATATAGCACGCTATTAGCACGCTATAACTTCTATAGCATTTCAAGAAGGGCGACGCTAAATCTTATAGCACGCTATTTTTTTCATTGGTCCTAGCTCAGTTTTGTGAGCTTTGAGGAGCCTGGACAAGCCAAGCCACGCGCCTTGTCCGCCAGCCATGTTTCCCGAGCAAGTGTTTAGCTTTCATTTTTCACAATGTGTGAAAGTGATACTAGCTACATTTTCCCGGATGCCTCCCAATCTTGAACTCATATGCCCTAGGAGAAGAACAAATGAGCATGTAGACCATACCGTGGTGGCTAGGGTATGAATGGTAACATCCATGCATTTCATGAGATGTTGTATCTCGAGGATTATATAGAGAGAGCTCATGTGCTACCTACAAATCTTGTACCCTTCTGTTTAAAGCTTTAATTTCCTGGCTTTTGGAGCTCTCAACGTGTTAATGACGCAATCGACTCGCTTACAAGCATTGGGGTGCCCTCACAAGAAAAAAAACATGAGGTGCAAGACACTGATGATGCTTCCTTACAACCCCACGACAAGCATGCATGGTTAGCCATCTCAAAACTGATGTATTGTCTTCCTTACAAACTGATGAGTATCTATCTGTACAACAGCCTTTTTAATCCTCTTAACTCCATTATTGCAGCACTGTCAAACTAATTTCGTGGAAAAATTCAAAAAAATTTGTGTGAGGGAATTTATGCACTTTTTCAGTTAAGAAAACATTTATACTTGTTGAGAGAAAGAATCTGATTAAAGATGAAACGGACATCGGATAACTTTATGAGCTTTGATTAATACTAGTATAAACGTATGAGTATCCTAATCAAAGATGAAACTCACGGGCGCGCGATTGATGCAGGATTGATCACGGGCGCGCGATCAATACGTGTTCTTCATTGGACGATTTATTTAGCTGGGAAGAGAGCAAGGTGCTGATTGATGCAGTAAGTAAATGTTCATGCTTGCAGTGAATGTACCATACACATCTTCTCCAATGAGCAGGATGTTTACTATATTGTTATCAGTGGATTGGTTGAATATATGTCCACAATACACCTTAACTTCTTCACTTGGATGCTGTAGACTTGTATGGTGACGACAGAATTCAATACCGTTGAGTTGCAAATTTAGACTGGCATGTTGACATTTACGGCTAAGCTAGCGGCAATCAATCCGCCCTTGCCAGCGAATCCAAGCTCGTTGTCTTTTTGATAATACTTTGTTCACCTTGATTTCTTCCTCGAGCTAGTGGTATTGTGGCATGAAGATTTTGCTGCTTTTCTTTTGTTGGACATTTTAGGTCCTCGACAGACAATGCACCGCTGCATGATTCTTGACGAGCAAGAATGATTCTTGCTGTAGTTAGGTTATTCCCAATACCTCACAATCCTGTATTATCATACGCGTGTACGTGACCAATGTTAATTAGATTTTTTGCAAAAATAAAATAAGGCCAAGGTTAATCTCCCTGTTTGCAAGGAGACTCAAGCGTCTAAGCTTGGGGATGCCCCGGAAGGCATCACATCTTTCTTCAACAAGTATCGGTATGTTTTCGGATTCGTTTCATTCATGTGATATGTGCAAATCTTGGAGCGTCTTTTGTGTTTAGTTTTCACTTTTCTTTTATGCACCATGCTGGTATGAGATAGTCCATGGTTGATTTATAGAATGTTCATTGCACTTCACTTATATCTTTTGAGTATGGCTTTATAGAATGCTTCATGTGCTTCACTTATATCATTTGAAGTTTAGATTGCCTGTTTCTCTTCACATAGAAAACCGTTATTTGTAGAATGCTTTTTTGCTTCACTTATATTTATTAGAGCATGGTCTTTTGTAGAAAGAATTAAACTCTCTTGCTTCACTTATATCTATTTAGAGAGTCAACAGGAATTGGTTATTTGCATGGTTAGTCATAAAATCCTACATAAAACTTAGGGATCACTGAATATGACATGTTTGATTGCTTGCAATAGTTTTGCGATATAGAGATAATAATATGTGGGAGGTACTAGTGGATGATCGTGTTTAGTAAGATATTGGTGTTAAGGTTTGTGATTCCTGAAGCATGCACGTATAGTCTCCCGTTATGCTAGGAAGTTGGAGCACAATTTATCCTTGATTGCCTATCTTTGTGCGAAGGTCGGGGGCGCGCGATGGTTAACTCCTACCAACCTCCCCCCTAGGAGCATGCGTAGTAATACTTTGCTTCGAGAGAGCTAATAAAACTTTTGCAATAAGTATGTGAGTTCTTTATGACTAATGTGAGTCCATGGATTATACGCAGTCTTACCTTTCCGCAATTTGCTAGCCTCTACGGTACCGTGCATTGCCCTTTCTCACCTCGAGAGTCGGTGCAAACTTCGTCGGTGCATCCAAACCCCGTGATATGATACGCTCTATCACACATAAGCCTTATTATATCTTCCTCAAAACAGCCACCATATCTACCTATTATGGCATTTCCATAGCCATTCCGAGATATATTGCCATGCAACTTCCACCGCCTCCGTTTTGATGACTTGAGCATTCATTGTCATATTGCATTACATGATCGTAAGATAGCTAGCATGATGTTTTCATGGCTTGTCCGTTTTTTGATATCTTTGCTACGCTAGATCATTGCATTCATATAGAGTCATACTTTGTTTTAATATTGAGTTGTAAGTAAAAAGAAGTGTGATGATCATCATTATTCATTATTAGAGCATGCCCCAATGATGAAAGGATGATGGAAACTATGATTCCCCCACAAGTCGGGATGAGGCTCCGGACAAAGAAAGAAAAAAAAAATAGAAAAATAGAAAAAAAGGAAAAGAAAAAAAGAAAAGAAAGAAAATAAATGAAAGAAGTAGAAGGGGGCATGCTAATTCCACACTTGTGCTCAAAGTCGCACCATGTTTTTCATATAGAGAGTCTCCTGTGTTGTCACTTTCATATACTAGTGGGAATTTTTCATTATAGAGTTAGATGCATACCCACTTAGTTTTCATATTGAGCTTTCATACACTTATAGCTCTTAGTGCATCCGTTGCATGGCAATCCCTACTCCTCGCATTGATATCTATTGATGGGCATCTCCATAGTCCGTTGATACGCTGAGTTAATGCGAGACTTTCTTCTCCACTTTTACCCCTTTGAAACCTACCACCGCATTCTATTCCACCCATAGCGCTATATCCATGGCTTGCGCTCATGTATTGCATGAGAGTTGAAAATGCTGAAGCGCATTAAAAAGTGTGAATCAATTGCTTGGCTGACACCGGGGTAGTACATGATTTATACTTTGTGTTAAGAAGACAGAGCATGACAAGGCTACATGATTTTGTAGGGATAACGTTCTTTAGCCTTGATATTTTGAAAGACATGATTGTTTGTTGGGATGCCTGAGTATTAAAGTCTTTATGTCAAAACTATACTATTGCTTTGAATCACTTGTGTCTTAATATTCATGCCATGATTAGATATATGATCAAGATTATGCTAGGTAGCATTCCACATCAAAAATTATCTTTTTATCATTTACCTACTCGAGGACGAGCATGAATTAAGCTTGGAGATGCTGATACGTCTCCGTCGTATCTATAATTTTTGATTGTTTCATGCCAATATTATACAACTTTCACATATTTTTGGCAACATTTTATATCATTTATTGTACTAACCTATTGATCCAGTGCCCAGTGCCAGTTCCTGTTTGTTGCATGTTTTTTGTTTCGCAGAATTACCATATCAAACGAAGTCCAAACGCGATAAAAATTTACGGAGATTTTTTTTGGAATATTTGTGAATTTTGAGAAGTGGAATCAACGCAAACGGAGGCCCACAACCCCCACGATACATCAGGGCGCGGCCAGGGGGCCCAACCGCGGCCTGGTGGGTGCTGCCAACCTCGTACGTCGGTTGGAGCGCTCCTTCGGGCGCAAGGAAACTAATTTTTGGATAAAAATCCCCTCAAAATTTCAGCCCGATCGGAGTTACGGATCTCCGGGAATATAAGAAATGGTTTTCGGCCAGAAAACAGGAACGTGAAACAGAAGAGAACAGAGAGGGAGATCCAATCTAGGAGGGGCTCCTGCCCCTCCGCCGCCATGGCGGCCATGGACCAGAGGGGGAACTCTCCTCCCATCTAGGGGGGAGGCCAAGGAAGAAGAAGAAGGAGGGGGGGGGGGCTCTCTCCCCCTCTCTCCCGGTGGCGCCGGGACGCCGCCGGGGCAAGCATCGTGACAGCGATCTACTCCAACAACTTCGCCGCCGTCAACACCAACTCTCTCTCCCTCTATGCAGCGGTGTAACTCCCCTTCTCCCCGCTGTAATCTTTACTTAAACATGGTGCCCAACTCCATATACTATTTACCAATGATATATGGCTATCCTATGATGTTTGAGTAGATCCGCTTTGTCCTATGGACTAATTGATGATCATGGTAGGTATGATTGTATATTTTATTATGGTGCTGTCCTACGGTGCCCTCCGTCTCGCGCAAACGTGAGGGATCCTCGCTGTAGGGTGTTGCAATGTGTTCATGATTTGCCTATGGTGGGTTGCTTGAGTGACAGAAGCATAAACCCGAGTAGGTGGGTTGTTGCATATGTGAGTAAAGAGGACTTGATACTTAATGCTATGGTTGGGTTTTACCTTAATGATCTTTACTAGTTGCGGATGCTTGCTAGAGTTCCAATCATAAGTGCATATGATCTAAGTAGAGAAAATATGTTAGCTCATGCCCCTCCCTCATGTAAATTGCAAGAATGATTATCGGTCTAGTTATCAATTGCCTAGGGACAAATAACCTTCTTGATTAACAAAAGCTTTCTACTAAACAACTAACTCTTATTATCTTGATTTTTACTCGTAGTTTTATTTCCCGCAAAGTACTTCTAGTTTTATTCGTGCAAACTATCCTATCACCTACAAAGTAGTTTCATACTTGTTCTAGGTAAAGCAAACGTTAAAGTATGCGTAGAGTTGTATCGGTGGTCGATAGAACTTGAGGAAATATTTGTTCTACCTTTAGCTCCTCGTTGGGTTCGACACTCTTACTTATCGTTGGGTTCGACACTCTTACTTATCGAAAAAGGCTACAAACGATCCCCTACACTTGTGGGTTATCAGCGTGCCCAGGGGGGGTCGGCGCGCCCTGATGGCTTGTCCCTCGCTGGTGGCCCTCCTACCCCCGTTCTCTGGCCTATAAATTCACATATATTCCAAAAACCCTAGAGGGCATCCCGAAACATTTTTTTCGCCGCTGCAAGTCTCTGTTCCACCGCAATCCCATCTGGAGCTCCGTTCCGACACACTGCCGGAGGGGGGATCGATCACGGAGGGCCTCTTCATCAACCTTGCTGCCCTTATGATGATGTGTGAGTAGTTCACCACAGACCTACGGGTCCGTAGTTAGTACCATAGTTTTAAATAGCCGGCTATAGCCAGGCTATAGCCCCGCTATAGCAGCCTTTGGCACATGCTGCGGCTAAGTGCATTAGCCCAGCTATGTAGTGTTAGAACTTTTAAATAGCCGGCTATAGCCAGGCTATAGCCAGGCTATAGCTGTTTTCACAGGGTGCGGCTATTTGGCTTAGCCGGCTATTTAAAACTTTGGTTAGTACCTAGATGGCTATCTCTCTCTCTTTTGATCTTCAATACAATGATCATCACATCTTCGCTTTGATCTATCCGATGTAATTCTTTTGTACAGTGCGTTTGTTGGGATCCGATGAATTGTGGGTTTATGTTTCAGATTGTTCATGAAAAGTATTTGAGTCACCTCTGAATATTATGATTCTTATATGCATGATCATTATAGCTTCGTAAATCTCTCCAATCTATTGAAATAGTTTTGCCAACTAGATTGAAATTTCTTCAGTGAGAGGGGTGCGTTGTAGTGGGTTCAATCTGGCGGTGCTCTATATCCCAGTGACAGAATGGGACAAGACACATCTTTGTATTGTTTCCACTAAGGATAAAACGATGGGGTTAGTTCATATTAATTGAATTCTCTTTGTCTACATCATGTCAATGTTCTCCAACCATTACTCTGTTTTTATTTAATACTCTAGATACATGCTGGATAGCGGTCGATGGGTGGAGTAATAGTAATAGGTGCAGGCAGTAGTCGACCTATTTTCTTATGGACGTGATGCATATATATACATGACCATTGCCGTGAATATCACATAACTATGCACTTTTCTATCAATTGCCTAACAATAATTTGTTTACCAACCGTATATTGCCTACATGAGAGATGCCGCTAAGGAAAACTATGGCCCCCGGGTTTATTCACTTATATATTTACAAACACTTCCATTACCTTGCTGCCATCATTTATCTTTTATTTTATTTTGCAATTTACAATTATCTACTATTATCTACACACTTCACTTGCTTGCAAATAACGAGATCAAGGGGATTGAGAACACTCTTGCCGCGTTGGGTGCAAGTGTTTGCTATTTTGTGTGCAGCCGCTGAAGACGGTTGTTAATCGATATTCCTATTGGTTCGATAAACCTTGGTTCTTAACTCAAGGAAATACTTATCCGTATTGTCCTGCAATTACCCGTTTCTCTTCACAGAAAACCCAACGCAGATCACAAGTATCATGGAGCGATAGTGAGCGGACGGTACTACCGCTTATAAGCGGTACTAGCGCTCGTACTACCGTTCAACTACCGTGCAACCCGACACGAAAAGTCGAGCCCCTAGACGCAGCGGTAGTACGCGTGGTACTAGGCAGATGTAGTGTTGCTTATAAGCGATACTACCGCTGCCCAAAGCGGTACTACCGCTTGGGGCCTTCCAAGCCAATGCAGAGATAACAAAAGGAGCAACTCCATTGAAGCAGGAAAGGAGCAAGGGTGCAAATGCAAATGTGTGCGTGTTGATTTCATCCTAACCTTTTCGAAGCAGACCCACTTTTACTAGTACAGTTTCCCTACGACTCAAATCCAGCAAAAAAGAATCGTCTTGTGCCATATAATAGATCATCTGAAATGCTCAATGCACACGATTAGTCCGTAAAATCATTGTCATCAATCACCAAAACCATTAAGGGAGAAGTATGTCATGACAGCTTACCCTACAACAACCCATTTCACACTACTTCCCCATTTTCCTTTTTTTTCCTGGTTTTATCTCTCTTTTCGTGTTACTTTATTTTATCTGATTTTTTATTTTTTCTTTTCCGATCTTTTGTCTTTTCTGTTTTATTTCTTTTCTTAATTTTCCCTTTCTTTTATTTTTTTCTTTTCCTTTTTTCGTGACCATATTTAAATTTTGTGAACATATTTTCTAAAATCGTGAATAATTTTTGAAAATCATGCATATTTTTGAACTAGTGAGCATATTTGAAAATGTGCACATTTTTCAAACGTGCTAACATTTTATAAAACCGTGAACATATTGTAAATTCACGAACATTATGAAATTGTGATTATCTTTTCAAATCCACGAACATTGTTTTTGAATCAGTATTCATTTTCTAAAGCGACGAACATTTTTCTGAAAGTGGGGGAGCAATTTTTGTAATTCATGAACATTTTATGCGAATTTTTTTAAAATTCATGAACAATTTTTGAATCAGCAAGCATTTTTGTAATTCATGAACAGTTTTGAAATTGTGTGAACATTTATAAAAATTCATTAACAATTTTTAAGTTGCTAACATGTTTTGAATACACCAACATTTTTGAATATGCGAACATTTTCTGTAAAATCACGAACATTTTTTTGAATCCGTGAACATTTTACGATTTTTTGATTTTTAAAAATGCACAACTTTTAAAATTTCGAAACTTTTTGAAATAGAAAATTATTTAAAATAGAAATGAACAAAAACGAAATTAAGAAAACCAAGCACGCCATACACGGGCCAACCCAAAAGGGCGTGCCGTATAGGAGGTCCCGTTTTTTAGCGTTGATTTGGAGAAGGAAAAAGAACTAAACTAGGCACGTCGGGTTAGGTGTCCCACTTGGTTAATACATTTGCACTTAACCAGGTGTTCAGGATTTCAAATCACGAGATGGAATATTTTTTGAGTTTTTAACTGAAAAGAAAAAGAGTAACTGGGCCGGGCCCGGACCGGAGGAGGGGGGGGGGGGTGCTGAATAGGACCGGCCAGTACGTACACAATGAGTATAGTGGGTGACGTATTTTCAAAAAAGAGCATCCTACACATTATTATGAAGGGATATGAGATCTCATCCGTTAATATGTTTAGGGGTTGTTCCGAAGCAAAAGTGAAATATCATTTGATTAAGCATATAGCAGCTATGCGATGGCGAGTACAACTTTCACACAGTTGTATACATGTGTTTGATTAACATGGTTGTTCAGTTGTTCCCATGATCCCACCAGGTAGAGAAAGTGGAGAAAATCCCTCAAAAAAAAGTGGAGAAACGGTCAGTGATGATGAGAAGAACCGCAGGCCACGGTGTTGGAGTGTCTACGGACGATGGAGTGGCTACGATAAGGGGAAGGGCAGTGATTAACGGCATGGTGGTGGCTGGTGGAAGAGGGGATTGACGGGATGAGAGCGGGCGGTGGAGTAGAGACAGCGGCGGTGATCTAGCATGCGGCGCGTCCCGTGCAGGGGTCAGAATCAGGAAAAGAGCTCGTGCGCCTGTGAATAAACGAGCACATGGAGTTTTGGAGCTCGCGTACAGTCATCATCAAACTCATTCTTTGACAAGCAAAATGAGTCCAATCCCGATGTTGTGAGGTTTCACAAGCCTAGGCGAGCCAAGTCATGAGCCGGCCATCAAGGGGATGAACCCTACCTCTGCTCCTGGCCCGGATGGCCTCCCCATGAAGTTCTTTCAGACCTTCTGGGATGTGATTAAGCCGGAGGTGATGGCCCTGTTCGAGGAATTCTATGTGGGCGCCATCGACCTCTCCCGCCTCAATTATGGGCTCATCACCCTCATCCCCAAGGTGGCGGGGGCCTCCGACATCCACCAGTTCCGACCGATCACGGTGATCAACGTGATCTTCCGTATTCTGGCGAAAGGGTACGCCAATAGGGTGACCCTTCTAGCTGACCGTATCACCCATCCTAATCAATCGGCCTTCATCCACGGCCGGTATATTTTGGATGGCGTCCTGGTCTTTCATGAGGTCCTGCACGAGGTGCGCACTAGGTGACAACGTGCAGTCTTCTTGAAGATCGACTTTCACAAGGCCTACGACACCGTCTCCTGGGCCTTCTTGTGGGAAGTACTTCTCCGCAAAGTCTTTGATGACCGATGGGTCACCCGGGTTATGCAGATGGTCTCATCTGGTCGGACCGCAGTTAACATCAACGGGGAGGCCGGCCCTTACTTCCCCACTCTCTGTGGGGTTAGGCAGGGAGACCCCTTCTCCCCCTTCTTGTTCAACATGGTGGTCGACGCCCTTGCCACTATCCTAGATAAGGCTAAGGTGGCGGGTCATATTCGCGGGGTGGTCCCCCATTTGGTGGGAGGGGGAGGGGTCTCCCTCCTACAATATGCCGATGACACCATCATTATGGTGGAAGGCTCTGATGAGGACATATCCAACCTTAAGTTCCTGCTCCTGTGCTTCCAGCAGATGTCTGGGCTTAAAATCAACTTCGACAAGAGTGAAGTTATGATCCTTGGATATTCTCTGGAGGAGTCCCAGCTCATTGCTGACCGCCTCAATTGCCAGCTCGGGTCCTTCCCCACTTCTTACCTGGGGGTTCCCATTAGTGATTCGCGCCTCTCCGTCGCGGAGTTGCGACCTACGGTGTCTAAGCTTCAGCACCGGATCGAGCAGTGGCAGGGCAGATGGCTGTCCAAGGCAGCCAGGACCGTACTCATCAACTCCTCGCTGTCCAGCCTCCTCCTGTTTCTGATGAGCTTCTATAGTCTCCATGAGACCCTTCACCACGAGATTGCCAAGTACCAGTCTAGATTTTACTGGGCTGGCGAGGGCGATAAGAAGAAATATCATATGGTCAGCTGGCCCGATATATGCAAGCCTCGCGACCAGGGGGGGTCTGGGGATCATGTCGTCCAAACGCATAAACATCGCGCTGCTGACCAAATGGCTGTGGAGAATAGCCAATGGAGACGGTGGTCTTTGGCTTGACATCATTAGGAACAAATACCTTCGGGGACAGCCGCTGGCCTTTTGCCAACGCTCCGGAGGATCCCAGTTCTGGCAGTCCGTCATCCAGTTGCTCCCGGTCCTCCGCATTGGCTCTTCCATCTCGATTGGGTCCGGTTCCGCTACGTTATTCTGGTACGATAGATGGGCGGGTGACGCACCCTTTGCTGCCCGCTTCCCGGACCTCTTCTCCATCGCGGTGGAGCCTAGAGTTTCTGTCGAGGTCGCCCTTTCGGATCTAGGGCGCCTCGCATTCCGCCGCCCCTTCGGCCCCCCAGATGTTGCTGCCTGGGATGACATGCTCGAGTGCATCACCCTCCACCTCCCCGACGTTGACAGTGTTTCGGACCGCATATCTTGGCGGCTGGAGCCCTCGGGCCGCTTCTCCACTAAGTCTCTATACCAGGCCATCGCCCCGTCGACGGCCCCAGATGCTATCACGGCTATCTGGGCCATCAAACTGCCGCTCAAGATCAGGATCTTCTTGTGGCAGTGGATTAGGGGTCGGGTACCATATGGGGTGGAGGTGCTCAAACGTAATGGTCCTGGGGATGGGATGTGCCCCTTATGCGACACGGTGGAGGACTCGAACCACATATTCTTTGCGTGTGTCACGGCCCAATTCCTTTGGAGTTGCTTTCGTGAAGCCGTTGGCGGTCATTGGTGCCATACCAACGTCCCCGACCTCTTCGCGGAGATCTAGTCTGCCCCCCCCGTCGGCCCACCACATTAGGTGGCTGACCATAGGGGTGCTAGTGTGGACTCTCTGGACGGTCCGCAATAAGCTTGTGATTCAGCGTGTTCCCCTTCGACGTTCCACTGACGCTGTCTTTAAAATGTGTGGTTTCCTGCAGCTCTGGCGGCCGCTTAGCCGCCCCTCCGACCGAGACGCCATCAACACCATCATCGCCGACCTCCGCTCGATGGCGCTTCGTCTGGCACCCCCGCTTCCGCCGCCTCCTCCCGAGCCTGATTAGCCTGTTATGGCTGCCCCACCCTGTGCTGGGTCTGGGCGTGTGTGTTTTTAGGGCTTGTTGAGATGTGCCCTCAGCAGAACCCTTTATTGTTGTCTTGTGCTACTTCTGTGTGTGTGGGGGTTGAACTTATGTTGGATATTGTGCTCTGGCGGTTTGCTTTATATATAAAGCGGGGCGAAAGCCTTTTTCGCTAAGTCATGAGCCGGCTCGGCTAGGCTTGTTTCCACCTCTAGCAACAGCCTTTAGCCACACAACCAATGTTTAGCTTTTATTTTTCACAAGGATAACGGGTGCAGGTAGCTACATTTTTCCCAATGCCTTCTATTCCGAGTGCCACTCACCTCACGTGGGTAATATATCTTGCATCCATATGGCATATGCCATAGGAGAAGAACAAAGGAGGACGTAGAACATACTGATGGCTAGGGCACTATTGTTCTATGCATTGCAAGGGACGTTGTATCTTGAGGAATATATATATATATATATATATATATATATATATATATATATATATATATATATATATATATATAGAGAGAGAGAGAGAGAGAGAGAGAGAGAGATCTGGGCATGTAATGGGCATGTGGAGACCTAGCTAATTAATATGTAGCGTGCAGGTCCAAACTTGAATGTCCTGGTTTGTACAACTCTCAACCACCCGTAGTCAATTATACAATTGGTTTGTTTCAAAGGACTGAGTGCCCTCACACTAGTGCAGAATGGTGCTATTAAGCCACACCTAACATACAACCTAGCGTCCGAAAATCCCTTTTGGAGGCCGAGCTCCAATGAGGCCGATTTTTTTAAAAAAAATCAAAATTCATATTTTTACATTTCAAAAAATTCTGAATTTTTTTTATAGATATACATGGAGGCATAGTGCATAAGTATGTAAATTTTCAGGACGAAATACATTGAGGGCTGTACGAAATAGATAAATCTGAGACTTTTTAACACATGATACTATTCATCCTCACAGGCTATGATTTTTTCTTTTTTTTACAGATCGCATTTCAAGTTATTTCATCCTGAAATTTTACACACATACGCTTAGCATGCTTGTTTACTTGTACAGATTTCTTTTTCAGATTTTTTTGAAACTGGAAAATTTAAAATTTGAATTTTCCAACAAAAACTGCCTCCATGGAGGCCGAGAGCCAAAACTCTTCACTCCCTAGCGTCAAACTATGTATGTGGAAGGCGTCACATACGTTACAAAAATAAAACCATGTGCCTGCAAATGAAATGTGTGCGATGGCTAGCCCATCACACATAATTTATAAAAGAGACTCGTGTGCGGTAGTGGGAACCCAGTTTGACCGTGCAATGCGTTTGCGATAACTCGCAATAACGCACACAATTATTTTGCGTGAATGGCGTGTGCTACATGGCAAACATGTGGGATAAAGAAAAAGACTCGTGTGCAATGATGGAGAGCGTCGCACACATCACGCACACTTTTTCCTAAGGGTAACTCGTGTGCGATAACTCGTGAAAACACACAGATGTGGATGCGGCCGGAGGAGCGTGGTGCCATATGGAGCATCTGCCCCGTCGACTTGCTCGGCAAAGCGGTATCTTCTCGTGACGCCTCCAGTGTCTCGGCTGCCGATGTCAGTGACAACCAACGGCCCGTCTCCACACGCTACGGCAGCAGCTGGTAGTGACGTCCTCGAGCATCACCATGGAGCAGGCTCGTGGCCACAACGAGGTCTCTTCCTCCTGCGTGGCAAACGACCAGTCATGAATGCAGTCTGTGGCGGACCCAGATATTGAAGGTTGCCGGGGCGGCGGATGACGAAGGAGCTTCATTACACTGCGCCGATGATCGCTCGGCATGGAAGATACCCTGCTCCGTCGCCGAAGAGCCGGGGCGGCCGCCCTAGCTCGCTCCAATGGTGGAACCGCCACTGAATGCAGTCACCCGCCCAGTTGCAGTCACCTGCCTAGTCAACACGGTTAAGACCGGTCTTGCACTTTTGAGGGGCTTAAATAAATGGTTTTGGACCTTGAGGGGTATTTGATACGATTGGGTACATTTGGGGTGGGGCGTGGGTGTGTGTATTGGGGGGAGGGGGAGAACTATACTTTTCTGTAACTCAGATAATGCAAAATAAAATAAAATAAAATAAATAATGGTCTGACCGAGCGGACCGCCCCAAACTCCATTTGACGCCTGTAGCGCTAGTTACATATGTTTTCTTGACTGCAGAAATAGTCTCCTTCGCGTTTGATTCTTTTGGGCCGGTCCATTAATCGTTTTTGAAGGATAGCTTCGTTCCTTTTTTATATGGTTTTGTTTCGTTTCCCCCCTTTTTGCCTTTTCTGTCAGGTTTTTTCTCTTTATCTTTTTCCGATTCATCAACTATTTCCAGATTTGTAAACTTTTTAAATTTGTGGACTTTTTTTCAACTTCATGAACTCTTTTCGTATTCCTGAACTTTCTTTGTATTATTCTTTTTTCTTCTTCAAATGAACAAACCATTTTCAGATCCAGGTTTTTCATGTGTGAACCTTTTCAAATTTGCGAACTTGTTTTTCAAACCCCGTCAGCTTTATATAATTTACAATTTTTTTTTCAAACCTCGTGAACTTCTTTTGAACTCGTGAACATTTTTGAATTCGCATTTTTTTAAATGCATGAGCATTTGTTTTAGATTTCCTGTTTTTCTGAAATTTTCTACTTTTTAAAGTCAATGGTCAATGGTTCACTGGTCAACAGTTGACCGACGGACCAGGAAACAAACCGCGCGTTGTGAGCGAGCTCTTCAGCTCGTTGTTGGGCTGACCGACACAAAGTTGGGCGCGTGAGCGCCAGGGAGCCCAAGCGGCGCAATAAGCGACGGGAAGGAGGTCCCGCAAACTGAACCAAAATAGGACTAGACTGGACTTGTTTTTTGGCCTATTTTTACACACCTCACCGACTTTTTTTTTGTCGAGCCTCCCAATTTTGGTCCGATCGAGGACAGTCCATAGGCGAGCTTTTTGGCCCGCTCGATACGTCCAGCCTAACCAACAAGCACACATGTAAGATTAGTTTTGATTTTTGAAGCCGGGGGAATCCCCTCGTGTTAGGGTTTATTTACTATCGTCGACTTCCATGTCGTTGAGATTTTTTTCTCCTCTCCGGCCCCACCCTGGAGTTGATGCGGCGACTGGAGTTACCCAATTTTTGTTCCTTGACTGATTTCGGGGATAGGGTAGAATTTTGGTCGGCTGGAATCTATGGATCGATTTGGAGCACTGTTTGGTCTGAAGGCGCGAATGAAGGAGCTTCTCTCAGAGGCAGTTCCTAATGTTGGGGACAAGGATCCACCGGATGTATGGGCGCCTTAGGGTTTGCTTTCGAGATTCAGACCGTCGAAAGGGGTCCGGACCGTGGTGCAGAGGCTCTCGACGTTTCTGCCGTGAGCGCACCACCACGTTCAGGTGTTCTTGGGCCAGATGGCATTTATGGCTTACATTTTCATCTTTTTCAATGAGTTCCTCTCAAATTAGAGACCAGAAGCACAACAAGATGGATAACAGTATTGAGAACAAGAATGGCAAGAAGAATGAACATTAAAAAAAACAAATGATGTAAGATCGGCGGGCTCGCTCGAGGATTGCCGCCGGGCACAATGAATATCCTTGGTTGGAACTGTCGAGGTGCGGGCAATGTCGCGACAGATCGAGAACTTTGCGATTTAACAAACAAGTTTGTTCCGTTCGTGCATGGTATTATTGAGACTCAAATTTAAAGCGCGGGTTGAAACTTTAGCTCCGTCGCTTGATTTTGATTCTTTTTTTGCTGTTGGTAGTTCTGATCATAATGGGAGCCTCGGTTTGTTCTGGATTAATTCAATAAAGTTACGGATTCTTGGCTATTCCGAGTACCATATAGACGCAAAGATAGTTGATGTGGATCCTGATCCATGGCGTTTTACTCTTGTGTATGGTGAAGTCCAAACCTCGGAGAGGTACAAAACGTGGGAGATGATCAAGGGTATTGCCTCTTATTTGTGATCTTCCTTGGATTATGATCGGCGGTTTTAATGTAGCTAGTTTTAAACCAAGGTGAATATGAAAGTATGACATGCCGCAGCCAGGTTAAGCTGGATGATTTCCATGAAAAAAATTGATGTTTCTGCTTGACAGGACCTGGGATATAGATGCAATTTTTGGACATTTGAAAAGAAGGTAGCCGGGGGCACCTACACCCGTGTCCGCTTGGACAGAGGCCTAGCAACACTGGCATGGAGCATGCTTTTTCCGAACTCAGTCGTCATCCATCGTGTTTCGGCCTGTTCCGACCACTCTATGCTCCAACTCTGCTTGGATGAGAACGATAGAAGATCATTTACTACTCATATGTTCTGTTATGAATCAATGTGGGAGTCCCATGATGAATTTGTTAAAGTTGTGGCTGATGCATGGAACTTTAGGGGACATGGTGAATTTTTCAATGATGTTAGAGAAAGACCTATAAGTTTGGCCGGGGATCTTGGCAGATGGGAGAAGAACTCTTTTGGTAATGTTTGCAAAAGGATCAAAGAGCTCAAGGCTGAGCTTGAGCGTCCTCGTAATCAGCCGGCCCAAGTTGAACCGGATCATTTGGACCTAATAATTACTGAAAATCTTGTTCACTTGTACCATAGGGAGGAATTGATGTGGAAGCAAGAATCTCAGGTCCAATGCCTCTCTGCGGGGGATAAAATACTCATTTTTTTTTCATTAGAGAGCTAACTTGAGGAGATGGAGAAATAGAATTAAGAGACTTATGAATGTGGCTGGAGAATTAATTGATGACCCGTCTTTAATGGAGGCCATGGCGACAAAGTTTTACACCAACTTCTTTACTTAATTTTTTTTAGAAAAGGAGGAAGACCCCCGGCCTCTGCATCTGGGCGATGCATGTAGCCATTTTATTAATTATTCACAAAAGATCTTACAAAGTAATACAACAGTAAGACTGAAGCCACCGTCTAGGCAACATATGTCGCTACTTCTATATAGTTGATGAAGGGATGCTGATAGTCTGGGCCTAATACCAAATAGACCTCGCAGCCAAACCTAACATCTAAGACCTGAGGCCCCAACCAAGCCACCTGCCGGGTATGGGGCACCCACCGGTCCGGCGCACACTCAGAGGGCGCCGCCGTCAACTGCCACCAATCCATCTTCAGAACTGTACTGACGCATCAACCTTGCCCGGTGTAGCTGCCGTCGACGCCACCACGACGCCAGACAGCATCGCCCTCCTGCGCGAGTCCATCTTCGCACATCAGACGCCTAATCTCCAGGGCGCCATGCCATCGAGATCCGTCGCCATCAATGTGTAGGATGAAGCACCGCTCCACCGAAGATGTCGTCCACTAGTCCCCCGAGCCCGTGTACACCTCCAAGATGACGCCCCCAAGGGGGAAACGACACAAGCGCGCCGCCGTCTTCTGATCTATCGATCTAGGGTTTCCCCCGGAGGTAGCAGATAGTGGTCTAGAACTTCTCCACGGCGATGCCTTCAAGAAGGGAACGACACCGTAGAGTGTCGCCATCGCCGGCCTTGGCATCTAGCCAAGAGCAGTTTTTCACTCAGGTATGTTCGGAGAACTCCATCCAGCTTCTTGTGCACGTGTCGCCGCCTTCTTTGCCGGAGACTAGATCAAAAGGATCCAACCGCCGCCGCCTGACCGGCCGCGACACCACCACGGTGCCAAAGCAGCCAGCTTTGCCAGGCCCACCATGCCAGCCTGCCGCCGCATACCAGATCCGTCAGCCCGCCAAAGCCCATCTGGGCCCGGCGAGATCCGGGATTCCGACCGCCGCTACAGGGGCGCCTCCCCTGCGGGAAGGCCGCGCCGCCATTGTCGCTGCCGCCATGTCCGCCGCCGGGATCCCGGGGCACCGCGCCACCGAGTCACCGAAGTCCATGTCGCCGCCGCCATGGGAGGACGCCACCGCGCGCGAGGGAAGAAGACCCCGCCGCCGCCGTCACAGCCCACAGCCCGGGCTTCGCCGGCGTGAACTCGGGCAGCGGCGGGAGGGAGAGATCGGGGTGAGGTGCCGAGGGCCGGCGGCGCGGTTTCCCGCCGTGTCGCCTAGGGTTGGCGAAGGTTCTAGACATCTTCCCATCCAAAGTGTCACCGGAAATGAATGCACTCCTGTCTGCGCCATATACTCAAGAGGAGATTAAGTGTGCGTTGTTCCAGATGCCCCCTCTTAATGCGCTTGGCCCAGATGGTTTCCCAACAAAAACAAATCCATTGGGACGTGTACGGTTTAGAGGTTACTCATGCAGTGTTGCGGGTAGTGGTGGGTACTGATGGTGGTGAATCTACTATTAACACTATCTTGGTGTTAATCCCAAAGCCAAAGGTATATGATCCCTCCAGTCTTTCCCAATTCCGTCCTATTAGCATGCGCTATGTATTATATAAGATTGCCTCGAAGTTCTTGGCTACCGGTTAAAGAAAATCCTCCCTGAGATTATCGCTATAGAACTATCATCCTCTGTCCTTGGGCGCTTGATTACGGATAATATTATTTCAGCATAAGAATGTTTACACTTTATGGAGAGGAACAAAGCACAAATTCACAGGTCTTGTGCTCTGAAACTTGTTATGATGAAGGCTTACGACATATTTGAATGGGCTTACCTCAAAGAAATAATGATTAAACTGGGATTTTCTCAGCACTGGACATCAATAGTGATGAACACAGTGAGCTTTCTTCCTTCTCGAGTGATGTTTAATCGGAAAAAGCTGAATGAACTTAAATCAACCAGAGGTATCAGCCAACAGGGAGATCCTCTTTCACCTTATTTATTCTTAATAGCTGCAGAGGGTCTTTCATGCCCCCTTAAAACTTATGACCGGTCATCGCATCTTGGTGCTATCATAGTGGCTGTCAGGAACCTTCATGAACCACCTTTTTTGCTGATGACAACCTGCTGTTTTTTAAAGCAAGTAGAGAAGGGGCGGATGAAGCTCCAAACCTATTGGAAACTTATTGTAAGGCTTCACGTCAGAAAATTAACTCAGCAAAGGTTGTCCACAGATCATTAGGGATGAGATAAAAGACACGCTAAATGCGTAGAATGAGTCCTTAAGTGATAAATATATAGGTTTGCCATCTCATGTTGGAAAATAAAAAAAATGGAACTTTCAACTATCCGAAGGGCTAGGGGTGGCTAGAAAAGCTTTTATCTATTGGAGGTAAGGATGTCTTGATTAAGTCTGTGGTGCAGGATATTCCTGTGTACTCCATGGGGTGTTTTAAATTGCCTCATGGTCTTTCTGAACACCTAACTACGATGATCATAAAATTCTAGTGCGGGAGCAAACCTCATGAACGAAAGATGGCATGGGTGTCTTTGGATGTCATGGCCCAACCTAAGTCCATCGTAGGCTTGGGTTTCAGAGACTTAGAGCTTTTTAACTTAGCCCCGCTGCCAGACATGCATGGAGAATCCTTTAAGACTCAAATTCTCTAAGTGCCAGAATTCTTAAAGCAACTTATTTTCTAGATTCTTCGATTTAGAAGCTAACCTTGGGTCGCATCGCTCACAAATCTGGTGATCGATTATTGAAGGTCAGGATATTCTTTTCAGGGCCTAATTTGGAAAATTTGTGATCAAACAAAAACTGAAATTTGGGGCCGAAACTGGCTGCCATGAGAGGGATCGATGAGGCCCATCACTACACCTAATAATGTCAATGTCAATATGGTAAGTGAGGTTATTGAATCTACCTCAACATCATGGACGGAGGACACACTACAAAAAAGACACTTCCGTGACATTAT
This sequence comes from Elymus sibiricus, assembly GCA_039707655.1. Classification (NCBI taxonomy): domain Eukaryota; kingdom Viridiplantae; phylum Streptophyta; class Magnoliopsida; order Poales; family Poaceae; genus Elymus; species Elymus sibiricus. The sequence goes on from CM077671.1 coordinate 391,883,593, forward strand.
GGCCCGAACGAAAACTTTTTGTCATGGATATGACACTTTCATGATAATAATTGTGAAAAAAACACGTATCATCATAGATATGGTGGGCTCCTATTTCTATGAAAAAAATCATGACATAAAATTGGCTTTTCTTCCTGGGTGGGCAGGAGATGCACTTGCATGACATTTTTTAGGCCGTCCATGACGTAAAATATCGTAGTAGAAGTGAAGGCAAGGAAATTTTCAGGGATTTCCCGATTACGGTGGGCAATCGGTGGGTGTTCGGGGCTGAGCGATGCAATGTGGTTTGCGCGTTTCTCTCGTACGTGTGGGTTTGTGCGAGGCGCTACCTAACTGAACCACATGGGTCACCGCGTCGGTGCCGGCGACCCGACAGAGATTTCTCCCGACCCACACACACCCATAACCCAGGACCAACCGTCGGCTCCACCACGCTTGCTGTCCACCAACATGCGCCAACACAGTCTTGACGTCACCATCGATGTCTCACCATGGCAAATGCTGCGAGGCCGGCTGGACCAAGACAAAGCAACCGCAGAGAGGGACCAGCAGTACTGCAGCCACGTGGGAGGGAACAACCTCCACCAGCTCAAGTAGTTGCAGACCGGACGCAACAGCAGGAGCACACCAGACCAACTGCCCGCCCATGCCCATATAGGGCATGTCGTGCTCTCGCTGCCGTGCTGCAGCAGACGCGGCTCCGTAGCGGCCGTCCCCATCGTGAGATGCTCACCAGTCCAGCAGGAGGCAACCCGCCGGAGTCTAAACCGACCCTTCATGAACCAGATCAGGCTCAAATGGCCCAGATCAGGGCATGCAGGGCGCTGCAGGTCAACTCCCCAAACCAGCTGCCACCAGCACCAAGAATCAGCGCCGCCGCCTCGCCGCCATCCTGGCCTGGGCCAGAGGGCCGCTGACCGAGCAGCAGGAAGCCCTCCCAAGACGCGCGGCCGCGAGGGGATAAGAAGGGGCCGCCACCGCCGGCCGTGCAACGGCGCCGCACGAGCAACGCCCGGCCACACCCGCCAGTGTCGAGAGGGGGGAGGGGACTCTCGGAGACGGGGTCGGGTGGGGGGATGGGGCCATCCCGGTCGTCTTGCTCGGGGAGGCGACACCCGGGGGGGGGGGGTTGAGTGTGAATGACCTGGTATTTAGCTGCAAGGGCAATTCAAACTATTCAAAAGAAAAAAAAGCTCCAGGAGGGCAATTCTAGCGCTGGGAGTAGCATGAGTGTTGATTAGAGGGTTACAAATGAATCGATTAAGGCATGAGGGACAAGGTGAGCACGGGAGGAAGTTTTCCTAGGCTCGTAGGCGCAGACCGAGTCAAACTCAAGCTTCTACCAAGACAAATCCAAGTCCAACTTTGAAAGGCTTAGATGAGCCTGGCAAAGCCGAACCACGAGCTAGCTGGACTCTGCTTGTTTCAAACCAAGAACAAGAAACACAATGTTGCCTGTCATTTTCATTAAGGAGAATATAGTTTACATACAAGAATTTGAGATGAAATCATATACCATTATCAATGCACCCCCTCCCCCCCTCCCTCCCAACCCTAGCCACCCCCCGGCCTCACCCCCTCCCCCTCCCTTCCTCGCTGCCGCCCGAGGCAGCTGCCGGGCAAGCCCGGGGCGCCAAGGATGGTGGCGGCGGGGCCTCGGCTGCCCTGCCTCTGCGTGGGGAGCCCCGGATCTGGAGCGGCGGCTCCATTGGTGAGGCACGGCAGGCTAGCAGCCGTGCGGGCGGTGGATCTGGCGTCCCGGCCGAGCGGGCGGCAGGATCCGGTGGTCGTTGGCGGCCGGCGGCGGCTTCTGCGATGGCCGGTGCGCGCGATCTGGCGCCTCCCCTCCTCCCCTGTTCGGCGTGCGGGCTAGCCTGGTCGGGCCGCGCTTCCTTGGGTCGCCGGTTCTGTACAGGAGGCGCTGCTGGTGGCGGGGATCTAGTTCGGGCGAAATCCCTGGCCGGCCATGGCCGGCCGCGTCGACGGCGACGCCTGAGGGCGCCGTTCCCCTCCTTGGAGGCGTCGGTATGGACTGATCCCCTCACTTCCCCTTCCCCTAGGTCTCCCGGGTGAAAGCCCTAACTTTGTTGGGCGGCGGCGGCGCTCACGGCGTCATTCCCTTCTTGAAGGCGCCGCTTTGGGAACTTTGGGGCTGGGTGGCGCTTGTGGGTGGTGGGCGACGGCAGTGGTGCGGCCCTATCCTAGCATGGATCTGTGTCCGTTGCTTGGAGATGGACTCGCGTAGGTGGAGGTCGTCGTTTGGCGTCATGGTGGCGTCGATGGCGGAGGCACCTGCCAAGGCTGGCACCTCAATCTGCTCTGAAGATGAACCAGTGGAAGATGGCGACGGCGACACATGTGAGTGCGTCCGACCGGTTTGTGCCCCGGACCCGGTATGTGGCTCGGTCGGGGCCTCCGGCTTTAGATGTTAGGCTTAGGTGAGAGGTCTGGGTATTTGGCCCAGCTTGCACCCCTTCATCATATGGATAGGAGTAGCGGCAGATGTTGCCAAGATGGCGGATTGAGTCATATTGTTGTACTACTTTGTAAGGTCCTCGAGAATAATCAATAAAATGGCCGCATGCATCTCCCAGATGCAGAGGCCGGGGGTCATCCTCCTTTTCTAAAAAAAAAATACAAGAATTGAGATAGGAGAAACAACAAGAACTAATTCTTGTCACCTCAAGACATCACCAACTTCTAGAACTACTCTTCCCTAATCTGTAATCTCCTGCACCGGCGCACGAGCAACACAAGCACTCGAGGCAGACAGTGTTTAACTTCCTTTTTTCACACTGTGGGCTAGTGACGGTAGCTACATTTTTTCCAGGGCCTCTCAATCCAATTACCATTCACCTCGCGGGAAATAGATCTTCAATTCATTTGGTATAGGAAGAACAAAGAAGGATGTAGATCATACCGTGGTGGCCAGGGTGCTTATTGTTTCATGTATTGCAAGAGAAGTTGTATCTTGGGGGCTATATATATATATATAGGGAGAGATCTGAGCATGTAATTGCCATGTGAAGACCTAGCAAAATACTACCTCCGTTCCTAAATGTAAGTCTTTTTAGATATTTCACTAGGAGACTACATACGAAACAAAATGAATGAATCTACACTCTAAAACATGTCTATATACATTTGTATGTAGTCTTTTAGTGGAACCTCTAAAAAGACTTATATTTAGGAACGGAGGTAGTATTATGTAACCTACAGGTATAAACTTCGTGAGAGATGTTCTTTCAGCCCCCGCGTCGTCCCCGTGTCGGGCGACTCGGGTGGCGCCCCAAACCAGCCGCCGGGGGCGCATCTTCCTCATCCCCTCCCTCCTCCGCCGCCGGGGGACGCCGCCGGTCTAAGCCCGGGGGCCGACGGCGGTGGCGGAGGACATTGCCTCTCTCCCGCAGATCAGGGGTTGCGCGGGGCCCCGATTCATGTGGAGGCGCGACCGATCTAGTCGGCAACGGCGATGGCTGTGGCGTGGCGGCGGCGGAGGCGGCGCGGGCTGCGGGCGCGGTGGCCAGCCCTTCGGGCCACGGCGGCGGCGCTGCGACCGGCGGCGGCGGCGTGGAGGACATGGTGGTCTCGTCGGCGGCACCTTCGGTCAGATCTGACCGGTGCAGTCGGCGGTGGTGGTCATCTTTTCCGTCAGAGGTGGTCGGCCTGCGGCTGGGTGGTCGGATCTCGAGATTCGACATCTAGTCCCGGCCACGAGTCGGGGAGACATAGTTGCCGGTGAAAACCGGGCCGTTGGCGGGCGATGGCGGCGTTTTGCGCCGTTACCTTGATGAAGGCATCGTCGTGCAACTGCTGTCGACCCACTCGTGCTGCTCCGGGGGAAACCCTAAGATCTGGTCTTCCAGATCGGACGATGGCGGTACTATGGTGCCGTTTCTTTCTTGGGAGCATCGTTTGTGAAGCAGCGCTGGAAGACAGAGGCATGAGGTGGACCGGCTTCGTCTTGCACGAAGCTTCGGTGGAGCTGTCAAGTCATGCCTGACCGACAGGTGCTACGCTGAGTCATGCCTGGTTGGCAGGTGCTACGCACGACAGATCTTCCAGAGTCTTCGCGTCTGGGCAGATGAGTGCAGGACGGTGGCGCCGTTGGGCGCCGTGGTGGTGTCGACGGATGTTCGGTCTGGCAAGGATGATGCGGATATCTCTCCTGAAGATGGGTCAATGGTCCGATGATAAGGGCGGCTTTAGGTAGGCTGCACCGGTTGTTGGTCCCGATACGTTATGTGGATGGATTGGCGACGACACTGGTTTTAGATATGAGGAGTGAGAGCACTCCACATTATCGAGTTTGTAGGTGTGAGTGGTGGCTTCGTCTGAATTGATGTATGTTCTTATCAGACCTTTGTGAAATAATTAATAAAGATGGCTGCATGCATCGATTGATGCAGAGGCCGGGGGTTCAACCTCCTTTTCTAGAAAAAAAAGGTACAAACTTCGCTCGTACATGTCTCAACCACTCGCAGCCAATGATACCAGTTCATTTACAAGCATTAGGATGCCGACACACAAACACACACCAGATGCATCATATTGTGAGGATGCTTCCTTGGGCGACAAAGTTGGTAAGTCATCCTAAAACTGGTATAAAAAATAGGATGATTCTTGAGTTCCCTGGTCAGGCGGCGGCCGTCGCCTCCATGGCCGGAGGGTCCATGTCAATTGGTCTCCGACGTGCTGTTAGGCGATGGTTGGCGCGGCTGCCGTGGATATATATGATCACCGTTCAGATTCTTTGTGGTGTGGCCCTTGGCCGTCCGGTGGCGCGTTGAGGGGTCGGTGAGGGGTGGCTGGAGGTCCTCTGTCGGCGTTCATGCAGTTGCACGCGTCTTCATGGTGCGGCTCCGTGGATCCAGTCAGCTTCAGAGTCAGGGTCACATGAATGCCAGTAAAAAATCATCCTGACTTTAGTCACGGACGATGACTGCGTCTTTGATGTCGTTTTCGAGACATTGTCATTGCGGCCTGCGCCACCTCGCTCGGGATGCTCCGGGGGAAACCCCAGATCTGGGTCTCCCGGGTCGGAGGCACCTTTGGTGTTGTTTTCCTTCCCGGGGGCATCGTTTTTCAGAAGGTGCTGGCTGGAGGGGCCAAGTAGTGAAGCGGTGTTGCATCTGCCGCATCGACGACGACGGGTATCGACTGGAGTCTCAGCGATGTACGCATGTGGATGGACGTGCAAATGGTGGTGGCAACGTCTAACGTCGTGATGGCAATAATTGGGCCAGGCAATGTCAATGTGTGGGTATCTACTTGAAGATGCGATGGCAAAAGATGGCAGCGGTAGATTCTACAATGTGTGCATGACGTGCACACTGAGGGTTGATCTGTTACACCGATTAATGCTCTCGGCTCGCCGTAGGATAGCTAGCTACAGAGGTCGTCGGAAATGCGACTTTTTGGGTTGATCCATGCATTTGTTTTGCCAGGCTATGTTGAATATTAATACAATAAAGATGGTTGTGTGCATCCTTGGATGCCTTTCAACCTCCTTTTCAAAGATGTTTCCGTATGGGCGCTCTACCTCCCTCTCTCTCTGTTATACAACTTTTAGAGACTAAGCCCATTTGACAAACTCAAAATTGATACCGGTTATTGGCTTGTTCATGGCGTATTTTCCTAATCTTGGCATGCACATGATGTCAAAACAAAAATTGCTCATGGGCAGAGCCGGGGCAGCTGCCCTGCAGGTGGTTGCGCGGTGCTCATGGGCAGAGCCCGTGTCTTGGTGCTACCCGGTGGCCATGGCCGTGTGGGCGGCATGGTAGCCGGGGTCTGACGATCCGTGACGATGAGTGTTGGTCGGGGTGTAAACCTATTCTATCTTCGGACGGACCGGCGGTGGCGAAGCTCGTTCCCTTTTTGAAGGCGTCGTCGCGGCTCTCACCGCCCTCGTGTTGCTCCAGGGGAAATTCTGATCCTCGGATCTGGCGGTGGCAGCGCTCCGGTGTCGTTTCCTTCCTGAAGGCGCCATCTTGGAGCCCACGGTTCGTCGTATGTGGCTTTATTTCTTCGCGGTGGCATGTTCCCGGTCAAGCACCGGCTGCTCTTGGGTGTGTTGTTGTGATAAGCGCCTATGTATCCTGCCTTGGGTGTGTGCGTGTGTTGGGGTGGCGTGCGTTTGTACCGGGTTATTGTTGATCGTTGCTTTATATATAAAGCGGGGCGAAAGCCTTTTTCGGTAAACAAAAATTGCTTCCCTGGTCATCTTGTCCTTTAAACTTCATTATTTTACTGAGATATTTATGAAACAGATGGCTACCAGTACTAAACAGAAACCTTACCTTTTTGCATCCATAAAAAAATCATTTGATTAAGCATAGAGAAATTATGATACAGTGGGTACTACTTCCAGAGAGTCCTCCAAATGATGGTGCCTAGGCATAGGATACGTACCCTGGACATACACTGAAGCACTGGAAAAATTAGTAAGGTGCAGTGTAAAAACGTATTAGCTAGGCCACAGCTGAGGCGGAAGGAGTGGAAGCAGTCAGCGGAGACGCAACAGTCGGTGGAGGAGCAGATGAATAGGCGAAGGCGACGGGGTGGTGGATTGATGGAAATTGGCGGTGGCTCTAGCATGCGGCACATCGCGTCTTGGGGTTGAGATCCGAACACGAGCTCGTACCACGGTGCAAGAGAGATGGACGAGCCGCGCAGATGAGGGACTGGCTATGCTCGCAATTCGTGTGAGCAGAACTCAAGCTTTGACTAAGCCGAGTCCTAGCCAATGAAAAAAATAGCACGCTATTTCGACGTTATAGCGTCGCTATAGCGTATCTGGAAGGGCCACGTTACATTTTAGCAATTTTGCTCGCTATGACGCTATTCGCGCTATAGCACGCTATTTCGACGCTAAACGAAATAGCGTTGTAGCATTTTAGCATGTATCACACAGCAACCCATCAGGCAACGGCAACGCCGCATCACATCGGCCCAACTCACTCACACTCTCTCTCCCCATCCCTCTCTCTCCCATTGATGCAACACATACAACATAACCTCGCCCACTTGTCACCAAGTTCCCATGATCTCGTAATTGAGGACGGCGGCAACATTCTTGAGTCGTGTGCGAAGTGGCGGCGGTGGTTCATGAGCGACAGACGGCAGCAGCTTCTCTTCCTCCCCTCTCCAAGTAGTGATGTCGGACACACCTCCAACTCCAACAAAACAACGCCGGTGTAAACCACACCGACGGTGCCGGCAAGTCAGCAACCGATGCTTCTCTGTTTAATTAGTAGTGTTTCCTTTCCTTGCAAAGTAGGAGTGTACATGCCTTGAGCCTAACTCCCGTATGTTTCTTTGTCTAGTTAGGAGTGTTTCCTTTCCTTGCAAACTGTGGAAGCCTTAATTTTTGTGATATAATTGACACTTTTATGCAAAACGTTATTTTTAAATATAGCACGCTATTAGCACGCTATAACTTCTATAGCATTTCAAGAAGGGCGACGCTAAATCTTATAGCACGCTATTTTTTTCATTGGTCCTAGCCCAGTTTTGTGAGCTTTGAGGAGCCTGGACGAGCCAAGCCACGCGCCTTGTCCGCCAGCCATGTTTCCCGAGCAAGTGTTTAGCTTTCATTTTTCACAATGTGTGAAAGTGATACTAGCTACATTTTCCCGGATGCCTCCCAATCTTGAACTCATATGCCCTAGGAGAAGAACAAATGAGCATGTAGACCATACCGTGGTGGCTAGGGTATGAATGGTAACATCCTTGCATTTCATGAGATGTTGTATCTCGAGGATTATATAGAGAGAGCTCATGTGCTACCTACAAATCTTGTACCCTTCTGTTTAAAGCTTTAATTTCCTGGCTTTTAGAGCTCTCAACGTGTTAATGACGCAATCGACTCGCTTACAAGCATTGGGGTGCCCTCACAAGAAAAAAAACATGAGGTGCAAGACACTGATGATGCTTCCTTACAACCCCACGACAAGCATGCATGGTTAGCCATCTCAAAACTGATGTATTGTCTTCCTTACAAACTGATGAGTATCTATCTGTACAACAGCCTTTTTAATCCTCTTAACTCCATTATTGCAGCACTGTCAAACTAATTTCGTGGAAAAATTCAAAAAAAATTGTGTGAGGGAATTTATGCACTTTTTCAGTTAAGAAAACATTTATACTTGTTGAGAGAAAGAATCTGATTAAAGATGAAACGGACATCGGATAACTTTATGAGCTTTGATTAATACTAGTATAAACGTATGAGTATCCTAATCAAAGATGAAACTCACGGGCGCGCGATTGATGCAGGATTGATCACGGGCGCGCGATCAATACGTGTTCTTCATTGGACGATTTATTTAGCTGGGAAGAGAGCAAGATGCTGATTGATGCAGTAAGTAAATGTTCATGCTTGCAGTGAATGTACCATACACATCTTCTCCAATGAGCAGGATGTTTACTATATTGTTATCAGTGGATTGGTTGAATATATGTCCACAATACACCTTAACTTCTTCACTTGGATGCTGTAGACTTGTATGGTGACGACAGAATTCAATACCGTTGAGTTGCAAATTTAGACTGGCATGTTGACATTTACGGCTAAGCTAGCGGCAATCAATCCGCCCTTGCCAGCGAATCCAAGCTCGTTGTCTTTTTGATAATACTTTGTTCACCTTGATTTCTTCCTCGAGCTAGTGGTATTGTGGCATGAAGATTTTGCTGCTTTTCTTTTGTTGGACATTTTAGGTCCTCGACAGACAATGCACCGCTGCATGATTCTTGACGAGCAAGAATGATTCTTGCTGTAGTTAGGTTATTCCCAATACCTCACAATCCTGTATTATCATACGCGTGTACGTGACCAATGTTAATTAGATTTTTTGCAAAATTAAAATAAGGCCAAGGTTAATCTCCCTGTTTGCAAGGAGACTCAAGCGTCTAAGCTTGGGGATGCCCCGGAAGGCATCACATCTTTCTTCAACAAGTATCGGTATGTTTTCGGATTGGTTTCATTCATGTGATATGTGCAAATCTTGGAGCGTCTTTTGTGTTTAGTTTTCACTTTTCTTTTATGCACCATGCTGGTATGAGATAGTCCATGGTTGATTTATAGAATGTTCATTGCACTTCACTTATATCTTTTGAGTATGGCTTTATAGAATGCTTCATGTGCTTCACTTATATCATTTGAAGTTTGGATTGCATGTTTCTCTTCACATAGAAAACCGTTATTTGTAGAATGCTCTTTTGCTTCACTTATATTTATTAGAGCATGGTCTTTTGTAGAAAGAATTAAACTCTCTTGCTTCACTTATATCTATTTAGAGAGTCAACAGGAATTGGTTATTTGCATGGTTAGTCATAAAATCCTACATAAAACTTAGGGATCACTGAATATGACATGTTTGATTGCTTGCAATAGTTTTGCGATATAGAGATAATAATATGTGGGAGGTACTAGTGGATGATCGTGTTTAGTAAGATATTGGTGTTAAGGTTTGTGATTCCCGAAGCATGCACGTATAGCCTCCCGTTATGCTAGGAAGTTGGAGCACAATTTATCCTTGATTGTCTATCTTTGTGCGAAGGTCGGGGGCGCGCGATGGTTAACTCCTACCAACCTCCCCCCTAGGAGCATGCATAGTAATACTTTGCTTCGAGAGAGCTAATAAAACTTTTGCAATAAGTATGTGAGTTCTTTATGACTAATGTGAGTCCATGGATTATACGCAGTCTTACCTTTCCGCAATTTGCTAGCCTCTACGGTACCGTGCATTGCCCTTTCTCACCTCGAGAGTCGGTGCAAACTTCGCCGGTGCATCCAAACCCCGTGATATGATACGCTCTATCACACATAAGCCTTATTATATCTTCCTCAAAACAGCCACCATATCTACCTATTATGGCATTTCCATAGCCATTCCGAGATATATTGCCATGCAACTTCCACCGCCTCCGTTTTGATGACTTGAGCATTCATTGTCATATTGCATTACATGATCGTAAGATAGCTAGCATGATGTTTTCATGGCTTGTCCGTTTTTTGATATCTTTGCTACGCTAGATCATTGCATTCATATAGAGTCATACTTTGTTTTAATATTGAGTTGTAAGTAAAAAGAAGTGTGATGATCATCATTATTCATTATTAGAGCATGCCCCAGTGATGAAAGGATGATGGAAACTATGATTCCCCCACAAGTCGGGATGAGGCTCCGGACAAAGAAAGAAAAAAAATAGAAAAATAGAAAAAAAGGAAAAGAAAAAAAGAAAAGAAAGAAAATAAATGAAAGAAGTAGAAGGGGGCATGCTAATTCCACACTTGTGCTCAAAGTCGCACCATGTTTTTCATATAGAGAGTCTCCTGTGTTGTCACTTTCATATACTAGTGGGAATTTTTCATTATAGAGTTAGATGCATACCCACTTAGTTTTCATATTGAGCTTTCATACACTTATAGCTCTTAGTGCATCCGTTGCATGGCAATCCCTACTCCTCGCATTGATATCTATTGATGGGCATCTCCATAGTCCGTTGATACGCTGAGTTAATGCGAGACTTTCTTCTCCACTTTTACCCCTTTGAAACCTACCACCGCATTCTATTCCACCCATAGCGCTATATCCATGGCTTGCGCTCATGTATTGCATGAGAGTTGAAAATGCTGAAGCGCATTAAAAAGTGTGAATCAATTGCTTGGCTGACACCGGGGTAGTACATGATTTATACTTTGTGTTAAGAAGACAGAGCATGACAAGGCTACATGATTTTGTAGGGATAACGTTCTTTAGCCTTGATATTTTGAAAGACATGATTGTTTGTTGGGATGCCTGAGTATTAAAGTCTTTATGTCAAAACTATACTATTGCTTTGAATCACTTTTGTCTTAATATTCATGCCATGATTAGATATATGATCAAGATTATGCTAGGTAGCATTCCACATCAAAAATTATCTTTTTATCATTTACCTACTCGAGGACGAGCATGAATTAAGCTTGGAGATGCTGATACGTCTCCGTCGTATCTATAATTTTTGATTGTTTCATGCCAATATTATACAACTTTCACATATTTTTGGCAACATTTTATATCATTTATTGTACTAACCTATTGATCCAGTGCCCAGTGCCAGTTCCTGTTTGTTGCATGTTTTTTGTTTCGCAGAATTACCATATCAAACGAAGTCCAAACGCGATAAAAATTTACGGAGATTTTTTTTGGAATATTTGTGAATTTTGAGAAGTGGAATCAACGCAAACGGAGGCCCACAACCCCCACGATACATCAGGGCGCGGCCAGGGGGCCCAACCGCGGCCTGGTGGGTGCTGCCAACCTCGTACGTCGGTTGGAGCGCTCCTTCGGGCGCAAGGAAACTAATTTTTGGATAAAAATCCCCTCAAAATTTCAGCCCGATCGGAGTTACGGATCTCCGGGAATATAAGAAATGGTTTTCGGCCAGAAAACAGGAACGTGAAACAGAAGAGAACAGAGAGGGAGATCCAATCTAGGAGGGGCTCCTGCCCCTCCGCCGCCATGGCGGCCATGGACCAGAGGGGGAACTCTCCTCCCATCTAGGGCGGAGGCCAAGGAAGAAGAAGAAGGAGGGGGGGGGGCTCTCTCCCCCTCTCTCCCGGTGGCGTCGGGACGCCGCCGGGGCAAGCATCGTGACGGCGATCTACTCCAACAACTTCGCCGCCGTCAACACCAACTCTCTCTCCCTCTATGCAGCGGTGTAACTCCCCTTCTCCCCGCTGTAATCTTTACTTAAACATGGTGCCCAACTCCATATACTATTTACCAATGATATATGGCTATCCTATGATGTTTGAGTAGATCCGCTTTGTCCTATGGACTAATTGATGATCATGGTTGGTATGATTGTATATTTTATTATGGTGCTGTCCTACGGTGCCCTCCGTCTCGCGCAAACGTGAGGGATCCTCGCTGTAGGGTGTTGCAATGTGTTCATGATTTGCCTATGGTGGGTTGCTTGAGTGACAGAAGCATAAACCCGAGTAGGTGGGTTGTTGCATATGTGAGTAAAGAGGACTTGATACTTAATGCTATGGTTGGGTTTTACCTTAATGATCTTTAGTAGTTGCGGATGCTTGCTAGAGTTCCAATCATAAGTGCATATGATCTAAGTAGAGAAAATATGTTAGCTCATGCCCCTCCCTCATGTAAATTGCAAGAATGATTATCGGTCTAGTTATCAATTGCCTAGGGACAAATAACCTTCTTGATTAACAAAAGCTTTCTACTAAACAACTAACTCTTATTATCTTGCTTTTTACTCGTAGTTTTATTTCCCGCAAAGTACTTCTAGTTTTATTCGTGCAAACTATCCTATCACCTACAAAGTAGTTTCATACTTGTTCTAGGTAAAGCAAACGTTAAAGTATGCGTAGAGTTGTATCGGTGGTCGATAGAACTTGAGGAAATATTTGTTCTACCTTTAGCTCCTCGTTGGGTTCGACACTCTTACTTATCGAAAAAGGCTACAAACGATCCCCTACACTTGTGGGTTATCAGCGTGCCCAGGGGGGGGTCGGCGCGCCCTGATGGCTTGTCCCTCGCTGGTGGCCCTCCTACCCCCGTTCTCTGGCCTATAAATTCACATATATTCCAAAAACCCTAGAGGGCATCCCGAAACATTTTTTTCGCCGCTGCAAGTCTCTGTTCCACCGCAATCCCATCTGGAGCTCCGTTCCGACACACTGCCGGAGGGGGGATCGATCACGGAGGGCCTCTTCATCAACCTTGCTGCCCTTATGATGATGTGTGAGTAGTTCACCACAGACCTACGGGTCCGTAGTTAGTACCATAGTTTTAAATAGCCGGCTATAGCCAGGCTATAGCCCCGCTATAGCCTTTGGCACATGCTGCGGCTAAGTGCATTAGCCCAGCTATGTAGTGTTAGAACTTTTAAATAGCCGGCTATAGCCAGGCTATAGCCAGGCTATAGCTGTTTTCACAGGGTGCGGCTATTTGGCTTAGCCGGCTATTTAAAACTTTGGTTAGTACCTAGATGGCTATCTCTCTCTCTTTTGATCTTCAATACAATGATCATCACATCTTCGCTTTGATCTATCCGATGTAATTCTTTTGTACAGTGCGTTTGTTGGGATCCGATGAATTGTGGGTTTATGTTTCAGATTGTTCATGAAAAGTATTTGAGTCACCTCTGAATATTATGATTCTTATATGCATGATCATTATAGCTTCGTAAATCTCTCCAATCTATTGAAATAGTTTTGCCAACTAGATTGAAATTTCTTCAGTGAGAGGGGTGCGTTGTAGTGGGTTCAATCTGGCGGTGCTCTATATCCCAGTGACAGAATGGGACAAGACACATCTTTGTATTGTTTCCACTAAGGATAAAACGATGGGGTTAGTTCATATTAATTGAATTCTCTTTGTCTACATCATGTCAATGTTCTCCAACCATTACTCTGTTTTTATTTAATACTCTAGATACATGCTGGATAGCGGTCGATGGGTGGAGTAATAGTAATAGGTGCAGGCAGTAGTCGACCTATTTGCTTATGGACGTGATGCATATATATACATGACCATTGCCATGAATATCACATAACTATGCACTTTTCTATCAATTGCCTAACAATAATTTGTTTACCAACCGTATATTGCCTACATGAGAGATGCCGCTAAGGAAAACTATGGCCCCCGGGTTTATTCACTTATATATTTACAAACACTTCCATTACCTTGCTGCCATCATTTATCTTTTATTTTATTTTGCAATTTACAATTATCTACTATTATCTACACACTTCACTTGCTTGCAAATAACGAGATCAAGGGGATTGAGAACACTCTTGCCGCGTTGGGTGCAAGTGTTTGCTATTTTGTGTGCAGCCGCTGAAGACGGTTGTTAATCGATATTCTTATTGGTTCGATAAACCTTGGTTCTTAACTCAAGGAAATACTTATCCGTATTGTCCTGCAATTACCCGTTTCTCTTCACAGAAAACCCAACGCAGATCACAAGTATCATGGAGCGATAGTGAGCGGACGGTACTACCGCTTATAAGCGGTACTAGCGCTCGTACTACCGTTCAACTACCGTGCAACCCGACACGAAAAGTCGAGCCCCTAGACGCAGCGGTAGTACGCGTGGTACTAGGCAGATGTAGTGTTGCTTATAAGCGATACTACCGCTGCCCAAAGCGGTACTACCGCTTGGGGCCTTCCAAGCCAATGCAGAGATAACAAAAGGAGCAACTCCATTGAAGCAGGAAAGGAGCAAGGGTGCAAATGCAAATGTGTGCGTGTTGATTTCATCCTAACCTTTTCGAAGCAGACCCACTTTTACTAGTACAGTTTCCCTACGACTCAAATCCAGCAAAAAAGAATCGTCTTGTGCCATATAATAGATCATCTGAAATGCTCAATGCACACGATTAGTCCGTAAAATCATTGTCATCAATCACCAAAACCATTAAGGGAGAAGTATGTCATGACAGCTTACCCTACAACAACCCATTTCACACTACTTCCCCATTTTCCTTTTTTTTCCTGGTTTTATCTCTCTTTTCGTGTTACTTTATTTTATCTGATTTTTTATTTTTTCTTTTCAGATCTTTTGTCTTTTCTGTTTTATTTCTTTTCTTAATTTTCCCTTTCTTTTATTTTTTTCTTTTCCTTTTTTCGTGACCATATTTAAATTTTGTGAACATATTTTCTAAAATCGTGAATAATTTTTGAAAATCATGCATATTTTTGAACTAGTGAGCATATTTGAAAATGTGCACATTTTTCAAACGTGCTAACATTTTATAAAACCGTGAACATATTGTAAATTCACGAACATTTTGAAATTGTGATTATCTTTTCAAATCCACGAACATTGTTTTTGAATCAGTATTCATTTTCTAAAGCGACGAACATTTTTCTGAAAGTGGGGAAGCAATTTTTGTAATTCATGAACATTTTATGCGAATTTTTTTAAAATTCATGAACAATTTTTGAATCAGCAAGCATTTTTGTAATTCATGAACAGTTTTGAAATTGTGTGAACATTTATAAAAATTCATTAACAATTTTTAAGTTGCTAACATGTTTTGAATACACCAACATTTTTGAATATGCGAACATTTTCTGTAAAATCACGAACATTTTTTTGAATCGGTGAACATTTTACGATTTTTTGATTTTTAAAAATGCACAACTTTTAAAATTTCGAAACTTTTTGAAATAGAAAATTATTTAAAATAGAAATGAACAAAAACGAAATTAAGAAAACCAAGCACGCCATACACGGGCCAACCCAAAAGGGCGTGCCGTATAGGAGGTCCCGTTTTTTAGCGTTGATTTGGAGAAGGAAAAAGAACTAAACTAGGCACGTCGGGTTAGGTGTCCCACTTGGTTAATACATTTGCACTTAACCAGGTGTTCAGGATTTCAAATCACGTTCCTGAATATTTTTTGAGTTTTTAACTGAAAAGAAAAAGAGTAACTGGGCCGGGCCCAGACCGGAGGAGGGGGGGGGGTGCTGAATAGGACCGGCCAATACGTACACAATGAGTATAGTGGGTGACGTATTTTCAAAAAAGAGCATCCTACACATTATTATGAAGGGATATGAGATCTCATCCGTTAATATGTTTAGGGGTTGTTCCGAAGCAAAAGTGAAATATCATTTGATTAAGCATATAGCAGCTATGCGATGGCGAGTACAACTTTCACACAGTTGTATACATGTGTTTGATTAACATGGTTGTTCAGTTGTTCCCATGATCCCACCAGGTAGAGAAAGTGGAGAAAATCCCTCAAAAAAAAGTGGAGAAAACGGTCAGTGATGATGAGAAGAACCGCAGGCCACGGTGTTGGAGTGTCTACGGACGATGGAGTGGCTACGATAAGGGGAAGGGCAGTGATTAACGGCGTGGTGGTGGCTGGTGGAAGAGGGGATTGACGGGATGAGAGCGGGCGGTGGAGTAGAGACAGCGGCGGTGATCTAGCATGCGGCGCGTCCCGTGCAGGGGTCAGAATCAGGAAAAGAGCTCGTGCGCCTGTGAATAAACGAGCACATGGAGTTTTGGAGCTCGCGTACAGTCATCATCAAACTCATTCTTTGACAAGCAAAATGAGTCCAATCCCGATGTTGTGAGGTTTCACAAGCCTAGGCGAGCCAAGTCATGAGCCGGCCATCAAGGGGATGAACCCTACCTCTGCTCCTGGCCCGGATGGCCTCCCCATGAAGTTCTTTCAGACCTTCTGGGATGTGATTAAGCCGGAGGTGATGGCCCTGTTCGAGGAATTCTATGTGGGCGCCATCGACTTCTCCCGCCTCAATTATGGGCTCATCACCCTCATCCCCAAGGTGGCGGGGGCCTCCGACATCCACCAGTTCCGACCGATCACGGTGATCAACGTGATCTTCCGTATTCTGGCGAAAGGGTACGCCAATAGGGTGACCCTTCTAGCTGACCGTATCACCCATCCTAATCAATCGGCCTTCATCCACGGCCGGTATATTTTGGATGGCGTCCTGGTCTTTCATGAGGTCCTGCACGAGGTGCGCACTAGGTGACAACGTGCAGTCTTCTTGAAGATCGACTTTCACAAGGCCTACGACACCGTCTCCTGGGCCTTCTTGCGGGAAGTACTTCTCCGCAAAGTCTTTGATGACCGATGGGTCACCCGGGTTATGCAGATGGTCTCATCTGGTCGGACCGCAGTTAACATCAACGGGGAGGCCGGCCCTTACTTCCCCACTCTCTGTGGGGTTAGGCAGGGAGACCCCTTCTCCCCCTTCTTGTTCAACATGGTGGTCGACGCCCTTGCCACTATCCTAGATAAGGCTAAGGTGGCGGGTCATATTCGCGGGGTGGTCCCCCATTTGGTGGGAGGGGGAGGGGTCTCCCTCCTACAATATGCCGATGACACCATCATTATGGTGGAAGGCTCTGATGAGGACATATCCAACCTTAAGTTCCTGCTCCTGTGCTTCCAGCAGATGTCTGGGCTTAAAATCAACTTTGACAAGAGTGAAGTTATGATCCTTGGATATTCTCTGGAGGAGTCCCAGCTCATTGCTGACCGCCTCAATTGCCAGCTCGGGTCCTTCCCCACTTCTTACCTGGGGGTTCCCATTAGTGATTCGCGCCTCTCCGTCGCGGAGTTGCGACCTACGGTGTCTAAGCTTCAGCACCGGATCGAGCCGTGGCAGGGCAGATGGCTGTCCAAGGCAGCCAGGACCGTACTCATCAACTCCTCGCTGTCCAGCCTCCTCCTGTTTCTGATGAGCTTCTATAGTCTCCATGAGACCCTTCACCACGAGATTGCCAAGTACCAGTCTAGATTTTACTGGGCTGGCGAGGGCGATAAGAAGAAATATCATATGGTCAGCTGGCCCGATATATGCAAGCCTCGCGACCAGGGGGGGTCTGGGGATCATGTCGTCCAAACGCATAAACATCGCGCTGCTGACCAAATGGCTGTGGAGAATAGCCAATGGAGACGGTGGTCTTTGGCTTGACATCATTAGGAACAAATACCTTCGGGGACAGCCGCTGGCCTTTTGCCAACGCTCCGGAGGATCCCAGTTCTGGCAGTCCGTCATCCAGTTGCTCCCGGTCCTCCGCATTGGCTCTTCCATCTCGATTGGGTCCGGTTCCGCTACGTTATTCTGGTACGATAGATGGGCGGGTGACGCACCCTTTGCTGCCCGCTTCCCGGACCTCTTCTCCATCGCGGTGGAGCCTAGAGTTTCTGTCGAGGTCGCCCTTTCGGATCTAGGGCGCCTCGCATTCCGCCGCCCCTTCGGCCCCCCAGATGTTGCTGCCTGGGATGACATGCTCGAGTGCATCACCCTCCACCTCCCCGACGTTGACAGTGTTTCGGACCGCATATCTTGGCGCCTGGAGCCCTCGGGCCGCTTCTCCACTAAGTCTCTATACCAGGCCATCGCCCCGTCGACGGCCCCAGATGCTATCACGGCTATCTGGGCCATCAAACTGCCGCTCAAGATCAGGATCTTCTTGTGGCAGTGGATTAGGGGTCGGGTACCATATGGGGTGGAGGTGCTCAAACGTAATGGTCCTGGGGATGGGATGTGCCCCTTATGCGACACGGTGGAGGACTCGAACCACATATTCTTTGCGTGTGTCACAGCCCAATTCCTTTGGAGTTGCTTTCGTGAAGCCGTTGGCGGTCATTGGTGCCATACCAACGTCCCCGACCTCTTCGCGGAGATCTAGTCTGCCCCCCCCCGTCGGCCCACCACATTAGGTGGCTGACCATAGGGGTGCTAGTGTGGACTCTCTGGACGGTCCGCAATAAGCTTGTGATTCAGCGTGTTCCCCTTCGACGTTCCACTGACGCTGTCTTTAAAATGTGTGGTTTCCTGCAGCTCTGGCGGCCGCTTAGCCGCCCCTCCGACCGAGACGCCATCAACACCATCATCGCCGACCTCCGCTCGATGGCGCTTCGTCTGGCACCCCCGCTTCCGCCGCCTCCTCCCGAGCCTGATTAGCCTGTTATGGCTGCCCCACCCTGTGCTGGGTCTGGGCGTGTGTGTTTTTAGGGCTTGTTGAGATGTGCCCTCAGCAGAACCCTTTATTGTTGTCTTGTGCTACTTCTGTGTGTGTGTGGGTTGAACTTATGTTGGATATTGTGCTCTGGCGGTTTGCTTTATATATAAAGCGGGGCGAAAGCCTTTTTCGGTAAGTCATGAGCCGGCTCGGCTAGGCTTGTTTCCACCTCTAGCAACAGCCTTTAGCCACACAACCAATGTTTAGCTTTTATTTTTCACAAGGATAACGGGTGCAGGTAGCTACATTTTTCCCAATGCCTTCTATTCCGAGTGCCACTCACCTCACGTGGGTAATATATCTTGCATCCATATGGCATATGCCATAGGAGAAGAACAAAGGAGGACGTAGAACATACTGATGGCTAGGGCACTATTGTTCTATGCATTGCAAGGGACGTTGTATCTTGAGGAATATATATATATATATATATATATATATATATATATATATATATATATATATAGAGAGAGAGAGAGAGAGAGAGAGAGAGAGAGAGAGAGAGAGATCTGGGCATGTAATGGGCATGTGGAGACCTAGCTAATTAATATGTAGCGTGCAGGTCCAAACTTGAATGTCCTGGTTTGTACAACTCTCAACCACCCGTAGTCAATTATACAATTGGTTTGTTTCAAAGGACTGAGTGCCCTCACACTAGTGCAGAATGGTGCTATTAAGCCACACCTAACATACAACCTAGCGTCCGAAAATCCCTTTTGGAGGCCGAGCTCCAATGAGGCCGATTTTTTTTAAAAAAAATCAAAATTCATATTTTTACATTTCAAAAAATTCTGATTTTTTTTTATAGATATACATGGAGGCATAGTGCATAAGTATGTAAATTTTCAGGACGAAATACTTTGAGGGCTGTACGAAATAGATAAATCTGAGACTTTTTAACACATGATACTATTCATCCTCACAGGCTATGAAATGTGTGCGATGGCTAGCCCATCACACATAATTTATAAAAGAGACTCGTGTGCGGTAGTGGGAACCCAGTTTGACCGTGCAATGCGTTTGCGATAACTCGCAATAACGCACACAATTATTTTGCGTGAATGGCGTGTGCTACATGGCAAACATGTGGGATAAAGAAAAAGACTCGTGTGCAATGATGGAGAGCGTCGCACACATCACGCACACTTTTTCCTAAGGGTAACTCGTGTGCGATAACTCGTGAAAACACACAGATGTGGATGCGGCCGGAGGAGCGTGGTGCCATATGGAGCATCTGCCCCGTCGACTTGCTCGGCAAAGCGGTATCTTCTCGTGACGCCTCCAGTGTCTCGGCTGCCGATGTCAGTGACAACCAACGGCCCATCTCCACACGCTACGGCAGCAGCTGGTAGTGACGTCCTCGAGCATCACCATGGAGCAGGCTCGTGGCCACAACGAGGTCTCTTCCTCCTGCGTGGCAAACGACCAGTCATGAATGCAGTCTGTGGCGGACCCAGATATTGAAGGTTGCCGGGGCGGCGGATGACGAAGGAGCTTCATTACACTGCGCCGATGATCGCTCGGCATGGAAGATACCCTGCTCCGTCGCCGAAGAGCCGGGGCGGCCGCCCTAGCTCGCTCCAATGGTGGAACCGCCACTGAATGCAGTCACCCGCCCAGTTGCAGTCACCTGCCTAGTCAACACGGTTAAGACCGGTCTTGCACTTTTGAGGGGCTTAAATAAATGGTTTTGGACCTTGAGGGGTATTTGATACGATTGGGTACATTTGGGGTGGGGCGTGGGTGTGTGTATTGGGGGGAGGGGGAGAACTATACTTTTCTGTAACTCAGATAATGCAAAATAAAATAAAATAAAAATAATAATGGTCTGACCGAGCGGACCGCCCCAAACTCCATTTGACGCCTGTAGCGCTAGTTACATATGTTTTCTTGACTGCAGAAATAGTCTCCTTCGCGTTTGATTCTTTTGGGCCGGTCCATTAATCGTTTTTGAAGGATAGCTTCGTTCCTTTTTTATATGGTTTTGTTTCGTTTCCCCCCTTTTTGCCTTTTCTGTCAGGTTTTTTCTCTTTATCTTTTTCCGATTCATCAACTATTTCCAGATTTGTAAACTTTTTAAATTTGTGGACTTTTTTTCAACTTCATGAACTCTTTTCGTATTCCTGAACTTTCTTTGTATTATTCTTTTTTCTTCTTCAAATGAACGAACCATTTTCAGATCCAGGTTTTTCATGTGTGAACCTTTTCAAATTTGCGAACTTGTTTTTCAAACCCCGTCAGCTTTATATAATTTACAATTTTTTTTTTCAAACCTCGTGAACTTCTTTTGAACTCGTGAACATTTTTGAATTCGCATTTTTTTAAATGCATGAGCATTTGTTTTAGATTTCCTGTTTTTCTGAAAATTTCTACTTTTTAAAGTCAATGGTCAATGGTTCACTGGTCAACAGTTGACCGACGGACCAGGAAACAAACCGCGCGTTGTGAGCGAGCTCTTCAGCTCGTTGTTGGGCTGACCGACACAAAGTTGGGCGCGTGAGCGCCAGGGAGCCCAAGCGGCGCAATAAGCGACGGGAAGGAGGTCCCGCAAACTGAACCAAAATAGGACTAGACTGGACTTGTTTTTTGGCCTATTTTTACACACCTCACCGACTTTTTTTTTGTCGAGCCTCCCAATTTTGGTCCGATCGAGGACAGTCCATAGGCGAGCTTTTTGGCCCGCTCGATACGTCCAGCCTAACCAACAAGCACACATGTAAGATTAGTTTTGATTTTTGAAGCCGGGGGAATCCCCTCGTGTTAGGGTTTATTTACTATCGTCGACTTCCATGTCGTTGAGATTTTTTCTCCTCTCCGGCCCCACCCTGGAGTTGATGCGGCGACTGGAGTTACCCAATTTTTGTTCCTCGACTGATTTCGGGGATAGGGTAGAATTTTGGTCGGCTGGAATCTATGGATCGATTTGGAGCACTGTTTGGTCTGAAGGCGCGAATGAAGGAGCTTCTCTCAGAGGCAGTTCCTAATGTTGGGGACAAGGATCCACCGGATGTATGGGCGCCTTAGGGTTTGCTTTCGAGATTCAGACCGTCGAAAGGGGTCCGGACCGTGGTGCAGAGGCTCTCGACGTTTCTGCCGTGAGCGCACCACCACGTTCAGGTGTTCTTGGGCCAGATGGCATTTATGGCTTACATTTTCATCTTTTTCAATGAGTTCCTCTCAAATTAGAGACCAGAAGCACAACAAGATGGATAACAGTATTGAGAACAAGAATGGCAAGAAGAATGAACATTAAAAAAAACAAATGATGTAAGATCGGCGGGCTCGCTCGAGGATTGCCGCCGGGCACAATGAATATCCTTGGTTGGAACTGTCGAGGTGCGGGCAATGTCGCGACAGATCGAGACCTTTGCGATTTAACAAACAAGTTTGTTCCGTTCGTGCATGGTATTATTGAGACTCAAATTTAAAGCGCGGGTTGAAACTTTAGCTCCGTCGCTTGATTTTGATTCTTTTTTTGCTGTTGGTAGTTCTGATCATAATGGGAGCCTCGGTTTGTTCTGGATTAATTCAATAAAGTTACGGATTCTTGGCTATTCCGAGTACCATATAGACGCAAAGATAGTTGATGTGGATCCTGATCCATGGCGTTTTACTCTTGTGTATGGTGAAGTCCAAACCTCGGAGAGGTACAAAACGTGGGAGATGATCAAGGGTATTGCCTCTTATTTGTGATCTTCCTTGGATTATGATCGGCGGTTTTAATGTAGCTAGTTTTAAACCAAGGTGAATATGAAAGTATGACATGCCGCAGCCAGGTTAAGCTGGATGATTTCCATGAAAAAAATTGATGTTTCTGCTTGACAGGACCTGGGATATAGATGCAATTTTTGGACATTTGAAAAGAAGGTAGCCGGGGGCACCTACACCCGTGTCCGCTTGGACAGAGGCCTAGCAACACTGGCATGGAGCATGCTTTTTCCGAACTCAGTCGTCATCCATCATGTTTCGGCCTGTTCCGACCACTCTATGCTCCAACTCTGCTTGGATGAGAACGATAGAAGATCATTTACTACTCATATGTTCTGTTATGAATCAATGTGGGAGTCCCATGATGAATTTGTTAAAGTTGTGGCTGATGCATGGAACTTTAGGGGACATGGTGAATTTTTCAATGATGTTAGAGAAAGACCTATAAGTTTGGCCGGGGATCTTGGCAGATGGGAGAAGAACTCTTTTGGTAATGTTTGCAAAAGGATCAAAGAGCTCAAGGCTGAGCTTGAGCGTCCTCGTAATCAGCCGGCCCAAGTTGAACCGGATCATTTGGACCTAATAATTACTGAAAATCTTGTTCACTTGTACCATAGGGAGGAATTGATGTGGAAGCAAGAATCTCAGGTCCAATGCCTCTCTGCGGGGGATAAAATACTCATTTTTTTTTCATTAGAGAGCTAACTTGAGGAGATGGAGAAATAGAATTAAGAGACTTATGAATGTGGCTGGAGAATTAATTGATGACCCGTCTTTAATGGAGGCCATGGCGACAAAGTTTTACACCAACTTCTTTACTTAATTTTTTTTAGAAAATGAGGAAGACCCCCGGCCTCTGCATCTGGGCGATGCATGTAGCCATTTTATTAATTATTCACAAAAGATCTTACAAAGTAATACAACAGTAAGACTGAAGCCACCGTCTAGGCAACATATGTCGCTACTTCTATATAGTTGATGAAGGGATGCTGATAGTCTGGGCCTAATACCAAACAGACCTCGCAGCCAAACCTAACATCTAAGACCTGAGGCCCCAACCAAGCCACCTGCCGGGTATGGGGCACCCACCGGTCCGGCGCACACTCAGAGGGCGCCGCCGTCAACTGCCACCAATCCATCTTCAGAACTGTACTGACGCATCAACCTTGCCCGGTCTAGCTGCCGTCGACGCCACCACGACGCCAGACAGCATCGCCCTCCTGCGCGAGTCCATCTTCGCACATCAGACGCCTAATCTCCAGGGCGCCATGCCATCGAGATCCGTCGCCATCAATGTGTAGGATGAAGCACCGCTCCACCGAAGATGTCGTCCACTAGTCCCCCGAGCCCGTGTACACCTCCAAGATGACGCCCCCAAGGGGGAAACGACACAAGCGCGCCGCCGTCTTCTGATCTATCGATCTAGGGTTTCCCCCGGAGGTAGCAGATAGTGGTCTAGAACTTCTCCACGGCGATGCCTTCAAGAAGGGAACGACACCGTAGAGTGTCGCCATCGCCGGCCTTGGCATCTAGCCAAGAGCAGTTTTTCACTCAGGTATGTTCGGAGAACTCCATCCAGCTTCTTGTGCACGTGTCGCCGCCTTCTTTGCCGGAGACTAGATCAAAAGGATCCAACCGCCGCCGCCTGACCGGCCGCGACACCACCACGGTGCCAAAGCAGCCAGCTTTGCCAGGCCCACCACGCCAGCCTGCCGCCGCATACCAGATCCGTCAGCCCGCCAAAGCCCATCTGGGCCCGGCGAGATCCGGGATTCCGACCGCCGCTACAGGGGCGCCTCCCCTGCGGGAAGGCCGCGCCGCCATTGTCGCTGCCGCCATGTCCGCCGCCGGGATCCCGGGGCACCGCGCCACCGAGTCACCGAAGTCCATGTCGCCGCCGCCATGGGAGGACGCCACCGCGCGCGAGGGAAGAAGACCCCGCCGCCGCCGTCACAGCCCACAGCCCGGGCTTCGCCGGCGTGAACTCGGGCAGCGGCGGGAGGGAGAGATCGGGGTGAGGTGCCGAGGGCCGGCGGCGCGGTTTCCCGCCGTGTCGCCTAGGGTTGGCGAAGGTTCTAGACATCTTCCCATCCAAAGTGTCACCGGAAATGAATGCACTCCTGTCTGCGCCATATACTCAAGAGGAGATTAAGTGTGCGTTGTTCCAGATGCCCCCTCTTAATGCGCTTGGCCCAGATGGTTTCCCAACA
Organism: Elymus sibiricus; assembly: GCA_039707655.1. Lineage (NCBI taxonomy): Eukaryota > Viridiplantae > Streptophyta > Magnoliopsida > Poales > Poaceae > Elymus > Elymus sibiricus. The sequence continues at coordinate 391,908,046 of CM077671.1, forward strand.
AAAACAAATCCATTGGGACGTGTACGGTTTAGAGGTTACTCATGCAGTGTTGCGGGTAGTGGTGGGTACTGATGGTGGTGAATCTACTATTAACACTATCTTGGTGTTAATCCCAAAGCCAAAGGTATATGATCCCTCCAGTCTTTCCCAATTCCGTCCTATTAGCATGCGCTATGTATTATATAAGATTGCCTCGAAGTTCTTGGCTACCGGTTAAAGAAAATCCTCCCTGAGATTATCGCTATAGAACTATCATCCTCTGTCCTTGGGCGCTTGATTACGGATAATATTATTTCAGCATAAGAATGTTTACACTTTATGGAGAGGAACAAAGCACAAATTCACAGGTCTTGTGCTCTGAAACTTGTTATGATGAAGGCTTACGACATATTTGAATGGGCTTACCTCAAAGAAATAATGATTAAACTGGGATTTTCTCAGCACTGGACATCAATAGTGATGAACACAGTGAGCTTTCTTCCTTCTCGAGTGATGTTTAATCGGAAAAAGCTGAATGAACTTAAATCAACCAGAGGTATCAGCCAACAGGGAGATCCTCTTTCACCTTATTTATTCTTAATAGCTGCAGAGGGTCTTTCATGCCCCCTTAAAACTTATGACCGGTCATCGCATCTTGGTGCTATCATAGTGGCTGTCAGGAACCTTCATGAACCACCTTTTTTGCTGATGACAACCTGCTGATTTTTAAAGCAAGTAGAGAAGGGGCGGATGAAGCTCCAAACCTATTGGAAACTTATTGTAAGGCTTCACGTCAGAAAATTAACTCAGCAAAGGTTGTCCACAGATCATTAGGGACGAGATAAAAGACACGCTAAATGCGTAGAATGAGTCCTTAAGTGATAAATATATAGGTTTGCCATCTCATGTTGGAAAATAAAAAAAATGGAACTTTCAACTATCCGAAGGGCTAGGGGTGGCTAGAAAAGCTTTTATCTATTGGAGGTAAGGATGTCTTGATTAAGTCTGTGGTGCAGGATATTCCTGTGTACTCCATGGGGTGTTTTAAATTGCCTCATGGTCTTTCTGAACACCTAACTACGATGATCATAAAATTCTAGTGCGGGAGCAAACCTCATGAACGAAAGATGGCATGGGTGTCTTTGGATGTCATGGCCCAACCTAAGTCCATCGTAGGCTTGGGTTTCAGAGACTTAGAGCTTTTTAACTTAGCCCCGCTGCCAGACATGCATGGAGAATCCTTTAAGACTCAAATTCTCTAAGTGCCAGAATTCTTAAAGCAACTTATTTTCCAGATTCTTCGATTTAGAAGCTAACCTTGGGTCGCATCGCTCACAAATCTGGTGATCGATTATTGAAGGTCAGGATATTCTTTTCAGGGCCTAATTTGGAAAATTTGTGATCAAACAAAAACTGAAATTTGGGGCCGAAACTGGCTGCCATGAGAGGGATCGATGAGGCCCATCACTACACCTAATAATGTCAATGTCAATATGGTAAGTGAGGTTATTGAATCTACCTCAACATCATGGACGGAGGACACACTACAAAAAAGACACTTCCGTGACATTATGGCCCGAACGAAAACTTTTTGTCATGGATATGACACTTTCATGATAATAATTGTGAAAAAAACACGTATCATCATAGATATGGTGGGCTCCTATTTCTATGAAAAAAATCATGACATAAAATTGGCTTTTCTTCCTGGGTGGGCAGGAGATGCACTTGCATGACATTTTTTAGGCCGTCCATGACGTAAAATATCGTAGTAGAAGTGAAGGCAAGGAAATTTTCAGGGATTTCCCGATTACGGTGGGTAATCGGTGGGTGTTCGGGGCTGAGCGATGCAATGTGGTTTGCGCGTTTCTCTCGTACGTGTGGGTTTGTGCGAGGCGCTACCTAACTGAACCACATGGGTCAGCGCATCGGTGCCGGCGACCCGACAGAGATTTCTCCCGACCCACACACACCCATAACCCAGGACCAACCGTCGGCTCCACCACGCTTGCTGTCCACCAACATGCGCCAACACAGTCTTGACGTCACCATCGATGTCTCACCATGGCAAATGCTGCGAGGCCGGCTGGACCAAGACAAAGCAACCGCAGAGAGGGACCAGCAGTACTACAGCCACGTGGGAGGGAACAACCTCCACCAGCTCAAGTAGTTGCAGACCGGACGCAACAGCAGGAGCACACCAGACCAACTGCCCGCCCATGCCCATATAGGGCATGTCGTGCTCTCGCTGCCGTGCTGCAGCAGACGCGGCTCCGTAGCGGCCGTCCCCATCGTGAGATGCTCACCAGTCCAGCAGGAGGCAACCCGCCGGAGTCTAAACCGACCCTTCATGAACCAGATCAGGCTCAAATGGCCCAGATCAGGGCATGCAGGGCGCTGCAGGTCAACTCCCCAAACCAGCTGCCACCAGCACCAAGAATCAGCGCCGCCGCCTCGCCGCCATCCTGGCCTGGGCCAGAGGGCCGCTGACCGAGCAGCAGGAAGCCCTCCCAAGACGCGCGGCCGCGAGGGGATAAGAAGGGGCCGCCACCGCCGGCCGTGCAACGGCGCCGCACGAGCAACGCCCGGCCACACCCGCCAGTGTCGAGAGGGGGGAGGGGACTCTCGGAGACGGGGTCGGGTGGGGGGATGGGGCCATCCCGGTCGTCTTGCTCGGGGAGGCGACACCCGGGGGGGGGGGGTTGAGTGTGAATGACCTGGTATTTAGCTGCAAGGGCAATTCAAACTATTCAAAAGAAAAAAAAGCTCCAGGAGGGCAATTCTAGCGCTGGGAGTAGCATGAGTGTTGATTAGAGGGTTACAAATGAATCGATTAAGGCATGAGGGACAAGGTGAGCACGGGAGGAAGTTTTCCTAGGCTCGTAGGCGCAGACCGAGTCAAACTCAAGCTTCTACCAAGACAAATCCAAGTCCAACTTTGAAAGGCTTAGATGAGCCTGGCAAAGCCGAACCACGAGCTAGCTGGACTCTGCTTGTTTCAAACCAAGAACAAGAAACAAAATGTTGCCTGTCATTTTCATTAAGGAGAATATAGTTTACATACAAGAATTTGAGATGAAATCATATACCATTATCAATGCACCCCCTCCCCCCCCTCCCTCCCAACCCTAGCCACCCCCCGGCCTCACCCCCTCCCCCTCCCTTACTCGCTGCCGCCCGAGGCAGCTGCCGGGCAAGCCCGGGGCGCCAAGGATGGTGGCGGCGGGGCCTCGGCTGCCCTGCCTCTGCGTGGGGAGCCCCGGATCTGGAGCGGCGGCTCCATTGGTGAGGCACGGCAGGCTAGCAGCCATGCGGGCGGTGGATCTGACGTCCCGGCTGCGCGGGCGGCAGGATCCGGTGGTCGTTGGCGGCCGGCGGCGGCTTCTGCGATGGCCGGTGCGCGCGATCTGGCACCTCCCCTCCTCCCCTGTTCGGCGTGCGGGCTAGCCTGGTCGGGCCGCGCTTCCTTGGGTTGCCGGTTCTGTACAGGAGGCGCTGCTGGTGGCGGGGATCTAGTTCGGGCGAAATCCCTGGCCGGCCATGGCCGGCCGCATCGACGGCGACGCCTGAGGGCGCCGTTCCCCTCCTTGGAGGCGTCGGTATGGACTGATCCCCTCACTTCCCCTTCCCCTAGGTCTCCCGGGCGAAAGCCCTAACTTTGTTGGGCGGCGGCGGCGCTCACGGCGTCGTTCCCTTCTTGAAGGCGCCGCTTTGGGAACTTTGGGGCTGGGTGGCGCTTGTGGGTGGTGGGCGACGGCAGTGGTGCGGCCCTATCCTAGCATGGATCTGTGTCCGTTGCTTGGAGATGGACTCGCGTAGGTGGAGGTCGTCGTTTGGCGTCATGGTGGCGTCGATGGCGGAGGCACCTGCCAAGGCTGGCACCTCAATCTGCTCTGAAGATGAACCAGTGGAAGATGGCGACGGCGACACATGTGAGTGCGTCCGACCGGTTTGTGCCCCGGACCCGGTATGTGGCTCGGTCGGGGCCTCCGGCTTTAGATGTTAGGCTTAGGTGAGAGGTCTGGGTATTTGGCCCAGCTTGCACCCCTTCATCATATGGATAGGAGTAGCGGCAGATGTTGCCAAGATGGCGGATTGAGTCATATTGTTGTACTACTTTGTAAGGTCCTCGAGAATAATCAATAAAATGGCCGCATGCATCTCCCAGATGCAGAGGCCGGGGGTCATCCTCCTTTTCTAAAAAAAAAATACAAGAATTTGAGATAGGAGAAACAACAAGAACTAATTCTTGTCACCTCAAGACATCACCAACTTCTAGAACTACTCTTCCCTAATCTGTAATCTCCTGCACCGGCGCACGAGCAACACAAGCACTCGAGGCAGACAGTGTTTAACTTCCTTTTTTCACACTGTGGGCTAGTGACGGTAGCTACATTTTTTCCAGGGCCTCTCAATCCAATTACCATTCACCTCGCGGGAAATAGATCTTCAATTCATTTGGTATAGGAAGAACAAAGAAGGATGTAGATCATACCGTGGTGGCCAGGGTGCTTATTGTTTCATGTATTGCAAGAGAAGTTGTATCTTGGGGGCTATATATATATATATAGGGAGAGATCTGAGCATGTAATTGCCATGTGAAGACCTAGCAAAATACTACCTCCGTTCCTAAATGTAAGTCTTTTTAGATATTTCACTAGGAGACTACATACGAAACAAAATGAATGAATCTACACTCTAAAACATGTCTATATACATTTGTATGTAGTCTTTTAGTGGAACCTCTAAAAAGACTTATATTTAGGAACGGAGGGAGTATTATGTAACCTACAGGTATAAACTTCGTGAGAGATGTTCTTTCAGCCCCCGCGTCGTCCCCGTGTCGGGCGACTCGGGTGGCGCCCCAAACCAGCCGCCGGGGGCGCATCTTCCTCATCCCCTCCCTCCTCCGCCGCCGGGGGACGCCGCCGGTCTAAGCCCGGGGGCCGACGGCGGTGGCGGAGGACATTGCCTCTCTCCCGCAGATCTGGGGTTGCGCGGGGCCCCGATTCATGTGGAGGCGCGACCGATCTAGTCGGCAACGGCGATGGCTGTGGCGTGGCGGCGGCGGAGGCGGCGCGGGCTGCGGGCGCGGTGGCCAGCCCTTCGGGCCACGGCGGCGGCGCTGCGACCGGCGGCGGCGGCGTGGAGGACATGGTGGTCTCGTCGGCGGCACCTTCGGTCAGATCTGACCGGTGCAGTCGGCGGTGGTGGTCATCTTTTCCGTCAGAGGTGGTCGGCCTGCGGCTGGGTGGTCGGATCTCGAGATTCGACATCTAGTCCCGGCCACGAGTCGGGGAGACATAGTTGCCGGTGAAAACCGGGCCGTTGGCGGGCGATGGCGGCGTTTTGCGCCGTTACCTTGATGAAGGCATCGTCGTGCAACTGCTGTCGACCCACTCGTGCTGCTCCGGGGGAAACCCTAAGATCTGGTCTTCCAGATCGGACGATGGCGGTACTATGGTGCCGTTTCTTTCTTGGGAGCATCGTTTGTGAAGCAGCGCTGGAAGACAGAGGCATGAGGTGGACCGGCTTCGTCTTGCACGAAGCTTCGGTGGAGCTGTCAAGTCATGCCTGACCGACAGGTGCTACGCTGAGTCATGCCTGGTTGGCAGGTGCTACGCACGACAGATCTTCCAGAGTCTTCGCGTCTGGGCAGATGAGTGCAGGACGGTGGCGCCGTTGGGCGCCGTGGTGGTGTCGACGGATGTTCGGTCTGGCAAGGATGATGCGGATATCTCTCCTGAAGATGGGTCAATGGTCCGATGATAAGGGCGGCTTTAGGTAGGCTGCACCGGTTGTTGGTCCCGATACGTTATGTGGATGGATTGGCGACGACACTGGTTTTAGATATGAGGAGTGAGAGCACTCCACATTATCGAGTTTGTAGGTGTGAGTGGTGGCTTCGTCTGAATTGATGTATGTTCTTATCAGACCTTTGTGGAATAATTAATAAAGATGGCTGCATGCATCGATTGATGCAGAGGCCGGGGGTTCAACCTCCTTTTCTAGAAAAAAAAGGTACAAACTTCGCTCGTACATGTCTCAACCACTCGCAGCCAATGATACCAGTTCATTTACAAGCATTAGGATGCCGACACACAAACACACACCAGATGCATCATATTGTGAGGATGCTTCCTTGGGCGACAAAGTTGGTAAGTCATCCTAAAACTGGTATAAAAAATAGGATGATTCTTGAGTTCCCTGGTCAGGCGGCGGCCGTCGCCTCCATGGCCGGAGGGTCCATGTCAATTGGTCTCCGACGTGCTGTTAGGCGATGGTTGGCGCGGCTGCCGTGGATATATATGATCACCGTTCAGATTCTTTGTGGTGTGGCCCTTGGCCGTCCGGTGGCGCGTTGAGGGGTCGGTGAGGGGTGGCTGGAGGTCCTCTGTCGGCGTTCATGCAGTTGCACGCGTCTTCATGGTGCGGCTCCGTGGATCCAGTCAGCTTCAGAGTCAGGGTCACATGAATGCCAGTAAAAAATCATCCTGACTTTAGTCACGGACGATGACTGCGTCTTTGATGTCGTTTTCGAGACATTGTCATTGCGGCCTGCGCCACCTCGCTCGGGATGCTCCGGGGGAAACCCCAGATCTGGGTCTCCCGGGTCGGAGGCACCTTTGGTGTTGTTTTCCTTCCCGGGGGCATCGTTTTTCAGAAGGTGCTGGCTGGAGGGGCCAAGTAGTGAAGCGGTGTTGCATCTGCCGCATCGACGACGACGGGTATCGACTGGAGTCTCAGCGATGTACGCATGTGGATGGACGTGCAAATGGTGGTGGCAACGTCTAACGTCGTGATGGCAATAATTGGGCCAGGCAATGTCAATGTGTGGGTATCTACTTGAAGATGCGATGGCAAAAGATGGCAGCGGTAGATTCTACAATGTGTGCATGACGTGCACACTGAGGGTTGATCTGTTACACCGATTAATGCTCTCGGCTCGCCGTAGGATAGCTAGCTACAGAGGTCGTCGGAAATGCGACTTTGGGTTGATCCATGCATTTGTTTTGCCAGGCTATGTTGAATATTAATACAATAAAGATGGTTGTGTGCATCCTTGGATGCCTTTCAACCTCCTTTTCAAAGATGTTTCCGTATGGGCGCTCTACCTCCCTCTCTCTCTGTTATACAACTTTTAGAGACTAAGCCCATTTGACAAACTCAAAATTGATACCGGTTATTGGCTTGTTCATGGCGTATTTTCCTAATCTTGGCATGCACATGATGTCAAAACAAAAATTGCTCATGGGCAGAGCCGGGGCAGCGGCCCTGCAGGTGGTTGCGCGGTGCTCATGGGCAGAGCCCGTGTCTTGGTGCTACCCGGTGGCCATGGCCGTGTGGGCGGCATGGTAGCCGGGGTCTGACGATCCGTGACGATGAGTGTTGGTCGGGGTGTAAACCTATTCTATCTTCGGACGGACCGGCGGTGGCGAAGCTCGTTCCCTTTTTGAAGGCGTCGTCGCGGCTCTCACCGCCCTCGTGTTGCTCCAGGGGAAATTCTGATCCTCGGATCTGGCGGTGGCAGCGCTCCGGTGTCGTTTCCTTCCTGAAGGCGCCATCTTGGAGCCCACGGTTCGTCGTATGCGGCTTTATTTCTTCGCGGTGGCATGTTCCCGGTCAAGCACCGGCTGCTCTTGGGTGTGTTGTTGCGATAAGCGCCTATGTATCCTGCCTTGGGTGTGTGCGTGTGTTGGGGTGGCGTGCGTTTGTACCGGGTTATTGTTGATCGTTGCTTTATATATAAAGCGGGGCGAAAGCCTTTTTCGGTAAACAAAAATTGCTTCCCTGGTCATCTTGTCCTTTAAACTTCATTATTTTACTGAGATGTTTATGAAACAGATGGCTACCAGTACTAAACAGAAACCTTACCTTTTTGCATCCATAAAAAAATCATTTGATTAAGCATAGAGAAATTATGATACAGTGGGTACTACTTCCAGAGAGTCCTCCAAATGATGGTGCCTAGGCATAGGATACGTACCCTGGACATACACTGAAGCACTGGAAAAATTAGTAAGGTGCAGTGTAAAAACGTATTAGCTAGGCCACAGCTGAGGCGGAAGGAGTGGAAGCAGTCAGCGGAGACGCAACAGTCGGTGGAGGAGCAGATGAATAGGCGAAGGCGACGGGGTGGTGGATTGATGGAAATTGGCGGTGGCTCTAGCATGCGGCACATCGCGTCTTGGGGTTGAGATCCGAACACGAGCTCGTACCACGGTGCAAGAGAGATGGACGAGCCGCGCAGATGAGGGACTGGCTATGCTCGCAATTCGTGTGAGCAGAACTCAAGCTTTGACTAAGCCGAGTCCTAGCCCAGTTTTGTGAGCTTTGAGGAGCCTGGACGAGCCAAGCCACGCGCCTTGTCCGCCAGCCATGTTTCCCGAGCAAGTGTTTAGCTTTCATTTTTCACAATGTGTGAAAGTGATACTAGCTACATTTTCCCGGATGCCTCCCAATCTTGAACTCATATGCCCTAGGAGAAGAACAAATGAGCATGTAGACCATACCGTGGTGGCTAGGGTATGAATGGTAACATCCATGCATTTCATGAGATGTTGTATCTCGAGGATTATATAGAGAGAGCTCATGTGCTACCTACAAATCTTGTACCCTTCTGTTTAAAGCTTTAATTTCCTGGCTTTTAGAGCTCTCAACGTGTTAATGACGCAATCGACTCGCTTACAAGCATTGGGGTGCCCTCACAAGAAAAAAAACATGAGGTGCAAGACACTGATGATGCTTCCTTACAACCCCACGACAAGCATGCATGGTTAGCCATCTCAAAACTGATGTATTGTCTTCCTTACAAACTGATGAGTATCTATCTGTACAACAGCCTTTTTAATCCTCTTAACTCCATTATTGCAGCACTGTCAAACTAATTTCGTGGAAAAATTCAAAAAAATTTGTGTGAGGGAATTTATGCACTTTTTCAGTTAAGAAAACATTTATACTTGTTGAGAGAAAGAATCTGATTAAAGATGAAACGGACATCGGATAACTTTATGAGCTTTGATTAATACTAGTATAAACGTATGAGTATCCTAATCAAAGATGAAACTCACGGGCGCGCGATTGATGCAGGATTGATCACGGGCGCGCGATCAATACGTGTTCTTCATTGGACGATTTATTTAGCTGGGAAGAGAGCAAGGTGCTGATTGATGCAGTAAGTAAATGTTCATGCTTGCAGTGAATGTACCATACACATCTTCTCCAATGAGCAGGATGTTTACTATATTGTTATCAGTGGATTGGTTGAATATATGTCCACAATACACCTTAACTTCTTCACTTGGATGCTGTAGACTTGTATGGTGACGACAGAATTCAATACCGTTGAGTTGCAAATTTAGACTGGCATGTTGACATTTACGGCTAAGCTAGCGGCAATCAATCCGCCCTTGCCAGCGAATCCAAGCTCGTTGTCTTTTTGATAATACTTTGTTCACCTTGATTTCTTCCTCGAGCTAGTGGTATTGTGGCATGAAGATTTTGCTGCTTGTCTTTTGTTGGACATTTTAGGTCCTCGACAGACAATGCACCGCTGCATGATTCTTGACGAGCAAGAATGATTCTTGCTGTAGTTAGGTTATTCCCAATACCTCACAATCCTGTATTATCATACGCGTGTACGTGACCAATGTTAATTAGATTTTTTGCAAAAATAAAATAAGGCCAAGGTTAATCTCCCTGTTTGCAAGGACACTCAAGCGTCTAAGCTTGGGGATGCCCCGGAAGGCATCACATCTTTCTTCAACAAATATCGGTATGTTTTCGGATTCGTTTCATTCATGTGATATGTGCAAATCTTGGAGCGTCTTTTGTGTTTAGTTTTCACTTTTCTTTTATGCACCATGCTGGTATGAGATAGTCCATGGTTGATTTATAGAATGTTCATTGCACTTCACTTATATCTTTTGAGTATGGCTTTATAGAATGCTTCATGTGCTTCACTTATATCATTTGAAGTTTGGATTGCCTGTTTCTCTTCACATAGAAAACCGTTATTTGTAGAATGCTCTTTTGCTTCACTTATATTTATTAGAGCATGGTCTTTTGTTGGACATTTTAGGTCCTCGACAGACAATGCACCGCTGCATGATTCTTGACGAGCAAGAATGATTCTTGCTGTAGTTAGGTTATTCCCAATACCTCACAATCCTGTATTATCATACGCGTGTACGTGACCAATGTTAATTAGATTTTTTGCAAAAATAAAATAAGGCCAAGGTTAATCTCCCTGTTTGCAAGGAGACTCAAGCGTCTAAGCTTGGGGATGCCCCGGAAGGCATCACATCTTTCTTCAACAAATATCGGTATGTTTTCGGATTGGTTTCATTCATGTGATATGTGCAAATCTTGGAGCGTCTTTTGTGTTTAGTTTTCACTTTTCTTTTATGCACCATGCTGGTATGAGATAGTCCATGGTTGATTTATAGAATGTTCATTGCACTTCACTTATATCTTTTGAGTATGGCTTTATAGAATGCTTCATGTGCTTCACTTATATCATTTGAAGTTTGGATTGCCTGTTTCTCTTCACATAGAAAACCGTTATTTGTAGAATGCTCTTTTGCTTCACTTATATTTATTAGAGCATGGTCTTTTGTAGAAAGAATTAAACTCTCTTGCTTCACTTATATCTATTTAGAGAGTCAACAGGAATTGGTTATTTGCATGGTTAGTCATAAAATCCTACATAAAACTTAGGGATCACTGAATATGACATGTTTGATTGCTTGCAATAGTTTTGCGATATAGAGATAATAATATGTGGGAGGTACTAGTGGATGATCGTGTTTAGTAAGATATTGGTGTTAAGGTTTGTGATTCCCGAAGCATGCACGTATAGTCTCCCGTTATGCTAGGAAGTTGGAGCACAATTTATCCTTGATTGTCTATCTTTGTGCGAAGGTCGGGGGCGCGCGATGGTTAACTCCTACCAACCTCCCCCCTAGGAGCATGCGTAGTAATACTTTGCTTCGAGAGAGCTAATAAAACTTTTGCAATAAGTATGTGAGTTCTTTATGACTAATGTGAGTCCATGGATTATACGCAGTCTTACCTTTCCGCAATTTGCTAGCCTCTACGGTACCGTGCATTGCCCTTTCTCACCTCGAGAGTCGGTGCAAACTTCGCCGGTGCATCCAAACCCCGTGATATGATACGCTCTATCACACATAAGTCTTATTATATCTTCCTCAAAACAGCCACCATATCTACCTATTATGGCATTTCCATAGCCATTCCGAGATATATTGCCATGCAACTTCCACCGCCTCCGTTTTGATGACTTGAGCATTCATTGTCATATTGCATTACATGATCGTAAGATAGCTAGCATGATGTTTTCATGGCTTGTCCGTTTTTTGATATCTTTGCTACGCTAGATCATTGCATTCATATAGAGTCATACTTTGTTTTAATATTGAGTTGTAAGTAAAAAGAAGTGTGATGATCATCATTATTCATTATTAGAGCATGCCCCAATGATGAAAGGATGATGGAAACTATGATTCCCCCACAAGTCGGGATGAGGCTCCGGACAAAGAAAGAAAAAAAAATAGAAAAATAGAAAAAAAGGAAAAGAAAAAAAGAAAAGAAAGAAAATAAATGAAAGAAGTAGAAGGGGGCATGCTAATTCCACACTTGTGCTCAAAGTCGCACCATGTTTTTCATATAGAGAGTCTCCTGTGTTGTCACTTTCATATACTAGTGGGAATTTTTCATTATAGAGTTAGATGCATACCCACTTAGTTTTCATATTGAGCTTTCATACACTTATAGCTCTTAGTGCATCCGTTGCATGGCAATCCCTACTCCTCGCATTGATATCTATTGATGGGCATCTCCATAGTCCGTTGATACGCTGAGTTAATGCGAGACTTTCTTCTCCACTTTTACCCCTTTGAAACCTACCACCGCATTCTATTCCACCCATAGCGCTATATCCATGGCTTGCGCTCATGTATTGCATGAGAGTTGAAAATGCTGAAGCGCATTAAAAAGTGTGAATCAATTGCTTGGCTGACACCGGGGTAGTACATGATTTATACTTTGTGTTAAGAAGACAGAGCATGACAAGGCTACATGATTTTGTAGGGATAACGTTCTTTAGCCTTGATATTTTGAAAGACATGATTGTTTGTTGGGATGCCTGAGTATTAAAGTCTTTATGTCAAAACTATACTATTGCTTTGAATCACTTGTGTCTTAATATTCATGCCATGATTAGATATATGATCAAGATTATGCTAGGTAGCATTCCACATCAAAAATTATCTTTTTATCATTTACCTACTCGAGGACGAGCATGAATTAAGCTTGGAGATGCTGATACGTCTCCGTCGTATCTATAATTTTTGATTGTTTCATGCCAATATTATACAACTTTCACATATTTTTGGCAACATTTTATATCATTTATTGTACTAACCTATTGATCCAGTGCCCAGTGCCAGTTCCTGTTTGTTGCATGTTTTTTGTTTCGCAGAATTACCATATCAAACGAAGTCCAAACGCGATAAAAATTTACGGAGATTTTTTTTGGAATATTTGTGAATTTTGAGAAGTGGAATCAACACAAACGGAGGCCCACAACCCCCACGATACATCAGGGCGCGGCCAGGGGGCCCAACCGCGGCCTGGTGGGTGCTGCCAACCTCGTACGTCGGTTGGAGCGCTCCTTCGGGCGCAAGGAAGCTAATTTTTGGATAAAAATCCCCTCAAAATTTCAGCCCGATCGGAGTTACGGATCTCCGGGAATATAAGAAATGGTTTTCGGCCAGAAAACAGGAACGTGAAACAGAAGAGAACAGAGAGGGAGATCCAATCTAGGAGGGGCTCCTGCCCCTCCGCCGCCATGGCGGCCATGGACCAGAGGGGGAACTCTCCTCCCATCTAGGGGGGAGGCCAAGGAAGAAGAAGAAGGAGGGGGGGGGGGGGGGCTCTCTCCCCCTCTCTCCCAGTGGCGCCGGGACGCCGCCGGGGCAAGCATCGTGACGGCGATCTACTCCAACAACTTCGCCGCCGTCAACACCAACTCTCTCTCCCTCTATGCAGCGGTGTAACTCCCCTTCTCCCCGCTGTAATCTTTACTTAAACATGGTGCCCAACTCCATATACTATTTACCAATGATATATGGCTATCCTATGATGTTTGAGTAGATCCGCTTTGTCCTATGGGCTAATTGATAATCATGGTTGGTATGATTGTATATTTTATTATGGTGCTGTCCTACGGTGCCCTCCGTCTCGCGCAAACGTGAGTGATCCTCGCTGTAGGGTGTTGCAATGTGTTCATGATTTGCCTATGGTGGGTTGCTTGAGTGACAGAAGCATAAACCCGAGTAGGTGGGTTGTTGCATATGTGAGTAAAGAGGACTTGATACTTAATGCTATGGTTGGGTTTTACCTTAATGATCTTTAGTAGTTGCGGATGCTTGCTAGAGTTCCAATCATAAGTGCATATGATCTAAGTAGAGAAAATATGTTAGCTCATGCCCCTCCCTCATGTAAATTGCAAGAATGATTATCGGTCTAGTTATCAATTGCCTAGGGACAAATAACCTTCTTGATTAACAAAAGCTTTCTACTAAACAACTAACTCTTATTATCTTGCTTTTTACTCGTATTTTTATTTCCCGCAAAGTACTTCTAGTTTTATTCGTGCAAACTATCCTATCACCTACAAAGTAGTTTCATACTTGTTCTAGGTAAAGCAAACGTTAAAGTATGCGTAGAGTTGTATCGGTGGTCGATAGAACTTGAGGAAATATTTGTTCTACCTTTAGCTCCTCGTTGGGTTCGACACTCTTATTTATCGAAAAAGGCTACAAACGATCCCCTACACTTGTGGGTTATCAGCGTGCCCAGGGGGGGTCGGCGCGCCCTGATGGCTTGTCCCTCGCTGGTGGCCCTCCTACCCCCGTTCTCTGGCCTATAAATTCACATATATTCCAAAAACCCTAGAGGGCATCCCGAAACATTTTTTTCGCCGCTGCAAGTCTCTGTTCCACCGCAATCCCATCTGGAGCTCCGTTCCGACACACTGCCGGAGGGGGGATCGATCACGGAGGGCCTCTTCATCAACCTTGCTGCCCTTATGATGATGTGTGAGTAGTTCACCACAGACCTACGGGTCCGTAGTTAGTACCATAGTTTTAAATAGCCGGCTATAGCCCGGCTATAGCCCCGCTATAGCCTTTGGCACATGCTGCGGCTAAGTGCATTAGCCCAGCTATGTAGTGTTAGAACTTTTAAATAGCCGGCTATAGCCAGGCTATAGCCAGGCTATAGCTGTTTTCACAGGGTGCGGCTATTTGGCTTAGCCGGCTATTTAAAACTTTGGTTAGTACCTAGATGGCTATCTCTCTCTCTTTTGATCTTCAATACAATGATCATCACATCTTCGCTTTGATCTATCCGATGTAATTCTTTTGTACAGTGCGTTTGTTGGGATCCGATGAATTGTGGGTTTATGTTTCAGATTGTTCATGAAAAGTATTTGAGTCACCTCTGAATATTATGATTCTTATATGCATGATCATTATAGCTTCGTAAATCTCTCCAATCTATTGAAATAGTTTTGCCAACTAGATTGAAATTTCTTCAGTGAGAGGGGTGCGTTGTAGTGGGTTCAATCTGGCGGTGCTCTATATCCCAGTGACAGAATGGGACAAGACACATCTTTGTATTGTTTCCACTAAGGATAAAACGATGGGGTTAGTTCATATTAATTGAATTCTCTTTGTCTACATCATGTCAATGTTCTCCAACCATTACTCTGTTTTTATTTAATACTCTAGATACATGCTGGATAGCGGTCGATGGGTGGAGTAATAGTAATAGGTGCAGGCAGTAGTCGACCTATTTGCTTATGGACGTGATGCATATATATACATGACCATTGCCGTGAATATCACATAACTATGCACTTTTCTATCAATTGCCTAACAATAATTTGTTTACCAACCGTATATTGCCTACATGAGAGATGCCGCTAAGGAAAACTATGGCCCCCGGGTTTATTCACTTATATATTTACAAACACTTCCATTACCTTGCTGCCATCATTTATCTTTTATTTTATTTTGCAATTTACAATTATCTACTATTATCTACACACTTCACTTGTTTGCAAATAACGAGATCAAGGGGATTGAGAACACTCTTGCCGCGTTGGGTGCAAGTGTTTGCTATTTTGTGTGCAGCCGCTGAAGACGGTTGTTAATCGATATTCTTATTGGTTCGATAAACCTTGGTTCTTAACTCAAGGAAATACTTATCCGTATTGTCCTGCAATTACCCGTTTCTCTTCACAGAAAACCCAACGCAGATCACAAGTATCATGGAGCGATAGTGAGCGGACGGTACTACCGCTTATAAGCGGTACTAGCGCTCGTACTACCGTTCAACTACCGTGCAACCCGACACGAAAAGTCGAGCCCCTAGACGCAGCGGTAGTACGCGTGGTACTAGGCAGATGTAGTGTTGCTTATAAGCGATACTACCGCTGCCCAAAGCGGTACTACCGCTTGGGGCCTTCCAAGCCAATGCAGAGATAACAAAAGGAGCAACTCCATTGAAGCAGGAAAGGAGCAAGGGTGCAAATGCAAATGTGTGCGTGTTGATTTCATCATAACCTTTTCGAAGCAGACCCACTTTTACTAGTACAGTTTCCCTACGACTCAAATCCAGCAAAAAAGAATCGTCTTGTGCCATATAATAGATCATCTGAAATGCTCAATGCACACGATTAGTCCGTAAAATCATTGTCATCAATCACCAAAACCATTAAGGGAGAAGTATGTCATGACAGCTTACCCTACAACAACCCATTTCACACTACTTCCCCATTTTCCTTTTTTTTCCTGGTTTTATCTCTCTTTTCGTGTTACTTTATTTTATCTGATTTTTTATTTTTTCTTTTCAGATCTTTTGTCTTTTCTGTTTTATTTCTTTTCTTAATTTTCCCTTTCTTTTATTTTTTTCTTTTCCTTTTTTCGTGACCATATTTAAATTTTGTGAACATATTTTCTAAAATCGTGAATAATTTTTGAAAATCATGCATATTTTTGAACTAGTGAGCATATTTGAAAATGTGCACATTTTTCAAACGTGCTAACATTTTATAAAACCGTGAACATATTGTAAATTCACGAACATTTTGAAATTGTGATTATCTTTTCAAATCCACGAACATTGTTTTTGAATCAGTATTCATTTTCTAAAGCGACGAACATTTTTCTGAAAGTGGGGGAGCAATTTTTGTAATTCATGAACATTTTATGCGAATTTTTTTAAAATTCATGAACAATTTTTGAATCAGCAAGCATTTTTGTAATTCATGAACAGTTTTGAAATTGTGTGAACATTTATAAAAATTCATTAACAATTTTTAAGTTGCTAACATGTTTTGAATACACCAACATTTTTGAATATGCGAACATTTTCTGTAAAATCACGAACATTTTTTTGAATCCGTGAACATTTTACGATTTTTTGATTTTTAAAAATGCACAACTTTTAAAATTTCGAAACTTTTTGAAATAGAAAATTATTTAAAATAGAAATGAACAAAAACGAAATTAAGAAAACCAAGCACGCCATACACGGGCCAACCCAAAAGGGCGTGCCGTATAGGAGGTCCCGTTTTTTAGCGTTGATTTGGAGAAGGAAAAAGAACTAAACTAGGCACGTCGGGTTAGGTGTCCCACTTGGTTAATACATTTGCACTTAACCAGGTGTTCAGGATTTCAAATCACGTTCCTGAATATTTTTTGAGTTTTTAACTGAAAAGAAAAAGAGTAACTGGGCCGGGCCCAGACCGGAGGAGGGGGGGGGGGTGCTGAATAGGACCGGCCAGTACGTACACAACGAGTATAGTGGGTGACGTATTTTCAAAAAAGAGCATCCTACACATTATTGTGAAGGGATATGAGATCTCATCCGTTAATATGTTTAGGGGTTGTTCCGAAGCAAAAGTGAAATATCATTTGATTAAGCATATAGCAGCTATGCGATGGCGAGTACAACTTTCACACAGTTGTATACATGTGTTTGATTAACATGGTTGTTCAGTTGTTCCCATGATCCCACCAGGTAGAGAAAGTGGAGAAAATCCCTCAAAAAAAAGTGGAGAAACGGTCAGTGATGATGAGAAGAACCGCAGGCCACGGTGTTGGAGTGTCTACGGACGATGGAGTGGCTACGATAAGGGGAAGGGCAGTGATTAACGGCGTGGTGGTGGCTGGTGGAAGAGGGGATTGACGGGATGAGAGCGGGCGGTGGAGTAGAGACAGCGGCGGTGATCTAGCATGCGGCGCGTCCCGTGCAGGGGTTAGAATCAGGAAAAGAGCTCGTGCGCCTGTGAATAAACGAGCACATGGAGTTTTGGAGCTCGCGTACAGTCATCATCAAACTCATTCTTTGACAAGCAAAATGAGTCCAATCCCGATGTTGTGAGGTTTCACAAGCCTAGGCGAGCCAAGTCATGAGCCGGCCATCAAGGGGATGAACCCTACCTCTGCTCCTGGCCCGGATGGCCTCCCCATGAAGTTCTTTCAGACCTTCTGGGATGTGATTAAGCCGGAGGTGATGGCCCTGTTCGAGGAATTCTATGTGGGCGCCATCGACTTCTCCCGCCTCAATTATGGGCTCATCACCCTCATCCCCAAGGTGGCGGGGGCCTCCGACATCCACCAGTTCCGACCGATCACGGTGATCAACGTGATCTTCCGTATTCTGGCGAAAGGGTACGCCAATAGGGTGACCCTTCTAGCTGACCGTATCACCCATCCTAATCAATCGGCCTTCATCCACGGCCGGTATATTTTGGATGGCGTCCTGGTCTTTCATGAGGTCCTGCACGAGGTGCGCACTAGGTGACAACGTGCAGTCTTCTTGAAGATCGACTTTCACAAGGCCTACGACACCGTCTCCTGGGCCTTCTTGCGGGAAGTACTTCTCCGCAAAGTCTTTGATGACCGATGGGTCACCCGGGTTATGCAGATGGTCTCATCTGGTCGGACCGCAGTTAACATCAACGGGGAGGCCGGCCCTTACTTCCCCACTCTCTGTGGGGTTAGGCAGGGAGACCCCTTCTCCCCCTTCTTGTTCAACATGGTGGTCGACGCCCTTGCCACTATCCTAGATAAGGCTAAGGTGGCGGGTCATATTCGCGGGGTGGTCCCCCATTTGGTGGGAGGGGGAGGGGTCTCCCTCCTACAATATGCCGATGACACCATCATTATGGTGGAAGGCTCTGATGAGGACATATCCAACCTTAAGTTCCTGCTCCTGTGCTTCCAGCAGATGTCTGGGCTTAAAATCAACTTCGACAAGAGTGAAGTTATGATCCTTGGATATTCTCTGGAGGAGTCCCAGCTCATTGCTGACCGCCTCAATTGCCAGCTCGGGTCCTTCCCCACTTCTTACCTGGGGGTTCCCATTAGTGATTCGCGCCTCTCCGTCGCGGAGTTGCGACCTACGGTGTCTAAGCTTCAGCACCGGATCGAGCCGTGGCAGGGCAGATGGCTGTCCAAGGCAACCAGGACCGTACTCATCAACTCCTCGCTGTCCAGCCTCCTCCTGTTTCTGATGAGCTTCTATAGTCTCCATGAGACCCTTCACCACGAGATTGCCAAGTACCAGTCTAGATTTTACTGGGCTGGCGAGGGCGATAAGAAGAAATATCATATGGTCAGCTGGCCCGATATATGCAAGCCTCGCGACCAGGGGGGGTCTGGGGATCATGTCGTCCAAACGCATAAACATCGCGCTGCTGACCAAATGGCTGTGGAGAATAGCCAATGGAGACGGTGGTCTTTGGCTTGACATCATTAGGAACAAATACCTTCGGGGACAGCCGCTGGCCTTTTGCCAACGCTCCGGAGGATCCCAGTTCTGGCAGTCCGTCATCCAGTTGCTCCCGGTCCTCCGCATTGGCTCTTCCATCTCGATTGGGTCCGGTTCCGCTACGTTATTCTGGTACGATAGATGGGCGGGTGACGCACCCTTTGCTGCCCGCTTCCCGGACCTCTTCTCCATCGCGGTGGAGCCTAGAGTTTCTGTCGAGGTCGCCCTTTCGGATCTAGGGCGCCTCGCATTCCGCCGCCCCTTCGGCCCCCCAGATGTTGCTGCCTGGGATGACATGCTCGAGTGCATCACCCTCCACCTCCCCGACGTTGACAGTGTTTCGGACCGCATATCTTGGCGCCTGGAGCCCTCGGGCCGCTTCTCCACTAAGTCTCTATACCAGGCCATCGCCCCGTCGACGGCCCCAGATGCTATCACGGCTATCTGGGCCATCAAACTGCCGCTCAAGATCAGGATCTTCTTGTGGCAGTGGATTAGGGGTCGGGTACCATATGGGGTGGAGGTGCTCAAACGTAATGGTCCTGGGGATGGGATGTGCCCCTTATGCGACACGGTGGAGGACTCGAACCACATATTCTTTGCGTGTGTCACGGCCCAATTCCTTTGGAGTTGCTTTCGTGAAGCCGTTGGCGGTCATTGGTGCCATACCAATGTCCCTGACCTCTTCGCGGAGATCTAGTCTGCCCCCCCCGTCGGCCCACCACATTAGGTGGCTGACCATAGGGGTGCTAGTGTGGACTCTCTGGACGGTCCGCAATAAGCTTGTGATTCAGCGTGTTCCCCTTCGACGTTCCACTGACGCTGTCTTTAAAATGTGTTGTTTCCTGCAGCTCTGGCGGCCGCTTAGCCGCCCCTCCGACCGAGACGCCATCAACACCATCATCGCCGACCTCCGCTCGATGGCGCTTCGTCTGGCACCCCCGCTTCCGCCGCCTCCTCCCGAGCCTGATTAGCCTGTTATGGCTGCCCCACCCTGTGCTGGGTCTGGGCGTGTGTGTTTTTAGGGCTTGTTGAGATGTGCCCTCAGCAGAACCCTTTATTGTTGTCTTGTGCTACTTCTGTGTGTGTGTGGGTTGAACTTATGTTGAGCTGGATGATTTCCATGAAAAAAATTGATGTTTCTGCTTGACAGGACCTGGGATATAGATGCAATTTTTGGACATTTGAAAAGAAGGTAGCCGGGGGCACCTACACCCGTGTCCGCTTGGACAGAGGCCTAGCAACACTGGCATGGAGCATGCTTTTTCCGAACTCAGTCGTCATCCATCGTGTTTCGGCCTGTTCCGACCACTCTATGCTCCAACTCTGCTTGGATGAGAACGATAGAAGATCATTTACTACTCATATGTTCTGTTATGAATCAATGTGGGAGTCCCATGATGAATTTGTTAAAGTTGTGGCTGATGCATGGAACTTTAGGGGACATGGTGAATTTTTCAATGATGTTAGAGAAAGACCTATAAGTTTGGCCGGGGATCTTGGCAGATGGGAGAAGAACTCTTTTGGTAATGTTTGCAAAAGGATCAAAGAGCTCAAGGCTGAGCTTGAGCGTCCTCGTAATCAGCCGGCCCAAGTTGAACCGGATCATTTGGACCTAATAATTACTGAAAATCTTGTTCACTTGTACCATAGGGAGGAATTGATGTGGAAGCAAGAATCTCAGGTCCAATGCCTCTCTGCGGGGGATAAAATACTCATTTTTTTTTCATTAGAGAGCTAACTTGAGGAGATGGAGAAATAGAATTAAGAGACTTATGAATGTGGCTGGAGAATTAATTGATGACCCGTCTTTAATGGAGGCCATGGCGACAAAGTTTTACACCAACTTCTTTACTTAATTTTTTTTAGAAAATGAGGAAGACCCCCGGCCTCTGCATCTGGGCGATGCATGTAGCCATTTTATTAATTATTCACAAAAGATCTTACAAAGTAATACAACAGTAAGACTGAAGCCACCGTCTAGGCAACATATGTCGCTACTTCTATATAGTTGATGAAGGGATGCTGATAGTCTGGGCCTAATACCAAACAGACCTCGCAGCCAAACCTAACATCTAAGACCTGAGGCCCCAACCAAGCC
Source organism: Elymus sibiricus (assembly GCA_039707655.1). Taxonomy (NCBI): domain Eukaryota; kingdom Viridiplantae; phylum Streptophyta; class Magnoliopsida; order Poales; family Poaceae; genus Elymus; species Elymus sibiricus. The sequence goes on from CM077671.1 coordinate 391,928,993, forward strand.
ACCTGCCGGGTATGGGGCACCCACCGGTCCGGCGCACACTCAGAGGGCGCCGCCGTCAACTGCCACCAATCCATCTTCAGAACTGTACTGACGCATCAACCTTGCCCGGTGTAGCTGCCGTCGACGCCACCACGACGCCAGACAGCATCGCCCTCCTGCGCGAGTCCATCTTCGCACATCAGACGCCTAATCTCCAGGGCGCCATGCCATCGAGATCCGTCGCCATCAATGTGTAGGATGAAGCACCGCTCCACCGAAGATGTCGTCCACTAGTCCCCCGAGCCCGTGTACACCTCCAAGATGACGCCCCCAAGGGGGAAACGACACAAGCGCGCCGCCGTCTTCTGATCTATCGATCTAGGGTTTCCCCCGGAGGTAGCAGATAGTGGTCTAGAACTTCTCCACGGCGATGTCTTCAAGAAGGGAACGACACCGTAGAGTGTCGCCATCGCCGGCCTTGGCATCTAGCCAAGAGCAGTTTTTCACTCAGGTATGTTCGGAGAACTCCATCCAGCTTCTTGTGCACGTGTCGCCGCCTTCTTTGCCGGAGACTAGATCAAAAGGATCCAACCGCCGCCGCCTGACCGGCCGCGACACCACCACGGTGCCAAAGCAGCCAGCTTTGCCAGGCCCACCACGCCAGCCTGCCGCCGCATACCAGATCCGTCAGCCCGCCAAAGCCCATCTGGGCCCGGCGAGATCCGGGATTCCGACCGCCGCTACAGGGGCGCCTCCCCTGCGGGAAGGCCGCGCCGCCATTGTCGCTGCCACCATGTCCGCCGCCGGGATCCCGGGGCACCGCGCCACCGAGTCACCGAAGTCCATGTCGCCGCCGCCATGGGAGGACGCCACCGCGCGCGAGGGAAGAAGACCCCGCCGCCGCCGTCACAGCCCACAGCCCGGGCTTCGCCGGCGTGAACTCGGGCAGCGGCGGGAGGGAGAGATCGGGGTGAGGTGCCGAGGGCCGGCGGCGCGGTTTCCCGCCGTGTCGCCTAGGGTTGGCGAAGGTTCTAGACATCTTCCCATCCAAAGTGTCACCGGAAATGAATGCACTCCTGTCTGCGCCATATACTCAAGAGGAGATTAAGTGTGCGTTGTTCCAGATGCCCCCTCTTAATGCGCTTGGCCCAGATGGTTTCCCAACAAAAACAAATCCATTGGGACGTGTACGGTTTAGAGGTTACTCATGCAGTGTTGCGGGTAGTGGTGGGTACTGATGGTGGTGAATCTACTATTAACACTATCTTGGTGTTAATCCCAAAGCCAAAGGTATATGATCCCTCCAGTCTTTCCCAATTCCGTCCTATTAGCATGCGCTATGTATTATATAAGATTGCCTCGAAGTTCTTGGCTACCGGTTAAAGAAAATCCTCCCTGAGATTATCGCTATAGAACTATCATCCTCTGTCCTTGGGCGCTTGATTACGGATAATATTATTTCAGCATAAGAATGTTTACACTTTATGGAGAGGAACAAAGCACAAATTCACAGGTCTTGTGCTCTGAAACTTGTTATGATGAAGGCTTACGACATATTTGAATGGGCTTACCTCAAAGAAATAATGATTAAACTGGGATTTTCTCAGCACTGGACATCAATAGTGATGAACACAGTGAGCTTTCTTCCTTCTCGAGTGATGTTTAATCGGAAAAAGCTGAATGAACTTAAATCAACCAGAGGTATCAGCCAACAGGGAGATCCTCTTTCACCTTATTTATTCTTAATAGCTGCAGAGGGTCTTTCATGCCCCCTTAAAACTTATGACCGGTCATCGCATCTTGGTGCTATCATAGTGGCTGTCAGGAACCTTCATGAACCACCTTTTTTGCTGATGACAACCTGCTGTTTTTTAAAGCAAGTAGAGAAGGGGCGGATGAAGCTCCAAACCTATTGGAAACTTATTGTAAGGCTTCACGTCAGAAAATTAACTCAGCAAAGGTTGTCCACAGATCATTAGGGACGAGATAAAAGACACGCTAAATGCGTAGAATGAGTCCTTAAGTGATAAATATATAGGTTTGCCATCTCATGTTGGAAAATAAAAAAAATGGAACTTTCAACTATCCGAAGGGCTAGGGGTGGCTAGAAAAGCTTTTATCTATTGGAGGTAAGGATGTCTTGATTAAGTCTGTGGTGCAGGATATTCCTGTGTACTCCATGGGGTGTTTTAAATTGCCTCATGGTCTTTCTGAACACCTAACTACGATGATCATAAAATTCTAGTGCGGGAGCAAACCTCATGAACGAAAGATGGCATGGGTGTCTTTGGATGTCATGGCCCAACCTAAGTCCATCGTAGGCTTGGGTTTCAGAGACTTAGAGCTTTTTAACTTAGCCCCGCTGCCAGACATGCATGGAGAATCCTTTAAGACTCAAATTCTCTAAGTGCCAGAATTCTTAAAGCAACTTATTTTCCAGATTCTTCGATTTAGAAGCTAACCTTGGGTCGCATCGCTCACAAATCTGGTGATCGATTATTGAAGGTCAGGATATTCTTTTCAGGGCCTAATTTGGAAAATTTGTGATCAAACAAAAACTGAAATTTGGGGCCGAAACTGGCTGCCATGAGAGGGATCGATGAGGCCCATCACTACACCTAATAATGTCAATGTCAATATGGTAAGTGAGGTTATTGAATCTACCTCAACATCATGGATGGAGGACACACTACAAAAAAGACACTTCCGTGACATTATGGCCCGAACGAAAGCTTTTTGTCATGGATATGACACTTTCATGATAATAATTGTGAAAAAAACACGTATCATCATAGATATGGTGGGCTCCTATTTCTATGAAAAAAATCATGACATAAAATTGGCTTTTCTTCCTGGGTGGGCAGGAGATGCACTTGCATGACATTTTTTAGGCCGTCCATGACGTAAAATATCGTAGTAGAAGTGAAGGCAAGGAAATTTTCAGGGATTTCCCGATTACGGTGGGCAATCGGTGGGTGTTCGGGGCTGAGCGATGCAATGTGGTTTGCGCGTTTCTCTCGTACGTGTGGGTTTGTGCGAGGCGCTACCTAACTGAACCACATGGGTCACCGCGTCGGTGCCGGCGACCCGACAGAGATTTCTCCCGACCCACACACACCCATAACCCAGGACCAACCGTCGGCTCCACCACGCTTGCTGTCCACCAACATGCGCCAACACAGTCTTGACGTCACCATCGATGTCTCACCATGGCAAATGCTGCGAGGCCGGCTGGACCAAGACAAAGCAACCGCAGAGAGGGACCAGCAGTACTGCAGCCACGTGGGAGGGAACAACCTCCACCAGCTCAAGTAGTTGCAGACCGGACGCAACAGTAGGAGCACACCAGACCAACTGCCCGCCCATGCCCATATAGGGCATGTCGTGCTCTCGCTACCGTGCTGCAGCAGACGCGGCTCCGTAGCGGCCGTCCCCATCGTGAGATGCTCACCAGTCCAGCAGGAGGCAACCCGCCGGAGTCTAAACCGACCCTTCATGAACCAGATCAGGCTCAAATGGCCCAGATCAGGGCATGCAGGGCGCTGCAGGTCAACTCCCCAAACCAGCTGCCACCAGCACCAAGAATCAGCGCCGCCGCCTCGCCGCCATCCTGGCCTGGGGCAGAGGGCCGCTGACCGAGCAGCAGGAAGCCCTCCCAAGACGCGCGACCGCGAGGGGATAAGAAGGGGCCGCCACCGCCGGCCGTGCAACGGCGCCGCACGAGCAACGCCCGGCCACACCCGCCAGTGTCGAGAGGGGGGAGGGGACTCTCGGAGACGGGGTCGGGTGGGGGGATGGGGCCATCCCGGTCGTCTTGCTCGGGGAGGCGACACCCGGGGGGGGGGGTTGAGTGTGAATGGCCTGGTATTTAGCTGCAAGGGCAATTCAAACTATTCAAAAGAAAAAAAAGCTCCAGGAGGGCAATTCTAGCGCTGGGAGTAGCATGAGTGTTGATTAGAGGGTTACAAATGAATCGATTAAGGCATGAGGGACAAGGTGAGCACGGGAGGAAGTTTTCCTAGGCTCGTAGGCGCAGACCGAGTCAAACTCAAGCTTCTACCAAGACAAATCCAAGTCCAACTTTGAAAGGCTTAGATGAGCCTGGCAAAGCCGAACCACGAGCTAGCTGGACTCTGCTTGTTTCAAACCAAGAACAAGAAACACAATGTTGCCTGTCATTTTCATTAAGGAGAATATAGTTTACATACAAGAATTTGAGATGAAATCATATACCATTATCAATGCACCCCCTCCCCCCCTCCCTCCCAACCCTAGCCACCCCCCGGCCTCACCCCCTCCCCCTCCCTTCCTCGCTGCCGCCCGAGGCAGCTGCCGGGCAAGCCCGGGGCGCCAAGGATGGTGGCGGCGGGGCCTCGGCTGCCCTGCCTCTGCGTGGGGAGCCCCGGATCTGGAGCGGCGGCTCCATTGGTGAGGCACGACAGGCTAGCAGCCGTGCGGGCGGTGGATCTGGCGTCCCGGCCGCGCAGGCGGCAGGATCCGGTGGTCGTTGGCGGCCGGCGGCGGCTTCTGCGATGGCCGGTGCGCGCGATCTGGCGCCTCCCCTCCTCCCCTGTTCGGCGTGCGGGCTAGCCTGGTCGGGCCGCGCTTCCTTGGGTCGCCGGTTCTGTACAGGAGGCGCTGCTGGTGGCGGGGATCTAGTTCGGGCGAAATCCCTGGCCGGCCATGGCCGGCCGCGTCGACGGCGACGCCTGAGGGCGCCGTTCCCCTCCTTGGAGGCGTCGGTATGGACTGATCCCCTCACTTCCCCTTCCCCTAGGTCTCCCGGGCGAAAGCCCTAACTTTGTTGGGCGGCGGCGGCGCTCACGGCGTCGTTCCCTTCTTGAAGGCGCCGCTTTGGGAACTTTGGGGCTGGGTGGCGCTTGTGGGTGGTGGGCGACGGCAGTGGTGCGGCCCTATCCTAGCATGGATCTGTGTCCGTTGCTTGGAGATGGACTCGCGTAGGTGGAGGTCGTCGTTTGGCGTCATGGTGGCGTCGATGGCGGAGGCACCTGCCAAGGCTGGCACCTCAATCTGCTCTGAAGATGAACCAGTGGAAGATGGCGACGGCGACACATGTGAGTGCGTCCGACCGGTTTGTGCCCCGGACCCGGTATGTGGCTCGGTCGGGGGAGTGGATGTACAAGCCCAACACCTGGGTTCGAATCCTTACGGAGGCGAATTTAGGTTCCTATTTATTCTTGAGGATCAGGCTCTCCTGATACTCACGCATTTATTGAGGACTAGGCTAGGCTTGGTGTGTAACCGAGACTAAAAATCCTAGTACTCATACTTAAAAGGCCGTATGCATCCCTAGTTGGTGCAGAGGCCGGGGAAGTGAAATTCTCCCCCAATTTTAGACGAATCAAAAAGAAAAAGGCTTCTACCCTGACACCCCGCGTCGCCCTCCTCTGGCGACATGGGGGGCGATTCCCAGCGACAGCCTCCACCCTTCCCTTCTCCTCCCTCGTCGCGCCGCCGCCTGAGGCGCCGCCGGCGAAGCCCGGGCGGGCTCCAGTGACGGCGGCGGCGGGGCGTTTCCCCAAGGCCTCTTCTTCCCTCTCGTCTTGGGAGCTTCTGGCGGCTGGAGGAGGGCCGCTGTAGTTCCAATCTGGACTTGCGGGCGCGGCGACCTGGGGGCGCGGGGCTCCGTGGCGGGCGCTGGATCGGGGCTGGCGGCGCTTGGATGCTCCGGCGCGAGGGCGTGGCTCTCCTCCCTCCCTGGTGGCGGCGGGGCTCCTGTCCGGCAGTTCCTGATCGTGGCACTGCGTGGATCCGGTGGCGGCGCTGCTCGTGGGAGTGGTGGGGTGGCTCAGCCCGGTGGTGTGCCCTGGCTGCAGCGACGGCTGGGCTGCCGATCCCCCGATCTGGATCTGGGTTGGTAGGGCTCGGCCAAAGGCTGCGGTCAACCATTTGCCTCGTCGGCTAACACGGCCTGGGGTTCTGGTCGACAGACTTCAAGCCATGGATGTTGGCAGGCAAGCGGCGGCGGGCTGGATCGGGGCGGCGTGGGGGCCTGCTGCCGTGTATAAAGGTGGTGGTCTTCGTGCTCTTCTCGCTTCCCGGCAACGTCCTGCATGATCGGTCCTCCTAGATCTGCTCATCGACGTGTTCCGGAACTGACGCCGGAAATCTTGCCCAGGATATCTGGTCGGATAGAATTCGGTCGTGCACGCTCATTTCAGCCTACGAGGTTCCATGAGGGCGTGGCACGAAGCTCTGTTGGTTGTTGACACCTTGGGACATGTCGGCTTCTCGATTTCCATGGTGAAGACAGCGGTGGAGAAGGTCATGGTGGCCAAGATCGGAGAATCAGTTAGATGGATGGAGCTTTGGAGGCGATGGAGTCAGCCAGGTGTGGATAACTCGCAGGAGCAGCAGTGATAAGGGGGGGCGGCAACACTGGCGGATTTCATTTTTGGTGGTACTTCTCGGGTGCCGAGTCGTGACTTTCAGGGTGAAAACCTAAGGTCTGACCTTCATTGGTTGTGCCTGGCGATTTCCTTGCTGAAGGAATTGTTTTGAGAGCGCGGACTTTTCTCCAGGGTGAAAACCTAAGATTTTGTATCGGGCAACGACGGCGCTTGTGCACTGTTCCCTTCTTGGAGGCGTTGCTTTTGGAGGCCTTTTATGTTTTCCGGGTGTTGTATTAGGTGGTGGTAGGTGTGCTGCTGTTGTGAGGAGTTGATCGCTGTGGCGGGACCTTTCTTTTTCATTTCTTTTTATTTTCTTTTTTGGCTGTGTGCATCCTAGATGTTTTTGTGACATCTTGTAGGTGCAGAGGCTGGGTGTAATTGGTATCTTCGTGATATTAATATATTCCCCTTTTCAAAAAAAAAAAATGTGGCTCGGTCGGGGCCTCCGGCTTTAGATGTTAGGCTTAGGTGAGAGGTCTGGGTATTTGGCCCAGCTTGCACCCCTTCATCATATGGATAGGAGTAGCGGCAGATGTTGCCAAGATGGCGGATTGAGTCATATTGTTGTACTACTTTGTAAGGTCCTCGAGAATAATCAATAAAATGGCCGCATGCATCTCCCAGATGCAGAGGCCGGGGGTCATCCTCCTTTTCTAAAAAAAAAATACAAGAATTTGAGATAGGAGAAACAACAAGAACTAATTCTTGTCACCTCAAGACATCACCAACTTCTAGAACTACTCTTCCCTAATCTGTAATCTCCTGCACCGGCGCACGAGCAACACAAGCACTCGAGGCAGACAGTGTTTAACTTCCTTTTTTCACACTGTGGGCTAGTGACGGTAGCTACATTTTTTCCAGGGCCTCTCAATCCAATTACCATTCACCTCGCGGGAAATAGATCTTCAATTCATTTGGTATATGAAGAACAAAGAAGCATGTAGATCATACCGTGGTGGCCAGGGTGCTTATTGTTTCATGTATTGCAAGAGAAGTTGTATCTTGGGGGCTATATATATATATATAGGGAGAGATCTGAGCATGTAATTGCCATGTGAAGACCTAGCAAAATACTACCTCCGTTCCTAAATGTAAGTCTTTTTAGATATTTCACTAGGAGACTACATACGAAACAAAATGAATGAATCTACACTCTAAAACATGTCTATATACATTTGTATGTAGTCTTTTAGTGGAACCTCTAAAAAGACTTATATTTAGGAACGGAGGGAGTATTATGTAACCTACAGGTATAAACTTCGTGAGAGATGTTCTTTCAGCCCCCGCGTCGTCCCCGTGTCGGGCGACTCGGGTGGCGCCCCAAACCAGCCGCCGGGGGCGCATCTTCCTCATCCCCTCCCTCCTCCGCCGCCGGGGGACGCCGCCGGTCTAAGCCCGGGGGCCGACGGCGGTGGCGGAGGACATTGCCTCTCTCCCGCAGATCTGGGGTTGCGCGGGGTCCCGATTCATGTGGAGGCGTGACCGATCTAGTCGGCAACGGCGATGGCTGTGGCGTGGCGGCGGCGGAGGCGGCGCGGGCTGCGGGCGCGGTGGCCAGCCCTTCGGGCCACGGCGGCGGCGCTGCGACCGGCGGCGGCGGCGTGGAGGACATGGTGGTCTCGTCGGCGGCACCTTCGGTCAGATCTGACCGGTGCAGTCGGCGGTGGTGGTCATCTTTTCCATCAGAGGTGGTCGGCCTGCGGCTGGGTGGTCGGATCTCGAGATTCGACATCTAGTCCCGGCCACGAGTCGGGGAGACATAGTTGCCGGTGAAAACCGGGCCGTTGGCGGGCGATGGCGGCGTTTTGCGCCGTTACCTTGATGAAGGCATCGTCGTGCAACTGCTGTCGACCCACTCGTGCTGCTCCGGGGGAAACCCTAAGATCTGGTCTTCCAGATCGGACGATGGCGGTACTATGGTGCCGTTTCTTTCTTGGGAGCATCGTTTGTGAAGCAGCGCTGGAAGACAGAGGCAGGAGGTGGACCGGCTTCGTCTTGCACGAAGCTTCGGTGGAGCTGTCAAGTCATGCCTGACCGACAGGTGCTACGCTGAGTCATGCCTGGTTGGCAGGTGCTACGCACGACAGATCTTCCAGAGTCTTCGCGTCTGGGCAGATGAGCGCAGGACGGTGGCGCCGTTGGGCGCCGTGGTGGTGTCGACGGATGTTCGGTCTGGCAAGGATGATGCGGATATCTCTCCTGAAGATGGGTCAATGGTCCGATGATAAGGGCGGCTTTAGGTAGGCTGCACCGGTTGTTGGTCCCGATACGTTATGTGGATGGATTGGCGACGACACTGGTTTTAGATATGAGGAGTGAGAGCACTCCACATTATCGAGTTTGTAGGTGTGAGTGGTGGCTTCGGCTGAATTGATGTATGTTCTTATCAGACCTTTGTGGAATAATTAATAAAGATGGCTGCATGCATCGATTGATGCAGAGACCGGGGGTTCAACCTCCTTTTCTAGAAAAAAAAGGTACAAACTTCGCTCGTACATGTCTCAACCACTCGCAGCCAATGATACCAGTTCATTTACAAGCATTAGGATGCCGACACACAAACACACACCAGATGCATCATATTGTGAGGATGCTTCCTTGGGCGACAAAGTTGGTAAGTCATCCTAAAACTGGTATAAAAAATAGGATGATTCTTGAGTTCCCTGGTCAGGCGGCGGCCGTCGCCTCCATGGCCGGAGGGTCCATGTCAATTGGTCTCCGACGTGCTGTTAGGCGATGGTTGGCGCGGCTGCCGTGGATATATATGATCACCGTTCAGATTCTTTGTGGTGTGGCCCTTGGCCGTCCGGTGGCGCGTTGAGGGGTCGGTGAGGGGTGGCTGGAGGTCCTCTGTCGGCGTTCATGCAGTTGCACGCGTCTTCATGGTGCGGCTCCGAGTAAAAAATCATCCTGACTTTAGTCACGGACGATGACTGCGTCTTTGATGTCGTTTTCGAGACATTGTCATTGCGGCCTGCGCCACCTCGCTCGGGATGCTCCGGGGGAAACCCCAGATCTGGGTCTCCCGGGTCGGAGGCACCTTTGGTGTTGTTTTCCTTCCCGGGGGCATCGTTTTTCAGAAGGTGCTGGCTGGAGAGGCCAAGTAGTGAAGTGGTGTTGCATCTGCCGCATCGATGACGAACGGGTATCGACTGGAGTCTCAGCGATGTACGCATGTGGATGGACGTGCAAATGGTGGTGGCAACGTCTAACGTCGTGATGGCAATAATTGGGCCAGGCAATGTCAATGTGTGGGTATCTACTTGAAGATGCGATGGCAAAAGATGGCAGCGGTAGATTCTACAATGTGTGCATGACGTGCACACTGAGGGTTGATCTGTTACACCAATTAATGCTCTCGGCTCGCCGTAGGATAGCTAGCTACAGAGGTCGTCGGAAATGCGACTTTGGGTTGATCCATGCATTTGTTTTGCCAGGCTATGTTGAATATTAATACAATAAAGATGGTTGTGTGCATCCTTGGATGCCTTTCAACCTCCTTTTCAAAGATGTTTCCGTATGGGCGCTCTACCTCCCTCTCTCTCTGTTATACAACTTTTAGAGACTAAGCCCATTTGACAAACTCAAAATTGATACCGGTTATTGGCTTGTTCATGGCGTATTTTCCTAATCTTGGCATGCACATGATGTCAAAACAAAAATTGCTCATGGGCAGAGCCGGGGCAGCGGCCCTGCAGGTGGTTGCGCGGTGCTCATGGGCAGAGCCCGTGTCTTGGTGCTACCCGGTGGCCATGGCCGTGTGGGCGGCATGGTAGCCGGGGTCTGACGATCCGTGACGATGAGTGTTGGTCGGGGTGTAAACCTATTCTATCTTCGGACGGACCGGCGGTGGCAAAGCTCGTTCCCTTTTTGAAGGCGTCGTCGCGGCTCTCACCGCCCTCGTGTTGCTCCAGGGGAAATTCTGATCCTCGGATCTGGCGGTGGCAGCGCTCCGGTGTCGTTTTCTTCCTGAAGGCGCCATCTTGGAGCCCACGGTTCGTCGTATGCGGCTTTATTTCTTCGCGGTGGCATGTTCCCGGTCAAGCACCGGCTGCTCTTGGGTGTGTTGTTGCGATAAGCGCCTATGTATCCTGCCTTGGGTGTGTGCGTGTGTTGAGGTGGCGTGCGTTTGTACCGGGTTATTGTTGATCGTTGCTTTATATATAAAGCGGGGCGAAAGCCTTTTTCGGTAAACAAAAATTGCTTCCCTGGTCATCTTGTCCTTTAAACTTCATTATTTTACTGAGATGTTTATGAAACAGATGGCTACCAGTACTAAACAGAAACCTTACCTTTTTGCATCCATAAAAAAATCATTTGATTAAGCATAGAGAAATTATGATACAGTGGGTACTAGTTCCAGAGAGTCCTCCAAATGATGGTGCCTAGGCATAGGATACGTACCCTGGACATACACTGAAGCACTGGAAAAATTAGTAAGGTGCAGTGTAAAAACGTATTAGCTAGGCCACAGCTGAGGCGGAAGGAGTGGAAGCAGTCAGCGGAGACGCAACAGTCGGTGGAGGAGCAGATGAATAGGCGAAGGCGACGGGGTGGTGGATTGATGGAAATTGGCGGTGGCTCTAGCATGCGGCACATCGCGTCTTGGGGTTGAGATCCGAACACGAGCTCGTACCACGGTGCAAGAGAGATGGACGAGCCGCGCAGATGAGGGACTGGCTATGCTCGCAATTCGTGTGAGCAGAACTCAAGCTTTGACTAAGCCGAGTCCTAGCCCAGTTTTGTGAGCTTTGAGGAGCCTGGACGAGCCAAGCCACGCGCCTTGTCCGCCAGCCATGTTTCCCGAGCAAGTGTTTAGCTTTCATTTTTCACAATGTGTGAAAGTGATACTAGCTACATTTTCCCGGATGCCTCCCAATCTTGAACTCATATGCCCTAGGAGAAGAACAAATGAGCATGTAGACCATACCGTGGTGGCTAGGGTATGAATGGTAACATCCATGCATTTCATGAGATGTTGTATCTCGAGGATTATATAGAGAGAGCTCATGTGCTACCTACAAATCTTGTACCCTTCTGTTTAAAGCTTTAATTTCCTGGCTTTTAGAGCTCTCAACGTGTTAATGACGCAATCGACTCGCTTACAAGCATTGGGGTGCCCTCACAAGAAAAAAAACATGAGGTGCAAGACACTGATGATGCTTCCTTACAACCCCACGACAAGCATGCATGGTTAGCCATCTCAAAACTGATGTATTGTCTTCCTTACAAACTGATGAGTATCTATCTGTACAACAGCCTTTTTAATCCTCTTAACTCCATTATTGCAGCACTGTCAAACTAATTTCGTGGAAAAATTCAAAAAAATTTGTGTGAGGGAATTTATGCACTTTTTCAGTTAAGAAAACATTTATACTTGTTGAGAGAAAGAATCTGATTAAAGATGAAACGGACATCGGATAACTTTATGAGCTTTGATTAATACTAGTATAAACGTATGAGTATCCTAATCAAAGATGAAACTCATGGGCGCGCGATTGATGCAGGATTGATCACGGGCGCGCGATCAATACGTGTTCTTCATTGGACGATTTATTTAGCTGGGAAGAGAGCAAGGTGCTGATTGATGCAGTAAGTAAATGTTCATGCTTGCAGTGAATGTACCATACACATCTTCTCCAATGAGCAGGATGTTTACTATATTGTTATCAGTGGATTGGTTGAATATATGTCCACAATACACCTTAACTTCTTCACTTGGATGCTGTAGACTTGTATGGTGACGACAGAATTCAATACCGTTGAGTTGCAAATTTAGACTGGCATGTTGACATTTACGGCTAAGCTAGCGGCAATCAATCCGCCCTTGCCAGCGAATCCAAGCTCGTTGTCTTTTTGATAATACTTTGTTCACCTTGATTTCTTCCTCGAGCTAGTGGTATTGTGGCATGAAGATTTTGCTGCTTTTCTTTTGTTGGACATTTTAGGTCCTCGACAGACAATGCACCGCTGCATGATTCTTGACGAGCGAGAATGATTCTTGCTGTATTTAGGTTATTCCCAATACCTCACAATCCTGTATTATCATACGCGTGTACGTGACCAATGTTAATTAGATTTTTTGCAAAAATAAAATAAGGCCAAGGTTAATCTCCCTGTTTGCATTGCCATGATCGAAACAACTAGATGTTTGTTAGTGCAGTATATATTTCCAAGAACTTCAGATTGAGTGAATTCTTTCTTAGTTTCTTCCTTCCTTCCTAGTGTACTGGACGTGTTGGCCAATGCTATAGACGATTTACAGAGGTAGGTAGGCCCGGAGCCATTTACATCTTTCGAATGTGAGCACTTACCTCCTTCCCGTGTAAATTGAAACTCGGGTCCAACTTTGGCTATTTATACTTCAATCGAAATAGGCTTTCGCCCCGCTTATACTTCTACCGGGGCATGTACACCTATCTTAATCAAAGTAGGCATACCCATTCTAACTTCTATATATGTATGCACATAAACACATCACTTTTACTAAGTCTTAACGGCCTACATGTCACTTCTGTAGAACTTAATTACCTAAAGATGTAATCTAAAATCGAACTCTTTGAAGTTGAGAAATTTTAGTGAAATACAGGGCATTTTAGTTGGTAAGCTATGTTCGAAATGAGCAGGAGAAATTTCAGGAAGCGTTTTCTTCCTCCCCGCTCCGTCCTGCGGAACCCTAAGAGCTATAGGCCCGCAGCGCTGATCAAATTCCTCCTTGGCAAGATCACAAACCCCCTCTCCCTCCTTCTGTCGCTTCAACGACAAGAGGGGATGGGGACCCTGCTGTTCCGCACTGTTGGTTGGCAGGGTAAGGTTGTTAGTGTAAATTCCGGTCCCCAATTGTCAGACATCAGTGCTGAGGCGACGGTGCCGCCATCGGGAATTCGGGATGAAATGAGTCCTTCCCGTCTCATCCTCGTTGCAATGGTGCTTCTTGGTATCATTGGAAGGCATGTGGATGGTGTTGTGTCCACAAATTTCTCTGGGTTGGGGTTTTCCTTATGCATGTTAGTCTCGGTGGCACTGTTTTGCGTAGCAGATGATGTGGATATGCTTATTTTTTTCTCAAAAACAGGGAAAGACCCTAGGCATCTGCATCGAGTCGACCACACAACCGTATATTACTAATTACTGATAATGATGAACAAATCGACTTACAAAAAGGAAAAGGAAAAAAATGAGGCTATCCACACAGGACAAGCCTCGCCACAACATCCTCAAACCATGAGACCAAACCTACGACGACATATTAGTAGGTAAAGTGCACAATGCTCCAAGACAACACCTTCAAGATGAAATCGCTGTCATGCGCCTACGTTAGTTGGTCTAGCTAGATGTCAGACAAACGACTATCACCAGAAGCAAATCTTTAAACCAACACCTTCAACAAGGTAACTATGCGCGGACGTCGAAGCTGCCTAATCAAGCCAAAAGGCAAGATCATGGACTTTCACCCATAGAGAATACTCTGTGTTGTTTGTCGTCGTTGTCCACCACTCTATAGGTCTGCTTGGACAGAACTAATTTTCCAAAGGAGAAAGTTGTCGAATGATAAGATGCCGTCACGTGACTTCCGAGCACTTCTGCACAACCGTCCTGCCAATGGTTATCGTACGCGCCACGACCGTGCCTAGCAGCCATCATACCCAGATGTGATCAAAAATAGAACCAGTTTCGCCGGTAGCAGCGAGGAAACAGAGAGCCATGCGTCACACACCTCCAATAAAATCAGTCAACGCCCAGTGCATCATATTTTTATTTTATTTTTGAAACGGAGGCAAAAGATTTGCCTCATCTATTAAGTAAGAGAGAATAAAGTTTGTTGTGTTACAATAGGGCATTACAACAGACCGACAATACGAAAGGTCGTTACTCTCCCGGCATCATAGTACCCAAGTGTTTGGCACCCACGGTGACGCAAACCGCTGCCTCGCCCTTGATATTGCTAAGCAGAACCATCAGAGGTGCGCTCTTTTGAGGGAAGATGCGTGCATTTCTTTTGTTCCAAATGGTCCAAGAGGCAAGCATGGTTAACGAAGTCATCGCCCTCCGGTTCAGAATGTTATTGTCAGATTGACTCACCCACCAATTATTGGCGGACTGGAAGAGATGCCAAGCGGAGGTGTCGAGGTGTATGAGGTGTAGCCATCCCTTGATCATGTCCCACAATCTGATCGTGTATCAACACTTGTAGAAGCGGTGGTCAACCATCTTCGGTGCTTGCTTGCATAGAGGACATGGGCCCGAGTTTTGCCATCCACGTTTTGCCAACAGGTCATTGGTACATATTCTACTTTGGTTGGCAAACCAAGCAAAAAAATTCACCTTGGGCGGTGCCCAAGCTTTCCAAAAAGTGTCTTCCAATGGGGATCAGATTGTGCCTTGGAATGCCCAGTGCATCATATCATACCCGATCCTCCCAATCTAGCAAAGCTCGCCGCCATGGAGCTGCGCGTGCCTGCGCCGCGGCACACCCATTCGCAAGCCACCACACTGGCAAGACGCCCGCCGATGGCACTAGGATTTCACCTAGAGATGCCAAGGGGCTGAATGCCGAGGTCGATCCTGGCCTCACGGCTATATGGAGGTACACTCTGCACCATCCCCAAGTGTCGTCCGCATAGGGAGCTGGTCGTGCCTGCATAGGAAATCCACCTCTAGGTTGGCAGATTTCCGCCTCTGCACGCAACGAATGGCCACTACGATATCTCCCTGGGTAGGAACGACTAGCCATTCGGGTGCCAGGTTCGTGCATCCACACAAATCGCCTCGTCACCACATCCGGATTGCCTGATCTATGCCTCAGCGTGTCCGAGGAGCAGTGGGTGAGCAGCCACCACCCCCGCAATCGTTGATGTCAACAGGGACAATAGATGCGAGTTCACAGTCGACACCAGTACCAGTGAGACGGGACCGTGCCAGACTAGCTGCAGAGGAGACCCTGTGCCCAGTTGGTCCTGCGATCGGTCGTCCAGTGGCTAACTAAAGGAATAGTTGTCTTCGCCATGGATGTAGACCTTGATGCCTCTTGCACCTGAGGGTGCTCTCGTACCTGGCTTGGCTAGAAAGTAGTGGAGGAGGTATGCAAGGGGAGCAGAGCAGAGAAGGAAGAGGGCATGAGCGCCAGGAGCGACCGAGCGAGGGGGCTCGCCACCGTGCCATGTGGTATTGGGGTGATCCGGAATTTTAGGATCATATATTTTCACCATACCCCATTAAGCGATGTGTCTAGGTCCTCCATTTCCAGGTCTAACTTATGAAGGTTAGCCAACTTCAGCCACATCACGGAGCGTGTGTGATTTGTGTTTCCTGATGTTGTCTAGCCTGGCCTACGATGTTATACAAGTCCTCTCTAGCATTTTCTTCTCTGTGATGACGACTCGCTAAGCAAATCATCATCGTTAATATCTTCTTGTCTACATGATGAGTTCAAAGGATTTGCACGACGCCGGTAAAGGAGCATCGGTGTGGTGTGCCTCTTGATCTTCAATAATGTCGATGTGTCCTAGGACAGAGCAGTGATCCTCGGAACCATAATCTTGCCTCAGCCCGAGCACAAGTTTGACCAAGGAAAACAGACCGATGGACTAAAAATACCTGGTATTGGCAGTTAAGGGTGAAAATTGCACCCCCCAAAAACAAGGTACCAATCAGACACGACCCATAAGTTAGATGGGCCCAACCAATAAATGTCTCAGAGGCATCATTAGCACGACAACAAATAGATAATGATTCGAACAAGCTAATGGTTCATGTTCGCCGCTGCTGAGCCCAACCAATAAATGTCTCATTGTCTTGATGGCCGATCGTTCCATACTCGCATCGCGATACAACATGATTACAACTCTAATGTACCGTGTCCTTTTATGCACCAAAAAACTAGCGAAAAATCTCTTTGGGCAATCCAAACATATTTTTTATTAGGACATATCATACACACATTAAATATTTGTTTAGATACAACTTTCAGTGACTATTTCTACCTTAGTTTTAGTTCTATTACACTTCAACCACAGTGGTACAATCTCTAGGACATTGTAAACTTGATTTGATTATGAATGTGGCATTTGCACAATAGCGATCACCCATTTCTCGTGTGGAGCCACAACGGAAACCCAAGAAAGTTAAATGTGGGGCTCAATGCTGCAAAGCGCAATATATATCCTGAAATTCAGTATGTATAGCGGGATCACACATGTCTGCGAGGCATTCATGTTGACCTATACAATCCAAGAAAGTTACCATAGCACATACATTCCCAGTACCACACAATCCTACAACTTATATCACTGCATACAGCCTTAGCACCTAGGTTTGGAAATGCATGCATTGTCACGGAAGAACACGCGTGGGTTTATGGATTATGAAGAGCTTCACTACTAGCCTCGTTTCTCGTGGTGGCCAATGTCATGACTCGTGATAATGTACCTATATTTCTTTATTTTCTGAAACTATATATGCTCACGTGATTATCTTACCTTTCCCCGCATGTGGACTATGCTCTCTTCGTTTAGTTGTGTTCTTGGCTAGTGTTAGAGCTTTGGTGGACGTTCAATATAAGCAAGGCACCCTCTTCCAGCGGCTCAGCCCCTGGTCATGTACAGTCTCCAGCAAATAAAGTTCCCATTCCTCAACTTTTTTATTCCTTTTCGAAAAAAAAAACTTTTTTATGACAGAGGGTGGAATTTAGGGATGGATAGGGGTCACAAAGGACATCTGTTAACTATCTGAAGTATGATGGATCGGCCAAATTAACATGTATGGATATCATCGTCCATGGTTACTAGCATATATGTACGTTAACACAGCCGGCGTATCCTGTTTAAAGTAAACATCAATCATATGTCATGACATATAGGTGATGACGACAAAGAAAATTATAAGTTGAAAGAGGTTGTAGTTTAGACATAGACGAGAGTGCGGCACTTACAGTCATTTTGTTAGTAATGTCCAGGACAATTTTGTTCGGACGTTTGTGTGAATCATATATTTTAGTCTGATATGAATCATGAAGTTTAATTGTTTTTCTCTAGATTAAGCATGTATATAACATCTGAAAAGGAAAAAAAGTCATTTCTGTGAGGTGGATGCGAAGCGTGGCCTTGAGCGTGTAGTTTGCTTTCCAGCCAAACAATAATCATGCCACTTATTAGACCTTTTCAGGATAAACACTCATTGGAGCTTGAACACACTATATATGTGCATCCCCCTCACCCTCTGCCTCTCTTCTCAATTCTTCTTTCTTCCCCAGCCTCGCTCCAACCATGTCATTTTTGTCGCACGGAGGACTAGCGGCTGGATTAATTGCAACTGAAAATTGTAAGTTGAAATAAAGCAAAGTGCTTACTAGTTAGCGAGAGCAGAGCATAACACCTCTCATTTTACTTTCTTAGTGATGTTGCAAGACAGTTTTCTCGGAAATGCTAGCGACATATTTATGATGCCGTTGTTTCACTTCAACAGTGAGAGGCTTAATTTTTCGTAGATTAAGCATCTCGATCTCTAAGGCTCATGTCAATACTAGACCGGTTTGCTGAGTATATAGTTACTTGGCCAACAATTAATCATGTTGCTCACTGGAGCTGAGAAACACTCATCTCTTGCAACACCAGAGCATCATTGTCTACCTTTGTCTGGATTATAGCTACAACACAGACTGGAAACTAGAGGAAGAAAGCATTAAGGTGTCCAATGGATATGCTCAGTAGAATGAAAATTCCTGGTGACTCGTAATCCTATCTTACTAGCAGAAGGTACGTGCTATGCACGTGGTGTCTTGTGATTAAACTGCTGGAGTTTAAAAAGTATTGTCAGCTTGCCACTTCTATTTTACCTATGGTGACTTCGAAGTAAAAAAAAAACTTAGCAGCAGTAGACCGCTGGGTGCAGGCGTGCAGCGCACCACGGCGACTCTAGAAAGATCCAGGTCGGCAGCATATTGCCGCGTGTCCGTACAACGCGAATCCACAAAATATCAGCCGTTGGATCGATTGGGTTGGGTACGGATGAAGAACGGAGATTCATCCTGTGTAACGAATCAACGGCTAACAATTTAATCTATAGTGCAGCGGATGGCTAGCCTACGTTCAAAAACTACTGTACTATAGTAGTAGAGAAACCCATATATGTTGGGAGATGGTTGTGCAAACGGATGCCATGCCATGGATGAGAGGAAGAGCTAGTCAGCACTCTATGAAGACGCCCTTACTAGCTAGCATTCTTCCTGGCACATGATACGTGTGGGTGCACTATATATGATTTGGCTCGTGTAGCCATTGGTTTTGACAGTTGGTTGGCACATTAATAGTAGTGGTACATACTTAAAGAGACATGTCTTCTATGTCGTCTAGGAAATGTAGCAGATATATACTTGACAACAACCTGGGTAAAACATCCATGCGAAATCCAATATTTCAACCTATCAATTATCAGAAAAATCAATAGATAATTTTATTTGATTGTTGATCTCCTCTCCAAAGTTACTACGATGAAGTCATGTTCAGTTATAAGGCTATGAAGCAGCTTTATACCTGAAGCAGGGTTTGATTTCCTAAACCTTGTAAACCTACGTCCATGTGCCACTTTCAAGATGATTTTGTTCTTGAATTTTCTTTCAAGATGAAATGATGAATTGACGCACTTCAGTTGGCATCTATGTCAATTTGCTCTTTTGCCACCTTTTATGGACACGAGGACACACAAAATTTATGAGGAGACCATGTGTAAGGAGGTAATAAACTCAAGGTCTCCCATGCACATGGATCTGAAATGTTTCTCAATGCAATTCCTTTTTCCTAATAAGAAGACCTCCAAGATACCCTGTGAAGGAAGAACGACAAGAGTAGCAAGAACAAAAATACTAATACAATATCTATAAGAGAACTATTGTACTGCACATAGTTACATGTGAACCTGTTTATAAAAATGGTAACTTAAAGTTTGTAAATTTTACAAACGACATTACTATTTATATGAAGGGACAGAAGCAAACTAATGGTCCTTTTCGTACAAAATATTATCATTTGCGCATACTTCGGTTGTTATAAGGGGTAGATTCGTACTTCACTTGCTATATTTTTTTTTGGGTAATTACACATGTAGTAGATCTTCCATATGTGTCATATATACTAGAGAGCATGCATATGCGGCTGGCAGCCAAACAACCCACCCACCTTGTAGACTAAGCTTTGTTTTCTGTTTGATCGACCTACTTCCTCAGTTTCCATTTCAGCCCCATTCCTCCGCGAGCAACTTGGCTATGGGTAGCATTTTTGTGGTTTTCCAAGGCTAGTTTATGCTTGATCCGATGTGCAAAAAAATTAGATGGAAATTGAAGGAGTTCTCACCTAATTAATCTCGCCATCTTGGCCATGAAAGATGACCATATTTTCACCATTTGAGATGACCATTCTGCCCTTTCCAATTAAAGGGGTTGATTCTAACCTTCACAATTGATTTACATTGCCATTTATAAACTTTTCTATAGAGGGTGTACACAAGAATTTTCAATTCTCATTTGATTAAGCAACCTCTCAGATGCCTATAAACAATGGCCCTAGTCTATGTAGTTACTTGACCAAACAAACAATAATGCTTCTCAATGAAACTAGGAACCGCATCCACCATTACAACATATACTTAATACCATGATCACATGTAGTGCCTTAATCTCGTAGTCACAAAACCCAGAAAAGTTGAGTTGGTTCAGCACTCCATCTGCCAATCCCAACCTCAGTTGAAGTGTCCTGGGTGTGTTCAACCATGAAACTCTCTACGTGCAAGGCATTCATATGGATTCACACGGTTCACAAGAGAAAGCTTAGCATGTAATTTCCCAATGCCTCACAATCCCAACTACATACTAGCATTGTACATATACCCAACTGGTTGGAAAACAAAGAGTTAATAATACATGGACTACCGATGTGCCATGAATACCGAGTAGGCATGTACTACAGAGAATCGCATGGTCACTAGCACACGACTTCGTGCGGTTATGTGGTGTCTAGGGGTCTAGACGATTTTCAGGGAACCATACCATGTCAATGTCACATGCTTAGCTGGAAGTCCTTTTATTTCCTCCAACTATGCCATGTGCGTGTGTTGTACCTGTTTAAACCATGTCTGTTCAAACACTTATTCACAATAGCAGGTCGCACACTGTTGCTAGCTCATATGCGATGGGCACAACATCATCGCACAAATTCAAGTACCAGTTGTCTGAGGTGTGCTATTGAAGTGGTAAAAACTCGGCTAATCTCTTGTTGATTTCGGTTCAGCTTGTCTTTTGGTCCATCCGATTTTCCGCCATGCCTATTTGAGGCGGTACTAGTCCAAGGGCATATATAATGGTTGAAACATTTTTTCTTGTCTTCTTCAATTCAAAAGTCAAGGCATGAACCTCGTGGAGAAGCGAATCCTCCCTCTCTTCTATGTCCTCATCTCATAGATGGGGTTACTTTCTAGAGTGCTAATTGCAAAAACAAAGCAAACCCACCACTAGTTCACAACTTTTCCACTCCTCAAAAAATGGGCATAGCTTTTCCAAATCCCATTCTGTTTCCAAACCAGGTTAGTACCGCTGACTCATCTGTAGCTGCATCAACACCGCCCGCTTCCCCTCACCATTGAACCTACCTAATAAGCTTCCATCGGCCGCGCCCCACTGCCGCAGCTCCCCATGCACATGAGGGGCGTTGAGAGCAATATTTCTGACACAGTTGCCTTGAGCAGTTTAAGGTTGCCTCCATGACGATGACACCGAGAGCGTCGGGAGCCAGTAGTATTGCTTCATGTGGCCTAATCCTTCTTCTCGCAATGTCCGGTCACCGGAGCATTGCGACATGGATTGGTCTAACTGACCATGTAACACGTCCATGTGAGTATTAAGGCAGTCCCTAACATAGACGGTGTCGGTAATTCTCCCACACTTCCACAACAACATTTGACACTAACGCATGCATGCTCAATAGTTACGGGTGGACAATGCGGATGGCTCGCATGATGGTGAGCCGGTGGGCACATATTCAAAATACGGATCAGTAGCACTGCACTTTGTCATCCAGGGTTGCAGAACTAGTGTAATATTTCTACTATATAAACCTACTTTCAATGCACTGGAAAAAAGGTTGATTGCTTGCTTTACCATTCATTATTAATCAATTCTATTTGACTTATGGTGTGTTTGTTTTAAGTCTTTAGTCTGATGTGCATGCCCATTTTTTGCCTATATTGGCTTGGCAAGACAAATGAACTAAACTGGAAAACAAAACATGTACTGATAATGAATGATTATGATTGACCATATATTTACATGTATTAATGTCATAATGTGAGGAAAACTTGTACAATTGGATGGTGCAATTTATTGTATATCCCTAGATTAATTTTCTATCTAATGGTACCAAAAGTTCGTATAATAGCAATACTTGTTACTAAGTGAACTTGTTCATTTAGATGAGGGACCCCAGGGTAACAATCCCTCAAGGCTAGAGCCATAATGATACCCTAAACGGTTGTCCACAAACTAATTATATTGTCCTTGTTTAGATTAACCAGAGGGCAAAGTAGATCAAACCTAAGCCAAAATTTCAGAAACTCTGGAGTATCACGCCATGGACCCGAAAAACGACCCTTCTCGTATACGTTGCAATACCCGAAGTTACTAGTGCAATAGCTACATTACAACATGCTAAAAAGAATGTGGTTGTGTTTGCACTTTAAACCATGATCCCATGTACTGATAAGACCCAAGATGCGAAGACCGAGTAGCAACAACACACCGAAGAATCGAGTCCCTTGAACAACATATTTGTCAATACCAACCTCAGTCGCAAGGTCACCTACTAGTTCATCGGTCAATCAGTCAGTCCACGAGGCATCCATATTGATCCACATGGTTCACCGAAGAAAGTATAACGCCTAAATTGCCAACGCCTCACAATCCCAACTACATATCAGCATCGTACATACGCCCAACATGTTGGAAAATTAAGATCTAACCTGACATATATAGACAACATATGTGTCATGAGAATGGTTTTCACTTTCGGTGAGATTTTGATGAAATTCACTGAATTTCATTAAGTTCAGCAGTCACTGAAATATTACCTTTCAGTCAAAATATTTTAATAATTTCAGCAGTCACTGAAATATTACCTTTCAGTCAAAATATTTTAATAATTTCAGCAGTACACATGAATTTAAATATTTTTTAAAAATAATTTTATAAAATTCAAATATTAAAGTGAATTCAAGTGAATATTTCGGTCTTTTGTCCGAAATGCAAACTGAAATCACTGAAATTCACTGAATTTCGGAGATTTCGGTTGGTGCTGAAATTTTTTTGAAACTGAAAGTGAAAACCTTCAGAGTACTGAGTAGGCATGTACTTTTTTTTGCGGGGTAAAAGAGTTTTATTGCATAAGTGCAGAGTTACAATCAGCTGGCAAAATCTCAGCGATACAAGGTGGGCAATTCTGTAGCCAACAAGCCGTGCTACACTCTACTCTCCCATGGTTCGCCAGGCGATCTGCTACTCTGTTTTGATCTCTAGAAATTTTAATAGGAAAAAACTCTCTACCAGATAAGAGATGCTTAATCTCCGTGACTAAATGACCATAAGCCAACCGGTCAAGAATATCTGAGGACAATGAAGAAAGTGCCATCGAAGAGTCAGTTTGGATTACCACGGGAAGGTCTGATCGCTCCAAAGCTAGTGCTAGACCCTCCCTAATTGCTTGTAGTTCCGCTTCTAGTGCATCGTTGCAGAAGAAGAGGTGTCGATAAGCAGCAAAGATCAAGTGTCCATCCAGATTCCTGAGGACCATCCCTGAACCCGCAGTCCCGTCTGAGGAGAACGAACCGTCGACCGAGAGGGCGACCCATCCCAAAGCAGGAGCAGGCCATGGTCCGACCGACGTAGTTTCCTTGATCCTGCGTTCTAACCACCCCTCTCCCTCTACCATTTTACCTTTGATCATCTCCTCCGTGCTGTACTTTTTTGCATGCCATAAAGAGTTCAGATAGCTATTCAAAAAATCGACTGATATTTTTATCGAAACTTGGTCCTTTCCATGCTATAAATTGTTCCGCAAATTCCATACTCTCCATATTAAAATCAGCACCATGTCACGTACCCTCTCAGTACCGTTAGCTAGCACATTGAGCAGCCATTCCTCCCCAGTATTTACTAGACGTTCGTTGCTTGGGATTGGCCATATCCTCCTCATTCCTTCCCAGAGTTGCACCGCTTCCTTCCACGCCACCAAAGCGTGGAAGGAGCTCTCATGTTCGACACCACACAACAGGCAAGTTGCACGTGTTCGAAGGTGTCTATATTGCATGCACTTAAAGGTAGCAAGGGCACCAGTCGCTGCCTTCCATGCCATCACTTTCATTTTTTGCGGGACAGTGGCTTGCTAGATAAGGTTCCAAATCGGTCGTGTACCATCCGGTTGAGCACTAGACGCACCATTAGAAAAGGCTTCCTCATGGTTTTGCATAGCTAGATGATAGGCACTCCTAACTGTGAAGCATCCACTTATCTCCGGATGCCAGGCAAGAAAATCATCTTGTTGTCTCGGAGACGTACGAATCAACTTGAGTAGGCATGTACTAATGAGAGCACTTCTTTTTTGAGCAACACTAAACAAAGCACCTGATCAGTACCACTCGACAACATTCAGTGTAGTTACACGGTGCCTAGTGGGCCGAGATTTATAGAGTTGTGCCTAGAGCCATGCCATGCTGTTGAGATGTATTTTGTGCATGTG
Organism: Elymus sibiricus; assembly: GCA_039707655.1. Lineage (NCBI taxonomy): Eukaryota > Viridiplantae > Streptophyta > Magnoliopsida > Poales > Poaceae > Elymus > Elymus sibiricus. The sequence continues at coordinate 391,953,159 of CM077671.1, forward strand.
TATTTCTTGTACAACAAGCCCTCCTCCTTCCATGTATAGTTGAGGACGTGGCTACCCCTTGTACTATATATATGTGCATATGCACCCGATCAATATATCGTGAGTTGCATCTATTCTCTACATGGTATCAGCCTCTCTTCGATCCTCACCCTAACCACGCCGCGTCGCCGTAGCTCTTAGCCGCCGCCGCCGCTGCTACCTATCTCCCACGCGCCTTTGTTGTCGGCTCCACCAGCCGCCACCGCGACCTCCCTCTCCACCCGATCTCCCATTGCGCAGCCGCCCTACCGCGCCTCTCGCGCCCGCCGCCGCTGCACCCTCCCTCCACTCCCAGAACCCTAGCCTTCCGCTGCTTCATACCCCGCCGCGCCGCGCCACCTCCTGTCGCGCGCCACCACCACCGCCGCCATGTCTTTCTCCTCCGGAAACCCGTTTGGTTCCTCCTCCGGCTCTAACGTCTCCTCCGTTCCCGATCCGGCCTATATCCGTGACGTGCCGATTGAGCGCCGCGTCCCCATCACGCTCTCTCACACGAAGGCGAACTTCTACGCATGGAAAACTTACTTTAACCTCCTCTTTCGTGAGTACAATCTCTGGGGTCACATCGACGGCACCGCCAACTTGCTCACCATGAGCCGCGACGACGACTGGATGGCAATTGACGCCACCATCATCCGATGGCTCTTCCTCACCGTGTCGAAGGATATCTTCCACACCATCGTCCATGATGGGGATGATGCCTCCACGGTGTGGAACAAGATCCTTGGGCTCTTCACCGACAATAAGCTCCAACGGATCGTCTTCCTGGAGCAGGAGTTTTTTGGCTCTCACCAAAACGACTCCTCCGTCGACACCTACTGCATGCGCCTCAAGACCCTCTCCGACGAGCTGAACGACCTCGGCTTCAAGATTGGGGATGAGGTTCTCCTCTCCACCCTCACCGCCGGTCTCAACGAGGACCTCGGGAGCGCCGCCTCCAACCGTACTCTCATGGCCAGCCCCACCTATGAGCGGGCGGTGGCTTATCTTCGTCTCGAGGAGCGGCACCTGAAGCAATTTCGCTCCCGTGCCATCCACACCGCCTTCGCCGCCGGCTTCTCGCGCGGCGGCCCTACTCCTACCCCGCCCTCACCTGTCGGCTCCCATGGGGCCCCGTATCAGCTGCCTCGACCTCCAGTTCCTGCTTCCCCGGCTGGCGCCAACGGCGCTCCCTTTCAGCCGCGGCCCCAAGCGCCAGGGGCGCCCCCTCCTCAGCAGCAGCAGCAGCAGCGCCAGGGGCAACGCCAACGTGGTCGCGGGGGCGGCCAGCAGCGCAACTCCTCCGGGGCTCAAGGGCATCCTCCGCACGCCAGTTCCCCATACCCGACCCCGTCATGGAGTGGCGGCCATAACCCTTGGACCGGGGTGGTGCATGCTTACACCATGCCCGTTCCCCGGGCACCTGCACCTAGCTTCCTCGGGCCAGGGCCGTCGGGCTATCAGGCCTTCTTCTCCGCCCCACAGCCGGGCCCGGTAGCACCACCGCCATCATCCTACCCAGCAGCCCCGTTCGGCTATGGAGGGCCGAACCAGAGTGGCGGGGCACCGGGCTACACTGGCGACTTAAAATTTTCTTTCTCGCGTGCGTGCTCTGTTAGTTTTGGTCTATGTTTTCCCATATTGTTGATTACATCTGACTAACAGGTGGGCCACACACATGACACATCAGCAAGAGCCATCCATGACAGCCCAATACTGTATAAACAGAAAAAAGGCCAGGCCCGACTAGGCCCAGGTGGTCGATCCATGACGGTTTTCGTGACGATACCTCAATGTCCATCATAATATGGCTACCATTTTGGATCCCGTTTGCATCTTCCTAATCTACGACGGTTTACATGACGGTTTACGAAAACGTCACCCGAAATCCGTCATGGATTAACAGATTTCTTGTAGTATGGCTACCCTGCCCCTTTGCCTGCACCGGTCCCCTACGACCCGGCGCTGCTCGCCGTGCTCCAGGTCCCACCCCAGCCTGGCTCCTACTCCGGCGGTGGGGACTGGTTTATGGACACCGGTGCCTCGTCGCACATGGCCGCTTATCCGGGTAACCTCTCCTCCGCGTCTCCTATTCATACCTCCTCTCGCATCATCGTCGGTAATGGTGCCGGCCTTCCCATCACTCATGTCGGCTCCGCTAAATTCCCTTCCATCTCTCGACCACTCACTCTTCATGATGTTCTTGTTTCTCCTGAACTTATTCAGAATCTAGTCTGTGTTCGTAAACTTTCTCGAGATAACTCTGTAACTGTGGAATTTGACGAAGTTAGTTTTTTTTTTTTGTAAAGGACGCCCTTACTCGGATAGTTCTTCACCGCTGTGACATCCCTGGCGACATGTACCCCGTCCAGCCACCATCGTCATCATGTGCTGGACCTCTTGCTCTCTCCGCCGGCGTCGATCTCTGGCATGCTTGCCTTAGTCATCCCAGCTCCACCGCACTTCGTCAAATAATGAAGGATTTTTTTTACATGTAATAAAACGGATGCTCACTCTTGTCAAGCATGCCGTCTAGGCAAACATGTTCGCGTCCCCTTTAGTTCTTCATCCACCGTTGCGTCGTTTCCTTTTGAGTTACTTCATAGTGATGTTTGGACCTCTCCTATTGCTAGTAACACTGGTTTTCTATACTATCTTGTCATTTTGGATGACTTCTCTCACTTTGTGTGGACTTTTCCGCTACGTAAGAAATCTGATGTTGCCGCCACTCTCGCCGCCTTTTACTCTTATGTCGCGACACAATTTGGTCGCCCTATTCTTGCTCTCCAAACTGATAACGGAAAAGAATTCGATAACATCACCATTCGCAATCTTCTCTCCACCCGCGACACTGTTTTTCGCCTAACCTGTCCTTACACTTCACAGCAGAATGGCCGGGCCGAGCGCATCCTCCGCACTATTAACGACTGTGTTCGCACCCTCCTTTTCCATGCCTACATGCCACCACAGTTCTGGCCTGATGCCCTCTCCACCGCCACTCTCCTTGTCAACCTTCGTCCTTGTCGTACCCGTTGGCACTACACTCCTCACCAACTCCTCTTTGGTTCTCCTCCATCTTACGACGTTCTTAGGATTTTCGGTTGTCTCTGCTACCCCAGCATCGCTGCCACTACTCCTCATAAACTTGCCCCTCGATCCCTCTCTTGTGTCTTTCTCGGTTACCCGGCTAACACTAAGGGCTACCGCTGTTATAACCCAGCCTCACACCGTGTCATCACCTCCCGGCATGTTTACTTCGACGAGAAGTGTTTTCCTTTTCAATAGGAACAGGTGATGGCTCCCTTGCCACCGGACGGTCTGCTGTGGACTGGCTCCCCTTGTCGTGGGTATGTACCCAGGACTGGTGCCCCCTTGGTTCCCACAACCACGGCTACATCACTGCCGGCCCTGCTGGTCTCTTCGCCGCCCTCGGTGATCTCCCAGCCGACCACGTCGGCCACACCAACATCGGCTGCATCCAGACTTGGCGGCTTGTCCCACGTCCCTGCCACGCCAACATCATCACCGGGAAGTGGGTCTTCAAGCACAAGCTGCATCCAGATGGTACTCTCGACCGCTACAAAGCGCGTTGGGTGGTTCGTGGCTTCCGTCAGCGTGCCGGCATCGAGTTCACCGATACTTTTGCCCCGGTTGTCAAACCCGGGACAATTCGTACCATCCTCCAACTTGTGGTCTCACGCAGCTGGCCAGTGCACCAAATGGATGTCTCCAACGCCTTCCTCCATGGTCATCTCGAGGAATAGGTGTATTGTCAGCAGCCCACGGGGTTCGTCGACGACACTTCCCCGGAGCATGTTTGCCTGCTTTCTCGTTCATTATATGGGCTCAAGAAGGCTCCTCGCGCCTGGTACCAGCGCATCGCAACATTCCTTCATCAGCTCGGCTTCCGCTTCACTCGCTCCGATGCTTCGCTGTTTATCTACAGCCAGGGCGATGTGACTACCTACCTGCTTCTCTATGTCGATGACATCATCATGACAGCATGCTCTACAGCCCTTCTTTGACAACTTACCGATCGTCTTCGTGCTGAGTTTTCGATTAAGGAGTTGGGTCCTCTGCACTACTTCCTCGGGATTGAGGTTGTCCGCCGTGCAGATGGCTTCTTCCTTCATCAGCGGAAGTACGCTTATGAGCTTCTTGATCGCGCTGGGATGCTTAACTGCAAACCCGCGACCACGCCTGTCGACACGAAGGCTAAGCTCTCTGCCACTGATGGTGCTCTGGCCCTGGACGCTCTGTTCTATCGGTCTATTGTTGGTGCTCTTCAGTACCTCACACTTACCAGACAGGAGCTTCAGTACGCTGTTCAGCAGGTGTGCCTTCAGATGCATTCTCCGCGTGATGCTCACTGGACTTCGGTGAAGCGGATCCTTCGTTATATCCGCGGCACTATGGATCTTGGGCTGTCACTTCAGGCTTCGACCTCACTGGACATCACTGCCTACTCCGATGCTGACCGGGCCGGCTGCCCTGATACACGGCGTTCCACCTCGGGGTACTGTGTCTATCTTGGTCCGTCACTTATCTCTTGGTCGTCTAAGCGACAGCCGTCTCACGCTCCAGTGCTGAGGCCGAGTACATATCGCGCGGTGGCTAATGTGGTGGCCGAGTGATCATGGCTTCGTCAACTTCTGCACGAGCTTTCGTCACCGGTTGACAAAGCCACTATTGTCTACTGTGACAACGTCTCCGCCGTCTACCTCTCCGCCAACCCGGTTCATCATCGACGCACCAAACACATTGAGCTTGATATTCATTTTGTTCGGGAACAGGTGGCTCTTGGGCGTATACCTGTCCTACACGTACCCACCTCCCAACAATTTGCCGACATCATGACCAAGGGGTTGCCTACTGCGTCTTTCGAGGAGTTTCGGTCTAGTCTTTGCGTCGGCCCTAGCGACGCTTCGACTACGTGGGGGGGGGGGGTGTGATGAGATGTATTTTGTGCATGTGTATTTCTTGTACAACAAGCCCTCCTCCTTCCATGTATAGTTGAGGACGTGGCTACCCCTTGTACTATACGTGCATATGCACCCGATCAATATATCGTGAGTTTCATCTATTCTCTACACATGCCATAGTCACGTGCTTGGCTTTTTTGAGAATTTTTACATCACATCATGCTGTCGAATGGGGCCGGCTGCTCCGTCGCACGGCCTTCGGCCGGTCGAAGGTCACAGATCTTCGACGATCCAGCTGTCCTGCGCCGCCCCAAGATCTTTCTCCCTTTCTTCCCAGCGACGAGGCAGGCCTCCCACGCCGCCCAGCGGCACTCTCGTCGTTGCACGTACTTCGGTCGGCGCCTCGAGATCGGTTTCTCCCCCGCGTCGTCGTGGATGTTCATCACATAGGTAGGTCAGTCCATACCCAATTTCTCTCCTCTGGTAGCTGCATGTGTGTGTGTGCTGGTCGCGGCACGGTTGCCTCGAGCCTGCCGCCGTATGCGTACTAGCTCTGGAACGAGGGCTCCGGGAAGAAATCGGGGTTGCTCCATCACCAGTACCTCCGCCCCTGCTTCTGCTCCCCAGCCGCCATCACTACGCACACATTTGTTCTTAGGATAATAACAGTACATCAACAATTCTCGTTTCAGTTACGTTACGTCTGATATTCATTGGCAAGTTATAATTTATTTATTTTAGTTCCAGAGTATTTCTTTCATCTGCATATGTATAACATGGTATTGCTGTTTCTGGTGGCAGGATAACGGCATGGGTGGTGAAGACATTTCGATTAATGAATATATGGAGTATGACAACATGGTCGGGCTAACATTCAAAAGTGAGAAGGAAATGTACATGTTCTACTTAGGTTATGCGAAAAACAAAGAGTTTGGTGTTAGAAAGGATGATCTAAAGTATAAGGGAAACAAGGAAAATGCACACCAACGGCATTTGTGTGCTGCAAACAAGGATACCGGGCCATGAAGCACTTTGAACAACCTGACGCGAAAAAGATGCCAAGACCACTCTTTCGGTGTGGCTGTCCTGCTCTCTAGCGGGTTGAGCTCCAAACAAGCTGTCGAGGCCACGAAGCCAACCCCATCGACTGCTCTGCTGCTTGCCTCACATTTCACTAGTTTGCTGTTAGAAGTTCCCTGCTGCTTGCCTTGCCTTGTCGTACTAGTGTTTTTAGTTTGGCAAGAAACAGCAGAGAAGCAACGACAGCAAATAGGGTTACACATAGTCAAGACAAATGCCAAATAGAGATTGTAAATGATGTGAATTCACAGTACAATTCAGTGAATAGTGTGACTGAATTTGAACTCAGATTGTATTGGGTGAATAGGGTAACTGACTATTAAGCTCAGGTTGTATATTTATGTGAACTAGGATTGTTACAAAATATTGAATATGAATCACTTATGTTTTGTTTATTGTGATCATTGTATCATGGTAATCTTGCTCAAATAGTTAGTTTACAAATTTAGATAGGGTAATTTGAAAAAAAGGATCTTTATTTAGAGTTTTAGACTACATAGACCAGTCCCCAGATGATCTTTTTACTGGGTTATGGTGATTCACTTTTATTTTAGTGAAATCCCATGCCTAATTTCAGTGAGTCCGAAGAAGCAAGTAATTGGAATAATTTGCCGCTCTGTATTGTTGATCTCTACTAAAGTGTTCAATTCTGGTCCATAGTTCAGTTCAGTTTAGTTGATTTGTTTTACAACCTGCACCATCTTGCAATGACACGCTCACAAATTGGTGTATTTTGCCATCTGCTCTTAAGTTGAGTCCAGTTATAGTAGATAGTTGTCATTCAGTTTTCTTCAAGTTCAGTTATGGGCTAGATTTTGCCATTCAGTTTAGTTCAGTTAGGGGCAACAGCTAACATTCAGTACAATTTAGAAATAATCGCATGAAAAAGGTAGCCATTTACTGGAACATTCAAGTAAATGTGCACAATCTGGAAGCATTCATTTGAATGATCAATTCTGCACGTGCCCAGGTTCTTTACTGGAACACTCATTTAATCATCACATCCAAGTAAATATGTTGACAAATTCAGTTCAACATTTGCTCCTAAATATGAAACTTGTAGACCGTCTAAATCTGAAACATTTGCTCTGCTCAATCTGATACTTGAATGCTCCAGTATGTTGTGGCATGCGCAATCGGAAACTTGACAATGCTCTGTTCAATTTGAGCATCGCAGTGCGAGTCCCGGCCCTGTGTACGTGCTGGTTGCCCTTCATCCATGGACGCAATACCTCGTTGAGCGAGGTGGCACTTGCTTGGCGCCTTCCGCTGGCTGGTCCTCGGTGTTGTGGCCGATCTGCTGTGCGCCATTTATGGTCTGCAGATCGTATCACAATAAGCACAGAAAATCAGATGGAGCATGGAGGGAGGGGAGAAGGGGCGGGCACCAGGGACGGAGCCAGGAATACAACATAAGGGGGGCCAATTGCACACAAAAAATACTTGGAGGGGGTCATATAGGTAAATTTGAGTATATTTGGGGTCAAATCCATCAATTAATAAGAGGCTTTTCAGAAAAAAATTCACCATGGGGGGGGGGGGGGGGGGGGGGGGGGCATGGCCCCAGCGTGCCCCCCTGGCTCCATCCCTGGCGGGCACCTCACCGTGGAGAATAACCGCGATTGCAACTTTGCGAAGGAATCACCGGTCGGGCATGGAGGACGGGGAGAGGGCAGCGGCTTGGGGCCTGTGCACTGACACGCTTTGCGGCTTTGCAGTGGTGCAAAGGCGATAGGGATGGAGGTAGCCGCTGCCCATGGTGACGAGCGACATCGACGGCACGGCTTGGGAGAATTGAGCGACCATGTTGGATGAGCATGAGGACATGGACACCTAAAATTCCATCTCTTCCCTCCACTCGTTTTCGGAGGGAACATCCCCGCGGGATGATAAAGAGTGAAGTACCAAAAATACCCCTGATCACTCAATACACTACCGGAAATCAGTTGTAGTATTGCCTGATCTGGGCGGCCCAATCACAAATATTAACGACCCATATTGACTAGATGTACTGTAAAAGGTCTCGTTATTTTTCTTTTAATAACTATAACTATGCCATGTGGGTTTTTTTTAACACCCGTGTGGGTTTGTCTTGTCAATATTTGACCCATGTTTTTTTTGACAATCCATATATACCATGGTATATCTGTAGTAGCAAACTGTATATGGTAGAGATACATGAGCTAACTACAGAGGTTACAAAATAAAGTCTAAAAAAACGAGCAAATCATCGAGATCTTCAAACTCTTTCTTCTTCCATGACACAATCTTGTACTTTTTTTAAGGCAGCCACAGGAAAATGACAAAGGTATCAAACTACATACCTATTAATACCAACGAGAGTTCTTCCAAAGTTTTAATTTGAGCCGCAATGTCAAGGCCGTGATGCACGCACGTAGCCATTAAAGTAATCAACCAACATCGGCAAGAGCACCAACACCAGTATTTCAGGTACAAAAAACTGAAAAACCAGGTCGACGTCGTTGGGAACCGAAAGTACGAATCGCCATTGTCGAGGACGTAGCAGCCAGGACAGAAATTGTGAGGACAATCCTCCCGTGGCAACCATGAAAAAAAATCCAAAACCGATCTAGCGAAGCAAGATCTGCTGTCTGGACTCCCAAATAGAACCACTTTAAAATTCAAAATAAATAAATAGGACCACTTTATGCATCTTGATTAGTACTACTAGCAAACATTGTCCATAACGCCTTTTCATGATCTTGGCATGCATTGCGAGAGACACTAGGCGTCGTGTCCTTTACTGTTTATTATTTTACTACATATGAGTAACAAAGATGTTGACGAATGAAATGACCACCAGTACTAAACATAAAACTATCCTTTTGCATCCACTAAGATACCATTTGATTAAGCATATAGCAGTGATCATATGGCGAGTACAATTTCGAGATGCTTGTACACATCTTTTTGATTATCATGCTTGTTAAGTTGTTCCCATTACCCCACCATGGCAAAGAAAGCGGAGAAACGGTCAGTGATAATGGCAAAAATCGCAGGCTATGGCTGTGGATTGTCTAGGAACGATGGAGTGGTAGCCACCAGAGGATTGATAGTGCTTAACGTTGTGGTGGTGGCTGGAGGAGTAATCGATGGACGGGGTGTGGGCGGGTGTTGGAGTGGAGACAACGGGTGGTGATCTAGCATGGGATGCATGCCGTGCGGTGGTCGGTATCAGGATGAGAGTTCGTAAACTTTAGAAGAAACGAGAACAGGGGCTTTTCTGGCTCGCGTACAACCCACCTCAAACTCGATCTTTGACTAGCAAGATTAGTCCAATCCCGGTGTTGTGAGCTTTCACGAGCCTAGACGAGCCAAGTCATGAGCCGGCTCTGCTAGGCTTGTTTCCACCCCTAGCAACAGCCGAAGACAACCGGTGCTTAAGTTCCATTTTTCACAAGGTACCCAGGTGAAGGTAGCTACATTTTTCACAATGCCTCCTATTCCGAATGCCACACACCTCATGTGGCTAATATATCTTGAATCCATATGCCACATGAGAAGAACTAAGGATGATGCAAACCATACCGTGGTGGGTAGGGTACTGTTGTTGCATGCATTGCAAGAGATGTTGTATCGGGAATATATAGAAAGAGATCTGGGTTTGTAATGGGCATGTGCAGACCTAGTTAAGTACTATGTTACAAACTTGAATGCCTGGTTTGTAGAACTCTGAACCACCCATGATCAGTTTGTTTACGAGCACCCAGGTGCCTTCACACTAGTGTAGAATGGTGCTATTAAGCCCCAGTTATCATACAACCTAGCGTCAAACTGTGTGCGCTGAAGCATCACATACGTTACAAAAATAGAACCATGTGCCTAAAAATGAAATGTTTTGGATGGCTGGCCCACCGCACATGTTTTATAAAAGAAACTCGTGTGCGACAGAGGGCACCTAGTTTGATCATGCAACGCGTTTTCGACAACTAGTAATAACACACATAAGTGTTTTCTTGAATGGTGTGTGCTACATGGCAAATGCGTGGGATAAAAAAACTCTGTGCAATGACGGGGACCATCACCTACATTATGCACACCTTTTTTTCTAAGGGAAACTCGTGTGCGATAACTCGTGAAAGTGCACAGACGTGGCTGTACTCGGAGGAGCGTGGCGCCATGGACCTTCCGCCCCGTCAAGTTGCTCGGCTAAGCGGTATCTTCTTGTGGTGCCTCCCGTGTCACGACCACCGATGGCAGTGACATCCAACGGCCCGTCTCCACGAGCTACTGCAGCGGCCCGTAGCGACGTAATCAAGCATCACCATGGAACAAGGTCTCTTACTCCTAAAAGGCAAATAACCAGTCATGAATGCAGTCACCTGCCAATCAGTATAGTTAAAGACAATACCACCTCAAATCATGTCTGAAACCAACCTATAGGAAGTTTATTCGGCTTTGCCGATTCGAGGGGCTTAAATAACGTTTTGGACCTTGGGAGGGATGTACTTGATCCGATTGGCCACATTTCGGGTGTGTGTGGGCAGGAGGGGGTGGGCAACTTACTTTTCTCTAATCCAGAAAAACGCAAAAAGATATTCTGTTTGACGGAGTGGACCGCCCCAAAGCCCATTTCACGCTTGTGGCGCAAATTATTAACTTTTCGCAACTGGCCAACACACTCTCCGTCGCGTTTTTGAATGACAATTTCGTTCCTTTTTTTACATGATTTTTATTTCCTTTTCCCCTTTTTTTGATTTTTCTCCCAGTTTTTTTCTTTTTCCTTTTTCTTTTTTAGTTTTAGTTTTCTTTTTTTCTTTTTTCCAATTCATCAACTATTTTCAAATTAGTAAACTTTGTTCTAAACTTGTGAACTTTTTCCAAATTCATGAAACCTTTTTCCCAAATTCATGAACTTTTTTTGTATTTGTGAAATTATTTTTCAAATTCATGAACTTTTCAAGTCCGTGAACTTTTTCAAATGCATGAACCTTTTTCAAATCGTGAAGTTTTTCAAATGCGTGAACTCTTTTTTTCCCAAGCCCACATTTTTTAATGCATGATCTTTTTACAAGTTCGCGACCGTTTTTTCAAAAACCTTTAGCTTTGTTAATTTTGCGGAAAAAAATAAAAACTCGTGAACTTTTTGAACACGTGATATTTTTTTGGTTGCAAAACTTTTTTTAAAATTAGTGATCATTTGTTTTTGAACTCCTGTTTTTCTGAAAATTTTGATTTTTTAAAGTCAGTGTTCAACGGTCCACCCGTCAATGGTGGACCGAGGGACCAAGAAACAAACCGCGCATTGTGAGCGAACTCTCTTCATCCCATTGTTGGGCCGATTGACACACAGTCAGGTGCGTGAGCGTCAGGGAGCATAAGCGGTAGGCGAAATCACTAGTTAGCGAGTACACCTTCCAACGATTACTCCCACCTCACAGGTTGCGACAAGCGGCGCAATGCATGCGTGCCACTTGTCGCAACCTGGGAGTTTTCCCTTTTTTCGTAGATTCGTATTTTCAAAACGTTTTATCTCCTAAACCGTGCGTCCAAATCTCGAACCGTTTTCACCGTTGACTTTCTCGCGTCGAGATCTTCAAAACTAGATCCCATGTTGATAGGTTTTGACGAACTTTTTTTTTTCACGAAAAAAACCGTGCCTCACGCGATAGAAAAAAAACAGAAAACGCGTTTTTTTCCCTTTCCGAGAGGCACGGGTCATGCCTCTCGCGAAGGCAAAACCGTGCCTCTCGCGGAAGCAAAACCATGCCTCTCGCGGAAAAAAAAAAGAGAGCAGAAAACACGTTTTTTCCCCTTTCGGGAGAGGCACGGCCGTGCCTCTCGCGATAGCAAAACCGTGCCTCTCGCGGAAGCAAAACCGTGTCTCTCGCGGAAAAAAAAGAGGGCAGAAAACGCGTTTTCCCCCTTTCCGAGAGGCACGGCCGTGCCTCTCGCGAAGGCAAAACCGTGCCTTTCGCGGAAGCAAAACCGTGCCTCTTGCAAAAAAAAAACAACAGAAAACACGTTTTTTTCCTTTCCGAGAGGCACGGCCATGCCTCTGGCGAAGGCAAAACCGTGCCTCTCGCAAAAAAAAACAGAAAACGCGTTTTTTCGCGTAAAAAAAACAGAAAACGCGATTTTTTCGCGGGAATTTTTTTTTTTAAATTTTCTTTTTCGTCCAAAAGCTATGAAAGACCGGTGAAAAACCGGAACACCAAAAATATCCGGGAAAAAACCACTCAAAAAAGGCAAAAACGCGTGCGAAAAAATAAAAAAACAAAATCCGAAGGGAACGCTTAGAGCGCGACACGTGGCGGCGACGGGAACGCGCCAAGTGGCGGCGCGTGGGAGTGATCGCTGAAACGCTTGTGAGGGAGTGCTCGCTAACTAGTTGCTCCCAGCGGTAGGGGTAGATTTCCCGGACTGGACCGAAATATGAGGAGCTCCCCCAGCATACCCTTTTGGGCCGGCCCATCCACGGGTAGGACGGATCCTTTTTTTTAATAATTTCGGAATTTTTAAAAGTTCCAGATTTGATATAAATACGAATTTCAAAAAACTATTCAAGAAATCATAAATGATCGGGAATTAAGAAAATATTCACAATTTTTCAAAAATGTTCGCGGATTAAAATAATGTCTGAAATTTTTAAGAACTGTTCGATCACGAAAAAAATGTTCATGATTTTTAAAAATCTCCGTGTCCTAAAAACCGCATTCACGAATTTTCACAAAATTTAACGAATTCAAATAATGTTCATGCATTTATAGAAAAGTTACCAAAAAATAAAAAAATGTTCGCAAATTTAAAAAATTGTTCCCAAATATCGAAAAATCTTCATCAGTTCAAAGATTGTTCGTTGATTCAAAAAATGTGCATGGATGCGAAAAATGTTCATACATTTCCGAAAAGATGTTCGTGAGAACAGAAACATATTTGGGAATTTAAAAAAAAAATCGTGAATTTAAGAAAAATTGTCGTTTCAAATAATGTTCATAAGTTTCAAAAAAGATGACACTTTCAAAAAACTGTTGGCGAATTTGAAAATTGATCACGATTTTTAAAAATTGCAAACTTTAAGAAATGATCACCAACTTGAAAAGCTTCATGATTTAAAAAAATGTTCCCGGATTCAAAAAATGTTCATGTTTTTAAAATGTTCGAAAAATTTACAATTTGCTCGTAGAAATTAAAATTAAATAAAAGGAAAAACAGAAAAAGAAAATAGAAACAAAAAGGAAAAAAGAAAAAATAGAAAAAAAATGAAGAAAGAAACCGTAAACCATGGCGTCTGTCGACCATGTCGTGTTTCTTTTTTGTAAAGTGGTGCCCGTGGACCATGGCGTCTGTTGTATGCATTGCAAGAAATGGTGTATCATCGGGGATATATATAGAGAGCTAGGGTGTAATGGCCATGCATAGTTCTAGCTATAAATTATGCAGCCCGTATGGTACATACCTTGATGGCCTGGCTTGTAGAGATCTCAACCACCTGCATCAATTGTATCGCTTGCGAGCATCCCTCATAACAAGAAAAAAGAAAAAAACTGAGAGGCAAAAAAAAAAAAACCAAGGGTACGTCCTTAACACTACACGACATGTGTGGTTAGCCATCTCAAAACTGATGTCAACAAAAGCTGGCGGTTCCCTAGATGATCCATAACTCATGGGGCTAAACCTCTCTATATATATATCTCCCATATAGAAAGAGAAAAAAAACTCACCTATCTTTACAACACCCTTTCCAATCTTCTTTAACTCCATTGATATCGTCACCGTAGATAACAGAGTAATTAGGTTTAAGTGTGTTTTTAGATAAGAAATTCGCAGAATTTGTCCTTGTTGATAGAAAGAAAGCTAGTTTAAGATGAAAAGGAAGTTCTCGCGGATGTGGATGTGACCACAATGAAGCATGCCTCCTTTGCAATCAATCTATCGAATATGTTGTGCATATTTTCTGTCAGTGGCCCTTCTCCGTGGAAACATGATTTAAGCTCAGCCCAATGCATATTGACTTAAGCTCCACATGATCAATGCCTTGGTGGAGCAACATTGCTACTAGGAACCGAAAGAATGCAACTGTTGCTGCCTGCTACCTATTTTTCGTGGCATATTTGGAACGAAAGAAACCGTTGTATTTTCTTCAGAACTCAATCGCCAACCATGACGTTGCCGCCAGTCAGAGATCAACTTTGATCTCACTATGCCGGGTGCCCCAAATCTGCAGGTTTAATCTCTCTCATTGTTGCACAGTCAGCGCCTAATGGCAACTGAACTCCTTTCTTGTTCTCTTCAACTATTACATGTATCTTCCTAGTCTATAATGCAAAGGCTGAGTTCCTGTCAGTTTAGCTTTAAAAAAGATGGAAAGGAAGTGAATGAAGTCAGCTAACTTTAACTTTATGTGTTTGATTAATGCTAGTAAACATTGTTCATGACAACTTTTTCTTATCTTGGCATGCACTGCATTGCGCAGAGCGCGATTATTTCCATGCACTTTGTCATTGTGTGCAAGACACACAAGACACCAAGGACCGGAAAGGCCCCTTCCCATATTCGAAGGAGGAAGCACAGCGAACGTGAAACCACACAATCAATGCAGATGCACACAAGAGGTTTACCCAGGTTCGGGCTGCACGTGCGCATAACACCCTACTCCTTCTCTTTTGTATATGTGTGATGAACGGAGAGCTGCATGTTTGTCCCAGGAAGAAAATTGCTAACTAGCACCTCAACTATATCTAAGGGGTCGACCCTTAATGCAGTAGTCAGGTTCTCCTTTTATATCTCAAGTGGTAGCACAGGGGCTACCGTGATCTATATCTAACTCTGACTGAATAGGACAAATGCATTAAATTATCCGTTGGGTGTCATCCTCTTCTAGCCTCCGGGAACGAACACCCATCATTTCTATATTCTATGGCTTATCTACCTGATATTAGTCAACACGCATGCATATAGATATCAAACTGTGCAATAATACGTGGTGAATCACGGCCTACTCCTTTTCCATCTCATCAACCTGTCTGCACTTCGCCACTTGTCAGTCAAGGCCAAATGAGGTAGCGCCGTCACGCCACACATTTAATGTGGTGGCAAGTTGCTTCCACTTGCACTAGTAGAAAACAGGGCACTAGTCCCGGTTCCAGAGGGCCTTTAGTTCCGGTTCTGGAACCGGGACAACACGATCAGGACTAATGCCCAAAACCTTTAGTCCCGGTTTGCTTACGAACCGGGACCAAAGGGGCTCCACGTGACTGCTGCGGGGCGTCCAGGCAGGAGGACCTTTAGTCCCGGTTGGTAACACCAACCAGGACCAAAAGGCGGCCACGCGTCAGCAGCTCGCAGGCGCTGGGGTTTTTTTTTTTTTTTGAAGGGGGGGTTTAGGGGTTTTGGAGGGTTAATTTAGGGGTTTCATATTGTGTTAGCTAGCTAATAGAGAGGAGTGACCTCTCTTTCTACATGCTTGGTCGACGCTAGCTACTATACATATAGAGAGAACTCGACGCTAGCTAGTAAGCAAATGAAGGAAACCATTAATTACACAAGATCGCCATGAACATATATAGAGAGAAGTGACATCTCTTTCTCCGTGCTTGGTCGAACAACAAGTTTTCGTATATCTATCCGACGCTACTACATATGTACAATATAACATCTCTTACAATCCCTAACACCTAATATCTAATTTCACATGGTATTCTCCGTGTTCAGGTATGACGTGGTCAAGAAAGAATCCCGCCAATTCCTCTTGAATTGCTCGTATGCGATCATGTGGTAGGAGTTCATCCCGCATCTGCCAGATCTAATTTAAAGAAGGGGGTCAATACATATATATGAATGAAACTCAACATAATTGATGGTAATATGTAAAATAAAATTGTGAATATTGTTTACATACTTCAAATTGTTTCTCAGAGAAGGCCCGCTCAGAGGTATAGTAGCGAATGAACTCGCATACGTAGTATCCACATAAATGAGTCCCGGGTGACTGGTACAAGCACTTTACGAGAATAGAGTTCAATCAAACTGATAAGCAAGCATGATAATGGTATTGATGAAACTAGAATCAATGAGAGATGCGCGGAACTAGCTAGTACTACTTACTTTGGGATGCGTAAATCGCAGCTCCTTCTTCAGACCCAGAACCATAGTGGTGAACTTTTTCCAAACCCTGGCAGGCAAAGAAAATGATTACTTGATATCAGGAAATGAACGAAAGTTGCCGATATGGTCCCGGTATTGATTGAACTTACTTCTGGAGCATTGCAGTCATGTCCGCATAATACTTGGGATCTTTACGGAGCGAGTCTAAGACAGTTACTAATGCCCCGTCAAGGTTAATGGATAGCAGAATATAGTGGAAGCTGCGCACGCATAACTCATCAATTACATTACTAAACCTCGAGTAAGCGAAACCGAATATGCACAAGACAGTAACACTCACTTGAAGTTGTAAGGAAAGAGTATTTCCCTTTTGTTTTGATGTCTAAGGAACGATTCTAGCATGTTCTTCTCGGTATCTTTGGCCTCTTTTTGTACCGACCATTCATTTACGGTATTTGGGCTAATGAACCCAATGTCATAGATTTGCGTTTTTTTGCATTCGACCATCTTCAATCTGCATAATATAGTGAGGATAATTATATATACATGCAATGAACGAGCTGAGCTAGAGACTTAATTATAGAAGTAATACTTACAGACAGTAGCAAGTCATGAGTTGCTTGTCGAGGGCCTTTTGAATGTATAACTGAAATACCTCCACAAATTCAACAGGTAGCAGCTCGACTCCAGGGAAGTCATGCTCTTTTTTACTTCCGACAAACAAACTGTCGGTCCCGGACTTCCTGCAGGTTTCCATGTACCAGTCATGCAATTTTTGCATCATCGTTGTTAGATGAGGATGATCAGGTTTGACGAGAGGCTTCCCGTGCTCGTATCTAAAGTCGTCTACTACTATCTCAGCCGTTTCAAATTGTACATCATCGGTCAGGTAATCATCAAGAGTGGTACCGGGTAGTAGCACCGGATGATTAGCGATATCGCTAGACACCTTGAGCGGGGGGCACGATTGCTTCTCCTGTTCGCCGAGCTGGGGAATTGTTTTCCCACTTCTTCGTTTTTTCTCTCTTGCAGCACTGGAAGTACTTCCCGACCACTGCGCTTCAGCATGTGTCTTAGTAACTATGCGGTCATAGTTGGATAGCCGAGTCCGTGGTGGTCGCTTCAGGGCATGCAGAGTTCGCTTCGCTTTCACCGGATCTACCGTTTCCTTCGGAGGTGGATCTTTCCGTGCAAAATGGGCCTTCACTTCGGCTGCACTGATTTCAGCGTTTTCCTCTTCGGTCCTCTCATATGGTAACTTTGGAAGAGGCTTGAGGGTTGGACCAAATTTGAATTTCTTCCCGCCTATTGTACTGCTAGCCGCCGGAGCGGCGGCGGCGACTCTCTTCCCCCGTTGCTGACGTGCCAGAGGAGGCATAGTGCCCTGACGCACCGGAGGAGGAGGAGGAGACGGAGTGCCCTGACACGCCGGAGGAGGCGAAGGAGGAGGCGGAGTGCCCTGACGCGCCGGAGGAGGCAGAGTGCCCTAACCCGCCGGAGGAGGAGAAGGAGGAGGCGGAGTGCCCTGACGGGCCGGAGGAGGAGGAGGCGGAGTCTGCTGAGGCGTCCAGTTTGGAAGCTTGATGTACTCTTTTCTCCATAGACAGATACTCCTCAAAGCATTTTCCAAAAGAATAATATCCTCTTCACCTGTAGGGTTGTCAAGCTCCAGCCTCTCAAATCCATTCATTATTTCATCCACCGTCACAACAGCATAGCCATGTGGAATCGGACGGCAATGGAAAGTTCCCTCAGCTCGAGGAGGTACAACAGAGCCGACCGCCGCCTTGAAGGTCAGGTTCTGGCATTTCGTCATTAGCTCGCAATGTTCAGCCGCCGTGATACTATCCACGGGGTAGCGAGGAGCCGTGAAATCAGGCTGAACGAGCTCCGTGGAAGCCACGCTGCTTCTCCGCTGAGATGGTGGGGTAGCGTCGAAGGAAGCATCTTCGTGCCGCTCAGATGGTTGGCCGGTAGCTCGCTGGCTCTCAAGTTCCTCTAGTTTTGCTAATCTTGCACTGAGCTTCTGCATTTCGCTTGCTTCCTGTTTCCTTTTTCTCTCTCGGCTTCTATAACCACCGCTGTCGGGAAACCCATGCTTCCACGGAACGGAGCCTGGTGTGCCTCGTGTTCGTCCAGGGTGTTCAGGATTCCCGAGGGCCTCTGTCAGCTCGTCCTTCTCTCTGTCGGGAATGAACGTCCCTTCCTGCGCTGTCTTGATTACTGCCTGAAGCTTCCGGAAGGGTATTGCAAGTTGCTCGTCAGTCCAAACACACTCCCCTGTTTCTGGGTCCAAAGTTCCCCCAACCCCGAAGAACCAAGTCCTTGAACGATCTGGCCAGTGCAATGTCGCTGGTTGGACATTCTTAGCAAGCAGGTCTTGCTCAGCTTTGTCCCACAACGGTCGGGCTTTGTAGTAGCCACCTGACCCTGTGTGATGGTGATACTTCTTCCTTACAACATTTTTCTTGTTTGTCAGTGACCATTTCTTACCGTTCTCCGATTTCTTGTAGGCCACAAATCCGGGCCATTGATCTCTTATCTTCTCATATCGACCGACGAATTTCGGAGTCTCCTCTTTCTCGGCAAACTTTGTGTTCAACTCTTTCTTCCAGTTCCTGAATAGTTCTGCCATCTTCTTAAGAGCAAACGCCTTGACCTTTTGCTCTATAACAGGGTTATTCGGATCATCCTCTCGCGGTAAGCTGAAATTTGCCATCAGCTCGGTCCAAAGATCATCTTTCAGTCTATCATGGACATAAGAAACTTCAGGGTCCTTATTATTCTTATTCCATTGATGGGTGTTGATCGAGACATGGTCCCTAACAACAACTCCACACTGATGTACAAATGCGTCCTTGGTCCGCTTGGGAGCAATCGGTTGGCCATCTTTCGCGACTTCTGTGATCGTGAACCTTTCATCTGGGCGCAACCTTTTCTTCGGGCCTCGTCTCCTTACCTCGTCGGACTTTGAAACAGTTGAGGCTCCCTCCTTCGTTCGGTCACCGGAGCCGTGATCATGATCTCCTTCCTCCGCCGTTCGGTCACCGGAGCCGTGATCATGATCTCCTTCCTCCGCCATTCGGTCACTGGAGCCGTCATGATCTCCTTCCTCCTCCATTGTTGGATCACCGGAGCCGTCATCCTCTCCTTCCTGATAATTGGTGTCGTTGAGATACGACAAGGGATCACCTACGGCGCGGATTATATCCCCCCACAACTGTTCTTTTTCTAAGTCTCTTTGATCCATAGTTTCTGCAAATATTATACAACGTGGCAATATACAAACATGAGATATATATGCAAATCAATACAAGGCAATGCAACAATATGATCATATAATATCACTAATATATCATCGAATAGTATTATATAATATCACTAATACAGATATAGTTGACGTCTCGCGGCGCAGGCGGTGGACACCCAAAGAGAAGGAACTATGACATGATCATAGCTCGGGTGAGATCCCTGAAGAACCTGCCAGATATTGGAGAACCTGGCGTCCAACACAACCATGTAGCGTCGGACGTGCTTGTCCTCCTCCCTCACACGGCGACGTACCACCTCCGCGGGGGCCGGCTCCCTCTGCACCGACAGTGGTCCACGCGACCGCCACCAAAGAACCTCCGGGTCGACGACGGGACCCTCATTCCTCACCAAGTTGGGCGCCCCGGAAGGCAGCACCTCCCAGTGCCAGCCCGGCGGAGCCCAGTCCTGGACATGGCGCCTCTCAAGAAGGTGGTCGCCGGCGCCGAGTCGACGACGAGGATGCGGGCCGGGCATCGTCGACTCAACGGCTATGGTATGCAACTAAACATTTAAACATCTAATTAAACATCATATCGCGTCACCGACGATCGTCGGGGACTCCTCGATATCGTCGGGGACTCTCCCTCACCGACGATCGTCGGGGGGTACTCTCCCTCACCGACGATCGTCGGGGACTCCTCGATATCGCGTCACCGACGACCGACGATAAAAGAACTAAACATCTAAACAATAAAAACAACTAAAACAACTAAACAACTAAAACAACTAAATTAACTAAATTAACTAAACAACTAAATTAACTAAATCAACTAAAACAACTAAAATTAACTAAATTAACTAAATTAACTATATGTCAGTGACCCAGGGGTTTTAAAATTAACCTAACTATCAAATTAACAGGGTCGGGCCCATATGTCAGTGACCCAGGGTTTAATTAACAGGGTGATTAGCATTAAGCTAATCACCTGACGGTCAGGGCCCACCTGCAGGTGACACAGGCGGCGATGCTCGTCGCCGGCGACCTCTGGACGCGGCGGTGCCCACGCTAGGGACCACAGGAGCGGCGCCTGAGGCCACTAGGGCATAGCCCATGCTCGGCCGCATCTAAAGGGGGTCACGGGAGCTCTAGACACATGCGGCGAGACGACCGGCGGCGAGGAGCTCACGGGCAAGGCGGCTAGCGGGGTTAGGAGAGGAGATTGGCGACGGGGCTATGGGTAAAAGAACCGGGGCCTCACCGCGGTTGCAAAGGCGTCGACGGCGTGGCCGGGGAGGTCCTCGTTGCTGCGAATCGACCGGAGAAGGCCGACGGTGCCGAGGGCGAAGGCGGCGGGGCAGGGCGCGGCGACGGCGATGGCGACGACGACGTAGGGGCAGGGCGCGGCGACGGCAACGGCGACGTCAGGGCAGGGGAGCGGGGGACGGCAAAATCCGGCAGCCTGGCGGCGTCGAGGTGGTCGTCGGCGCCGTCGGGGGAGAGGAGGAGAAGAAACTGTAGGTGGATTTGGAAATTTTTCCAAGTCCCGCTTATATAGCCCTCCCTTTTGTCCCAGTTGGTGGCTGCAACCGGGACTAATGCCACCCTTTCGTCCCGGTTGGAGCCACCAACCGGGACTAAAGGTCAATTTCAGCAGCCCAAAGGGCGGGAAGCAGAGACCTTTGGTCCCGGTTGGTGGCTCCAACCGGGACGAAAGGGTGGCATTAGTCCTGGTTGCAGCCACCAACCGGGACGAAAGGTCTGCATTGGTCCCGGTTGTAGCCACCAACCGGGACTAAAGGGTTGGCCCTGGCTCTGGTCGGAGTTTAGTCCCACCTCGCCAAACGAGGGGCGCTCGCACCGGTTTATAAGCCTGCCCTACCTTGTTGAGTTCCTCTCAAAGTGAAAATAGATGCCCTTATATGGGAGGAAATTTGACCTGAAATCAAATTGAATTTCACTCTGATTTCAGGTCGAATTTTCCCTACATAAGCGCATCTATGCTCATTTTTGCTATTTTTTATGTTATTTTTTGCATATTAAAAGTTATTAACAAAAAATACTTTATGAATATTCTTTTTCCTATTAAAGTTTTTAACAAAAATAACTTTTGGAAGATGTCTATCTCGGACCACATCGTCTATTACAAATAACCTTGGGAAAACACGTCTATTACAAAGGGATTTCAATTTTTTAAACATATTTTAACTCAAGACTTTTTCTGCATTCAATATGCACCATTCAAAGCCACATCATCACTTTTGAAACCTTTTCTGACTTCATTTGCTATTTTTCATGCATTTCATGATTTATTTTGAGCTAAGATGACCCTGAATTGAAAAGCACTGCAAATGAACTCTGAAATGGTTGAAACTTGGCATGGTATCATCATTTCACCCACATAGCATGTGCTAAAAAGTTGAGAGGGTTACGGCAAAAACTGGATGCACTTCGTGTACAAAATGAACAATCTCTTTCGAAGTATTAGGGTTTCGGACGAAAACTCATCAGTTACAAAAGGATTTCAAATTTTTAAACATATTTCAACTCAAGACTTTTTATGCATTCAATATGCACCATTCAAAGCCACATCATCACTTTTCAAACCTTTTCTGACTTCATTTGCTATTTTTCATGCATTTCATGATTTATTTTGAGCTAAGATGACCCTGAATTGAAAAGCACTGCAAATGAACTCTGAAATGGTTGAAACTTGGCATGGTATCATCATTTCACCCACATAGCATGTGCTAAAAAGTTGAGAGGGTTACGGCAAAAACTGGATGCACTTCGTGTACAAAATGAACAATCTCTTTCGAAGTATCAGGGTGTCGGACGAAAACTCATCAGTTACAAAAGGCATTTCATTTCTTGACATGTAACTGCAGTGATATTCTAGATCAAAGCCATCATCAGAATATTTTTTTTGAGGAGAAACCACATATTCATTACTCAGATATTAAACATTGCGTACATGCAGCACTCACAGGAAGAGTCCAGAAACACAGCTGTCCCAACACACATTGCAGAAAGGTCCCCAGAATAACAAATAAAGCATAGGGGGACCAAAACGCAAAAAGACCACCACTCCTTGCCGATCCGCGCCGCCGCCGGAGCGCCGCCGAAGAAGGAGAAGGAGCCGCCAACAAACCCATGGCCGGAGAGACGCCATCGCGGGCAAGCCGCTTTGAGAGCCGAAGAAATGGTTCGCCGCCGACAGAACCGAAACTTTGTAGCGCGTCGGCCGAGGATCTTCCCCACGCTCGCCAGCCCTCGACTTCGCCATCCCCGATCGAAAACATCGAGGGGAACGACCGAAGTCGCAAGCCGCTGACCACGAACCCGACACTGAGCCAGCCGTCTTCCTGCACGGGCCGGCGCCGCGCGCCGGCCAGAACTCCCGAGCAGGGTCTCCCACTCCCAATGACGGCGCAGGAGCCAACACCGGCGCGACGAGGATGGGAGGAGAGAACAAAATCCCCTGCTGGTGGCACCCCCGTCACCTCATCGCCACCAGCCAGGAAGACAAAGCTCGCCGCCGCGCACGCCGGACGAGCAAACTCTAGCCTTGCCACCCAAAAAGGATGGCAGGAATCTACTTCCTCCAGACCGCCGTCACCGCTGCCGACGCAGCCATGGACGGGAAGGGGCCGGATCTGAGGAGAAACCACCGCCACAGGATGCCGTCGCCACCTCCAGCACGACCTCCCTAGCACACCCCTCTCACACCCTATGTACACAGAGATCCCGGGTTTCCCGCCCCTCCCGCCGCCGCCGGAGCAGCCGGCGGAGGGGAAGGGAACCCCAGGAACGCCGGCGCACAGAGGGAAAACGAGATCTCCTCTCGGCCACCTCACGCTACAGTAGCGGGTGAGAGCAGAGTCCATCATCAGAATAGTTGTGAAGAGAAAGTATTCACTTTTTCTTCGCGTGTGTCCCTTGCTTATTGCGCCGTAACCATGAATAATCTTCTTCGTTTAACAGGGTGCTTGGGCCAGCCTTCACTTTGAAGGGAGGAATTTCATGAAACTTTTCATAATCTCCAGACATGTCTGTCTTGTCCTCCACTCCCACGATGTCTCTTTTCCCTGAAAGAACTATGTGGCGCTTTGACTCATCGTATGATGTATTCGCTTCCTTATATTTTCTTTTTCTCGGTTTGGTAGACATGTCCTTCACACAGAAAACCTGCGCCACATCATTGTCTAGGACGAATGGTTCGTCTGTGTACCCAAGATTGTTTAGATCCACTGTTGTCATTCCGTACTGCGGGTCTTCCTGTACCCCGCCTCCTGAGAGATTGACCCATTTGCACCGAAACAAAGGGACCTTAAAATCATGTCCATAGTCAAGTTCCCATATGTCCACTATGTAACCATAATATGTGTCATTTCCCCTGTTGGTTGCTGCATCAAAGCGGACACCACTGTTTTGGTTGGTGCTCTTTTGATCTTGGGCGATCGTGTAAAATGTATTCCCATTTATCTCGTACCCTTTGTAAGTCAATATAGTCGAAGATGGTCCCCTGGCCAACGAGTACAACTCATCTGCAACAGTGGTGTTACGCATGAGATGTGTTTACAACCAACTGCCGAAAGTCCTGATGTGTTCACATGTAATCCAGTCGTCACACTGCTCCGGGTGTTTGGAGCGCAGAATATTCTCGTGTTCATTGACATACGGGGTCACCAAGGTAGAATTCTGTAGAACAGTGTAGTGTGCTTGAGACCAAGAATGCCCGTCCCTACATATTATTGAATTCGTTCCTAGCGTGCCTTTTCCAGTCAGTCTCCCCTCATACCGCGATTGAGGGAGACCAATCGGCTTAAGGTCAGGAATAAAGTCAACACAAAACCCAATGCTTTCCTCTGTTTGATGGCCCATGGAGATGCTTCCTTCTGGCCTAGCACGGTTACGAACATATTTCTTTAAGACTCCCATGAACCTCTCAAAGGGGAACATGTTGTGTAGAAATACAGGGCCCAGAATGCCAATCTCGTCGACTAGATGAACTAGGATGTGCGTCATGATATTGAAGAAGGATGGTGGGAACACCAACTCGAAACTGATAAGACATTGCACCAAATCACTCTTTAACCTTGGTAGGATTTCTGGATCGATTACCTTCTGAGAGATTGCATTGAGGAATGCACATAGCTTCACAATGGCTAATCGAACGTTTTCCGATAGAAGCCCCCTCAATGCAACCGGAAGCAGTTGCGTCATAATCACGTGGTAGTCATGAGACTTTAGGTTCTGGAACTTTTTCTCTGCCATATTTATTATTCCCTTTATATTCGACGAGAAGCCAGATGGGACCTTCATACTGAGCAGGCATTCAAAGAAGATTTCCTTCTCTTCTTTGGTAAGAGCGTAGCTGGCAGGACCTTCATACTGCTTTGGATGCATGCCGTCTTTTTCGTGCGCACGTTGCTGGTCCTCCCGTGCCTCTGGTGTATCTTTTGTCTTCCCATACACTCCCAAGAAGCCTAGTAGGTTCACGCAAAGATTCTTCGTCACGTGCATCACGTCAATTGCAGAGCGGACCTCTAGATCTTTCCAATAGGGTAGGTCCCAAAATATAGATTTCTTCTTCCACATGGGTGCGCGTCCCTCAGCGTCATTCGGAACAGATAGTCCACCAGGACCCTTTCCAAAGATTACTTGTAAATCATTGACCATATCAAGTATGTGATCACCAGTACGGAGGGCGGGCTTCTTCCGGTGATCGGCCTCACCTTTGAAATGCTTTCCTTTCTTTCGACATTGATGGTTGGTCGGAAGAAATCGACGATGCCCCAGGTACACATTCTTCCTGCATTTGTCCAAATATATACTATCGGTGTCATCTAAACAGTGCGTGCATGCATGGTATCCCTTGTTTGTCTGTCCTGAAAGGTTACTGAGAGCAGGCCAATCATTGATGGTTACAAACAGCAACGCATATAGGTCAAATTCCTCCTGTTCGTTCTCATCCCACACACGTACACCTTTTCCATTCCACAGTTGTAAAAGTTCATCAACTAATGGCCTTAGGTACACATCAATGTCATTGCCGGGTTGCTTAGGACCTTGGATGAGCACTGGCATCATAATGAACTTCCGTTTCATGCAGAACCAAGGAGGAAGGTTATACATACATAGAGTCACAGGCCATGTGCTATGCTTGCTGCTCTGATCCCCAAAAGGATTAACGCCATCTGCACTTAAACCAAACCATACGTTCCTTGGGTCACCTGTAAAGTCCCCCCACTTTCTCTCGATCTTTCTCCACTGCGACCCATCACCGGGTGCTCTCAACTTCCCGTCTTTCTTACGGTCTTCCTTGTGCCATCGCATCAACTTGGCATGCTCTTTGTTTCTGAACAAACGTTTCAACCATGGTATTATAGGAGCATACCACATCACCTTGGCAGGAACCCTCTTCCCGGTGCGCTGGCCCTCAACATCACCAGGGTCATCTCGTCTGATCTTATACCGCAATGCACAGCATACCGGGCATGCGTTCAAATCCTCGTACGCACCGCGGTAGAGGATGCAATCATTAGGGCATGCATGTATCTTCTGCACCTCCAATCCTAGAGGGCAGACAACCTTCTTTGCTTCGTATGTACTGTCGGGCAATTCGTTGTCCTTTGGAAGCTTATTCTTCATTATTTTCAGCACCTTTTCACTACACCATTCTCTGCCTTCCATTGCAGCAATTCCAGTGTGGTACCGAGCTTTGTGTTGTCATCTTCGCAATTTGGGTACAACCCTTTTTTGTGATCCTCTAACATGCGATCGAACTTCAACTTCTCCCTTTCACTTTGGCATTGTCTCTTTGCATCAACAATGACTCGGCGAAGATCATCATCAGGCACATCGTCTGGTTCTTCCTCTTGATCTTCAGCTTCCCCCATTGCAGCATCACCGTATTCAGGGGGCGGATAGTTGTCATCATCCTCTTCTTCTTCGTTGTCTTCCATCATAACCCCTCTTTCTCCGTGCTTGGTCCAAACATTATAGTGTGGCATGAAACCCTTCTCAAGCAGGTGGACGTGAAGGGTTCTCGAGTTAGAGTAATCCTTTGTATTCCCACAGATAGTACATGGACAATACATAAAACCATTCTGCTTGGTTGCCTCAGCCACATCGAGAAAATTATGCAGGCCCTTAATGTACTCGGAGGTCCGTCGGTCACCGTACATCCATTGCCGGTTCATCTGCGTGCATTATATAATTAAGTGTATCAAAAACCATTACAAAACATCATGAATAGAGAAGTGACCAAATTAATAGAAGTTCATCATCACATTAAAATCAAAGTACAGTAGTGACCAAAATAAATACATAAAATTCATACTTCTAGAGCATTTGAAATGAGCTAAACTAGCAGTGAGAGATAAAACGATGAAGTCGTTAACCTTTTAGAACACTTGTGTAGTTGGTGCACCGCCAAACCTAAACAAATCTTAGGGAAAATGTAGCTTGGAGGTCGAGCTTGGAGAGGAGAAAACTTAAGTGTGGCTGCGGCATTTCATCAAACACCTCATGTGCATAGGAGGTGAGAACAGAGAGCAACACACCTACCAAACGCCGCCCGGCCAAAAAACAGATGAGTGAGCGGGCCGGGGCGAGCATATATATAGGCGTTGTATAAGTCCCGGTTGGTGGCTAGCACCGGGACTAAAGGTGAATCTTTAGTCCCGGTTCCAGCCACCAACCGGGACTAAAGGGGCTCGGCCAGTAGCGAGGCCCTTTAGTCCCGGTTCGTGTCTGGAACCGGGACTAAAGGTGTCACACGAACCGGGACTGGTTCCAGCCGAGGCCCGGCCGACGCCCTGGCCTCACGAACCGGGACTGATGCACCCATCAGTCCCGGTTCGTAACACGACCGGGACTAATGCAATATTCTTGCCCGTTTCAAAGCCTTGTTTTCTACTAGTGTTGACGTGGTGGGTCGGATCCTTAGCGGATCGGGTTGGAAGGTGTTGCCGGGAGGCCGTAGTCATTCCTGGGTGTTTCTTCTCTTGTAGTGATGCTGGGGTGTTGAACAACCTCTCCTTTGATATTTGTCTTCTTGTTGGTGTGAAATTCCAGGAAATGTGGACTTAGCCTTATTTATGACCTGCCTGGAGGTCTTCTTCATCTTGATGTTATTGTATTCCACCAAGAGAGGTGTGACCAGCCTTGACGGGCAGCCACTTGGTGTTCTTCCCGGCAAGAAGGCTACTGTGGCCCATGCGCAGGCGGGCTTGTGGATACCTTCCAGCCACGCTACTGACACACTTGTTGAAACAAATTGAGGCTCTAGTCATCTTGTCCTTTACTCTTCATTATTTTAGAACATACTTCAGAGTAACGAAGGTGTTGATGAATGAAATGGCTACTTGTATCAAATGTAAACCTTCACTTTTTTGCATCCATAAAAATTCCATTTGATTACAATAGAGCACTTATTATATGATGAGTACAACTTCCAAACTATCCCTCAAAACCTCATAATGCTTGAGCATATGATACCCTGGAATCATGAAATGAAGACTCGAAAGTATTTGTAGGTTGAGTTGACAGATGAGTTAGCTAGGTCATGCAAGAGTGGTGGTGACGGGCGGATGGCAGTGGCTGAGGTGGAAGGAGCGACAATGGCTGGCGTAGTTGCAGCAGCCGGCGGAGAAACATATGTTTGGGGTGTGGCCAGCAACGGCTCTACCATGCAGGGCATCGAGTCTTGGGGTTGAGATCACAACGAGAGCTGAGAGACAAGCTAAGCTAAGCACGAGAGGAAGTTTTGGCAGGCTCGCATGCATATTATGTCAAACTCAAGCTTTACCAGGCCGAAACCAAGTCCAACTTTGAAGGCTTAGATGAGCCTCGCAAAGCCGAGCTACGAGCTAGCTCGGCTCGGCTTGTTTCGAACCCAAGGAACAGCCTCTAGCCAGACAGTCTGTTTAACTCCCTTTTTTTACACAGTAGATTATTGACGGTAGCTATATTTTTTCCCATGACTCTCAATCCAATTACCATTCATCTCGCGAGGGAAATAGATCTTGATTTCATATGGTATAGGAGAAGAACAAAAAAGGATGTAGATCATACCGTGGTTGCCAGGGTGCTTATTGTTTCATGTATTGCAAGGGATGCTGTATCTTGGGGTATATATAGAGAGATTGGGGCACGTAATTTCCATGGGAATACCTAGCGAAATGGTATGTAGCCTGCAGGCAGGTACAAACTTGGATGTCATGGCTTGTACATGTCTCAACCACCCTGTCAATGATACGAGTTCATGGGCGCGCGTGTACACACACACACATGCACGTGTCACATCATAATGTGAGGATTCTTCCTTGCGCGACAAAGGATGCAAGTCATCCCAAAACTGGTACAAACATATAGGACACTTGCGAAGATCCACTTTCGATTGCTACATTAAACATGAAATACAGTTTAGATACACGAGACCAGAACACACTTCTTAACACTGATATCAATATATTATGAAACAATCATACATGACACAGTTGATTGAACAACCACCTCCAGCCATGACAGAATTAATTTTCATGAGCATTGAGATGCCCTCACTTTCAGAAAAAGAAAAAACAGAGAGCCACCAAAAACTGATGATACTTCATTAGAACTGCACAAAAAGGCTCGGTTAGACATCTCAAAACGGATGTCAACAAAAGGCGACGGTTTCTTAGAGCATTAATTCACAACCTTGGAGCTAAACCTCTATATATATATCTCATGTAAAAAGACATATCTCTAGAACACCCTTTTAGTCTTATTTAACCCCACCAATATCACCACCGTACCAATCACTGTGTAAATAAATTTAATTGTTTTTTAGTTAATAAGAAATTCAAAGGATTTGTCCTTGTTGAGAGAAACAAAGCATCTTTTTCTGATTACTACTAGTAAACATTCTTCATGGCATGTTTTTCTGACCAGCTTGGTATAGACTGCGCTCTAGAGCACGATGCTTTCCACGTATTTGTTGAAACAAATTGCTGCACTAGTCATCTGGTTCTCTACTCTACATCATTGCACCGCATACTTCAGAGTTGCTAAGGTGTTGATTAGAAGAAGACCCGAATCGATTGCCTTCACGGATCCACACGTTCTCACAAGACCATTTGAGCTGCAGATCATAATGCTTGCAAGATCCTCGAGCGACCGCGGCGGAGTGGCTACGTGCGAGGGGTGCCCAGAGGAGGATTGACAGTGGTTGATGGAGTGGCGGTGGCTGGCGGAGGAGCAGATGGACGAGGTGGGAGCTGGCGGTGGAGTGGAGATGCCCGATGGTGCTCTAGCATGTCGTGCATTGTATGATGGGGTCGGGATCGGGACGAGAGCTCATGCATTGCTACTGCGCCGAGCAGGTGGAGTTGTTGGGCTCGCGTGCAGTCCGAGTCAAACTTGAGCTTTGACCAAGCCGAGTTCAAGCTTAGTTTTGTAAGGTTTGTCGAGTTTGGAAGCTCGACTTGGCCTTGTTCCACCCCTAGCAACAGCCTTAAGCAAGATACACGTCATTTGGCTGTCTTTTTTTACACAATGGATGTTTGATGGATGCTAGACTTTTTCCAATACCTCACAATCCGATTACCACTTACCACACGTGGATAATATATCTTTGAATCCATATACCATAGAATAAGAACAAAGAAGAATGTTGATCATATTGTGGTGGCCAGCATGCTAATTGTTTCATGCATTGCAAATTCAAGAGATGGTGTATTTTGGGGAATATATAGAGTTGGGCATGTACTGGCCATGTGCTATAGCTAAAAATCATGTATCCTGCAGGTACACACATGAATGTCCCGACATGGAGAGCTCTCAACCATCTTTAGCCAATAATGATAGAATCGGTTTCTTTATGAACATTGGGATGCCCTCGTAAGAGCATCTCCAATAGAAGATGCGGATGTAAAAATAACTAACTTTTGCATCTCCGAGGCCCCAAAACCCCTCTTCAATAGATGATGTAGATGAAAAAAAATACATCTCCGCCTTCCGGAAATGAAAAATACAACACCCCGCGATGCAAATTTGCATCTCCACCCACTCCACATGTAAAAACGCCAGCCGCGCGCCAACCACCGTTCCCTTACCTTTCCCAACCCCATCTTCTTTCTCCCGCCGCCCCGCCGCAGCCCGCCGCACCTGCCGCCATCACCCCGCGCCAGATCCTCCCCCTCCAGCACCCCCACCGCCGGTTCCGCCGCGATTCGCCCGCCGACCGCCACCTCATGCCGCGAATCGGGCGTTTTCGGCTGCACGGTCGTCGTGCCCGCAACTCGACTTGCCCCCCCCCCCCCCCCCGCACCCCGCCTGTAGCCCTGCCCGCAGCTCCGCTACCCTGCCGCCCCGCACCACTGCACCCCCGCCTCGCCCACCGCCCGGTTCCACCGCCACCGCTAGACCCGATTCGTCCGTCGCCGCCACGCCGCACGCCTACCACCGAAGAAGCTCCCGAAGAGTAAGACGGGGTTCTTTGACGTGTGGGCGAAGCCATCCGACCACTTCGGAGTGGAGTTCTTTGACGCCGGCCGCCGCTTCCTGCTCGGCACCTACCCCACTGTTCACGAGGCTGCGTGTGTCTACGACGTGGAGGTGTGTCGTGTCGGAAGGCCCAAGACGGACCTCAACTTCCCAAAGGTCGAGACCCGAGCGGATGCAGAGATGCTTGTGTTGCAGGTTATTCAAATGGACGAGATACCAAAGAAGAAGCCGAAGAAGAGGCCGACTATGGTCGTTGGTCCCGGCGATAGCGACGAGACGGCGATGGCGAGGTTCGCGGGGGAGCATCCGGAGTACGTTCAGGCCGAGCAGGAGTCTTCTGGAAGCGCGTCACCGAGCAGAAGAAGAAGAAGAAGAAGAAGAAGAAGAAGGTGAATAAGGAGGACAGGGCTGGCCCCTCAACGGCGATCCCCGTCGACTCAGAAGAGGACGAGGATGAGTTCTGTGAGCCCTCAGATGAGAATGAGGAGGAATACTGGATGCCATTGGACGACGAGTAGTTTGGATTAGTTGTAGTAGTTGATTAATTTATGTTTTCAATTTAGAAGTATGTTTGAATTATGTTTGAACTACGTCTGAAATGAAGTAGTAGTTGAAGTTTCTACTTTTTACATCTCCACTTTACATCTTCTATTGAAGTTTCACTTTTACATCTTCAATATATATCATCTGTTGGAGTTACCCTTTTTTGTAGATGTAAAAATCACTTTTTTGAGATGTAAATTTTTACATCTCCTATTTTACATCTTCGAATTTGCATCTTCTATTGAAGATGCTTTAAATAGGAAACTCTTGAGACGCAACATCCACCGAGAGTGCTTCTTTACATCTACACACTAAGCATAGTTAGGGCAACTCCAATGCAAATCACGAAAACGGACACACCAAATATCCGCGGACATGTCCAAACGTGTCCGTGGTCAGTCATAGGGGCGGTCTCCATCCAAATGAAGACACCAAATGTTCGGCCAAATTGAAACAAATCTATTATATATAAAAAGTGCTTGACGGGGTCACCATAAAAAAGATAAAAAGGTTAGAAATTACCACAAAAATTAGAAATTTCCGACCGTTTATTTTAATACACTACAATTATGTAGCCATCGGATAAGATTTCAAGTAAAAAAATTACCCACCATTGCCATTGTATTTATAGTGAAAAAAACTTTTCGTGCATGCTCCTATCTTTTTTGTTTTTCACCAGCGCGTGGACGTTACATGAATTCTCTCAAAAAAGACTCGCTGGACACGTTCCTCTCAAGAAAAAAAAAGGTGCATCCGAAGCCAGCCTAGCTTACTCGCAAAGAAAAAAAAAGACAATCTAGCTTGCTTATATGCATCATGCATTCTCCAGCGTGGACAAGTTGCACGCGTCATGGATCCCAACAAAAAAAAAAAACTTCAGCCAAAGCTAGCTATATTCAATGTATGCATTCATCGTATTCCTCTCAAGAAAAAAAAGGGTGCATCCGAAGCCAGCCTAGCTTACTCGCAAAGAAAATAAAGGCAATCTAGCTTGCTTATATACATCATGCATTCTCCGGCGTGGACAGATTGCACGCGTCATTGATCCCAACAAAAAAAAAACTTCAGCCAAAGCTAGCTATATTCAACGTATGCATTCATCTAAAAAGAAAGCAAATTATAAAAAAAATTATAATCATCTAACCATCGATATGATGGATCCTTACATCTATTTATTATTATATATTAAAGATGCATGACGGGCTAACAAGAAAAATGATAAATATGATAAAAAATACCCCACAAATTAGAAACATCTGATAATTGATTCCCCCAAAAAAATATAATTGATTTAATAGATCTCCTTTAAATCAACAAAGGATAGGCGTTAGATCTACGTGACGGGTCCTTATAGAAAAAAAATGTACGTGACGAGGTGAACCATACCATCGCGCACGTACATCCCACACCCACCTCTTGCGTATAAGATGTTTTCTTTCTCTTTCGTAAGTCTTTTTTTCCCCTTCCATAAGTCAACCGATGTCTTTACACATGCACGTATTCCTAACCAGCTCATGTACACATGCCTATTTTTTCCTTCTTCTATAATTCTACGTTAATCAGAAAATAACACCTCTTCATCTGATGGACCTTTGATAAATTAACAAATGATGGTCGTTCAATCTTTGTAACATAATTATTTTACATCTCTTTTCTGTCAGACTTCCTCCACTATCGCTCACGGCTCTAAAAACATCTATTATTACCCTAAAAAAATTCTAACAAGATATATTGCCTTGCCTCGCCAGTCCGTACAAATCACCTCTTTCACGTGAGACTTCTCCCTATGAACCATTTGTATCACAGTTTATATGAGATCAACCACATTTTTGCTAGCTTTACCTATGGAATATTTAGTATTTGAATATTATTTATTGGATTCTGAATTACAAAGTATGACCTTTTTGATGTGTGTTCCTAAGTTCTCACCAACTCGGAAAATGTCATTAGTGCATATGTGTTAAGAGCTGAATCATGGTAATTGGTGAATTAGCGACTAGCTGTATTTTTAGGAGAAACTTTGATATATTAGCCGATCAAACATATAGTATTCACATTAGAAACACGTATGTTTAATGTAATAACGGGATATTGCTAGCGAACTCTACATTTTCATGTTTTTCTCTGGAGGACCTACCAATTTATTGTTATATTAGGTTTACCTCCACACCATTTTCCCAGATTCTCTCGAAGTGAAATCTCATCTACACCTAAGCGCTAATTATAGGAAATTTATAGTTTTTGAAACAAAACTCTTTAGAGAGTGAACTTGAGTGTGTACTGAATTCCTAGCTAAACCAGTGCATTGGCAGAATATTAAACTAGATGGTCCGACCATCCTAAATATGTCGGCGAAGACCACAATGTTTAGAACAAGCACATGATACCATGTACTCTTTAATATTGTTAAGATTCATTTTATAAAATACAGTATTTTGGCCGATTTTATCAACAACTATTAATTTAATCTCAATTATGTGTTATTATCTAATATTTCAGAAAAAAGCGCTGGATCAGTTTTGTCTATAGAAAAAATATCCTTAACAGTTGACACAACAAGCTGTATAGTTTTGTATTTTTCAATGTATCATAAATATATATCCCCAAATAAAAAGTTGATTAATGATATTTACAGCGCAGTTATTTTGGACCCTGCCCTGTAATAAAAAGTTAGAAAGTTAGATGTTTTTCATGACAAATATAAATTTCATTAGTTAAACATGACAAACAAAAAGTATATGTTGAAATATTGGTGGCAATATACTAGGACGACAGAGGAGAAAATCTATCATGTCTATGCATATCCTTGAGCCGTTGCCCTGGAGTATTGCGTGGTACGCTAACTAATAATTGTTGATCCTCCAGGGAAGATATCTGTTCGAGACTACAAGGAGGACACATACAACTTACACAAGTAAATTCACACCACCAAACACACTTACACAAGAGTGTTCTTCTTTTAAAATTTAAGGAAAAAAACACACCTAAGACCAACATACTGCCCGTCTTGGGCAAATTGTGCGTCCGCCCTAGCAGTAAGTATTGTCCCGCTTAATGCGCACATGCGTATAGTTTGAATAATATGGAAGAATTTTCGTGCCAATCCTTCGGATTGCCCAAGTGGATGGAACGAACCACCACGCTCTCGGCATTGGGTCACATACACATTGATAGCTTTTACATAATCATAATCATTTTTATTGGTCTAATTTTTGGGAAAACATAAATATGATAATGTTGTGAACACTCACCTTTTCAACAGAGGCAGTACATATGATGATGTGAAGGAGAATGTAGAATCAATCAACTGAATAATGAGGTGACAACAGAAGATTAAAGTGATCGGAAAGGTATAGAGATTATGATTTAAAATGAGAAGATGTCATTTTAAAATGCAAACTTCTTTTCATTTTAAGTGGGAAAACTTATTTACATATACTATTGATATATAAATAAATGCTTGAGATTGATCAAAAGAAATAGCATGACTCGATTTTTATTCAAAAGTATTGCGGCATTCCAAAAAGCATAATTGTCACCTATAATAACAATGATCGAATGTATACCTTATATATTTTTATATAAAATGTGATGTATTTTTGGAACTAAATGACTAAATGAGAAGCATACATATCTAAAGATAATAAATATTCACTAGCCTACCTGTCCATGCAGACGAATTCTTATGTTGTATACATCTAATTTCCCATACATACTATTCGATCTCAACTCTATGTACTCATGTAATGCCGCACACAAACAATCACATATCTTGAGGTATAAACTTTGATTCAATGTAATCCTAAATTCTCAAACACAGATGAACATACAACTAAGACAATCATCTATGGAATCGTAAAATATATTTTGAACAATTTCAATGTGTCTTTTTATCGTGGTTTCAGCCCATTTTGTGGATTCTAATGATAAAAAAATGCCTACTCACCACCAAAGCGTTTAATTTTTTAGGTTGATAATATTATTGGAGAACTTGACACACACCTACACCTAAAAGGTACATAAAGAGTTAGTTCTTCAGTAAATTGTTGACAACATATTTTTATGTGTTTATTCATCCAACTATTGATCTATCATCACTTAGTAAAGTCAACTCAACCACAAACAGACAAATTCTACTTTATTATATTGTCCAATTTTTTCAAGTGACAAAATTGCTCACAATTTACACAGCTTTATCAAGCATCACCGCAATAATATATATATTGAAAACCCAAGCCTGTGGAAGTATAAATATGTTGAAACAATTTACAACAATTAATTGTGTGATTACAGAGGTTGATATGTAAGGATTTGTTAATTACTCTTTAACCATTTAGGTATGTTTGTATGGATTTGGAGACTCATTGTTAAACTTTATGAAATCCTAGCCCGCACATCGAACGGGCCACTTTGCTAGTATTTAATAAAAGCGGATGAAATTCATGGAAGCTGGATGATATTTGTTAAATTTTGATATACAACAAACAACAGGAGGAAATTAACAAAGTTTCAACTAAACCATTAAAAAAATTAAACTATGAGAGATACCGGACTATGACCTCGTACGCATGGCTTTCGAGACCTCTGACACCTCCGTCTTCGTCCACGTCGTCGCCACTGCCATCCGATCCGTCATCCTCCTTCCAATGGCGGGAACGTTGCCAATCGTTGCGACAATCCTCATTGGACATTGTTCGTCGCTCGCGGCGGAGCCGCTCGGCGTCCTTTGTCTCGATAGAGCGTTGGCCTCCTCAGCTTGGCGGGGACGATCGGTCATAGTCGCGGAATACGCCCCGCGCCTACAGCCTTAATGTTTGCCTCGGCTTGGCGGCGACTAGAACAACCCCACTTCAGGAGGTAGCCATTGATCTAGTGCCGGTTGCGAGTGATGGTGTGCGCATTGGTCCTCGACAGGTCGATGGCATAGGATACCGCGAGCACGGGGTCTCGCACGAACTAGACCGCTGCGACTTTGGACCTCACGGACAACACCCGCTGCTCTATGTTTGGCTGCTCCTGGCGCTCCGCCATGGAGACCATCACGGAGGACGTCACCATTGTTAAAGACGAGTCGCTACCACTGAGGTAGCAGGCGAGGCAGCTGCGTGCATTGGCGATCACGGAGGAGAGTGCCTCCTCTTCCTTCACGGTGACCGAGTGCCACTGGCACCCGGAGTGCTGATGGGGCAGGGATGGCAACACCACCTCTTTGCCTCGGCAGAGACAGCTGCCTGGCGGGAACGACTCCTCCTCCTTGACGCACGACGGGGATCGCGGCTCCTCCTTGACGCGACGTCCAATTTGGACGCTGCAGTTGGGCTAGAGCGGTAGCGGGGGTGCCATCAGACCACGGACACTTTATCTCTTCCTTCATTTATTTGAACTCATAAATGTTTTATAGGAAATACAGGAGTAGTGGTACTTGCGCCCAAAAGAAAAGACAGTGAATTCGGGCCAGGAATGGCCTTGGGATGTTTTGAGGGATGCATCTACAAAAGTGCCCATGATGTCATTGCTAATTATTTGGCATGCCTCTGACAGCTACATAATGATGCAGTTCCCGGAAATGTTAATCCTATAACTGAAGTTACTTGAAGCTGTCAACAACCTTTACTCATCCGACAATAAGATGACAGGGACCCACTAGAAGATAAAGCGTCAATTTCGGTCCAAGACAAAACGCGGTGCCCTCGGCTATTGCATGTAAAGGAATCTGAATACTGGCCTACTTTGCATCAGAACTGGATACCCATCGTACCCTTGTTTGGACACTATGGAGCGTCCGTAGCAAGTTAGTGATTGAGCACGTGACTCTTTTTTCATGCGACTGATGTCATATACAAAATGTGCGGTTTTCTATAGCTCTCGAGGCTGCTTAGCAAGCGACATGGACGAGACTTCATCGACAGGATCGCCTCCGAGCTCCGTCCGACCACTTCCATGCTCGCCCCTCCGGCTCCTCCGCCTCCACCGGAGCCAGATTAGCTTGTAGTTTACTTTTGGGGATTGTTGTGTTGTTTCCCTAACAAAACGGTTATGTTGCCTGGTGCACTGGATTTGACGCCTTGGTGTGTGTATTGGACTCTGTGTTTTGAATTTCGGCCGCAAAAAGTGGATTTCGGCCGAATTTCGGCCATCTCGGCCTGGGGCGAGAAATACTTTTGAGCGAAAAAAAATCGATTTTGGTCAAAATTTGGTCAAATTTCAACCAAATTTTAGTCAAACTTTGGTCAAATTTCGTCCGAAATTTTTGAAAATGGCCGAAATTCGGCCATCTCAGCCTGGGGCGAAAAATTCCACAAACCGAAAATCAAAACGCAGATTGGACTTGAGACTTGCTACCTGTTCGTTGTTTCAATGGTGGTTGCTTTTATAATATAAAGCGGGGGAAACCCTTTTTCGTCAGAACTGGATACCCATCTCTTCAGATGGCTCGTTCACACAGCAGACCAGTTGCATGGGATTCTTCAGACAAGGTGTTATTTTCATGTTGGAGGGAGTTAAATCACTGTGCTGATGCTTTTGAATCTGAAACTTCTACAATGTTCAAGGGTTTCCGGCCGACAGTTCAGTATACTCATCTTGAGCTTTCCCTTGTCCCTGTAAGTACTTAGGCCTCCCACCAAGCATCAGAAAGCTCACGACAGCGCAGCTACGGGACTTGTGGACCAGATCGCGGGCAGACTACCAACATGGCCAGCGGCCTCATTGCCCAAGACCAGGAGGCTACTGTTGATTCTATCTGTCCTATGCGCCACCCCGATTCACTCCATGATGGCTCTGGATCTTCCTCCGAAGACATCATGGTAATCAACAAAATCACCCGAGGCTTCCTATGTTGTGGCAAATCTCAAGCCAACTGCGGCAACTACGCGGTCGCTTGGACCTCCGTGTCTAGCCCGCGCTGGGCCGGCGGCCTCGGCATCCCGGCCCTGCGGTGGCTAAACCTGGCGTTCCGTGCATGCGGGCCCTGTTTGCAGCGATCTGACAACACCAGGCTCCATTGATTTACGGGCCCTGGCACAAGCGCACCAGAACCGTGGCTGAGGGTCTTGAGGGAAAGGCAATGGAAGGGACATCAGCACTAAGCTGACAACACCCGAGCTACAGCAGTTCTTCGCCCTATGATTGCCCATCAGCATGATTGAGCTGGTTGTTGGAACGGCCGACGTCATGGCCTGGTCTTGGGAGAAAGACGGCTCCTTCTCGGTTCGCCCCGCATACGCCATAAAGTTCATGCAAAGAGAAGTCGCACCCTTTGTAGAATTCACTTGCAAGTCCAGGGCCCTTCTTGATCTCCTGTTGGTTCTTCGCGTTGCTTGCGATGCAGGATCGCGTCGCGCTTTCAGGTTTGCCAAGTCAGCCAGCATGCCCGCTTTGTGACCAAGAGGATGAGATCATCAATCATATTCTTCTCACTTGCCTAGCTGCTAGACGGGTCTGGACGGTGGTCCTTGCGCTTGGGGCAAGGCAGCTTGGGTGCCCTCCATCGAGGACAACATTGTGGACATGTTTTTTTGTGGAAAAGGAGGAAAGACCCCCGGCCTCTGCATCGGCATGATGCATGCGGCCATATTATTAAGCGAAAAATCAAACAATCTCCGAGTGCGAGTACAAGCTCAGTCCAAGCTGAAATGAAAATAAATGAAAACAACAAAACTGTAGAGCGACACAACCGGCAGCAATGGGTTAAGATGACTATACCCCTAATCTATTGTTGGATTCTCATCCAACCCGGTTACAGAAATCCTGAGCTATCATCTCTCATCGGATAAACCCAGTAACCAAAAGCTCCCTGGCCACCGCAAGTGTAAGTAACGACCACGTGCGGATCCAAGTAGTGGCCTTGTAGATTACTTGTAAAAAATTAATCCGAATTTGTTTGTTAAAAACCATATCATTTCTGAAGAAATTGTGGCTAGGTACGCCTCCAGGAATGCCAACAGTCAAGACCAGAAGAATGTGCACTCAATCCTGACCCTAGTGCTATGGGAGATATGGAAGCATAGGAACGCTATCGTGTTCGACGGTGCTAGCCCCTTGGTTGAGGCCATAATTGACAAGCAGATAGAGAAAGAGAGGAGGGCATAGAGTATAGAAGGTCTTTTGAAGGGCGATCTCTCGGCCTTCTTGTCAGCTTTGAGTGGGTATGTTCATGTATAGGGCGCTTTAGTGCTTTGGTTGTACGGTGGACGTGTTATTTTTTTGTAGCACGCAAGTGGATGTAAATTAGTTGTCTTGCCACCCCCTCTTTTAATATATGATGTGCACATTTGTGCATATTCTAGAAAAAAATCTTGACTGTTTAGTCGGTTTGTATAGTTCTGATTCAGTATGTACAAATCGGACGACAAAGATAGATCTTGCTGAGGATGCTTC
Organism: Elymus sibiricus; assembly: GCA_039707655.1. NCBI lineage: Eukaryota > Viridiplantae > Streptophyta > Magnoliopsida > Poales > Poaceae > Elymus > Elymus sibiricus. Next base: position 391,992,912 of record CM077671.1, read on the forward strand.
CTTAGCGTTGTGTGCACCGAGCATTGTCAGTTATCTCAAAACTGATACCAAGAATAGAGGATGCTTCCATAAAGCATCCAGAACCCTTTGCACTAAATTTCTATCTCTACAGTGTCATTTTTAATCTTCTTAAACTCCATTGATAAAACCACTGTAATAATGTTCTTAGTAAGGTCAAACTCATATACTATCCCTTTTTGAGAAGGCAAGAAGTTAGTTTAAGATGAAATGGAAATCTGATAAGTTTATGAGCATTTATTAATACTACCAAACCAATGGTTATCCTAGTCAAAGATGAAATCACTACTTATTCTCATTATTAAAAAAAGTGATCAATGTCTTTATTAATTAAAAAAAGTACAAATTACGCGTATCAAACTTCACTTCCACGTATCACCGTCGAGAACTCAAACCTATGCATCAAATGCAATGGCAAGGGCACACGGAGTGCCCAAGTCATTCTCTCCCAAATCCCACCAAAGCAACTAATGCTAGTGAGGAAAATGAGAGGAAGAACAAAGAAGAACACGAAGAATTCCAAGATCTAGATCCAAGGGGTTCCCCTCACATAGAGGAGAAAGTGATTGGTGGAAATGTGGATCTAGATCTCCTCTCCCTTTTCCCTCAAGAACTAGCAAGAATCATTGGAGTGATTGAGAGATAGCAAGCTCAAAGAAGGTCAACAATGGGGTGCAAACTCAAGCTCTAAGGATAAGATCCATTGGGGAAGAAGACCCCCTTAAATAGGTGGGGGAAAATCTAACCGTTACCCCCACAGCCCGCACACAAGCGGTAGTACCGCCCCTGGGAGCGGTACTACCGCTCGTACGCAGATTTCAGCAGTAGTAGGGGGCAGCGGTAGTACCGCTTGTTACTACCGCCCTACTACCGCTCAGGTGGCGCGGGTCACCAGACACCAGACAAGGCAGTGTCTGGTGCCCCGCGTAAGGAGTCGGAACCCCCCAGCGGTACTACTGCGTAAGGAGTCAGAACCCCGCCAGCGGTACTACCGCTGTGGCCAGCGGTACTACCGCCCTCGGGAGAGTAACAAAGAACCCAAGCAACCAGATGGAAACAGTAAAACCATAACTGCCATAACCTTCGCATATGAGCTCCGAATTGAGCAAACTCAAGCTTGTTGGATTCAGGACGACAAGAGCTGTGAAACCTCTATCAATGAAGAACCGGCAAAAACTCCAACATCGAAAACATCATAGAAAAAGCATATGGACTTCGTTTTCGATGAACTTGAGCTTGTCATGAAGCTGACTATAAGCTCAAGAACCCACATAGAGAAAAACCAACCAAGAACCAAGAAAGATGATGATGCCAAGAATGCAATGGTTTGAGCTCTCAACGAACGATACGATCAAGCTATTCACTTGTGAGCCCCCATTGATAGTACGGCGATCGATCCTATAACCCGGTCTCCCAACTACCATCATGAGACCGGTAAAATAGAAAACCCTATCATGGTCAAACCTTTGCCTTGCGCATAGTCCACTTGAGCTAGATGATGATGATGATCCTGTCCTTCTCAAGATGGACCACCTTTCTTGATTGCGCCGGCTCGATGAAGACTAGTAGATTGCTCCCCCATACTCCACTATGGGTGAGCCACTCTTCGGCACATCTTCACAAGTCCATTGTCACCATAATGGACAACAAGCTTCAAGCATGATGTCTCCGTGATGATTCACTTCAACTTGCACACCGCAACCTTGATGACGATCACCACTTGATGTCATCTTCCATGGGTTGTATGGGATCTTCCTCTTGATGCAATCCCATGGAAATATACCTAACCCTACAAAGAACACTGATACGTCTCCAACGTATCTATAATTTTTGATTGTTCCATGCTATTATATTATCTGTTTTGGATGTTTTATATGCATTAATATGCTATTTTATATTATTTTTGGGACTAACCTATTAATCTAGAGCCTAGTGCCAGTTTCTGATTTTTCCTTATTTTTGAGTATTGCAGATAAGGAATATTAAACGGAGTCCAAACGGAATAAAATCTTCGGAATGATTTTTCTTGGACCATAAGAAACCTGCCAGACTTGGAGATGAAGGCAGGAGACCTGCCGGGAGGCGACAAGCCACCAGGGCACGCCTTGGGGGGGGGGGGCGCCCCCCTGGCTTGTGACCCCCCAGCAGGTCTCCTAACCCTATTCTTCGGCCTATAAATTCCCAAATATTCCCCCAATACCAGAAAGAGCCACGAAAATACTTTTCCGCCGCCGGAAGCCTCTGTTTCCGTGAGATCCAATCTTGGAGCCTTTTCCGGTAATCTGCCTGCCGTGGTTTTGTCACGGCAGATGCCCGAAGGCTTTGGTTCGGAGTCAACGCCATGGAAGTGGACTCAAAGGGGTTAAGCGGGACAAGGGACACGGGTTTACCTAGGTTCGGCCCCTCACGGTGGAGTTAAAGGCCTACGTCCTGCTTAAGCTGTATTAACTGGTATATCGAGTACAAGGGGCGGCTTGCTTGCCCTAACTCTCGATTGCTTGATCTCTCTCGCCGTAAGGCTTGTCTGTCTTTCTTCCCCTCTTTTCTCTTCTTTAACCCGCCGCAGGGGCTCACCTTTATATACATAGGTATAGGCCCTGGGATTACAAGAGTCCGGGTCGGGTTACACAACGTAACCGACCCAGGTTCTACTTCCCTAGTCTTACAAGATAAGTCTTCACATGGCGGTTTACCCTTTCGGGCCTTGAGTCGCCACCAGGCTTTAGGCCTTCGACTGGCCCATCTGTAAGTCGTCGTCTTCACGTCTTGCCTTCCTGGGCCGGCTTAGTCTCTTGCACTATGAGTCGCCCACAGGGTTAACCGCGGGGTTATATCCCCAACATTAGGCCCCAAATTGATTTGAACCTGTTCATGTCAATTTAAATTCTTCAGTTCGCGAGTCTTCTACGGGTCTTCTGGAACTGCAACTTTGACTGGTCTTCCCTAACCCGCCATATCCAACAGTGACGTCACAATGAATCTTTCATTTACCCGCCATCCGAGAAACGAGGCGCCATCTCAGCCATGATGACTATATCGCCTCCTCGATCTCCGGGCCTGCCGTTTCACTACCCCACCTACCCTTATAAATGGGCACAGGGTCGCTCCTTTACCCTGTCACTTCTTCTTCCTCCTCCCGACACCGTCGCGACTACTGTAGCAAACAACCCCGCCGCCGTCGCTCCTCTCCAGCGAACTCAAAACGGGCCACTGCACCAACCCAATCGGGACCAGAGAACCGCGGTGCTCCTCCGCTCTTCCCTCGAATCATCAAGGTAAAGCTTCTGCCTCTCCCTGGACTCGCATTAGATCTGTACTGTTCATGGAGCTCGCCGGAGTTCATCCCTGTACCTCATGCTGAGCCTACAGAAGCTATAAAAGAAACACCTGCCGATGATCCTCAGTCCCACGAGCCAGCTGTTCATGATACGGTCTCTCCTACGAGCCCTCCACGAACTGACTTCCAAACGCCGAGCTCTCCAGCTACCAAAAACGTCGCTCTTACTAGGGCGGGTTATCAATCGACCTCTCATGTGCTGACAAGTCACACCGGCGAGGCTAAAGAGAACTCGCCAGAAAGATTCGACTTTGCATTGCCCTCGTTGGAAAAGATGTCTACAGATGATCTTCATGCCGGCTATTTAAATCGCCTCAGCGCAAGCCACAACATGGAGCAAAAACTTGTTAGCCTTATGAAGTCCAAATTTGAGGTACTGCTCCTTTATTGCTTTCCTTATACCCTTATGTAGCCCCCAAGATCCGGTTTAGTTTTACAAAATAGTAGACCGGGTCTTATACTTCTTGTCATACTTCAAATTATAATACCTGTAGCCCCCAAGTATCGGGTTAATACTGATATTGAGCCGGTACTTAATTGAAAGGGTTGATCCAAGTGTAGCCCCCGAGTTCGGGTCATGACGATGAGCCAGAACTCCATTGTAAACTTTGGAGAGCTCTGTGTAGCCCCCAAGTGCCGGCTTAACTTTAACAAAGATGAGCCGGGACTGCCATGTAGACTTAGAGAAAAACACAGGCATTAGCCCCCAAGTGTCAAGTATATTGCTTGCAATCTGCTTGAGACTTATAACACAATAGTTTCACCAATGTGCGAATCATATCCTGACTGAAAACCTTTGAAACTGTCTTTTGCGTAACGCAGGAAGCTTTAACAACTGCTGAGTCGAATTTCACTGTGCAACAAGCCGCCAGGGCTGAGGCGGACAATAAATGGCGAGTTACCGTGACAGAGCTGGAGAAAACCCGGGTTGAACTCGCTGCTTATCAGAATACGACTGAGGCGGAAAAAGCTGCTATATCCCAACGAGCCAACGACACTGAAAACCGGCTTAAGGTTGTGTCCGATGAGCTACAAACTCTCAAAGACCATATCTCCAGAATGACCTATGCGATCTTCGGTAAGTGCCAAGCACTTGAAAATTACCTTGTCTTGTTGAATAACTCATACAGGCGGCTTATAAAACTTGACTATCTTGCAGGTGAACGGAGCCGCCAACTCGCTTCTGACAGGGTGATTAAGCTGAAAGCCATCTACTCCTTAACCGAACAGTTATATTGCGGGACCCTCTGCACCATGAAGGCGATGCTGACCGAGAAATGCATCCCAAAGCATATGAAGGGGGTGATAGAACTTCTATCCACCCTGCCCAAACAGGTTGGAGAACTCAAACGGTCAGCCGCCAGGCAGGGAGCCATGGCTGCTTTAAGACGGTGTCTTGCTTTTGCCCTGGAGTTAACTACAGCGGAAATGACAGACGGGTTCCCAGCCAAAAGGTCGACATCTCAGATTTCAGAGAAGCCGACTACGTCAAATGTATGAAAGATTCCCGGGTGCTGGCCTCAAGTCTTGCCAATGAGTTAGACCTTTCCACGTACCAGGCGGCTTATGACGCGAAAAACAAACGCGTGCGCGGCCTAACCTTTGAATCGAGGAGCCTGACTCCCGCACGTCGTAAGCAGCTCTTCGCTCCTGACCTTGATGCATCTCCCTTCTTCGACCAGACCCAATTTGAGGCCTTAACACGCTGCAACTGGGATGTCGACAATCTTCAGATCGAAGAGGTCGAAGACCCGGCGAAGGATGACTAGCCAGCGAGCTGTACTTTCGGCTGAAACTGATAACTCGGCCTGTCTGAGCTGCCAAGGCTGTCTTTTGTAAAAAACTTTAATCTTGCCTTGTCTTGTACTCCATGGGGAGCTTTTGTAATAGCTGTAGAGACATCTGAAATGCCTGAGTCGTGCCTTCGTGCACGTATAACCCTTTTTGAATAGTCTTGCTGCAATGATATCTTTCATATGCTCTTACTCTCAACCATGCTTTCAAGGTCCATGGCGGCTTATCAGAAAAGATAAAACCTGCAAAATAAACAAGACAAAAAACTTCTGTATTGTTGTCAGGGCGGCTTATAACAGCACACCCCGGAGATGTCTTTCATGGTCTTGCGTCTTGTTTCATAATCTTTCCTTGACCCGGCTTGTCAAAACCGGAATGATATGTAAGTGTGATGTATGATGCAATGCATGACGTATGATGCAATGCACGATGCATGATGCAATGCATGATGTATGATGTTCTCTGCTCTTACAAGTCATCCAAAAAGGGGGTAAGTGTCCAACTCGCTGCACCCCAATGTTGGAGAGGTTATCAAAAGAGGGGGTGAGTGGCTAACTCGCTGCACCCCAATTTTGAAAAAAAGGTCATCAAAGAGGGGGTAAGTATTCAACTCGCTGCACCCCAATTTGGAAAAAATCATCAAAAGAGGGGGTAAGTTCTCAACTCGCTGCACCCCAATTTTGGAATAAGTCATCAAAGAGGGGGTAAGTATTAAACTCGCTGCACCCCAATTTGGAAAAAATCATCAAAAGAGGGGGTAAGTTCTCAACTCGCTGCACCCCAATTTTGGAATAAGTCATCAAAGAGGGGGTAAGTATTAAACTCGCTGCACCCCAATTTGGAAAAAATCATCAAAAGAGGGGGTAAGTTCTCAACTCGCTGCACCCCAATTTTGGAATAAGTCATCAAAGAGGGGGTAAGTATTAAACTCGCTGCACCCCAATTTGGAAAAAATCATCAAAAGAGGGGGTAAGTTCTCAACTCGCTGCACCCCAATTTTGGAATAAGTCATCAAAGAGGGGGTAAGTACCCGGCTGTTGACCCTTGCCATTGTTACCCTTCTTCCCCTGACCTGATTTCTCCTCATCAGAGCCCGGGTCCTTCGTATTGTCAGAATCTGCATACTTGGTGAGAGCCGCCATGAGCTCCCCCATGTCTTGACATGACCGCTTGAGCCGGCCAAGCTTCTGCTTCAGAGGCATGAAGTGACAGTTCTTCTCAAGAATTAAAACCGCCTGAGCCGCCATAATCTGCTCCGAAGAGTGGATGATAGTAGAGACCCGCCGGACCTAGTGATGAGCCGACTCGTCCTCACGCTGTACACAATGGTCCAAATCCACAATCGTCATGGGCTGTTTGCATGTTCCTTTAAATTTTTTGATGAATTTCGTCCTTAACTCGGCCCAGGAGTTAATGGTGTTGGGTGGCAAACCCTTCAACCATGTGTGAGCCGGCCCTTCCAGCATCATGATGAAATACTTGGCGCAGACCGCATCACTAACGTCCAACATCTCCATGGCTAGCTCATAACTTTCAACCCAGGCCTCTGGAGGTAAATCAGCAGTGTAATTGGGCACCTTACGAGGACCCTTGAAATCCTTCGGCAGACGCTCATTCCGCAGAGCCGGTACCAGACACGGCACCCCCACAGCCCTGGAAGTCAACCCCGCTCCTGAAACGGAAGGGGCGACTGTGTGTTCCTGAGACGCCGCCGTTGCCTGAGCCGCCTCTTCTCGCCGTGCTCTCACCTGATCCACCAATGTCTGAGCATCCAGAGCCGCCCGATCTGCTTGCGGCGGGTTACGATGTCGTTCGCTGCTAGAAACCGCCGGCGACTCATAACGCCGGCTGTAGCTACGGCTGTGGATGGGCGTTGAGTGCACGCGACTCCGGCTGTAATTATACTTCTCCTGCTGGGCCATCGCCGTGCGCAGGTATCCGATGGCGTTCCGCACCTCTTCTGCATAATGCGCCTCATCGGGGATCGGAATTGTATCAAGCCTGGTTGCTGCTGCCACCATGTTCTCCGCCGGGTTAGAATAATGCCCCGGCGGTGTCGGATAAAGTGGTGGCAGGTTTTGGCCCCGTCGTGGCGGGTCTTGACGCTGAACCGCCGCCCGGCTCCCAGGTATTTCCGCCGTCCGGGTTATGGCCAAAGGCACACTTCGTCCCGTTCCTGGCGTGTTGAAAAGATTCCTAGCTTCATACTGCTCCGGCAAGCGGGACTGATGTCTCATCCGCTGAACCGCCGCGGCCGACTGTTGCTCTATCTCGAGGCGAAGAGCGTCTACCTTAAGGCGCTCCGCCTCAGCATCCATCTGAGCCTTCAGCTCGTTAACTTCCTGCTGGACCGCGGCCATCCAATCCTTCAACCTAGTGATTTCTGCATTGCGGGCCGCTTGGTTCGCAACAGTGACCTCAGTTGCCATCAAGGTTGTAAGCTCGTTCATCAGATCGAGGAGAACTTGAGCCGGGGGCGCGCCTGACCCGGACACGGTCGCACCAGCAGGTGTACTGCCCTGAGCCGCCGCTGAACCGGCCATGAAGACGGCTGCATGACTTGGCGGCTCATAACCCTCCGGCTCATGGTATTCTGACTCGGGGTAAGGCTCATCGTAGCCCCCAAGCCCTCCATCCTGAAGCTGATAGATCGATTCCGTCTCCCCACATGAATATTCCTCCCCGGAGTAGTCGTGAGTTTCTTCCTCAGACACAGAACCCTCAAGTTCTACGCCCTGAGTGAAGCCGACGAAGACATGCTTCCTGCCCGGGTCAGAACGGGCGGGTTGCATGCTTGGGGCGGGTTGCTTGCGCCGGGCCGGCTCGAAGATGTTGGTGCAGATATCCGGCCTGGGTTCAGATCCGCCAATCTTGCCGATGAAGACATGGATTCCACCGAAGGGGACCCGGAAGCCGTACTCGATTGAGTCAGCCTCAGGACCCCAGCTGGCGTCGTCGATGTAAAGCTTTCCGCGGCGGCTCTTAGTCATCTCGCCGACCACGTACCCCTCGCCCCCGAGGAGAGGACCCTTTGAGAACTCAACACCACCGAGCGCTAGCCCCACGGTGGGCGCCAACTGTCGTGGTTTTGTCACGGCAGATGCCCGAAGGCTTAGGTTCGGAGTCAACGCCATGGAAGTGGACTCAAAGGGGTTAAGCGGGACAAGGGACACGGGTTTACCCAGGTTCGGCCCCTCACGGTGGAGGTAAAGGCCTACGTCCTGCTTAAGCTGTATTAACTGGTATATCGAGTACAAGGGGCGGCTTGCTTGCCCTAACTCTCGATTGCTTGATCTCTCTCGCCGTAAGGCTTGTCTGTCTTTCTTCCCCTCTTTTCTCTTCTTTAACCCGTCGCAGGGGCTCACCTTTATATACATAGGTATAGGCCCTGGGCTTACAAGAGTCCGGGTCGGGTTACACAACGTAACCGACCCAGGTTCTACTTCCCTAGTCTTACAAGATAAGTCTTCACATGCCAGTTTACCCTTTCGGGCCTTGAGTCGCCACCAGGCTTTAGGCCTTCGACTGGCCCATCTGTAAGTCATCGTCTTCACGTCTTGCCTTCCTGGGCTGGCTTAGTCTCTTGCACTATGAGTCGCCCACAGGGTTAACCGCGGGGTTATATCCCCAACACTGCCGGAGGGGGATTCGATCACGGAGGGCATCTACATCAACTCCATTGCCCCTCCGATGATGCGTGAGTAGTTCACCACAGACCTTCGGGTCCATAGCTAGTAGCTAGATGGCTTCTTCTCTCTCTTTGTTCTTCAATACCATGTTCTTCATGATCTTCATGGAGATCTATCCGATGTAATACTCTTTTGCGGTGTGTTTGTCGAGATCCCATGAATTGTGGGTTTATGATCAGCTTATCTATGAATATTATTTGAATCTTCTCTGAATTCTTATATGCATGATTTTGTATCTTTGCAAGTCTCTTCGAGTTATTGGTTTGGTTTGGCCAATTAGATTGGTAATTCTTGCAATGGGAGAAGTGCTTAGTTTTGGGTTCAATCTTGCGGTGTCCTCACCGAGTGACAAAGTAGGGGTAGCGAGGCACGTATTTGTATTGTTGCCATCGAGGATAAAAAGATGGGGTTTTCATCATATTGCTTGAGTTTATCCCTCTACATCATGTCATCTTACCTAATGCGTTACTCTGTTCTTTATGAACTTAATACTCTAGATGCAGGCAGGAATCGGTCGATGTGTGGAGTAATAGTAGTAGATGCAGAATCGTTTCGGTCTACTTGATACGGACGTGATGTCTATATGCATAATCATTGCCTTGGATATCATCATAACTATGCGCTTTTCTATCAAATGCTCGACAGTAATTTGGTCACCCACCGTATTATTTTCCTTCATGAGAGAAGCCTCTAGTGAAACCTATGGCCCCCGGGTCTATTTTCCATATTATATTTTCAGATCTATAAACCAAAAATACCAAAAATACTTTGTTGCATTCTTTTTAATTTTGTTTTACTTTTCGTTTTAGCAATCTTTTATATCTATCTCTATCAGATCTCATCCTTGCAAATAACCATGAAGGGATTGACAACCCCTTTTAGCGTTGGGTGCAAGAGTTTGATTGTTTGTGTAGGTGCGAAGATTGGGGACTTGCTTGTATCTCCTACTGGATTGATACCTTGGTTCTCAACAACTGAGGGAAATACTTATCTACTTTGCTGCATCACCCTTTCCTCTTCAAGGGAAAACCAACGCAAGCTCAAGAAGTAGCAAGAAGGATTTCTGGCACCGTTGCCGGGGAGATCTACATCAAGCCTACCAAGTACCCATCACAAACTCATCTCTTGCATTTACATTATTTGCCATTTGCCTCTCGTTTTCCTCTCCCCCACTTCTAAAACAATTTTCAGAAAAAAACCAAAAAGATTTGCCTTTTTATTCGCCCTCTTTTTCGCTTGCCTCTTTCCTGCTGGATCTCTTACTTGTTGCTATGTCTAGCGTTACCACTTCCCCTTTGTCACCAGATTTTGAAGTTCTATACTTCAAACAAAAGCAAGGGGAAAATCTGAAAGATGCCTGGTATAGGCTAATGGAATCTTATCGTATCTCCAATCTAAAAGGAGATGCAAAAGTTTTGCTTAGAAATTTTTACATTGGATTGGCTTTGCATCATAGAGAGCTTTTAGATTTCGCCTCAAAAGGGAATTTTATTGAGCTGGATACGAACGCTGCTTATGAAGTTTTGGAGGGTATTTTGGGGGTTCCTCCACCAAAAAAAGGGATTTGATTTCTCACAAGAAGGAGTTCAAATTCTCGACAAATTGAGTGACTTACATAAGCACTTGGTCGAGTTACAACAATATCACGAACCCCTTAAACATATTAGCGGGAACCTCAATCGCTTGAATACTTTGATTACCCTTTGCAATAAGCGTTTGGATATTTTGGATATTAAGATGGATTCTTCCCCTACAAATCTGGGGAAGAGGAAAGAGCCCCCCGGATTTGAGAAGGCTCTCACAAAAGTTGCCAAAACCAAAGATGACAATACCTAGATCTATTGCGTTATGCCTATTGGAAATATGCCCTAGAGGCAATAATAAATTGGTTATTATTATATTTCCTTGTTCATGATAATCGTTTATTATCCATGCTATAATTGTATTGATTGGAAACTCAAATACATGTGTGGGTACATAGACAACACTGTGTCCCTAGTAAGCCTCTAGTTAACTAGCTCGTTGATCAAAAGATGGTTAAGGTTTCCTAGCCGTAGACATGAGATGTCATTTGATAACGGGATCACATCATTAGGAGAATGATGTGATGGACAAGACCCAAACTACGAACATAGCATATGATCGTGTCAGTTTATTGCTATTGTTTTCTGCATGTCAAGTATCTGTTCCTATGAACATGAGATCATGCAACTCACTGACACCGGAGGAATACCTTGTGTGTATCAAACGTCACAACGTAACTGGGTGACTATAAAGGTGCTCTACAGGTATCTCCGAGGGTGTCTGTTGGGTTGGCATGGATCAAGACTGGGATTTGTTACTCTGTGTGACGGAGAGGTATCTCAGGGCCCACTCGGTAATACAACATCACAATGAGCCTTGCAAGCAAAGTGACTAAAGAGTTAGCCACATGATCTTGTATTACGGAACGAGTAAAGAGACTTGCCGGTAACGAGATTGAACTAGGTATAGAGGTTCCGAACATACCGAAGAACAAAGGGAACAATATACGGGATTAACTGAATCCTTGACATGGAGGTTCAACCGATGAAGATCTTCGTAGAATATGTAGGAACCAATATGGGCATCTAGGTCCCGCTATTGGTTATTGGCCGTAGAGGTGTCTCGGTCATGTCTACATAGTTCTCGAACCCGCAGGGTCTACACACTTAACGTTTGGTGACGATTAGTATAGTTGAGTTATTGTGTTGGTGACCGAAGGTTGTTCGGAGTCCCGGATGAGATCCCGGACATGACGAGGATCTCCGGAATAGTCCGGAGGTAAAGTTTGATATATGTGATAATAGTGTTTTGATCTCCGGAAGGGTTCCGGAATTCACCGGAAGGGGTTCCGGATGTTTACCGAAGTGTTCGGGTGCAGCAACACTTTATATGGACCAAAGGGATAAAACCCACGAGGTATTGGAAAGTGCAAAAGGAAGTTTTGCTGCTGCCTTAAGCGGTACTACCACTGGTAAGGCAGTACTACCGCATAAGCGGTACTACCGCTTGTGTGAAGCGGTACTACCGCCCAAGCGGTACTACCGCTTGTATGCGGTACTGCTGGAATCCGAGTGGGACTCTTTCCGTGCGGGCCAAACCGACCTTGTGCGGGCAAAACCGACCTTGTGGAGGCTTTCTCTCCAAGTTTAGACCCCAGGGCTCAACATATAAATAGAGGGGCAAGGCTAGCACACGGGATACATCAACCCTAACCCTCTAGTTCCTCCCATCACAATCTCCGTAGTGCTTGGCGAAGCCCTGCAGAGATTGTTCCTCACCATCATCACCACGCCGTCGTGCTGCTGGAACTCATCTACTACTTCACCATCGCTCGCTGGATCGAGGAGGTGAAGGCGTCATCAAGCTGTACGTGTGTTGAATGCGGAGGTGCCGTCCGTTCGGCGCTAGATCGGAAGGACCGTGATCGTGATTAGATCGCGAGACGGATCGTGATGAGATCGCGGGACGCTCGGCGATTTGGATCGCGAAGACGTTCGACTACATCAACCGCGTTTCTTAACGCTTCCGCTTAGCGATCTACAAGGGTATGTAGATTCACTCTCCCTCTCGTAGATGCTCATCACCATGGATAGATCTTGCGTGTGCGTAGGAAAATTTTTGTTTCCCATGCGATGTTCCCCAACAGTGGCATCTGAGCTAGGTCTATGCGTAGATGAGATCTCGAGTAGAACACAAAAGGGTTTTGTGGGCGTTGATATTCAGATTGCTTCCTCCCTTGGTCTTTTCTTGTTTCGGCGGTATTGTGGGATGAAGCGGCTTGGACCAACATTACTCGTACGCTTACGAGAGACCGGTTCCTTCAACTGACATGTAAGTTCATTGCATAAAGATGGCTAGCGGGTGTCTGTTTCTCCCACTATAGTCGGATCGGATTTGACAAAGGCGGTCCTTGAGAAGGTTGAAAAGCAATTTTTATATCACCGTTGTGGTTTTTGCGTAGGTAAGAATCGTTCTTGCTAGATACCCGTAGCAGCCACGTAAAACTTGCAACAACAATTAGAGGACGTCTAACTTGTTTTTGCAGGGTATGTTGTGATGTGATATGGCCAATTACATGATGAGATATATGTGATGTATGAGATGATCATGTATTGTATAGAATATCAGGACTTGCATGTCGATGAGTACGGCAACTGGCAGGAGCCATAGAGTTGTCTTTAATTATTTTCGCCGTTTTTGCTTTACTTTATCGCTATGAGTTTGCTATAGTCGTGGAAGCAACAGTCGGCGCGACAACCTCATGGCGACACGTTGATGGAGATCAAGATGATGGAGATCATGGTGTCATGCCGGTGACGATGGAGATCATGCCGGTGCTTTGGAGATGGAGATCAAAAGCACGAGTTCATGGCCATATCATGTCACTTATGGTTTGCATGTGATGTTAATCCTTTTATGCATCTTATTTTGCTTAGGACGACGGTAGCATTATAAGGTGATCCCTCACTTAAATTTCAAGATAAATTGTGTTCTCCCCGAGTGTGCACCGTTGCGAAAGTTCGTCGTTTCGAGACACCACGTGATGATCGGGTGTGATAGACTCTACGTTCACATACAACGGGTGCAAGCCAGTGTTGCACATATGGAACACTCGGGTTAAACTTGATGAGCCTAGCATGTACAGACATGGCCTCGGAACAAAAGAGACCGAAAGGTCGAACATGAGTCATATAGTAGATATGATCAACATGAAGATGTTCACCATTGAAACCACCTCAACTCACGTGATGATCGGACTTGAGTTGGTGGATTTGGATCATGTGACACTCGAATGACCGAAGGGATGTCAATTTGAGTGGGAGTTTTAAGTAATATGATTAACTAAACTCATTATCATGAACATAGTCAAAGTGTCTTTGCAAATTATGTTGTAGATTACTAGATCGCGCTGTAGCTCCCTTGAATTTTTATATGTTCCTAGAGAAATAGATTTGAAAGATGATGGTAGCAATAATGCGGACTGGGTCCGTGATCTGAGGATTGTCCTCAATGCTGCACAGAAGGCTTATGTCCTTAATGCACCGCTCGGTGTGCCACCCCCTCTAGCGTCGTCTGTAGATGTTGTGAACATCTGACAGGCACGTTCCGATGACTACTTAATAGTTCAGTGCGTCATGCATTACGGCTTAGAATTGAGGCTCCAAAACGTTTTGAACGTCACGGAACATATGAGATGTTCTAAGAGCTGAAATTGGGATCTCAGACTCGTGCTCGTGTTGAGAGGTATGAGACCTCCAACAAGATTCTTTGCCTGCAAGATGATGGAGAATAGCTCAATCGTTGAACATGTGCTCAGATTGTCTGGGTGCTACAATCGCTTGAATCGAGTGGGAGTTGATCTTCCAGATAAGATAGTGATTGATATAGTTCTCCAAGTCACTGTCACTAAGCTACTAGAGCTTCGTGATGAACTATAAAAGGCCAGAGATGGAAATAATGATCCCTGAGCTTTTCGCAATGTTTGACACTGCGAAGGTAGAAATCAAAAAGGAGCATCAAATGTTGATGGTTAGTGAAACCACTAGTTTCGAGAAGGGCAAGGGTAAGGAAGAAAACTTCATGGATGGCAAGTCAGTTGCTGCTCCAGTGAAGAAACCCAAGGTTGAACCCAAACCCGAGACTAAGTGCTTCTATTATGAGGAGAATGGTCGCTGAAGTGGAACAAACCTAGATACTTGGTAGATAAGTAGGTTGGCAACGTCGACAGAAGTATATTTGATATACGTGTTATTGATGTGTACCTTACTAGTACTCCTAGTAGCACCTGGGTATTAGATACCGGTTCGGTTGCTAAATGTTAGTAACTCGAAATAAAAGCTACGAAAGAAACGGAGGCTAGCTAAGGGCGAGGTGACGATGAGTGTTGGAAGTGTTTCCAAGGTTGATGTGATCACCATCGCGCTCTCTCTCTACCTTTGGGATTAGTGATGAACCTAAATAAATGTTATTTGGTGTTTGCGTTAAGCATGAACGTGATTAGATCATGTTTATTGCAAAACGGTTATTCATTTAAGTTAGAGAATAATGGTTATTCTGTTTACATGAATAATACCTTCAATGGTCATGCACCCAATAAGAGTGGTTTATTGAATCTTGATCGTAGTGATACACATGTTCATAATATTGATGCCAAAAGATACAAAGTTAATAATGATAGTACCACATACTTGTGGCACTGCCGCTAAATGTCATATTGGTGTAAAATGCATGAAGAAACTCCATGCTGATGGATCTTTGGACTCATTTGATTTCGAATCGGTTGAGACATGCGGACCATGCCTCATGGGCAAGATGACTAAGATCCCGTTT
This sequence comes from Elymus sibiricus, assembly GCA_039707655.1. Taxonomy (NCBI): domain Eukaryota; kingdom Viridiplantae; phylum Streptophyta; class Magnoliopsida; order Poales; family Poaceae; genus Elymus; species Elymus sibiricus. The sequence goes on from CM077671.1 coordinate 392,008,104, forward strand.
TCCGGTATGATGGAGCGGGCAATTGACTTATTGGAAATGATACATGTTGATGTGTTCGGTCTAATGAATGTTGTAGCGGGCGGTGGATATCGTTATTTTCTTACCTTCACTAATGATTTGAGTAGATATAGGGTATATTTACTTAATGAAACACAAGTCTGAATCGTTTGAAAAGTTCAAGCAAATTCAGAGTGAAGTTTGAGATCATCGTGACAAGAAGATAAAATATCTACGATATGATCGTGGAGGTGAATATCTGAGTTACGAGTTTGGTATAGAACTTAAGACAATGTGGAAGTTGTTTCACAACTCACGCCACCTGGAACACCATAGTGTAATGGTGTGTCTAAACGTTGTAGTCATGCTCTATTGGATATGGTGCGAACCAATGTTGAGGATATCGCTTATCGTTATCGTCTCGGTCAGCTGGGGATTAGAGATTAATCGGAAATCGTTCGATTAATCGATTTTATCGGTCAACTATTAATCGGCCTTTTTTTTGCAAATCCCAGGTTCCCAACAATAAAATATGCTATATTCAACACCAAAACAATTGGACAGAAGTTTTACCTTGATTCCTAGCCTTTGAATCCTCGTATAATGATAAACAAAATAGGACAACGGTACATATTGTGTAACAAGGTCCATAAAACGCAAGTAAATATAGTTTTTGCAAACATAGTGCTATGAATAGGCCCGATTTATCGGTAAATTCTCGATAAATCGCTTGTCATAGCGATAAATCGGCAAAAACGATAAACGGTGAAGATAAGGCATAATTTTATCGGTTACCCCAAGAGTAGCGATAAATCGGACGATAAATCGTTGAATCGGAAGATTTTTTGAACAGTGGTGCGAACTATGATGTCTCTTATCGATTTTCCTCTATCGTTTTAGGGCTATGCATTAGAGACAACCACATTCACTTTAAAAGGGGCACCATAGGTCCGTTGAGATGACACCGTATGAATTTTGGTTTGGCGGAAACCTAAAGCTGTCATTTCTTAATGTTTGGGGCTGCGACGCTTATGTGAAAAAGGGTTTTCACCTAATGAGCTCGAACCCAAAGCGGACAAATGCATCTTCATAGAATACCCTAACGTAACAGTTGGGTAAACCTTCTATCTCACATCCAAGCACAAAGTGTTTGTTGCTAAAACGGGTCCTTTCTCGAGAAAGAGTTTCTTTCGAAAGATTGAGTGGGAGGAAGATAGTACTTGATGAGGTTGTTGAACCTTTACTTCAACCTGAGAGTAGCGCAGCGCAGAAAGATGTTTCTGTAGAGCCTACATCTGTTGAAGAGGAAGTTAATGATGATGATCATGAAGCTTTGGATCAAGTTACTATCGAACCTCGTAGGTCGACAAGGATGCGTACTGCTCCTGAGTGGTACGGCAACCCTGTCTTAGAGGTCATGTTGTTGGACAACGCCGAACCTACGAGCTATGGAGAAGCGATGATGGGCCCGGATTCCGAGAAATGGTTAAGACCATGAAATCCGAGATGGGATCCATGTAAGAAAACAAAGTATGGGCTTTGGAAGTATTACCTGAAGGGCGAAGGGCCATTCAGAACAAATGGATCTTTAAAAGGAAGACGGACACGGACGGTAATGTCACCGTCTATAAAGCTCGACTTGTGGCAAAGGGTTTTTCACAAGTTCAAGGAGTTGACTACGATGAGATTTTCTCACCCGTAGCGATGCTAAAGTCTGTTGGAATTATGTTAGCAGTTGCTGCATTTTTCGATTATGAAATCTGGCAGATGGATGTCAAAACATCGTTTCCTTAATGGTATCCATGAGGAAAGGTTGTATGTGATACAACCGGAAGGTTTTGTCAGTCCTAAGGATGCTAACATGTATGCAAACTCCAGCGATCCTTCTATGGACTGGAGCAAGCATCTCGGAGTTGGAATATACACTTTGATGAGGTGATCAAAGTTTTTGTTTCTATACAAAGTTTATGAGAAACTTATATTTACAATAAAGTGAGTGGGAGCACTATAGAATTTCTGATAAGTATATGTGGTTGACATATTGATTGATCGGAAATGATGTAGAATTTCTGGAAAGCATAAAGGGTCGTTTGAAAGGAGTTTTTTCAAAGGAAGACCTGGAATGAAGCTACTTAAATATTGGGCATCAAGATCTATAGATAGATCAAGACGTCTGATAAAACTTTCAATGAGTACATGCCTTAACAAGATTTTGAAAGAGTTCAAAATGGATCAGTCAAAGAAAGAGTTCTTGCCTGATTTGTAAGGTGTGGAGTTGATTGAGACTCAAAGCTCGACCACGGCAGAAGAAAGAGAAAGGACGAAGGTCGTCCCCTATGCCTTATCCATAGGCTCTGTATAGTATGCCATGCTATGTACCGCACCTGATGTGTGCCTTGCCATGATTCTGTCAAGGGGTACAAGAGTGATCCAGGAGTGGATTACTGGACGGCGGTCAAGAATATCCTGAAGTACCTGAAAAGGACTAAGGACATGTTTCTCGTTTATGGAGGTGATCAAGAGCTCGTCGTAAAGGGTTACGTCGATGCAAGCTTTGACACTGATCCGGATGACTCTAAGTCACAAACCGGATACGTATTTATTCTTAATGGGGGTGCGGTTAGCTGGTGCAGTTCCATGCAAAGCGTGGTAGCTGATTCTACATGCGAAGCGGAGTACATCGCTGCCTCGGAGGCGGCGAAGGAAGGTGTCTGGATGAAGGAGTTCATGACAGATCTTGGAGTAGTGCCTAGTGCGCTTAACCCAATGACTCTGTTTTGTGATAATACTGGTGCCATTGCTCTAGCCAAGGAACCAAGATTTCACAAGAGGACCAGACACATAAAGCGACGTTTCAATTCCATCCGCGATTACATCAAGGAGGACGACATAAATATTTGCAAAGTACACACGGATCTGAATGTTGCAGATCCGATGACTAAACCTCTTCCAAGGGCTAAACATGAACAACACCAGAACTGCATGGGTGTTCGATTCATTACAATGTAAATCACATAGTGATGTGAACTAGATTATTGACTCTAGTGCAAGTGGGAGACTGTTGGAAATATGCCCTAGAGGCAATAATAAATTGGTTATTATTATATTTCCTTGTTCATGATAATCGTTTATTATCCATGCTATAATTGTATTGATTGGAAACTCAAATACATGTGTGGGTACATAGACAACACTGTGTCCCTAGTATGCCTCTAGTTAACTAGCTCGTTGATCAAAAGATGGTTAAGGTTTCCTAGCCATAGACATGAGATGTCATTTGATAACAGGATCACATCATTAGGAGAATGATGTGATGGACAAGACCCAAACTACGAACATAGCATATGATCATGTCAGTTTATTGCTATTGTTTTCTGCATGTCAAGTATCTGTTCCTATGACCATGAGATCATGCAACTCACTGACACCGGAGGAATACCTTGTGTGTATCAAACGTCACAACGTAACTGGGTGACTATAAAGGTGCTCTACAGGTATCTCCGAGGGTGTCTGTTGGGTTGGCATGGATCAAGACTGGGATTTGTTACTCTGTGTGACGGAGAGGTATCTCAGGGCCCACTCGGTAATACAACATCACAATGAGCCTTGCAAGCAAAGTGACTAAAGAGTTAGCCACAGGATCTTGTATTACGGAACGAGTAAAGAGACTTGCCGGTAACGAGATTGAACTAGGTATAGAGGTTCCGAACATACCGAAGAACAATGGGAACAGTATACGGGATTAACTGAATCCTTGACATAGAGGTTCAACCGATGAAGATCTTCGTAGAATATGTAGGAACCAATATGGGCATCCAGGTCCCGCTATTGGTTATTGGCCGTAGAGGTGTCTCGGTCATGTCTACATAGTTCTCGAACCCGCAGGGTCTACACACTTAACGTTTGGTGACGATTAGTATAGTTGAGTTATTGTGTTGGTGACCGAAGGTTGTTCGGAGTCCCGGATGAGATCCCGGACATGACGAGGATCTCCGGAATAGTCCGGAGGTAAAGTTTGATATATGTGATAATAGTGTTTTGATCTCCGGAAGGGTTCCAGAATTCACCGGAAGGTGTTCCGGATGTTTACCGAAGTGTTCGGGTGCAGCAACACTTTATATGGACCAAAGGGGTAAAACCCACGAGGTATTGGAAAGTGCAAAAGGAAGTTTTGCTGCTGCCTTAAGCGGTACTACCGCTGGTAAGGCAGTACTACCGCATAAGTGGTACTACCGCTTGTGTGAAGCGGTACTACCGCCCAAGCGGTACTACCGCTTGTATGTGGTACTGCTGGAATCCGAGTGGGACTCTTTCCGTGCGGGCCAAACCGACCTTGTGTGGGCAAAACCGACCTTGTGGAGGCTTTCTCTCCAAGTTTAGACCCCAGGGCTCAACATATAAATAGAGGGGCAAGGCTAGCACATGGGATACATCAAGATTTCCCAAGCCGTGTGCCGGCAACCCTAACCCTCTAGTTCCTCCCGTCACAATCTCCGTAGTGCTTGGCGAAGCCCTGCAGAGATTGTTCCTCACCACCATCACCACGCCGTCGTGCTGCCGGAACTCATCTACTACTTCACCATCGCTCGCTGGATCGAGGAGGTGAAGGCGTCATCAAGCTGTACGTGTGTTGAACGCGGAGGTGTCGTCCGTTCGGCGCTAGATTGGAAGGACCGTGATCGTGATTGGATCGCGAGACGGATCGTGATGAGATCGCGGGACGCTCGGCGATTTGGATCGCGAAGACGTTCGACTACATCAGCCGCGTTTCTTAACGCTTCCGCTTAGCGATCTACAAGGGTATGTTGATTCACTCTCCCTCTCGTAGATGCTCATCACCATGGATAGATCTTGCGTGTGCGTAGGAAAATTTTTGTTTCCCATGCGACGTTCCCCAACAATGCCAAGCTAGGGGCGTTAAACAATAGCGCTTGTTGGGAGGCAACCCAATTTTATTTTTTATGCTTTTGTTTTTGCTTCTGTTTTTGAGTGCTTTACACATTATTAACTCTGTAGTAATTGTGTTTTCTTGTTTTAATTAGTGTTTGATCCAAGTAAGACCTTTGGGATGGTCTACGGTGTTTGTGATTTGATTTTGCTGAAAAACAGAAACTTTTGCTCTCAGTCCAGGAATTTTGTAAGTTCACTGGAACGTGCTTTTGATCTGAAATTTTTACACAAGATTGATATACAAATTTCCCTGATTGTCCTAATGTTTCAGAATTTTTGGAGTTACATAAGTATTTGAAGTCTATAGATTGCTACAGACTGTTCTGTTTTAGACAGATTCTGTTTTCTTTGTGTTGTTTGCTTATTTTGATGTATCCATGGGTTGTATCGGGGGGTATGAACCATGGAGAAGTTGAAATACAGTAGATATTACACCAATATAAATAAAGAATGAGTTCACAACAGTACCTAAAGTGGTGATTTATTTTTCTTATACTAACGGATCTCACGAGTTTTCTGTTGAGTTTTGTGTTGTGAAGTTTTCAAGTTTTGGGTGAAGAATTGATGGAGTATGGAATAAGGAGTGGCAAGAGCCTAAGCGTGGGGATGCCCAAGGCACCCCAAGCCATATTCAAGGATACCAAAGAGCCTAAGCTTGGGGATGCCCCGGAAGGCATCCCTTCTTTCGTCTTCAATCCATCGGTAAATTTACTTGAGGCTATATTTTTATTCACCACATGATATGTGTTTTGCTTGGAGCGTCTTGTATGATATGAGTCTTTTCTTTTTAGTTTGCCACAATCATCCTTGCTGCACACATCTTTTGAGGGGGACACGCATTAATCGTGAATTTATTAGAATACTCTATGTGCTTCACTTATATCTTTTGAGCTAGGCAATGTTGCTCTAGTGCTTCACTTATATTTTTTTTAGAGCACGGTGGTGTTTTATTTTATAGGAATAATTGAACTCTCGTACCTCACTTATATTATTTTGAGAGTCTTTAAACAGCATGGTAATTGGTTTAGGTTATGAATTTAGTCCTAATATAATGGGCATCCAAGAGGGATATAATAAAAACTTTCATATAAAGTGCATTGGATACTATGAGAAGTTTGATTCCTTGCATATAGTTTTGAGATATAAAGATGGTGATATGAGAGTCATCCTAGTGAGTAATTGTGAATTGGTAAAAATACTTGTGTTAATGTTTGTGATTCTCGTAGCATGCACGTATGGTGAACCGTTATGTAATGAAGTCGGAGCATGATTTGTTTAATGATTGTCAACCTTTGTGTGAGGGTCGGGAGCGTGCGATGGTTAACTCCTACCAACCTCTCCCCTAGGAGCATGCGTCTAATACTTTGCTTCGATAACTAATAGACTTTTGCAATAAGTATGTGAGTTCTTTATGACTAATGTTGAGTCCATGGATTATACGCACTCTCACCCTTCCACCTTTGCTAGCCTCTCTAGTACCGCGCAACTTTCGTCGGTTCATTAAAACCACCTTCCTCAAAACAGACACCATATACCCTTCCTCGAAACAGCCACCATACCTACCTATTATGGCATTTCCATAGCCATTCCGAGATATATTGCCATGCAACTCCCACCGTTCCGTTTTTCATGACACGCACCATCATTTTCACACTACTAGGGAAAAGCCTAGTAGTAGCGCGGATTTGACGCCTACTAGTAGCGCGGGTGCCTGCGCTACTAGTAAGGCGCTACAACTATAGCTTAGCAGTAGCGCTGGTTACACGCGCTGCTGCTAAGACGTATAGCGGTTGCGTGTATAATTACCAACGCTGCTGCTAAGCTAACTATTAGTAGCGTCCTTCCAAAACCACGCTACTAGTATTCTGTTTTTCATTTTTTTAAATTTTATTGTATTTATACGCCGTTATACAAATTTTGATACAGTACCAATTCAACTTATGGTCACTTTTGATCCATCCACATGGATTAGATTCATTTGGATGAATCAAAAGTGATCAAAAGTTGAATTAGGACGACGATCCTACTAATTCAACTTTAGCTAGCTAATAATAATCATTATAGTCATCACCACCAAAAGTGATCAAAAGTGATCAAAAGTGTAGCTATCGCATCACCACCAACACTAGCTAATAATAATCATTATAGTCATTACCACCAACACTAGCTATTTAATCATCATAGTCATCACCACCAACACTAGCTATTTAATCATCATAGTCATTACCACCAACACTAGCTAGCTAATCACTTTTACTGCTCTCTCAGGTAAAATAGCATAAAACATGTGTAGCACTCCTGCTTCATCATATTGGAGCATGCAGATGAACCTGTCTTCTAAATGTGGGTTGCGCTTCTGATTGCTGCCCCCTAGTACTTCTCTGCGATCCTTCACAATTTTGGTCCAGTCTTTGACTATTAAGACTTGCTCGCTTTCAGAAATGCAGAACGCACTCATGTGCATTGTAGGATGTCTTGGCCGTAAGCTAATCATTCTCATGTGACCTTTATGCTCGATCCAACGAGGCACAACACTCATCGGGAGTTCCTGTTGAAGAACATAGTAGTAACATACTTAGCAATGAAGTTTAGCTTAAAAAATAATGTATGCAAAAGATGCACTGAGGACAAATAGTAAAAATCTTACCATCTTTCCTAGATAGATGTGACCGTAGTTCAATACGCACACTAGTGGTCTCACGTATTGAGTACTAATATCTCGAAGTCCAGGAAAATAATTTGTCTTGACAAGATCAAGATCCTCAAGCCATGAAACATAATGACTTATCTCCTCGCAGTTTAGTTCAGCCCCGGGACAGTAGTAGGTGTTGTCTACCAAGAGCCGGACATGTTTACTTGAATGGAAATAAGCTGTCAATAGAAATTAGTTGTCAACTATTTTCAAATAAACAATATAATTTACTTAATAAATATGGTTGAGAAACTCACATAGAGGTAGAACTGGAGGCGTCTGCACGTCGACCCAGATGTCGATATTACCTTCATATTCATATTCAGGACGAATATCAAAGGTGATAAGCATATTAGGCTCAAATGCATACGCCTTGCATAGTGCTCTCCAATTTGAGCATTCAAAATAGGAGTAGTTCTCTGCATTGTATAATTTTACGGAAAAAGCATAGCCATGCTCGGTCCTCAAGTGAACTCTCTTTACCTCCATACTGCACATATCTGAGAAACCAATCTTATCCAAGACATAATGTCTTGCATGGCAGGGGATACGCTAGTAGAATTGTAAAAAATTAAAATTATAAGTTGAAGCAAAAGAAGCAGAAGTCATGCTTAATTACGAAAAAAGACTTGTCGTTGTGACTTACTGTATCCACTTCGAAGTTCTCATCCAGCATGATGCTGAATCGCCTACCATCTTCTAGGTGAGGCCTGTCGCACAGACCGCGCTCGTCTTCGCAGTATTGGCACATACCGAATTGCCTTTCGCTATCGTCGTCAGACATTTCCTATGTTCATAGTTGAAACAGATGTGCATTCAATAAGCAAAACTAAATCATAAAACAAATTAGTATTCAAATTAGCATGCATTCAATAAGCAAAACTAAATCATCTCTTGCGTCCGTACATCGTCGAATATTATCACTAATACATCTCGAATAGTATCATACATATAACATCACTAATACAGTTAGAACCGTAGCGAACGACGGGTATCGGCGCGGGCGGTGGACACCCAAAGAGAAGGAACCATCACAGGATCATAGCTCCAGTGAGATCTCTGAAGAACCTGCCAGGTATTGTCGAACCTGCCCTCCAATGCAACAATGTAGCGATGGACGTGCTCGTCCTCCTCGCTGACACGGTGACGTACCACCTCCGCGGGGGACGAAAGCCTCCACACCGTCACTGGCCCACGCGACCGCCACCAAAGAAGGTTCGGGTGGACGACGGGCTGCCTCCTCACCAAGCTGCGCGCCCCGGAAGGTAGCACCTCCCAGTACCAGCCCGGCGGAGCCCAGTCCCGGGCATGGCCCCTATAATCAAGCAGGCCTCCTCCGCCGAGTCGACGACGAGGATGCGGGCCAGGCATCGTCGACGTCGAGAACAAATGCTTAATTATGAAAACAAAATTAATAAACACTTAGCAGACCTAAAGTCAACCCGTTCCATATATCGAGCAATGACATAGAAAAAATGCCTTTGCTTACATTAATAAACATCTAATATTATGCTAAAATTCTTGAAAAAAATTCGGCATGACCTTTGCTAAAAACAAGACATATCGAGCGCCTGAAATTTGCCGGAACGGAAATGAATCAACATTCCGGCAAAACATAGGCCACTCGGAGGTACATTGCAAACAAGAACACCAAGACATCCTCTATATTCAGAATGCATCATCATCGACATCAATGACATCAACGACGGTGGTCGGGGAACGGCGGCGGCGGCGGACGACGGGGGGTGCGGAGGAGAGTGAGATGAGTGGCACGGTTTTCCTGTTTGTTTCTTCTATTGTCTTTTCCTTTATTTTCTCTTCCTTTTATTTTCTTCTTTTTCTTTTCTTTTTCTTTTTCTTTTCTTTTCTTTTCCTTTTTTCCGCGATGATTTTTCGACCGTCGATGATGGTCGCTACTCCTCCTTCCCCTAGTGCATAACAAATATCTAGCACAAGGAGAAGAAGGAGAAGCGACCCCCATGACAACAGTCGGCATTCTTCTTCTCTCATATATGGTGGACACTCCCTCACCGGTTTTTCGACCGTCGATGATGGTCGCTACTCCTTCTTCCCCTAGTGCATAACAAAGGTCTATTAAGCACTTACTATAAATAAACTATTTCTATTAAACACTTATAAAAAACAGTAAAAAAACAACATTATACAAGAACAGTAAAAAAAAGTTTAGGGTTTAGGAGAGATGGAGGGAGGAGGGGGTGGGAGGAGGGAGGAGAGAGGAGGGCGGTGGGAGGAGGGAGGAGGAGGAATGAGGAGGGGGTGGGAGGAGGGAGGAGAGAGGAGGAGGGGGAGGAGGGCGGTGGGAGGAGGGCTGCCGGCGGTGGGCTTGGCCGGAGGAGGAGGGAGGAGGGGGCGGCCGGAGGAGGAGGGAGGGGCGCGGAGGGGAAGGAGGGCGGTGGGAGGAGAGAGGAGGAGGAGGGAGGAGGAGGGATGGAGGGACTACCTCAGTGAAGGAGGACTAGGAGCGTCGGCGGCGGCGGGCGACGACGGTGGTCGGGGAACGGCGGCGGCGGCGGACGACGGGGGGTGCGGGGGAGAGTGAGAGTGCAGTGGAGAGGGGAGAGTGAGGGGCGGCCGGTTGGAGGAGTTGGAGAAGATAGGCTTTAGGAGTAGCGCTCTTTGGAATAAAGCGCTGCTGCTAAACGACATAGCAGTAGCGCGTTTATAAAACAGGCGCTACTGCTATACCTAGTCTGGCGGCAAGGTCGTGGCAATTGTAGTAGTAGCGCTGTTTCCTCCTGACGCGCTACTGCTATGCGGGTATGAGTAGCGCGTTCTTTTGTAGCGCGCTACTGATAAGTAGCAGTAGCGTCTTATTTTACACCGCGCTACTGGTAAGATTCTGTCTATAAGGTTTTCCCTAGTAGTGTCATATTGCTTTGCATGATCGTAAGATATCTAGCATGATGTTTTATTGGCTTGTCCGTTTTTTGATGTCATTTGCTAGGCTAGATCATTGCACATCCCGGTACACCACCGGAAGCATTCATATAGAGTCATATTTTGTTCTAGGTATCGAGTTGTAATTCTTGAGTTGTAAGTAAATAAAAGTGTGATGATCTTCATTATTAGAGCATTGTCCCGTGAGAGAAAAGGATGATGGAAGCTATGATTCCCTCACAAGTTGGGATGAGTCTCTGGACTTTACAAATAATAAAAGAGGCCAATGAAGCCCAAATAAAAAAAATATGCCAAAGATGCCCACCAAAAAAATGAGAGAAAGAGAGAAGGGACAATGCTACTATCTTTTTCCACACTTATGCTTCAAAGTAGCACCATGATCTTCATGATAGAGAGTCTCCTATTTTGTCACTTTCATATAACTAGTGGAATTTTTCATCATTATGCACAACCACTTAGTTTCTTTTTGAGCTTTCATACACTTATAGCTCTAGTGCATCCGTTGCATGGCAATCCCTACTCACCCACATTGATATCTATTGATGGGCATCTCCATAGCCCGTTGATACGCCTAGTTGATGTGAGACTATCTTCTCCTTTTTCCTCACAACCTCCATCATATTCTATTCCACCTATAGTGCTATATCCATGGCTCACGCTCATGTATTGCGTGAGAGTTGAAAAGGTTTGAGAACATAAAAGGTGTGAAACAATTGCTTGACTTGTCATCGGGGTTGTGCATGATTTAAATACTTTGTGTGGGGAAGATGGAGCATAGCCAGACCATATGATTTTGTAGGGATAGCTTTCTGAGGCCATGTTATTTCGAAAGGACACAATTGCCTTGTTAGTATGCTTGAAGTATTATTGTTTTTATGTCAATATTAAACTTTTGTTTTGAATCTTGCGGATCTGAATATTCATGCCACAATTAAGAATATTACATGGATAAATATGTTAGGTAGCATTCCACATCAAAAATTCTGTTTTTATCATTTACCTACTCGAGGACGAGCAGGAATTAAGCTTGGGGATGCTTGATACGTCTCCAAAGTATCTATAATTTTTGATTGTTCCATGCTATTATATTATCTGTTTTGGATGTTTTATATGCATTAATATGCTATTTTATATTATTTTTGGGACTAACCTATTAATCTAGAGCCTAGTGCCAGTTTCTGTTTTTTCCTTGTTTTTGAGTATTGCAGATAAGGAATATTAAATGGAGTCCAAACGGAATAAAATCTTCGGAATGATTTTTCTTGGACCAGAAGAAACCTGCCAGACTTGGAGATGAAGGCAGGAGACCTGCCGGGAGGCGACAAGCCACCAGTGCGCGCCCTAGGGGGGGAGGCGCCCCCTGGTTTGTGGCCCCCCAGCAGGTCTCCTAACCCTATTCTTCGGCCTATAAATTCCCAAATATTCCCCCAATACCAGAAAGAGCCACGAAAATACTTTTCCGCCGCCGGAAGCCTCTGTTCCCGTGAGATCCTATCTTGGAGCCTTTTCCGGTAATCTGCCAGAGGGGGATTCGATCACGGAGGGCATCTACATCAACTCCATTGCCCCTCCGATGATGCGTGAGTAGTTCACCACAGACCTTCGGGTCCATAGCTAGTAGCTAGATGGCTTCTTCTCTCTCTTTGTTCTTTAATACCATGTTCTTCATGATCTTCATGGAGATCTATCCGATGTAATACTCTTTTGCGGTGTGTTTGTCGAGATCCGATGAATTGTGGGTTTATGATCAGCTTATCTATGAATATTATTCGAATCTTCTCTGAATTCTTATATGCATGATTTCATATCTTTGCAAGTCTCTTAGAGTTATTGGTTCGGTTTGGCCAACTAGATTGGTAATTCTTGCAATGGGAGAAATGCTTAGTTTTGGGTGTAATCTTGCGGTGTCCTCACCCAGTGGCAAAGTAGAGGTAGCGAGGCACGTATTTGTATTGTTGCCATCGAGGATAAAAAGATGGGGTTTTCATCATATTGCTTGAGTTTATCCCTCTACATCATGTCATCTTACCTAATGCGTTACTCTGTTCTTTATGAACTTAATACTCTAGATGCAGGCAGGAGTCGGTCGATGTGTGGAGTAATAGTAGTAGATGCAGAATCGTTTCGGTCTACTTGATATGGACGTGATGCCTATATGCATAATCATCGCCTTGGATATCGTCAAAACTATGCGCTTTTCTATCAATTGCTCGACAGTAATTTGTTCACCCACCGTATTATTTTCCTTCATGAGAGAAGCCTCTAGTGAAACCTATGGCCCCCGGGTCTATTTTCCATATTATATTTTCAGATCTATAAACCAAAAATACCAAAAATACTTTGCTGCATTCTTTTTTACTTTTGTTTTACTTTTCGTTTTAGCAATCTTTTATATCTATCTCTATCAGATCTCATCCTTGCAAATAACTGTGAAGGGATTGACAACCCCTTTTAGCGTTGGGTGCAAGAGTTTGATTGTTTGTGTAGGTGCGAAGATTGGGGACTTGCTTGTATCTCCTACTGGATTGATACCTTGGTTCTCAACAACTGAGGGAAATACTTATCTACTTCGCTGCATCACCCTTTCCTCTTCAAGGGAAAACCAACGCAAGCTCAAGAAGTAGCAAGAAGGATTTCTGGCGCCGTTGCCGGGGAGATCTACATCAAGCCTACCAAGTACCCATCACAAACTCATCTCTTGCATTTACATTATTTGCCATTTGCCTCTCATTTTCCTCTCCCTCACTTCTAAAACAATTTTCAGAAAAAAACCAAAAAGATTTGCCTTTTTATTCGCCCTCTTTTTCGCTTGCCTCTTTCCTGCTGGATCTCTTACTTGTTGCTATGTCTAGCGTTACCACTTCCCCTTTGTCACCAGATTTTGAAGTTCTATACTTCAAACAAAAGCAAGGGGAAAATCTGAAAGATGCCTGGTATAGGCTAATGGAATCTTATCGTATCTACAATCTAAAAGGAGATGCAAAAGTTTTGCTTAGAAATTTTTACATTGGATTGGCTTTGCATCATAGAGAGCTTTTAGATTTCGCCTCAAAAGGGAATTTTATTGAGCTGGATACGAACACTGCTTATGAAATTTTGGAGGGTAATTTGGGGGTTCCTCCACCAAAAAAGGGATTTGATTTCTCACAAGAAGGAGTTCAAATTCTCGACAAATTGAGTGACTTACATAAGCACTTGGTCGAGTTACAACAATATCACGAACCCCTTAAACATATTAGCGGGAACCTCAATCGCTTGAATACTTTGATTACCCTTTGCAATAAGCGTTTGGATATTTTGGATATTAAGATGGATTCTTCCCCTACAAATCCGGGGAAGAGGAAAGAGCCCCCCGGATTTGAGAAGGCTCTCACAAAACTTGCCAAAACCAAAGATGACAATACCTAGATCTATTGCGTTATGCCAAGCTAGGGGCGTTAAACAATAGCGCTTGTTGGGAGGCAACCCAATTTTATTTTTTATGCTTTTGTTTTTGTTTCTGTTTTTGAGTGCTTTACACATTATTACCTCTGTAGTAATTGTGTTTTCTTGTTTTAATTAGTGTTTGAGCCAAGTAAGACCTTTGGGATGGTCTACGGTGTTTGTGATTTGATTTTGCTGAAAAACAGAAACTTTTGCTCTCAGTCCAGGAATTTTGTAAATTCACTGGAACGTGCTTTTGATCTGAAATTTTTACACAAGATTGATATACAAATTTCCCTGATTGTCCTAATGTTTTAGAATTTTTGGAGTTACATAAGTATTCGAAGTCTATAGATTGCTACAGACTGTTCTGTTTTAGACAGATTCTGTTTTCTTTGTGTTGTTTGCTTATTTTGATGTATCCATGGGTTGTATCGGGGGGTATGAACCATGGAGAAGTTGGAATACAGTAGATATTACACCAATATAAATAAAGAATGAGTTCACAACAGTACCTAAAGTGGTGATTTATTTTTCTTATACTAACGGATCTCACGAGTTTTCTGTTGAGTTTTGTGTTGTGAAGTTTTCAAGTTTTGGGTAAAGAATTGATGGACAATGGAATAAGGAGTGGCAAGAGCCTAAGCGTCGGGATGCCCAAGGCACCCCAAGCCATATTCAAGGATACCAAAGAGCCTAAGCTTGGGGATGCCCCGGAAGGCATCCCCTCTTTCGTCTTCAATCCATCGGTAAATTTACTTGAGGCTATATTTTTATTCACCACATGATATGTGTTTTCCTTGGAGCGTCTTGTATGATATGAGTCTTTGCTTTTTAGTTTGCCACAATCATCCTTGCTGCACACATCTTTTGAGGGGGACAGACATTAATCGTGAATTTATTTGAATACTCTATGTGCTTCACTTATATATTTTGAGCTAGGCAATGTTGCTCTAGTGCTTCACTTATATATTTTTAGAGCACGGTGGTGTTTTATTTTATAGAAATAATTGAACTCTCATACCTCAATTATATTATTTTGAGAGTCTTTAAACAGCATGGTAATTGGTTTAGGTTATGAATTTAGTCCTAATATAATGGGCATCCAAGAGGGATATAATAAAAACTTTCATATAAAGTGCATTGGATACTATGAGAAGTTTGATTCCTTGCATATAGTTTTGAGATATAAAGATGGTGATATGAGAGTCATGCTAGTGAGTAATTGTGAATTGGTAGAAATACTTGTGTTAAAGTTTGTGATTCCCGTAGCATGCACGTATGGTGAACCGTTATGTAACGAAGTCGGAGCATGATTTGTTTGATGATTGTCAACCTTTGTGTGAGGGTCGGGAGCGCGCGATGGTTAACTCCTACCAACCTCTCCCCTTGGATAATGCGTCTAATACTTTGCTTCGATAACTAATAGACTTTTGTAATAAGTATGTGAGTTCTTTATGACTAATGTTGAGTCCATGGATTATAAGCACTCTCACACTTCCACCTTTGCTAGCCTCTCTAGTACCGCGCAACTTTCGCCGGTGCATTAAAACCACCTTCCTCAAAACAGCTACCATATACCCTTCCTCAAAACAGCCACCATACCTACCTATTATGGCATTTATATAGCCATTCCGAGATATATTGCCATGCAACTCCCACCGTTCCGTTTTTCATGACACGCACCATCATTTTCATATTGCTTTGCATGATCGTAAGATAGGTAGCATGATGTTTTCATGGCTTGTCCGTTTTTTGATGTCATTTGCTAGGCTAGATCGTTGCACATCCCGGTACACCACCGGAAGCATTCATATAGAGTCATATTTTGTTCTAGGTATCGAGTTGTAATTTTTGAGTTGTAAGTAAATAAAAGTCTGATGATCTTCATTATTTGAGCATTGTCCCGTGAGAGAAAAGGATGATGGAAGCTATGATTCCCTCACAAGTTGGGATGAGTCTCCGGACTTTACAAATAATAAAAGAGGCCAATGAAGCCCAAATAAAAAAAAGATGCCAAAGATGCCCACCAAAAAAAATGAGAGAAAGAGAGAAGGGACAATGCTACTATCTTTTTTCACACTTATGCTTCAAAGTAGCACCATGATCTTCATGATAGAGAGTCTCCTATTTTGTCACTTTCATATAACTAGTGGAATTTTTCATCATTATGCACAACCACTTAGTTTCTTTTTGAGCTTTCATACACTTATAGCTCTAGTGCATCCGTTGCATGGCAATTCCTACTCACCCACATTGATATCTATTGATGGGCATCTCCATAGCCCGTTGATACGCCTAGTTGATGTGAGACTATCTTCTCCTTTTTCCTCACAACCTCCACCATATTCTATTCCACCTATAGTGTGATATCCATGGCTCACGCTCATGTATTGCGTGAGAGTTGAAAAGGTTTGAGAACATAAAAGGTGTGAAACAATTGCTTGACTTGTCATCGGGGTTGTGCATGATTTAAATACTTTGTGTGGGGAAGATGGAGCATAGCCAGACCATATGATTTTGTAGGGATAGCTTTCTGAGGCCATGTTATTTCGAAAGGACACAATTGCCTTGTTAGTATGCTTGAAGTATTATTGTTTTTATGTCAATATTAAACTTTTGTTTTGAATCTTGCGGATCTGAATATTCATGCCACAATTAAGAATATTACATGGATAAATATGTTAGGTAGCATTCCACATCAAAAATTCTGTTTTTATCATTTACCTACTCGAGGATGAGCAGGAATTAAGCTTGGGGATGCTTGATACGTCTCCAACGTATCTATAATTTTTGGTTGTTCCATGCTATTATATTATCTGTTTTGGATGTTTTATATGCATTGATATGCTATTTTATATTATTTTTGGGACTAACCTATTAATCTAGAGCCTAGTGCCAGTTTCTGTTTTTTCCTTGTTTTTGAGTATTGCAGATAAGGAATATTAAACGGAGTCCAAATGGAATAAAATCTTCGGAATGATTTTTCTTGGACCAGAAGAAACCTGAAGACTTGGAGATGAAGGCAGGAGACCTGTCGGGAGGCGACAAGCCACCAGGGCGCGCCCTAGGGGGGGGGCGCCCCATGGTTTGTGGCCCCCCAGCAGGTCTCCTAACCCTATTCTTCGGCCTATAAATTCCCAAATATTCCCCCAATACCAGAAAGAGCCACAAAAATACTTTTCCGCCGCCGGAAGCCTCTGTTCCCGTGAGATCCAATCTTGGAGCCTTTTGCGGTAATCTGCCGGAGGGGGATTTGATCACGGAGGGCATCTACATCAACTCCATTGCCCCTCCGATGATGCGTGAGTAGTTCACCACAGACCTTCGGGTCCATAGCTAGTAGCTAGATGGCTTCTACTCTCTCTTTGTTCTTCAATACCATGTTCTTCATGATCTTCATGGAGATCTATCCGATGTAATACTCTTTTGCGGTGTGTTTGTCGAGATCCGATGAATTGTGGGTTTATGATCAGCTTATCTATGAATATTATTTGAATCTTCTCTGAATTCTTATATGCATGATTTCATATCTTTGCAAGTCTCTTCGAGTTATTGGTTTGGTTTGGCCAACTAGATTGGTAATTCTTGCAATGGGAGAAATGCTTAGTTTCGGGTTTAATCTTGCGGTGTCCTCAGCAAGTGACAAAGTAGGGGTAGCGAGGCACGTATTTGTATTGTTGCCATCGAGGATAAAAAGATGGGGTTTTCATCGTATTGCTTGAGTTTATCCCTCTACATCATGTCATCTTACCTAATGCGTTACTCTGTTCTTTATGAACTTAATACTCTAGATGCAGGCAGGAGTCGGTCGATGTGTGGAGTAATAGTAGTAGATGCAGAATCGTTTCGGTCTACTTGATACGGACGTGATGCCTATATGCATAATCATTGCCTTGGATATCGTCATAACTATGCGCTTTTCTATCAATTGCTCGACAGTAATTTGTTCACCCACCGTATTTTTTTCCTTCATGAGAGAAGCCTCTAGTGAAACCTATGGCCCCCGGGTCTATTTTCCATATTATATTTTTAGATCTATAAACCAAAAATACCAAAAATACTTTGCTGCATTCTTTTTACTTTTGTTTTACTTTTCGTTTTAGCAATCGTTTATATCTATCTCTATCAGATCTCATCCTTGCAAATAACCGTTAAGGGATTGACAACCCCTTTTAGCATTGGGTGCAAGAGTTTGATTGTTTGTGTAGGTGCGAAGATTGGGGACTTGCTTGTATCTCCTACTGGATTGATACCTTGGTTCTCAACAACTGAGGGAAATACTTATCTACTTTGCTGCATCACCCTTTCCTCTTCAAGGGAAAACCAACGCAAGCTCAAGAAGTAGCAAACACTCACGTAGACCATGGGTTAGTACACAAAGCGTAATGGACAATGCTTACCATACCATGGGATCACTTGATCCCTCTCGGTATATCTTGTACGATTTGTGTGTTGATCAACTTGGTTCATTCTTTGACTTTGTCTTGATCAACCTTGTATCTTATCTTCTGTCTTCATAAAGATGATGGCTTGAAGGTAAACATGAGTGTTCACAGAATCTTCTTCTTCAAGACATGCTTGCAATAAGCTCAACTCTCACATGACCAATCTTTGGATAAAACCTTGAATACCACCTTGGTCACCATATAAACTCCTTGAAACCAACAGATGGACTTCAAGAAGTACCTACGGACAAATCCTTCGAATATAACTCAAGGCAACCATTAGTCCATAGGGATTGTCATCAATTACCAAAACCACACATGGATAAATGTGCTCTTACAGCGCAGATGTCGGGGACACGATCGACGAAGGAGCATGCAGGATTCACCCTGTTCGCACTCTCCTCAGGCGAGCGCAGCCGCCGCCCTGCCATGGCCGACGCGCCTTCAAGCCACCGAGGCCGTCACCGCTCTCTGTTCCAGAGGTAAGAAAATCGGGGAGGAGGAGAGGAAATTTCTAGGGTTCCACCGATGCAGCGTTTTTGATCCAATCGGGGTTAAATCGAATCGTTCGTTTCTTTTTTTTTGAACACAATACAGACGCACGCCCTTATATATATGCCCATACAGTCACCCCTATGAATGCACACACGCACACCCTATCTCATATGAGCACCTTCGAGAGACTAAGCCGGAATATCATCTTGAAATTTACGAAGTCACCGTAGGCACCTCGTCGTCGACGGGAACGTCTCCTTGATACGTCTCCAACGTATCTATAATTTATGAAGTATTCATGCCATATTTCCAATAATTTTATATGATTTTGGTATGATTTTATTAGAACTAACCCGGACTGACGCTGTTTTCAGCAGAACTACCATGGTGTCGTTTTTTGTGCATAAATAAAAGTTCTCGGAATGGGCTGAAAATTTACGGAGAATATTTTTTGAAAATATAAAAAATACTGGAGCAAAAAGATACCGGAGAGGAGTCTCGAGGCTGCCACAAGCCTAGGGGGCGCCCCCCAGGCTTGTGGGCCCCTCGGGAACCCACTTGACGTGAGACCGACGCCAAAATTTCCTATAAATACCAAAACCCCCAGAAAGAAACCTAGATCGGGAGTTCCGCCGCCGCAAGCCTCTGTAGCCACGAAAAACCAATCGGGAGCCCGTTCCGGCACCCTGCCGGAGGGGGAAACCATCACCGGAGGCCATCTTCATCATCCGACGGTCTCCATGACGAGGAGGGAGTAGTTCACCCTCGGGGCTGAGGGTATGTACCAGTAGCTATGTGTTTGATCTCTCTCTCTCGTGTTCTTGAGATGACACGATCTTGATGTACCGCGAGCTTTATTAATATAGATGAATCATATGGAGTTTTCCCCTCTCTATCTTCTTGTGATGAATTGAGTTTTCCCTTTGAAGTTTACTTATCGGATTGAGTCTTTAAAGGATTTGAGAACACTTGATGTATGTCTTGCGATGGGATATCCGTGGTGACAATGGGATGTTCTATTGATCCACTTGATGTATGTTTTGGTGATCAACTTGCGGGTTCCGTGACCTTGGGAATCTATGCATAGGGGTTGGCACGCGTTTTCGTCTTGACTCTCCGGTAGAAACTTTGGGGCACTCTTTGAAGTTCTTTGTGTTGGATTGAACATGATGAATCTGAAATTGTGTGATGCATATCGTATAATCAAGCCCATGGGTGCTCGTGGTGACATTGGAGTATCTAGGTGACATTAGGGTTTTGGTTGATGTGTATCTTAAGGTGTTATTTTAGTACGAACTCTAGGGCTGTTCGTGACACTTACAGGGATAGCTCATAAGATTGATCGGAAAAGATAATTTTGAGGTGGTTTCGTACCCTACAATAATTTCTTCGTTTGTTCTCCGCTATTTGTGACTTTGGAGTGAACTCTTTGTCTCACGTGAGGGATTTACATATGATTCAACTATGTCAGTATTGTTGAGAGAACTTGCACTAGTGAAAGTATGAACCCTAGGCCTTGTTTCTAAGCATTGCAATACCGTTTTTGCTCACTTTTATCATTAGTTACCTTGCTGTTATTATATTTCAGATTACAAAAACCTATATCTACCATCCATATTACACTTGTATCACCATCTCTTCGCCGAACTAGTGCACCTATACAATTTACCATTGTATTGGGTGTGTTGGGGACATAAGAGACTCTTTGTTATTTGGTTGCAGGGTTGTTTGAGAGAGACCATCTTCATCCTACGCCTCCCACGGATTGATAAACCTTAGGTCATCCACTTGAGGGAAATTTGCTACTGTCCTACAAAACTCTGCGCTTGGAGGCCCAACACGAGTCTACAAGAAGAAGGTTGCGTAGTAGACATCAAGCTCTTTTCTAGCGCCGTTGCCGTGGAGGTGAGTGCTTGAAGGTATATCTTTAGATCTTGCAATTGAATCTTTTAGTTTCTTGTTTTTCACTAGTTTGGTTTTATAAAAGAAAACTACAAAAAATGGAGTTTAGGGTGCATCAATTGGTTCGTCTTTTTAATGTCTTTCATGAAAACGATGGTTTGGAAAATTGTGCTCAATTGGTAGAGGAAGAATTTATGAAAATACTTAATGAGAATTCCTTGAATGATGAGCATGATTGCAATATTGCTAGTATGAATTCTCTGAATATTCATGATGCTAATGATATGCAAAGCTACAAGCTTGGGGATGCTATGTTTGATGAAGATGATATGTTTAGTCCCCCAAGTTTTGATGAGCAAATTATTATGATGAAAGCATGCCTCCTATTTATGATGATTATTGTGATGACATGTATGCTATAAAGAGTGATAGTAACCATGAAACTTGTCATCATGATTTTAATAGTCAAAGTGGTTATGTCAATCAAGTATCTCATGATAGTTATTTTGTTGAGTTTGCTCCCACTATTATGAATGAGAAGAAAATTGCTTATGTTGAGAGTGAAAAAAACTCTATGCTTGTGGATCATGAAGATAATGCTTTATGTGATAGTTATGTTGTGAAATTCCTTTATGATGCTACTGAAAATTATTATGAGGGAGGAACGTATGCTTGTAGGAATTGCAATAATATCAAGTTTCCTCTCTAGGTGTTCAAAGTTTTGAAGTTATGCTTGTTTTGCCTTCCTATGCTAGTTGATTCTTGCTCCCATAAATTGTTTGCTCACAAAATCCCTATGCATAGGAAGTGGGTTAGACTTAAATGTGATTTTCATGAGATTCATGATGCTCTCTTGCATGTTTCAATTACTACTTTTTTTTATATGAGCATCATTGAAATCATCATGCCTAGCAAAAAGGCATTAAAGAAAAACGCTTGTTGGGAGACAACCCAATATTTATACCTACTGTTTTTGTGTGTCCACATGATTAAGCTACTGTATAATCATGTTTTATAGCTTTGGTTTCAATAAAGTGCCAAGTAAAGCCTTTGGGATAGTGTGGATGATAGTTGACTTGATTCTGTGCAAAAACAGAAACTTTTGCTCTCAGTCCAGGAATTTTTTAAATTCACTGGAACGTGATTTTGATCTGAATTTTTTACACATGATTTATATAGAAATTTCCTAGATTTTCCTTATTTTTCAGAATTTTTAGAGACAGGGAAGTATGGTTACGCTACAGATCTTCACAGACTGTTGTGTTTTTGACAGATTCTGTTTTGCATGCATAGTTTACTTGTTTTAGTGTTTCTATAGCTTATATTGAGTGATATAAATTATGGGAATGATATAATACAGTAGGTATGACGTGGTAACAATTATGAATCTTGTCTTGATAGTACCTAAGTGAATGATTTATCTTTACTACACTAACCCTTCTCACGAAGTTCCGTTAAGTTTTGTGTGATTGAAGTTTTCAAGTTTTGGGTGATACACCGATATGAGGAGAATAAGGAGTGACAAGAACCTAAGCTTGGGGATGCCCAAGGTACCCCCAAGGTAATCTCCAAGGAAGACTCAAGCGCCTAAGCTTGGGGATGCCCCGGAAGGCATCCCCTATTTCGTCTTCAACACTATCGGTATATCTTACTTGGAGCTATATTTTTATTCGTCACATAATATGAGTTTTGCTTGGAGCATCATTTTATTTTGTTGTTCTCTGTTAGGTGTTATTTATACTCTTGTTTTTCAATAAAAAGTTCCAAGAATTGTCTTAGGATGCTTGCATTGCATGTTTTGATGTGTGCTGTGTAAAAGAAACTTGTGCTGTAGTGTTTGAATTTTCATATTTTACTGGAACGTGGAAAGTTTCTGAAATTTTTACACAGTGTTCTCATATAAATTTTTTAGCATTTCCTAAATTTTCATAATTTTTTGAGTTACATAAGTACACTGGTTTAATAAATTGCTACAGACTGTTCTGTTTAGACAGATTGCTGTCATAGTTTTGTTATCTATTTCTCCTATAGTTTCCATAGCCTATATTGGTAGATATAAATTGTGGAAATGATAGTATACAGTACCTAATGTTTGAAAATTATTATGAAACTTGTCTTGGCAGTACATAAAGAGTTGATTTATTATTATGTGTACTAACCTATCTCACGAGTTCTTTTCAAGTTTTGTGTGGAAGATGTTTTTGAGAATAGGTGAAACCATGATATGAGAGGATTGAACGAGATACAAAAGCTCAAGCTTGGGGATGCCCAAGGCACCCCAAGTAAATATTTCAAGAAGTCTCAAGCATCTAAGCTTGGGGATGCTACGCATCCCACCTCTCTTCATCAACAATTATCGATTAGCCTATGTTGAGCCTAAATTTTTATTCGTTCACATGATGCGTGCTATTCTTGGAGTGCTATTTTTCTTTTGCTTGCTGTTTAATAAAATGCTTAAGATCTGAAATTATTAGATGAGAGAGTCCTCACATAGTTATTTAATTGTTGGCTACTCATTGATCTTCACTTATATCTTTTTGGAGTAGTTTGTCATTCACTCTCGTGCTTCACTTATATCCTATGAGTAAATGGTTGAATGAATTGAATATCATAAATCTGAAATTAAATATGCTTCATATACTTATCCCATGGGGATTAATGACTTCACACATAATAAGTATAGGTGGTAAAATTTATTGAAAGTTAGCAAACACTGCATTGGTCACTTGAACAATTCATGAAAGAATATTGAAGGAAGAGAGATTCCACATATAAATATACTATCTTGGACATCTTCTATGATTGTGAGCTCATTAATTATTTTCAAACTCGAGCAAATTAGTTAAAATTGGACAAGGAAGACAACTTAATGAGTTATGTTTGGGTATATTTGTATAGAAGTTATATTGTTATGGATCCTCCAACATGTGGTGCTTGCTTCCACCTCATGCTAGCCAAAACTTCCGCACCAAGTAGAAATACTACTTGTGCATCCAAACACCCTTAAACCAGTTTTGCCATGAGAGTCCACCATACCTACCTATATGCGGTATTTACCTGCCGTTCCAAGTAAATTTGCCTGTGCCAAATTCTAAACCTTCAAATAATATTCTGTTTTGTATGACCGAATCGCTCATATTGTGACTAGGGGCTGTCAGTATCTTCCATGCTAGGTGGGTTATTCTCACGATATGTGTTGATTCACTATCATTCACGAGAAAGTGGCTGGTATTCGGGATGCCCAGTTCCATGCTCAAAAATCAAATCAAAATATAATGGAACAAAACTCCCCCAGGATTGTTGTTTGTATGGACAGTACCCGTGGATTCGGCTCGCCGTGGAGTGTGATTGATTGGTGGAGGGGGAGTAAAAACTTTACCATTCTGTTTGGGAACCGCCTATAATGTATCTAGCATGGAAGATACCGAGATCTCTCAGTTGTTATGTTGACAATGAAAGCATACCGCTCAAAATTATTATTCATCTCTGTTTTAAAAGCTCGAGCTCTCGCACCTTTGCAAATCAATGCTTCCCTCTGCGAAGGGCCTATCTTTTACTTTCTAGTACTTACCTTTATGCAAGAGTCATGGTGATCTTCACCACTTCCTATATTTCGCCTTTTTCTCTTGGCAAGCGTCATGTGTTGGGGAATGATCTAGACATATATATCCACACAAATATATTTGATCATGAATTATTATTGTTGACAATTATCTATATGATAAATAAGTTGGGTGGCGAAACATTAAGCCCCTATCTTTCTCTGTGTTCGATGGATGCCATTTGTTCTTAAAATATGCTTTGAGTGTCAATAATCATGGAAGACTATATGATAGTTGAGTATGTGGAATTTGCTAAATCAAAGCTCTTACATAGACCCTTCCTGAAAATAAGATTAATTGCAATTGTTCGATGACAAGGAATATGGTTTGTTAGTTTTCAAGAAACTTTCTGGTCTATACTTTAACATGTGAATAGCTTGTTACTTGATCATGAGAAGTTTTATGAGATGAGCTACTGTTTATGGTTTATATTGATGCTAGAAAAAGTGATTGGAATTATCATTGATCAAACTTGTGCACTTGTTAGCATTCACACTTCATAAATTATTTCTTTTATCATTTACCTACTCGAGGACGAGCAGGAATTAAGCTTGGGGATGCTGATACGTCTCCAACGTATCTATAATTTATGAAGTATTCATGCCATGTTTAAAATAATTTTATATGATTTTATTAGAACTAACCCGGACTGACGCTGTTTTCAGCAGAACTACCATGGTGTCGTTTTTTGTGCAGAAATAAAAGTTCTCGGAATGGGCTGAAAATTTACGGAGAATATTTTTGTAAAATATAAAAAATACTGGAGCAAAAAGATACCGGAGAGGAGTCCCGAGGCAGCCACAAGCCTAGGGGGCGCGCCCCCTGGCTTGTGGGCCCCTCGGGAACCCCCTTGACGTGAGACCGACGCCAAAAATTCCTATAAATACCAAACCCCCAGAAAGAAACCTAGATCGGGAGTTCCGCCGCCGCAAGCCTCTATAGACACGAAAAACCAATCGGGAGCCCGTTCCGGCACCCTGCCGGAGGGGGAAACCATCACCTGAGGCCATCTTCATCATCCCGGCGGTCTCCATGACGAGGAGGGAGTAGTTCACCCTCGGGGCTGAGGGTATGTACTAGTAGCTATGTGTTTGATCTCTCTCTCTCTCTCTCGTGTTCTTGAGATGACACGATCTTGATGTACCGCGAGCTTTATTAATATAGATGAATCATATGGAGTTTTCCCCTCTCTATCTTCTTGTGATGAATTGAGTTTTCCCTTTGAAGTTTACTTATGGGATTGAGTCTTTAAAGGATTTGAGAACACTTGATGTATGCCTTGCGATGGGATATCCGTGGTGACAATGGGATGTTCTATTGATCCACTTGATGTATATTTTGGTGATCAACTTGCGGGTTCCGTGACCTTGGGAATCTATGCATAGTTGTTGGCACACGTTTTCGTCTTGACTCTCCGGTAGAAACTTTGGGGCACTCTTTGAAGTTCTTTGTGTTGGATTGAACATGATGAATCTGAAATTGTGTGATTCATATCGTATAATCAAGCCCATGGGTACTCGTGGTGACATTGGAGTATCTAGGTGACATTAGGGTTTTGGTTGATGTGTATCTTAAGGTGTTATTTTAGTACGAACTCTAGGGCTGTTCGTGATACTTATAGGGATAGCTCATAAGATCGATCGGAAAAGATAACTTTGAGGTGGTTTCGTACCCTACAATAATTTCTTCGTTTGTTCTCCCCTATTTGTGACCTTGGAGTGAACTCTTTGTCGCACGTGAGGGATTTACATATGATTCAACTATGTCAGTATTGTTGAGAGAACTTGCACTAGTGAAAGTATGAACCCTGGGCCTTGTTTCTAAGCATTGCAATACTGTTTTTGCTCACTTTTATCATTAGTTACCTTGCTGTTTTTATATTTTCAGATTACAAAAACCTATATCTACCATCCATATTACACTTGTATCACCATCTCTTCGCCAAACTAGTGCACCTATACAATTTACCATTGTATTGGGTGTGTTGGGGACACAAGAGACTCTTTGTTATTTGGTTGCAGGATTGTTTGAGAGAGACCATCTTCATCCTACGCCTCCCACGGATTGATAAACCTTAGGTCATCCACTTGAGGGAAATTTGCTACTGTCCTACAAAACTCTGCGCTTGGAGGCCCAACACGAGTCTACAAGAAGAAGGTTGCGTAGTAGACATCAAGCTCTTTTCTGGCGCCGTTGCTGGGGAGGTGAGCGCTTGAAGGTATATCTTTAGATCTTGCAATTGAATCTTTTAGTTTCTTGTTTTTCACTAGTTTCGTTTTATAAAAGAAAACTACAAAAAAAATGGAGTTTAGGTTGCATCAATTGGTTCGTCTTTTTAATGTCTTTCGTGAAAATGATGGTTTGGAAAATTGAGCTCAATTGGTAGAGGAAGAATTTATGAAAATACTCAATGAGAATTCCTTGAATGATGAGCATGATTGCAATATTGCTAGTATGAATTCTCTGAATATTCATGATGCTAATGATATGCAAAGCTACAAGCTTGGGGATGCTATGTTTGATGAAGATGATATGTTTAGTCCCCCAAGTTTTGATGAGCAAATTTATTATGATGAAAGCATGCCTCCTATTTATGATGATTATTGTGATGACATGTATGCTATAAAGAGTGATAGTAACCATGAAACTTGTCATCATGATTTTAATAGTCAAAGTGGTTATGTCAATCAAGTATCTCATGATAGTTATTTTGTTGAGTTTGCTCCCACTATTATGAATGAGATGAAAATTGCTTATGTGGAGAGTGACAAATTTTCTATGCTTGTGGATCATGAAGATAATGCTTTATGTGATAGTTATGTTGTGAAATTCCTTCATGATGCTACTGAAAATTATTATGAGGGAGGAACATATGCTTGTAGGAATTGCAACAATATCAAGTTTCCTCTCTATGTGTTCAAAGTTTTGAAGTTATGCTTGTTTTGCCTTCCTATGCTAGTTGATTCTTTCTCCCATAAATTGTTTGCTCACAAAATCCCTATGCATAGGAAGTGGGTTAGACTTAAATGTGCTTGTCATGAGATTCATGATGCTCTCTTGCATGTTTCAATTACCACTTTTTTTTATATGAGCATCATTGAAATCATCATGCCTAGCAAAAAGGCATTAAAGAAAAGCGCTTGTTGGGAGACAACCCAATATTTATACCTACTGTTTTTGTGTGTCCACATGATTAAGCTACTGTATAATCATGTTTGATAGCTTTTGTTTCAATAAAGTGCCAAGTAAAGCCTTTGGGATAGTGTGGATGATAGTTGACTTGATTCTGTGCAAAAACAGAAACTTTTGCTCTCAGTCCAGCATCAGAAATTGAACCTTGGTGGGCTGGAGATACCACAGTCCCTCTAACCATCCAACCATAGGTTGGTTCGCAGAATCGTCCGTTTCAATAGGACGACTCAAAGTGGGGCTCCGCTCCCAGCGGGCCTTCGGGCATTAACGGGTCATTTTCGGCGGTGGGAATTAGCCCAGGTTGCCTTAGCCTTGCGCAAGGTTTTTTTTCCTTTTATGTTTTCCCCGCTGGGCTGGGCCTTTTTACGTGTTGCCGTGGGTTATTTTGGCCAAACAATTTTTTCATGATTTTTCTGTCTTTTTGCAGTGCGTTTAAGTTAATAATTATCATGTTTTGCACTGTCCAAAACAAAAAAATCCCAAAAATATTATGTGCGTTCAAGATAAAATTGAACCAACGAGATATTTTGCTCTGAATTCATAATGTGTATTTTGCATGATGAAAAATTCCTTTCAAACATAAAAAATGATGCACATTTTAATGTTGATGTTTAAATTGAAAATTAAATGAATCTAATATTAATTCATACGAATGTTGTTTTATTATTACGATTCATCACTTATGACATTTTTAATTCCATGTGTTTTTCGCCCAATGGTGATTTGACATGGAATTGAAATTAAATCTTAGGCATGTTTTGTTTATTTACCAACGTAAATTTATAATTATGCAGGTTTACTTATGATTCTTTATGACACTTTCAGCTTCCGCTCCATTCCGACACGACATGATTGAACCACATATGGGGAGTAACTTCCCACGTTGGAAGTCCCAAGTCGAATTATGTTCGTCTTGTAATGAGCTTGATTTCGTCTTGAGAGAAGAGAAACCTGAAGCACCTGCTACTGGTGCTACAGGGTATGTAGACCTTAAAAAGGCATATGATGTAAAGTTTGAGAAATGGGACAAGTCCAACCGTATTGCGCTTCTTATCATCAATGCGACAATTTCACCGAACATTGTCGGGGCACTCCCTAAGAAAGACACCGCTAAAGAATTCCTTGCTGCAATGGAGGAGCAATTCAAAGGCTTTGACAAAAGTGTATGCTCATGAGCTTTTTTCTAAGCTACTTTAGAAGTACACAGTTGATGAAAATGTTAGGCAACACATATTGAGGCTGGTGAATGCTTACAACAAGCTTAAAACTTTGGAGTGTTTTTTAAGTGGAAATCTTCTTGTCATAATGATCCTTGAGTACCTTCTAAGTGATTTTGAGAAATTCAAGATCACCTATAATTATTTTAAGGAAAAATGGACACTTGCTGGGATGACCGCAAGAATTGTCCAGGAGGAAGAGAGCATCATGAGGCAAAATAAAGACCAAGCTTTTCATGTTGCCTCTAACAAGAGAAAGCATGAGGGGCAAGGTTTCTCTAAGCCTAAAAAAATAAATTCAAGAAAGAAGCCCCTAAGCCATTCAACTCTAAGCCTTTAAAGGGTAAAGAAGCTAGCAACTCCTCTTCTGCTCCTAGCAGCTCCACTCCAGGAGAACATGCATGTAACTTCTGCGCGCAAGAGTGACACTACCAAAGGGATTGCCCAGGCTTTCTAAAATGGATGAACAAAAGGGGTACTGATGAAATAACTTATGTAGATGAATCTTTGCATGTAGATTTTTCTGAAAAGTCATGGTGGATTGATTCAGGTGCAACCACTCATGTTACTAACTCTATGCAGGGATTCGACACAATCCAAACTATAAGTCGAGGAACAAGAAGGCTTAAGGTAGCAAACGGAGTTGAAGCCGTTGTTGAAGCAGTGGGATCTCTCACGTTGGAGCTACACACCGGACACACTCTTAGATTGAATAATACTCCCTCCGTCCCAAAATAAGTGTCGCGGATTTTATACTAAACTAGTACAAATTTTGTACTAGATCATCGACACTTATTTTGGGATGGAGGGAGTACTATTTATGTGCCTACCTTAAGTAGGAATTTGATTTCAATTTCTCGTTTAGATGATAATATGTATGAATGCCATTTTGGCAACAAACAATTTACTTTGAATAAATATAATAAGATTGTTGGTCTCAGTGTTAGACGAGGCAAGATTTAGTTATGCATGTGAGTGATAAAATTAATGTTGAGAAGAAATGGAAAGGAGTTAGTAATTCTTCAAAATTGTGGCATTGTCGTTTGGCCCACACTTCTAGGGTGGGGTGGAACGTTTAGTTAAAATGAAACACTCCTACCATTAGACTTCTCCGATACAGACTAATGTGTCTACTACATTAAAGGAGCAAAAATGATTAAGAAATGAGCAGTAAGATCCACAGCGGTTTTAGAATTAATTCACACCAACATATGTGGAAACCTTAACATGAAGTCCATGGATGGTTTTGATTCATTCATTACATTCGCAGACAACTTTTCCCGCTATGGGTATGTTTACCCCATACGTGACCGATCAGAAGCTTTGGAGAAATTCAAAGTCTATAAAGCTAAGGTTGCAAATCAACTGAACACAAAAATCAAAGTTGTAGGCATGCTCCTTATGGGAAGATTCCTGGACCTTTTGCCAAGTTCTTATCTTAAATGGAATCATTGCTCAATACCCAATGCCCGGTCAACCACAACAAAATAGTGTAGCTGAGCGTCGCAATCGTACCCTTATGGATATGGTGCGGAGCATGCTTAGTCACTCGAGTTTACCAATAAGCCTTTGGATAGAGGCATTAAAAACAGTCGTGTACGTACTAAATCTTGCTCCAACTAAGTCAGCACCGAACACACCTTACGAGATGTGGGCGGTAAAGAAACCAAACTTGAATTATTTTTGTGTGTGGGGTTGTCCCGCTGAAGCTAAAGTTTTGAATCCACAACTTAAGAAATTGGATCGAAAAACATTTAGTTGTTTCTTTGTTGGATACCCTCATAGGGGAAAGGGATAATGTTTTTATTGTGCAAGTCACACCACCAAGTTTGTGGAGACTAGACAAGCGATATTTTTTTAGGATAATGAGGTCACAAAATTAAGGGAGATCGACCTTGAGAAGAAGCAGGTTTGTGCACCATCCCCGATTATCCAAGAGATTGTTTTTCCAATACGAAGAATCGTGACATCTGATGATCCTGAATCTCACGGTTCGGTTCCTCGACCAAATGGTGATCCAGAAACTAATAATGAAAATCCAGAAATGAATAAGGATCCTCATCAAGATAATGATCCTCAAAACAGTGATGCACCACCACCACCACCTCCTCCTATGGCTAGACCACGACGAGAGAGAAAGAAAGTTATAGTAGATGATTATATAACATTCATGATGGATGATATAAATGATATAGGAAAGGTGGAGGACCCAACCTCTTATAAGCAAGCCATTAGAAAGTGAAAATTCGTCCAAGTAGTTGGTTGCCATGGAAGACGAGTTGAAATCTATGGAATCAAACGATGTTTGGGACTTAGTAGAAATTCCCGATGGTGCTCAGAAAGTAGGCAGCAAGTGGGTCTACAGAACTAAGTATGATTCCAAAGGCAATGTCGAACGGTTCAAGGCAAGGCTTGTAGCGAAAGGGTTTACACAGAGACAAGGAATTGACTATAAACAAACCTTCTCTCCTGTATCAACAAAGATTCTTTTAGAATCGTCATGGCATTAGTAGCTCATTATGACCTAGAACTACACCAAATGGATGTTATGATGACATTTCTAAATGGTGACCTAATTAAAAGAAGATGTTTACATGGCTCAGCCAAAAGACTTTGTTGTGGAAGGAAAGGAACATGTAGCATGTCATCTGAAGTGATCGATTTATGGCTTGAGGCAAGCTGCAAGAGAGTGGTACCTCAAGTTTTAAATTTTGTGGACAAATGCATATATATTAAATTTAAAGGCAGTAGGTCCACAATTTTAGTCCTATACGTTGATGACATTGTTGGCATATAGCGATAAAGATATGTAGCATGAGAGCAAGAATTTTCTGTCATCTAGTTTTGATATGAAGGATCTTGGTGATGCCTCGTATATCCTCGGCATTGAGATAGGTCCAAAGTAAAGTCCGGACTATCTCAAAAGGCATACTTTGAGAGAGTGTCGAACAAATTCAATATGCATAAGTGCTCGGCCTCACCTGCTCCTATAGTCAAGGGCGATAAGTTTGGGACATTTCAATGTCCAAGGAACTAGTATGAAGCTGATCAGATGAAGTCGGTTCCTTATGTTTCAACTGTCGGAAGCATCATGTATGCTCAAGTGTGTACGCGCCTAGATTTATGTTTTGTAACCGGGATGCTTGGCAGATACCAATCAAATCCAGGACCGGACCACTGGAAGGCCGCAAAGGAAGTCTTGCGTTATATGCAAGGAACTAAGGATCTCACGCTTACATATAGAAGAACTGATAACCTAGAAATATTGGTTATCCAGACTCTGGTTTTGCCAGGTGTGTGGATAGTAAGAGATCCACGTCTGGTTATATATTCACACTCGTCGGAGGAGCCATATCATGGAGAAGCTCCAAACAAACGTTAACGACTGCATCTACGATGCAAGCGGAATTTGTAGCATGTTTTGAGGCCGCCGGGCAGGCTGTATGGCTAAAGAATTTTGTTCCCGGGCTTAAAGTGGTTGACAACATATCTAAACCAATTTTATTGTACTGCGACAATGAACCCGTAGTTTTCTATACGAGTAACAACAGGTCAAGTGATGCTTCCAAACACATTGACCTAAAGTATCGTGTTGTGAAAGATAGAATCCATGATCAGACAATTGAGGTTAAGCATATAAGAAGGACGTATATGCTTGCAGGTCCGCTAACTAAAGCCTTGCCAGCATGGGATTACTGGAAGCCTTATGATTCTGGAATAAGAGGACCTTTGAAATAAACCACTCCCAGTAAGCAAAATATTTTCCATTTCGACATAGGCGTGTGTGCTATCAGTGCTGATGTTCTATGGCATTTGAGTTGTGGTAACACCTCACTTTGGCACATCATTTCTACGGAGGGTGGACGAATGAAGTTAAGCCTAACGATCAAGGGGAAGAATGTTGGTTTGATCTATAGGCTTAACGGGCCTTTTTGATCTAATATCATAACAAAGCATAAAAATAAAGGGAGAGAGGACCACGTACCAACGTACTTACGTACGTGAGCCTCACCTCCAAATCACGCGCCCTGATCGGGGGCATCGTAACCAACTCGTGGTTAGGGTCCTCTATTGCACAACACAATATTAAAGGAACACAGGGAGAGAGCCTGCAGCCTACGGCATTACAATTCACATACGGTTTTCTCTCCTCCCTACATTCTCTCACTCTATCCAATCAGGGAAAGTGCTGCAGCAACGGGAAGACCTGACCTGGCAACAGCCGCCGTCCCCGATAGTGCGGGTGGCGCCCTGAAGGGGTCAGGAAGTCGAGGAGATCATTGTCTTCGACCACTTCGTCCTGCTACATTGCCTGCAACGAGCATGCTATCATGTCAACATAAGTAGCAAGTAATGGATCTCCAAACCCCATGTTCATGTTATATTAGGTGATCTTGATGCAATCTGTTTCTTGCTAATGGCATCCTAGTGATGCAAATTATCTAACATCTAGGTCCACCATTTCCAGTTCTAACTTACAAAGGTTAGCCAACTTCAGCCACATCAGGGAGCGTGTGTGAGTTGTGTTTCCTGATTTTGTCTAGCCTGGCCTAGGACGTTATACAAGTCCTCTCTAACATTTTCTTCTCTGTGACGGCTACTCGCTAAGCAGATCATGATCGTTGGTATCTTCTTCTCTACATCGATGAGTTCAAAGGATTTGGCGTGGCGCCGGTAAAGGAGCATCAGTGTGGTGTGCCTCTCGCTCTTCGGTAATGTAGGTGTGTCCTAGGAAAGAGCGGTGATCCTCGGAACCATAATCTCGCCTCGTCACGAGCACAAGTTTGATCAAGGAAAACAGACCGATGGACTAAAAATACCTGTTATTGGCAGTTAAGGGTGAAAATTACACCCCCAAAAATGAGGTACCAATCAGACACAACCCAATAAGTCAGATGGACCCAGTCAATAAATGTCTCGAGGCATCATCAGCACGACAACAAATAGATAATGCTTCGAACAAGCTAATGATGCATGTTCGCCGCTGCTGAGCCCAACCAATAAATGTCTCATTGTCTTGATGACCGATCGGTCCATACTCGAATCGCGGTACAACATGATTGCAACTCTTATGTTCCATGTCCTTTTATGCACCAAAAAAACTAGCAAAAAATCTCTTTGGGCAATCCAAACATATTGTATATTAGGACATATCATACACACATTAAATATGTGTTTAGATACAACTTTCAGTGACTAAGGTACAAGCTTGTACCTTAGTGTTATTTCTATTATGCTTCAACCACAGTGGTACAATCTCTAGGACATGGTAAACCTGATTTGATTATGAATGTGGCATTTGCACAATAGCGACCATCCATTTGTCGTGCGGAGACACAACGGCAACACAAGAAAGTTCAATGCAGGGCTCAATGCT
The DNA here is from genome assembly GCA_039707655.1 of Elymus sibiricus. Classification (NCBI taxonomy): domain Eukaryota; kingdom Viridiplantae; phylum Streptophyta; class Magnoliopsida; order Poales; family Poaceae; genus Elymus; species Elymus sibiricus. The sequence goes on from CM077671.1 coordinate 392,042,318, forward strand.
ACCAAGCGCAATATATATCCTGAAATTCAGTATGTACAGCGGGATCGCACCTGTCTGCGATGTATTCATGTTGACCTGTACAATCCAAGAAAGTTACCGTTGCACATACATTCCCAGTACCACACAATCCTACAAGTTATATCACTGACCCTAGCACCTAGGTTTGGAAATGCATGCATTTTCAGGGAAGAACACGCGTGAGTTTATGGATTATGAAGAGCTTCACTACTAGCCTGCTTTCTCGTGGTGGCCAATGCCCTGACTCATTTATAGAGCTAGGTATGTAACCATGTGTGTCATGACTCGTGATAATGTACCTATATCTCTTTATTTTCTGAAACTATATATGCTCACGCTGCTTACCTTACCTTTCCCAGCATGTGGACTATGTTCTCTTCCTGTAGTTGTGCTCTTGGCCAGCGTTAGAGCTTTGGTGGCCATTCATTATAGATTTTTTTTCAAAACTATGACGTATTTTATAGCAAATTTGAAAACTATAGGGCCGAACGCAAAAAATTCAGAAATATGACCCCGTCGGCCTGCGGTGGGCCGAAGAGTGGCCCGTCAGCCTGCGGTGGGCCGAAGAGAGGCCCGTCGGCCTGCCGTAGGCCGAAGAGGGGCCCGTCGGCCTCCAGGCGACCGAAGAGCACTCTTCGGCTTCCCGTTGGCCGAAGAGTGTCAGGGGCACAAAACGCAATTAAGATGGCCTCAAATGAAAAAATTATCAACATGAAAAATCTTTGTCTCGTCGAAACGGTTGATTTTGATATAAAAATCGTCTTAATCCGAGGTCGTATGCAACCTCTAGAGCTAAAACAAGGTCAGGGGCAAAAGCTGCGGAGTTACTTCGGACAGACCGAAAGGATGTCAGAAAATTTGTCACGGGGCACCCGGTGCACTCGGTGAGACCGTGTGGAATACAGAAGAGTACACAAGTTTGGTCACGTTCACTCGGTGAGACCGAACCAAACCACTCGGAGGCTCCGAATGGATCCGAAAAATTGCCAAAGATTTTTGGATAGAATTTTTAGTCCTTTTATTGTACGGGAAGTCCAGCCGCCTCATAAATCGATGTGGGCATTGTTCGTCTGCACCGGGAAGACACATGCGGGCATTGAAGAAATGTCTCTGTTGCGATGGCAGGAATTGAGACCAAAACTTTCGGCGGTGGCGTCATCCACCATGCAAAGTAGAGGCAATGGTCACCACACTATATATGCGCGTCCTCATCACCCTTTGCCTCTTTTTTGCGAGACTGAATTTTTAGCTCCCGGGTGTCTAGACACCACCTTATCTGTACCATTCATTCAGAATATGACTCCTTGAGATTTGTGCGTCTCACTGTAGAAAAAATTCCATTAGTAGTTCCGGTGCCTCATTAAGCGCAGGAATATGGACAAAAACAAACAAATCTAGGCCTAGTCTAGCTTTGCCTTTGCTGGCGTGATTCCACCTAGTGTAAACAATACGAGGTATTGGAAACGACATGTCAGCCAGTGTTTCAAACAACGACAGAACGTGTCGCCCTCAAATCCTTCCACCGCCCAGCATCGTAGCCACTTACTGCTTGTAGGCTGTAGCTACCAGATGTGACCAGTCATCTTTACCTCCAACTCTCTCTCTACTCATTTTCACTTTTCTCTCAGCTAGATGCACTGATCAGACTCACGTGGAAAAATAGTGAGGAGAAGGACTGTGTTGTGCAGCCCGTGCATGCATGTCAAGAAACTTTAATGGGAAAGAGAAGTGGAGTTTGGGGAAACAGAAAGCGCAATCATACCCCTGTAACCTGCTGTCTACCCCTATAGGCTACTTGTCCTATAATTAAAATAGTCAAATGACCTAGATAAGCATGCAGCAGCTGCAAATTTTCTGCGATTGGACATAACACCGCACGAATCTCAACAGGGCCAGACGGTAGGATAACAGGGAGTCGGGGAAGGCTTGAATAGGATCTGTTCTTATGTGAGATCAATGAGATCAAAAAAATTGAAGATACAAAACATGTTTAAAAATTCTGAAAAAAAATTAAAGACACACATTCATGTGTGATGTACAAGTTCAAAAAGTTTCAGCTCCTGATTCGAACTACACTTAGAGGACCAAAAAAGACAAAATCAGATGAATTGTGGCAAATACTATTCACTTCAAAGCTGACACTATTCAAAGTCGAATTTGTCTTTTTCGTATCTCTAACTGTAGATCGAGTTTTGAGCTGATTCTTTTTGAAAGTTGTAGACATACATCACAAGAATGTTGTACATTTTTTTCAGATTTTTTTGAATTGTCTAAATATGAAATGTTTGGGTTGATCCTACGATCTCACCTAAAGGGCTGATTCTATACAAGTCTTCCCCGGGAGTCGTATCCCTGGGAGCCACAACACCTTTCCGTTTGCCTCTCTTCTTCTTAATTCTTCATTCTTCCCCAGCCTTGCTCCAACCACGTCATTTGTTGTCGCACAGAGGACTAGCGAGTTGATTAATTACAACTGAAAATTGTAGGCTGAAATAAAGAAAAGTGTATACTAGTTAGAGAGGAGAGCATAACACCGAAATGATAGACATATATATGATGCCGTTGTTTCACTTTAACAGTGAGAGGCTTACATTTTCGTAGAATAAGCATCTCGATCTCTAAAGGGCATGTCAATACTAGACTGGTTACTGAGTATATAGTTACTTGGTCAACAATTAATCATGTCGCTCACTGGAGCTGAGGAACTCTCATCTCTTGCAACACCGGAGCATCATTGTTTACATCTGTCTGGGATAGAGCTAAAACACAGACAAGAAATTAGAGGAAGACAGCATTACGGTGTCCAATGTTCGTAGTAGCATAAAAATTCCCGGTGACTCGTAATCCTATCTTACAACCAATATATGTTGGGAGATGGTCGTGCAAATGGATGCCATGCCATGGATGAGAGGAATCTAGTCTGCACTCTATGAAGAATCGTTCACTAGCATTTTTCCACGCTCATGATAAGCGTGGGTGCACTATATATGAGTTGGCTCGTGTAGCCATTGGTTTTGACGGTTGGTTGGCACATTCATAGTAGTGGTACATACATGAAGAGACATCTCTTCTATGACAGCCTCGTGTAGCATAAGCTTTTAGTGGCGGGCGCTCTACCGTGCCCGCCACAGCAACAAGAATAAGTAGTGACGGGCACATACATGCTGCCCGCCACTGCGGAGATTCTTCCAGTGGCGAGCGAACTCATTTGCCCGCCACTATAGAGGCTTTACCAGTGGCGGACAGGTGCCTGCCACTCATGCGGTTATAGCAGCGGCGAAATGTTAATGGTAGGCGCCCGTGAGAGCCTGGCCTGCCACTGCTGACCTTTTTGCGCCCGCCACTACTAGGCGTTCCTACAGTAGTGCATGAATGCAGTCACCCGCCCAATGAACACGGTTAAAGACAATACCACCTCAAATCATGTCTGAAACCAACCTAGGGGAAGTTTTATTCAGTTTTGCAAATTCGAGGGGCTTAAATAACCGGTTTTGGACCTTGGGGACTATTTCATCCGATTGGCCACATTTGGGGGTGTGTGTGGGGAGGGGGGGGGGGGGATCTACTTTTCTGTAATTCACATAATGCAAAAAAAAAATTGGACTGACCGAGTGGACCGACCCAAGCCCCATTTGACGCCTGTGGCGCCAGTTAGAAACTTCTCGCAACTTACACACACTCTCTCATTCGTGTTTGATTATTTTGGCCGGCCCGTTAAGCGTTTTCGAATGACAACTTCCTTCCCTTTTTTATATGGTTTTTGTTTTGTTTTCCCCTTTTTTGTTTTTCTCTTAGTTTTTTTGTTTTGGTTTTTGTTTTAGTTTATCCTTTTGTTTTTCCAATCCATCAACTATTTTCAAATTAATGAAGTTTTTATAAATTTGTGCACATTTTTCAAATTCATATTTTTTCAGTTCATGAACTTTTTCGTTTCCATGAACTTTTTTCATATTTGTGTTTTTTTACAAATTCATGACCTTTTTCAAATGCACGAACCATTTTCAAATCCGCGAAGATTTTCAAATGCATGAACTCTTTTGTTTTTGCCAAATCCATGTTTTTTTAATGCGTCATCTTTTTTCAAATTCGCAAACATTTTTTTCAAACCCCATGAGCTTTGTCGATTTTGCAAAGTTTTTTTTCAAACGTCGTGAACTTTTTTGAACTCGTGATCTTTTTGTGTTCACAAACTTTTTTAAAAAATCAGTGAGCATTTTTTTTGAATTATTACTTTTCTGATTTTTTTTCACTTTATTTTAAAGTCAGTGGTCAACGGTTCACCCGTCAATGGTGGAGCGAGGGACCAGGAAACAAACTACTCGTTGTGAGTGAGCTCTTCAGCTCATTGTTTGGCCGATTGCCACGTACTCGGGCGCGTGAGCGCCAGGTAGCATAAGCTACGGGGAGTAGGGGCGTGTTTGGTTCAAGTCCTGGGATCCATGCCTGGTAAAGAGAAAAAAATTGCCTGGCCAGGCACGTATGTGCATGTGGTGTTTGGTTGGAATCCTCGCCTGGGACAAACAGTTTAAGACTTAAAAAAAATAGGTTGGCAGTCTGATTTGACAGGAGATACATCATGCATGTACTAAAGTAGCTGAAAATTGCATATGCCTGGAAGCCAGGCGTCCGTTTCCATCGACCTGGACCAGGCTAAGCAAGATGCCTGTGACCTCCAGGCCAGGGACGTCTTCGAGATTCTAGGTTGCGAACCAAACAAGGACCAGACACGTTTCAGGCATGTCTCTGGCCAGGTCAATGTGCCCCAGGACTCCAACCAAACACGCCCTATATCTCGCGGACTGGATCAAATTAGGGGGAGCTCCTATACTTTGCGCGGCGCGCTAGTGGATGACAAAACGCTCACCCGTGCTCCCCCCAACGCGCTCTTTTGGGCCAACCCATGCACGGGGAAGGACGGTTACTGTTTTTTTACTTTGTTTTTTATTTTATTTTATTTTTTGAATATTTCTGAAATTTAAATAAGTTCCAAATTCAAAAAATATGAATTTCGAAAAAAATTCAATAAATTATAAATATTTGCGGGATAAGAAAATGTTCGTGATTTCGAAAAGTTGTTCGATCATTGAAAAGAAAATGTTCAAAATTTCTAAAAATGTTCGATTATTTAAATTATGTTCATGAATTTGAACAAAATTTCACAAATTCAAATTATGTTCATGGTTTTTTTACAAAATATTCAAATAACGAAAATTTTCGTGAATAAAAAAAATGTTCCCGAATAGCAAAAAATCTTTATCAGTTCAAAAATAGATCGTTGATTCAAAAAATGTTTATGAATTGGAAAATGTTCAAACTTTTCCAAAAAGTTGTTCATCAAAACAAAAAATATATTTGTGAATTTAAAAAATTATTCCTGAATTTATATAGTTATTTCCAAATTTCAAAAAGCGTTTGTAATTTCAAAAAAATTCATGAGTTCCAAATAATAATCAAAATTTCAAAAAATATTGGAAAATTATAAAAATGTTCATAATTTAAAAAATAATTCAAAAAATGTTCATGATTTCATAAAATGTTTATGTTTTTGAAAATGTTCCAAAATTTCGAATATGAAAAAATAAGTAAGAAAAGAAAGAAAATAAAAAGAAATAGAAAAGAAAATCAGACGAAAAAAGAAACGTTAATTCAAAAGAAAAAATACAGTAGAAAAACGAAAACAAAACCTTCCCAAAACTTGTGGGGAATAAACCCAAAATGTGTCAGCCCATACACTGGATCGGGGCTATCGCGCGACCCGCCAAATAGAAACTGCCCCAATACAGGACCGGAGCGGACTTGTTTTTGTCAGGCCTCCCAATTTCGGTCCGATCCAGGCTGGTCCATGGGTGAGCCTTTTGGCCCGCTGGGTCCGTCCAGCCTGACAAACAAGCTCACATGTAAGATCAGTTTTGAAGCCGGGGAATCCCCTCGTGTTAGGGTTTATTTACTCTCGCTGACTTTCATGGCCTTGAGATTTTTCCTCCTCCCCGCCCCCTCCCTGGAGGTGATCCGACGACTAGAGTTACCCAATTTTTTTACTCGACTGATTTTTTTTTGAAACGGAGGCAAAAGATTTGCCTTATCGATTAATTAAGAAGAAGAGAATTGCCCAGTTAATTAACGGAAAACCGGGCAAAAATTGATACATATAGACCACATGCGGACTACTCCCTACACTAGTAGAAAACAGGGCTTTGAAACGGGCCAGAATATTGCATTAGTCCCAGTCGTGTTACGAACCGGGACTAATGGTTGCATCAGTTCCGGTTCGAGCAGCCAGGGCGCCGGCTGGGGTTCATCAAGAACCAGTCCCGGTTCGTGTGACACCTTTAGTCCCGGTTCCAGACACGAACCGGGACTAAAGGGCCTCGCTCCTAGCCACAAACCGGGACTAAAGATATGCCTATATATATATATGCTCGCCCCTGCCCGCTCACTCCTCTGTTTTTTGGCCGGCCGGCGTGTGCGAGGTGTGTGTTGCTCTGCTCTCACCTCCTATGCACACGAGGTGTTTGATGAAATGCCCGAGCCACGCTTAAGCTTTCTCCTCTCCAAGCTCGACCTCCAAGCTCCATTTTCCCCAAGATTTGTTTAGGTTTGGCGGTCTATCACGTCCCGTCCCCGTCCTCACCGTCGTCGATCGCCCGCGCCGATCTCGTCGCCGGCACCACCGTTGTGAGCCTCTTGTTCTTATCTTTTTTTTAAAAGAAAAAAATTCTTACTTGTATTATTTACATAGATACTTGTATAAATTTCTTACTTTTATTATTGTTTGTTATTATATAGTGCAATGGTCATGGTATCCGCCCACGTCGGCCCTCGTCCGGTCTATGATTCGGATGTGGTATATTATCTTTTATAACTATTTGTTTCATTTAGTCTTTATGACAATTGTGCCGACCAACGTGACATAGATGTGTTTATCTAGGAGGTATGTGAACCGGAAATTCCAACCGACCCTCTTGTCGAGAGGTTAAATTTAGTTGAAAAAGAAAACGAGGATTTGAAAGAAAAATTGAAAAGAATTGAGGAGGAGAAGATGAAATTGGAGTTCCATGTTGCCGATGTCGTCGATGACCACAAGATCAAGAGTGATGCAATGCGCTTGAAGATTAGAAAGATAAGAAAATATGCCATTGATAATGAGGCTTGGTATCATTATGCTGTTGGATCAATTGTTACCTTCGTTGCGATTATGATCGCATTTGTTGTTGCATTTAAATGTTTTACATAGTTGTATGTTAGTTTCAATTTATGTTTTAATTAGATGCTCTAGAGAGCTGTATGTTGTTCTATGAAAACTATGTATGAACTTTATGTATTTATTTTTTCAGTAATAACATTTGATCACTTCTCTATTCATGATGTTCTGTAATGGTTTTTGATACATTTAATTATATAATGCACGCAGTTGAACCAGCAATGGATGTGGGTGAAATTATGATACCATGCCAACTTTCAACCATTTCAGAGTTCATTTGCAGTGCTTTTCAATTCAGGGTCATTTTAGCTTAAAATAAATCATGAAATGCATGAAAACTAGCAAATGAAGTCAGAAAATGGTTGAAAAGTGATGATGTGGCTTTGAATGGTGCATATTGAATGCAGAAAAAGTCTTGAGTTAAAATATGTTCAAAAAATTGAAATCCCTTTGTAATAGACGTGTTTTCGTCCGAAACCCTGATACTTCGAAAGAGATTGTCCAGTTTGTACACGAAGTGCATCCAGTTTTTCCGGTAACCCTCTCAACTTTTTAGCACATGCTATGTGGGTGAAATTATGATACCATGCCAACTTTCAACCATTTTAGAGTTCATTTGCAGTGCTTTTCAATTCAGGGTCATTTTAGCTCAAAATAAATCATGAAATGAATGAAAACTAGCAAATGAAGTCAGAAAAGGGTTGAAAAGTGATGATGTGGCTTTGAATGGTGCATATTGAATGCAGAAAAAGTCTTGAGTTAAAATATGTTCAAAAAATTGAAATCCCTTTGTAATAGACGTGTTTTTGTCCGAAACCCTGATACTTCGAAAGAGATTGCCCAGTTTGTACACGAAGTGCGTCCAGTTTTTCCGGTAACCCTTCAACTTTTTAGCACATGCTATGTGGGTGAAATTATGATACCATGCCAACTTTTAACCATTTCAGAGTTCATTTGCAGTGCTTTTCAATTCAGGGTCATTTAACTCAAAATAAATCATGAAATGCATGAAAACTAGCAAATGAAGTCAGAAAAGGGTTGAAAAGTGATGATGTGGCTTTGAATGGTGCATATTGAATGCAGAAAAAGTCTTGAGTTAAAATATGTTCAAAAAATTGAAATCCCTTTGTAATAGACGTGTTTTCATCCGAAACCCTGATACTTCGAAAGAGATTGTCCAGTTTGTACACGAAGTGCATCCAGTTTTTCGGTAACCCTCTCAACTTTTTAGCACATGCTATGTGGGTGAAATTATGATACCGTGCCAACTTTCAACCATTTCAGAGTTCATTTGCAGTGCTTTTCAATTCAGGGTCATTTTAGCTCAAAATAAATCATGAAATGCATGAAAACTAGCAAATGAAGTCTGAAAGGGGTTGAAAAGTGATGATGTGGCTTTGAATGGTGCATATTGAATGCAGAAAAAGTCTTGAGTTAAAATATGTTCAAAAAATTGAAATCCCTTTGTAATAGACGTGTTTTTGTCTGAAACCCTGATACTTCGAAAGAGATTGTCCAGTTTGTACACGAAGTGCATCCAGTTTTTCCGGTAACCCTTCAACTTTTTAGCACTGCTATGTGGGTGAAATTATGATACCATGCCAACTTTCAACCATTTTAGAGTTCATTTGTAGTGCTTTTTAAATTCAGGGTCATTTTAGCTCAAAATAAATCATGAAATGCATGAAAACTATCAAATGAAGTCAGAATAGGGTTGAAAAATAATGATGTGGCTTTGAATGGTGCATATTGAATGCAGAACAAGTCTTGAGTTAAAATATGTTCAAAAAATTGAAATCCCTTTGTAATAGACGTGTTTTCGTCCGATCAAAGTTATTTAACTTAATATTATATAAAATTTATGCAACTAAAATTATCAAAGTTATTTTTGTTAAAAACTTTAATAGCAAAAAGAATATTCATAAAGTATTTTTTGTTAAGAACTTTTAATATGCAAAAAAATAACATAAAAATAGCAAAAGTGAAAATAGATGTGCTTATAGAGAAAATTCAAACTAAATTCAAAGTGCTAGTAACCTAAATAGATGTACTAGCGCTTTGAATTTAGGTTGAATTTTCTCTACAAGCACATCTATTTTCACTTTGAATTTAGGATTTGAGAGGAACTTAACAAGGCAGCGAGGGCCGGGCTTATAAACAGGTGCGAGCACCTCTCGCTTGGCGAGGTGGGACTAAACTCCCCCTTTAGTCCCGGTTGGAGCCACCAACCGGGACTAAAGGGCTGGGCTTCCCGCCCTTTTGGGCTGCCGAAAACTACCTTTAGTCCCGGTTGGAGCCACCAACCGGGACTAAAGGGCTGGGCTTCCCGCCCTTTCGGGCTGCCGAAAACTACCTTTAGTCCCGGTTGTTGGCTCTAACCGGGACTAAAGTGGGGTCTTTAGTACCGGTTGGAACTACCAACCGGGACTAAAGGTTGCACTATATAAGCGGGACATGGAAAAGTTTCCAAATCCATCTGCTTTCCCTCTCCCCCGACGGCGCCGAAAACCTCCTCGACGCCGCCAGGCTGCCGGATCTCGCCGTCACCTCCCCGACGCCGTCGCCTCCCCGAGCCCGCTCGCTCCTCGTCGCCGCCCCCGACGCCGTCCCCGTCGCCGCCCCCGACGCCGTCCCCGTCGCCGCCCCCCGACGCCGTTGCCTTCCCGAGTCCGCTCCGGCCTCCTCCTGCTCCTAGGTGAGCCGCCGGCCACACCGCCGTTCCCCTCCTCCTCCTAGCTATCCTCCCTCACCCCAGCGGTTACCGTCGTCGCCCACGTCCGTCGCCGGCCGAAGCAGTGGCGGTCAGCAGCGGATCCAGGGCTAGTTAGAAAATTAAGATGGCATTTTAAGGTAGTTAGGAAATTAAGATGACATTTTAAGTTGATTTGTTGATCTATGAGGAAGATGCTTCTTTATTTGCTAACTTACACATCACTAGGCTTTGTTATTAAAAATGTTATTGTTGTTAAATAAAATGATATTTGCTATAGCCACAATTTGTTTTCGTCGACGATGCCAATCCCGCATTTCTAAAAAAGCAAAACATTAAACGATAAGAAAATGTTCTCATAGGAATTTGTCTCGACGTCGACGATGCCTGGCCCGCATCCTCGTCGTCGTCGAGTCGGCGGCGACATCATGCTTGAGAGGCGCAATGTCCGGTACTGGGCTCCGCCGGGCTGGCACTGGGAGGTGCTACCTTCCCGGGCTCGGAGCTTGGTGAGGAATCCTGGTCTTGTCGTCGACCCGGAGCTTCTTTGGTGGCGGTCGCGTGGGCCACTTTCGGTGCAGAGGCAGTGGGCCCCCGCGGAGGTGGTACGTCGCCGTGTCAGGGAGGAGGACGAGCACGTCCGTCGCTACATGGCGGCGTTGGACGCCAGGTTCTCCAATACCTGGCAGGTTCTTCAGGGATCTCACCCGAGTTATGATCTGGTGATGGTTCCTTATCTTTGGGTGTCCACCGTCAACGACTTAGAGACCGCTAGTGAACCGAGTTCACCGTCCTCTGCTTTGGATTCTAGGATATTAGATCTGTATTAGTGATCTTATATGATAATATTTAAGATGTATTAGTTAATATTTGATGATGCATTAACTGGATTAGTGATATTATATCTGAGTTCATTATTTGCGCCCATCACCGACGGTGGAACTATTAGTGTGAGAGAGTGTCCACCAATATATACACCACCATATCAGTGTGAGAGAGTGCGGACCAACACACCATGAGATATGAGAGTTATTTAAGGAAAGCCTCGACAGACCGAAAGTAATAATCAATTTATATGTCATGTGCGTATGTTATTGCAATTAGGTCTATTTGGTCATGTGCATATGTTATTGCAGGGAACACCTCCTAGTGCCTATATTTTGCAGGAAATGTCGTCGTCTGATGACGACCATAGGTGCCAAACGTGCGAACAGTGCGGCGAAGATAAGGTTCTTTGCGACCGGCCTGGGTTGCGAGACGGCAGGTTCTTCACCATGAAGCTTTACGAGGACTTCGATATTTCTACGGTACGCAACGATGACAAGTGTTTTTTCGTAATTAAGCATGACTTTTGTTTCTTTGCTTCAACGTGTAATATATGTTTTATACAATTCGACTAGTTCATCCCCTGTCATGCAAGGCGTTATTTCTTGGAGAGGCTCGGTTTCGAAGAGCACGACGGTTTCGAGACGAGGAGAGCCAACCTGAGGACTAAACATGGTCACACATTTCTGGTCAAAGTAATGAATGCAGTTGATAACGCAGAATTAGGGTGCTCAAATTGGGAAGCTCTTTGCAAGGCATATGGATTTCAGGAGGATAGGGAAATAACCTTCGATCTTCGTCCTGAAGATCATATTGAAGGTAACATCGACATTTGGGTGGATGTCGATATGCTTCCTGTTTTACCTCCATGTGAGTTTATCAACCATGCATATTTGTCAAGTAATTTGCATTCTATATTTAAAAATAGTTGGTGTTTATCCATACTAAATTTGTTAATTTATAATTTACAGATTATTTCATTTCTTCGAGTGAAACACAGAAAATAATTGACACGACACACTACACTTATGGATCACATCTAACTTGGGAGGAGAAGGATGATCTTATCAACTTTGTTATTGGTGTCCTAGTTGGTAGGGAGATCTTCCCGTATAATTTGGGAACTGGCCCAAATTATACATTGTACAGGACACTAGTGCATAGGTTGAGGGCGGATGACATTCGTCGAAATATCTTGGTAAGAGTTGCTAATTAAGTACACTATACTATTGCGTAAATGGTATTGATTACATTGCTAACTAGGCTGCTATTATGTTCTTCAACAGAAACTGCCAAATGAAGTTGTGCCTCCGTTGATGCAACCCGAAGGTAATATGACAATTAAAAGCCCCTTCCAGCCCGAGTTCTCTTTTGCATACTCGACTGAGCGCAAACCACCAAGACGGCTCCAAATTGAAGCATGGGGACAAATAAAGAAGGATCGCAAGCCACAAGTTGGAGACCGTTGGATCTCTTTGCTTCATCATGGAGACATAGGTGTTATTCTGTTTTATGTTATTTTACCTAGGAGGGACGACTAGGTCCTAATGAGAGAGAAGTTTTTCTGGTTTATTTTAACTTGCATGATCGATTAGGATGATTATTATTATGATGTTTTTCTGTTTTATGAGATTTTAACTTGGTATGATTAAGAAGATGATGAGTTGTTAGATGAGTAAGATGATGATGAGTTATATGACATATATTTCATTAAGGTGGATGGATGCAAGTGATCATGTGAATTAGAGGAAAATATGATGTTGCGATTGGCCCTTTCCAAAAATGAAAACCCGCGCGAAAATACAATATAAATATAAAAGAAAATGAAAAAAAATGAAACACGGCCCTTTCCAAAAAAAAAACCAGCGCCTTTTAGTCCCGGTTCGTGTTACGAACCGGGACCAAAGGTCCTCCTGCCTCGGCGCCGCCATGCGGCCACGTGGAGCACCGTTGGTCCCGGTTCGTCAGCCAACCGGGACTAAAAGCGATCGGCATTAGTCCCGATCATTTTGTCCCGGTTGAAGAACCGGGACTAAAGGCCCTCTGGAACCGGGACTGTTGCGCTATTCTCTACTAGTGCTAAGAAATAAACCCCATGATCCCACGGTCAATCCAACAAACATACACAACATGTAACAACCACGAACCCTCGCACTTCTATGTCTCAAAGAAACCCTGAATGAAATCAAGGTTGAATACATCGGAAGCCACCAAATCCACGGCGATGAGCCAGACGGAGATGGAGGACGACGAGACTTAGTATCCTCCATTAAGCAGTCGTTGACGCCTTACCAATGACGCCACTCTTCTTGCCTATGGTCCTGAGAGTCTTCTTCACCTTCTTTATTTTGCCCGTGGAAACCTCATCCGTTAGGACGCAAGCAATCACCTTCCTAGACCCCGGACAAGCCGCATCTAAAGAGGCAAGCAAGTGGCCAAGCTTTTTCACAAAGACCGCCTCATCAATACGTGCCAAGATAGCATCACGATCAGAGATGGGCGATCGGATCGGCTTCAGCACCTCAGAATTAGGTGCCAAAGCACCTACCTCATCATCCACAACACCCGTGGATGCCATATGGCCAACAACCTCAGGTGAGATGGCAATAGCAGCATCCAAACCTCCGCGGTCCACACAGTCGAACGACTGAATGGGCTCCACCGACGGCAATGAGGTTTACTCGACTGATTTCGAGGATAGGGTAGAAGTTTGGTCAGCTGGAATCTCTGGATCGATTTGGAGTACCACTACAGTTTGGTCTGAAGGCGTGGATGAAGGAGCTAATTTTCTCGAAGGAAGTTCTTGATGTCTGGGACGAGGATCCACCAGATGTATGCGTGCCTTGGGGTTTGCTTTCGGGATTCAGACCGACGACACGGGCATGTCGGGGGTGTGGTGAAGAGGCTCTCGGCCCTGCTCCAGCGGGTCCACCACCAGGTTCTGGTGTTCTTCGGGCGGCCGGTGTTTTATTCTTCCAGTTTCACGGCTGTCACCGAGCCCCTCGCTGATTAGTGACCAAAGGCAGAACAAGATGGATAACAATGTTGAAAACAAGAATGGCAAGAAGAATGGACATCAAACAAAAACAAATGACGCAAGATCGGCGGGCTCGCTCGAGGAGTACACTACTAGGAGAAAGCCTACTAGTAGCGCTTGAAAAACCTATAGCAGTAGCGCTGGGTCCAGCGCTACTGCTAACGCGCTACAGCTAAGTTGTAGCAGTAGCGCTGGTTGGTGCAGCGCTACTGCTAAGTATGGTTAGCAGTAGCGCTGCGCTGACCAGCGCTACTGCTAACTATCTGTAGCGCTGCAGAAAGGCAAGCGCTGCTGCTAATCCAGCGCTGCTGCTAGATGCCTTCCAGCGCTGCTGCTAGTATTCCTGCTTTCACAGATTCATACCCCTCTACGTATTTGTGATGTATTTATACAGTCTCTATACAGTAGTTTCATCATATCACAATAAACATACACTATTCTCATCATATCATACACATACAGTAGTCTCGTCATACCATCATCATCATCATTCAACACAAATATCATCACATCTCGAAAATAGCGATACACAAGTCATGTCATGTCTCGAATAAGTGCAAATGCATGGTCATGGCACACACACAAGTTTCATCATCTCTATCTAAACCATGATGTAGAAGAGAAGAGCGATCGGCATGAGCAAGACTGCGACTATGTAGTACTTGAGCAACCGAGGGTTCCGCCCCCGCTCTTGCCGGAGCGTCCACCTCAAGTAACTACTTTCCGCTTCGGCTCTGCTGTCGAACCCTCTGTGGCTAGCACCCGGGTACTTGTTCACCTGGGCCTGAGCGTCTGGCCAGTGGTCGTAGACTCCTAGAACCCTCCCAACGAACACGGCGTAGCAGTCCTTCGCCATCTCTGATCTATGTACCTGCATTGTCAGTTGATGAACTGAACGATAATATGCAACATAATGTACTTAAGAAAACAAAGAGGCATAATTAGCGAAATACAAGCAACCTATAGTAAACATAAGTGACGAAGTTCCTCATACCCAAACTAATTAACTAGAGCGATCTACGCTAGTTCAGGACCACGGTTTAATTACATCACATAGTTTCGTCTGGATGCTAGTGACACATATATTGTCAACGACAATCAGTCCTCCATGTCGGCGGTCCAATCTTCATAGTCAGGGAGGAAGCACCCGAGCTTCTTGAAAGGCTTCAGGTCCAGACGCTGAGCGATTAGCAGTGCTCGGACATCATCCCGCGTGATTGGCCCATGGTAGAACATCCCTGTTGGTTCGAGGACCTGCTTCCTGATCACTTGGGCAAGTTCACACTATACGTGATAAAACTCAGCTCGGATTCGATGATCCGGTGTCTTTCCTATGCTTGTGGCCCAGTTGACAATCTCAGCATCGTTGGTAGTAGCTGACATGCGAAGGCGTTGATTATCCCTTCTGAACTCGAGCAGGTGATGCATGAGGTAGAATCCATCAGCCTTACTGATGTGCGGTTGCTGGATGCAGCAGAAGTCGGTCTTATGGCTGAAAACCAGCCCGTTCTTCCTGTACTTTTTCACCTTGATATATCCACCAGACAGGCTGAAGGTTAACAGGGCACTATCGAGAACACTCTTTATGTGCTTGTAATCCTTTTTCTTGATGTTCTTCGATGAGTCCAAGTATATAGCATGGGAGTATTCTGGGTACAGAACGATGAGGACGCCCCCCCCCCGCTGCGCAAATTAAGTACACCTCAAATTAGCCTCCATGCTTGCAAACGAATGATTAACACTTACGAAAGGATATGCGCGGATGACTTACGTGGGATGTTAAGGCAGGAGAATCGCTTCCTTGTCCTTATTAGCGATCATGAAGCCGCCGATGTACTTGCTCGCATAGTCACGGTGCTCTTTGCAGACATCCAAGAAGCTCTCGTGCATATGGTACGGGTCCGCGACGCAGATATATTTTATGTTCTCGATCCTGATGATGTAGTTGAGATACAGCGCATACATGCGGATGAACTGGAAATCCAGCTTGGTCATGTGGAACATGTCGTAGATGTAGTCAAATCGCAGGATGAACTTATCCGTGGGCCATCCCTCGACGTACAACTTCCCACCCGGCACCTGAGCCGCGTAAAGCGGGTAACCTGGTATTTCCGAGATGAGAAGGCTTTTCAATCTGGCCAGCACATTATCATGAAGTCTCCTTAGATCATAGTTCAGTATGTCCTCTAGCGCTTTCTGAGGTAGGATCGGGTGGCCGGCGACATGGAAACGCTCTGCACCTACGACAGGTATTCTGTCTACCTCCTGGGGCTTCAGAGGCGGCCGGCTGCTTGAAGCAGGTCTGGCGCCTTTAGGGCCTTTCCTCTCCGGTCTCCTCCTTTGCTTCTTGGCGGGTGGCGGTAGTGAGCCCACCATACCATCCCTAACCACCACCCCCAGTGTTGTCGGGCTAATCAGTGGACGGCCCTCGGGTTGTTGTTGGGTAGAGGCGGCATCTGGAGGCGTCTCCTGCGAGGATCGCTTGAAGAGAGACTTTTTGCATTCCGCCTTAGGATGTTCCGGCTCCGGCAAATCAGGCAGCATCAAGTCATCATCTCCACGCTCATAGCCTGAGTCTTCATCGTCCTGAGCCATTAATCCTCCATCATCATAGGCGGTATTGAAATACTTGTCTGGGTCATCATCATCCTCCTCCATGTCATCATCAGCATTTGCTTCTTCGACAACGGGGGCGACGTCATCTGGCACTAATGGAGGCTCTCCCTCGCGTCGTCCGCTATCACCCGCCACGACAGGTGCAGGTAATTTGGTAGGTGGGGTGATGTTCATACCTTCTTGAGAAGCTGTCGTTGGTGTGATACTGGGCGCCTCGACACGAAGAAGAGTCTTCGGCCAAGGCAAGAACCAGCTCTTGCATGCGCCAATCCGTTGAGGGGTCTCCTCGTCATCGACTGGTACCGGAGGAGGCAAATCCTCGAAGCCCGCTAAGACACTGGCCACGTTAACCTTGAAGACGCCATCGGGCATCTCTCGGTTGTGGAACATGCGGTCCTTCGGCTTCACGATCGTTGCCTTTCCCACGGCCACCTTCTGGCCCTTGATGTCGTACAGTACGGTGCACGGGGTATCGTTGGCCTACGAAGACATGTCTGCGACGTCAAACATCCGAAAGGCAACTGAAACGGAAGACTATATAGACATGCTGGTGAAAAGGGTATGACGCGTAATTACCATGAGGGCGTCGAGCTCAGCCATAGACGAAGGCCCGCCGAGTAGGCCAGAGACGGAGGACGGGCTGCTATGAACAGGAGCGGGACCAGGTACGGGAGCATGTGCGGTGGCGTGAGCAGGTGCTGGTGGTGCGATGTTCACCGAATTGCTCCCGACGTAGCTGGGAAGGGGAAAGTCCGCTGGCCCTTTATCTGGATTTTTCTTCGTCCATTCAAAAAATGCCGGAAGCAAGCTAGAAATGGAAGATGTGAAGTCAGCCGTGATGCCAGCTACCGCTGCACTGACCCTTGCATCGACTATCTGTTCCAACTCTGCTTTGGTCTCAGCTTTGGACTTATTGACCGCAAGCGCGACCTTCTGGTCGATGGTCTGTTGAGTAAGCAACTTTCTCTTCCTTCTTTCCTCTAGCTCCTCGCGGTAGCACGTCTTCCACGAGGCGCCATCTCCGACGCCGTGCACACGTCCATAGGACGGCGGTGTGTCCTCCGGGACCTTTTTCAGTATGTTCAGGGCCCGGTTGAATTGGGTGTCCCACTTGGGCCTCACCGACGACTGTGACGACTCGTCGCTTTTGGCTGCCTTTTGGTGCTGCTCTTTCTGCAAAAGGAACGTGGATGGTTTACTAATAATGTGACAAAACTTGTAGTCGAATTGATTGGAAGCTAATATGATAATGTGGTAATATAACAATTACCAGAAGTCTCATGAACTCCCTCGTGTTCGGGTCCGTGTAAAAGGTCTTCTTGACGCGGTCCCACTTGTACCGGGCCCTGATCCAGTCACGCTCCAGCGGGTCGGTGAACTCCGCCAAGGGGTCTGGGATTCCGTGACTTTCACGTTCGGCGTCCTCCTTGGCCCATACGTGCCTCTCCCCCTCGTAACCACGGCTTCCGAGGCGGTGGGGAGGCGTGTTCCTGGCCTGGAGCGCCTTCATTTTCTCTGACTTTTTCTTGGTTACATCTTTAGCGCAAGTCTCCTTGAATTTTTCAAAGTCCTCTTCCGTAAGTGTCGGATTGTCAGCATGAATCTTGGACCACGGTTCATTCTTATCAATCGCTTTTTTCACCCGAACTTTCCAGGCGGACAAGTCGTTGGTGAACGTCACCATCGCCTTGCTGTTTATCTTTGTCATGGCTTCGTCGTCCCACGGTTCTTTGCTTTCCGTGCGGCCGGGGAACAGGAACCTATTGTGCAACTTCTTTAGGAGCATGTGCTCCATATGTGGTATCTTCTTCAACTTCTCGTCGTTGATGTTGGCGGTTTCCCTGAGGATGCATCCTAGTTGATTGCCCCAGCACGAGCGCGCTTCATCCGGTGCCGTTCGCTCTAATTTCTTGGGGTGCATCTCCATGACCACAATTTGTCCGATGCCGAGCTCGTTTGGTCTTCGTGACCTCTTCTGCTTTGGTGCTTTACCGGCTACGACAGCATCGTTGCCGGTCTCGGGGGTGGTGTCGGTGCCGGTGCCAGTGCTGGTGCCGGTGTCGGCGTCGGTGTCGGGGTTGGTGCCACTGCCGCCACCATGCACCCCCATCTGGTGTTCGTCCAGGTAATCGAAATAGTGATTTGCTGTCTCGATGGGGTCTTCTTCGAGGTGAGCAGAACCCCCGGCTGAGGCGTAGCTAGACATGTTTCCTATTCAACAATTGTAAATAAAAGATATAATGAAGAGAAAAAAAGGGGCCTATATTTGGTCGGAATGTTGATTCATTCCCCTTCCGGCAAATCCCGGGCACTCCATATGTCCTAGTTTCTAGCACAAGTCATGCCGAAAATCACGGAAATTTTCGGCATGACCTTTGCTAAAAAGTGGACATATGGAGCGCCTGAAATTTGCCGGAACGGAAATGAATCAACATTCTGGCAAAACATAGGCCACTGGGATATTCTTCGACATTCAACCAACATTGCAAAATCATATAACATCAATTTGCAACCAACAGGAGCACATATATAACATCAATTTGCAACCAACATTCCACCAACAGGAGCACATATACAAAAAAAGTACACATAGTGAAATGACCTCACTAAACATTGCAAAATAGTGGTCTTTTCAAAAACCAAAAACTATTGCAAAATGACCTCACTAAACATTTGCTACTGTTTTTTATTTATAGCTAAAAAAGTATAGGAAGGGAGCTGTTTTTTATAATTTTTTGCTACTGTTTTTTATAATTTTTTGGTACCGTTTTTTATAAATTTTTGCTACTGTTTTTTATACCTACAAAGCCTAGCTAGGTTTTTATTTAAATCTACAAAATTTGCTGCAGTTTTTTATTTAAAGTTTTTTATTTATAGCTACAAAAATTAATTAATTCCTACTGTCTTCTATTACTAAGTAGCAACAATTCTGTTTTTAAAAACTAATTATTTTTTTAAAATTAAGCAAGATATGAACCCTATATTTTTATTCCTAATTGACTAGAGAGAGGGGGAGGTGGGGGGGAGGGGGGGTACCTGAAGGGCGGCGACACAGAGAGAGGGTGAGGTCGACGGCGGTGGGGCGGAGGAGGAGGCCGGAGCGGGTAGGGGCGACGGCCGACGGCGACAGAATAGTGGTCAGAGCGGGCAGGGGCGGCGGCGGCGAGGTCGAGGGCGGGCCCGCACGGCGATGGTGAGGTCGAGGGAGGGCTCGGGCGTCCGCGCGGACGAGGAGGAGGTCGGAGCGGCGGGCAGGGGCGACGACGGCAGGCAGGGGCGACGGCGGCGCGCGACAGCAGAGAGGAGGGGGAGAGGTGGGAGAGTGGGGGGGGGGGAATGGGACTTGGCAAAATTTGAGCACGCGCGGTGGGTTAACTCAAAATAGTAGTAGCGCTGGGTTAGGATCCAGCGCTATAGCTAAATTAGCTATAGCGCTGTGTGGTAATCCAGCGCTACTGCTAACTGTTTTAAATTTTAGTTTTTTTTTAATTCTAAATTACACATAGTAGTAGCGCTGTGTTAGGATCCAGCGCTATAACTATATTAGCTATAGCGCTGGTTCATAATCCAGCGCTACTGATATGTTTTCTTTTCTTTTTATTATTTTCCTTTTCTTTTCTGTTTACTTTTCTTTTTCTTTTGTATTACTTTCTCCCTTTTGTTTTTGTTTTTTGTATTGCTTTCTCCCTTTTGTATTTCTTTTGTATTGCTTTCTCCCTTTCTGTTTACGACGGTGTCTCCCTTCCACACTGCGCGAATATCACCGGAACCATGCATGTGGTGGTAACATATATATCAGTTGACCGATAACGGTTACTTAAGTGCGTACACAAAATAGATACATATATATAAATGATGGTTTCTTAGCTGCGTCGACGACGTTTCACATTGAGCTTCTTCCCTTTCTTGTTCGTTGCCGAATAATTGAGCCCCTCCTTGTGACTTTTCCGGAACCATGGAGTACTATCTTTCTTACGTAATGTAGTATTGATTCTTCTTTTCACGTATGCTTCATCGTCATCGTCATCTTCCCTCATCGGGTTGCCGTATTGGTCGTAGTCTTCCTCGTTGGCGACTCCATCCATTCCGACGATGCTCCTTTTGCCTCTCCTCACGACAACACGGCTGGGATTGGTCGGGTCGGTTATGAAGAAGCATTGTGTCACGTGCTTAGCGTGTACCCATGGCTCAGTTTTGGCGATGACGTTAACGTTCACAGTTGCGCTCTTCGCGTCGGGTATAGACATGGTAGTGAAATACTTGTTTTCTCTTACGACGTCCTTAGCCCATCTGACACGGAACATCGTCGCATCGTGCATTCCAGGATAGTCAAGCTCCTAGATCTCTTCGACCCTTCCGTAGAATCGTTCAGTTGTGCCGTTGGCGTCGGTCACGCATTCAATCGTCACCCCGGAGTTCTGGTAATCACTGTCCATGTCTTTGGCCTCCGTGTAGAACGTGTATCCATTGATATCGTATGACTGATAGGTCGCGAGTTTGGGCGCGGGCCCATGTGCTAAGGCGTGTATGAGCAATCCGTCCGAACTGCCCTCTTCTGGGGGATTTTCAAGAACTTGCTCTTTGAACCAACGCAAGAAAGTGGCTTTGTGCTCTACAATAACTTCGTCGTCCGTCTTGAGCATCCCCTTATCACGGCACTTATTTGCGATGGTTTCTTTGTGCCGTGCCACATAATCATCTACCACATCTAGGTGTTGTAGCACTACTAAGTTAGCCCTGTCAAAGTCGTTCCGTCGATCCGAGTAGTCCACGTGCAATTCCCTCCGGCTGTTGTTGTGACCTTCTCCTCCGAGCCTCCCATCGTGCTTCTTGACGGACAAACCAACAACAGGGTCTCCGACGCCTATATAATTCTCGCAAAAGGAGATGCACTCATGCGTCAGATACCCCTGGACGATGCTCCCATCCTTTGATGACCCCATTCATCCTCTCGAATGGCATCATGCTGTGAAGGAATGTCGGCCCGAGGTCGATGATGTCGTCCACGATGTGGACACACAGATGCACCATGACGTCAAAGAACGCGGGCGGGAAGTACATCTCAAGCTCACATAGTATGACAACGATCTCTTCCTGTAGCCTTCGGAGCTGCTTCACACTTATGGACTTTCGAGAGATAACGTCGAAGAAGTTGCAGAGACCAGTAAGCGTGTCACGGACGTGCTTGTCCATTATCCCTCTAATGGCAACCGGGAGTATCTGCATCATCATCACGTGACAGTCATGAGACTTCATCCCGCTGAACCTTTTCTTCTTGGGGTCTAGAAATCTGCTTATCTTCCCACAGTAACCGGAACTGACTTTGATTCCCATAAGGCACTTGATGAATTGATCGATCTCCTTCGCACTTAAGGTGAAGCAAGAAGGGGGGCAATAATTCTCCTCCTTCTTGTTGACTTTTCTGCCCCTTTCCCCCTCCTCCGTCTCCGTCTCTGTCTCCTCCGTCGACTTTTTACGGTGGAGATCTTTCCTGATCTTCAAATCTTCCAAGTCTTTCCTTGCCTTCGGCCCGTCCTTGGTCTTCTCCGGCATGTTCATCAGTGTGCCAAGCAAGCTCTTGAGGACATTCTTTGTGATATGCATTTGATCAAGGCAATGAGGCGTGTCATGATTGGGCCAGTACTCCAAGTCCCAGAAAACAGACCTCATTTTCCATACCTTCAGTAGCGGCTCCGGCGCCTTTTTCATCGTTCCCGGCGCGGGGCACTGTTCCCAGTTTTTCAACAGCTCGTTGATTTCGGCGCTGCTCCTCTTACGTGGAGGTCCTAGATGCTCAGCCAACCCATTGAATAGATCTCCACGCTTTCTCCACGGGTCATCCTTCTCGAGCCATCTACGATGCCCCATGTACACGATTTTCCCGGACCCGCCATCTTTCGTTGACGTAAGCTGCTGAGACGTTGTATCATCCATGCACCTTGTGCATCCGCAGTATCCGTGGCACACCTGGCCTGAGGTGTACCCATAACCGAGATAGTCGTGCACCATCATCATCAGCGCGACTCTCATATAGAAATACTCTCCTTTGCTGGCGTCCCATGTCCATGCCGGTGTTTTCCATAACGTGTCTAGCTCCTCTTTCAGAAGCCCCATATACAGGTTAATATTATTTCCCGGTTGTTTCGGCCCTTGAATCAGCATGCTCATGTGTATGTACTTTGTCTTCATGCACTTCCATGGGGGGAGGTTGTACATCCATACAAAGACGGGCCATGTGATGTGGTTGGTGTTTTGGTTTCCAAATGGATTCATGCCATCGGTACTCGCACCAAGCACGATGTTCCTTGGATCTTCTGCAGCAAATCCATATACGGTGTTCAATGCTCTCCACTGGCTACCATCTACAAGGTGTCTCAGCATCGGATCATCTCCATCGTCGGGCTTCTTCCTCTCCGCGTGCCAGCGCATGAGCTTTGCTTCCTTAGGATCTACGAAATACCGCTGCAGACGGGGAGTGATCGGAAAGTACCATACAACTTTCTGAGGAGCTTTCTTTCCTGCCTTCTTGTATCGAGAAGCATTGCACACTGGACAGCTGGTTTTTTCCGCGTGCTCCCCCCGATAAATGATGCAATCGTTGATGCATGCGTGGTACCTAATGTGCGGCAAATCAAAAGGGCAAACGATTTTCTTGGCCTCATCGACACTAGTAGGATACAGGTTCCCCGCGGGAAGAACTTTATTATGTAGATACTTCAAATGCTCATCGAGGCTTTTGTCTGTCCATTTGTTTTTGTCCTTCGTCTTTAGAAGTTCGAGCGTGAAACTCAAGCGGGTCACCTCGGGATCGCAACCGTCATACAATGGAGTCTTCGAGTCTACTTCAAATTGCGCCAGCTTGGCCTCCTCTCTAGAAGCAGCTCTCTCGCTAGTCGTACTCTTGCGAAGGAGGTCTCGAACATGAGGGTCCCGCACGACTGCACTTAGTAGCGTCGAAGACTGCTGCGTGACCGCCGCCTCTTCTCCGCCATGTCCGGACTCTTCTTCGCCGTGTCCCGAATCTTCTCCGCCGCCGTCATTTAACTCTTCCCCGCCGCCATGTCTGGCGCCATCGTCTTCGTGTCGATCGGTCATCTCTTCGTCTAGCCCCATGTCGTTATTCCCTGCCATGTGGACGTCCTCATCATCATCATCTTCACTTATCCACCGAGTATAGCCATCCACGAAACCATTCATCAGCAGGTGCGCCTTCAACCTGCCACGATCAAAAGGGTCCAAAAGGACTCCTTCTTTGCATCTTGTACATGGACATCTAATCCTAGTCCGATTATTTGCATGCATGTCCATCACCGCAGATTGCATGTATCGCTCCACCTTCCATCCACTCACCTTCATGACCGACTGCATGCACGGTATAACAAGCAAAAGGGTTATAAACAAAATGCATGCATGCATCAAAGTCATATAAAAATTTGGCATGACCTTGCCTAAAAATAGGACATATCGAGTTTGCTCGAAATTCACCGAAACGGAAATAAATCGACATTTCGGCAAAACATAAGCAACTCGGGGGCATGTCACTCGCACAAATCTCTCCATATCCCAAACACACATATTCCCATTCTTGAAATGAACAACTTTTTACTCACCTATCTCCCGAGAGAGACCGATCGACCGGATGAGGCCTTTCACTACCTATAGGGGATCGAAAGTGTGGATGGCTAAATAGCTAGCTAGATCTAGTGGTTGGGGAGGAGAGATGACTCTAGGTAACTAATGGAGAGGGAGAGAGATGAGCTAGCTAGATCTATATCTAATGGAATGGAGGGAGAGCCAAATAAATGAGGTAGGGGGGCATTTATGGAGCTAGCTAGAGATGAGAAGGCCATTTATGGAGGAGAGTTATGGTGGAGGGGGGCATTAATGGGGAGAGAAGAGAGGTAGGAGGAAGAGAGAAGAAGGGCAACAATGGTGAGGGGAGAGGGGAAAGGAGGGGGAGAGAGGGCAAAGGGGGGGGGGGAGGGGAGGGGGGGTGAAAAGGTGGCACCAACCACGAATAGCAGTAGCGTTGTTTTTCAGAAAGCGCTACTGCTATGTTAGTTAGTAGTAGCGCTTTGGAGAAAGAGCGCTACTATTAGGTGGGGCCCATTAGCAGTAGCGGTTCCACGAAAAAAACCGCTACTACTAAAATCTTAGTAGTAGCGCTGTATTCTGGACAGCGCTGCTTCTACCAACAGTGTCGGTGGGCTCGTCGGGTCCCGCTTAGCAGTAGCGCTCTTTTTGTTTTCAGCGCTACTGCTAAGTCCTTACTTGTAGCGCTGCCGAAATCCAGCGCTACTGATAATTACCAGCAGTGCCTGTTACTTTCCAGCGCTACTGATAGTGTCCTGCCTATAAGGTTTCTCCTAGTAGTGAGTCCCGCCGGGCACAATGAATATCCTTGGTTGGAACTGTCGAGGTGTGGGCGATGCCGTGACAGATCAAGAACTTTGCGATTTAACAAACAAGTTTGCCCCGTCCATGCTTGGTATTGTTGAGCCTTATAAATTATTAAAGTGTGTGTTGAACTTTAGCTCCGTCACTTGATTTTGATTCTTCTTTTGCTATTGGTAGTTCTGGTCATAGTGCTAGCCTCGGTTTGTTCTGGACTAATTCAATAAAGTTACGGATTCTTGGCTGCTAGTCGTCAACTCGTGCATTTGCACGGGCTAGTCTATTTTTAGAAACATGTATAATTTATATACTTTTGTTGAACATTTGTTGCAAGAAATATGTGTTTCAAATTAATTTAAAATACTAACCATAACAAAATGTTTAATCAATGCAACTAATAAGATGCATCAATGCTATTGGCTACCATGTGGAAAAAGTTTGTATCCAATAATTTACATATATGTATGGTTTGCCAGTTATATTTACTCTAAAGGAGGACTTCATTTGTGCTTGAAAGATTTGACTATTTGAAGTATGGAGCAAAAATATTCGCACTGAATATAGATTTTCCTTTTTATGGAAGAAAAATAAATATTTAACTCTTGTGTAGATAAGTTTTATTCTTTATCATAAGCATTGTTCAAGAATTCATCCGATTAATCAGTTAATTGGCCATTTAATCGCTACTCATCGGATGGCCGAATCGAATAACACCTATTCACCGCGTTAACTTGTCGGGCCGATTAAATGGTTTGTCGGACCGATTAAATGCTCTGGTGACCGATTAATAGGTTGCTAGGCCGATTAATCGTTGTTGGCCCGCTAACTCATGGGCAAAAAAGCCTGATTATTTGTCCCATAACCCCTCCCGCTCCTAAAGATCTATGGTTTATTCCTCCACCAGACCCCACCCACTATTCCCATCCCCTCCTGACCTAGATGACAGTTGGCCAAGTCCTCATCGGTGCGCCGCCACTTCCCTTCCTCCCCTATGTGTCACCGCTTTCTCTTCTCCCTCTGCGTGCCGCTACCTCCCCTCCTCCTTCGCGACCTGCAACCTCCAACAACGGACCCATTCTGACACCCTGCGCGCCCCCATCACCTTTCCTCTGTCTATCGCCGTTGCGTGGCCGCCATCTCTCGGAGTTGCGTCCGAGGATGAAATCAGCAAAAAAAATGTTGTTGTGTATATCTTTGTTGATGATTTTTACGCCCACCGGGATTATTGTTGTTGTATACGTGTTTGTCATCTATTGAGAACAGAGAATGGTGTCACGTGCTTCATATTTGCAATGTAGATTTTCTTTCTTCATACAAAATTTTCTTCTATTGAGTTTGAAATCACACTTATTATTAGTCGACCGATTAATCCAGTTAATAGGCCGATTCAGCGATTAATCGCTAATCTCAAGTTGAACGAGCAGCTACCAGTTAACGATTTCTTGAACAATGATCATAAGTATGCCATCAATCTATTTTTCCTACCTTAACTCCCCAATATCTTCATATGTATATTTACCATTTGTATTTCCTACTTGAATTCATAGATAAATATTTATCATAAATTAAATTGGTAACATGTCTTAGTCTAGAAATGACTAATATATTTTCAGCTCAAATAATTACTATGTTTTTCTAATGTATTAATATTTTGGTTAAAATCTTATGTTCGTACCATATCCTTTTTTGCGGGATGGAATGTTCATACCAAATCCAGTACCTAAAACGGAAGGCGATGTTAATATATCTTGACACTCGGTGGATACCATGAACGGCTCCTATGAGCATGGTTCAAAGAAAAAGCAGAGGTTCAAGTTATAGAAAATTGAATATTTATATGAGTACGTCCTAACTTTAGACCAAAATACCAATACATGCACACTGTTTGCTATTTCCGGTCCCCACATGAGTATTTTTCCTGAAGGAAAGCAAATATTTTTAATCAAGTGATGCATATATATATCGGACGTTTAAACATAGGGAAATATTAGTATTTTTACAAATCCAGACTTAGGATGGACTTCATTTGTTTCAAAAACAATTGGCTATTTCAGTATTTAAATGACAAAATATTTAATGCACATTTAGACATTTTTTATTTTTATCAAATTTAGCGTCGTATTTCTACTACCTTAATAACACCGCACATCATATGTTACTTGTGCCCAATTAAATTATTAAAATGGATACCTTCAGTTAATCCTTATAATTATTTATATGAAGTATAAATTATAAGGAAAAAATATTTTATTTTATAAAACTTAAGATCATTAAGTTCTTTTAAATCATGTATGGTGTGCCCTTCACGGGTAATACATTTTGTAGATCTTTTTCGTAAGGGTCCGTTGGCACCACAGCCTATAGAAATATTTCCAATAACTCCACACTTAACCAAAACGACCCTAAGTTTTTTTATACGTTCATAGTTATAGTCCCATAAGATCTAAGATACAATCACACCATAATCTTTTTTCCCATCGTTTTATAATGTGGTGAAGAAAAGAGTCTTACGTGCACATACCAAGATGATTTCCCAAACAGGTTGATTTGATTGCGGCTAGATCGGCTAGCTAGTACGTACATACGTGCAGGTAAAAAGATCAATTTCTTCCGGCTGCTAATACACACGATAGAGACGGCAGATGGCAAGGATTGATATCATACTGACCTACAACGTCGAGCTGTCATCGTCAACGATGCAAGTTAGCTTGATTTTTTCCAGTCTAGATCTAGTAAAAAGCTAGCTCATCGGACAAAACCTATTGAGGAGAACAGATGTTAAGTTGCAGGAACACAACACCAAGGTTTAGAGACGTAGCAATTGGTGGAGAGTGTCACCCGTGATCAACTTAGTGTGCTACGTTGTGCACATCTACCCAGATTAAATAAATCACCGTCAAGTGTATGTTCGTGTGTTTATGCAAAGAAGCAATCAAACTACTTACCAATTGTACGTGTGTGTTTCTCTCGGCCAAACGTACCTGTCAAGAAGGAATCGTTTCATGTAAGTTTGCCGGAAAGCAATTAGCAGTTCGGAAAGATGGCAGCGATCCAGGAGCAACGGTATAGGCATCCTTAACCCTAGCTTCGTTGAGAAAAAAGATAGACATGTTTTTTTAGACGGAGGATAGATGGGATCTTGGATGTAACTACGTGAGGAAAAGTTCTTTTAGGATCGGGAGATGAGGATAGATGTGATTTTTTTTAGACGGAGGATTAGAGTTTTTTTTTTCTTGCTGAGATTTTATGGGTTAATCTACACCGTAATAATTCGGCCCCACACGGATGAACGGCTCGTAATTTTTAATTAACGTGGGAATTTCTAGGGAGTGCCTAATTAGTATAAGTAAGTATTGATACTGATTGATATTGATTGATTGATTCCGAATACCATATAGATGCAAAGATAGTTGATGTGGGTCCTGATCCATGGAGTTTTACTCATGTGTATGGTGAAGCTCAAACCTCAGGGAGGTACAAAACGTGGGAGAAGATCAAGGGTATTGCCTCTTTTTTGTTTTTTTTTATAAAAGAAGGATTATCTCCGGCCTCTGCATCAGCACGATGCATACAACCTCTTTATTAATGATAAAGATCAAATAGTCTGCGGTCTCGAACAGGCTCTGAAGGAGGAACAAAAACACAGTTCATAAAAAACAAATGATGCCACAACCGGTGAAAATAGGCCTAGATGCCTAACCATCTATTCTATTACTGGACCACCATCCAAACTGGTTGAATATATCCCGCACTAGCATCTCCCACCGGGTAGACCCAGTAACCAAAGGCTCCCTGGTTTCCGCAGGAGTGAGTAACGACCACGTACGGATTAACGCCGATGCCCGGTGTAGTACCTGCAAAAAGTTTATATGTATTTGTCTGTTAAAAACCATGTCATTCCTGCAGTTCCATATAGCCCAGAGAAGTGCACACACTCCTATACGAATATGTCTAGCGGTATTTATGTCAACTCCATTTAGCCACGTACCAAACAACGTGGCAATGCTTTCTGGAGGAATGATATTAAAAGTAATGCGCACCGTTTGCCATAAAAGTTTTGCTAGCGGACAATGGAGAAAAATGTGTTTGATGGTTTCCTAATGATCACAGAAGCTACAACGTGTACTTTCCGGCCAATTGCGCTTTGCCAAATTATCTTTAGTGAGAATCACCTTCTTGTGAACCAACCACATGAAGACTTTGATTCTCAATGGAACCTTGACCTTCCAAATATGAATCGACTTGGGGAAAGCAATTGTGTCAATAAGGTTGAGATACATTGATTTTACTGAAAAGATGTCGTTAGATGTTAGCTTCCACTGAAGCCTATCGGGCTCATCCGATAACTGAACATCCACGAGTCTTCTGACTAAGTGCAACCACTCCTCACATCTGTGCCCTATAAAAGCTCTTCGAAATTGAATATTTAGAGGATTTGACTGTAATATTGTGGCCACATACGCTTCCTTACGTTGCACAATATTATATAGAGCTTGATACTGCGTGGCTAAGGGCGTCTCCCCCAACCACGTATCCTCCCAAAATCTCGTTGACCCACCGTTTCCAATAATGAATTTAGTTCTATGGAAAAATTGTGCCTTCATTTTCATCAAACCTTTCCAGAAGGGAGAATCAGTGGGTCTAACTGTGACCTGGGCTAAGATTTTAGAATGCAGGTACTTATTACGCAAAATTTGTACCCACATACCATCTGTCTCCACAGATAGTCTGAATAGCCACTTACTAAGCAGACATCTGTTCTTAACCTCTAAATTCTCAATCCCCAGACCTCCCTGGTCTTTGGGTCTACATATAATGTCCATCTAGTTAGTCTATATTTCTTCTTAATTTCATCACTCTGCCAAAAGAATCGGGATCGATAGAAGTCCAATCTTTTGCGTACCCCTACCGGTACCTCAAAGAAGGACAGAAGGAACATAGACATACTCGTAAGAACCGAGTTAATCAAAATTAGCCATCCTCCACAAGACAGAAGCTTACCCTTCCAGCAGCTTAGTTTTTTCTCAAATCGATCCTCTATACACTTCTACTCTCTGTTTGATAGCTTACGATGGTGAATGGGTATGCCCAAGTAACTGAACGGTAGGCTTCCCAACGCACATCCGAATAGCTGTTTATAGTTTTCTTGTTCTTCTTTGGCTCTCCCAAAGCAAAACAATTCACTCTTCTGGAAGTTGATTTTTAAACCCGACAACTGTTCGAACAAGCAGAGGATTAGTTTCATGTTTCTTGCTTTCGCAATATCATGTTCCATAAATAGAATAGTATCATCAGCATATTGTAGAATAGACACCCCACCCTCTACCAGATGATGTACTAGTCCACCTACCAGGCCTTCCTGCTTAGCCCATCCTATTAGTATTGCTAACATGTCTGCAACTACATTAAGTAGGATTGGGGACATTGGGTCTCCCTGCCGAAGACCTTTGTGAGTCTGGAAAAAATGACCAATATCATCATTCACTTTAATTCCAACACTCCCTCTCTGTACAAAGGATTCGACGTGCCTCCTCCATAGCTCGTCAAATCCCTTCATACGTAATGCTTGCTGTAGGAATGACCATTTAACTTTATCATAGGCTTTCTCGAAATCCACCTTGAAGATAACCCCATCTAGTTTCTTCGAATGAATTTCATGAAGGGTTTCATGCAGAACAACCACACCCTCCAGAATGTTTCTACCTGGCATGAAGGCCGATTGACCAGGCCGCACCACAACATGTGCAATCTGCGTCAATCTATTAGTCCCAACCTTTGTAAATATTTTGAATCTCACATTAAGAAGGCATATAGGTCTGAACTGTTCAATACGCACTGCCCCCTCCTTCTTTGGCAACAACGTAACTGTCCCAAAGTTCAGGTGGAATAGTTGCAAGTGCCCATCAAACAAGTCCTGAAACATCGGGAGTAAGTCGCCCTTAATAATGTGCCAACATCTCTTATAAAACTCCGCTAGAAACCCATCCAGGCCTGGTGCCTTATTATTCTTCATTTGCGATATTGCATCAAACACCTCTTTCTCCGTAAATGGTGCAGTTAATATATCATTCTCGTCCGTCCCGAGCTGAGGAATATCACCGACCCACTGCTCATCCATGGACACTGTGTTTTCCTCCGGGGCACCGAAAAGTTTCTTATAATACTCCGAGATGTACAACTTCAGGTTCTCGTGCCCAACAATTGTACCCTCATCTTGTTCGAGTTGATAAATTTGTTTCTTTCTGTGCTTTCTATTAGCAATCAGATGAAAAAATTGTGTGTTATCATCCCCTTGAACAACTTGACGCACTTTAGCTCTTAGTGCCCATTTCAACTCCTCTTCTCTGAGAAGTTGTTTAAGATTTTGTTCTGCCTCCGCTTTAGATGCCTTCTCATTGTTATCCAACAACACGGATTCGGCTTTTATATCTAGCTCATTTATAAGATCGAGAAGCCATTGTTTCTCCATCTTATACACACCGCTTTCATGCTTTGCCCAACCCCGTAAAAACTGTCGTAGGTGTCTAATTTTATTTTACCATTTATCAACATTCTATCTTCCCCCTGTGACCTTCGCCCATTCCCTAGCTATAAGGTCCACAAATCCTTCTCTTTCAAACCAGGCCAGCTCGAAAGAGAAAGTGTTCTTGTTGCCCACGTGGGTTGCCTCCCCGGAGTCAACAAACAATGGGGTATCATCGGAGATAACTCTGGACAGCACTCGCATTGTCACACGTGGGAATTTCTGCTCCCACTCCACATTGGTAAGAACCCGATCCAACTTCTCAAACGTTGGATTAGGCAAAGTATTTTCCCAAGTAAATTTTCTTTCCGACAGCTCAATCTCTCGTAAATCTAGACTTTCGATTATTGTATTGAACATAAATGACCATCTGCCATCAAAGTTATCATTATTCTTTTCATCTCTTTGCCTAATTATATTAAAGTCATCTCCCATTAAAATCGGTAGTCTCTCGTCCCCGCAAATTCGGACGAGGTCAGCCAAGAAGTCCATCTTTAGTTCCGGCTAAGCCGCTCCGTACACCGCCACTAGCGCCCATTGGAACCCATCCTCCTTGGAGCGCAGTCTAGATATGACGACATAATCTCCCAACACCACGTTTCAGACTTCGAGCGTCTCGCACCTAACCCCAAGTAAGATCCCTCCGGACCTTCCTCGTGGAGGTAGACAGTGCCAATCGAAGTCAATACCACCAGAGAGAGTGCCTAGAAATTGTGACGTGAAGTTATCTTTACCGGTTTCCATTAATGCAATGAAATCAAGCTTCTGCTCAAGTGATGTTTCCGCTAGAAATCTTCCTTTAGCCAAGTCAGCAAGACCTGTGCAATTCCAAAAGATCCCTTTCATCTTTCATCATGAAATTTCTTAGCAGTCTTAAATCGAGCGCTCCTGCGAACCGCCAAAACAGGATACACCTTCCTCTTCCAGGATCGTTTTGGCTTATCCTGTTCAGCGACCCGGTCCGCATAACCGGTCTCTGACTATGAGCACTCATTCGGTTGCGTAGGGGCCACATGCCCCTCCGTACCGATTGCGTCCTCCTCCTCTGGTATTAGAGATGGTGGCACAAGATCTTCACATAGACGTTCTATAGCCCCCATCCCTAGTTCATTAATTTCGGTATCATTCATAGGTTTTACCACCGTAATATTTCTCACCATGTCCATAGCCCGCTCGGCCTCTAAGTCTAGAAGATCATTTACAGATTTTGCTATTTCCTTCCCATTACTACCCAGTGACAGCCCTAGTTTGTTTGCATTTAAAATAATATCATCATCCGAAAAATGCAAAATAGAATAGCTCGTGTTTACGGCCATACCTGTCGTTGCCTCGATGTTACGAAGCTTAGCCGCCCGCATGGCATGGCCCATCAGAAGCTCATCAACATCCGGCTGAGCCTGTAAACAGTTGCTCATCCGCCTATCCTCCGCCGCCGGGTCCGGGATACCTCCGAACGCAATGACCTTCTCAGACGAGGGCCCAGTCAGAGGGTGGCCTCCTGCCACCTGTCCGACGGGGCAATCAGGCCTGCTACCTGTCACTGGACGACCATATGTCGCCTGTACGGCAGGACAAGTAACCCCACCTGCGGTACTCCCTGCCGTCTGTCTCGTAGCTGCGTGATGGCCAGACGCCATACCGCCAGAAGACCGCCCCGTCACCGGAGTAGTTGGGGTATGGCCACCTGCCAGCATCCCAACCGCGACCGCCGTCCCCTGGACACCCTGTGATGAAGCAGAGATCTTGCTCACACCCTCCTCCCTAGTTAGAGCCACCTCAGACGAGCGTAAAGTATTCATGGTCACCCTTGGCGAGGCCTCCACCATCAAGGGCGGCGTCCTGGATACTTGTGGTGTCGTAGGAGGTGAAAGTGGTGGCAGCTCCTGCTCCACTGGATCATCTAGCTCCACCCTGACACCCCAAAGTCTGCCCGGGGCCGAGGAAGATCCAAAAGATCCAAACCTCAACTGATTAGACGCGGAGGAGACCTTGGACTGCTCCCTAGTAGAGCCAATCTCAGCCGATTTGGCCAGTGGTGCCGACCCTCTCTCGGTATCATCTCTCTCAGTACGATCTTTGTGAAGATTCCCATCTCCGCCGTGGCCCTCATCAGTATCCATATCAACGTGCTTAGCCAACTCCTGAAAATCGGCATTCTCCTATATCTCAATATCCAACATAAAGCTCTTGCCATCATATGTCCATCTGACCGAGTCCGGAATATGCTCAATACTGATGATGCTAACAAACAGTCGAGCCACTCCATGTGATCGCATAAAAGGCATGTCCACCTTCTCAGTCTTACCAATGAGAGAGCCAAGGCTCCAAGTGACCCTTACATCATCAAGTGCCACCTGTGGGGCTCCCAAGAACCCTCTTTTTTGTGATCTTCCTTGGATTATGATCGGCGGTTTTAATGAAGTTTTAAACCATGCTGAATATGGAAGTATAACATGCCGCAACCAGGTTCAGGCGGATGATTTCCATGAAAAAGTTGATGTTTCTCCTTGACAGGACCTGGGATATAGAGGCAATTTTTGTCATTTCAAAAGAGGTAGTCGGGGGTAGCTACACCCGTGGCCGTCTGGACAAAGGCCTAGCGACACCGGCATGGAGCATGCTTTTCCCGAACTCACATATGATCCATCGTGTTTCGGCCTGTTCCGACCACTCCATGCTCCAACTCTGCTTGGATGAGAACGCTACAAGATCATTTACTCCTCATCTATTCTGTTATGAATCAATGTGGGAGTCCCATGATGAATTTGTTAAAGTTTTGTCTGATGCATGGAACTTTAGGGGACAAGGTGAATTTGTTAATGATGTTAGAGAAAAACCTATAGGCTTGGCCGGGGATCTTGGCAGATGGGAGAAGAACTCTTTTTGTAATGTTCGCAAAAGGATTAAAGAGCTCAAGGCTGAGCTTGAGCGTCCTCGTAATCGGCCGGCCCAAGTTGAACCAGATCATTTAGAGCTAAAAATTACTAACAATCTTGTTCAGTTGTATCATAGGGAGGAATTGATGTGGAAGCAAGAGTCTCGGGTCCAATGGCTCTCCGGGGGAAATAAAATACTCATTTGTTTTCATTAGAGAGCTAACATGAAGAGATGGAGAAATAGAACAAAGAGACTTATGAATGTGGCTGGAGATTTAATTAATGACCCGTCTTTAATGGAGGTCATGGCGACAGAGTTTTACACCAACTTATTTACTTCATAGGGTGTATCAAATATGGAGAAGGTGCTAGACATCGTCCCATCCAAAGTGTCACTGGAAATGAACGCACTCCTGTCTGCGCCATATATTCACGAGGAGATTAAGTGAGTGTTGTTTCAGATGTCCCCTCTCAATGCGCTAGGCCTAGATGGTTTCCCAACAAGAACAAATCAACACCATTGCAACGTGTACGGTTTAGAGGTTACTCAGGTAGTGTTGCGGGTAGTGGTGGGTACTGATGGTGGTGAATCTACTAATAACACTATCTTGGTGTTAATCCCAAAGGTATCTGATCCCTCCAGTCTTCCACAGATCTGTCCTATTAGCATGTGCTATGTCTTGTATAAGATTGCCTCAAAGTTCTTGGCTAACCGGTTAAAGAAAATTCTCCCTGAGATTATCCTATAGAACTATCATCCTTTGTCCCTGGGCGCTTGATTGCGGATAATATTATTTCATCATAAGAAAGTTTACACTTTATGGAGAGGAACAAAGCACAAAATCACATGTCTTGTGCTCTGAAACATGATTTGATGAAGGCTTACAACATATTTGAATGGGGGTTACGTCAAATAAATAATGATTAAACTGGGGTTTTCTCAGCACTGGACATCAATAGTTATGAACACGGTGAGCTTTCTTTCTTTTCGAGTGATGTTTATAATGGGAAAAAGTTGAATGAACCTAAATCAACCAGATATATCAGCCAGCAGGGAGATCCTCTTCACCTTACCTCTTTTTACTAGCTGCAGAGGGTCTTTCGTGCCTCCTTAAAACTTATGACCGGTCATCGCACCTTAGTGCTACCAAAGTGGCTAAGTCGGGAACCCGATGAACCACCTTTTTTTTGGCTGATGACAACCCGCTGCTTTTTAAAGGAAGTAGAGAAGGGGCGGAAGAAGCATCAAACCTATTGGAAACTTATTGTAAGGCATCACATCAGAAAATTAACTTAGAAAAATCATCAGTCTCTTTCAGAAAAGGTTGTCCACAGATTATTAGGGACGAGATTAAAGCCAAGCAGCTAAATGTTTCAGAAAAGGTTGTCCACAGATCATTTGTCTTATGGAGGTAGGCTGATCTTGATTAACTCGGTTCTGACGAGTACGCCTATGTTTCTATTGTCCTTCTTTGAGATACCGGTAGGGGTACGCAAAAGATTGGACTTTTATCGATCCTGCTTCTTTTGGCAAAGTGATGAAGTTAAGAAGAAATACAGACTCACTAGATGGGACATTATATGTAGACCCAAGGACCAGGGAGGTCTGGGAATTGAGAATTTAGAGGTCAAGAACAGATGCCTGCTTAGTAAATGGCTATTCAGACTTTCTGTGGAGACTGAAGGTATGTGGGTACAAATTCTGCGGAATAAGTACCTACAATCTAAAACCTTGGCCCAGGTCACGGTAAGGCCCAATGATTCACCTTTTTGGAAGGGTTTGATGAAAGTGAAAACAACCTTCTTCCATAGAACCAAGTTTAACATTGGGAATGGTCAGTCCACGAGATTCTGGGAGGATACTTGGTTGGGGGAGACACCTCTAGCCCTACAATATCCGTCTCTCTATAATATTGTGCAACGGAAGGATGCATACGTTGCCACAGTATTACAGTCAACTCCTCTAAATATTCAATTCCGGCGAGCTTTGATAGGGCATCGATGGGATGAGTGGATTCACTTAGTCAGAAGACTCATGGATGTCCAGCTGTCGGATGAGTCCGATAGGCTTCAGTGGAAATTAACAACCACTGACATCTTTTCAGTGAAGTCCATGTATCTCAACCTTATTGACACCACAGTTATCTCCAAGTCGATTCATATTTGGAAGGTCAAGGTACCCTTAAGAATCAAAGTCTTCATGTGGTTTGTTCACAAGAAGGTGATTCTCACCAAGGATAATTTGGCAAGGCGAAATTGGGAGGGAAGCACACGCTGTAGTTTTTGTGATCATGACGAGACTATCGAACTCCCTTTTCTCCAATGCCCGCTAGCAAAAACTTTATGACAAACGGTTAATATAGCTTTTAATATCACTCCTCCTAATAGCATGGACACGTTGTTTGGTACGTGGCTTAATGGAGTTGACATAACTATGGCTAGGCATATTCGCATAGGAGTGTGTGCACTTCTTTGGGCGATATGGAACTGCAGAAATGACATGGTTTTTAACGGACAAACACACATAAATTTCTTGCAGGTACTTCACAGGGCATCGGCGTCGATCCGTACATGGTCCTTACTCACTCCTGCGGAAACTAGGGAGCCTTTGGTTACTGGGTCTATCCGATGGGATACGATCGCTCGGGATATCTACAAACGGTTTGGATGGCGGTCCAGTAATAGGATAGATGGATAGGCATCTTGGCCTATTTTCGCCGGTTGTGGCACTTTCCCTTTTTATTTTTGCTATCTTGTTTTTTCAAACTTTGTTCGGAACTACAGACATTGTGTTTGCTTTCATTAATAAAGGGGCCGTATGCATCGCGCTGATGCAGAGGCCGGAGGTGATCCTCCTTTTCTAAAAAAATGTGCAGAATGAGTCTTTAAGTGATAAATATCTAGGTTTGCCATCTCATGTTGGAAAAAATGGAACAATCAACTATCCTAAGGGCATAATTTGTAACAAAATCTAGGGGTGGCTAGAAAAGCTTTTATCTATTGGAGGTAAGGATGTCTTGATTAAGTTTGTGGTGCAGGATATTCCTGTATACTCTATGTGTTGTTTTAAATTGCCTCATTGTCTTTCTGAACACCTAAATAAGATGATCATAAAATTCTAGTGCGGGAGCAAACCTGGTGAACGAAAGGTGGCATGGGTGTCTTTGGATGTCATGGTCCGACCTAAGTCCATGGTAGGCTTGGGTTTCAGAGACTTACAGCTTTTTAACTTAGCCATGCTGCCAGACATGCATGGAGGATCCTTTAAGACTCAAATTCTCTAAGTGCCAGAATTCTTCAAGCAATTTACTTTCCAGATTCCTCGATTTAGAACCTAACCTTGGGTCACATTCCTCAAAAATCTGGTGATCAATTATTAAAGGTCAGGATATTCTTTTCAGGGCCTAATTTGAAATTTGGGGCCGAGCGATCTAGAGTGGATTACGCGTTGCTCTCGTACGCGCGTGTGTGCAAGGTGTTCGCTAGCACCCCTCCCCCCCCCCCCCCCCCCCACACACACCCACACACACACCCAAAACCCAGGACCAACCGTCGGCTTCACCACGCTTGCCGCCCACCAACATGCGGCAACACAGTCTTGAGGTCACAATCGACGTCTCACCATGGAAAATGTTGTGAGGCCGGCCGGACCAAGACGAAGCAACCGTAGACAGGGGCCAGCAGTACCACACCCACGTGGGAGGGAACAACCTCCACCGGCTCAAGTAGGAGCAGACCGGACGCAGCAGCAGGAGCACACCAGGCCAACTGGCCCGTCGAGGCCCAGATCGGGCCTGTGAAGCTCCTACCGCCGTGCTGCAACAGACGCGGCTCCGTAGCGGGCGTCCCAATCGCGAGATGCTCGCCAGTCCAGCCAGAGGCCACCCGCCGGAGGCCAACCCGGCCCTTCATGAACCAGATCAGGGTGCCGTAGGCGAACTCTCGAAAGCAGCCGCCTTGCCGCCACCCTGGCCTGCTCTAGAGCGCCGCCCGCCGAGCAGGACCACCGCCATGAAGCCCTCCCAACCCGGGCGCCCGCGAGGGGATAAAAAGTGCCACCGCGGGCCACGCATGGGCGCCAACGTTCCTCCACCTCTACCCTACATCGTTGCCATGATCATTTTAGTTTCGTGCCATCCCACGATCCGATTAAAGCGACGGACTACGATAATAAACTACGGCCAAGTCAAAGCTTGACTTATATTTCACTAACAGAAGAAAATCTTAACTGATGAAACTGCATGCACTCTCACAGCCAGTACTACTGGCAAAACTGATTTTTTCTGAAACTTCGACAACAACTGGTAACTCACACCATGGTGATCGAAGGGACGGCACGGGGCGTGCGTGCGTGTGCGCCACAGGTGGCCGTCGCGTCCTTTCGTTTGTATCTGCCGACTGCGTGTCGGGTCATGCATAGGCCGTCATCCTCTGTGTCGGCGGCGAGGGCGAGCAGATTGTGTCAACTTAAGCGTTGGCCAAGCAGAGCCCAAGTCCAACTTTGAAAGCTTAGGCGAGCCTAGCCCTGCAGACCCACGAGCCGACTCAGCTCGACTTGTTTCCAACCCGTAGCTAGATAGTCAGCGATGAGCTTTGTTTTTCCACAGGAAACACGAGATCCGGTAGCTACATTTTTCCCAATGCCTCTTAATACAATTACCATACACCTCACATGGGAAATAGATCTTGAAACCAGACGCTATGGGGAAGAACCAAATAGGGATATAGATCATACCATGGTGGCCAGGGTGCCAATTGTTGATTGCACTGCATGAGATGTTGTATCTTGGAGGGAGGGGGTATATATAGTGATATATGGGCATGTAAGTGCCATGTGAAGGCCTAGCTAATAATATAGCCTGCAGGTACAAAATTGAATGTCATGACTTGTACATTTCTCAACTACCGTACCCGGGAGGAATGATGCAGGTTTGTTTATGAGCATAGGATGCCCACAAAGACACACAAACACAAACGTGATGCAACATAATGTGAGGATGCTTTTGAATTGTGTGACAAGCAGGGTAAGTCATCCCAAAATTTGTACTCCCTCCGTCCCAATAAGTGTCTCAACCTTAGTATAACTTTGTAATAAAGTTAGTACAAAGTTGAGACACTTATTTTGAGACTGAGGGGGTATTAAAATAGAGGGTGCTTACTTAGATCCACTATCGGCTGTTTCATTAAACGTGAAATAAAATTTATAGAAATTGAAGAAAAGAGTATAGTCAGGTGCACAAGACCAGAGCACACTTATTGAGACTGATATCGATTTATTATGAAGCCATCATTTCCCATCAATCCAGTCAAGATCAGTGCTCGGAGCCTTTCAAAGCTTCATAAAAATTATGTACCGAAAATGGCCGCAAAAGCTTGAGCACCATCCTTCACCCAACAGGGGTCACTTGAAAAACCACATGAACACACACACACACACACACACACACACACACACACACGGAAACATGTTAGGGGGAGTCATATGGTACAATTCCAAGCAATCAAACAATTATATTAAAGGTTGCTTGCCCATGATTTGTGCACGAGAGTCCCAGTTTAAAACAATTTGTCTACCAAAAGAATTAAGGCTGCGTTTGGTAGCAAGGTTTTTTCAAAGTTTTCTGAGAATACTGCGGTTTCTGAAACAAACCATGGTTTTGAATACTTAGGTGTGTTTGGCTTCAGCATAAACTGAAGTTTTGTAAACCATAGTATCCTAGAAACCGTGGTATTTTTGCTGTATCGGAAAAAGAGGTCCTGACCTCTTTTTTCTAAACAGAACGAAGCACACTTAACGCCGCTGTCTGTTATATCGCCTCCTACTTTTTCTCAATCTGTTTTCTCGTAAAACAATTCTAATATATCTCCTGGTCTCTTGGGGTGCTTCTTCCAGCTGGCCTCACCTGCGAGTCTCACATCTCTTCTCTCGACCATGAGACAAATTCTAGGTTAGTTGATGTGCATGTAGATGCAGCAGGGTTAGACATATTCTACAGATCCTATCATCTAGGTCCGGCAGACGTGTATATGGCGGCTGCATGCAGCCAGCCGCCGTTAGGAGCCGTTAATTACTCAGCTATCCATTGCAAATACTTTGTAAAAACTTTGGTGAAACTGCACCAGCCAAACACATGTAAAACTGAGAAAAACATTGGTTTTAAGAAACTGCAGTATTCATTGCCCACTCATGAAAATACTATGGTTTCCAATTACTACAGTTTTCTAAAAACTTTGCTGCCAAACTAGGCCTAAAGGTGTAGTTGTTGTAATGTTTCTCCTATCTAAACCTACTTATGATGCACTGGAAACGTGGTGGTTTGTTTCTTCATCGTTCATTGTTAATCAACTTTCTTTGGCTTATATGCTGTGTTTGTTTCAAGTCTTTAGTCTGCTGCACGTGCCCATTTATAGCCACTTTGGTGCGTGATGGTTATGGCATCCTAACCCCCGACCTCGGTGGAAAATGCCTGGAAACAATTCTATGCAGTTTGTGCCCTGTGGACAGTTTGCCTACATGCAAACGGCGTCTCACTCGTGCTCTCGTGGTCTGGAAACTGAATGGCCTTCTAAGGCCTCTAAGGGCATGTACATTGGTTCAGTCGGCCACCGTCTGCAAGATGCGTCCATGTCACCTATAGACTGTAGTATAGACAGCACGTACATCAAGGTGACGATTCGGCCTGCCGTAACTCTCCAACGGCCTGTAAATCCTGGTAATCAATTCAGAGTATATCTCTGTGGTCACCGTGTGTTGCCATATAAGACGAAGCGAAAGCTGATTTCCTGGAGCACAAGATCCATCCGGCCCACCCACGATAAGCAACGGACTCATACAACGGAAAATACGTCGTCTGTAGGCAGCGATTTCTATGGCAATAGATCGTTGTTATTTTTGCAGACAGACTCCGGTCTTTTTTTCCCTCTCTCTCTCCCCATGTCATTCTTTTTCTTACGTGGCTGATATTACAGACGGCTGACTGTACATCATTGTACATGCCCTAAGGCAGTTGCCCAAAACTGTTTGAGGCAATTTCTCTGCACCCCTAGCTGTGGGTTGTTAGAGCTACGTCGCACACAGATTGTCACCCTCGTCCATGTAAAACTCACCCCGTTCCACTTCCACAGGAGCAGGCTGTTGCACAAGGTAATCCCACTCTCCCTAAGGGTCTAATCTATGTGTAAATCAGAAGTAGTACTTTCTGCCTTGGTCGGTACCAGGTTATATAACTTTTAGAGACTAGAGCCCACTAAGAAAACTCGAAAGTGATACCCGATACTGGCTTGTTCATGCCGCATTTTCATGGTCTTGGCATATGCACTTGTTGAAACAAAATTGCTGCTGTAGTCATCTCGTCATTTACTCTTCATTATTTTTCTGCGTACTGTAGAGTCCCTGAGATGTTGATGAAAGAAATGGCTACTAGTAATAAACATACACCTTTCCTCTTCGCATCTGTTGAGTAACGTGATTATTAGGAAGTATAGGATAGACTGAGATTTGTTTCTGTCTTGTCTTGTACTCCAAGTTGATCATGTACTCCTATATATATGCCCACGAGGCTCAAGCAATACATCAACTATTCCATCAATCCCTCTCTCCCTTCTAACATGGTATCTGCCGCAAGTTCCTAGACCTAGCCGCCGCCCCCGGGGCGGTCGGTCTCCATGACCGCCGCCGGGGGCGGGCCGACCGTACCTAGGGTTCGTTCGCCAGTCGTGTTGACCGGCTGCCCTAGAGAGTCTTTTTCCCGATCTTTCTCTCTTCCGCCGGTCGCATTGATCGGCGTTTCCTTTTTGGTTTTCCGATCTTAGATCGGTTTGCGTCGCCCGCCGCCGCCGTCGACCACCGCGCCTCTACTCCGACATTGGCGCGACCCGGCCTCTACACCGACCCGGCGGCCTCGCGCAACGCGGCGGCCCCTCAACGCCGTCGTTCGCGCGCCGGCCCGCTCGTCGATCTACGCCGGCCGTCACCGCCCATCACAGCCGCCGTTCGCGTGCCGGCCCGCCCGTCGATCTACGCCGCGCCTATACGGCCGTCGTCGCCGGCTTCATCTCGGACTCCGTCGTCATCCCGCCTCCATCGAGCGGCGTCCCGGACCTCGCGCACGATCGGATTGATCACCCGCCCGCCGTCGCGATCCGCTTCATCTACGCCATGCAACCGACCTGGCCCGTCGGTTGCGCGCGCCTCCGCAGGTCCCGTGAAGACTGTCCCGAGTACAACGCGTCCCTCCACCGATCGAGCACCGGGCTGCCGCTGCGTCGCCCCGTCGGGCCGCAGCGCCGCCGCCCCGTGGTTCTCCCCGCGGCTGCACCAACCCGTGCGCTACCGCTGCGTCGCCCCTTCGGGCCATAGTATCGCAGCCCGCGGTCTACTACCGCCCCGAGGCCGTCCGCTCCAGGTCGTCCCCGTGGCCGCACTGACCCTCGCGCTGCCGCTGCATCGCCCCATCGGGCCGTAGCGAACGTGGCACACGGTCTCCGCCGCCGCCCGAGGCCGTCCCCGCGGTTGCACCGACTCACGCGCCGCCGCTGTGTCGCCCCTTCGGGCCATCGCGCAGCGGCACGCGGTTCACGCCGCCGCCCCGAGACCTTCCCGCCGTCGCCCCGACCCGCGCGCTGCACTTCATCGCCCCTTCAGGCCGTAGCGCCGCGGCGCGCGGTCCACTCCGCTGTTTCCGCGCGTCGACTTCTACGTGGCATGCACCGCGCCGCCTCTCTAGGCACGGGAACGTCACAGTCCGCGCCGGTCTTCGTCATGCTGTCGGGTCCTACCTCGCCTACTTCGAGCATCGCCACCGCACTCCTGACCTAGCCGCCGCCGTCGCCGCCGCCGCCGTCAGGCCGCCGTCGCCACCGCCGTCAGGCCGCCACCGCCGCTACTCTTCAGCGCCGCTGTAGCTCGCCGACCCGAGCCGCGCCGCCCGTCCACCCCCTTCGTTATCCGTCCAGCACCAGCTCATCGCCAGCGTCGCCGTCATCTACCCCGACCACTTTGTCTACTCCGACCACCGTTGGGGACATTGGTCCCGCACCGATGGACGCCGCAATCGTCGTCGAGTTCTTCTCTGCTGGCCCCTCCGACTTCTCTGACATGGCGTACAGCTCGTGCAGGTCCCTGTCTACGCATGCTCGGTGCTGGCAACACCGATGCGTGCCTTCGTCCACGACGTGTCCCCGGGCCTTGCAAGCCTGGAGCGGCGCTTCGTCAACTTCGACTTCGTTCGTCTACGCATGCCCGGTGCTGGCAACACCGATGCGTGCCTTCGTCCACGACGTGTCCACGGACCTGGCAATCCCGGCGCGACGCGTCTCAACTTCGTCTTCTTCCCGGCGCACCACTACTTCGACACCACTGCGCCCATGACTAACTTGGTGCCTCCTTGCGCCCGCGGCTCCTCGGTGACGCCCTCGACACCGGCTACCCCGACTCGACATCGACCACGGCATTCTTCGCACGGCTACCTCGATCACGGCTACACCACCCTACGCTCTCGGCTACCTCGACAAACGGCACAAAGGGCTACCGCCTTGCTTGAGCAACCTCGTCGGTTTCTTCTCCAGCCACGACTTCCGCGATGCATCGACCGTTACGACTGTGGGGGGATGACCGTCGGCCTACCTTCGGATTATTCTCCAGTCTCACCGTCTGCGTCGCTACCATTGTGACTGCGGGGGGATGTTGAGTAATGTGATTATTAGGAAGTATAGGATAGACTAGAATTTGTTCCTGCCTTGTCTTGTACTCCAAGTTGATCATGTACTCCTATATATATGCCCACGAGGCTCAAGCAATACATCAACTATTCCACCAATCCCTCTCTCCCTTCTAACAGCATACATAAAAATTTCAATTGATTAAGCATAGAAAATTTATGATACGATGAGTACAACTTCCAGACTGTCCTCCAAAACTAAAGAGTGCTTAGGCATATGGTACATACCGGCATATACCCTGGACATAAACTGAAGCTGGAAAATTTGTTAGAGTTGTGTCGAATATTATTGTACAAGGTAGGTTACAATTGGACTTGGTTTTGAACTGTGTGTAGACAGGGTAAGAGTCGTGTCCTATATTAGGACATCAGTGCCCCTAGACCTCTTATATAATAAGAGGGTAGACACACGATGTAA
Source organism: Elymus sibiricus (assembly GCA_039707655.1). Classification (NCBI taxonomy): domain Eukaryota; kingdom Viridiplantae; phylum Streptophyta; class Magnoliopsida; order Poales; family Poaceae; genus Elymus; species Elymus sibiricus. The sequence continues at coordinate 392,086,655 of CM077671.1, forward strand.
CATATGCCAACATAATAGTACATGCACGCAGGGGGAGCCAACGGCGTGTGCCGGCGCCCGGGCGGCTGGGGTGCGGTATTGTAGCGATGTCATGGGGAGTTGCGACCGTAGTCATGCCTCAGGGACGTAGCCATATCGGTGAACTTCATTAACAAATCTCGGTATCGTGCTCATGTGCTTGCTTGGTCCTCGATAGATCGACTGTGCGCCTCGGATTTAATCTAACAAAATTAGTAAGCTCGACAGTCAACAAAGGTATTACCTAGGCCGCAGCGGAGTGGCAGCAGACAGCGGAGAGGCAACAGTCGGTGGAGGAGCAACTGAATAGGGTCAGAGAGGACCATGCACTAGTAGAAAACAGGGCATTAGTCCCGGTTCCAGAGGGCCTTTAGTCCCGGTTCTGCAACCGGGACAAAACGATCGGGACTAATGCCCATCATTTTTAGTCCCGGTTGGCTTACGAACTAGGACTAAAGGAGCTCCACGTGGCCGCCCTGGGGCGCCCAGGCAGGAGGACCTTTAGTCCCGGTTGGTAACACCGACCAGGACTAAAAGGCAGCCACGCGTCAGCACCTGCCAGGCGCTGGGTTTTTTTTTTTGAAAGGAGGGGTTTAGGGGTTTTCCTATTGTGTTTCCCCCTTTTATTTTTGTGTTTACCATTTTTAGTTTACGCTTTTCATTCAACTCGACGCTAGCTACTACATATAGCAATGAAGGAACCATTACACAACATCGTCATGATCAATATATAGAGAGAAGTGACCTCTCTTTCTCCGTGCTTGGTCGAACAATATGCAACAAGTTTTCGTAAATCTATTCGACGCTATTACATATAGTACACGTTCATGCATATATACAATATAACATCTCTTACGATCCTAACATCTATTACCAACATCGCATTCGAGATCCTTATGGCATTCTCCGTCTTTAGGTATGACATGCTCAACAAAGAATCCCGCCAATTCCTCTTGAATTGCTCGTACGCGATCAATTGGTAGGAGTTCGTCCCGCTTCTGCCAGATCTAATTTAAAGAAGGGGGTCAATAAAACTCAACACAATTTATGGTAATAAAATAAAAATGTGAATATTGTTTACGTACTTCAAATTGTTCTAAAGATATGCCCCGGCCCCGCTCAGTGGTCGAGTGGCGAATGAACTCGCAAACGTAGTAAGCACATAAATTAGTTCGGGGTGCCTGCCACAAGCACTTTACGAGAATAGAGTTCAATCAAAATGATAATCTAGCATGATAATGGTATTGAAACTAGAATCAATGAGAGATGCGCGGTACTAGAGTAGTACTTACTTTGGGGTGTAAAAATTGCAGCTCTTTTTTCCATTTGACACCCTTAACCTGTTTGGTGAACTTTTTCCAAACTCTGCCTGGCAAAGAAAATGATTACTTGATATCAGGAAATGAACGAAAGTTTCCGAGAGGGTGCGATAATGATTGAACTTACTTGTAAAGCATTTGACTCATGCTCGTCCACTCCTTAGGGTCTTTACGTCTCGAGACCAAGACAGTTACTTTTCCCTCTTCAAGATGAATGTCTAGCAGAATAAAGTGGTAACTGCGCACACATAACTCATTAATTGTACTTAACCTCGAGTAAGCGAAATAGAATGTGCACAAGATAGTAACACTCACTTGAAGTTGTAAGGAAATAGTATTTCCTTTCTGGTTTGTTGTCCAAGTAACGCATCTAGCAAATTTTTCTCTGTATCAGCAGGAAATTCTTTTAACGTATGTTCATTTATGAAATTTGGGTCAATGAACCCAATGTCATAGATTTGTAGTTGTTTGCATTCGAGGATCTTCATTCTGCATAATATAGTGTGAGGATAATTAATACATGCAATGAACGAGCTGAGCTAGGGACTTAATTACAGAAAAAATACTTACAGACAATAGGAACTGATGATAGTTTTGTCGAGCTCCTTTTGGTTGTATAACTGAAAATTTTCTTCAAATTCAAGGAACAACATCTGCTCTCCATTGAAGAAGTGCTCATTTTTTATTCCCACCAAGATATTGTTGTTCCCCTCCATGCAGGCTTCCAAGTACCATTCATGCAAATGTCGCATCCTCGTTGGTAGACCCTTGAGCTCCTCACGTGTGATGAGAGGCTTACCGTGCTCGTATCTTAAGGATGGTACTACCTCAGCCATTTCGAACTGTACCGAATCGGGTAAGTAATCATCAGCAGTGATAACAAGACCACCGGCCGCTTTCTCTGGATCATTAGCGATATTGATAACCACCTTGAGCGGAGGGCACGATTGCAGTTCTTGTTCGCCGAGCTGGGCAATTGTTTTCCCACTTCTTGCACCACTTCTACTTAAGCTTCCCGACCGCCTCGCTTGATCATATTTCTTTTGAATACATCAGTCATAGTTTGATGGCGGCGGAGGCGGTGGTGGTCGCCTAAGGGCATCCAGAGTTCGCTTCGCTTTCACCGGATCTATTATCTCCTCTTCAGGTGGGCGTTTCGGTGCGAGCTGACGTTTCACATCGGCATCCACGATCTCGTTGAGTTCCTCCTCAGACCTCTCGTAGGGTAACTTGGGAAGAGGCTTGAGGCTTGGGCCGTATTTGAATCTCCTCTATTTCGTACTGCTGCTAGCCGCCGGAGCGGCGGCGCCTCTCTTCCGCTTTTGCTTAGGCGGCGGAGGAGGCGGAGTCCGATGACACGGCGGAGACAGCTGAGGCGGAGGAGGATTCTGCTGAGGGGCCTCCTCCGTCGGAGTCCGCTGAGGCGGCGGAGACGGCTGACGCGCCGGAGACGACTCAGGCAGCGGAGACGGTTGACGCACCGGAGACGGTTGACGCACCGGAGACGGCTGACGCACCGGAGACGACTCAGGCACCGGGGCCTCCTCCGCCTGAGTCTGCTGAGGCGGCGTCCAGTTTGGAAGCAGGATGTTTTCCTTTCTCCATAGACAGGTAGTCCTTAAGGCATTTTCAAGAAGAGTCTCCCCTTCGTCTGTAGCGTACTCAAGCTCCAGCCCCTCAAATTCGTCCATTATTTCATCCACCCCGACAATAGCAAAGCCAGCTGGAACCGGAGTGAAATGGAAAGTTGCACCATGTCGAGGAGGTAAGACATAGCCGACCGCCGCCTTCAAGGTCAGCTTATGGCATTTCCCCATTAGCACACAATGTTCATTATGCGTGATACCATCCACGGGGTAGCGAGGAGCCGTGCTATCAGGATGAACGAGCTCAGTGGAAGCCACGCTGCTTGTCCGCTGAGATGGTGGGGTAGCATCGTGGGTAGTCTCCAATGAAGGATCTTCGTGCCGCTGAGATGGTTGGCCGGTAGCTCGCTGGCTCTCAAGTGCCTCTAGTTTCGCTAATCTTTCATTAATCTTCTGCATTTCGTTTGCTTCCTCTTTCTTCTTTCTCTGTCAGCTTATGTAACCAGTGCTATCGGGAAACCCAACCTTCCACGGAACGGAGCCTGATGTGCCTCGTGTTCGTCCAGGGTGTTCAGGATTCCCGAGGGCAAATGAGCTCGTCCTTCTCTCTGTCGGGAACGAACGTCCCTTCCAGCGATTTCTTGATTGTTTCCTCAAGCTTTTTGAATGGTATTGCAAGTTGAGCTTTCATCCAGACACACTCCCCTGTTTCTGGGTACAAAGTTCCCCCAACCCCGAAGAACCAAGTCCTTGCCCGATCTAGCCAGTGCAATGTCTTTGGTTGGACATCTTTAGCAAGCAGGTCTTGCTCAGCTTTGTCCCACGTAGGCCGGGCTTTGCTGTAGCCACCTGACCCCATAACATGGTGATACTCCTTCCTTGCGGCATTTTTCTTATTTGTAAGTGACCTGTTCTTAGCCTTCTCCGATTTCTTGTAGGCCACAAATGCGGGCCAGTGATCTCTCATCTTCTCATATTGACCTTTGAATTCTGGAGTCTTGTCTTTCTCGACAAACTTCCTGTTCAATACTTTCTTCCAGTTCTTGAATACTTCTGCCATCTTCTTAAGAGCAAACGCCCTGACCTTTCGCTATATAACTGGGTTATTCGGATCCTCCTCTGGCGGTAGGCTGAAATTTCTCATCAGATTGGTCCAAAGATCATCTTTCAGTCTATCGTTGACATAAGGAACTTGAGGGTCCTTCTTCTTATTCCATTCTTGGCAGCTGATCAGGACGATGTCCCTAACAACCACTCCACACTGATGTATAAATTTGTTCTTGGTCCGGTAGGGAGCAATCGGTTGGCCTTCTGGAGAGACTTCTTCAATCGTGAACCTTTCTTGCGCGTCCAACCTTCTCATAGGGCCTCATCTCCTTGCCGAAGTGGAGCTCGATCCGGATGGCTAATTAAAAGAAGAAAGAATCGTTAATATATGTACATACAAAACAATTAATGCATCTAGTCAGCAGAGGATTAATTAATATATACCTCGCCGGACTTTGAAGAAGTTATGGCTCCCTTCTCCATTCGATCATCGGAGCCGTCATGATCTCCTTCATCTGCAGTTCGATCACCAGAGCCGTCATGATCTCCTTCCTCCTCTCCGGAGCCGCCATCCTCTCTTTCCTCACCATCGGTCTCGTTGAGAAACGACAAGCAGTTGAGATCAATATCACCTCCGGCTAGGATTATATCCCCCAACAACTCTTCTTTTTCTAAGTCTCTGTCGTCCATAGTTTCTACAAATATTACAACGTGGCAATATACAACCATGAGAGATGGATTAGTGGCAAACATCATGCAAAGTTCACAAGTTTTATAACAGTCAGTTTCAGACGATCGTCGAGGACTCCTCCCCCCTCATGTCTGATGAGTCGTCCTATCTTTCGAGAGAGGATACTTTGCGGACCGCCTCTCTCATGGTCGTTTGTAGTGAAGGCTGAATGGCCCAATATGCTTAGCGTAGTATTTTGACAGGGATGGCGGGTTTCGGGTTCGGGTATTACTGAAACGGGTTTGAACCTGTGATCGCCTCTCTCATGGTCGTCGAGGATACTTGCGGACCCCCACCCCCCTCATGTTGAAGTTATCATTCTACGAACATATGAAAATTCTCAAGTGCATTATGTTCATATGGTGGGACTGGCAACCTACGAAGCACCGATACAGCGACATTGATACGGTGATACGGGTACGGCGATACGGGATACGGCAATTTTTAAAAAATCTCACTATCATCAATGGGGATAAAAATCTCACTATCTCATGAACATATACATACATACATACGTACATGAAAAAAAATAGTGCCATACATATAAGAACATATACATACATACATACATACATGAACATATATACATACATACATTAAAAAAATAGTGCCATACACAAATATAGTGCCAATGGCGGCGGCAGCGCAGGGTGGCGGCAGCGCCAGCGGCAGCGGCAGCGGCGGCGGAAGCGGAGGCCTTGGGAAAGGGGGGAGCTCACTGGGGGCGCGGCGATGGAGCTGGAGGCCGGCGACGTCGACAAGGGCCGGCTCGGGGGCACGCGGCGACGGGGCGAAGAGCACGCGAGGAGGTCTGGCGCCGGCGACGGTCAGCGGGCTCGGGGACGGCAGGGCGTCGGCGAGGGCGACGGCAAAATCCGGCAGCCTGGCGGCATCGATGTCGTCGTCGGCGCCGTCGGAGGAGAGGAGAGAAGAAACTGCAGATGGATTGGAAAAACTGCTAAGTCCCGCTTATATAGCCCCCCCTTTAGTCCCGGTTGGTTGCTCCAACCGGGACTAATGCCCCCCTTTAGTCCCGGTTGGTGCCACCAACCGGGACTAAAGGTCAATCTTCAGCAGCCCAAAGGGCGGGAAGGAGAGACCTTTAGTCCCGGCTGGTGGCTCCAACCGGGACTAAAGGGGGGCATTAGTCCTAGTTGGAGCCACCAACCGAGACTAAAGGGCTGTGCTTCCCGTACCAAAAGTTTAGTCCCACCTCGCTAGTCGAATGGCGCTCGGAGTGGTTTATAAGCGCTGCTGCCGCTGCCCTCTCGAGCTCCTCTCTAATGTAGGCAGTACATGCCTATTTCACGCCCTGTTGGGCCTGCTAATACTGCGGGCCTGCATCCTGGCCCATTTGTAGGGTTTCTAGTCGTATGCAGGCCGTTGTGCCTAGTAGGCGGGCCTTTTTTGTATATATTATGATTTTTAATGTTATTTTTTGCATATGTTATTTTTAGTTATATAATTTTAGTAGCATAAATTTTATATAATTTTAGTTGCATAAGTTTTATTTTTTATTGGTTCTTTTTAGTTGATTCCTTTTGCTATTAGAGTTTTATTAAAGCTTTTAGTTTCTATTAAAGCTTGTAACAGAATATACTTTATGAAAATTCATTTTACTATTAAAGTTTTTAACTCAAGACTTTTTCTGCATTCAATATGCACCATTCAAAGCCACATCATCACTTTTCAATCCTTATCTGACTTCATTTGCTATCTTTCATGCATTTCATGATTTATTTTGAGCTAAGATGACCCTGAGATTGAAAAGCACTGCAAATGAACTCTGAAATGGTTGAAAATTGGCATGGTATCATAATTTCACCCACATAGCATTTGCTAAAAAGTTGAGAGGGTTATGCGAAAAACTGGATGCACTTCATGTACAAACTAGACAATCTCCTTCGAAGTATCAAGGTTTTGGACGAAAACTCGTGTATTACAAAGGGATTTCATTTTTTAAACATATTTTAACACAAGACTTTTTCTGCATTCAATATGCATCATTCAAAGCCACATCATCACTTTTCAACCCTTTTATAACTTCATTTGCTATCTTTCATGCATTTCATGATTTATTTTGAGCTAAGATGACCCTGAGATTGAAAAGCACTGCAAATGAACTATGAAATGGTTGAAAATTGGCATGGTATCATAATTTCACCCACATGGCATGTGCTAAAAAGTTGAGAGGGTTACGGGAAAACTGGATGCACTTCGTGTACAAACTGGACAATCTCCTTCGAAGTATCAGGGTTTCGGACGAAAACTCGTCTATTACAAAGGGATTTCATTTTTTTAAACATATTTTAACTCAAGACTGTTTCTGCATTCAATATGGACCATTCAAAGCCACATCATCACTTTTTAACCCTTTTCTGACTTCATTTGCTATCTTTCATGCATTTCATGATTTATTTTGAGCTAAGATGACATTGAGATTGAAAAGCACTGCAAATGAACTCTGAAATGGTTGAAAATTGGCATGGTATCATAATTTCACCCACATAGCATGTGCTAAAAAGTTGAGAGGGTTACGGGAAAAACTGGATGCACTTCGTGTACAAACTGGACAATCTCCTTCGAAGTATCAGGGTTTCGGATGAAAACTCGTCTATTACAAAGGGATTTCATTTTTTTAAACATATTTTAACTCAAGACTTTTTCTGCGTTCAATATGCACCATTCAAAGCCTGAAATTGAAAAGCACTGCAAATGAACTCTGAAATGGTTGAAAATTGGCATTGTATCATAATTTCACCCACATAGCATTTGCTAATGTATCAAAAACGATTACAAAACATCATGAATAAAGAATTGACCAAATTAATACAAGTTCATCATCACATTAAAACCAAAATACAGTAGTGATCAAAAGTTATAGAGGAAAAAATAAATACATTAAGTTCATACATAGTTCTCATAGAACAACATATAGCTCTCTAGAGCATCTAATTAAACACATAAATTGAAACTAACATACAACTATGTAAAACATTTAAATACAACAACAAATGCGATCATAATCGCAACTAATGTAGCAATTGATCCAACAGCATAATGATACCAAGCCTCATTATCAATGGCATATTTTCTTATCTTTCTAATCTTCAAGCGCATTGCATCCATCTTGATCTTGTGGTCATGGACGACATCAGCAACATGCAACTCCAATTTCATCTTCTCCTCCTCAATTATTTTCAATTTTTGTTTCAAATCCTCGTTTTCTTTTTCAACTAAATTTAACCTCTCGACAAGAGGGTCGGTTGGAATTTCCGGTTCACATACCTCCTAGAATAAATACATCTATGTCACGTTGGTCGGCATAATTGTCATAAACACTAAATGAAACAAATAGTTATAAAAGATAATATACCACATCTGAATCATAGACCGGACGAGGTCTGACGTGGGCGGATACCATAACCATGGACCTATATAATAACAAACAATAATAAAAGTAAGAAATTTATACAAGTATCTATGTAAATCATACAAATAAGCACTTTTTTCTTTTAAAAAAGAAGATAAGAACAAGAGGCTCACCACGATGGTGCCGGCGACGAGATCGACGCGGGCGATCGACGACGGTGAGGACGGGGATGGGACGTGACGGACCGCCAAACCTAGACAAATCTTGAGGAAAATGAAGCTTGTAGGTCGAGCTTGGAGAGGAGAAAGCTTAAGCCTGGCTCTAGCATTTCATCGAACACCTCGTGTGCATAGGAGGTGAGAGCAAAGCAGCACACACCTCACACGCGCCGGCTGGCCAAAAAAACAAAGTGAGCGGGCAGGGGCAAGCATATATATAGGCATATCTTTAGTCCTGGTTCCAGCCACCAACCGGGACTAAAGGGGCTCGGCCAGGAGCGAGGCCCTTTAGTCCTGGTTCGTGTCTGGAACCGGGACTAAAGGGGTCATACGAACCGGGACTGGTTCCTGCCGAGGCCCGGCCGGCGCCCTGGCCTCATGAACCGGGACTGATGCACCCATTAGTCCCGGTTCGTAACAAGACCGGGACTAATGCAATATTCTGGCCCATTTCAAAGCCCTGTTTTTTACTAGTGATGGGGGGGGGGGGGTGGAATGAACAAAACTGGCATGAGGCGCATCGCGTGTGGGGGTCGAGATCTTATGGGAGCTCGTATGACGATGCAAGATACAGGAACAAGCCGCACACAGGAGGGTGTTGATGTGCTCGCTATTTGTGTGAGCAGAACTCAAGCTTTGGCCATGTTTGGATTCTCTAACTCGGTTAGAAGTTAGAGTTAGATTCTAACCCTGAACTAACTCTAACCAAAGAGGTGTTTGGATGATAGGGTTAGATGTAGGCCGGCGGACCCCACACCTCGAAGCCCTCTCCGTCCATCGCAGGTGGGTCGAGGTACACGCAGACTCGCACTGTCGTACACTGCTTTCAGATGCAGAGGCGAACGGATTTTCAGAGGCGAACGGAGGAACGGGGTGGGGCTGGTGCCGGCGGCCGCTGGTTGGAGCCGGCGGAATGGAGCGGCTGGGGACGGAGGAACGGGGCGGGGCTGGTGCCGGTGGCAGCCTTGCTTGGGGCCTTGCTGGGAGCGGCTGGGGGCGGCTGCGAGCGGCGAGATGGGTGCGGTCGGGCGGATGGGGAGGCTGGCCGGGCGGCGGAGTAGGCCGGCGGAAGGGGGTAGCTATGGCGGCGCGACGGGGAGCGGAATGGATGTGGGCGACGGGAGCGGGATGGGTAGGGGGCGACGGGAGCGGGATGGGTGGGGTGGCGAGGGGATCTGGTGCGGCTGGGGCTGCGGGAATTATTTTTTCTAGGCCCCACATAACTCTAACCCAAATAAGCACCTCTTGGGTGGGTTAGTTCTTTTGGGTGGGTTAGATGCATCTAACCAACTCTAACCTTCCTATTTGGATGTTTTGGGGTTAGTTCAGTGCAATCTAACCAACTCTAACTCTAACCATGAATTCAAACCGGGCCTTTGACTAAGACGAGTCCTGCCTGTTGTAGGACGAGCTACAGACAGGACTTTATCCCTGCCCTCCACACGCCATTGGGATTTGAGCGCCTCCTGTATTCCCGGCTGCTGTCCCACCGTATGCATGATCAGTCGCTTGTATCCAGGGAGCTGGATCTAGTAACAAAATCTAGGCACTGACTGATGTTCCATCGCAAACAGCTATCTCTCGTTGTGGCCTCGTTTCTGGACAGTGGATGGGCCCGCCTCGCCCTACTTTTCTAGACTGAGCCCACTGTCACCGACACACTCGCCCATGCAGAGTCATGTGTGTAGTTAATTCATTTACCATTTGACTGTACTCAGAAGGCGTAGTTAATTCATTTACCATTTAACTCTACTCAGAAGGCAAGCTAGTGAGTAATTATAGTACAGTTAGTGGCGGAGCTAGAGAAGAAATGCTGGAGGGGCTAAAGTCAAATACAACTATCTTGATGGGGCTAAAGACTATATTTTTCAAATTAAGCACTTCTAAAAATATATTTCTTCACACATTTTGTCAAGGGTCCCGGGGGGGGGGGGGGGGGGGGGCCTTGGCCCCTACAGCAATACATGTAGGTCCGCTGATGGTACAATATATCATTTGATTACCAGACTTTTAACAGTACCTGGACAGAATTAACTTAGTCTATCAGCGACAAGCAGTAACAACTAGGAAAAAAATTGCGTGGTTATTATCAAAACATCAATTTGGATCATGAGCTAACAAGCACTAACAAGTTGATTGTATGTAATTAACAAAAGTGGGTTCAACTATAAAATATGCACTTATGTTTCTATTTTAAAGAAATAAATACTACTAGTATTAATAAAGTGCAAGGAATCTACAGTGTTCCATTTGGGAAAAAACATGTCTCCTTTTTCGTATTTTAAGTCACAATTTTACCATATGTTGAACTAACAAAACATATGTTGTATGTAACGAAAATAATATCATTGGAAACTCCTCCTTCCGTCCCATAACGTAAGTATTATGTCAAAAAACGTCTTACATTATAAGATGAAGGAAGTACTTTCAGATACAAATCTAATAATATATTTTTGTTACATACCAGTTCTATTTTACTAGCCCAATTATATAATCAAACTCCCCCGAATATGAGGTGACTAATAAACCCATACGGAAATATTAAAATGCTCTAATTTGTTTAGCAAATGTCGTTATTTCTCTGGGTTTTTTGGATGATTTGAAGAGGGCTCATCACACCTGAAGTTAGTCTAACAATGAACAGTTAATCATGTTCCGTTTGAAGGTTTAACACATGTTAAGGGGATACAACAGAGACGGAACGCAGCAGCATGTTACGGTTGAAATATGAATGGTTTTGTCACATCTAGTCGAGCAAACAGTGGCCGAATCTGGCCCCACACTTCTTGATGTGACACGGTTCAGCATGTACGCTTCAGTGGAGGTGTGCCATTTTGAATTGGTCTCTGGCCGAAACAGAAGCACCACACTGCACATGTCAAATGAGGTAATAGCACTGGAAGTCCTATAACTTGTCCTTAATGAGATGTTTTAGTCCTACAACTTGCAAAGTGACAATACCCAGTCCCACAACTTGCATCAGATGTGCAAGTTTGATCCACAACCAATTAGAGCACAACAACTGGCGCCAGCTGGATCAAGTGGGTCAGCTCGTATCTTTTTGCAAATACCCCCTTGCAGTTTCGCTGAATTAACCCGCAGTACGACTTGTCTCCAAAGATTGCATTTTTGGTTGCTCTCTCCAGTGCTAATCTTGCTTGTTATTCCAGGGCGACGCCGGCGGCCATGCTTCCTGGCGGTGGCGGCGACAACATGCACAAGTTCTTCGTGGGGTTGCCCCGGATGGACCGCGGCGGCAACCTTGCCTCCAACTGCGCCGCGCGGCAGATCTACCCATCGAGCGCTCCCGTACCTAATGCTCCTCTACCGCTCGACGTCGTGCCGCCCAGAACTTCGCCGCTCTCCTTCGTCCGCTGCTCTCCCCAAGCGCCTATCCCCGTCGCATAAGCCCGCCCCCGCCCCCGCTCCTGTACTGCTCCTGCGTCGCCTCCCACCATCAGAGACCCTCCCCTCCCTCTGCGCCGACCATCACCAAAGCTTACTCGCGAATCGCGAACCAAGTCATTCGCTGCGGTCGAGCACGATGTACTCCAGTTCAGCCTCACTCGTGTTTCTGTCTCCGCCCAGCGAACGCTGCGCCACCATGATCGTTGCTTCCGTCGTGCCGTCTCCGCTGGCTGGTCCTGCACTCGCGAGGCCGGTCCGCACGCGTCTCCTTCTGCCCTGCGACCTGCCGGTCGACCCCTCTTCGCAATCGGCCAGCCGCTGCCGGGTTGCGCGTGGCAGCGCACGACGCCCGCAGCACATCTCTTTCGCAGCCGGTGGGGGCGCAGGTGAGGCAGGCACCCTCCCTTTGCATTTCATCGCCACGCCATACATATTAGCTGCATGCAGAACCTGTAACTCTCCATTGCAGTGTCAAACTTCAGTAAAGCTGGAGGAGCAGCAGCAGGCGGCGGAGCTGCAGCAGGCCATTGACCTGCAGAGCCACCGCTTCATGGGGTTGCAGTTTCTCGACCTCAAGAGGGGTGAACACCATCTCGGCTCCCCCGTGGCTCTCCGGCAGACCGATGGCATCGGCAACGGCAATGCCATTCATTTGGAGGATGCTGCAATCCAAGGTTTTGCTCGCTGGCTCTCAAGTGCCTCTAGTTTCGCTAATCTTTCATTGATCTTCTGCATTTCGCTTGCTTCCTCTTTCATCTTTCTCTGTCGGCTTCTATAACCAGTGCTGTCGGGAAACCCATGCACCCACGGAACGGAGCCTGATGTGCCTCGTGTTCGTCCAGGGTGTTCAGGATTCCCGAGGGCCATTGACAGCTCGTCCTTCTCTCTGTCGGGATGGAATCTCCCTTCCAGCGCTTTCTTGATTGCTTCCTCAAGCTTTGTGACGGGTGTTTGAAGTTGAGCTTTCGTCCAAACACACTTCCCTGATTCTGGGTCCAAAGTTCCCCCAACCCCGAAGAACCAAGTCCTTGCCCGATCTGGCCAGTGCAATATCGCTGGTTGTACATTTTTAGCAAGCAAGTCTTGCTCAGCTTTGTCCCACGTAGGCCAGGCTTTGTTGTAGCCACCCGACCCCGTAACATGGTGATACTGCTTCTTTGCATCATTTTGCTTATTTATATGTGACCTTTGCTTGGCCTTCTCCGATATCTTGTAGGCCACAAATGCGGGCCAGTGATCTTTTATCTTCAAGTATTGACCGGTGAATTCTGGAGTCTCGTCTTTGTCGACAAACTTTCTGTTCAATAGTTTCTTCCAGTTCTTGAATAGTTCTGCCATCTTCTTAAGAGCAAACGCCTTGACCTTTCGCTGTATAACTGGGTTATTCGGATCCTCCTCTGGCGGTAGGCTAAAATTTCTCATCAGCGAGTTCCAAAGATCATCTTTTAGTCTATCGTGGACATAAGGAACTTCAGGGTCCTTCTTCTTATTCCATTCTTGGATGCTGATCGGGACGCTGTCCCTAACAATAACTCCGCACTGATGTATAAATTTGTCCTTGGTCCGCTTGGGAGCAATCGGTTGGCCTTCTGGAGAGACTTCTTCGACCGTGAACCTTTCATCCGGGTCCAACCTTTTCTTCGGACCTCGTCTCCTTACCAAAGTTTGGCTCGTTCCGGAGGGCTAAAAGAAGAAAGAAGCATTAATATATGTACATACAAAACAATTAATGCATCTAGTCAGCAGAGGCTTAATATATATATATATATATATATATATATATATATATATATATATATATATATATATATATATATATATACCTCGCCGGACTTTGAAACAGTTAAGGCTCCCTTCTCCATTCGATCACCGGAGCCGTCATGATATCCTTCCTCCTCCATTCCATCACCGAAGCCGTCATGATCTCCTTCCTCCTCCATTGGATCACTGGAGCCGTCAACCTCTCTTCTATCACCATCGTTGTTATTGAGAAACGACAAGATATCATCATCACCTCCGGCGCGGATTATATCCCCTAACAACTCTTCTTTTTCTAAGTCTCTGTGATCCATAGTTTCTGCACATAAAGCATTGACACTTCAAACTAGCTATCACATAAAGCAAAAAAGAAGTATATTTGTCACCAAAATACAACACTTGACAGAGTTTCCTCTATTTAAAAAATAGTTCTCTCTTTTCAAAAATCATTCCCTCCATATAGAAACTTGCGGACCCTCCCCCCCTCATGTCAAAGTTATCGGGGATATGTTGAATTCCCGAGAGAGGTAGGGGTGTTCTAACGCAGCACTACATGATATAGGTGAAGGGGGATAACATCCGGGAATGTTTCCCGAAGTCTGCATTTTCGGACAGATGAAACGGAGGGGGACGGTTCCAGGTTTGCTATGCTAGCTGCTTGTGACAGACGAACGGAGGGCATATTCGGATTCGTCATATTTTTCTGATCGATTTTCATATATTGATTATTTTCATTGGAGTTACGGTTAATTTTCTACGAATTTCTAAAGTTTTGCCTTCTATACATACATACATACATACATACATGGACAAAAAAATTCGTCCATCTATACGTACATACATACATGGACAAAAAAACTCTATGAACATAAAAAATTCTATGAACAAAAAAATTCTATGGACAAAAAAATAGATATATACTCTACATATATATGAACATTTTCTATATACATCAATCCATCCATCTATACATACATACATACATGGGCAAAAAAATTCTATGAACATAAAAAATCCATCCAGGAGGGGCTCACTGGGGCAGGGGCCGGCGCGGCGACGTCGGGGCCGGCAGGGGCGCGGCGACGGCAACGGGGCAGGGGGCGGTAGGGGCGCGGCGACGGCGACGGGGCAGGGGCACGATGACGGTGACGGCGGGGCAGGGCGAGGCGACGGCGACGGCCGGGCAGGGCGCGGGGAAGGCGACGGCGGGACAGGGCGCGGCGACGGCGACGTAGGGGCAGGGTCACGGCGACGACGACGTCGGGGCAGGGGAGCGAGGGACGGCAAAATCCGGCAGCCTGGCGGCGTCGAGGTGGTCGTCGGCGCCGTCGGGGGAGAGGAGGATCGAAGAAACTGCAGGTGGATTTGGAAAATTTTCCAAGTCCCCTTTATATACCCCCCCCCCTTAGTCCCGGTTGGTGGCTCCAACCGGGACTAATGCCCCCCTTTAGTCCCGGTTGGAGCCACCAACCGGGACTAAAGGTGAATTTCAGCAGCCCAAAGGGCGGGAAGCCCAGGCCTTTAGTCCCCGTTGGTGGCTCCAACCGGGACTAAAGGGGTGCCTTTAGTCCCGGTTGGAGCCACCAACCGGGACTAAAGGGCTGGTGCTGCCGCAGCCAAAAGTTTAGTCCCACCTCGCTGGTTGAGAGGAGCCCACACTGGTTTATAACCCGCGTTGCGCCTGAGCTGCCGAGCTCCTCTCTAATGCAGGCAGTACATGCCTAACCTTTGTCTCTGCCATGTTGGTCCTACTGGCCCGCGGGCCTGCATGCTGGCCCATGTACAGATGGGTTTCTAATCGTATGCAGGCCGTGGTGGCCTAGTAGGCGGCATTTTTTATTTTTTATGTTATTTTAGTTTGCTATTAAAGTTTTTAACAAAAAATACTTTATGAAAATTCTTTTTGCTATTAAAGTTCTTAACAAAAAATACTTTGATAATTTTAGTTGCATAAATTTTATATAATTTTAAGTTAAATTATTTTGATAATAACTAGAGGTTTATAAAAGTTTTTTAGTTGATTCTTTTTGCTATTGAAGAATATTATAGTTTTGTTTTAGTTGATCATAACAAAATATTTTAATTGATTCTTTTTAGTTCATTCTTTTTGCTATTGGAGTTTTATAAAAGCTTTTTAGTTCATTCTTTTTGCTATTAGTTCATTCTATGAGCTAAATGACCCTGAAATTGACAAGCACTATAAATGAACTCTGAAAAGGTTAACACTTGGCATGGTGTCATAATTTCACCCACATAGCATGTGCTAAAAAGTTGAGAGGGTTACTGGAAAAACTGGATGCACTTCGTGTAGAAACTGGACAATCTCTTTCGAAGTATCAGGGTTTCGGACGAAAACTCATCTACTACAAAGGGATTTCATTTTTTTAACTTATTTTAACTCCAGAATTTTTGTGTGTTCAATTTGCACCATTCAAAGCCACATCATCAATTTTCAACCCTTTTGTGACTTTATTTGCTATTTTTCATGCATTTAATTATTTATTTTGAGCTATATGACCCTGAAATTGACAAGCACTACAAATGAACTCTGAAAAGGTTGAAACTTGGCATGGTGTCATAATTTCACCCACTTAGCATGTGCTAAAACGTTGAGAGGGTTACGAGAAAAACTGGATGCACTTCGTGTACAAACTGGACAATCTCTTTCGAAGTATCAGGGTTTCGGACGAAAACTCATCTACTACAAAGGGATTTCATTTTTTTAACTTATTTTAACTCCAGAATTTTTGTGTGTTCAAAATGCACCATTCAAAGCCACATCATCAATTTTCAACCCTTTTGTGACTTCATTTGCTATTTTTCATGCATTTAATGATTTATTTTGAGCTAAATGACCCTGAAATTGACAAGCACTACAAATGAACTCTGAAAAGGTTCAAACTTGGCATGGTCACTACAGGAATCAGAAAATTTGCCGTCTGTGGAGCTTTTTGCCGTCAGCTTTTCGTCGGGACTGACGGCAAAGACCACTTTTGCTGTCAGCTGCTGACGGCAAAGAATGATTGACGGCATAGATATGTTTTGCCGTCTGTAATAAAAACTGTTGACGGCAAGGATATTTTGCCGTCTGTAAAAAAAACTGTTGACGGCAAAGACATATTTTGCCGTGTGTAAAGAAAACTGATGACAGCAAAGACATGTTTTGCCGTCTGTAAAAAAATGATGACGGCAAAGACATATTTTGCCGTCTGTGATAAAAACTACTGAAGGCAAAAAATCTTTGCCGTCTGCGGTTTATTTTACAAGACGGCAAAGAAGAAGCACAACACGCGGATCGATCACACGGATCGATGACATGGCAAGATCTGGACCGCACATCGCAAGTCACACGCGACCCACCTCACCGTTTGACCGCCCCACGCCCCCACCCGTCCGGCCCCCACTACTCTCTCTCTCCTACCATCTCTCTCCCTTATCCACCCACCCACCTCAACTCCCTATCCACTCACCCACGCACGCCATCCACACCCTTCCACGCACGCACACAGATTCCCCAACCACCCATGCCCACGACGGCGATGGAGAGCAGGGAGGTAGCGGCAGGCAGGGCGACCGGCGCGGCCGGCGCAGCCGCGGGCGAGCGTGCCTGTGTGGCAGCGCGGGCGAGGGCGCTGGCCAGCATGGGCGAGCGCACCTGGGTGCCGGCGCGGACGAGGGCAGCTGACGCGGCCGAGGGGGGCGGCCAGCGTTGGCGAGCTCGGCTGGGCGATGGCGCGGGCGAGGCCAGCGGCAGACGCGGGCGTGTCGTGCGGGCGAGCACGGCTGGGTCGGACGGCCGCGGATCCTCCTCCTTCTTCCTGCTAGGGGACCACCCCTCCTCCGCATCTGCCCGCGCCACCGGCCGCTGGCGGCGACCGTTGCTGCAGCCGGCTGGGTCCCCCACCGTGCCAGCCTCTGCGTGTTGGAAGGCCCTCCGCGTCGACGCCTCCGTCGACCCAGGCGCGGCCGGCCCCTACCTCCGTTGACCCCCGTGCGGTCGGCCCCTTCCTCCGTCGACGCCTGCCCGGTCGGCCCCTTCCTCCCTCGACCCCCGCGTGGCCGGCGCCTTCCTCCGTCAAACCCGGGGCGGCGTGCCCTTCCTCCGTCGATCCCGGCGTGGCCGACCCATCCCCGGTCGTGCTCAGAAGGCCACCACAAGCAACACACGCCGCAGGCCTCCTCCGCGTTGACGCCTCGCTACACCGGCCACTCGTAGCCGTGTCGTACTCTACTCGTGGCCGTGTGTAGATGAATGGTTGTCAGTGTGTTGAATGGTTGTCAAAGTACTAAAACGCATAAACGCAAGTGATGGGTCTGCCTACCGGGAAAATATCTGGTGCTCTTCGACCATCTCTGCCCTTTGCACTTTCACGGTTGGCTCATGCTTTTTTATTAAAAAATTAAAATCTTTGCCATCTGTGTTGTAGTCCGGCATACGGCAAAGCGACCATGTTTGCCGTCTGGTATTTCTGCCAGCTGATGGCAAAGGCGCTAACGCCGTCCGCCAGTCACGCCGTTCTGTCAGACGCTTTTTTTTGCCGTCTGGCAATTTTCGCTGACGGCAAAATTGGTTGACTGACGGCAAATTCTTTGCCGTCTGCCCGACAAAATTCTGACGGCAAAATCACCCTTTGCCGACTTAGTGTATGCCGACATGCTTTGCCGTCAGGGGCTGACGGCAAAATCTTTGCCGTCTGTAATCCTGCCTTTCCCGTCTGTAGTAGCCTGACGGCAAAATTTCTGATTCCTGTAGTGGGTGTCATATTTTCACCCACATAGCATGTGCTAAAAAGTTGAGAGGGTTATGGGAAAAACTGGATGCACTTCGTGTACAAACTGGACAATCTCTTTCCAAGTATGAGGGTTTCGGACAAAAACTCATCTACCACTAGTAGAAAACAGGGCTTTGGTCCAAGCCTGAAATCCCATTAATCCCGGTTCACTCACGAACCGGGACCCATGGGGGCATCGGTCCCGTTTCGTGAAGCCAGCTCGCCGGCCGGGCCTCGTTGGCCATTGGTCCCGGTTCGTCTGACCCCTTTGGTCCCGGTTCCAGACACAAACCGGGACCAATGGCCTCGCTCCAGGCCCACAACCATTGGTCCCGGTTTTTGGCTGGAACCGGGACCAAATGGTGTCCTTTAGTCCCGGTTCCAGCCACAAACCAGGACCAATGGTTGGCCTATATATACCCCCTGCCCGCGAGCAGAGCAGTGCACTGCTCTATTTTTTTGGCCGGCCGTGGGAGAGCTTTGTGGTGCTCTAGCTCAACTCCTATGCACATGAGGTGTTCGATGAAATGCCCGAGCCACACTTAAGCTTTCTCCTCTCGAAGATCCTTGTCCAAGCTCCATTTTCCTCAAGATTTGTCTAGGTTTGGCGGTCCGTCCTGTCCCGTCCCCGTCCTCACCGCCGTCAATCGCCCGCGCCCATCTCGGCGCCGGCACCACCGTGGTTAGCTTCTTCTTCTTATCTTCTTTCTAAAAGAAAAAAGTTCTTACTTGTATGATTTAGATAGATACTTGTGTAATTTTCTTACTTTTATTATTGTTTGTTATTATATAGTGCGATGGTTTTGGTATCCGCCTTCGTCGGCCCTCGTCCTGTCTATGATTCGGATGTGGTATATATTATCTTTTATAACTATTTGTTTTATTTAGTGTTTATGACAATTCTGCCGACCAACGTGACATAGATTTTTTAATCTAGGAGGTATGTGAACTGGAAATTCCAACCGACATAGAAATTCTTGTCGAGAAGTTAAATTTGGTTGAAAAAGAAAACAATTACTTGAAAGAAAAATTACAAAGAGTTGAAGAGGATAAGTTGAAATTGGAGTTGAATGCTGCCGATGTCATTGACGATCACAAGATCAAGATGGATGCAATGCGCTTGAAGATTAGAATGGATGCCGATGTCATTGACGATCACTGAGGCTTGGTATCATTATGCCGTTGGATCAATTGGTACCTTAGCTATATGTTGTTAAATAATGAGAACTATATAACGCACGCAGATGAACCGGCAATGGATGTACGGTGACCGACGCACCTCCGAGTATATTAAGGGCCTGCATAATTTTCTCGAAGCGACTGAGGCAAACAAGCAGAATGGTTTTATGCATTGTCCATGTACTGTCTGTGAGAATACGAAGGCTTTCTCCAACTCTAAAACCCTTCACTTCCACCTGCTTGAGAAGGGTTTTATGCCACACTATAATGTTTGGACCAAGCACGGAGAAAGAGGGGTTATGATGGAAGACAACGAAGAAGAAGAGGATGATGACAACTACCCGCCCCCTGAATACGGTGATGCTGCAATGGTGGAAGCTGAAGATCAAGAGGAACCAGACGATGTGCCCGATGATGATCTTCGCCGGGTCATTGTTGATGCACAGAGAGAATGCGAAAGTGAAAGGGAGAAGTTGAAGTTCGATCACAAAAAAGGGTTGTACCCAAATTGCGAAGATGACCACAGAAAGCTTGGTACCACACTGGAATTGCTGCAATGGAAGGTAGACAATGGTGTATGTGACAAGGGATTTAGTTCGCTACTGAAAATAATGAAGAAGAAGCTTCCAAAGGATAATGAATTGCCCGGCAGTATGTACGAAGCAAAGAAGGTTCTATGCCCTCTAGGATTGGAGGTGCAGAAGATACATGCATGCCCTAATGACTGCATCCACTACCGCGGTGCGTACGACGATTTGAACGCATGCCTGGTATGCGGTGCATTGCGGTATAAGATCAGAAGAGATGACCCTGGTGATGTTGAGGGCCAGCGCACCGGGAAGAGGGTTCCTGCCAAGGTGATGTGGTATGCTCCTATAATACCACGGTTGAAACGTCTGTTCAGAAACAAAAAGCATGCCGAGTTGATGCAATGGCACATAAAAGACCGTAAGAAAGACGGGAAGTTCCGACTGACGATGCGGGACGCGCACCCATGTGGAAGAAGAAATCTATATTTTGGGACCTACCCTATTGGAAAGACCTAGAGGTCCGCTCTGCAATCGACGTGATGCACGTGACTGAGAATCTTTGCGTGAACCTGCTAGGCTTCTTGGGAGTGTATGGGAAGACAAAAGATACACCGGAGGCACGGGAGGAACAACAACATGTGCATGAAAAAGACGGCATGCATCCAAAGCAGTATGAAGGTCCTGCCAGCTACGCTCTTACCAAAGAAGAGAAGGAAATCTTCTTTGAATGCCTCGTGACTGCCACGTGATTATGACGGAACTGCTTTCAGTTGCATTGAGGGGGCTTCTACCGGAAAACGTTAGATTAGCCATTGTGAAGCTATGTGCATTCCTCAATGCAATCTCTCAGAAGGTGATCGATCCAGAAATCCTGCCAAGGTTACGGAGTGATTTGGTGCAATGTCTTGTTAGTTTCGAGCTGGTGTTCCCACCATCCTTCTTCAATATCATGACGCACGTCCTAGTTCATCTAGTCGACGAGACTGTCGTTCTGGGCCCTGTATTTCTACACAATATGTTCCCCTTTGAGAGGTTCATGGGAGTCTTAAAGAAATATTTTCGTAACCGCGCTAGGCCAGAAGGAAGCATCTCCATGGGCCATCAAACAGAGGATGTCATTGGGTTTTGTGTTGACTTCATTCCTGACCTTAAGAAGATTGGGCTCCCTCAATCGCGGTATGAGGGGAGACTAATTGGAAAAGGCATGCTAGGAGCGGACTCAATAATATATAGGGACGGGCATTCTTGGTCTCAAGCACACTACACAGTTCTACATAATTCTACCTTGGTGACCCCGTATGTCGATGAACACAAGAATATTCTGCGCTCCAAACACCCGGAGCAGTGTGATGACTGGATTACATATGAACACATCAGGACTTTCGGCAGTTGGTTGCAAAGACGTCTCATGGGTGACAAAACTGTTTCTGATGAGCTGTACTCGTTGGCCAGGGGACCATTTTCGACTGTATTGACTTATAAAGGGTACGAGATAAATGTGAATACATTTTACACGATCGCCCAAGATCAAAAGAGCACCAACCAAAACAGCGGTGTCCGCTTTGATGCAGCAACCAAGAGGGGAAAGGACACATATTATGGTTACATAGTGGACATATGGGAACTTGACTATGGACATGATTTCAAGGTCCCTTTGTTTCAGTGCAAATGGGTCAATCTGTCAGGAGGCGGGGTACAGGTAGACCCATAGTACGGAATGACAACAGTGGATCTGAACAATCTTGGGTACACAGACGAACCATTCGTCCTAGCAAATGATGTGGCGCAGGTTTTCTATGTGAAGGACATGTCTACCAAACCGAGTAAAAGAAAAGATAAGGAAGCGAATACATCATACGATGAGCCAAAGCGCCACATAGTTCTTTCAGGAAAAAGAGACATCGTGGGATTGGAGGGCAAGACAGACATGTCTGAAGATTATGAATAGTTTCATGAAATTCCACCCTTCAAAGTCAAGGATGACCCAAGCACCCTGTTAAACGATGAAGATTATCCATGGTTACGGCGCAATAAGCAAAGGACACAAGCGAAGAAAAAGTGAAGACTTTCTCTCCACAACTAGTGTGATGATGCCTTTGATCTAGAATATCACTGCAGTTACATGTGAAGAAACGAAATGCCATTTGTAACAGATGAGTTTTCGTATGAAACCCTGATACTTCGAAAGAGATTGTCCGTTTTGTACATGAAGTGTATCTAGTTTTTGCCGTAACTCTCTCAACTTTTTATAACATGCTATGTGGGTGAAATGATGATACCATGCCAACTTTCAACCTTTTCAAAGTTCATTTGTAGTGCTTTTCAATTTCAGGGTCATTTAGCTTAAAAAAATCAGTAAATGCATGAAAAATACCAGATGAAGTCAGAAAGGGTTGAAAATTGATGATGTGGCTTTGAATGGTTCATTTTGAACACACAAAAAGTCTGGAGTTCAAATAAGTTCAAAAAATGAAATACCTTTGTAACACATGAGTTTTCGTCCAAAACCCTGATACTTCGAAAGAGATTGTCCGTTTTGTACATGAAGTGCATCCAGTTTTTGCCGTAACCCTCTCAACTTTTTAGCACATGCTATGTGGGCGAAATGATGATACCATGCCAACTTTCAACCATTTCAGAGTTCATTTGTAGTGCTTTTCAATTTCATGGTCATTTAGCTCAAAAAAATCAGTAAATGCATGAAAAATACCAAATGAAGTCAGAAAGGGTTGAAAATTGATGATGTCGCTTTGAATGGTGCATTTTGAACACACAAAAAGTCTGGAGTTCAAATAAGTTCAAAAAAATGAAATCCCTTTGTAACAGATGAGTTTTCGTCCGAAACCCTGATACTTCGAAAGAGATTGTCCATTTCGTACACGAAGTGCATCCAGTTTTTGCCATAACCATCTCAACTTTTTAGCACATGCTATGTGGGTGAAATGATGATACCATGCCAACTTTCAACCTTTTCAGAGTTCATTTGTAGTGCTTTTCAATTTCAGGGTCATTTAGCTCAAAGAATGAACTAATAGCAAAAAGAATGAACTAGAAAACTTTTATGAAACCCTAATAGCAAAACATTGAACTAAAAATAATCAATTAAAATATTCTGTTATGATCAACTAAAACAAAACTATAATATTCTTCAATAGCAAAAAGAATCAACTAAAAAGCTTTTATAAACTCTAATAGCAAAAGGAATGAACTAAAAAGCTTTTATAAACCTCTAATATTTTTGAAACTAAAATTATATAAAATTTATGCAACTAAAATTATCAAAGTATTTTTTGTTCAAATCATTAATAGCAAAAAGAATTTTCATAAAGAATTTTTTTTGTTATAAACTTTAATAGCAAACTAAAATAACTAAATCTGTTTTTGATTAAAACAGACATTTAAAATAACCTAAAAATTACCAAATTGAATATAATGATAAAACACAGTAATATTAAATAGCAGGAAAAAGAATCACTCAAAAATCTATTTTTTTAGTAAAGTTATTCACAAACTATGATTCACACAAATTTCAAAAAAATCAAATTTAAACTATTCAAATTTGAAAACTAATAGGAATAACAGAAAGTTTATAATTTTTGTGACCTAAAAGCAAAAAGAATCATTGAAAAACAGTAAGTATTTAGCTGTAAGTAGGAACAAAATAAAATAGATAAAGCAAAAAACAAAACAAAAAATAAAACAGTAAGTATTAAGGTCCCTGTTTCTGGGCTGCTGAAAACTGACCTTTGGTCCCGGTTGGTGGCACCAACCGGGACCAATGCACCCCTTTAGTCCCAGTTGGTGCCACCAACCGGGACCAAAGGTCCCTGTTTCCCGCCCTTTGGGCTGCTAAAAACTGACCTTGGGTCCCGGTTGGTGGCACCAACCGGGACTACAGGGGCGCATTGGTCCCGGTTGGTGCCACCAACCGGGACCAATTCTCTGGGTATATAAGTAGCACTTTGGAATTTTCAGTTCTCATCTCGCCCCCGCCCCCGACGACGTCGCCGAAATCGACGCCGCCAGGCTGCCCAGACGCCGCCCGTCGCCGTCGCCGTCGCCGCCGCCCGCCGCCCCCGTCGTCGCCGTCGCTCGCCGCGCCCGTCGTCGCCCGCCGCTCCTGTCGTCCGCTCGCCGCCCCTGTCGTCGCCCGCCGCCTACCGCCCCCGTCGTCGCCGCCACCGCCGCCCCCGCCCGTCGGCCCCGCCGTCGCCCGCCGCCCGCCGCACCCGCTGTCGCTGTCACCGTCGCCCCCGTCGTCGCCCGCCGTCACCGTCGCCCTCGTCGTCGCCCGCCGCCCGCCGCCCTTGTCGTCGCCGCCGCCCCCGCCCGCCGCCCCGCCATCGCCGTCACCGTCACCCCCGCCCGTCGCCCCCGCCGTCGCCGTCGCCCCCGTCGTCGCCCTTGCGTCAATATTTGGTCAATATTTTTTTTGTTCATATTTTTTTTGTACATGACAACTTGGTCAATATTTTTTTTGTTCATACAATATTTTTTTTGTTCATAGAAATTAGTTAAAATGAGGGGGGACGTCGGACATGACATGAGGGGGGACGTCGAACGTCGAACATGAGGGGTGAGCGTCGTTGTCGTCTACCCCCTCCCCGATAACTTCGACATGAGGGGGGACGTCGGACATGACATGAGGGGGGACGTCGGACGTCGGACATGAAGGGTGAGCGTCGTTGTCGTCTACCCCCTCCTCGCTAACTTCGACATGAGGGGGGACGTCGGACATGACATGAGGGGTGAGCGTCGTTGTCGTCTACCCCCTCCCCGATAACTTCGACATGAGGGGGGGCGTCGGACATGACATGAGGGGGGACGTCGGACGTCGGACATGAGGGGTGAGCATCGTTGTCGTCTACCCCCTCCCCGATAACTTCGACATGAGGGGGGACGTCGGACATGACATGAGGGGTGAGCATCGTTGTCGTCTACCCCCTCCGCGATAACTTCGACATGAGGGGGGACGTCGGACATGACATGAGGGAGGACGTCGGACGTCGGACATGAGGGGTGAGCGTCGTTGTCGTCTACCCCCTCCCCGATAACTTCGACATGAGGGGGGACGTCGGACATGACATGAGGGGGGACGTCGGACGTCGGACATGAGGGGTGAGCGTCGTTGTCGTCTACCCCCTCCCCGATAACTTCGACATGAGGGGGGACGTCGGACATGACATGAGGGGTGAGCGTCGTTGTCGTCTACCCCCTCCACGATAACTTCGACATGAGGGGAGACGTCGGACATGACATGAGGGTGGGCGTCGGACATGAGGGGTGAGCGTCGTTGTCGTCTACCCCCTCCTCGATAACTTCGACATGAGGGGGGACGTCGGACATGACATGAGGGGTGAGCGTCGTTGTCGTCTACCCCCTCCCCGATAACTTCGACATGAGGGGGGACGTCGGACATGACATGAGGGGGGACGTCGGACGTCGGACATGAGGGGTGAGCATCGTTGTCGTCTACCCCCTCCCCGATAACTTCGACATGAGGGGGGACGTCGGACATGACATGAGGGGTGAGCGTCGTTGTCGTCTACCCCCTCCACGATAACTTCGACATGAGGGGAGACGTCGGACATGACATGAGGGGGGACGTCGGACATGAGGGGTGAGCGTCGTTGTCATCTACCCCCTCCCCTATAACTTCGACATGAGGGGGGACGTCGTACATGACATGAGGGGTGAGCGTCGTTGTCGTCTACCCCCTCCCCGATAACTTCGACATGAGGGGGGACGTCGGACATGACATGAGGGGGGACATCGGACGTCGGACATGAGGGGTGAGCGTCGTTGTTGTCTACCCCCTCCCCGATAACTTCGACATGAGGGGGGGCGTCGGACATGACATGAGGGGTGAGCGTCGTTGTCGTCTACCCCCTCCCCGATAACTTCGACATGAGGGGGGACGTCGGACATGACATGAGGGGGGACGTCGAACGTCGGACATGAGGGGTGAGCGTCGTTGTCGTCTACCCCCTCCGCGATAACTTCAACATGAGGGGGGACGTCGGACATGACATGAGGGGTGAGCATCGTTGTCGTCTACCCCCTCCCCGATAACTTCGACATGAGGGGGGACGTCGGACATGACATGAGGGGGGACGTCGGACGTCGGACATGAGGGATGAGCGTCGTTGTCGTCTACCCCCTCCCCGATAACTTCGACATGAGGGGGGACGTCGGACGTGACATGAGGGGTGAGCGTCGTTGTCGTCTACCCCCTCCCCGATAACTTCGACATGAGGGGGTACGTCGGACATGACATGAGGGGGGGCGTCGGACGTCGGACATGAGGGGTGAGCGTCGTTGTCGTCTACCCCCTCCCCGATAACTTTGACATGAGGGGGGACGTCGGATATGACATGAGGGGTGACGTCGGACGTCGGACATGAGGGGTGAGCGTCGTTGTCGTCTAGCCCCTCCCCGATAACTTCGACATGAGGGGGGACGCCGGACATGACATGAGGGGGGACGTCGGACGTCGGACATGAGGGGTGATCGTCGTTATCGTCTACCCCCTCCCCGATAACTTCGACATGAGGGGGGACGTCGGACATGTCATGTGGAATTTTTTTTTGTTCATATAGAAAACTCCGGTAACATAGATTTATCAAGAATGCCCCCATTATGGATGTGCACAAGTTGATCCAATTTTTTTCTGATCTCATCTATATATATATTCTTCTATGTCACGTTGTGTGTCAAAGTATTGAAGAAATCCATGGCTTCATCATTAGCCGGAAGTAACAGGCATATGATGCTACGAAGCTCTTCAAAATTGTTTTGGAACGGAGTTCCGGATAGAATAATTCACTTTTTGGTACGAAATTCAGCAAAGGCCTTCCAAATAGCGATATTCGGAAGGCTCTTGCTGAACTTCGTACCAAAAAGCTAATTAATTATCCTATCCGAGTCTCCGTTCCAAAACAATTTTGGAGAGCTTCGTACCATTATGCGCCTGTTACTTCCGGCTAATGATGAAGCCTTGGTTTTCTTGAATCCTTTGACACTAGACAACATGACATATAGAAGGGTAGATGAGATAAGGAAAAATATGGACCATTTTCTGCACATCCAGAATGGCGCCATTTTGTTAAATCCCTTAAAGGTTAAGAGAATCCCTTGTTTGACATTTAGGAGAGAGGCGGTCCGGACATCGGACATTCATGAGAGAGGCGGTCCGGACGTCGGACATTCATGTTTGTATATTAATTGCCATGTTGTAATATTTGCAGAAACTATGGATCAAAGAGACTTGGAACAAGAACAGTTGTTGGGGGAGATAATCCTCGCCGGACGTGATGTCTTGTCGTTTCTCAACGACACCGATGGTCTGGAAGGAGAGGATGATGGCTCCGGTGATCGAACAATGGAGGAGGAAGGACATGATCATGATGGCTCCGGTGACCGAATGCCGGAGGAAGAAGGAGACCATGATGACGGCTCCGGTGACGGAACGGAGGAGGGAGCTGTTGCAAAGTCCAGCGAGGTATATATATTAATTAAGCCTGTGCTGACTAGCTAATTGATGCATTAATTGTTTTGGTATGTACATATATTAACTCTTCTTTCTTCTTTTATAGCCCTCCGGATCGAGCCAATCTTCGGTAACGAGACGAGGCCCGAAGAGAAGGTTGCGCAAGGATGAAAGGTTCACGATGACAGCACTCGTGGACGATGGCCTACCGATTGAACCCAAGCGGACCAAGGACGCATTTTCTGCTCAGTGTGGAGCTATTGTTAGGGACAACATCCCGATCAGCATCAAGCAATGGAATAAGCCTAAGGACGACGACCCTTCTTGTGTCACTGATAGACAAAAAGATGATCTTTGGACCTCGCTGAAGGCAAATTTCACCCTACCGCCAGAGGAGGATCCGAATAAGCCAGTTATAGAGCCACTGGTCAAGGCGTGTGCTCTTAAGAAGATGGCAGATCTATTCAGGAGGTGGAAGAATGAGTTGAAATCAAAGTTTGTCGACAAAGGGAAGACTCTAGAATTCATCAGCCGATTTGAGAAGATAAGAGATCACTGGCCCGCATTTGTGGCCTACAAGACATCGGACAAGAGTAAGAAAATGTCAGAGACAAACAAGAACAATGCTGCAAAGAAGCAGTATCACCATCACACGGGGTCAGGTGGCTATCTCAAAGCCCGGCCGTTGTGGGACAAAGCTGAGAATGACCTGATTGCTAAAGGGGTCGAACCAGAGACATTGAACTGGCCAGACCGTTCAAGGACTTGGTTCTTCGGGGTTGGGGGAACTTTGGGCCCTGAAACAGGGAAGTGCCGTTGGACGGACGAGCAACTTGCAATACCCGTCAAGAAGCTTCAGAAGTATATCACCGCAGCGCAGGAAGGGACGTTCATTCCCGACAGAGAGAAGGACGAGCTGACTGAGGCCCTCGGGAATGCTGAGCACCCTGGACGAACACAAGGCACACCAGGCTCCGTTCCGTGGAAGGTTGGGTTTCCCGACGCAGGCGGTTACAGAAGCCGGGAGAGAAAGAGGAAAGCGGAGCTGAGCGACCTACAGAAGCTCAATGCAAGACTAGAAAAGCTAGAAGAACTTGAGAGCCAGCGAGCTGCCGGCCAACCATCTCAGCGGCACGAAGCTACCCCAGAAGCTACCCCGCCATATTAGCGGAGAAGCAACGTGGCTTCCACGGAGCTCGTTCAGCCTGACTTCACGGCTCCTAGCTACCCCGTGGTTACTATCACGGAGGCTCAACATTGCGACCTTATGACGAAATTCCGGAACCTCACTTTCAAGGCGGCTGTCGGCTCTGTTGCACCTCCTCAACCCAACGGAACTTTTCACTGCCTTCCGATTCCACATGGCTATGCTGTTGTGACGGTGGATGAAGTAATGGAGGGATTTGAGGAGCTCGAGCTTGACCACCCTACAGGTGAAGGGGAGAATCAGCTGGTTCATGCTCTGAGGAGTACATGTCTATGGGGGAAGGAGTACATCAAGCTTCCAAACTGGACGCCTCCGCCTCCTCCTCCTCCTCCGGCAAGTCAGGGCACTCCGCCTCCTCCTCCTCCTCCTCCTCTGGCGAGTGATCAGGGCACTCCGCCTCCTTCTCCGGCTCCTCCGACGCGTGAGGGCACTCCGCCTCCTCCTTCGCCTACTCCGGCGCGTCGGAGCAGTCCGCCTCCTCCTCCGCCTCGTCAGCAACGGCGGAAGACAGACGCCACCACTCCGGCTCCTCCGGCGCGTCGGAGCACTCCGCCTCCTTCTCCGCCTCGTCAGCAACGACGGAAGAGAGACGCTGCCGCTCCGGCGGGTAGCAGTACAAGCAGAGGCGGGAGGCAATTCAGATACGGTCCATCTCTCAAGCCTCTGGAAAAGTTACCATATGAGAGGACCGAGAAGGAAAACGAGGACATCTGTCGTGCCCAAGTGAGGGACCATTTTGCAAAGAAAACTCCACCTCTGAAGGAGAAGCTAGATCCGGTGAAAGTGAAGCGCACTATCGATGCCCTGAAGCGACCACCACCGCCTCCGCCGGATTCCAACTATGTCCGCTGTCTTAAAAAGACATATCAAGATGCGCGGCGGTCGGGAAGTATTTCCAGTGATGCAAGGTTAGCAGAACGAAGAAGTGGGAAAAAAATTCCCCAGCTCGGCGAAGAGGCAAACCAATCGTGCCCCCCGCTCAAGGTGTCTAGCGATATCGTCGCTAATCATCCGGGGATGGTGCCCGGTACCAATCCTGGTGATTACTTGGGGGATGATGTAATTTTTGAAACGGCTGAGGTAACAAAAGAAGAATATAAATACGTGCACGGGAAGCCTCTCGTCAAACCTGATCATCCTCCTCTAACAACGATGATGTACAAATTGCATGAGTGGTACATGAAATCCTGCAGGGAGTCTGGGAAAGACACTATGTATGTGGCAGTGAAACCAGAGCACGAATTCATTGGACTCAGCGTGATGCCTATTGAATTTGTGGAGTTATTTCAGTTATACAATCAACTGGCCCTCGACAAACAACTCATGACTTCCTACTGTCTGTAAGTATTACTTCTATAGTTAAGTCTCTAGCTCAGCTCGTTCATTGCATGTATATATAATTATCCTCACTATATTATGCAGATTGAAGATCGTCGAATGCAAAAAAGCAGGAATCTTCGACGTTGGGTTCATTAGCCCAGATGCCGTAAATGAATGGACGGTACGAAATTAAATCAAAGAGACCGAGGAGAACTTGCTAAAGTCGTTCCTTATAGATCAAAACAAAAGGGAAATACTCTTTCCTTACAACTTCAAGTGAGTGTTGGTGTCTTCTCTGTATACTCGGTTTCGCTTACTCGAGGTTAAGTAATGTAATTGATGAGTTATATATGCGTGCGCAGTTACCACTTTATTCTGCTATCCATTAAGCTTGACGGGGCATTAGTAACTATCTTAGAATCGAGACGTAAAGATCCCGAGAATTATGCGGACATGACTGCAATGCTCAAGAAGTAAGTTCAGTCAATACCGGGACCATATCGGCATGCAAATTTCGTTAATTTCCTGATATCAAGTAATCATTTTCTTTGCCTGGCAGGGTTTGGAAGAAGTTCACCCGAAAGGTTCCCGGTCTAAACAAAGAGTTGCGATTTACGCACCCTAAAGTAAGTAGTACTAGCTAGTTCCGCGCATCTCTAATTGATTCAAATTTTCATCAATATATCATAACCATGCTTGCTTATCAGTTTGATTGAACTCTATTCTCGTAAAGTGATTGTACCAGAAAGAAGGGACTGCTTTATGTGCATACTACGTATGCGAGTTCATTCGCCACTCGACCTCTGAGCGGGGCTTCTCTGACAAACAATTTGAAGTACGTAAATAATATTCACAATTTTATTTTATATATTACCATCAATTGTGTTGAGTTTTATTCATATATATGCAAGTATTGACCCCCTTCTTTAAATTAGATCTGGCAGATGCGGGATGAACTCCTACCACATGATCGCATACGAGCAATTCAAGAGGAATTGGTGGGATTCTTTCTTGACCACGTCATACCTAAAGACGGAGAATACCATGTGGATTTGTGATTCGATCTTAGGTAGATGATGTTAGGGATTGTAAAAGATGTTATATTGTATATATGTAGTAGCGTCGGATAGATATACGAAAACTTGTTGTTCGACCAAGCACGAAGAAAGAGATGTCACTTCTCTCTATATATGTTCAACATGACGATCTTGTGTAATTAATGGTTTCCTTCATTTTTCTTATTAGCTAGCGTCGAGTTCTCTCTATATGTATAATAGCTAGCATCGACCAAGCATAGAGAAAGAGAGGACACTTCTCTCTATTAGCTAGCTAACACAATATGAAACCCCTTAATTAACCCTCCAAAACCCCCCACCCCCCCTTCAAAAAAAAACCCAGCTCCTGCCAGATGCTGACGCGTGGATGCCCTTTGGTCCCGGTTGGTGTGACCAACCGGGACTAAAGGTCCTCCTGCCTGGGCTCCCCGCAGCGGCCACGTGGAGCCCCTTCTGTCCCGGTTTGTAAGCAAACCGGGACTAAAGGTTTTGGGCTTTAGTCCCGACCCTTTAGTCCCGGTTCCAGAACCAGGGCTAATGGTCCTTTGGAACCGGGACAAAAGGGCCGTTTTCTACTAGTGTACTACAAAGGGATTTCATTTTTATTAACTTATTTTAACTCCAGAATTTTTGTGTGTTCAAAATGCACCATTCAAAGCCACATCATTAATTTTCAACCCTTTTGTGACTTCATTTGCTATTTTTCATGCATTTAATGATTTATTTTGAGCTAAATGACACTAAAATTGACAAGCACTACAAATGAACTCTGAAAAGGTTGAAACTTGGCATGGTGTCATCATTTCACCCATATAGTATGTGCTAAAAAGTTGAGAGGGTTACGGGAAAAACAGGATGCACTTCGTGTACAAACTGGACAATCTCTTTCGAAGTATCAGGGTTTCGAACGAAAACTCATCTATTACAAAAGGGATTTCATTTCTTGACATGTAACTGCAGTGATATTCTAGATCAAAGCCATCATCAGAATAGTTGTGGAGAGAAAGTCTTCACTTTTTCTTCGCGTGTGTCCCTTGCTTATTGCGCCGTAACCATGGATAATCTTCATCGTTTAACAGGATGCTTGGCCCAGCCTTCACTTTGAAGGGAGGAATTTCATGAAACTTTTCATAATCTTCAGACATGTCTGTCTTGTCCTCCACTCCCACGATGTTTCTTTTCCCTGAAAGAACTATGTGGCGCTTTGGCTCATCGTTTGATGTATTCGCTTCCTTATCTTATTTTTCTCGGTTTGGTAGACATGTCCTTCACATAGAAAACATGCGCCACATCATTGGCTAGGACAAGTGGTTCGTATGTGTACCCAAGATTGTTGAGATCCACTGTTTTCATTCCGTACTGCGGGTCTACCTGTACCCCACCTCCTGACAGATTGACCCATTTGCACCGAAACAAAGGGACCTTAAATTCATGTCCATAGTCAAGTTCCCATATCTCCCCTATGTAACCATAATATGTGTCCTTTGCCCTATTGGTGATTGCTGCATCAAAGCGGACACCACTGTTTTGGTTGGTACTCTTTTTATCTTGGGTGATCGTGTAAAATGTATTGCCATTTATCTCATACCCTTGGTA
Organism: Elymus sibiricus; assembly: GCA_039707655.1. Classification (NCBI taxonomy): domain Eukaryota; kingdom Viridiplantae; phylum Streptophyta; class Magnoliopsida; order Poales; family Poaceae; genus Elymus; species Elymus sibiricus. The sequence goes on from CM077671.1 coordinate 392,119,260, forward strand.
AGTCAATAGAGTCGAATATGGTATCCTGGCCAACAAGTATAGGTCATCTCCAACAGTGTTGTTACGCATGAGATGCATTTGCAACCAACCGCCGAAAGTCCCGATGTGTTCACGTGTAATCTGATACGTCTCCAACGTATCTATAATTTATGAAGTATGCATGCCATGTTTACAATAATTTTATATGATTTTGGTATGATTTTATTAAACTAACCCGGACTGACGCTGTTTTCAGCAGAACTACCATGGTGTCGTTTTTTGTGCAGAAATAAAAGTTCTCGGAATGGGCTGAAAATTTACGGAGAATATTTTTGGAAAATATAAAAAATACTGGAGCAAAAAGATACCGGAGAGGAGTCCCGAGGCAGCCACAAGCCTAGGGGGCGCGCCCCCCTGGCTTGTGGGCCCCTCGGGAGTCCTCTTGACGTGAGACCGACGCCAAAAATTCCTATAAATACCAAAACCCCCAGAAAGAAACCTAGATCGGGAGTTCCACCGCCGCAAGCCTCTGTAGCCAGAAAAAAACCAATCGGGAGCCCGTTCTGGCACCTTGCCGGAGGGGGAAACCATCACCGGAGGCCATCTTCATCATCCCGGCGGTCTCCATGACGAGTAGGGAGTAGTTCACCCTCGGGGCTGAGGGTATGTACCAGTAGCTATGTGTTTGATCTCTCTCTCTCGTTTTCTTGAGATGACATAATCTTGATGTACCGCGAGCTTTATTAATATAGATGAATCATATGGAGTTTTCCCCTCTCTATCTTCTTGTGATGAATTGAGTTTTCCCTTTGAAGTTTTCTTATCGGATTGAGTCTTTAAGGATTTGAGAACACTTGATGTATGTCTTGCGATGGGATATCCGTGGTGACAATGGGATGTTCTATTGATCCACTTGATGTATGTTTTGGTGATCAACTTGCGGGTTCCGTGACCTTGGGAATCTATGCATAGGGGTTGGCACACGTTTTTGTCTTGACTCTCCGGTAGAAACTTTGGGGCACTCTTTGAAGTTCTTTGTGTTGGATTGAACATGGTGAATCTGAAATTGCGTGATGCATATCATATAATAAAGCCCATGGGTACTCGTGGTGACATTGGAGTATCTAGGTGACATTAGGGTTTTGGTTGATGTGTATCTTAAGGTGTTATTTTAGTACGAACTCTAGGGCTGTTCGTGACACTTGTAGGTATAGCTCATACGATTGATCGGAATAGATAACTTTGAGGTGGTTTCATACCCTACAATAATTTCTTCGTTTGTTCTCCGCTATTTATGACTTTGGAGTGAAATCTTTGTCGCACGTGAGGGATTTACATATGATTCAACTATGTCAGTATTGTTGAGAGAACTTGCACTAGTGAAAGTATGAACCCTAGGCCTTGTTTTCAAGCATTGCAATACCGTTTTTGCTCACTTTTGTTACTTGCTAGCTTGCTGTTTTTATATTTTCAGATTACAAAAACCTTTATCTACCATCCATATTGCACTTGTATCACCATCTCTTCGCCGAACTAGTGCACCTATAAAATTTACCATTGTATTGGGTATGTTGGGGACACAAGAGACTCTTTGTTATTTGGTTGCAGGGTTGTTCGAGAGAGACCATCTTCATCCTACGCCTCCCACGGATTGATAAACCTTAGGTCGTCCACTTGAGGGAAATTTGCTACTGTCCTACGAAACTCTGCGCTTGGAGGCCCAACACGAGTCTACAAGAAGAAGGTTGCGTAGTAGACATCAAGCTCTTTTCTGGCACCGTTGCCGGGGAGGTGAGTGCTTGAAGGTATATCTTTAGATCTTGCAATTAAATCTTTTAGTTTCTTGTTTTATCACTAGTTTAGTCTATAAAAGAAAACTACAAAAAAAATATGGAATTGAGGTTGCCTCATATGCTTCATCTTTTTAATGTCTTTCGTGAAAATGATGGAAAAGAAAATTGTGCTCAAGTGTTAGAAGAAGAAGTTTTTAAAATGTTTGGCACTAAATCCTTGAATGATGAGCATGATTTTAATGTTGCTAGTATGAATTCTCTGAATATCGATGATGCTAATGATATGCAAAGCCACAAGCTTGGGGATGCTATGTTTGATGAAGATGATATTTTTAGTCCCCCAAGTTTTGATGAGCAAATTTGTTATGATAATGACATGCCTACTCTCTATGATGATTATGATGATGACATGGATGCTATAATAGTGATAGTAACCATGAAACTTGTCATCATGATTTTAATATTCAAAGTGGTTATGTCAATCAAGTATCTCATGATAGTTATTTTGTTGAGTTTGCTCCCACTATTATGAATGAGAAGAAAATTGCTTATGTGGAGAGTGACAAATTTTCTATGCTTGTGGATCATGAAGATAATGCTTTATGTGATATTTATGTTGTGAAATTCCTTCATGATGCTACTGAAAATTATTATTAGGGAGGAGTATATGCTTGTAGGAATTGCAATAATATCAAGTTTCCCCTCTATGTGTTGAAAATTTTGAAGTTATGCTTGTTTGGCCTTCCTATGCTAGTTGATTCTTGCTCCCATAAATTGTTTGCTCACAAAATCCCTATGCATAGGAAGTGTGTTAGACTTAAATGTGCTTGTCATGAGATTCATGATGCTCTTTTGCATGTTATAATTATTATTCCTATGCGAGCATCATTGAAATCATCATGCCTAGCTAAAAGGCATTAAAGAAGAGAGCTTGTTGGGAGATAACCCAACACTTTTACTTTCTGTTTTTGAGTGTTCACATAATTAATCTACTGTATTAATCATGTTTTCTGTCCTTTATTTCAATAAAGTGCCAAGTAAAGCCTTTGGGATGACTCACCAGATGAGTAGAATTGATGCTGAACCAAAACAGAAACATTTGACTCCAGTACAGGAATTTTAGTTTTTTACTGGAGAGTGATACTGATCTGAAATTTTTACATAGTCTTGATATACAAATTCTTCAGGTTTTCCTAATTTTTTAGAATTTTTAGAGACAGGGAAGTATGGTTATACTACAGATCTTCACAGACTACTCTGTTTTTGACAGATTCTGTTTTGCATGCATAGTTTTCTTGTTTTAGTGTTTCCATAGCTTATATTTAGTGATATAAATTATGGGAATGATATAATACAGTAGGTATCATGTGGGAACAATTATTAATCTTGTCTTGCCAGCACCTAAGTGAATGATTTATCTTTATTACACTAACCCTTCTCACGAAGTTCCGTTAAGTTTTGTGTGATTGAAGTTTTGAAGTTTTGGGTGAGACACCGATATGAGGAGAATAAGGAGTGAAAAGAACCTAATATTGGGGATGCCCAAGGCACCCCCAAGGTAATATCCAAGGAAGACTCAAGCGCCTAAGCTTGGGGATGCCCCGGAAGGCATCCCCTCTTTCGTCTTCAACATTATCGGTATATCTTAGTTAGAGCTATATGTTTATTCGTCACATAATATGTCTTTTTCTTGGAGCATCATTTTATTTTGTTATTTTCTGTTAGGTGTTATTTATAATCTTGTTTTTCAATAAAAAGTTCGCAGAATTGCCTTAGGATGCTTGCATTGCATGTTTTGATGTGTGCTGTGTAAAAACTGAAACTTTTGCTGTAGTGTTTGAATTTTCATATTTTACTGGAAAGTGGAAAGTTTCTGAAATTTTTACACAGTGTTGTCATATAAATTTTATAGCATGTCCTAAATTTCATAAAAATTTTAGTTACAGAAGTACACTGGTTTAATAGATTGCTACAGGCTGTTCTGTTTGGACAGATTGCTGTCATAGTTTTGTTATCTACTTATCCTATAGTTTCCATAGCCTATATTGGTAGATATGAATTGTGGAAACGATGGTAAACAGTAGATGATTGTTTGAAAATTATTGTGCAACTTGTCTTGGCAGTACATAAAGTGTTGATTTGTTCTTATGTGTACTAACCTATCTCACGAGTTCTTTTTGAGTTTTGTGTGGATGAAGTTTTTGAGAATAGGTGAAACCACGGTATGAGAGGATTGAACGAGATACAAAAGCTCAAGCTTGGGGATGCCCAAGGCACACCAAGTAAATATTTCAAGAAGTCTCAAGCATCTAAGCTTGGGGATGCTACGCATCCCACCTCTCTTCATCAACAATTATCGGTTAGCCTATGTTGAGCCTAAAGTTTTATTCGTCCACATGATATGTGCTATCCTTGGAATGTCATTTTATTTTGTTTTGCTGTTTAAATAAAGTACTTATGATCTGAAATTCTTATATGAGAGAGTCTTCACATAGTTATTTAAATTTTTGACTACTCATTGATCTTCACTTATATCTTTTTGGAGTAGTTTGTCATTCACTCTCGTGCTTCACTTATATCCTATGAGTAAATGGTTGAATGAATTGAATATCATAAATCTAAAATTAAATATGCTTCATATACTTATCCCATGGGGAGTAATATCTTCACACATAATAAGTATAGGTGCTAAAATTTATTGAAAGTTAGCAAACACCGCATTGGTCACTTGAACAATTCATGAAAGAATATTGAAGGAAGAGAGATTCCACATATAAATATACTATCTTGGACATCTACTATGATTGTGAGCTCATTAATTATTTTCAAACTCGAGCAAATTAGTTAAAATTGGACAAGGAAGACAACTTAATGAGTTATGTTTGGGTATATTTGTATAGAAGTTATATTGTTATGGATCCTCCAACATGTGGTACCTGCTTCCACCTCATACTAGCCAAAACTTCCGCACCAAGTAGAATTACTAATTGTGCATCCAAACACCCTTAAACCAGTTTTGCCATGAGAGTCCACTATACCGCACCAAGTAAGCTGTCATCGGTGCAAAAAGCAATAAAAATTGCTCATAAATATGTATGATCTTTTATTGTAAGGGAAAATAAGCGTTGTACGAACTTGTGATGGTAAAGAAATAAAAGCGACGGACTGCATAATAAAGGTTGCTATCACAAAGGGAAATACAACGTGACGTTCCTTTGCATTAAGGGTTTGCACATCCAAAAACTAAAAGCGCATGACAACCTCTGCTTTCCTCTGCGAAGGGCATATCTTTTACTTTCTAGTACTTACCCTTATGCAAGAGTCATGGTGATGTTCACCACTTCCTATATTTCGCCTTTTTCTCTTGGCAAGCGTCATGTGTTGGGGAATGATCTAGACATATATATCCACACAAATATATTTGATCATGAATTATTATTGTTGACAATTATCTATATGATAAATAAGTTGGGAGGCGAAACATTAAGCCCCTATCTTTCTCTGTGTTCGATGGATGCTATTTGTTCTAAAAATACGCTTTGAGTGTCAATAATCATGGAAGACTATATGATAGTTGAGTATGTGGAATTTGCTAAATCAAAGATCTTACATAGACCCTTCCTACAAATAAGATGAATTGCAATTGTTCGATGAATAGGAATATGGTTTGTTAGTTTTCAAGAAACTTTCTGGTCTATACTTTAACATGTGAATAGCTTGTTACTTGATCATGAGAAGTTTTATGAGATGAGCTACTGTTTATGGTTTATATTGATGCTAGAAAAAGTGATTGGAATTATCATTGATCAAACTTGTGCACTTGCTAGCATTCACACTTCATAAATTATTTCTTTTATCATTTACCTACTCGAGGACGAGCAGGAATTAAGCTTGTGCATGCTGATACGTCTCCAACGTATCTATAATTTATGAAGTATTCATGCCATGTTTACAATAATTTTATATGATTTTGGTATGATTTTATTAGAAATAACCCGGACTGATGCAGTTTTCAGCAGAACTACCATGGTGTCATTTTTTGTGCAGAAATAAAAGTTCTCGGAATGGGCTGAAAATTTACGGAGAATATTTTTGGAAAATATAAAAAATACTGGAGCAAAAAGATACCGGAGAGGAGTCCCAAGGCAGCCACAAGCCTAGGGGGCGCGCCCCCTGGCTTGTGGGCCCCTCGGGAGTCCCCTTGATGTGAGACCGACGCAAAAAATTCCTATAAATACCAAATTCCCCAAAAAAACCTAGATCGGGAGTTCCGCCGCCGCAAGCCTCTGTAGCCACGAAAAACCAATCGGGAGCCCGTTCCGGCACCCTGCCGGAGGGGGAAACCATCACCGGAGGCCATCTTCATCATCCCGGCAGGCTCCATGACGAGGAGGGAGTAGTTCACCCTCGGGGCTGAGGGTATGTACCAGTAGCTATGTGTTTGATCTCTCTCTCTCTCGTGTTCTTGAGATGACACGCTCTTGATGTACCACGAGCTTTATTAATATAGATGAATCATATGGAGTTTTCCGCTTTCTATCTTCTTGTGATGAATTGAGTTTTCCCTTTGAAGTTTTTTTATCGGATTGAGTCTTTTAGGATTTGAGAACACTTGATGTATGTCTTGCGATGGGATATCCGTGGTGACAATGGGATGTTCTATTGATCCACTTGATGTATGTTTTGGTGATCAATGATACGTCTCCATCGTATCTACTTTTCCAAACTCTTTTGCCCTATTTTGGACTCTAATTTGCATGATTTGAATAGAACTAACCCGGACTGACGCTGTTTTTAGCAGAATTGCCTTGGTGTTATTTTTTTGCAAAAATATAAGTTCTCGGCTTGACCTAAAAATTTACGGAGAATATTTTGGGAATTAATAAAAAATACTGGAGAAAGAATCAACCGGAGGGGGCCCACCCATTGGCCACAAGCCAGGGGGGCGCCCCCCCTAGGGCGCGCCCTGCAGGCTTGTGGGCCCCCTGGAGCTCCTCCGACCTCAATTCCAACTCTATATATTCCTATTCGGGGAGAAAAAAATCAGGGAGAAGAGTTCATCGCGTTTCACAATACGGAGCCGCCGCCACCTCCTGTTCTTCCTCGGGAGGGCAGATCTGGGGTCCGTTTTGGGCTCCGGAGAGGGGAAATCGACGCCGTCGTCATCACCAACCATCCTTCATCACCAATTTCATGATGCTCTCCGCTGTTCGTGAGTAATTCCATCGTAGGCTTGCTGGACGGTGATGGGTTGGATGAGATTTACTATGTAATCGAGTTAGTGTTGTTAGGGTTTGATCCTTAGTATCCACTATGTTCTGAGATTGATGTTGCTATGACTTTGCTATGCTTAATGCTTGTCACTAGGGCCCGAGTGCCATGATTTCAGATCTGAACCTATTATGTTTTCGTGAATATATATGTGTTCTTGATGCTATCTTGCAAGTTGTAGACACCTATTACGAGTTATGATCCGCATACCCCAAGGTGACAATAATTGCGATTCTTTCCTGTGATTACCGTAGTTTGAGGAGTTCATGTATTCACTAAGTGCTAATGCTTTGGTCCGGTTCTCTATTAAAAGGAGGCCTTAATATCCCTTAGTTTCCATTAGGACCTCGCTGCCATGGGAGGGTAGGACAAAAGATGTCATGCAAGTTCTTTTCCATAAGCACGTATGACTATATATGGAATACATGCCTACATTACATTGATGAATTGGAGCTAGTTCTGTGTCACCCTATGTTATAACCGTTGCATGATGAATGCCATCCGACATAATTATCCATCACTGATCCATTGCTTACGAGCTTTTCACATATTGATCTTTGCTAAGTTACTTTTCCGTTGCTACTTCTACAATCACTACAAAACTGTTACTGTCACTTTTGCCCTCGTTACCGTTACTTGCATACTACTTTGCTACTAAATGCTTTGCTGCAGATATTAAGTCTTTCAGGTGTGGTTGAATTGACAACTCAGCTGCTAATACTCGAGAATATTCTTTGGCTCCCCTTGTGTCGAATCAATAAATTTGGGTTGAATACTCTACCCTCGAAAACTGTTGCAATCCCCTATACTTGTGGGTTAACAAGACCTTTTTTCTGGCGCCGTTGCCGGGGAGCATAGCTCTATTCTCTGAGTCACTTGGGATTTATATCTGTTGATCACTATGAAGAATCTGAAAGACCCAAAAACCAAGATTTATCCCTCTACTACGAGGGGAGGTAAGGAACTGCCATCTAGCTCTGCACTTGATTCACCTTCTGTTATGTGTAAATTTGCGACACCACCACCTGCTATTGATTCTGATATGTCACAAGTAATTGATGATGCCACTTCTGCTATGCATGATGCTTATGATGATACTTTGCTTGATAATACTGTGCCACTGGGTGAATTTCTTGATGAACAAATTGCTAGAGTCAATGTTGAAACTGATGATATTTCTGAAACAGATGAAATTATTGAAACTGAACACTATGAGACACCTTCTAGACCTAGCTCTCCGAGATATGAATTGCCTAATATACCTAAGGGTTATGTTATGGAAGGAGAGGTAGCTAGGGACTTTCTTGCTTGTAAAGATAGAGATGATCTTCAGAAATTACTATGCAAGTGGAAGGAAAAATCTTTGAATGCTAGAATGCAATATGATCCTAAGTTTGCTACTTCACCTATCTTTGTTACTGATAAGGATTATGAATTCTCTGTCGATCCTAAGTTAATTACTTTGGTTGAATCTGATCCTTTCCACGGTTATGAATCTAAAACTGTTGTGGCACATGTTACTAAATTGAATGATATAGCCACCCTATTTACTCATGAGGAAAAAATTCGTTATTACTATATTCTTAAGTTGTTTCCTTTCTCATTAAAGGGTGATGCTAAGATATGGTTTAATTCTCTTGCTCCTGGTTGTGTGCGTAGTCCCCAGGATATGATATATTACTTCTGTGAAAAATATTTTCCTGCCCATAAGAAACAAGCTGCTTTGCAGGAAATATTTAACTTTGTGCAAATTGAAGAAGAGAGTCTCCCACAAGCTTGGGGGAGGATTCTCCAATTACTTAATGCTTTGCCTGATCATCCTCTCAAGAAAAACGAAATACTTGATATCTTTTATAATGGACTAACCGATGCTTCTAGGGACCACCTAGATAGTTGTGCTGGTTGTGTTTTCAGGGAACGAACTGTTGAACAGGCTGAACTACTATTGAATAATATATTGAGCAATGATAATGATTGGACTATTCCCGAACCACCTCTAAAGCGAATTCCGAAGAAAAGAGGTATTCTATTTCTCAGTCCTGAAGATATGCAAGAGGCAAAGAAAACTATGAAAGAAAAAGGTATTAAAGCTGAAGATGTTAAGAATCTACCACCTATTGAAGAGATACATGGTCTTGATAACCCGACACAGGTAGTAGAGGTAAATTCTCTCCGTAGATTTGATGAAGGTGATATTCCTTATAATAAGTCTGCTAGCCAATGCTTGGATGAGTTGGATAACTTTATTGTTAAGCAAGAAAATTTCAATGCTTATGTTAGTAGACAATTGAAACATAATGCTTACATGCTTGATCGCTTAGGTGATTATATGAGTAGAACTATCAATGATCTTAAGCTTATTAGTATACATGCTTCCATGGTAACTACTCAAGTAGAACAAGTACTTAAGGCACAAAATGATTTGCTTAATGAGATGAATGGTAAGAACAATGATTATTCTGTTAGAGTTGTGACTAGAGGTGGTAAAATGACTCAGGAACCTTTGTATCCTGCGGGCCATCCTAAGAGAATTGAGCAAGATTCTCAGAGAATTAATATTGATGCACCTAGTCGTCCCAGTAATAAAAGGAAAAAGAATGATGATAGGACTTTTCATGCTCCTAGTGAACCTGTTATAGATACACATGAAAACCCAAATGATATTTCTATTTCTGATGCTGAGACACAATCTGGTAATGAACATGAGCCTAGTGATAATATTAATGATGATGTTCATGTTGATGCTCAACCTAGTAATGATAATGATGTGGAGATTGAACCTGCTGTTGATCTTGATAACCCACAACCTAAGAATTAAAGATATGACAAAAGAGACTTTGTTGCTAGGAAGCATGGTAAAGAAAGAGAACCTTGGGTTCAGAAACCCATGCCCTTTCCTCCTAAGCCATCCAAGAAAAAGGATGATGAGGATTTTGAGCGCTTTGTTGAAATGCTTAGACCTGTCTTTTTGCGTATGCGTTTGAGTGATATTCTGAAAATGTCTCCTTATGCTAAGTATATGAAAGATATTGTGCGAAATAAAAGAAAGATACCGAAAGCTGAAATTTCCACCATGCTTGCTAATTATACTTTTAAGGGTGGAGTACCAAAGAAATTAGGAGATCCCGGAGTACCTACTATACCATGCTCCATTAAAAGAAATTATGTTAAGACTGCTTTATGTGACCTTGGAGCTGGTGTTAGTGTTATGCCTTTATCTTTGTATCGTAGACTTGATTTGAATAAGTTGACACCTACTGAAATCTCTTTGCAAATGGCTGATAAATCAACTACTTTACCCATCGGTATTTGTGAGGATGTGCCTGTCGTAGTTGCAAATGTTACTATCCTAACGGACTTTGTAATTCTTGATATTCCTGAGGACGACAGTATGTCGATCATCCTTGGTAGACCTTTTTTGAATACTGCAGGGGCTGTTATTGATTGCAACAAGGGCAATGTCGCTTTTCATGTTAATGGTAATGAGCATACGGTACACCTTCCGAAGAAACAACCTCAAGTTCATAGTATCAACTCCATTGGAAAAATTTCAACGATTATTATTGGAGATTTTGAATTCCATCTCCCTACTGCCAAAAATAAATATGATATACTTATTGTTGGGGACATGCATATCCCCATTGAGGTAACCTAGTGTTATTCGAAAATTCTCCGGTTCTGTGTCATTCGAAAAAAGGTTGTCAATAAGACTTGATCAACCTTATTGATGGATTCTTTTTGATGAGCATGAGATGGATGAATTTAGGAGGCACAACCTTCTGTACCCAACTTTTACTTTCTATTTTTTTAGATTAAAAAAAGCAAAAATATTGTTATACTTCTTGTCATGGTTTTAACACGGCAGATGTCCGAAGACTTAGGTTCGAGGCCAACGCCATGGTAGTGGACCCAAAGGGGTTGATCGGGATGAAGGACACGAGTTTACCCAGGTTCGGCCCCTCCAGTAGAGGTAAAAGCCTACGTCCTGCTTGTGCTGTATTGATTGGAGTATCGATTACAAGGGAGCGGATTGCTTGACCTAGTTCTCGATAGCTTGCTTTCCTGTCTAAGCCGCCCCAGGGACTCGCCTTTATATAGGAGGTCAAGGCCCTGGGTTACACGTCGTAAACCGTCTTATACAACGTAGTCTATTCTGTCTCTAAGCCGCCTTGCCGTCTCGGGCAAGCCGTCTCCGGGCGGCTTAACCACCCGGGTCTTCTTACCATCTTCTGTCTCTGGGCCTCCGCCTTAGCCCATTGAGTAAACCACCACGCGGCCTAGTCTTCATCTTCCGGCCCACCTCACAGGTCTTGGGCTATGAGCCGCCAGGTACGACCCGGCCCCTCCTGGGCGGGTCTTACTACGGGGTTATATCCCCAACATTAGGCCCCAGGTTGATTTGAGCCAGCTCATGTCAATCTTCAATTCACTTGGCGGCGAGTCTTCATATTCTGTCATCTGAAAAGGCAACTTGTAACCCGCCATGACGTCATATCGAATATCCTGAAAAGATTCCATGACGTGTATAACGGATCTTTTTATTGAAAGGCCATCCCGAAAATCGAGGCGCCGCGCTCGGTCAGTCATCACTGTGCCTCCCCAATTTTCGCGCGCACTGTTGCCCTTCCGACGTATAAATAGGGACACGTGTGCCCCTTTTTCCTTTCTCCACCTCCTCTACTGTCGCTGTCGTCTTCTTCCTTCGAGCAACCGTACCTCCAGAGCTCCGCCGCCGTCGACCGGACCTCGCCGTCGCCCCCATCGCCGGCCGCTGCATCGACCTGATCGGGACCAGAATCTTCGCCAGCGCGTCCGCATCCACAAGGTACTTCCTTCAGCCCTTATCGAATCTGCATCTATCCCCATTAGGGTTTCCGAGTTCGTCAGTGTTCTTGCGTTCATCGCTATTCATCCGCGCCCATAGCACTAATCCTCTAGCATCACTTTTCATCCCGTAATGCTGTCTGTCCGCCGCGGTGGTACTTGTAATGCCAATGTTTACTTGTTTTTGAATCTGTATAGCAATCTCCACCGCGTGCCAACCATCTGTTCTTCCACTGCTTTTAGGTCATGAATACATTTTATTTCCCTTGCCCGTAGATCTTGCAACTGATACAACAACATGCAAAACTTGTTTTTCTGTACTTAGCCAAATTTTCAAGTGTCGCCTTGTCCATCTAACCCGCCATTATGTTTGGCGGCTCTTGATCAATATGCTTTGGTGGCTTAACTTTTCACCATTATACTGATCACAACTGTCTTATCCATTTAATGTTTTTCTAACCCGCCGCACTACACGCCTTTGCAGCCTAACCCGCTATTATGTCAAGGGCACCATCATCCTGTGATTGGGTCTGCTCCGGCGTTACTGAAGAACTTTTGCTTGGTTTTGATGAGTCGGGAATGCTGCCGGCTAAAGATGTTATACACTGGCGGGTTCTAGGGCCAGAGAAGAGGCCTGAACCCAAGGAAGGGGAGGTTATCATATTTACTGATCATATCCTCCGCGTGTTCAGCCCTCCCCGGTCAAAATTCTTTCGGGACGTTCTTCACTTCTTCAAACTTCATCCTCAAGACATAGGCCCAAATTCAGTCACCAACATTTGCTAGTTCCAAGTCTTGAGTGAAGTCTATTTGCAGGAAGAGCCGTCTGTTGACCTCTTCCATGACTATCATTATGCCAACCGCCAAACTGAAATGGCGGCCGGGCCAAGTTTAGAGCTTGGGGGCATTACAATCCAGAGACGGAGAGATTTTCCAACCCAATAGCTACCCTGCCAAGTCATCCCAAAGACTGGAACAAGACCTGGTTTTATTGTAAAGACACTTCTCCAGAGGGAGAAAATCCATTTCTGGGTTATCGCCCTACCCGGCTTCCCAATTCTAGAGATCTCCCAAGCCGGATGTCAGCCGCAGAGCGAGCAAAATACGCTTCAACTTTTGCAAAGATCAGAGCCTTAATGGCTAACGGCTTGACAGGTGTCTATCTAACCCGCTGCTGAGTCAGCTGGAAGATTCTGCCACTAAGCCAGCGTGACCGGCCTATGCACGAATACACGGGTGAGCCCAACGACCCCCTCTGCTTCAATGCCACCCCTTTGACCGATGAAGATATCAATGCCACCGTCAAAGGACTTCTAGGTGAAAAGCAATCGGTTTGCAACAAAACCGGGCTTAAACCCTTTTCTGCCAAGAATCCTGCTCCAGACGTAAGACTCTTTTCCCTCAATTGGTCACATTTGTCTTACACTTTCTAACCTTTGCCGGCGGCTTATGTATAGGCCGACTCCCCTTTTTGGAAAAAAAAGTATAACCCGCCAACGAGGAAGCCAAAGGTGAAAACCCCTGCTCAGAAGAAGAAGAAAGCCGCCACTCCAGAGCCGCTTGAATCTGATGACTCGGAGGTAGAACTTGACTCCCTTGGCCGTCTCTTCATGCAACTTATTGACAATAATTACTCACAGGATGAAACGGAGGCGAGCCACGCAAACGCCCCTGAGGTAATTGACATTTCTGACTCAGAGAGCTTTCCACACGACAGAGTACGGCGGGTCGTCCGGAAAGTCCCCTTCTCTCATCCTCTTGCTCATTTAGACCCCAATTTTCTTTTGAAAAAGCAACAGCACACCTCCCGACGTCAGACCCGGAGCGCCGGCTCTGAAGATCTCGTGGCCGGGTTATCACATGCTCCGGCTCAACGGAAATGGCCAGCTGAGGTATTCTTTAACTGAAACATAACTTTAATCAACCTTGCATTGTAACCTTACTCTGCTTTGTATTGCCTTAACTGCCTTCAGGACTCTCCTCCTTCCTCTGACGACTCGACTGCCTCCAAGTTGCCTCCAATGAAGATCAATCCGGAGTACGTATTTTTATTTTTGCACCAAATGCTTTAACACTCTTGACCTCTATGTAACCTTCGTCTGCGCCTTCCAGGGCCCAAGCGAAACGAAGGAACACTGGCGGGTCTACTGCCGCCCCTTCTGCCCAGGAGCCAGCATTTGCTAAGCCGGCCTCCCCTTTGACTCATGTTGAGCCCAGTGACATTATGAAGGATACACCTGACGATACTCACCAGCCATCTAAGCCGGCAGGTCATGACACGGCCCCTAAAAGCCTTGCAAAGGATGACCCTAAGCCTCCCAGCCCTTCAACAGCTGTTGAAGACACGGTCCTTCCAGAAGTTGTCATTACTGGGGCGGGTCATCAAACCCCTGACCTCATGTGCTGACAAGGCATACCAGCCAGGCTGAAACTTCTTCGCCGCAGAAGTTTGAATTTGAACTCCCATCATTGGAGAAGCTGACTGCCGAAGAATTACATGCTGGTTATCTGAACCGCCTGACGACAAGCCAGAACTTGGAGCTCAAGCTTGTTAATTTGATGAAGAAAAAATACGAGGTAATCTCTTTGCCTGTTTTTTCCTTGTACTCCTACGTAGCCGCCAAGAGCTGGTTTAGTATTGCAAATAGTAGACCGGGTCTTCCAATCCATATCATATTCCAAGTAGCTTGACGTGTAGCCCCCAAGTGTCGGGTTAGTATAGATAGTAAGCCGATACTCAATTTATAGAGTGTGATCAATGGTAGCCCCCAAATCCGGGTTAACATAAAATGATGAACCGGACTTTCACTGGAAACTTTGAAAATACTGATTGTAGCCCCCAAGTGCCGGCTTATCGTTGCAGAGATGAGCCGGAACTTTAAGGAAAGACTTGAGAGCGTCGTGTATAACCCCCAAGTGTCGGCTTACCTTTGCGAAGATGAGCAGGAACTTTAAGGAAAGACTTGAAGAGCAAATAGACATTAGCCCCCAAGTGTCAAGTATATTGCTTGCAATCTGTTTGAGACTTGTAGCATAACTGTGTCATCAATTATCCTCCAATAACTCAGCCTGTCGACTTAACCCTGTTTTGCACTTGTATGATACAGGATAACTTAGAGGCGGCTGAGTCTGAACTGGCCAACTTAAGAGGAAATCTTGCTTCACAACAAACCGCTCGGTCCAAGGCGGAAAATAAGTGGCGGGTTGCCATAGAAGAACATGAGAAGATGCAAGTTGAGTTTGCTCTTTTTAGGAAGACTGCCGAAACTGAACAAGCCGCCCTGACCAAACGCGCAGACGACGCGGAAGGGCGGCTAAAGCTTGTGTCAGAAGAATTGCAAACTCTGAAACGCCACATATCCAGGATGACTTCTGCTATCTTTGGTAAGCACGTAATACTTAATGACTTTTCTTTCCATACTAAATAACCTTGCTGGCGGCTTACACCACCAAACCCTTCCTTGCAGGCGAAAGGAGCCACCAATTTTCATCCGACAGCTTGTTGAGATTAAAGGCAGTGTACTCTTTGGCGGAGCAACTGTATTGCGGGACCCTTTGCACTATAAAGGCGATGTTAACTGAGCAGAGCATCCCCAAGCATATGAAGGGAGTCATAGAACTATTTTCAACTTTGCCAAAGCAAAGTGGAGAGCTCAAAAAATCAGCCGCCCGTCAGGGAGCCATGGCCGCGCTGAGCCGGTGACTAGCCTTTGCTCCGGAACTGTCTGCTGATGAAATGATGGACGGGTTTCCATCAAGAAAAGATGACGGCTCAGAGTTCACAGAAGCTGACTATGCCAAGTGGAGAAAAGCCTCCAGGGTACTTGCATCAACATTGGCGGATGAACTTGATCTGTCAACATACCAGGCGGCTTACAGCGAGCCCGGCAAGAGAGTGCGCGGTCCGACTTTTGAAACCAGAGACTTGATTCCCGCTCGCCGTAAGCACCTCTTCGCCCCTGAGATTGACCCGTCTCCCCTCTTTGAAGAGGCTCAGTTTGTAGCTCTAACAAACTGTAACTGGGATGTGGACAATCTTTAGATAGAAGAGATCGAAGACCCGGAGCAGGATGACCCGCCATCAAGCTGAACACTGTACATTTGATAACTCGGCCGCCTGAGCCGCCAAACTGAAAGTTGTACAAAACTTAAGTCTGTTGCCTTTTGGGCTCTCGTGGAGAGCTTTGTAATAGGCTTAGCAAAACTCTGTCTGAGCCGCGCCATCGTGCACGTGTAAATTTTTTGCCTCACTTGATATATGCCTTGTTTGTCTTTGTCCCGCTTATGATACCGGCTTGCACGGCGGCTCATCTGAAAAGATAAACCCTGTAAAAGATTAAACAAAACAACTCTGTTTTGCCGTAAGGGCGACTTAAAAAAGCACAACCCGGAGACTCTAGATCTTGCATAACCTTAAAAAACTCATAAGCCGGTTCTTCTGGGTGGACTCACTGCTTGAACTCTTAACAGTACAGGGTCTCGAACGAGATTGACCGTTAACTCTTTAGATGGCTCAGGGTCTTTGGACGAGATTAACTGATTAGAGCGCAGCGAACCAGAAAGAGACGCAGCAGGGTATGAGCACCCGTAGAGCCCATAAGCTACTTCTCACGTGACGTAAATCCATCGTTTGAACCTCAAGGGTACGACGGGCCACTTGGCGGAGAGTACGCAGCAGATGGGAGGGTTTGCCTCGCCGCTGTAAGAGGCCCTTGCAGGGGGTAAGTTTTAGAACTCGCTGCACCCCTGGCAAAGCGGCA
This sequence comes from Elymus sibiricus, assembly GCA_039707655.1. Classification (NCBI taxonomy): domain Eukaryota; kingdom Viridiplantae; phylum Streptophyta; class Magnoliopsida; order Poales; family Poaceae; genus Elymus; species Elymus sibiricus. The sequence goes on from CM077671.1 coordinate 392,135,887, forward strand.
GCTACTTACAGGCAGGTATAACCCGGCCTTGCAGATGAGAGAGTTAGCCTCGCCGCTGTAAGAGGCCCTTGCAGGGGGTAAGTTTTAGAACTTGCTGCACCCCTGGCAAAGCGGCAGCTACTTACAGGCAGGTATAACCCGGCCTTGCAGATGAGAGAGTTAGCCTCGCCGCTGTAAGAGGCCCTTGCAGGGGGTAAGTTTTAGAACTTGCTGCACCCCTGGCAAAGCGGCAGCTACTTACAGGCAGGCATAACCCGGCCTTACAGATCGGAAAAGGGGGTAAGTTCACAACTTGCTGCACCCCTAGTGATCTTTTGTGGACGGAGTCAACGGTTGGGTCCACGACCCGCCTTACAGTGGCTGGAAAGCCTGATCGAGAGGGTTGAAGCTTAACCCGGCGGGTTGAAAGCCCCCGAACGACCTTGTTGATGATATCAACTGACCCACCATCTTGTAAGCCGCCGTCTTGTAAGCCGCCGGTTGATGGTGCTATCTTGGCTGAAGAGCCTGATCAAGAGGGTTAAATCTTAACCCGGCAGGTTGAAAGCCCCCAAGTGACCTTGTAATTTCGACTGAAGAGCCTGACCAAGAAGGTTAAAGCTTAACCCGGCAGGTTGAAAGCCCCCAAATGATCGTATGATTGTATTCATCTTTGAGCAATGTGAGATACGTAAAACGGCAGAGGCCCCGGCTTGCAGGGATGCCAACTTTATTATATATATATGTAATATATACAATGATTATATACACTGGGGGGAGTCAATGACTCTAAGTATAGTAAGGCCGTAGATGAGCGATGTTCCACGGCCGGTAGGTCTCCTGCCCAGAAGTGCGTGACTCGTCCCGGACGTCGATGAGATAGTATGACCCATTGTTGAGGTTTCTGCTAACCACAAAAGGCCCTTCCCATGGAGGAGACAACTTGTGCGCGTCCGTCTGATCTTGAATCAGGCGCAACACTAAGTCGCCTTCTTGAAACGTCCGGGTCTTGACCCGGCGGCTGAGATAGAGACGCATGTCTTGTTGATAAATCGCCGATAGAGCCGCCGCTATATCACGCTCTTCATCCAAAGCATCCAACGCGTCCTGACGCGCCGTCTCATTATCTGCCTCAACGTAAGCCGCCACCCGTGGCGAGTCATGACGTATGTCGCTTGGTAATACGGCTTCTGCGCCGTAAACCATGAAGAAAGGCGTATAGCCTGTTGACCTGTTGGGAGTTGTATTGATGCTCCATAGAACGGATGGTAACTCCACCACCCAATAACCCGACGTTCTCTGTAGAGGAACCATAAGCCGGGGCTTGATACCTCTCAGGATCTCCTGGTTAGCACGCTCCGCCTGACCGTTGGACTATGGATGAGCCACAGCAGAAACGTCAAGCCGGATGTGTTCACTTTCACAGAAAGCTTGCATAGCCCCCTTGGATAGGTTTGTGCCATTTTCTGTGATGATACTGTGGGGGTAACCAAAGCGATAGATCAGTTTTTTGACAAACTGAACCGCCGTAGCCGCGTCACACTTGCCGACCGGCTCAGCCTCCACCCACTTGGTAAACTTGTCCACCGCCACCAAAAGGTGGGTCTTCTTATCTTTGGATCACTTGAAGGGCCCGACCATATCAAGCCCCCAAACCGCGAATGGCCAGGTAATTGGGATCATGCGCAATTCCTGAGCCAGCACGTGAGCACGTCGCCCGAACTTCTGACAGCCATCACACTTGAGAACCAAGTTTTCTGCGTCCTTATGAGCCGTCAGCCAGAAGAAACCATGTCAAAAAGCCTTGGCCACCAGAGATTTTGAGCCAGCATGATGACCACAATCTCCGGCGTGGATTTCTTTCAGGATCTCCTTGCCTTCCTCAGGTGAAACACAACGTTGGAAAACGCCGGTAACGCTGCGCTTGTGCAACTCGCCGTTGATTATCGTCATGGACTTAGATCGTCTGATGATTTGCCTTGCCAAGGTCTCGTCCTCCGGCAACTCGCCGCGAGTTAGATACGCCATGTAAGGTAACGTCCAGTCAGGAATAGCATGCAGAGCCGCCACCAACTGCCCCTCCGGATCAGGTATAGCCAGATCCTCCTCCGAAGGTAGCTTAACCGACGGGTGATATAACACGTCTAAGAATACGTTAGGCGGCACCGGCTTACGCTGAGAGCCAAGTCTAGACAATGCGTCAGCCGCCTCGTTCTTTCGACGATCAATATGGTCCACCTGATAACCCTTGAAGCAACCTGCAATGATATCAACCGCCTGACGATAAGCCGCCATCCGTGGGTCTTTGGAATCCCACGTGCCTGAAACTTGCTGAGCCACGAGGTCTGAGTCACCGAGGCATCTAACCCGGCTTAGGTTCATTTCCTTGGCCACCCGGAGGCCATGAAGCAAAGCCTCGTACTCAGCTGCATTGTTAGTACAAGGAAACATCAGCCTTAGCACATAACAGAACTTATCACCTTTAGGGGAAGTTAAAACAACTCCAGCCCCCGAGCCTTCCAGCTGTCTAGACCCGTCGAAGTGAATCGTCCAGTAAGTGTTGTCCGGCTTCTCTTCTGGTGATTGATACTCTGTCCAGTCATTTATAAAGTCCACCAAGGCTTGAGACTTAACAGCCGTGCGAGGCACATACTTTAGATTAGGAGGTCCAAGCTCCAATGCCCACTTAGCAATCCGGCCAGTGGCTTCTCTGTTTTGAATTATGTCTCCCAACGGGGCAGAGCTAACCACTGTGATCGGGTGTCCCAGGAAATAGTGCTTCAGCTTACGGTTCGCCATGAACACCCCATATATTAGCTTCTGCCAATGTGGGTATCGTTGCTTAGACTCAATCAAGACTTCGCTTACATAATAAACCGGCCTTTGAACCGGATACTCCTTGCCTGCCTCCTTGCGTTCTACAACAATCGCAGCGCTGACTGCTCTGTTGTTAGCCGCCACATAGAGGAGTAAGGGTTCCTTCTCAGCCGGAGCAGCCAAGACTGGCGGCTCAGTTAGTTGCTTCTTGAGAGCCTCGAACGCCTCACCCGCCGCTTTGCTCCAGACAAAATCGTCTGTTTTCTTCATCATCTGGTATAAGGGGATCGCCTTCTCACCCAGGCGGCTTATGAATCGGCTTAATGCAGCGATCCGACCCGCCAAGCGCTGAATGTCATTGATGCACGCCGGCTCAGCCGGGGAAGTGATAGCCTGAATCTTGTCCGGGTTAGCCTCAATGCCACGCTCAGAGACTAGAAACCCCAAGAGCTTGCTTGCAGGGACTCCAAAAACACACTTGGCCGGTTTAAGCATCATCTTATAAACCCGTAAGTTATCGAAAGTTTCCTTCAAGTCGTCCAGCAAAGTTTCCTTCTTCCTTGACTTGACCACAATATCAACCACATAAGCTTGAACATTGCGCCCAATTTGACTGTGAAGACAGTTCTGCACACAACGCTGATAAGTCGCCTGGGCACTCTTGAGCCCAAAAGGCATAGACACGTAGCAGAAAGCACCAAAAGGCGTGATGAAAGCCGTCTTCTCTTGGTCTTTGACTGCCATCTTGATCTGGTGATAACCTGAATAAGCGTCCAGGAAGCATAAACTTTCGCAACCCGCTGTTGCATCAATGATCTGGTCAATACGGGGGAGAGCAAACGGGTCAACTGGACAGGCTTTGTTAAGATCCGTGTAATCCACGCACATACGCCAAGTGCCGTTCTTCTTAAGCACTAGCACCGGGTTAGCTAACCACTCCGGGTGAAAGACCTCCACGATGAACCCTGCCGCTAAGAGCCGGGCCACCTCTTCTCCAATAGCTTTACGCCGCTCTTCATTGAAACGACGAAGGAATTCCTTGATCGGCTTGAACTTAGGATCCACATTAAGGTGGTGCTCTGCAAATTCTCTCGGTACACCCGGCATGTCAGACGGCTTCCATGCAAAGATGTCCCGATTCTCACGGATGAATTTGATGAGCGCGCTTTCCTATGCGGGGTCCATGTTAGCCCCGATAGTGAACTGCTGAGATGAGTCGCCCTCGGTGAAATCCACCTGCTTGGCATCATCCGCCGCAAACTTGAGGGGCGGCTCTGATTCCGTAGTAGGCTTCTTCAACGGAGACATATCCTCCGGGTCGACATTCTCTTTGTAAAACTTGAGCTCTGCCTCTGCACAACTTGACTCTGCGTAAGTTGCATCACCTTCCTCGCACTCAAGAGCCGTCTTCCGATCACCGTGCACGGTAATCGTTCCTCTTAACCCGGGCATCTTGAGCTGTAAGTAGACATAACAAGGCCTAGCCATGAACTTGGCATAAGCCGGCCGTCCAAATAAAGCATGATATGGACTTTTAATTTTGACCACCTCAAACCACAAGGACTCCACCCTGTAGTTGTATTCATCACCAAAAGCCACCTCCAAAGAAATCTTGCCCACTGGATAAGCCGACTTGCCAGGCACCACACCATGAAACACTGTGGAAGAGGGCTTAAGATCCTTGTCAAGCAGACCCATCCGGCTAAAAGTGTCATAATACAGGATGTTGATGCTGCTGCCACCATCCATAAGCACCTTAGTGAACACGTATCTACCTACTTGGGGGGCAACCACCAAAGCTAGCTGCCCCGGGTTGTCAACCCGCGGCGGGTGATCCGCCCTGCTCCAAGTGATGTCATACTCAGACCACTTCAAATACTGTGGGAGAGCCGGCATGACCGCATTAACCGCCCGCTTGCGCACTTTCCGGTCTCGCTTGTCAAGGCTGGTTGTGAAAACATGATATTGACCCCCACTAAGCTGCTTCGGGTTACTCTGGAAACCCGACTGGTTATGATGCTATTGGCCACCACCTCCAGACTGTTGATGATGACCTCCTTGATTGCCTTGACCTTGGTAACCGGACCCTGAACCGCCGGGACCAAAGCCGGCTCCTGACCCGCCTGGCCCCGAGCCGCCGGACGGACCATTGCCGTTGTTATGATGTTGTTGAAGGCTGTAGTCTCGAAACTGTCGCATAATGCTGCAATTCCTCCATGTATGGCCTGCCGGCTTATCAGGCTGACTATGCTCTGGACAAGGTTTATTGAGCATCGCTTCCAAGTTGAAAGGAGTTTTACCCTTGTTAAAGTGTTGCCTGAAGTTCCCATTGCCCTTAGCACGGTTGTTTCCGGCGCTGGTGTTCGCCACCAGCTCTGACCCGCCGTCCGGGTGTTTCCGCTTGCCAGAATTGCCGTTTCCAGCCACGTTCTGCTGCTGACCCTTTCCATTGTTACTCTTCTTCCCCTGGCCTAATTTTTCATCATCAGAGCCCGGGTCTTTCGTGTTGTCAGAGTCTGCATATTTGGTAAGAACCGCCATGAGCTCCCCCATGTCTTGACACGAGCGCTTGAGCCGGCCAAGCTTCTGTTTCAAAGGTGTAAAGTGACAATTCTTCTCTAGAATCAAAACCGCTTGAGCCGCCGTAATCTATTCGGAAGAGTGGATGATGGTTGAGACCCGCCGGACCCAATGATGAGCCGACTCATCCGCCTGTTGTACACAATGATCCAAATCCACGATCGTCATGGGCTGCTTGCACGTCCCTTTAAAATTTTTGATAAATTTCGCCTTCAACTCGGCCCAGGAAGTAATGGTATTGGGCGGTAATCCCTTCAACCACGTGCGAGCCGGCCCTTCCAGCATCATGATGAAATATTTGTCACATACTGCATCACTAATATCCAACATTTCCATGGCCAGTTCATAGCTTTCGATCCAAGCCTCTGGAGGTAGGTCAGCTGTGTAATTGGGCACCTTGCGAGGGCCCTTGAAATCCTTCGGCAGGCGCTCATTCCGCAAAGCCGGCACTAAGGACGGCACCCCCACAGCCCTGGAAGTTAACCCCGCTCCGACTGAGACGGAGGGTGCGACTGTGGGTTCCTGATAAGCCGCCGCTGCCGCCAGAGCCGCCGCCTCTCGCTGTGCTCTCGCTCGATCCACCAGTGCCTGAGCATCCAGAGCCGCCCGGTCAGCTCAAGGCGGGTTTCGATGTCGTTCACTGCTAGAAACCGCCGGCGACTCATAACGCCAGCTGTAGCTGCGACTGGGGATGGGGGTTGAGTGCACGCGACTCCGGCTGTAAGTATACTTCTCCTGCTGGGCCACCGCCGTCTTCAGGTATCCAACAGCGTTCCGCACCTCTTCCGCGAAAGGTGACTCGTCAGGGATGGGGATAGCAGCAAGCCGGGTTGCCGCTACCACCATGTTCTCCGCCGGATTAGAATAATGACCGGCGGTGTAGGGAAGGAAGTTGGCGTATGGTTTCGTCGGGGCGGGTTAATCTGCTGATGCTGAACCGCCGCCCGGCTTCCAGGCACCTCCGCCGTCCGTGTTACGGCCAAAGGCACGTCCTGTCCCGTTCCCGGCGTGCTGAAAAGATTCCTCGCTTCATATTGATCCGGCAAGCGGGATTGGTGCCTCATCCGCTGAACCGCCGCTGCAGACTGCTGTTCCAGCTCAAGACGGAAAGTGTCCGCCCTAAGGCGCTCCGCCTCAGCATCCATCTGAGGCTTCAGTTCATTGATCTCCTGCTGGACTTCGGTCATCTGGTTCTTCAACCTTGCGATCTCCGCGTTACGAGCCGCTTGGTTTTCAGCCGTGACCTCAGTCGCCATCAGGGTTGTAAGCTCGTTCATCAGATCCAGAAGAACCTGAGCCGGCGGCGTGCCATCCCTAGATCCGGTCGCACCGGCGGCTGAACTGCCCGGAGCTGCCGCTGAACCGGCCATAAAAACGGCAGCGCGGTTCGGCGGCTCATACTCCTCCGGCATATGGAACTCCGACTCGGGGTAAGGCTCGACGTAGCCCCCGAACCCACCATTTTGGAGCTGGTAGATTGATTCCGTCTCTCCGCTCGAGGATCCATCCTCGGAGTAGATGAGATTTTCCTCCTGCGACATAGATCCCTCGAGATCCATGCCCTGAGTGAAGCCGACGAAGACATGCTTCCGGCCCGGTTTAGCACGGGCGGGTTGCATGTGTCGGGCGGGTTGCTTGCGCCGAGCCGGCTCGACGATGTCGGTGCAGGTGTCCGGCCCGGGTTCAGGCCCGCCGATCTTGCCGATGAAAACGTGAATCCCGCCGAAGGGGACCCGGAAACCGTACTCGATGGAGTCAGCCTCGGGGCCCCAGTCGACGTCTTTGATGTAGAGCCGGCCGCGGCGACTCTGGGTCATCCTGCCAACAGCGTACCCTTCGATCCCTGGGAGAGATCCCTTTGAGAACTCAACACCACCGAGCGCGAGCCCCACGGTGGGCGCCAACTGTCGTGGTTTTAACATGGCAGATGTCCGAAGACTTAGGTTCGAGGCCAACGCCATGGTAGTGGACCCAAAAGGGTTGATCGGGACGAAGGACACGAGTTTACCCAGGTTCGGGCCCTCCAGTAGAGGTAAAAGCCTACGTCCTGCTTGTGCTGTATTGATTGGAGTATCGATTACAAGGGAGCGGATTGCTTGACCTAGTTCTCGATAGCTTGCTTTCCTGTCTAAGCCACCCCAGGGACTCGCCTTTATATAGGAGGTCAAGGCCCTGGGTTACACGTCGTAAACCGTCTTACACAACGTAGTCTATTCTGTCTCTAAGCCGCCTTGCCGTCTCGGGCAAGCCATCTCCGGGCGGCTTAACCACCCGGGTCTTCTTACCATCTTCTGTCTCTGGGCCTCCGCCTTAGCCCATTGAGTAAACTGCCATGCGGCCTGGTCTTCATCTTCCGGCCCACCTCACAGGTCTTGGGCTATGAGCCGCCAGGTACGACCCGGCCCCTCCTGGGCGGGTCTTACTACGGGGTTATATCCCCAACACTTCTGTTTTCTGAATTGTCCGTGCAATAAAAATTGACCTGAAAATAAAAGTTCTCCAAATGCCCTGAAAATGTAGTATGATTTTTTCTGGAATATTTAAGAATTTCTGGCACTAAGAACACATCAAGGGGCTGCACCAGTGGGCCACAAGCCTACAGGGCGCGCCCACCCCCCTGGGCGCGCCCCCCTAGCTTGTGGGACCCACGTAGGCCCCCCTCACTTATTCCAGCACCCATCCACTTCGTCTTCCTCCAGAAAAAATTCCACCATTGCTGAAACCCGTGTTCTAGCTTATTTTGCTACCATTTTCGATCTCCTTGTGCAAAGCTCCATTTGCAAAACTGTTTTGGGGAATTATTCTTCGGTATGTGACTCCTCCAATGGTCCAATTAGTTTTTTTCTAGTGCTTTATATATTGCAAATTTTTGCTGTTGTGGTAACCTTGTTCTTGAGCTTGCATGTCAAATTTGTATGGTCTCAAGTAGTTTTGATGCATGATATAGCCTCTAGGCACTTGTAGGAGTAGTTGCTATAAGTTTTCTTGAGTTTTGTTCACCTTTATTTTGACTCACTAAAAATTTCAGAAATTTTTTCAGAGAAAGAAAGATGTTGAGGAGAATATACCAAGGTGGTTCCTCGAGCAAGAAGACCCCGAGACTCGCGATACGCGAGCCCGACTTTGAACCACCGAGGGAAGCTCAAGTGCGGCCCTGTGAATGGCCGTCGGATCAATTCATGGTTCATGTAGGTTTCAAGGAAGAATTTTACGCGTACATACGAAATGCTGGCCTTGAAGATTTCGTTTCGGACCAACGCAAGCAATATTATCAACTCACTGACTCCTTCATGCGGAGGTTTGAATTTTCATCCAGGCGTAATACGCATTCGGTTCTATTTAATCTTTATGATGAATCATATACCATGGACCTGGAAGATTTTAATGATGCATGCAAAATCCCACAATGGGGCAGCCATAGTGATCCTCACAAAACTGAATATAATTATTTCCTTGCTAGCATCACTGTGGGAGAAACTAGAAACATTACACAGGCCACCTTGGGGAGCATTCACTTTCCTGCTATACACTATTTTGCTCTTTTCATAGGTAGATGTATTAACTGTAAACATGAACATAGCCACCTTTGCGTACCTGATCTCAGTATTCTTAAGAGTGCGGTAATGGGAAATAGACGATATAACTTGGGGGCTATTATCGCTAGGAGGCTACATAAAATTGCTAAGGATGGAGATTTCTTTGGCGGGATTTATGCCACTCGGGTAGCTAATTATCTTGGGGTACCCATAAGAGGGAATGATATTGAGTTACCACCTGCTTTTCTTGATTATGAGGCTATGGTGCGCTACCAGTTTCTTGAGAGGAACGAACAGTCCTTCCTGTACCGACTAATTGCTGATAGACAGCGTGCTGTCCATATTACACTTCCTGCTCCTGCCTTCTTTAATTTTCAGGAAAAACGGAGACACTTTATAACTAGAGAGGAGGCAAACGAGTATGAGAGAGAGGCGGAAGCCGCTCGCCTCCGCGCTGCAGCCTTTCAGGCGGTAGCCGCCGCAGCCCAGTACAACCCCAACTATGACTTTGGATATTATCCGGGCCAGCCATGGCCCTAGACCAACTTAGGCCAAAAGCCTAAGCTTGGGGGAGTACGTATTTCTCACCGACATTACAATCATGTTCACACACTCATCTTAGTAGTCGGTGCTTATACTTTTTCATTGTATCATCCATGGTAGTTTATTTCTTTTTCTCGCTTTCTTCTTGAGTGTTTAATTAACCTTGAGAAAAATCCAAAAAATTAGTTCTAGCTTTACCTTTTAGTTTGTTTAGTTGTATCATTAAAAGAAAACCCAAAAAGATTTCTCGTTCTTCTTTAGCTTGTTGGGAGCTTTCCCGTGTAAATAGTTTTTCTCGTTCTTGTTTTTAAATAGTTTTCTTTTCTTTGGGTCGTAAGGAGAAGACCACAATGAAAATGTTGAGTGGCTCTCATATGCATTATTGTTTATCTTACAGAGAGCCCATATTACCTTGCCTTCTCCTTTGAGTTATTGTTTGCAGATTCCAGCTTAGTCCAATGAACGTGCACTCTTATTATTATTCACACCGTTCGGTCGTGCAAGTGAAAGGCAATAATGACGATATATGACGAAGTGATTGAGATGGGGAAAAGCTGGTATGAACTCGACCTATTTTGTTTTTGTAAATATGATTAGCTCATCGTTCTGGATTCAGCTCATTATGGATGAAACACGTTTGCAATGACAATTAGAGATTATAGTTACTCATGCCATGCTTAATTAGCTAAGAGTGTATAATGGTTTGTCTTGAGTGCCAACATGCATTTTAAAATGGTTGTGATGTAGTATGATAGAATGGTATCCTCCTCTGAATGATTCAAGTGGCTTGACTTGGCACATGTTCACGCGTGTAGTTGAAACAAAATCAACATAGCCTCCACGATATTTATGTTCATGGTGATTTATATCCTACTCATGCTTGCATTCAATGTTGGTTAATCTCAATGCATGTTTATGACTGTTGTCGCTCTCTAGTTGGTCGCTTCCCAGTCTCTTGCTAGCCTTCACCTGTACTAAGCGGGAATACTGCTTGTGCATCCACTTCCATAAACCCAAAGTTGTTCCATATGAGTCCACCATACCTACCTATATGCAGTATTTACCTGCCGTTCCAAGTAAATCTGCATGTGCCAAACTCTAAACCTTCAAATAATATTCTGTTTTGTATGCCCGAATCGCTCATGTACTGACTAGGGCTGTCAGTATCTTCCATGCTAGGTGGGTTATTCTCACGATATGTGTTGATTCACTATCATTCACGAGAAAGTGGCTGGTATTCGGGATGCCCAGTTCCATGCTCAAAAATCAAATCAAAATATAATGAAATAAAACTCCCCCAGGATTGTTGTTTGTATGGACGGTACCCATGGATTCGGCTCGCCGTGGAGTGTGATTGATTAGTGGAGGGGGAGTAAAAACTTTACTATTCTGTTTGGGAACCGCCTATAATGTATCTAGCATGGAAGATACCGAGATCTCTTGGTTGTTATGTTGACAATGAAAGCATACCGGTCAAAAATTATTATTCATCCCTGTTTTAAAAGCTCGAGCTCTGGCACCTCTGCAAATCAATGCTTCCCTCTGCGAAGGGTCTATCTATTTTACTTTACTGTTGAGTCATCCTCCTCTTATAAAAAGCACCAGTTAGAGAGCACCACTGTCATTTGTATGCTTTGTTATTAATTGATATTGAGTATGACTATGACTGGATCTCTTTTACCATGAATTACAATGTCTAGTCAGTCCTTGTTCTTCAGAGGTGCTCTGCATTTATGTTTTGCTGTCTCAGAAAGGGCTAGCGAGATACCATTATATCATATTGTATCATGATTGTTTTGATAAAGTTGTTGTCATCCGATATTTATTATTATTGCTCGCTAGTTGATTATGCCATTGATATGAGTAAATCTGAGACCTAGATGTTATTGTGAATGTGGTTAGTCTATAATCTTTGCTGAAAACCTGAACATCAGTTAGACATATTTACAACAACAAGATCAAACAGAGTTTGTAAAAGTTTTTCTTTGTCACTTTCAGTTTTTCAACTGAATTGCTTGAGGACAAGCAATGGGTTAAGCTTGGGGGAGTTGATACGTCTCCATCGTATCTACTTTTCCAAACTATTTTTCCCTTGTCTTGGACTCTAATTTGCATGATTTGAATGGAACGAACCCGGACTGACGCTGTTTTCAGCAGAATTGCCTTGGTGTTATTTTTGTGCAGAAATAAAAGTTCTCGGATTGACCTGAAAATTTACGGAGAATATTTTTGGAATTAATAAAAAATTCTGGAGAAAGAATCAACCGGAGGGGGCCCACCCATTGGCAACAAGCCAGGGGGCGCCCCCCCTAGGGCGCGCCCTGCAGGCTTGTGGGCCCCCTGGAGCTCCTCCAACCTCAATTCCAACTCTATATATTCCTATTCGGGAAGAAAAAAATCAGGGAGAAGAGTTCATCGCGTTTCACGATACGGAGCTGCCGCCACCTCCTGTTCTTCCTCGGGAGGGCAGATCTGGGGCCCGTTTTGGGCTCCGAAGAGGGGAAATCGACGCCGTTGTCATCACCAACCATCCTTCATCATCAATTTCATGATGCTCTCCACCGTTCGTGAGTAATTCCATCGTAGGCTTGCTGGACGGTGATGGGTTGGATGAGATTAACCATGTAATCGAGTTAGTTTTGTTAGGGTTTGATCCCTAGTATCCACTAGGTTCTGAGATTGATGTTGCTATGACTTTGCTATGCTTAATGCTTGTCACTAGGGCCCGAGTGCCATGATTTCAGATCTGAACCTATTATGTTTTCATGAATATATATGTGTTCTTGATCCTATCTTGCAAGTTGTAGACACCTATTACGAGTTATGATCTGCATACCCCAAGGTGACAATAATTGGGATTCTTTCCGGTGATTACCGTAGTTTGAGGCGTTCATGTATTCACTAAGTGCTAATGCTTTGGTCCGGTTCTCTATTAAAAGGATGCCTTAATATCCCTTAGTTTCTATTAGGACCCCGCTGCCACGGGAGGGTAGGACAAAAGATGTCATGCAAGTTCTTTTCCATAAGCACATATGACTATATATGGAATACATGCCTACATTACATTGATGAATTGGAGCTAGTTCTGTGTCACCCTATGTTATAACCGTTGCATGATGAATGCCATCCGACATAATTATCCATCACTGATCCATTACCTACGAGCTTTTCACATATTGATCTTTGCTAAGTTACTTTTCCGTTGCTACTGTTACAATCACTACAAAACTGCTAGTGTCACTTTTGCCATCGTTACCGTTACTTCCATACTACTTTGCTACTAAATACTTTGCTGCAGATATTAAGTCTTTCAGGTGTGGTTGAATTGACAACTCAGCTGCTAATACTCGCGAATATTCTTTGGCTCCCCTTGTGTCGAATCAATAAATTTGGGTTGAATACTCTACCCTCAAAAATTGTTGCGATCCCCTATACTTGTGGGTTATCAATCAACTTGCGGGTTCCGTGACCTTGGGAATCTATGCATAGGGGTTGGCACACGTTTTCATCTTGACTCTCCGGTAGAAACTTTGGGGCACTCTTTGAAGTTCTTTGTGTTGGATTGAACATGATGAATCTGAAATTGTGTGATGCATATCGTATAATCAAGCCCATGGGTACTCGTGGTGACATTGGAGTATCTAGGTGACATTAGGGTTTTGGTTGATGTGTATCTTAATGTGTTATTTTAGTACGAACTCTAGGGCTGTTCATGACACTTATAGGTATAGCTCATACGATTGATCGGAAAAGATAACTTTGAGGTGGTTTCATACCCTACAATAATTTCTTCGTTTGTTCTCCGCTATTTATGACTTTGGAGTGAAATCTTTGTCGCACGTGAGGGATTTACATATGATTCAACTATGTCAGTATTGTTGAGAGAACTTGCACTAGTGAAAGTATGAACCCTAGGCCTTGTTTTCAAGCATTGCAATACCGTTTTTGCTCACTTTTGTTACTTGCTAGCTTGCTGTTTTTATATTTTCAGATTACAAAAACCTTTATCTACCATCCATATTGCACTTGTATCACCATCTCTTCGCCGAACTAGTGCACCTATACAATTTACCATTGTATTGGGTGTGTTGGGGACACAAGAGACTCTTTGTTATTTGGTTGCAGGGTTGTTCGAGAGAGACCATCTTCATCCTACGCCTCCCACGGATTGATAAACCTTAGGTCATCCACTTGAGGGAAATTTGCTACTGTCCTACGAAACTCTGCGCTTGGAGGCCCAACACGAGTCTACAAGAAGAAGGTTGCGTAGTAGACATCAAGCTCTTTTCTGGTGCCGTTGCCGGGGAGGTGAGTGCTGGCTGGACCTTGATACTGCTTTGGATGCATGCCGTCATTTTCGTTCACACGTTGCTGGTCCTCCCGTGCCTCCGGTGTATCTTTTGTCTTCCCATACAAGCCCAAGAAGTCTAGCACGTTCACGCAAACATTCTTCGTCACGTGCATCACGTCGATTGCAGAGCGGACCTCTAGGTCTTTCCAATAGGGTAGGTCCCAAAATATAGATTTCTTCTTCCACATGGGTGCGTGTCCCTTCGCGTCATTCGGAACAGATTGTCCTCCAGGACCCTTTCCTAAGATTACTTGTAAATCCTTGACCATATCAAGTATATCATCACCAGTACGGAGGACGGGCTTCTTCTGGTGATCTGCCTCACCTTTGAAATGCTTGCATTTCTTTTTAAGGCATGCTTGGTCGGAAGAAATCGACGATGTCCTAGGTACACATTCTTCCTGCATTTGTCCAAATATATACTTTGGGCACTACTGCAGGATGCTGCTAACGCGACACATCAATCAGAGACCCTTCGACGAAACTGTGTGCGATCCACCAATCGCAAACGGTATTGTTCAACCTCCGTCGCCAATAACACGAACTGTGTGCGATGGAGTATCCATCAAATACGATTCAAAAAGTAGTTGCGTGTGCGATCCACGGCAAACAGTTTATTCTTATGAACTATTTAGGATTAGCTAAGATAACAGAAACAATTAACAAAACTACGTACGTGTGCGAGGTACGGCACACAATTCACTCGGATAAACTGTTTGCGCTAGTCCAGCAGAACACAAACGGGTTAGCGTCAGAAGGTGTGTGTGATCCGCAGCAATCGGTTCATTCAACAGAATTGTGTGGGAAGACCAATAATAACCGAAATGATTCATCCGAACAAGTTGTGTGTGTTGTGGGCACACGGTTGCTGCCAAACAATTGTCAGCAATTGATGAAATCATTACCGACGGTACGTACGGAAGTGCCGTTTGCCCGTATTAATATCGCAGATGTTTTATTATTATTACCAGTCTTACTGCGCATCACCTCTTCTTCCTCTCTCACGTCTTGTCACCGCGTTTTCGCCCGAGGATTCCAATGCATACTTCAGCACTGCACCGACGTTTCTTTTGGCCACGTTCCCACGCGAAACCGCGCATGTTCCCGCGCAAGCTTTCCCATCGGTTTCCCGCCAGAAGCTAATGAGCATAAGAGCCTGTGCGTGCGTTTACACGCGGATGCACACGTAGTGCAGCCTAGCCCATCTACGAAGCATGCCAACCCGACCAAGCGCCGCCTCTGCCATAAACCTCCTCGACGACGGAAACGATCCGATGCAGGCGCAACGGCCTGTCGAGGCCGATGGCATGTCCGGCGACACGCCGGACAACGCTGTGTTGTGCGTCATCGCAAGGGTTGAGCAGACCCTTGGCGCAGGGCGCGGCAGCGCCGCCGAGCAACATAGCCGCCTCACCGCTGAGAGGCTGCAGCGCACCACACAAGAAGAACATCGGTGGTGATCCGTAGAGCAAAACATGCGTGTCCGCGCAGAGAGGGCAAGGCGCGCCGCACAGCAAGACCGATGGAGGGCCGCAGAGGGAGAGGCGCGGCGCACGGCAGAGCAAGAGTGCTTCCATCCCGGCTTGCCTGCTATCCCACCCATCATGACGTTGCAGCTGTGTCCAAGGCACGTGAGTAGCCCTATTTCTCACCAGGAATGGGCAGTGGCCGTCTGCACCGTACTTGCACCAGAGCCCGGCCGCACCGTGCTTGCCCCGGACGCCGGCCGCGCCGTTCGCATGGGTCGTGCCATTCGCCTTGTCCGCGGCCCCCTCGATGCTGACGGGCTCATCGGTAGGCTCGAGCGCCTCCTTGGCCCAGGTGTCCAGGGGGGAGCGGTAGAAGAAAATGGCTGTCGCATCCTCGAGATGGTAATCTTCGACGAAATAGCCAGCTTGGAGCTCGAGATCGCGCTCCAGCTGTATCGCGAGCGTGTAAACCGCATGTACGAACGCATGTCTGAGTTCAGGCACAGCAAAGAGCTTCCGTAGGATAGGGTGTAGTCAACAAGTCATGGACGCGTTTTATTTTGTTGAACTGTTTAGATATCGATCCCAATGTCTGGACAACAATCACAATATTGATATGTTTCGATGTGTGAATGATTTATGTTCTATTGTTATGTTTCAATATGTGTAAAAGGCTAACAGTTAGAGCCAGAAAATCAGTACTCCCTCCGTTTCTTTTTAGTCTGCATTTAAAATTTGGTCAAAGTCAAGCTTTGTAAAATTTGACTAACTTTATATTAAAAAATATAAACATTCACAATATGAAATCAATATTATCAGATGGACCACGAAATATATTTTCATACTATATAGTTTTAGTATTGTTGATGTTCATATATTTTGATATAAATTTGGTCAAACTTTGTGTAGTTTGATTTTGACCAAATCTTATACGCGAAGTAAAAAAGAAATGGAGGGAGTATGAAAACAGATATATAGAAATGTGAAACTAATAATATATATTAATTGTTGAATAGCTCATTGAAGACATGATACATATACAGTATATATCATCACATATACGTGATGATAGTACTTAACTAATACGTACTATGAATAAAAAGTAAGCTAATAATAACCCCTCCTTGAGCGGGGAGTAGTAAAATGGCAGCCTCTCGCCATCAGCTCCCTGGTGCGCGGTGGCTTCCCAACGCGGAGGGAGTTTGCCGCCTCCTCCGCCTCGTAGCGTTCGACGTGCCGATCAGCCTCTTGCTGGCGGAGGCGCGCGAC
This sequence comes from Elymus sibiricus, assembly GCA_039707655.1. NCBI lineage: Eukaryota > Viridiplantae > Streptophyta > Magnoliopsida > Poales > Poaceae > Elymus > Elymus sibiricus. The sequence goes on from CM077671.1 coordinate 392,152,431, forward strand.
CATGCAGGACAGTTCACTGGGCGCCCACAGGAGCTCTTTGGCGGTGGCACGCTCGAGCTTATCGGCCCACGCCCACGCAGCGGTGAGTCGCTTGGCGCGTCTGGCTTTCATTGTGTGGTACCGGCCATCTTCGTACACCTCGACTGCTCGTCGACTCGCCCGGCGCCAAAGCACCAACTCCTCCTTTTCCCTTGCGGCACTAAGGGCATTCCAGGCCGCGAGGTTCCTGGCGCGCTCCTCAGCACACTTCTTCTTGAACGCCACCTGCCTGGCTCTCTCAGCCGGCGGCAGCGCCTTCCACAAAGCCAGATTGTACTGGCCCCAAAACCAATCTTCAGTTAGGTGGTCTGGCGCGACCTCGTCTGGGCGCGTGAAGGGGTCCTCCTCGTCGCTGCATTTCGCCATGTCCTCGCGGGGTGGCGCCTCCTCCTCTGCTTGTGCATAGCCGGCCGCGCCATGGCAGAGTTTTGTGCGAGGGGTGGGATAGAGAGACGAGAGAATGCAGGCGGGATGACGTCTCGAGGGGCAGCATTTATAGGCGGCTGGAATCTTGATCGACGCCAGCAGTGATTGCACATGATTTCCTACTCAACAACCGTGTGTGAATTAACATCACCGACGGTTCCCAATGCATGACCGCATGTGATTAATAGCCCGCGAAATTGGCTTTCAAAACTCGAAACGCGAAACAGGGCGCCAATCATGTGGGAGCTGTTTGTTTTGCCAAATATTTACATTTTCTATCCAAATGTAATGCATGCCTGCCATTTGTGTTACGGAAGCAAGTCCGAGAGCAGTAACCACGAGATCTTGGCCCCATCGCGGGAAATCATGCATATTTTCATGTACTTCAAAATTCAGAGAATTTATTATTATTATTATTGAATTTAGAACGTACATTCTTAATGCTCTTGTGTCCAAACCGTCACTCAAGATGTTTGGAACTCCTTCAAATTTATTGCACGTGGCATATATATGTAAGCAAGTAGTACATAAATATGATTTTCGAGCGGTTTTTGCTTCATCTAGCTTGCTCATGTGTTTCAGTTTTGAAATATGGCCATTAAATTTCTATAAACTAACTTAATGTATAAAATTTTCAATAGAATGCCATTAAAAAAAATTGGATGTCAGTCGTATTCGTGCATTGTATCGATGAAAAAAAACTAGGTCGAATGAGACAGCGATTGGCGGTTTGTCATCACACATGCCCCACGTTCCCCCTCGGAACCACGCGCCTTCGTGTGATGCTCCGTTTTGTGAGAGGCTTGTGTCTAAAGCTGGGGATTTCTTAGGCGAGTATTGGAGTCCCATCTCTGTCCCCAGCACCGCCCTCCCATCCCCGTCCCCGTCTACGTACGTACCCGTGCGCGGGGATAAAAAGTTTCCCATCCATGTCCCCACCGAGTTCTTTATCACCGTGGGGAAACTCACACATTCATTTAAGAACAACCTTCGCATATTTCAGTACAAAAATAGTATTTCGACGCAATAAACAATATGTTGTGGCTAGGTTTGCGATTTCCTAGGGAATTTTGGTCCAAAGGGGTGGGATGTGTGTAAATTTGGGTGACCGAGTGCCCCAAATTACGTGTGGTCTACTAATTTCAGAGCCCACATGTAAGTACTCTCCCTCCGTCTCGGTGTATAATTCATCTTAGGTTGTGTACCGTGACCAAGATGGAGAAGAAAACGAGAGAATTTAATGTTAATTTGCTAATTAATATCATTGCATGCAATGAATTGACCACTTCATGTCGTGCTAGTTAGTCCCAAGTCATTAAAAACATACATGCCCGACGTCTTTTATTGGTTGATTCCTTTATTCATGTCAATGAACAAGAAAGGAGGTGAAAGTTAATGCACCGCGCCTAAGTGTTTTGGTATTATTTGGTTTTCGTAAGATCACTTATACACCAAGACGGAGGGAGTACTTCAATTCATGGGTAAGGCGGGTAATGCTATCCCATCCTCATCCCCGTCATGCATGCTCGGTACGTAAGGTATTTGAGCCACCAACTTCCAGATGGGCATTCAAGCTCGCACCCGTGCCCTAATAAAGTAATTATCCATGGGGACGAAGGTAACAGTTAACCATGCATTGCCAGCTTTGACATGTGTCAAAGCTTATCACGAACAAGCCATTACTTTGATCACGACATCTTGGCCCCATGTCGGGAAATCATGCATATTTTCATGTACTTCGGAGCATTTTTCAACTTTTGACTTTAAAAACCTATATTCCCAATGCTTTTGTGTCAAAACCGTCACTCAAGATGTTTGGAACACTCCTTCAATTTTATTGCATGTGGCATATATCCGGAAGCAAGTAGTACATAAATATGATTTTCCAGCGGTGCTTTATGCTTGTTAAACTGTTTCAGTTTTGAACTATGGCCATTAAATTTCTGAAAACTAACTATATGTATGAAAATGCCAATTGAATGCCATATTTTTTTCAGATTTTAGGATGACGGTCGTATTCGTACATTGCATCGATGAAAAAAAACTAGGCCGAATGAGGGAGCGATCCGTTTCATCATCACACAACACCCCACGTCCCCTCTTGGAACTATACGAGCATGCTCGTGGTGCTCCGATTTGTGAGAGGCATGTGTCAAAGCTTATCTCGAACAAGCCGTCACTTTGACCACGACATCTTGGCCCCATGTCAGGAAATCATGCTGATTTCCATGTACTTCATAGCATTTTTATTTATTTTTGTATTTAAAAACCTAGAATATTCTCAATGCTCGTGTCCAAAAACCGTTACTCAAGATGTCTGGAACTCCTTCAAATTTATTGCACGCGGCATATAGACGGAAGCACTAGTACATATATAAAAATGATTTCTCCTGCAGTTTTTGCTTCATCTTGAACATGTCCATGTGTTTTAGTTTTGAATTATGGCCACTAGATATATAGAAACTAACTTCATGTACAAAAATGCTCATTGAACCCTGAAAATGTCCAAATTTCAGGTTGCCGGACGTATTCGTGCATTGTAATGAATTCAAAAAAAGGTAGGCCAAATGAGACAATGACTAGCGGCTCGTCAACAAACAAAGCTCATGTCCCCTCTCGGAACGACGACCCTTCATGTGATGCTACGTTTTGTGAGAGGCATGTCTCAAAGCTTATCTCGAACAAGCCGTTACTTTGACCATGACATCTTGGCCCCATGTCGGGAATTTTAAACCCTAGATCCCCAATGTGTGCACGTGTGTCCAAACCGTTACCCAAGACGTTTGGAACTCCTTAAAATTTATTGCAAGCGGCATATATAGGGAAGCAAGTAGTACATAAATATGATTTTCCAACAATTTTTGCTTCATCTTGCATGTTCGTGTGTTACAAATTTGAATTATGGTCGTAAAATGTGTACATAAATATGGAACCGTGTGTTACTAATGTATAAAAATGCCAATTGTACCACGAATATTTCCTAATTCTAGGATGCCGTCAGTGGATTTTGAAGGTAGGGACCTTTTTCTTACAAATAAAACAATATCCGTTACCGCTGTACCCAAAAATAGTTTTCCAATTCAATACAAAAAGTGAACTGCGTACACACGGTTCCATACGGAAACCGTTTGCGATGAAAATTCACGGATCTATTTATATCTTACGAGGGAAGCTTCGTCGGCTTCGTCTAGCTCGGATTCCGTTCACCCTCGACCCCCATTCCCCAACAAACCCTCTGTGCAAAGAATGACGTCGTGGGAACGCTTTGTAAGGGTGTGTACGACCGCCCCTCAGCCCCGAGCGCTCCCGCCTCTGTCGAAAATGCGGCCGCCTCGACCGAGAACGCAGCCGCATCCGCATCCGCCAAAAGGGCCTCTACGGCGGCCGACATGGCTTCTGCGGCGGCCAAAGGGCGTCTGTAGCCGCGCAGATGGCAGCTGCAGCTGCTACGATGGCGGCTGCAAACGCCAAGAGCGCTTGAGCAGCGTGCCGTGCCGCGGAGGCCGGCTTGCCCCGGGTCGAGGCCATCCAGGCCTATGTCATCGAGAACGCCAACGCCAAGATACTCCAAGCTTCGCCGGAATCCAGCATGCACCACACGTCCGAAGAGGCATCTACTGCGGATGCCGAGATGAATGCCGACGATGCGGCTGCGGAGGCCATGGAGCCCCTTCCGCACGAGATCTCCGAGCGAGGGCTGGAGATGCGGGAGCCGTCCGAGACCGCCGAGTGCTAGGAGGAGTTGCGCGTGGCTCAGGAGGAGGTCGAGAAGCGCCTGTCCATCGAGGAATCGACGCTGGAGTACCAACGCGAGCTATGGCGGCACCACTACTACGAGTACTACGAAGATGAGGGTGACGCCGATGACGAGGACAACGCCGAGGATGAGCACATCGCCGCGGTCGAAGTCAGCCTGGGGGACGCGGAGTCCAGCACCGGCGGAATGTCGCCCAGACAAGTCGTCGACATCTCATCGAACAGCGGTGAGGCATAGGGCGGCTGCTCGTCGGCGTTTTTGTTAAAATTATGCGTATTACTAATAGCCTTTGTTCAGAGAGCCGGTCTTTTGTAAGACCTATGTCTAGTTCAAGCAGCTTTATTATTTAGTGAACTTGCTCGGTTTAGTAACTGTGAGCTATGTGTGTCCGCTATTTTCTATACCCAAGTTAGCAGTTGATGTTACATTATGCAATGACGTGGATGTGCATTATAACCAGGGAATACGTGGGGAGGGGTGAATTTTCGTATGTTCTGTATCATCGCACACGATAAAAGATGAAAGACCGTGTCTGATGAATCTTTGCGCGCCAAGATTCCCTGCAACGAGCGAAATTTTTTGCCGACCGCCGAAATATATTCCTCGCCCCTCCCCCCCCCCCCCGCGCTGCCGCTGCCGCCCACATCTCTCCCTCTAGCATCCGACCGCCGCGAACACGCCATGGTCTCCTCGAGTGACCCCTCAAGCGGTATCTTCGACGACGACGAATCTCTCACCAGCCAGGTATTCGTCTCTCTTCTCTCTGGCTCAACTAGGCTTAGGGTTTTGTTTTGGAATTGGGGATTTTAAAGCGGCAGGTCCATTTGCGCCATTTCTTTCTCTTGTAGCTCCCTAGGACAATCACTTCCAACGAATGGAGAGGGGTAGTTGGAGACCTGCCTGTTCATGGTCAACATCAATTTCAGTCCGTGAAGTTACGAGCTTTTGAATCTGGATACAGTGGGAGGAAGTTTCTGCGACGTGCAAAGAAGGTAAGCCTAACTCTCGTTGTTAGAAATCATTTGTTATATTAGTTGTGATTCAGACTTCCCATGTGCTATTTGATTCTGGATGTGATTAAGACACTGTCATAGTTTTAACCTGAAGGCATATTGACAGCAAGAAAACTATATGCGACATGACTTATCATTGCATGAAAATTTACTGAAAGGTAGTACACATGAAGCACTTCATTTCATTCAGCACGAGCAAGGTCTAATTATGCATAGAAACATGGCTATCATCAACACAACATGGCAATCTGAAATAAACAGATTCTCAGACTTAGTGAAAAAAAAACATGGTGCAAGACAGTAGTTTTTAACAGATTGCAATGTTTGACAGCAGAATGTACATAGCTGTCACTATTAATTTGTTTTCATTCAAACACTGCTGATGTGCGTCCTGTACTACAAAGACTGTTGCATTTATGTTTAGCTTCCTGGTAAAATTGGCAATTTATTATTACCAATGACAGAAACAGAGGAGGGACGAGTACCAGAGCATCCTACTACGAAGACTCTTCGAGCAGAACCATGTCATTGCCGATGAAGACCCATGTAATCCCAGTTCTGACGAAATGTCTGAAGCAGAAGTTAAAAAGCTACTTTCCAGTCAGATAGTAGACCCATTTGAAGCACGCAAGTACAAGCATGGCATCCATTTCTTGTTGGCGAATACTTTGATGAGTGTAGTTCCAGTTGTCATAAGTTACATAAATATTGCATGGACATAATGTCAAAACGAGAAGATCATAACATTGTGGAATTCCAGTACGACCGTCATCATTTCTGTCACGTTCCAGGTACCATTAGTGTGGAATTCGAGGACTTTCATCTCTTCTTCAACTTCGATGAGCTTGCTGTCACTCTTGTCAAATGCTTGATGTTGTAATTACTTCACAAACTCTGATCAACTTCTCCATACAAGGCTGTAAATGACAAAAAAGCTAACTGTATTGTATTCCTCTCAGGGGATTAACGACGCAGAGAAAACCAAGGGTGCATGCGTATTTCATAGATCCTGATTTAGCAAACGGCGTTTTGTTACAAAATAATTACTCACGCACGGCTTCCATTGATCATGTCGCCAAGATCTTGTTCGACTATTCGATAGGAGAATTCTTCATGTGGCCATATCATGAACAGTAAGTATAAATATACAACCACGCATACATTGATCGTCTTTCAGTTTTAGACATAGTTCGTACGTTCATGGTTTTCTTAAACTGTAGAGGTCACTGGATCTTGGTGGTCATTGTTTCAAAACGCAACACAGTTTACTACATGGATTCTCTCAGAGAGACAAATGCGCCTCAGGATCTGAGTCATCTTCAGGATTTCATGGATAGGTATTGACTTCTTTGATGTTAATGCGTTGTGTTCATATCTGGTTCCAGAATTGAGTGTGTGAAAATTCATCTTCATTTGCAGTGTATTGTTAAAGAACATAACTTTAGGGGGGAATAGGTTCGACCGCCAACTACCTCTGCAGCACGTGATCGTTTCTCCGGTAAGACAACGAAATCCGTTATTTTCAGAAAATACTAGTCAGATGTTCAAGTTTCTAAGTAAACCTCTTTCTATTTCTCTCCATAGAAAAAAAAACAACTTACACCGGTTAGGTTGTTCCTAACAGGGCAAATACATGACTAATATTGTACAAAAAAATTCAGTGTCCTCAGCAACAACAAGGTACCAGCCTATGTGGATACTAGTGGAGTAGAAGTCCTGCAGGTGATCTTTGAACCGATGACCTCTTCACCGCTCGACGCAGATGAATTGTTGTCCGTTAGGAAATTTATCAGCACATTCTTTGTGAAACACTAAATCAAGCTCTCTAAAGACGACGCAGATTTCCGAAATCAAATCTCCTAAAAATAAGTACGCATTCATATAGTATTATCAGCTAAACATATACACATGGATACATTATTTTCCATGTGATCATGTCTTCGTATTTCGTACACTATGATTATGTACTGGATATGTCGGTTTAACAGCTGTGGAATTTAGCTAGCATTTTCTCAATTGCATATTGTCGTGAATTATGATGAATCCTCTGCTTATGGACACTATTCGTTCAATTGCATATTGTGGAGAATTATGATGAATGTTCTTCATGTGGACACTATTTGTCGATTGCATATTGTCGCGAATTTGCTATTTGCAGGGTGAATTAAATGCGATATTTTACAATAACCTAGCAATTTCAGAGCACACGGTTCAAGCAACTAAGCGTGTGCGGTCCAGAACGGAAAACACACGCAACTCGTAACGCAACCACCTGTGGTCCACAGGAAAAGCACACCAGATATAATCTAAAACGTTTGTGATACATAAGAAATCGCAAACGGTTTGCAACACTTGTACGTGTGCGTAGGAGCTACTCAATCGTTTGTGATAGCACCGTATCTCACACGTGAGCCAACAGGAAACCGTGCCCAATATAAAGACAATCCCACGCGTACATTTTTCGGGAATCGTGTCCAATGATGTTATATATGGTACACGGTTCCCAGAGAAATCTCGTGTGCGATGATGAAAATATCACACACAGTGTCTACAATGGCCCGTGTGGATTAGTTAATGTTTCGCAAACGGTCAAAGGTTAAACTCCGTTTGTTTTCCATGAGCAATTAGACGCGTTTCATTCGTCTTGGACGTGTGTGATTGATCCCAAATCCCACACGTACGCCCAAAAGATTATGTGTGCGATCTGTTCCTGCACTGCACACGATTATATTTGCAGATCGTTTGCGTTCGTTGGCCACCATCACCAACGGTTTTGCGGTGTCGTGTGGGATGGACCCCCCCTATCGCCCACACATGCAAGGCGACGGTTTGGAACTCCGTCGCGGAAAGGGGTTAAAAACCGTTAGTATAGCATGTCGCTGCACCAGTGGGGTATCATCTAAACAGTGCGTGCATGCGTTGTATCCCTTGTTTGTCTATCTTCAAAGGTTACTAAGAGCAGGCCAACCATTGATGGTTACAAACAGCAACGCTCGTAGGTCAAATTCCTCTTGTTCATGCTCATCCCACACACGTAGACCTTTTCCATTCCATAGCTGTAAAAATTCTTCAACTAATGGCCTTAGGTACACATCAATGTCGTTGTCGGGTTGCTTAGGGCCTTGGATGAGCACTGGCATCACAATGAACTTCCGCTTCATGCACAACCATGGAGGAAGATTATAGATACATAGAGTCACGGGCCAGGTGCTATGATTGCTTCTCTGCTCCCCAAAAGGATTAATGCCATCTGCACTTAAACCAAACCATACGTTCCTTGCGTCACCTGCAAAGTCCCCCCACTTTCTCTCGATTTTTCTCCACTGCGACCCGTCAGCGGATGCTCTCAACTTGCCGTCTTTCTTACGGTCTTATTTGTGCCATCGCAACAACTTGGCATGCTCTTTGTTTCTCAACAGACGTTCCAACTGTGGTATTATAGGAGCATACCACATCACCTTGGCAGGAACCCTCTTCCTGGGACGCTCGCCCTCAACATCACCAGGGTCATCTCGTCTGATCTTATACCGCAATGCACCGCATACCAGGCATGCGTTCAATTCCTCGTACTCACCGCGGTAGAGGATGCAGTCATTAGGGCATGCATGTATCTTCTGCACCTCCAATCCTAGAGGGCAGAGAACCTTATTTGCTTCGTACGTACTGTCGGGCAATTCGTTATCCTTCGGAAGCTTCTTCTTCATTATTTTCAGTAGCGAACCAAATCCCTTGTCAGATACACCATTGTATGCCTTCCATTGCAGCAATTCCAGTGTGGTACCGAGCTTTCTGTTGTCATCTTCGCAGTTTGGGTACAACCCTTTTTTGTGATCCTCTAACATGCGATCGAAATAAAATTTCTCCCTTTCACTTTCGCATTCTCTCTGTGCATCAACAATGACCCGGCGAAGATCATCATCGGGCACATCGTCTGGTGCCTCTTGATCTTCAGCTTCCCCCGTTGCAGTATCACCGTATTCAGGGAACATAGGTGTGACGCCCAGATAATTAAACTACAGTGATCATTGTAATTAAGCACAGTGATGACCATGATCAGTGCCTAATTATTTTGCTAAACAGGATATGATCATGTTGGATTTCAAATCTCATTTCAAATTCCTCTTTTAAAGGGCATTGAATTTCATTGTGATAATTTAAATCCTCAAACAACATATGAAAATTGTTGCATACTTTTGGAATAATCCAAAACTAATGTTGTTGAGGAAAACAACATCACCAAGTTTATGGAGTGGACCCCACCATCAAAAACAGAGTCATATTTGCATTTTAAAATGCCTTTGCATTTATGAAAAATCCAAATGAACTCAAATAACCCCCAATTTTTTTGTGGCAACACATAAAATGGCATTCAAATTATGGAGACAACTCCACATATTATAAGATACAATTGCTAACTAAAGAATTACAAAAAGGAAACAAAATGAACAAAATAGAAAAGAACTAAAACAGAAAAAAGGCCAGAGGCCACTTACCTGGCTACTAGGCCTAGCCTAGCCCACGCTACAGTCGTCGACATCCTCACCTGCTCCCCTTCCCCCGTGTCACAGCCGCCGTGGAGGAGCTCGCTGAGCCGCCCGCGCCCCGCCACGAAGCCGGGGCAGTTGAGCTGGGAGGATAAGGCCTCCTCGGACGCCTCTCTCTTCCCCTGGCTTCCCCTTTCTCCTTCCCTCGCTCCCTCTCTCGCGTTGCACCTCTGCCCGAGAGCTCCGCCGTCGCGCCGCCGTTGCCAGCGTGGCCACTGGCCTCCCCACGGTCGGCCAAGGCGCCCCGGAGGACCGCCGCCGTCTCCCTCTTCGTCTGAAAGGGCCCGCTTGAGCTCAGACACCCTCCCGCCGCCGCTTTCTTCGAGAATCGCCGGATGCATCCGCCGTTCGCCGCTGGTCGATTCGGTCGACCCCAACCACTTCGGCGCTTCCCCGAGCTCACTGGCCTACCCTGCTGCCTCTCTGTGAGCCCCTGCACCTCCCCCCCCATCTCTTGTGATGTTTGCGTGCCGTAGCACCCAAGCCGCGAGCACCGAGCTCCGCCGTCCGCCACGGCCGGCGAGCCTCGCGTTCCCGTGCTTCTCTCCGCGTACCAGAGACGCCGTCGTGCTCCTGGTGCCCCCAAGTGGCCGCCTAGCCCCTTAGCTCGAGCGTTGGAGCCCCACATCGCCGCGCCCGTGCTTCCCCGAACTCCGGCGTCCGCCGATGAGCTCGCCGCCGTCGCTACGCTCCGTCCCCGGCCGCGCCACCACCACCAATAGATGCGCCGTCCTGCGGCCGTTCCAACGCGCCTGACCGCTCACGAAATGATGGCCGGTGTGCGAAACCCGACCTCCCTCCCGTGCGCGCCGCCGTGAAATTTGGTCGCCGGAGTAACTCCGGCGACGGCGTCCGACGTGGCCTCCCCTGTGACGCTGACGGTTGGCCCCGTTGACCTGTTGACTGGGTCAACACGCTGACGGGGCAGCCGCAGTCACTGACTACTGGGCCTAGTTGACCGGGTCAAATGCCGACGTGGCACAGTAACCCACTGACATGCGGGCCCCACCCCATTTAATTGTTTTAAAGTAAATAGATAAAAGTTAATTAACATGTTAATACCAATTAAGTTAATTAGTTAATTAATTAGACACTGACTAGTAGGGCCCATCATCTAACTAAGTTATTTAGTTTAAATTAACCCTGTTAATTAGTTAAAGAGGCTGACATGTGGGTCCCAGTGGACCCACCTGTCAGGTTTGACTCTGG